>CM035115.1:136014695-138414695 GCA_020205555.1 Panax stipuleanatus | reverse complement strand
ATGCGACGCTTCACTATAAACCACAAAATTTCCTGTGTCAATCGGAAGAGATAACACAGGTGCTTTACTCAACCTCTTCTTAAGCTCTTGGAAGCTTTCCTCACACTTCTCCGTCCAAGCGAATTTCACAGCTTTCCTATTCAAATTCGTCAGTAGAGTTAAGATCTTGGAAAAGTCATGAATGAATCTTTTGTGATAGCCTACCAATCCAAGAAAACTTCTCACTTCTGACAGTATTTTCGGCTGATCCCAGTTCATCACAGCTTTGACTATGGAGGGATCTACCGAAATTCCATTCTTATTAATCACATGCTCGAGAAATTGTACCCGCTCAATCCAAAATTCGCATTTTAAAAACTTGGCGTATAACTTTTCTCTTCTCAACGCCTCTAATGTCACCTTCAGGTGCTCTACATGTTCCTCCTTGGTCTTCGAATACACCAAAATATCATTGATAAAGACCACTACGAATTTATCTTAAAACAGCTTAAACACTCTATTCATTAGGCCCATAAATGCTGTAGGAGCATTCGTTAGACCAAATGACATTACCAAAAATTTATAGTGACCATATCAAGTTCTGAATGCTGTCTTCGGAACATCCTCTGGCCTCACCTTCAGCTGATGATAACCACTTCTCAGGTCTATCTTTGAGAAATACCTCGCTCCCTTCAACTGGTCAAATAGGTCGTCTATCCTAGGTAATGGGTACTTATTCTTAATCGTGACCTTGTTTAATTCTATGTAATCGATGCAGAGTTGCATCGTCCTGTCCTTCTTCTTTAAAAATAATACCGGCGCTCCGCACGGCGATACGCTCGATTGTATATATTTCTTTTCTAGTAGCTCTTGCAGTTGTAACATCAATTCTTTCATCTCTACTGGAGCCATCCGGTACGGTGCCTTCGATATTGGAGCCGTTCCTGGCTCCAAATCGATCACAAACTCAACCTTTATATCTGGCAGAAGTCTTGGCAGATCATTCAGAAATACGTCTACAAAGTCCCTCACGACTGGTATCTCCTCTATCTTCGGGTTCTCTTTACGACTATCGACTATGTAGGCTAAATATCCTACACAGCCTTGTCTTAACAACTTTTTGGCTTGCATCATCATCAGACAACTCGCTTGTCTAGGCGACTTGCTACTATAAAACACAACCTTTGACGGAGTCATAAGGTTAATACATTTCTTCTGGCAATCAATTACAGCCCCATAATTGAATAGCCAATCCATTCCCAAAATAACATCGAATTCCCCAAGCCTAATCAGAATAAGATCTACGTTCATAATGTTACCCTTAATATCCATCCTACAATTCTTGTGTATATACTTAACATGGATCACATCTCTATTCGCAATCTCTATATTCATAGGGTATTCTAACTCGTCTTTAGGTAATCTTAAGTTCTTAGCAAAATCATCGGATATGAATGAGCAAGTAGCACCCGAATCAAATAATATATAAGCATTAACTTTATTGATCAGAATGATACTTGACACCACATCGCGAGACTGCACAACATCTTGCACTGTCATGTTGAATGTCCTGGCGGTTGGTCGGTTAGTTGCGGTTGGTCCCATGATAGTCAAAGCATTGCCACTGCTGTTTCCCCTATTCTCTCCTATTTCTGCCCTTCCAAATCCTTTCTTGGGACAGTCCCTAGCCAAGTGGTCTATCGACCCACATGTGAAGCAGCCGCCCTTCTTTGGGTTAGGACAATTAGGTGTTATGTGTCCTTCCTGACCACAATTGTAGCACACCCGCTTTCCTTTCATACAAACCCTCAGGTGAGCTTTTTCGCAGGTTGGACATGCTTCAACCCTCTTCTTCTGGTTTCCCTACTGATTCCCAGTTGATGTGTTGTTAGTCCACCTCCTTTTCTGATTGTTACTTCCTCCCGTGTTGCTGCCACTAGCCTTATTATTTCCTTCTCTTTCATTCTTCTTCTTCTTCTGATCCTAGTTATACTTGGTCACCGCATCGCTTCCACCTTCAGCGAGGATGGCCTTCTCCAGTACCCCAGCCAAAGTGTTCAATTGAAACATTGACACTTTACTATACAATCACTTGCCTCCCTCTCGTCGGTGTGCACTTGGTATGTGGCAAACCTAGTCAACTCATTGAATTTTGCAGCATAGTCTGGTACGGACATATTTCCTTGTTTTAATTCCAGGAACTGGACCTCCATCTAATTTTGTGAGCTCGTGGGAAAGTACATCTCGAAAAACATCTCTTTAAATCTTTCCCAAGTGATCACACCTTCTCCTCCACGGACTTTATTTGCTTGCCACCAGTAGCTGGCTTTGGATTTCAACATAAATGTAGCATAAGCGGTCTTCTGGTCCTCATCGACCCTAGCAACGTCAAAAACCTTCTCCATTTCTATGACCCAAGTTTGTGCTTCAATCGGGCTCATGGATCCCTTAAATTTCGGCGGTCCCACCTCCTTGAAGTCCTTGAATGTTATATTTGGTGGAGCTTGAGGTTGATTGTTAATTGCTCCAGCCAGTAAATTCACCAACTGCTGAATGGTGTTGGCGTTAGCATTGGCGTCGTTGTTGTTAGTTGACCCTTCTTGGGCCGGGTGACAGTTGGGTCTTCTTCTCGGCGGCATATTTCTGTTAAGATATACGCTTATTAGATCTTTATTAAATCCTTTAAATATTTAAGACTTAACTTAAATACTTTAAGATAACATTTAGCATATAACATCTCAAATAAACTCTGATATTTTATTTAATCAAAAGTTTTAAACATAAGAAGATAGCATCACTGCTATTTACATCAACTATCCCGAGATAAAGAGTCTTCAGGATTTAAATCATCAAAATATTCCTTTGTTTATAATCACATCGGAATTTACATTAACAACTACTCAAAGAAGTATCACATAAGCATACTGTTCCTATCACTGCCTACTAAGGCGTCGAACAGCTTTGCTGCGCTCTTCTTCTATAATGCCGAACATCGTCCTGCGATCTAGCATATACCAAGGCAGACCCTCGAACTGAACTGGATAGCATATAACCCGATCCTGGGCTTTATCAATTACCTTCTAAAATGTGTATCCCGTCTCCTCTATCATAGCCCTCTTTACACGATCATTATCCTCTACAAGATCTGCACGTCGTGAATTCCTCACCCAAGCATCCTCTGCTATGGCAAGCCTTGCTGATTTCTCTTTCAAATCATTCTTCAATTTCTCTATCTCCTCTGACTTCTGCTCAACTTGGCCCTTCTCATGAACTAACTCTCACTCTACGTCTCCAAGACATGTGTAAAGTGCCTCACCATCCTTCTTCTCGATGGTAGACTGTTGAGTAACCGTCTGCTCTTTCAGCTCCTGAATAGTATCCCGTAACTCTATGTTGCGGTCATATAGCTCATCATACATCTCAATGCTAATAGAGTTTGGTGGAAACTCTTCAGGGTCTTCATCATCCTCC
This sequence comes from Panax stipuleanatus, assembly GCA_020205555.1. NCBI lineage: Eukaryota > Viridiplantae > Streptophyta > Magnoliopsida > Apiales > Araliaceae > Panax > Panax stipuleanatus. Next base: position 138,411,245 of record CM035115.1, on the reverse strand, counting down.
TCAGCTGCCTCATCCTAAATCTCGATCTTCTCAGAGTCCTCCTCTGAATCGAACATTGGCTCATGCTTCTGACCAATAACTGTGATCAAAGGAGATGGCTCTCGTCGAACTAACTACTCCCAGAATGTATGAATGTCTCGGGGCTCCTCCTAGATAGCCACTCGGGGTACAACATCCCTAGGCTGACTGGATCCTCCAATATCCGACATCCTGACAAATCAAATTTTAAGTCTTAGTTATTACGTGATGCTAATCAATATCGCGCGAGTACATAAATATAAACACATAGCACATAAGGTAAGTTATTATCTTTCTTAGAACTCGATATGATTTATCATTACTATGTTCTTGAAGGCTAACTATCCTAAGGTTTTTCCCCCACCTAAGGTTCATAACCTACAACTCTGATACCAACTTGTGACACCCCCAAATTCGGATACTTCAATTTCCACGAGATTTGGTCTTCACTGTACAAATATCATATATCTATCTACCCATAATAAATGCAAGCCATACAATAGATAGAAAAACTCCATCATCTCCCCTTATGGGGTTGCAACATCTAAAATAAAATACATAAATAATCCCAGGTCATACTTAACCTTAAATCCCTGTTGCGGAAACGTAAACAAATAATAAATCTTAAACATTACACATAAGTCTTAAACAAATATTATCAATTAAACAACAAGTCTTCATCACTTGTTGACTTTTCCCTTGCCTTTGCTCGTGGAAGGCTCGTCGGATCTTTTGTTCTTAACTGCAATGTTATTATTACGTAAGAGTGAGCACGATTGCCCACAAGTATACAAATATAACAATATAATAAGATGCGAGTGAATCAAAGACTTCTGAATAAAGAAAACTCGGATTTTGAATCAAGAATGAATAACAAGAATCAAAAGAACATCTGAGGGTCATAAGACCTTGAACTATGTCCGAGGTTGTCAAGTGTTTTTACTTAAACCTTTAACAGTCGTTAGACTATGTACGTTACTTCTCGCACTTAAGAGGATCAGCCCTTAGTACCATACTGTGCATAATATATTAACGCTAAACCATTATAAATCCCCTATAATAGGGTTGTTCATCTCAGTTTGACATCAGAGTCTGCACCAAAGGAAGTTTGGTTTGGATAAGCTCAGTAATAGTTCTAGAATTTAGAACGTTCATCAACTATGGGCTAGTCGAAGCAATAAGGGTTCGCTAGTCTTACAAGGTTCAACAATAAATGATATTCAATTTGAATAATAAATCTCTAGAGTATACAATTGAATAAATATTGTATAACTGAAATAATACTTCAAAAGAATTGTAATATCTCATATGAAATCTTAAACTTGAATAATTAAGAACAAGAACTTGATTGATATAGAATCATAAGTATAGAACTTGCTCAACGAATAACTTTGAAGTTAGAAAGCTTGCTCAATTAAAATAGTATGAATAAAAAAACTTGCATAATCATAAACGAGTTAGGGTAAGGAAACTTGCCTCGTGCCCAAGCTACAAATATAGTTATAATTCAATTCCTCAACATCCTACACATTACATTATGCATACGATGTCAATTAGTTTCATAACTTTTATGTTCAACTGTTGAACTTTTTTATTTAAGTTCAACTTACAACTTGGTTTCTAGTGTTAACTTATTAACTAACCACATAATATGAGTCTGAATTCACAATATGCGTATCACATAGGTATAATCCTTCAAACAATCATAATCAAATTTTATAATCACAATATTCAAGTTCGCACTTAGTTTGTTAAGTTGAACCTTCATATTATCATATGCATGTCAACTACTTAGTTTATTAACATGAACTTCAAATCATACAATATGTGTTAATAACACGTTATAGCATAGTATTATATGTTCATCAAGTCATCAAGTACATTAAGTTAGGTTACTCATCATGCTACGGCTTAAAAACACTCAAAACGGGTTTTAAAAATTTTATTTTCTGCACCACACCCGCTGGGGTGGGTAAAATTTGCATGGGGCCCGTTGGGGTGGGTATCGGGTCTGCTGGGATGGGTGTGCCCTGGCAGTCCATCGACAGTTCGTGATTTTGACAGTTCTTAGCCCAATTAAATGCAAATTAAAATATCACAGTGATTTTTATGAAGTACCATCTCTGTAAAAACATCACACAATGATACTAACATGTTTTTAACACTTAATAGCACAAAATTACTCAAATTAAATCACAAAATTTCACTGTTCTTGGTATTTTTGAACGTTTTGAAGAAAAACATGAAAATCATTGTCACGGATTCGTTATAACTCCTAATCCGTTCGTTCAAAGTTTGTTTTGTTCGTTTAAACATGTATAATCATAATCTACTATTAATTTTAAGTTGAACAACCAATTCAAAGCATAGAATTTGTTCTTAAGGGCCATATATACAACTTTCATACTCTATAACTTCATAAAACCTAATTAAAACATAATTACATGGTGTTGATCACTGTAATTTATGTATGCATGATATAAAACATGTTATTAACATATAATAACACGTATATGATCATATCTTAAGTTAATCATAAAAATCGTTCTTCACAGAGAACTTTAAAGCACGTTAATGGAAAACTCTGAAAAACTAAATATAAGAGATTACCCTTGCTAGTGTTTAGATAATTCAAAGATGATGAATTTCTTCTCTACTTCTTCTTTAATTCACACTTTCTCTCAATTTTCTCTATAATCTCTCTGAAATTACTCTGATATGAATATACGATATATGTCTGATATAGATATAGGCAAATAAGATATACGTATATAACATGTACATAATGGTGAGTTAGTGGCGTCAGTTAATCCGTAATGGGTTAACTGGTGCAACTCCCCTTAGGGTCTTGTTTGGCTATTCCTTTATTCTCCTTTTTTCCTTTATTTTAATTACATGCTTATAATATAGTTTAATAATGTGACACCCAATTAATCATATAATCTTATTTAAATTCAATTAAATAAAATATGACATTTCACATTAATTTACATAATCACATAATTAAAATCCTCATTTATTAATTATGTAAAATATTTAAATCTCTAATTAATTAGAATAACGTTATGCTTATTAAATAATTCATTTAATCAAATAAGCTCAATTAAATACATACTTTGAATAATAAAATTCTCCACATTAATTTAATCAATGTAACACATATAATTAAATTAATCTACAACAATTTCATCAATTAATTATTTAATTCAATAATTAAATCATTAAAAAATATTTATTTAATTCAATAAATATTCAAATTAAATTAGAAATTCTCGTTCGTCACACCCCCAAACTTAAACTATTGCTTGCCCTCAAGCAGTAAACACAAATCCAAACTACATGCTATGTAAACTACGCTACCATGAAGATGAATCCTAAATTTTAGTCAAATATGAATTCCAATAGGAAGTGCCTCAGAGAAATCACAAGATATATATGAACAAAGCATCAAACCAAGCAAAAGTCATAAAGACATACAATCTAAAAATCAAAACCTATTGACATTGATGTAGTGTGTGTGCTAATATCCACAACTAAGCTTGATAAAGGTAAAAATTTCACATGCTATGCTTCTAAGAAGGAAAAATAAGGGTTTAAGTCAAGAAAACTGAGAACATATGAAGCAACAACCAATCCAACACATCAATCTATACTAAGGGTCAACAAAGGGCTTATTATGCTTTTATTTACACACGAGGATGATATTCGCACATTCTCATGGTTACACCATACTGTGAAATGCCAAGCCCTCTTAGGCTTTTTAATGATACCCATGTAACGAGCTTTCGACCAACGACTCCGAAACCAAAAGGCTTTAGGGCACTGGGTGTAGAGACAATCCCCTAGGGCGTACTTGCACGAATATCAAAGGCCACATGACTCAACTAGTCAAGGAGTTTATTCTATTTTTTTTTTCTTCTCATTTTCTCAGTTTCTTTTCTTTTTCTTTTTAGCATGCATACCCAATGTTTTCCCCCAAACATGAATTTCTATGTCATTATGGCCATTACTCATTTTCTATAAAATTCTATTATTAAAAATAGATTTTTCCCCTCAGAAGATAAGCATGTGCTAATCTAAACCAACAAACAAATAATAACAATACTGTGCTATCCGGTAACATCAAAGCAACAGGAAAAGATCACATCATGTATGAAACTATGACTAAGCTTAAGCTATCAACAGTGTTCAAAAATCTATACAATTAAAATATCATCATCGGCCAAACTGGAATTCAACAGACTAAAACATAGGATCATGCAATGCAATGCAACTAAACATATAACTAAGTAAACAGACATAAAAAACTAAAAAAAAATATGCAAAATTAACTAACAAGCAATAAAATGCGATCTAACATGCAACCTAAACATGCACTACTACTATATGCAACTAAACCCAATACCCCCAAACATAAGATATGCGTTGCCCTCAATAGAGATAAAGGGTTAAGAAAACTCCCCTAGGCATCCCCGTGCCACCCGACTGTGACTCGGGTGGTTAATGTGGTGGTGGATATGGCATGGCAGAGCCGAAGACTGGACACTGCACAATCGTCCCCTGCTGAGCAAAAGCCTCGACTAGGGCACCTGACATCCCATCAGCATAGGCTTTGAAGTTAAAGTGCAGAGCATCCATCCTCTCCTGTAGGTGCCTCATCTGGTGATCTTATCTCGTTGTACTGGCTGGAGGGGGTTCTTCTACCTAGAAAGACTGTGGTGGTGGAGCTATTGTACGAGCTGGAGGACGAGGAAAAATAAAACCACAGCCTCGAGGGTCTGCCTTGCCACTGGCCCACTTAGCATAATTCTTGATCGTGGCATGGTCTATGTCCTTGCTAGGCATCTGCACTTGCTCATCGCCCCACTCAACCCCTGCCTGAGCACAAATCTACGTCACCAGTGATGCATGCAAAATCCCACCTGTTGTACCTCCTCACATATAACGGAACATCGACTGATGAATCAAGTGAACGACATCGATATACTTACCAGTGATGATCCCCCAAAAAATAATGGCTCTATCAGCCATAGCATCATGTTGGTGGGTGGAAGGCATCAAATTCGCTCAAATAAAATTATTCCATGCCTTCGCATATCGATTCAGTGCGGCGTGTGGGAAGTTCGTCTTCGTATATGTGCCTGGCTTGATAGCCCACTTGGTGCCTGGCATGCACAGCTCTCTAATCACCATATCAAAATCAGTCTCAAACCGCTCAGCAACAACCCAGTTTTCTTTGCCAGCAAGGAGGTCGGGCAAATGGAACACATCACGGATCACCGACGGAAGATAATTGACTTGTTTGCCCCGTATGAATGAGATGCCGCTCTGTGTCTCCCTGGCATTTGCATAGAATTTCCGCACTATAGCCGACAGTGCAGCCAAGGGAGTTGCCACAACTCCGATCCAACCTCTCTCTCTGATCATCGCTAACATCTGCCAATCCTCCTTAGTCGGCTTCAGACCCCTTTCCTACACAAAGGTCTTGGGTACCATCTTGTAATACTGCGTCTGAGCCGACAGGTTAATTAACCTGGATGTGTCAAGAATATCCTCACCCTGGCTACTATTAGACGAGGAGGATGGAGTGATTGATCGAGCTCTTTTTAGTCCCATGATGTTCTGTAGAAAATTGTAATTTCAAACCCTAACTTAACCATTTCAAAAAACCCCAAACTTACTTTTGAAATCTTCTATGTGCAAACCCTAACTGATGAAGATGGAATATGGTGTATTGATATGATAGTGGCTAGGGCTATAGTGTGTGGAGAATTATAGATGAAGGATTTCTACTGTAGTGGATATAGTGAAGGGCTAGGGTTTGAGGGAGATCGTGGGAGAGAATATGTGAGAGAGATGATGAAGAAGAATTGAATATGGTTTAGACTTGGTTAGGTTTTAAAAAGGTCTTTTGTAATAGGAGTCTAAGATACGTATATTGTGTTTTGTGAAGAGAAGTCGATCAAATGGATATAACATAGAGGGTCTGGGTCAACCTCTACCGAAAATTTTTAAAACTTTTTTTGGATATTGGCGCGGGTGCGCTAGTGCCAAAATACCTACTGCAAGAAATTTAGATGGCGCGAGCGCATCGAGTTTGGCTTTGAGGAGGGCGCGGCCGTGCTGCTCTGGTTCCACCCCTAGAGCTTTTTGCAGAATGTGGAACTATACAGCTGACTAGCAATTGACTCATTTCCTGCATAAAGGGCTTTTACAAATGAGACATAATTTTATTTTATACTCAAAATTTTACTATGTAGGCTATATATAACTATTATCAAAAATGTGCTATTTGAAAATTTTCTATACTATATGCAACATGTACTTGAACTCAAAAAAAATTCAGAATTAACATGGGGGGAGAAGAAATATAGACATGTAACAAGAATTAAACAGGAGGAAGAAGGGAGTGGATGGGGTGCCTCCCATCGAACGCTTGTTTATTGTCAATTAGCTCGACTTTCTCTACTTGCTCATATAGTGGAAAGGATCAAGGAGGCTTTTTGTTAGTCGACTTTGCCCCAAAAATAGTGCTTCAATCTCTGCTGATTGACCTTGAATGACTTGTCCGGGTCTTGACCTATAATCTCTACTACACCATGAGGATAAACGGTTTTTGCCATGAATGGCCCAGACCATCTAGACTTAGGTTTTCCCTGGAAAAGTCAAAGATGTGAATTGAACAACAACACGGATTGCCCTGGCTCAAACTTCCTCTCAATAATTTTCCTGTAGTGCCACTTCTTCGCCTTCTCCATGTACAATTTTGAGTTCTCATAAGCCTGCAGTCGGAATTCATCAAGTTCATTCATTTATAGAAGTCTCTTCTCCCTTGCGGCTTTGAGGTCAAAGTTTAGCTTTTTAATTGCTCTGAATGCCTTGTGCTCAAGCTCTATGGGAAGACGGCAGGCTTTCCCATACACTAATTGATAAGGTTACATCCCTAGCGGTGTCTTGTAAGCGGTTTTGTAGGCCCATACTGCATCATCAAGCTTGAGTGACCAATCTTCCCTTATTGGGTTAATAATTTTCTCTAGAATCCTCTTTACTTCAAGATTGGAGACCTCATCTTGGCCATTAGTTTGGGGATGATAAGCCATGGCGACATGATGATTCACCCCATACTTAGCCAATAATGATGTAAACTGTCTGTTGCAGAAGTGAGTGCCTTCGTCACTGATGATTGCTCTAGGTGTCCCGAATCTTGTGAATATGCTCTTTTGTAGAAATCTCAAGACCACCTTAGCATCATTCGTTAGCAAAGCCGCTACTTCTACCCACTTGGAAACATAGTCCACTGCCAATAGAATGTACAGATTACAGCAAAATGAAATAAATGGCCCCAAAAAGTCTATACCCCAAACGTCAAATATCTCAACCTCTAAGATCATGTTCAAGGGCATTTCATTCCTTTTGGAGATGTTTCTTACCCGCTAGCATCTATCACATTTTTGAATAAAATTGTAGGCATCCTTAAAGAGAGTTGGTCAATAGAATCCCGCTTGAAGAACCATGGCCGCCGTCCACTCTCCTCCATAATGTCCCCCGTACACTGATGCATGGCAACCATGTAGAATACTCTCAGTCTCACTGTGTGGGATACGCCGCCTGATCATTTTGTCTGCGCACTTCTTGAATAGATATGGCTCGTCCCACATGTACCATTTGACATTGTGCAGAAATTTCTTCTTTTGGGGCCTTGTCAACTAAGGAGGGATAATGTTGCAAACCAAGTAGTTTGCAAAGTCGACAAACCATAGGACTTCTCCTTAGACCACAAATAGTTGCTCATCCGGGAAAGACTCATTAATCAAAAGTCCATCATCCGTGTCCTTTCCCGGATTCTCAAGTCATGACAAGTGATCCGCCACTTGGTTCCCTGTACCCTTTCTGTCCTTTATCTCCATGTCAAACTCCTACAAGAGTAGAATCCATCGGATCAAAAGGGGCTTAACATCCTTTTTAGTAATCAAATACCATATAGCAGCATGATCTGTATACACCACTACTTTTGTGCCAATCAAGTATGAACGAAACTTGTCGAAAGCATATACCACTGCTAATAACTCCTTCTCAGTGGTCGTGTAATTGAGTTGTGCATCCGTCAAGGTCTTACTAGCATAGTAGATGACATGAAATATCTTGTCCTTGCAATGCCCCAACACAACTCTTATTACGAAGTCCCTAGCATCACACATCAACTCAAAAGGTAAAGACTAGTCGGGAGCTGTGATAATAGGTGATGTCGTCAACTTCCTCTTTAAATGCTCAAAAGCTGCCAAACAATCCTCATCGAACTTAAAAGGGACATTGTTCTCCAGTAAACTGCATAAAGGCTTTGTAATATTGGAGAAGTCATTTATAAATCGACGATAGAAACCCGCATGTCTAAGAAAATTGCGGACCCCCTTCACTGAACTCTGTGGCGGTAGGCTCTTAATAGTCTCTAATTTCGCCTTGTCAACCTCTAATCCTTTCCCTGAAACCTTGTGCCCAAGGATAATTCCTTCTTATACCATAAAATGGCACTTTTCCCAATTCAGCACTAATTTGGTCTCAACACACCTCTTCAACACCATAACCAAGTTCTCCAAGCATATGTCAAATGAGTCCACAAAGACTGAAAAGTCATCCATGAAGACCTCCACATTCTGCTCAACCATGTCGGAGAATATAGCCATCATACATCTCTGAAATGTGGTCGGGGCATTGCATAAGCCGAAAGACATCATTCTGAAAGCAAAAGTTCCATAGGGGCATGTGAAGGTAGTCTTTTCTTGATCCTCGGGAGCAAAGACTATCTGATTATATCCCAAATATCCATCTAGGAGGCAGTAGTAGTCATGGCAAGCCAACCTGTCCAACATTTGGTCAATGAATGGGAGAGGAAAATGGTCTTTTCTGGTCGCCTTATTCAGTTTGCGATAATCCATACAAACTCTCTATCCCGTGACTGTTCTGGTAGGGATAAACTCATTATTTTCGTTGGATACTACGGTCATGCCTCCTTTCTTTGTATATGATGCCGGCATCTAACCACTTCAGGATCTCTTTCTTGACCACCTCTTTCATGATGGGATTTAGTCTCCTCTGTTGCTCCACTGTCGGCTTGCTATCATCCTCAAGAAGTATTTTATGCATGCAGAATGAGGGGCTTATCCCCTTGATATCTGCTATGGCCCACCCAATCGCAGATTTAAATTCCCTTAATACTCGCAGTAGCTTACTTTCCTGACAAGATGTTAGCGCAGAGACAATTATAACAGGTAACGTCGAAGAATTACCCAAAAATGCGTACCTTAGATGATTAGGAAGAGGTTTTAGATCCATTGTAGGAGGCACCTCCAGAGACGATTTTAAGCGCTCGGAAGACTCCCCTGTGTGTTCGAGTGGTTCAGCCGGACTTTTAAATTTACCCATCCGTGGCACTGTATTCAGAATTTGCACATACTCAACAACATCTATGTCCTCCATGCCAAAGTCCCCTAGTAATGCACTCTTTAAAGGGACTTGTGTGGCCTCTTCATTTAATACCATGTCGACTGCATCAATCTGGAAACATTGTTCTTCATCGGTGGGAAACTTCATAGCCTTAAATAAATTGAAAGTAACCTCTTGGTCCTGAACTCTCATCAGAAGTTCTCCCTTTTGTACATCGATGAGAGTTCGTCCAGTAGCTAGGAAAGGTCTACCCAGAGATCGAGATGTCCTTGTCTTCTTCATAGTCAAGAATAATGAAGTCGGCAGGAAATATAAACTTATCCACCTTTACAAGGACATCTTCTACAATACCCCTCGAATATGTGATGGACCTATCGTCAAGCTGCAGTGATATGTTTGTCGGCTTAGGAGCCGGTAATCCCAACTGTGTATACACCGAGAGAGGCATAAGATTGGTGCTCGCCCCCAAATTATATAGGCATTTATTGAAGGACAATCCCCCAATAGAGCAAAGGATAATGAAACTGCCAAGGTCCTTGAGCTTAGAAGGTAGCTTTCGTTGCAACACTGCACTACACTCTTCAGTTAAAGCAACTGTTTTATAATCTTCCAATTTCTTCTTTCTCGGTAGAATACCTTTCATGAACTTAGCATAGCTTGGCATTTGTTCCAACGCCTCTGCGAATGGTATATTTATTTGCAGCTTCTTAAACACCTCCAAGAATTTGGCAAATTGCTTATCCAGTCTTTGCTTTTAAAGTCTTTGAGGGTATAGCACAGATGGGTATACAACGGGTGGTTGAACACTTGATTTCTCAGCTAATTCCTTCTTCTCTGCCTCAAATTATTACTTCCCATCACTTTCCTTAGCCAAAATTTCATCAAATTTTTCTGCATATTGGCGCGCCGGCGCCAGGTTTCCTTCTTCTTTGGAATTTCTGCAGTCTACTTTCCACTCCTTAATGTGATGGCCTGACGTTGCTCCTTTTCATCCCTTCTCGGGTTAGCCTCCGTATTACTTGGTAGAGCTCCTTATGGTCTATTACTCATCATATTATCCATTTGGCCCATTTGGGTCTCCAAAGTTTTGATAGCCACCGCTTGGCTCTTTAACATCAACATCAACTCTTCCATCTCAGATTTCTTTTCTTGTTGAGGAGCGGGAGTTGGAGGATGTTAATTTTGTTGGTGCTGAAATCTGGGAGGGTAAGAGGGTTTAGGAGCATGTTGTTGTTGTAGATATTGTGGTTGTTGTTGAGGTTGGTGTTGTTGTTGTTGAGAACTTTAATTGTTACTCCAAGAGAAGTTGGGGTGATTTCTATTGTTTGGATGGTAAGTGTTTTGGCATTGATTGGGTGGCATTTGATTGTTGCTCATGAATTGTACTGACTCAGAGGTAATTGCATATTGATCCGTCGGATGTGGCCCCGCACATAACTCACAGACGTAGGCAACTTGTTGTACCTTGGACTCAGTCATAGAATCAATCTTCCTCGACATCGCCGCTAGTTGAGCCGATAACGCCGTGATGGCATCCACTTCCAATACCCCGACAACTTTTGGTTGAGGCATTCTAGATGAAGGATATTGGTAGTCATTTGTCGCCATGGTCTCTATCAATTCATAAGCTTCTTCATAGCTCTTTACCCAAAATGCTCCTCCCACGGCGGCATCAATGCTCGGCCTAGTTTGCCATCCCAATCCATTATAGAATGTATTAATTTCCATCCATTGAATCCCGTGATGAGGACACTTCCTTAGCATCTCCTTATATCATTTATGACGCCCCCAAATCCGGGTACCTTAAAACCTGGATATGGTGTTACACGGTACTACAGTCTACTCATACATTCAACTGAAAGACTTCAATATTACGCATGAGTTTACTAAATATTACATTCTATTAATCCCTTCCCAGGTTATTCATAACCAATACATTGTTCAGTGTCATAATATTAGTAATTACAATACTAATACTATACTATTACAAAGGTCACTACTTGTCCAGCTTGGACTTGCCTTTGTCTTTACCGGATCCTTCGGTTCGTTCACTCTTAGCTAAAATCATTTAGTTTTAAGCAAGAATGAGCATAAACAGCTCAGCAAGTTAAACATTATATCTTGAAACCATAAAATCAAGAATCATCTATCTTGGTCTTCAATAACTGTACAATAGTTATGAAGTACTTAAGAATAATCAAAATATCATTTTGATTCCTTTAAAACCAGTCCCAAGGACTTTATAGCCTCTTCGGAATCCATCTTGGTCAACGACCATGAACCATTATTTAGTTCTCATTCATGAAAGGAACAACCCGGCACGAAGGCCGTAAGTTCGATATGGCTTACGAGCACATCCAGGTGATCAGCCTGTAGTACTCTATATTGATCAACACTCAAACATTAAACATGTTTACGTTTAATTGGTGGCAACCTCATATGCCTGTCAAATTAACGACGTTTAAAACCTTTGTTTTATTTCATGCTCAGATTTACCTGAGAATCCGTACCAGTCAATTGGCATAGAATCACAACATTGTATGTATTTTGGAATGATTTGTGAAAAACCCCACCAAAATATGCTAAGTCTCAGTCTAGCTGAATCAAATGGCATCGACTATTAAATAACAGTTCATCCATAAGCAATTATGCATAATGACCTCTTGTCCAACCATAACGTATAGACAAGAGTTTTAGAAAACTTGCATTCATAGTAAAGTATGAACGAAGTTAGGAAACTTGCATAACGCAATGTTAATAGAAGAGCTAGAAAACTTGCCTTTGCGTCTCTTAAGCTTCTATATGTAGTCGATTCAGTCTTTACAACGTCTACAAAGTATAACACAGAGCATACCAATGAGAATTCATAATTGATACACAATGTGTAGCCTAACTTCTCCTTATTGTATAACTTAATCGAATCATTAAACTAATAACCTTCGTTCAAGTTATTTAATGAGTATCTTGGTTTATTAGCATTCCTATGTTATACACCGAACCCTCATCGATCATCACTAAGCATGATGATAAATGAAACTTCACTTATTCCTTAAGTTAATCTTGGTTTACGGTTTCCAAAACTTAAGTTCAATTACATTGGTTAACATTTAATTCTCTTAAACCCTTGGTTAAACATGTCATTTAAAGGGTATACATTCATGTTCCATCATTACTTACTAACCCTGTAGTAATTATGAAAAAGAGTTGAGTACATGACCAACTTCGTCAATAATTTTCTCTGCCTGGCGCGGCCCGCGCCCGATTTCCTTCACACACGGCGTGCCCTGCACTACCCATGCAGTGAATCTTGCTCGAACTGGCTCGCCCCACACCGGCTAAGCCTGCTAGGCGGCGCGCCCCGCTCCTGCCATGTGCCTCAGAAAATTTTTCTAAGTCTTGCAAATTCTAAAATTTTCGAGCTCGTAACGTAATCATTACAACTCGAAATTGGCTCATTCCAAAGCCCATAGTTCACAAATGATATGTTCTATCATCCTATCAAGTCGAAATTCATTTCTGAATTCGTCGGCAAAAAATTCGCCAATTAGTCTATTTTTACATTTTCGTTACACGTTCGTGAACGTTCGATGCTCAATTCTTTGTTTTAAGTCGAAATTGGTTCGTTCTTTTTCTCGCGAGCCTTATTTACCTAATTACACGTGTTGCAATCATAAACCACCATTTTTTAGTCGCACGGAGACTTTTGACTTCTAATCCGAGAAAAGTACGTTTTTGACGATTATCGTCTAATCGCGTAACTTTCGTCGAATCTTCGTTCTTCGTTATTATTATTTCAAACCAATGGAAATCAATCCCATGGTTGATTATTACTAATTCTAATCATTCAAAACATTAATGTTTTAATGGTTTTAATATGTTCCTTATTCAATAACACATGAATTCACTAAGTTCTTCAATTGTTCTTAATGAGTTCTTAGTCTTTCATCATGCATGGCTTGTTAAGGTTCTTAGTTGCTAATTAAGTTATCCTTATAACTTCTTAGGGTTCATGCTTCCTCAAACACTTCTCTATCAAAATTATTATTATTTGAAAAAAAGAGATATTACATATTTTCCTTATTGTTATACCTTTCTTGTTCCTTGTTTTCTTGAGTATGGAGACTAAAAAGTTTCTTAGCTTCTTGGTTGGTGAGTTGACTAGGCAAGGCACAAACTTCTTCTTCTCTCTCTCTCTCTCTAGGTTGATAGAAATTCTCAAACAACAAGAATGAAGGGCCAAGCCCTCTATTTATAGAATTGGCAAAAGTTGGGGTAGTTTGGTCATTAGGCCAAACCTCCTCAACTCCCACCTCCTCTCCACCTCTTGCCTATGTCCCCCCATGTGCTAGCACATGGCCCCCCTTGTGCTCCCACATGTACCCATGTGGCCTTGGGTTGCCCTATGGGTTAACCCACCCATTTACCCAACGGTTCGACCCACAGGTTTAAATTATTAACTTTAATTCATATTCAATTCATTTCAACATAAAATTCATATTATACGTCATATTAATTGTCGTATAATACCTCGTAATACACTCATATAATACTTCGTATTATACGCGTATTCTTTTCGTATAATAATCATTTATTATTATACGTAATTAATTTAATCATTGATTTACTTTCCCTAACGCTTAGGATTTTAAGTCCCTACGCGAAAACTTTGTGAGCCATAAATGCATTATTATTACATATTTCACCTCGCCTTGAAATCCTATCATTACGCTTTTCTTGAAATTTCAAAATAAATTCCCGAGCAGAAACGGATGAATAGTGATTTCTGTACTTTTCTCCTGAGAAAACTTTTCTCGGCTAACTTAACTTTTCACGGTATATTACCGTCAAATCTTTCGACAGAATGTCATTCTAACATTCCGAATTCTAAAAATGGCCTAGGGTCTCTAACCCTAACCTTTAGGGTTTAGGGCTTAAGGTCAAACCCTAACCCTTAAGGTTTCATAGATGAATAGTGCCTATTTCGTCTTTTTCTAGAAATATTTTTATTCTCGAAAATCTTTTATTTTCGTCTTATAAATTCACATCGATTATTTCTAGCACGTAGCCAGAATCCTCCTCATTTCTGCATTCTCTAGGTCATATAACGATCTACGATTAGCTTACTCATTTTAATAAACAAATAAGCTAAATTTTATTCAAAAAATCAAATAAAATTCCTTTACATAAACGCTCGATTTTCTCGGGCATTACAATCTCCCCTTCTTATAAGAATTCTGTCCACAGAATTTCGATACAAGTTAATCAAACAAATGAGAATAAGCCTTCCTCATCTTGTCTTCGAGTTCCCACGTTACTTCTTCGGCATTGTGGTTCCTCCATATCACCTTCACCGAAGGTATAACTTTGCTTCTTAACACTTGTTCTTTCCTATCAATGATTTGAACAAGAATATCTTCGTACGTTAAGTCTTTCTCGACTTGAATTGGTTCATACTCGATTACGTGCTTGTAATCCGGCTTATAGGAATGTAATATAGAAACGTGGAACACGTTATGGATATGCCCCAACTCTGAAGGTAATGTTATCGCATATGCTACCTCTCCTACCCTCCTCAAAATTTTAAATGGTCCTATGAATCTAGGGCTTAACTTTCCCTTATTCTAGAAGCGTATCTTCCCCTTCCAAGGTGACACCTTCAGGAATGCATACGAATCAACTTCGAATTCTCTTTTCCTCCGATGTGGATCGACATACTTTTTCTGTCTGTCTTGAGCTGCTACTAGCCGCGTTCGTATCATCTTAACTACTTCCGCCATTTGTTGTACCATCTCAGGTCCTAACATTCGACGCTCTTCCACTTCATCCTAGCAAAGTGGCGTTCGACACTTCCGTCCATATAACTCTTTGTAAGGCGGCATGCCTTTAGTAGCGTGATAACTATTGTTGTAGGCAAACTCTACTAACGGTAGATGATCGTCCCAACTTCCTTTAAAATCCAAAACGCAAGACCTTATCATGTCTTCTAGAGTCTGAATCATTCTTTCACTTTGTCCATCTGTCTATGGATGGTACGCTGTACTCAACCTCAGTTCTGTTCCCATCTGCTCTTGCAAACTCTTCCAAAAATTCGAAGTGAATCGCGGGTCGCGATCTGACACAATTGAAACTGGCACTCCATGTCTCCAGAAAATCTCTTTGACATAAAGCTTAGCAAACTGATCTAGATTATATCTGACTCTTATCGACAAGAAATGAGCTGACTTCGTCAAATGATCCATTATTACCCAAATAGTGTTGTATCCTTTCTGCATTGTCGGAAGTCCTACCACAAAGTCCATCGTGATATGCTCCCATTTCCACTCCGGAATCTCCAATGATTGCAGCAAACCACTGGGTCATTGATGTTCGGCCTTAACTTTCTGACAAGTTAAGCACCTACTGACATACTCTGCTATTTCCCGCTTCATATTTGGCCACCATAAATTTGTTCGAAGGTCTTGATACATCTTGGTACTACCAGGATGAATCGAGTACCTCAAGTGATGCGCTTCATCCATTATCTCCTCCTTCAACTATGGCTCACACGGGACCCAAATTCTTCCTTCAAATCTCAATAACTCTTCGTTATCAAAACTATACGCTCCCTTAGTACTCTCTGGAATCTTCTTCGGTATTTGTTCACACTCATCGGTTCTGAGTTGCACTTCCTTCACCTTTTCCACCATTGTGGTTTGAACTTCTATTGCAAACATTTTCTCCCCTTCTTCGATTGGACATCGCACCTCTAATTCCATTCTTGCCATCTCTATTACCAACTCATCTTGAGCTGTTAACATTAACAGATTCTCCCGACCCTTTTTACTCAAGGCGTCGGCGACCACATTCGCCTTCCCTGGGTGATACAGGATTTCAAAGTCGTAATCCTTTATCAACTTCAGCCATCTCCTCTGCCTCATATTCAACTCCTTCTAAGTGAAGATATAGTTCAGACTTTTATGGTCTGTGTAGATCTCACATTTCTCCCTATATAAGTAATGCCTCCATATCTTTAAGGCAAAAACCATCGTGGCGAGTTCAAGGTCATGAGTAGGATAATTCCCCTCATACTCCTTTAACTGCCTAGATGCATACGTAATGACCTTGTCATGCTGTATGAGCACGCAACCCAGTCCTTTATGCGAAGCATCGCTATACGCTACAAAATTTCCTGTCTCATCTGGTAAAGATAATACCAGTGCTTGACACAACCTCTTTTTCAGCTCTTGAAAGCTGTCTTCACATTTCTCTGTCCATACGTATTTCATCGTCTTTCTGGTTAAGTTGGTTAACGGAGTAGCTATCTTCGAGAAGTCCTGAATGAACCTCCAATAGTAACCCACTAAACCTAGGAAACTTCGCACCTCAGTCGGCATTTTTGGTTGCTCCCAGTTAATCACGGCTTCCACCTTCACTGGATCAACTGAAACTCCTTCCTTGTCAATGACGTGCCCCAAAAACTGCATTCTCTCTAACCAAAATTCACACTTTGTGAATTTCGCATACAACCTCTCTTTTCTTAGTGCTTCCAACACTAATCTCAAATGTTCAGCATGATCCTCCTTCGTCTTGGAATAGACTAGGACATCATCAACGAACACCACGATGAACTTGTCCAAATATTGTTTGAACACTCGGTTCATCATGTCTATGAATGCGGCTGGCGCATTCGTTAACCCAAATGACATCACTAAGAACTCATAATGGTCGTAACGAGTCCTAAATGTTGTCTTAGGTACATCCTCCGTCCTAACTTTCAACTGGTGATACCCTGTTCGTAAATCTATCTTCGAAAAATATTTTGCCCCTCTCAACTGATCAAAGAGATCATCGATCCAGGGCAACGGCTACTTATTCTTTATCGTTAGTTTGTTCAACTCTCGGTAGTCGATACAAAGCCTCAACGATCCATCCTTCTTCTTTACAAATAATACTGGTGCTCCCCACAGAGAAACACTCGGTTGAATGTACTTCTTATCCAACAGTTCTTGCAACTGAATAATCAACACTTTTAATTCCACGGGCGCCATACGATATGGTGCCTTTGAAACCGGTGCCGTCCCTGGCGCAAGGTCTATAACAATTTCGGTCTACCTATCGGGTGGAAGATCTGGCAAGTCACTTGGAAATACATCCACATACTCGTTAACAATAGGTATGTGTTCCAACGTTGCTCCTAATCTTTGGGTATTAACAACATGGCACAGGTAACCTTCGCATCCCTTCTTCAATAATTTTCTGGCTTGCGTCATGGTTAGACAACAAGAGCGTCCCGGTGATTTACTACCATAGAACACTACCTTGGGTTTCTTAGAAATCTGAAGGTTGACACTCTTATTTTGGCAATCTATCATTGCCCCATGGTTAATTAACCAGTCCATTCCAAGAATTACATCGAATTCTCCCAACTTTATCGGTATAAGATCTACCGACAATTTGTTACCTCTAATATCCACACAACAACTCCAATGAACTGAGTCCACAAGAATTACTTCATCGTTAGCTACCTTACTGTTTAAAGGTATTACAAGTTTTTCGGGGAGTAATCCTAATCATTTAGCAAACTCACAGGCTATAAACGAACACGTTGCACCTGAATTAAATAGTACATGTATATTAATGTCATTAACCGAAATGATACCTGCTACGACGTCGCTCGATGTTATCGTATCCAGGACCGTCATATTAAATGTGCGGGCAGTCGGTCTACCCTGTGGTACTGAGCCACCAATCGCCAGCTTTTTATCGCTAGCTCCTTTCCCACCATCCAAATCTTTCTTCGGACAGTTATGCATCATGTGGTCCGTAGATCCACACACAAAACAACCACGGATCTTCTTTGGACTGGGACAGTTAGGCGAAATTTGCCCCTCCTGTCCACAGTTATAACAGACAGCCTTACCCTTGAGGCAGACTCCAGATGAGTCTTACCGCAATTCTTGCACGCCTCCATATTCCTCTTGGGAAACCCCTACTTTACTCCGATATTCCTGGAGCTGAAACCCTATCTCTTCAAGCCACTCCCGCTGGCTCCGTCAATCTTGACTGATACCTCAGCCTTAGTCTTATTCTTTTTTTCCTTGTGGTATAAAGTCAACGCCTCACTACCAACCTCGGTGATAATCACCTTCTCTAACACTGCTCCAAAGGTAATGCTTTGGAAAACCGATATACGGTTGTACAACCACGGTTTCAATCCCTGCTCAAACCGTCATGCCTTTCGCAACTCTGTGTCCACTTGGTGTGGAGCAAACCTCGCCAGTTCATTGAACCTGACTGCATATTGGGGAACCATCATGTCCCCCTGCTTCAATTCTAGGAACTGAATTTCCATCCTTCCCTGCATGCTCATGGGGAAATATTTCTCAAAGAATAACTCCTTGAACCGTTCCCACGTAACCACTTCTGTTCCGGCCCTTCCCTGGTTTGCCTCCCACCAGTAGTTAGCCTCCCCCTTCATCATATAAGTCGCAAAAGAAGTCTTCTGCGCCTCACTGACATTTGCAATAACAAATGCCTTCTCAATTTCTTTTGCCAAAACTTGAGCAGCTATAGGGTCCGTAGTTCCATAGAACTCTGGCGGACCTGTTAACTTAAACTCCTTGAAGGTAGTCCCCCGACCTACCCCTGGATTAGGGCGTATGGTATCTCTCATTCGATTGAGAGCCGTAGCCAGTAAATTTATAAATTCCTGCATCGGGTTATTTCCCTGCTCTTCCTCATTACGAGGTTCTTCTTCTTGATTTCTTGTATGTCTTCTTAGCGACATTTTCTGTTAATGTGAAAACATTTCGTTATTCTTTATTTCTTCATTCGGTTATTATTAACAAACAAATAATAACTCAATCATATTGCCAATCATTTCAATAAACCTTTATATTAAAAAGCTTCTTCGTAGTATAATACTACACTGTACATTAGATGGCTTCAGCCATTTACAATACTATCCCACAATTACTTTCCAAAAGTTGGGATTTACAAAAGACTACCCTTGCCTATACAAAAGAGGGTTTTACGTCATTACTAGCTATACAAACATTTACATAGCTATTTACATTGCTACCTCTTCTATACATACTACGGAACTACATCTGCAACACGACATTCATGTAATCCGCATCGGCCATACCGGCCACTATATCCCGAGTAATCATATACCGAGTCTGTCCCTCCTCCACAGGATACTCAGCAATCTGTTGCTGGTAATCCTCGTGCTAACACCTATGGATATAGGACATTTGACCTATTTTTTGCTTCTTGTTCAGAAGCTCAACTTTCAGCTCTTAGACTTCTAGTTTCAAGTCCCGGACTTTAACTTTAGCCAGTACTTTCTCGTCATGTTAGGCCTCCAAGAAGATCTCCATATCTTCTCTATCCTCCACCACATCGTCAACTACTTTCTTGAGGTCACGGACCTCTTTGCTCAGTTGGACATTTCTGTCCAGTATTTCCATGAATAGCATTTTCATTAACTCCCCTTGTGTAAACTCCTCCGCTACCTCCTCAGTAGGAAATACCGTATTAATTGGCATTATCTCCACCTCCTTAGTAGGCAGTATCGTATTACTCAGCACCGACTTAACCTCCTCCTCCGACATACCGTCAAATAATGACGATAAGTCAAAGTTATCAGAGTACTCGGACGGATCCTCTTCCTCTTGATCTATCTCTTCTAGAATCACTAACGGTACCTCCGCTACCGGCATTGGTACAACTTCTATCATGTTAATTGAGTCCTCGCTAACCTCATGTATTTCATTATACATGTCTATTATCTTGTTATCTACAATAAGACACATATTACTTGATTAGTATACAATCAAAATATTAACAACATATATCACATTTAATATGTTTAAGGTTACTTTTTTCTTTTAAAACTCTACTTCCTGCTCTCAAAAACTCGGATAGAGTTTACATACTTCTAACTTCTACTTTATTTCTCCAAGTTATAGTCTAAGGTTTTTACCCCTTAAGTTTTATAACTTATAGCTCTGATATCAAACTGTGACGCCCCCAAATCTAGGTACCTTCAAACCCTAGATATGGTGCTACACGGTACTACAGTCTACTCATACATTCAACTGAAAGACTTCAATATTACGCATGAGTTTACTAAATATTACATTCTATTAATCCCTTCCCAAGTTATTCGTAACCAATATATTATTCAGTGTCATAATATTAGTAATTGCAATATTAATACTATACTATTACAAAGGTCACTACTTATCCAGCTTGGACTTGCCTTTGTCTTTACTGGATCCTTCGGTTCGTTCACCCTTAGCTAACATCATTTAGTTTTAAGCAAGAATGAGCATAAACAGCTCAGCAAGTTAAACATTATATCTTGAAACCACAAAATTAAGAATCATATATCTTGGTCTTCAATAACTGTACAATAGTTATGAAGTACTTAAGAATAATCAAAATATCATTTTAATTCCTTTAAAACCAGTCCCAAGGACTTTATAGCCTCTTCGAAATCCATCTTGGTCAACGACCATGAACCATTATTTAGTTCTCATTCATGAAAGGAACAACCCGGCACGAAGGCCGTAAGTTCGATATAGCTTACGAGCACATCCAGGTGATCAGCCTGTAGTACTCTATATTGATCAACACTCATACGTTAAACGTGTTTACGTTTAATTGGTGGCAACCTCACGTGCCTGTCAAATTAACGACGTTTAAAACCTTTGTTTTATTTCATGCTTAGGTTTACCTGAGAATCCGTACCAGTCAATTGGCATATGATCACAACATTGTATGTATTTTGGAAAGATTTGTGGAAAAACCCACCAAAATATGCTAAGTCTCAGTCTAGCCGAATCAAATGGCATCGACTATTAAATAACAGTTCATGCATAAGCAATTATGCATAATGACCTCTTGTCCAACCATAACGTATAGAAAAGAGTTTTAGAAAACTTGCATTCATAGTAAAGTATGAACGAAGTTAGGAAACTTGCATAACGCAATGCTAATACAAGAGTTAGAAAACTTGCCTTTTCATCTCTTAAGCTTCTATATATAGTCTATTCAGTCTGTACAACGTCTACAAAGTATAACATAGAGCATACCAATGAGAATTCAAAATTAATACACAATGCATAGCCTAACTTCTCCTCCTTGTATAACTTAATCGAATCATTAAACTAATAACCTTCATTCAAGTTATTTAATGATTATCTCAGCTTATTAGTATTCCTATGTTATACACTGAACCCTCATCGATCATCACTAAGCATGATGATAAATGAAACTTCACTTATTCCTTAACTTAATCTTGGTTTACGGTTTCCAAAACATAAGTTCAATTACATTGGTTAAAGTTTAGTTCTCTTAAACCCTTGGTTAAACATGTCATTTAAAGGGTATACATTCATGTTCCTTCATTACTTACTAACCCTTTTGTAATTATGAAAAAAAGTTGAGTACATGACCAACTTGGTCAACAATTTTCTCTTCCTGCTGCGGCCCACGCCCCATTTCCTTCACATATGACGCGCCCCAAGCTACCCATGTAGTGAATCTTTCTCGGACTGGTGCGCCCCGTACCGGCTAAGCCTGCTGGTCGGCGCGCCCCACGCCTGCCCTGTGACTTAGAAATATTTTTTAAGTTTTACAAATTCTAAAATTTTCGAGCTCGTAACGTAATCGTTACAACTCGGAATTGGCTCGTTCTAAAGCCCATAGTTCACAAACGATATGTTCTATCATCCTATCAAGTCGGAATTCATTTCTGAATCCGTCGGCGAAAAATTCACCGATTAGTCCATTTTACATTTTCGTTAAACGTTCGTGAACGTTCGATGCTCAATTCTTCGTTTTAAGTCAGAATTGGTTCGTTCTTGTTCTCGCGAGTCTTATTTACCTAATTACACGTGTTGCAATCATAAACCACCATTTCTGAGTCACACGGATACTTTTGACTTCTACTCCGAGAAAAGTACGTTTTTGACGATTATCGTTTAATCGCGTAACTTTCATCGAATCTTTGTTCTTCGTTCTTCGTTATTATTACTTCAAACCAATGAAAATCAATCCCATTGTTGATTATTACTAATTCTAATCATTCAAAACATTTATGTTTCAATGGTTTTAACATGTTCCTTATTAAATAACACATGAATTCACTAAGTTCTTCAATTGTTCTTAATGAGTTCTTAGTCTTTCATCATGCATGGCTTGTTAAGGTTCTTAGTCGCTCATTAAGCCATTCTTATAACTTCTTAGGGTTCATGCTTCCTCAAACACTTCTCTATCAAAATTATTATTATTTGAAAGAAAAGAGATATTACATAGTTTCCTTATTGTTATACCTTTCTTGTTCCTTGTTTGCTTGAGTATGGAGACTCAAAAGTTTCTTAGCTTCTTGGTTGGTAAGTTGACTAGGCAAGGCACAAGCTTTTTCTTCTTCTCTCTCTCTCTCTAGGTTGATAGAAATTCTCAAACAACAAGAATGAAGGGCCAAGCCCTCTATTTATAGAATTGGCAAGAGTTGGGATAGTTTGGTCATTAATCCAAACCTCCTCAACGCCCACCTTCTCTCCACCTCTTGCCTATGTCCTCCCATGTGCTAGCATGTGCTAGCACATGGCCCCCCTTGTGCTCCCACATGTACCCATGTGGCCTTGGGTTGCCCCATATGTTATCCCACCCGTTTACCCAACGGTTCGACCCACGGGTTTAAATTATTAACTTTAATTCAAATTCAATTCATTTCAACATATTTACTCCGTATAAAATTCATATTATACGTCGTATGAATTCTCGTATAATACCTCGTATTACACTCATATAATACTTTGTATTATACGCGTATTCCTTTCGGATAATAATCATTTATTATTATACGTAATCAATTTAAACATTGATTTACTTTCTCTAACGCTTTGGATTTTATATCCCTACGCGAAAACTTCGTGAGCCATAAATGAATTATTATTATATATTTCACCTCGCCTTCAAATCCTATCGTTAAGTGTTTCTCAAAATTTTAAAATAAATTTTCGAGCAAAAATGGATGAATAGTGATTTCCGTACTTTTCTCCCAAGAAAACTTTTCTCGGCTAACTTAACTTTTCACGGTATATTACCATCAAATCTTTCAGCAGAATGTCATTCTGACATTTCAAACTCTCAAAATGGCCTAGGGTCTCCAACCCTAATCCTTAGGGTCAAACCCTAACTCTTAGGGTTTCATAGATGAACAGTGCCTATTTCGTCTTTTCCCATAAATATTTTTATTCTCAAAAATTTTTTATTTTCTTTTTATAAATTCACATCAATTATTTCTAGCACGTAGCCAGAATCCTCCAATTCTGCATTCTCTAGGTCATATAACGATCTACGATTAGCTTACTCAGTTTAATAAATAAATAAGCTAAATTTTATTCAATAAATCAAATATAATTTCTTTACATAAATGCTCGATTTTCTCGGGCGTTACATCGTTCCCAGGCCTCATACAAAGATTCTCCTTGTTGTTGCTCAAATTGAGATAGAGCACTCCTCATCTTTGCAGTCTTAGCCATAGGAAATTTTGCTAGAAACTTCTATGCTAAGTCCTCCCAAGTAGTAACAGAACCCAATGGTAGCGAGTGAAGCCAACTCCTTGCCTTGTCCCTCAAGGTGAAAGGAAAGAGCTGAAGCCTCACCGCATCATCCGACACATTATTATACTTGAAAGTGTCGCATATTTTAATAAAGCTCAGAAGATACTCGTTAGGGTCATCAGTAGTCAAACCCTAAACTGAACCGAGTTCTGTACCATCTGGATTGTCCCCGGTTTGATTTCAAAAGTGTTTGCGGCTATTTCTGGCCTAACTATACTTGACTGTAGCTCATTAATTTTCGGTATAGAGTAATCCCTTAAAGTTTTGTGTTCTTCGGCCGCCATAATTACCAGTGTTTCAGTTTTCTCTTGTGTATTAGCAATAATTGTACTCAATCTCCAAGCTCTCTCGTTGATGTTATCCTCTCTAGGCACCAAAGAAGAATTTTTAGATCGAGTACACATACACTAACCAAGAGTACTTGAAACAAAAGAAAAATAAGATAGAAATGAGATCAGATGTGAATTGTCTAAGTCAGACCAATTTAACTTAAACTGATGTTGAAAGTACTAAAAATAATCACAAATCCCCGGCAATAGCGCCAAAAACTTATTGGCTTGTTTCGGTGTTAATCAAATCAAACACACGTGCAAGTATACACGGTCAACAAGTAATATAGAGTAAGTAGATGATCGTTCCCACAGAGAAAAATGAATATTTATAGTCTAACATGCAACAGTTTTGTAGTTGTTTCGGGCTGCTTAAACGATTGATCAAAATGTGATTTATCTAACACTAAAGATTAACAAATGCTAACTAATTATCAAGTAAATGATTTAGAAAAGGAAGATATGGGATTCTAACTTCACTTAATGCCACATTCAGATTAAACACCTCTTGTTAAGCTTATTTGATTATTTCGGATTGCTAGCCGAGAGCACGAAAGTAAAACATGGCTATCTCTCGATATACCATGCTCATATCACACACAATCCACAAAAGAGATAGAATATATGTGAACATCCAATATTACATAATCCACTATATTCCTATGTGACTTAATAATAATACGAATTTAAGCACAAGCTCTCGCAATTGACTACATGTGGTAATACGGTATATGTCTATCTGGATTACAAATCATGAAGTTTATCACATGTAAAAATCATGAACACATGCTAATATAGCCATATCTCAACTTATATTTATTTTCCAATTTCATACAAGTTAATACGGTAGAGGGTGATCAAGCATCTAAACAAACTATATTAGGCAATCCATACACAATCAGCTAGAGCTCAACATAGAAGCATACAAATCTGAACTTAAGCAAAAATATCCATTAAAATCCCATAATGGAAATTAGTTCATAACTGAAGCAAAAACCATTATCATAACTTGTTCATATATTGAAAAGTAATTTAAGAAGTTAAGAAAATCTAAAAGATATGAAATGCAAATATGAAATCTGTACTTCAAAGATTAACCATCGATGTGGAGCCAAGTTCTTCAAACATCCAATCCAAACCCTAAATTATGCAACATTTATTAAAATCTAAGAGAAATCAAGAGAACGGCCAAAATATAGGAAGTGTAGGCTATAATCTCTCTATCCCTCTCTAAAACCCTAAAACAGTAAGAATAATGTTCAAAAGATAAGTCTATAACATCTAAATACACCCTTATAAGGAAAAACACGCAAACAGGATTTTAAGTGAAAAAGTCAATCTGCCATTGACCAGCCTGGCGCTGGCGCGCCATGAATATGCCTAAAGAGGGCGCGGTCGCACTGCTGGGTTTTTTCTGCAGATTCTGATAGCTTCTTGCTGTTGCTTTTGGTGCACATTTGCTGCTTTCATCTTCCTTCTTCTTTCACTTCTATGCCACTTCCACATGCCATGCTCGCCTTCACTCCACCACAAGCCTAAAGCTCGCCATCATGCCGACTTTATGCCATTTCCACCATTATGCCATTAAGAGAAAGTTCCATTATGCAATCTACAAAATGAAGATAAAATGCATGAAAATGAACTAAAACACGTGAAAGTAAGCTAAAGTTATAGCGAGTTGACACCCAATAAGTAGGTATAAAACCTACTTATCAGGCGTGCCTGTCTGCAAAACTCAAATTGACGAACAGCGCGGCCGCTTGGCGTCCCAGTTCATTCTGGGCGCGAGCGCACCACTCTGCAGATTTTGAAAAAAAATAAAATTCATCAATTAAAGTAAATGGTTTATTTAATTGATAAAAGTTTAAAATAAAGACGTTTATTTTATATGAAATATGATTTCAAATTGCTAAAAATTAAAGGAGTTTAATTTGGATTTGGTTTTTGATTAAAATAAAAGAGTTTATTTTGTTTCAAAACCAAAATTTAGCAAACTTTTGTCCATTAAATGATATCAATGCATATATGGAATGATTTTATTATTCATGAGATGAATTTTTATTTATTGATGCATATGTTGATATGTATGATAATCAATGCGATTGATTATGGAAAATTAACTAATGTGATTGGATTTTATTTTAGTTGGATGCTTGAATGTTTGAGTTTTATTAAATGGGGTCTGCGTACCTCGTCTTCTCTAATTTTTCTTGATGTAAAATTCTATCTACTTCCTATGTACTTTCCTTTATCTGCTGATCAAGGTTTCTATTTAAATTAAATAATTTATTTAATAGGACTAGATAGAATTATCTTGAAGAATTGGAGACCAAGGAGCAAGGAACGCGTGAAGACTCATTTGTATTGGAGCCCGGGTTTAAATGTAATAGTTCCTTTTAAATTTAATTTTTGCACTCCTAGGTTTGACGTTTTGGTTCTCTTGGTGGCTCTAGTGAACCAAACTAGAATAAAAGTCCATAATCAATCTGGGTAGAATATAGTATTCTATATGTACATGCTAGTATTATATATATATATTATATTTTATGCAAACATGCTTCGCATGTTTTAATAAAATGGCGCGTATTTTATATATATATATATATATATATATATATATATATATATATATATATATATATATATATCTGTGTGTGTGTGTGTGTGCATCCGCGCTAAACAAGATGAGACTAATAATAACAAACCCCTCAAAGAAATTATTTTTAGTCTAAAGCATTCAAAGATATTTGAAATATCGAACGTCGCCTTCTAGCATGATAAAATTAATAGAGTATTAAATATTTAATATAAGTTTGTTGTGCTATCCACAAGGCAAGTATTAAGTATTTAAGATGTTAATTTAATCACATTGATGCTTATAAAGAAAATTTAATAATATTGTTTTGTTGTGCTATCCACAAGGACAATATTTTTCTTTTTTGAATATATGAAAGTGCTAAGTTGGATTTAACTTAAATCATTTTAGTTCGGATGTGCACACACTTGACCATTATGATATAAGAGGCAAAATAAAAAGGAGTTACATGTTGATGTAATTGACAAAGAGTTGTCTACCTATTTATTTATATATGGTTTGTTGTGTTATCCACAAGGCTATATACATTTTAAATACGATCCTTATTCTCATTAGCAAATCTTTAATTAGATGTTGCCGAACTATATAAGTTAGGGTAATAGAGTATGAAGAAAATAGTGGGAGATACCAATTTAAAATAAGACCTAATTTATTTTGGTATGTAAAATTAATTAAATGAATGTTTGCTAAAATGTTGTGTCTTTTCACATGCAAAAATTTAAAAATGTCAAAATCACTAATTTCACTGCGAAGCATACTTGATGCTAAGAAACTGACCAGACCGAATTACACGGATTGGTTAAAAAATATGAGAATAGTTCTCATTGCTAAAAAGATTTCTTATGTCATAAATTCACATGTTCCTAGAACTGTTCCAAAAACAGTCTCTGAGGAAGAGATTGCCACTATTGTAAAGTGGCAAGATGATGCATATGTGGCTCAATGTATCATGCTCGCATCCATGAATAACGAGCTTCAACGTCAGCATAAAAATATAGATGCTCCTACTATATTGCTTCACCTCAAGGAGTTGTATGGTGAACAAAGTAAGACTGCTAGATATGAGATAACTAAGGAGCTATTCCGATCTCGGATGACCGAGGGCACTGCCGTTGAGACTCGTGTCCTTAGGGTAATCAATTTGATTGAACGCCTTGGACAACTTGGGTTCGTCATAGATGGGCAGTTGAGTCAAGACTTTGTCTTGCAGTCACTCCCTGAGAACTTCTCACAATTTGTTGTGAATTTTCACATGAATAAGTTTGATGTCAGCTTGCCTGAATTACTTAACATGTTGAAAACTGCAGAATGTCACTTCCTATCCAAGAAGAACCATGTCTTAATGGTGGATGATTCTTCCAAGAAAAGGAAGAGGCCCAAGGTATCTTCTGAAAAGAAGAAATCTAAGAAGGATAAGGGCAAACTGAACATAAAGGATCAAAAGAAACCTGATCCAGCTAGCAAAGGAATGTGCTTCCATTACAATGAGCCAAATCATTAGAAGAGGAACTGCAAGAAGTTTTTGGCAGAGAAGAAGGTTGGAGAAGCTTCAACTTCCAGTCAAGGTTTGTTCATGATTGAAATTAATTTTTCTGAAAGTCAAAATTCTACTTGGGTATTGGATACAAGCTGTGGTTCTCACATATGTAATACTGTGCAGGGACTGGTCAGAAGTAGAAAGCTGAACAGGGATAAGGTTGTCCTACGAGTGAGAAATGGAGCAAAGGTTGCTGCATTAGCTGTAGGCACTTATTGTTTAGCACTGCCTACGGGCAAGTCCAATTATTTAAATAATTGTTATTTTGTTCTGAATATCATTAGAAACATTATTTCTATTTCCTTATAAGATATGGATGAATTTGACATTATAATAAAGAACAACAGTTGTTCTATTTATAATAACAATGTTTTATATGAAATTGGTAATTTGCAAAATGGACTTTATATACTTGACTTGCATGAAAATATATTTCAAATTAAATAAACTAAGAAAAGGAAAAGAGATGATGTTAATTATACCTATATATGGCACTATAGACTTGGTCATATCAATGAAACAAGATTATCCAAGTTGCATAAGGATGGGCTCTTAGAGTTATCTGATTATGAATCATATCTAACTTGTGAATCTTGTCTCATGGGTAAAATGACTAAATCTCCTTTTAGTGAAAAAGGAGAAAAAGTTACAAAGTTGTTAGCGTTGGTTCACACAGACGTTTGTGGACCTATGACAACGAATACACGGGGAGGGTATTTTTATTTTATTATTTTCACTGATGATCACTCAAGATTTGGATATGTGTATTTAATAAAATACAAATATGAATCATTTAAAAAGTTCAAAGAGTTCAGAAGTGAAGTAGAGAAACAAACTGGTAAAAGTATTAAGATTCTTCGATCGGATCAAGGTGGAGAATATTTAAGTGGTGAGTTTCTCAATTGTCTTAAAGATAATGGTATAATCTCACAATGGACTCCACCAGGTACACCACAGTTAAATGGAGTATCTGAAAGGAGAAATCGAACATTGTTGGACATGGTTCGTTCCATGATGAGTTTTACCGATCATCCAATTTTATTATGGGGTTATGCCCTAGAAACGGCTGCATACCTACTTAACAAGGTGCCTACCAAATCCGCCCAAAAGACTCTATATGAGATGTGGAAAGGGAGGAAACCAAATCTTGAGCATGTTAAGACTTGGGGTTGTCCAACTTATGTCAAAAAGTTTTAAAATGATAAGCTATAGACTAAATCCGACAAGTGTAGATTTATAGGATACCCTAAAGAAACTTTAGGGTATTATTTCTATCATCCAACTGATCAAAAGGTGTTTGTTACGAAACATGCTGCCTTCTTGGAAAAGGAGTTTATCCATTAGGGGTTAGTGGGAGTAAGATATATCTTGAAGAAGTTCAAGAACCATAAATTACTACGGATCAAAGTCAAGTACCTGACCAAGTGGATGAACCTACTGTACCACACCCTATTCGTAAATATGGAAGAGTACCGAAGATACCTGATAGGTATAGATTTGTCATAGAGGATGACGATGAGGTACGCATCATGAATGATGATGATCCATTGAATTACAAACATGCTATGAGTAATAAAGACTCATGAAAATAGATTCAAGCCATGAAATACAAGATCGACTCGATGGATGAGAACCAAGTATGGACTTTGATTTCACCACCTGAAGGCATAAAGCCTATTGGGTGTAAATGGGTCTTTAAAAAAAAGACTGGAGCGGACAGCAAGGTAGAGACCTATAAGGCCCGACTGGTTGCAAAGGGTTTCAAACAAAGACAAGGAGTTGACTATTGCAGCTTATTACGACTATAAGATATGGCAGATGGACGTGAAAATGGCCTTCCTCAATGGGAAACTTGAGGATGATGTGTATAAGACACATCCAGAGGGATTGGTTTCAAAGGTTGAAACAAATCAAGTCTTTAAGCTGCAACGATCCATTTATGGATTGAAGCAAGCTTCTCGTAGATGGAACATCCGTTTTGATGAGACAATCAAAGAGTTTGATTTTATCAAAAACGAGGATAAACCATGTGTGTAAAAGAAGGTTAGTAGGAGCGCAGACATAATCTTAATAGTTCATAAATGGAACCACTCCACATTAAACCGTTCAATTATATAACATTTTATTTCATAGAAACACATAAGTGTTGAAAATTTGGCACAAGGCCTCATACATACCAACGCCTTGTACAAATATCACACATTTGCATATAGGTAAAACTTTCTCAAGTTCAACATCTGAGAAAGTTTAAGAAACTAGCATTCATTTAAAAATATGAATGAAGTTAAGAAACTTGCCTTAAGCGCTGCATATTGGTTAAGCTATACCATTTTCGTAATCCCTATATATCACATAAGGAATAACATACACCAATTAGTCGTATTTTTTTGACCTAAACATTGGTTTAAACTTAATTTTACTTCTTATGGTTCACGTTCTTGTAATCTAAGTTTACGCGACCAAACTCTACATTCATTCATTCGGTTGTTATAACATACGGAGATGCCACAACCTTACGATCATTTTTATGGTAGATTTACATTACCTTTCCTTCCTTTTAGCTCAACTTGTCTGAAGCATCACAATTGTAATGTTCATTAAGTCAATTATTCTTCCTTATGGCTTTTTGACAACTAAATGTCATACCTCAAGATTGATCCTTAACGTGTAGGTCATACAATCATTTGTATGCCGAGAACGAACATTCAATGTTAAGACTATGAGTTTATAGCCTTTACACATTTTACATTATCTTATCTTAATATCTTACAACGTTCGATTCATTTAACTCGGAACGTTATCCAAGTTATAATCATTAACTTAGCTTGTTCAACGTTTATACACTATTCATTACTCTTCATTATCTCACATTCAAACCATACATGGTGTGTAGGTTAAGCATGTTTAACTTACACGTACACTCAGCACCTTCACGTCGGTTTAAGTGTTTTAACGCTTACATTTCATTCTAACATTCTTTATCAGATTCAAACTCGGACCTTCATTATTTTCATTACTGTTCATTACGATTTTATTGATAATTACATATCATACTTACTAACATTCATCAACGTCTAACTCATACAACCAATGTACGCTTAGAACGTTCATTCGACACAAATATGATTTCCTGTATATCTGAATCCAGGGTCCCGTATTCGATTACGTTCTATGCATTCACATTGCGTTTATATTATTTAACTTCCGTTATGGCTTTATAACACTTCCATGTCATAAGTTACCATCCTTGTACAGCATCTAGGTATTACAACTTATGTAAACCCAAGACGTTCGTCCGATGCGAATACGATTCACGAATATCGTTTACGTATTCTGCGTTCACATTGCTCGTCTTTTAATCTTTCATTCAACCTTTACTTAATGTTTTAATCACTTTCATTAGTGATCCATCACATGAACATCACATTCATTAACATTCCTTAATGTCTAGGTCATACGGTTCGTTGTGTGCTAAGACCAATCGTATATCGTAATTACTTTACGTTTACACGCTTTACACTTAAATTTCATAACGGCCTTATAAAATTGAACTATTATAAGTCACCATCTTCATTCAACGTCTAAGGAATTACAATCATTGCAATCCTACACGTTCATTTAACGCGAATACGGTCCCTAGATATCGGTTACTTATTTTGCATTTATCATTTTATAACTTATTCATAGTCAAACTCAAGGTTTTACTCATCATTCAAGATGTTTTATTTCATGAATATTACATTCATACTTGCCCCTTAATTATCACTCAAAAATTTGAGTAATAAAAATCTCGTTGGAAAAATTTTCCTCAGAAAGGCATTGCGGCGCCATTGTCTTTGTTAAAGTTGGCGCTACTGGTGCCAGTTGGCAGTAATTGGAGTCTGGAGCCAGTGTTACGGTGCCATTTCCTTAATCTAGGGTGGCGCTGCAGTGCCTCTTGTAAATCTTAGAAAAAAATTTTGAGTTTTCTTAAACGTACGAATCGCTTACTTTGCAATCTCGTAATTTTTCGTTATAACTCAGAACGAGGTCATTCCAAAGCCATCTTTTCCCTTACATTACGTACTACAACTTCCCCCAGACATTTTTTTTTCTGAATCTGTTAACATGCCATTCCATTGGCTTACATTTCCACGTTTGTTCGTAGAACGTTCTTTACGTTCTTCGTTCGTTCGTGCTTAACTTACTCATCCGATCTCGGAATGAGTTCGTTCTTGAGTCCACGACTCATGTTTTCAATGTTTTCTAACATTATTATGAAACCCTACTCATTCAGGTTCATTTACTTAATTTCTATATTCGTTTATCTTTTACAAACTTTCATCATAACTTCATTATCGTCTAATTTCAATTCGTTCTTCATGAACATTTCATTCAATTCTACTTTTCCTAACAAATCACATATCAACAAATATACATATGATGGTTTTAAAATTTTCCATCAACAACAAGATCTAATTAGATTAATTTAAATTTGTTCATCAACAACGTTCTTGGTGTTCTTCGTTCGTTCTTCGTGTTCTTCGTTTGCTCTTCGTTGTACATCAATATTTTGATTACGATTCACTTATTATACATTATTTAACGTTATAAGTTTGATAATTCTTTTTTAATCCATTGAATGAGTCATAAAATTCATTTGAATCATTCATTAACATCCACTTCATATAACATATGAAGGATTAAAGAAAAGATGAAGAAAAGCTTAAAAATTCTTATTACTTCATTTTTCTTACATCTTCTTATGGTTAAACCATAATCAATATCATTTATTAACATTTTTACTTCCATTTTCATTAAGCTATATGATTTTCATATGAAAACTTAGAGAAAACTGGATTAAGGCTAGGTTTTGGATTACCTTTCTTCATTATTCTTCTTCCTCTTGACAAAGCTCGCGATGTGCTAGCTTTTCTACTTCTCCATCTTCTTCGATCCGAGCTATCAAGCTCTTTTTCTTCCTTATTGCTCTCTGTCTCGATGAGTTTTCTCTTAGATTTGAAATCCAAGAGAATGAGTTGGTATATATAGATTTTCAAGGCTAGGGGCATTTTGGTCATTTAGCGGCTTTTTTTTACCCCTACCTCTTTAATATTTGTACACACTCGAAACTTTGCATTCCTATTACTAACCTTACAGGAGGGCAAAATCGTCTTTTACCTTCTAGAGACAACCTTGGAAGTCCGAATCACCAAGTCGAACCCCAGCGACAACCCCAGGAGATCAAATCCAACCCCGGCGACAACTCCGGGAGATCAAATCAAACCCCGGCGACAACCCCAGGAAATATAGTCAACCTCGGCGATAACCCCGAGAAATACAGTCAACCCAGGCGACAACCTTGGGAACTATAATCAAAGCCTGATGATAACACCAAGAGATCAAATCTAACCCCGGTGATAACACCGAGAGATCAAGTCAACCCCGAGGACAACACCGGGAGATCAAGTCAACCACAGCGACAACACCGAGAGATATAGTCAACCCCGGTGACAACTCCGGAAGAACAAACCAACCTTCGGAGACGACACTGAAGCATCAAATCATCCCCAGAGACAACCCTGGGATATCAAATAAATCCCCGGAGATAACCCTGAGGAAGAACAGAGTTGGCTGGGATCAAACCTCAGAGACAACCCCGAGAAACAGTTAAAAACCCTGTCAATCCTAGTGCAAACCCCCGAAAGGGCAAAATGGTCATTTTACCATCTTGACATCAAATCAAGTCAAAATCAAGAAAAATCAATTCCATGAAGATCATAAGAACCATAACGTCAATCCCGAGTGAAAACAGCACAAGACAGCTCAACGGACGGACTACGAAGACTCAAAGATCTAGTCATGGACCTATCTTCTCAGATTTGGAAAAGGTGACATTGTGTAGCTCTCGGAAAGGACTTTCCGAAAAGGTATAGAACGCCTCAATCGGACTACTAGATTGAAAGTTATGAAGGTTCGAAGCAGACAGCGCGTTAGTCAGAGTGCATGTACTTCGAGACAACGGTACCCATGAGATAGGGGCCCACTCAGGGAGCCACAGATAGACTTGCAGCTATCTGGTCTATAAATACGAACCCCCACCAAGAGAAAAAAAGAGGGAAAAAGAAGAAAAAAAAGGAAATTCCACCCGTTTCAGCCCTTAACCCTACCTATAGTGCTCCAAACTTCAATTTTATTCTTCCAATACGTTTGTATATGTGTATATACTAACATATCAAATTTTAACCATTGGAAACGGAGTTTTCAAGCCCTCCAAGTGGTTTAAAGCCTTTAGCGCTGTACACTGTAAGATTTCTTGTGATCTGAAGCTTTTTACTACTTTATCATATATATATGAGCGTATATATATATCTATAGCTTCTAGTTTTGCCTGGATTTTAAATCTGTGGCCTTTTTAGCTTACTTTTATGTATATATAAGTATAGATATACATTTTTAATTACTTTTGTAGCTTGGATTTCAAATATGTGGCTTTTATCGCTTTAATATATATATATAAGTATATATATATATATATATATATATATATATATATATATATATATATATATATAAGTCTTATTTAGCCTGGATTGTTAATCTGTGGCATTTTCAGTTTTAATATATACATAACTAACTGTATATATATTAACATTTAATTCAGTCATGCCTGGATTATAAATCTGTGACTTTTTCCTGCTTTAATATATATATATATATATATATATATATAATTATACTAACTTCGTTAGTCTAATTTGCTAATCCGTGGCTTTTACTTGGTTAAATATATATATAATTATATATATACTTATACTAACTAGTTTGGCTTGGATTGCTAATTCGTGACATTTTCAGCTTCAATATACATATAAGCATATATATATATATATATATATATTTACATTTATCAGTCAAGCCTGGATTAAAAATTCGTGGCTCTTTTCAACTTTAATATATATATATATATATATATATATATATATATATATATATATATTATTTATTCAATGTGATTAAATATCTGATTTAACTGTTCATTTGATATGAATCTGTTCTAATGTAAAGTTTGTGAACTAAATTCATCTAAATCTAGCTATCTCTAACTTTCAATCGGTTCAAAAGCCGTCAAACTAGAACCGTTGAGCTAAAATGGCTAAGATTTATTTAAATTTTGCTTTCTTTCTAGTTTTGTAAATATTAAAGCGACTACGCGATCCTAAATCTGTATCTAGAGGGAACGGGAAGCTTTGGCTACGCGCATGCAAGGATTTAACTGATGAATCATTTGTCTTGCGACGTCTAGATTTCTATTTGCATTTTATGTCGATATCTCGGATGTGAAGCCTTTTTGATGATATTCTGTGAGCCTAGGAATCCTGGGATCTACGATTAATCACATGGATATAGATCCAGTTCCCACGATGGACAACTTTGCACTGTAAATACAGCTTGTCTGTCCT
The DNA here is from genome assembly GCA_020205555.1 of Panax stipuleanatus. Classification (NCBI taxonomy): domain Eukaryota; kingdom Viridiplantae; phylum Streptophyta; class Magnoliopsida; order Apiales; family Araliaceae; genus Panax; species Panax stipuleanatus. Next base: position 138,375,264 of record CM035115.1, on the reverse strand, counting down.
TTTGTAAATGTAAATCAAAGGGACCTTAAACGGTTATCTGGATTTAAGGTCTCAGTCTAGTAAACTATGGTTTGTAATGCTCGGGTCACTCCGATGGCTTTCATGTCCATGAGTAGATCAACACTTGTATATATATTATTTGGTCGAGGATGCTTCGCACCCCGACAATAAAATCAAAATAAGTCGAAGGCATGATAAAATGGAAGTATCAAAATGCTTTAATTCCTCTGTTAGCGAAAGGGTTTGAAAACCATCTTCTAAAACATCACTTTCATATCTATTTTAAAAATAGACTTTTAAAATAAATCAAACCCTTTGTATATAGGTCCAACGAAGCACAGCACTACTTCCAAATAAAGCACTTAGGCCCAATTATTGCAAGCACACACAAACACACATTGCAAATAAAAAAGAGAAATTAAAAAGACGCGATAACCGTATTTCACGGAAGTCGGTGGGTGCCTAACACCTTCCCCCAGTTAATCAAGCTCCCAAACTCTATGAATCTCGGTTTTCAAGACCAAGTTAAACAAAGTCCGGTAATTGGGCTTACTTGCAAACTTTTCAAACAAAACTCGGTTGAGTTGGTACAACCATTTTAAACATACCAACTGACAACTCTATAAAATCAAACTTTTCAAATCGTTAACATTATATATCTGTCTTTTCCTAAAAATTCACCCTTCATGTCAAACAAATGGAAAACAAACAAGGGTAGAAACATATTAGGGAAAGGGGGATCGCCAAAGATTTTTCCCGACGTCGACAATGTGACACTCCCAAATCCGGGTACTTCATTTTCATGGGATTTGGTGTTCACTATCTAAATAAAACATAACTACTGCCCATAAATAAGGAATGCAAAATAAATTCTAACCTTTATAAACAAATAAAATCTTCATTAGGATTACAACTTATTCAAAACATTCCCAAGGTTATCTAACCTTAACATCGTAATTGCGGAAAATAAAACATCACATAATATTATTTAAGTCTTAATACAAATCATGTCATAATATAAACAAGTCTTCACTTGTTCATCTTGCTCTTGCCTTTACTAGTTGACGGTACGTCAACGCTTTCAACTTTAGCTGCAAGGATTATAAAATGCAAGAGTGAGCAAACAAAAGCTCACTTGAAATAGCAAACAATAGTGATGACATAAACTGAATAGCTTTATCTGAATTGCGTAATATTTTATTCATCGATAATCAAGAATAAGATTTATATCGAATTTAGAATTCATCTGAGGGTCATAAGACCTTGAACTATGTCCCAAGTTATAAACATTTTTATTTAAAACCTTTAACAGTTGTTAGACTATATGGACTCTTAACTCGTACTTAGGGGGATCATCCCTTCGTACCATGTATTGTGCATAAATATCTTAACGCTTTCGCATAGTAATCCCCTATTAATAAGGTTGTTCATCTCAGTATTTAATAACAAGTCCGCACCAAAGAAAGTTTGGTTTGGATAAGCTCAAAGATAATTTGGAGTTCAACTATCATCAACTAAGCAGTAGTTAAATCAACTTACAATAATAAGAATTCGATAATAAAGAATTTGTGAAATAACTTATGCTTTAAAAATAAACTTAAAGCATTTGAAAAATTCAATAAAACCTTGCTTGAACAATTAAGTCAAGGTTACATTAACTCAATAATGGTTTCAACAATATACTTGCTCAATATGGAATTTAGAGAATAAATAACTTGCATAATATAACAAGAAAGGATAGAAAACTTGCACAATGAAAGAGCATAGTTAGAAAACTTGCCTCGAGCGCAAGCTAAAATTTACAATCACGTTCCTTAATTAATCCTACATACACGTAATTTATAATAGTAACATAAATTAGTTATCACATAGCTAATTCACATCCTTAGTTAACCTATCTAGGTTAACTCATTATTAGGTTAAACCACTTATTATCACATAATAGGATCAACCACATATTCACATCAAATTTAATAATCAATCAAGTTATAATTCAAATTATACATTTATTTTAATTAAATTATAATTAATCAAATTATACTTATACATTTTATATTTTATATTTTAAACATATATTTCATTACTGTCCATTACGCATTTAATTTTATTAAGATGCTTTTATATTTATTACATCATAATATCATAAAGTTATACACTTAGAAATAATTTTCTACACAATCTGCATGGCTGGCGCGGCCACGCTCCAAGTACTCCTTGAAACGGCGCAGGCGCGCTCCAACAATGCCTTGGAGCGGCGCGGTCGCGCCACTGCGCAGACCATTCTGACAGGTCACAACTTTGTGCAGGAAAAAATTAATTTGGCTTATTTCTTCATACCAAACTCAAAAATTAGCATACATAATTCATATAAAGTTTTGTAAAAACATCAGTTTATGTTTTTAACATGTTTTAATATATATAAACATCAAAACACATAATTATAAAACTCAAAATTTGTAATTTTGAATAAAAAGCCATTATTCAGTGTTCTTGATGAAAACGAACACTGTGAGTTTGTTTTTAAACCAATTCACATAACACAAATCATATTGATTTCGTTTCTAAGCGTATCATCATAATCTAAACTCAATTTTTATCACATAGCATAATTAAACACAAATTTTGATATTTAAAGAAACTATTTTTCAAAACTAATTCACTGTAAATTGCTGTGAACATGATTTCTTCATGCTCATCATATTTACAGGAAATTAATCACTTAAACTTGCATACAATTCATATATAATAGTTTATACATATAATTTAACACATATAAACTACATTAACATGAATTCTCATAAAAATCATATTATAGAGAAGTAAAACAATGAAGAACATAAAACATAATCTTAATAATCATAGAGTTAGAATTATACCCTTTCTAGTTTTCAAAGAAGATGATGATGGTGTTTTGTTCTTGATTTCTCAAGTCTTTCTCCTTCCTCTTCTTCTTCTTCTTCTCTCTTTTCTTACACTGATAAACACTCTGTTCTTTCTTTGTTTTTCTTATTCTTTTAACTAACGTATAGTGTAATATGTATAACTGATATACATATAATATATATAATAGATATAACATATATTTACATATATTGTAACTGATAACACTTAATACTCCTAATTAAATATTTATCAGTTATGTTTATTTTGAAAATCAAAAGCTATAAGGCTCGTTTGGCAAAAATCATTTATTTTTAAAAATAGATTTTTAGTAGTTAAGGCCATGTTTGGTAAAACAGGATTAAAACAGATTTAAGGGCCTTGTTTGGCAAAACTAATTAAAATGGGTTTAAGGGCCTTGTTTGGTATAACTAATTTAAAACCCTTTTCATTTATTTTGATAAATCTTTTAACACATGGTTTCCAATGTCACACTTTATTTAATTAAATCCCAACATTCTAATTTAATTAAATAAAGCTAACACCAATTTATTAAATCACATACCACATAATATTCTTTTAATTTAATTATCTCAATTAATTTAGAACTATACCATAAAATCATTACACATCAATTTAATTAACATATTGCACTTAATTAAATTTCTCCATAACATAATCACATAAATTATTTATTCAACTCAATAAATAAATTAATTAAAATATTTTTTTAATTTAATAAATATTTAAAATTATTATATAAAAGTCTCGTTTGTTACAATCTTTCCTTCTTAAAAGGATTCTGCCCCTAAAATCACAACTAAAAAAAACTCATTCGTTATATTCTTCCCCCTTAAAAAGATTTTGTCCCCAGAATCGATATATAAGAAATTACACAAATAATTAGGGAAAGGTTTTTATCATTACATCCTCGAGTTTCCACGTAGCTTCTTCAGCACTGTGGTTCCTCCACATTACCTTAACAAAAGGTATCACTTTACTTCTAAGTACTTGTTCTTTTCTATCAACTATTTGAACAGAAACTTTTTCATAAGTTAGGTCTTTATCAAACTGTAAAGGTTCATACTCTATCACATACTTGTAGTCGTGTTTGTAAGGTCGTAACACAGAATTATGAAAGACGTTATGTATATTATCTAACTCCGGAGGTAACGCAACCTCGTAAGCCACTTCGCCTGTGACATCCCAGATTTTTAAGAATTTATAAATGAGAATTTAATAAATAAAATTCTTATTATGAGATGTTTCAAGTTTGAGTATGTATATATGTGTCATATATTGTGAAATTTGTGATTTGGTATAAAGAGAATTGTATATATTAATTTTAATATTTATTAAAGTAAATAAATATTTTGGTTGAATTATGTATTGAGATTATGTGATTATTATGGAGTAATGTAATTAAATGTAATATATTGATTAAATAAATATTTGATATTTAATTTAATTGACGTAATGATTTTATGTTATAGTTCTAATTTAATTGGGATAATTAAATTAGATAAGCTATGTGATGAGTGTTACGTGAAATTATAATTAGCGAGTAATTATAATTATGTGATTAATTGATGTTAACATTTAATTAATTAAATTAGAATGTTAAGATTTAATTAATTAAAAGTGTAACATCAAGAATATGTGTTAAATGATTTATTAAAAAGAATTAAAAAAGTTTTTAAAACTTTTCCCAAACAAGGCCTTTACTTTTGTTTTAAACCTGTTTTACCCAAACAAGGCCTTAACTACTAAAAATCTATTTTTTAAAATAACTTATTTTGCCAAACAAGCCTTAGGCTTTTTAAATTCATAATGTGTAACCTATATTATTAATTGTAATAATTGTAATTATTATAGTTATAGTCATTATATTATAAGTTATATATGTATAATTATGTAATATATGTATATGTAAGTTATACCTATATTACATTATACGTTAGATAGCTAAGTGTTAGTCAGTTAGAAAAGAGAAAAGAACAAAACAAAGAAGAGAAGAATAAGGAAGAAGAAGAAGAAAGAAGAAGAAGAGGGAAGGAAGCTTCAGATAGCATCATCCCCTTCGTTCCAATAAGCAAAGCAAAAGGTAATAATCTAGCCCTAGAAACTCTAGTTTATTATTTCTTGAGTTCTTCATAAAAGAATGGATTTTTATGATTAATTTGTTAAGGAATCTATAATATAGGTTCGTGAGTATGAATAATTTGGTCTATGTGGTTATAAGTGAGTTTTCAGTAATCAAATCCATAAAAACAAGTTTTACATGGAGAATTGTGTTCTTATGAGTTTTTATTATATTGGTTGATTTTAGAATGGTAAATTGATGATTTAGTTATATGTATTAATATGAAAAATTGAAATATGTTCATGATACTAGTTTCAATAATGAAAATAATACATGTATTGTGAATTTAATTAGTTGGGAATTGGATTTATGGTGAATTATTTTGATAAAAGTATGAATTTTATGAAACTAGAAAAATTGGTTTTTAAAACCATTAATTTTGATTTTGTAAATGAATTCTGTGAGTTGATTATGAAGATTAAGTTTAAATTACGATAATATATCAAGAAACGAACAAAACATGCTTTGAATCATGTGATTTGGGTTAAAAACGAACTTACAATGTCAATTTTCGTCAAGAACGCTTAATAATGGTGTTTTTTTCAAAATATGAAAATTAGGTGCGTTGATTATGTGTTGTGGTGTTATTGTATGTTAAAATCATGTTAGAAGTGTAGAATTTTGTTTGTATAAAATTTCATGTACATTGTGTTAGTTAAAATCGGACTTTGGTGCGAAGAAATAAGCCAAATTAGCTTATTTCTCTGCAAGTTCGCGAGCTGGGGAGCCCAACAGCAGGGTGCCCCACCCCAGCGGGGCTTTTAGCCTTGGAGGACCCGCCCCAGTGGGGTAACATGCTGTCCGAAGTGGTGCAAGTGTTGTAATGCAAAACTACTTTGACCTCCTATAGTAAAATGGTCATAACTTTTTCATATGAACTCCGATTGAGAAGATTCAAGATGATCCAGAACGAGCACGAGTAGACCTACAACTTTTGTTCTTTAACTGTTCTGATTTGAGGTTTTTAGTAGGGGTCAAAATGGTCATCTTTAGGACTGATGTGTATTCAGAGGCAATCGGAGGGCGTATGACATGCACATACGCAAGTATAGTGCTGTCGACGATAATAGATGTTGTTCTAAGTTATAAATCATGAATATTAGTAATTATAATGATGCTTAACATTAATAAATGATGTATTAGATAAGTTATATAAGCACATTAAGCATACACAAGAGAGACGATTCAGGCGTGTGACGAATGAACGTCAAAACGCCGTGACAAGTGTTAATGAACGTAAAAAGTGTTTTAAGTCAAATGAAATGAGCATTATAAGATATGAAATGGGGTTAATATAAAATTCATAAGTAGTCCTAGCAAGACTTAAACACTTGATTGAATTTCGAATATTACTAAAAAGGAAATATAGTGAGATATAAGTCGAAAGTTAACACAATAAAATTGAACATTGTGTATTGATAGTAGGAAGGGTTATGAGATGTAGATTAAAGTTTATATTACAACTACTATGCGTTGCTATATGACTAATAGTTGATGTGCATGATTATATAATTGTGTAGGGCACGTGAAGTGCAGATAGCTATAAGCTGTAATCAAATTGAACATTGTGTATTGATAGTAGGAAGGGTTATGAGATGTGGATTAAAGTTTATATTACAACTACTATGCGTTGCTATATGACTAATAGTTGATGTGCATGATTATATAATTGTGTAGGGCACGTGAAGTGCAGATAGCTATAAGCTGTAATCTATTATTGGTAAACAACGATCAAGGCAAGTCTTTCGGTTCCTATTTTCTATGTGAACTTGATGATGAATTATTTTAAATTGTATTGCAAAGAGCATTAGATGTTATATATGTTGTAAGCATGAAATATTAAAGTCAATTTATGACTACATTGATTGATTAGAGAATGTTGATTGAGTAAGGAACTCAATCTTTATAATTGTTATGTGAATTAAAGCATATGTGTCATGTTACTTTAATTATTATGAGATGTATGTTGAGAATGTTTATTATATGCTACGTGATGCATGAAAACTGTTAGTTCTTGTTGAGCTGTCGAGCTCACTCTTACAAATAACCATTTTTGCAGGTTAAGGATGCAAGGTAATGATACGTGCTAGTTGAATGTTAAGATCAATAGCGATGCAAGAAATTATTTATTCTAGATGAGTAATGTAATTGTTTTAAATGTAACATGATTGTTAAATTGCAAGTTGAAATATCCGATGTATATGGATATTGCTTTATGATGTAAGACTTTGTACAGTTATTTTGTTGTAACGATTCATAATATAGATTTGAATCAAAGAGTTGTAATGTAAAGGTTGCGATTCAGGGTAATAAAGAAAGATTTTATAAAGATTTTAAATATTCCGTATTTTTAGTAATTTTAATATCAAATAATGATGTAAAGATAGATTAAAGTTGCATTGTTAACGATCGGGAAAGAGAATATTATTGTATGAATTGTGGGGTCGTTACAGTGGTATCAAAGCTATAGGTTATACACCTTAGGTAAGAGTACCTTAGGCTATGACCTTAGAGAATAAGAAGTTAAGTTTAAGTTACGTATAACGAAAAGGTGATTCTTTTCATATACGTAGAAGTGTAGGATGTGTGAAGTCCTAGCGATGTTATAAGAAGAAGATTAGAACGACGAGGAATAAAACTCGAATAAAATATTGAGCAATTTGAATGAAGTTAGAAAGTTCTTAAAGGAAGAGTTAATAAATAAACAGGAAGACTCAAAGAAGAATCTTAAAGAGATATAGAGATAAGAATCAGGAGTTGCCTAACTCCAATAATAAAGATGACGAATAATGATGAATAGGCAGAGTCTATAATACTAAAAGCATAAATGAAATCATAGTATGATATGATGAGAGGTAAGATAAGAAGTTTTTAAAACAAAATGATAATAAGATAAGAAAAGATCATAAGAAGATGATTATAGAATAAGATCACGGCTTGATCTTTTAAAGTTGAAAGACAGATAGTCTGTAATGATTGAATAGTTATAGTTTGAGACTATAGCGAGAATGTACTATGATATAGTACGAGATTAACTCACGAGGAGTTATAAATGATGAGATACAGAAGTCTGTATCAAGTATAGAGCGAGAAGTTATGTGTAAGATAGAATTAAGTGAGATTTTAACTGAGAACTCATGTGGTGGCCGAGTTGTACAAATCTTTGTATGGGCAGGGGTTTTGTGCTTACACTTGGTTTATCATATTGATAATCGTTGGAATACGGGTGTCGCACTATCGATATATATATATGGTGAGAAGGTGATTCTTGTGCCATGTTTATATTTGATAGTTAGAGTCAATAGAGATTAGATTAGATGATATTAAGATTACATTAGATGATCTTAAGGTTATGCAAGTTCTTAAAACTCATACTTATGGTAAGTTCGTGACTCATAGTTATATGTATATTTTTGAACCCCTAAGCATATGGACAGTCTCTGATCAGTTCTTTGACTACGTATTGCTAGGACAAGTTCTTAAACTCATATTATTGTGGCAAGTTCCTGAACTTCCAAAGTGTGGTAAGTTCGATGAACTGTGACAAACGAGAGTTTTGCAAAGTTATTTGAATATTTATTGAAATAAATAAATATTGAGAATTTTGCAAAGTTGTTATGAATATTTATTGAAATAAATAAATATTTTGGTTATGAGAATGTGATGGGATGAAATTATTAATCGAACCGCAATTCTGAGGACAGAATCCTTTTAAGGGGGGAAAAATGTGACGAACGAGAATTTTATAAAGATATTTGAATATTTATTAAAATTAATAAATATTTTTAATAATTTAATTATTGAATTAAATAATTAATTCATAAATTTGTGGTAGATTAATTTAATTATATGTGTGACATTAATTAAATTAATATGTAGTAATTTAATAGTTCAAAGAATATATTTAATTAAGTTTATTTGATTAATTGAATTAATTAAATAAGCATATGTTACTTTAGTTAATTTAATAATTAATTAATGAATTGACATAATTAATAAATAAAAATATTAATTATGTGACAATGTGATTTAATGTGAATTATCTTATTTTATTTAATTGATTTAAATAAAAATAAGTAATTAATAAGTGATGTGACAATTAACTATATAATAAATTAGTTTATTAAAATAAATAGGAAAATAAAAGAAGAAGAAGCCAAACAAGGCCCTTGTGGGAGTTATATTGCAACGGATATATTATATATTTATATATATGTGTACGTTATCTTCCTAAGTCATTTTATCAGAAAAAATTTAGAGAAGTTAGAGAAAGAAAAACGTAGAAAGTTTTAGAGAGAAGAAGAATAGGAGATTGAAAGAGAGATTTGAGGAATCCTGAGTGAGATTTTTAATCTAATGAACATGAAAACATGTTGTAAATATGATAGGATGTTAATATGAGTTTAATAAATTATGTTACGTGATTAATTAATGAATTAATTATGTGACTTAAATTATTATTTATAAACTTTAAATAATGTGATATAAATATGAAGACATTATTTTAAGTTTAATAAACATGAAGACATGTTATGTATGTAATAAGTTGTTAATACAAGTTAATAACTTAAGTTATGTGATTAATTAACAAGTTAATTAATCAACGTGAACCATTATTTGAAAAACCTAATACTGAGTTCAAAGAACACTAATTGTAAATCAATAATCATATCGAACCTGTGATTAATTGATATTGTAAATGTGTGATAGGTAAGAGTAATTAAAGAAGTGAGAAATAATTGTAGCTTGTGCACGAGGCAAGTTTTCTATCCCTAACTTACTATTATTGTTGGGCAAGTTTCCTAAACTAAACTCTTTAAATTGAACAATTTCTATGCTTAATTACTATTGTTGAGCAAATTCTTACTCTTGAATATCCAAGTTTAGAATTTCACATGAGATGCTATGATTCTTTTAAAAGTATCATTTAAGTGTACAATACTTATTCGATTGTATACCTTGAGAAGTTAATATTCAATTTGAATATCATTTATTGAGTTATCCAAACCAACTTTATTTGGTGCGGATTCTGATGTCAAACTGAGATGAACAACCCTAATATAGGGGATTAATGAAGATGCTTTAAGCGTTAAGATAGTGTGCATAGTATCAGTACGAAGGGATGATCTCCCTAATTACGAGAAGTAAAGTCTATAGTCTTATGACTATTAAAGGTTGGAAAGGTTAATATACTTGACAACCTAAGACTCGGTTCAAGGTCTTAATGACCCTCAGAAGTAATTTGACTCTCGATTAATATTCTTGATTCAAAAGTTGAGAAGTAATTTGACTCTTGATTAATATTCTTGATTCAAATGTTGAGCTTTCTGTTATTCAGATTTCTTTCACTCGCATGTTATTATTGTCCTATTTTTATACTTCCAGGCATTCGTGCTCACTCTTGCATAATAACATTGCAGCTAATAATGAACGAAGTGATGTACCTTCTAGTAGCAAGGGCAAATGAAAAGCTAACAAGTGTTGAAGACTTGTGTTGATGTTAAGAATGTTAAAGTTCAAGATTTATGTGTGATGACTTAAGACTTATTTATTTACGTTTCCACAACAGAGATTTAAGGTTAAGTTTAACTTGGGATTTGTGATGTATTTTTATTTCAGATGATGTAAGATGATGATTTATTTATCTAATAAATGAATTTCATTATTTATGGGTAGATAGTTGTATGATATTGGAACAGTGAACACCAAATCCTGTGAAAATTAAGATACCGAATTTGGGGGTGTCACATGAACTATACTGGGTATAAAAAGGTTATGGTATAGAAAGAATTGATGTTGTTTAAGATTGATAGAATGTTTAAGTAATGATGAAGTAAAGATTTAATTGATGGAGAAATTTTTTATATTCTAAATCTCCTAGCTTTGCTAGATTTTCAAAATTTATTGACTTCATGCTGATGTTACACTTCTGTTTTTTCTTAAAAAATATTGGATCAAACGATGGAACCAATAAATTTTTAAAATACGTGCTATTATTCACATGTCTGTGCTAATTGCTTCAGTTAGACAAAAAAAATGATTTTAAATCTTCAAAATGTATTTTATATGCATCATTTGATATGGTGTAGAAATAATAATGGAGGAAGTTATCAATGTAGTTAAACCTAGTGTTGGATGTGATCGTATGATCGTCAGCCCACTATGGTATGATGTAGTATGACGACGTCATGCAATGACGAAATCCTCAACGTATCATTACTACGGTACGGTATCAGGGTATTATGAAAAAATTTACTTATTATTTTTAGTTTCCTTAAACTATATATATAAAAAAAAAATTTAAATAAATAAATAATTATTTTGTTGGGTAAAAATATATATGTATATATATATATTTCGATTGATGTCTGAACTGTTGCTAGAAGTCTATGCTATTTGATTTAGCTAGACAAATATTGAACGATGTTTATAAAATTTGAGCGTTCTTGGTGAAACTATGCCAAACCAAATTATTTTGGTGCTGATTCAGATGTTAAGAAGCTGAGGTGAACAACCCTATAAAATGGGACATGTTATCGGAGACAATAGTTCCGAGTGTAATGCATATAGTCGTTATGATGTACTACGTTTGGGCCCGACGTAGGGGTACGATAGGCTGGCCACCTAGAGTACCGATGCGATTTTATAGTGTGAAGTAGCGGGGGTGAAGCACTATTAAACTTAGAATGAAGTTCAAGGTCTTGTGACCACTCAGCATGATTTGGAATCTTTTAAATTCCTGAGTTATTTATATCGCTTCCCAATTATTGAGCAATTGTGGAAGATTCATATTATTCTGAAGGAGAATGTAGCGAGAAGGATATTCCTTAGAAAGAAGTAGTGGTAGAACGCTTTAATCCAGTGAATGAAAATATTAAAATTTTGAGAACGAAATTCCTAGAAGAAGGGGTGAATGTGATAACCCGAACAATTATAGATGGGGAGTTATGAAGTATATGAATTCTACGAGTAGAGTATATAGTAGTGATCTTTAGAAAGGAAACGAACGAGTTAAAGAATATATAATATTTGATATATGATTGTGTTTAATTGAAGGTTATGTAATAAAACCTAATAGTTGTTGAAGAAATGAATGAAGTATATATATACATGTAAAACTTTTTGCTAAGTTAACGTGTTGAAATTAATCAACAATACAATTGTGAAAGAGATTTTTTGTGAAAACCGAGTAAGAGAGGTTTCGTTGATTCTGTCCTCGGAATCCTTATAAGGAGGGAAGGATGTGACATCTCGAATTTTTAAGAATTTATAAATGAGAATTTAATAAATAAAATTCTTATTATGAGATGTTTCGAGTTTGAGTATGTGTATACGTGTCATATATTGTGAAATATGTGATTTAGTGTGAAAAGAATTGTATATATTAATTTTAATATTTATTGAAGTAAATAAATATTTTAATTAAATTATTTATTAAGATTATGTGATTATTATGGAGTAATGTAATTAAGTGTAATATATTAATTAAATAAATATTTGATATTTAATTTAATTGACGTAATGATTTTATGTTATAGTTCTAATTTAATTGGGATAATTAAATTAGATAAGTTATGTGATGAGTGTTACGTGAAATTATAATTAGCGAGTAATTATAATTATGTGACAATTTTATGTGATTAATTGATGTTAACTTTTAATTAATAAAATTAGAATATTAAGATATAATTAATTAAAAGTGTAACATCAAGAATATGTGTTAAATGATTTATTAAAAAGAATTAAAAGAGTTTTTAAAACTTTTCCCAAACAAGGCCTTTACTTTTGTTTTAAATCTGTTTTACCCAAACAAGGCCTTAACTACTAAAAATCTATTTTTTTAAATAACTTGTTTTGCCAAACAAGCCTTAGGGCTTTTTAAATTCATAATGTGTAACCTATATTATTAATTGTAATAATTGTAATTATTATAATTATGGTAATTATGTTATAAGTTATATATGTATAATTATGTAATATATGTATATGTAAGTTATACCTATATTACAATATACGTTAGATGACTAAGTGTTAGTCAATTAGGAAAAAGAAAAGAACAAAACAAAGAAGAGAAGGAAAAGAGAAGAAGAAGGAAGAAGGAAGAAGAAGAAGAAAGAGGAAGAAGTGGGAAAAAACTTGAGATAGCATCATCCCCTTCGTTCTAATAAGCAAAGAAAAAGGTAATAATCTAACCCTAGAAACTCTAATTTATTATTTCTTGAGTTCTTCATAAAAGAATGGATTTTTATGATTAATTTATTAAGGAATCTATAATATAGGTTCGTGAGTATGAATAATTTGGTCTATGTGGTTATAAGTGAGTTTTCAGTAATCAAATCCATGAAAACAAGTTTTACATGGAGAATTGTGTTCTTATGAGTTTTTATTATATTGGTTGATTTTAGAATGGTAAATTGATGATTTAGTTATATGTATTAATATGAAAAATTGAAAGATGTTTATGATACTAGTTTCAATAATGAAAATAATACATGTATTGTGAATTTAATTTGTTGGGAATTGGATTTATGGTGAATTATTTTGATAAAAGTATAAATTTTATGAAACTAGAAAAATTGGTTTTTAAAACCATTAATTTTGATTTGGTAAATGAATTCTGTGAGTTGATTATGAATATTAAGTTTAAATTACGATAATATATCAAGAAACGAACAAAACATGCTTTGAATCATGTGATTTGGGTTAAAAACGAACTTATAGTGTCAATTTTTGTCAAGAACGCTTAATAATAGTGTTTTTTTCAAAATCATGAAAATTAGGTGCGTAGATTATGTGTTGTGGTGTTGTTGTATGTTAAAATCATGCTAGAAGTGTAGGATTTTGTTTGTATAAAGTTTCATGTACATTGTGTTAGTTAAAATCGGACTTTGGTGCGAAGAAATAAGCTAAATTAGCTTATTTCTCTGCAAGTTCGCGAGCCGGGGAGCCCAACAGTAGGGTGCCCCGCCCCAGCGGGGCTTTTAGCCTTGGGGGACCCTCCCCAGCGGGGTAACATGCTGTCCGAAGTGGTGCAAGTGTTGTAATACAAAACTACTTTGACCTCCTATAGTAAAACGGTAATAACTTTTTCGTATGAACTCCGATTGAGAAGATTCAAGATGATCCAGAACGAGCACGTGTAGACCTACAACTTTTGTTCTTTAACTATTTTGATTTAAGGTTGTTAGCAGGGGTCAAAATGGTCATCTTTGGGACTGATGTGTATTCAGAGGCAATCGGAGGGCGTAGGACATGCACATACGCAAGTATAGTGCTGTCGACGATAATAGATGTTGTTCTAAGTTATAAAACATGAATATTAGTAATTATAGTGATGCTTAACCTTTAAAAAATGATGTATTAGATAAGTTTTATAAGCACACTAAGCATACACAAGAGAGACGATTCGGGCGTGTGACGAATGAACGTCGAAACGCCGTGACAAGTGTTAATGAACGTAAAAAGTGTTTTAAGTCAAATGAAATGAGCATTATAAGATATGAAATGGGGTTAATATAAAATTCATAAGTAGTATTAACAAGACTTAAACACTTGAATGAATTTCGAATATTACTAAAAAGGAAATATAGTGAGATATAAGTCGAAAGTTAACAAAATCAAATTGAACATTGTGTATTAATAGTAGGAAGGGTTATGAGATGTAGATTAAAGTTTATATTACAACTACTATGTGTTGCTATTTGACTAATAGTTGATGTACATGATTATATAATTGTGTAGGGCACGTGAAGTGCAGATAGCTATAAGCTGTAATCTGTTATTGGTAAACAACGATCAAGGCAGGTCTTTCGGTTCCTATTTTCTATGTGAACTTGATGATGAACTGTTTTAAATTGTATTGCAAAGAGCATGATATGTTATATATGTTGTAAGCATGAAATGTTAAAGTCAATTTTTGACTACATTGGTTGATTAAAGAATGTTGATTGAGTAAGGAACTCAATCTTTATAATTGTTATGTGAATTAAAGCATGTATGCCATGTTACTTTAATTCTTATGAGATGTATGTTCAGCATGTTTATTATGTGCTACGTGATGCATGAAAACTGTTAGTTCTTGCTGTGCTGTCGAGCTCACTCTTGCAAATAACTATTTTTGCAGGTCATGGATACAAGGTAATGACACGTGCTAGTTGAATGTTAAGATCAATAGCGATGAAAGAAATTATTTATTCTAGATGAGTAATGTAATTATTTTAAATGTAACATAATTGTTAAATTGTAAGTTGAAATATCCGATGTATATGGATATTGCTTTATGATGTAAGACTTTGTATAGTCATTTTATTGTAACGATTCATGATATAGATTTGAATTGAAGAGATGTAATGTAAAGGTTGCCATTCAGAGAAATAAAGAAAGATTTTATAAAGGTTTTAAATATTCCGTATTTTTAGTGATTTTAATATCGAATAATGATGTAAAGATAGATTAAAGTTGTATTGTTAACGATCGGGAAGGAGAATATTATTGTATGAATTTTGGGGTCGTTACATCGCCAACCCTTCGTAGTATCTCGAAAGGTCCAATAAATCGGGGACTCAACTTCCCCTTCTTGCGAAATTGAATCTTTCCCTTGAAGAGAAATACATTCAAGAAAACAAAGCTTCCCACTGCAAATTCTCGATTTTGTCGATGATTATCGGCATATTTCTTCTGTCTGTCCTAAGCAGCAACCAATCTTGTTCTGATTACCTTAACAATCTCAGCAGTTTGTTGCACTAATTCTGGTCCCAACAGTTGTCATTCACCAATCTCATCCCAGCACAATGGAGTCCTGCATTTCCTGCCGTACAGTGCTTCGTAAGGCAGCATGCCAATACTTGCATGATAACTGTTGTTGTAGGCGAACTCCACCAACGATAGATGATCATCCCAGCTTCCTTTGAAGTCTATAACACAAGCTCTCAGCATATCCTCTAGAGTCTGAATCATTCTCTCGCTCCGGCCATTTGTCTGAGGATGGTACGCCGTACTCATACGCAATTGCGTTCCCAAACATTCTTGTAATCGCTTCCAAAAATTCGATGTGAAACCCGAATCTCTGTCGGACACAATCAATACTGGAACACTGTGTCTCAAAATAATTTCCTTTACGTACAGCTTCGCCAACTGATCCAAGTTAAATCTAATCTTGATAGGTAATAAATGCGCTGACTTCGTCAGTCGATCTACTATAACCCATGCTGCATCATAGCCGTTTTAAGGTTTTGGAAGACCGACCACGAAATCCATTGTGATATGTTCCCACTTCCATTCCGGAATCTTAAGCAGTTGTAGTAATCCACTTGGTCTCTGGTGTTCTGCTTTGACCTTCTAGCACGTTAGATATCTCGCAACGCATTCAGCCACGTCTCTCTTCATATTCATCCACCAAAAATGCTGTCTGAGATTCTAGTGCATCTTCGTACTCCCGGGGTTAATCGAATATCTTGAACTGTGAGCTTCGCCCAAAATTTCCTCTTTGACTTCTGGTACTGGAGGTACCCAGATTCTTTCTTCAAATCGTAGCAGTTCTTTATTATCGATCTTGAACTTGATTTCTTCACCATCGGCTATTCTCTTCCAAATCTTCTCACATTCCTCATCACAAAGTTGTACCTCTTTCACCTTGTGCATCAAGGTTGAACCGGTAGTTACTTGAAATAACTTCTCATCCAATTCCTTCGGATACTTAACTTCCAGTTCCAACTTAGCCATCTCTTCTATTAAGTGGTACTGATCAGTTAATATATTTAACTTCTCCGACCCTTCTTACTTAAAGCGTCGGCAACCACATTAGCTTTACCCAGGTGATAAAGAATATCGCAGTTGTAGTCCTTGATAGGTTCCAACCATCTCCTTTGGCGCATGTTCAAATCTTTTTGTGTAAAGAAATACTTCATGCTCTTATGGTCTGTGTATATCTCACACTTTTCTCCATAAAGGCAGTGTCTCCAAATCTTCAAAGCAAACACTACTACTGCCAATTCCAAGTCATGGGTCAGATACCCTTTCTCATAATCCTTCAGCTAACGTGATGCATAGGCAATAACCTTACCATTTAGCATCAGCACACAGCCTAATCCCTTATGTGAAGCATCACTGTAAACCACAAAATTTTCTGTACTACCCGGCAATGACAACACATGAGTAGTACTCAACCTCTTCTTCAGTTCCTGGAAACTTTCCTCACACTTTTCCATCCAAACGAATTTAGCTGTCTTCCGAGTTAAAGTTGTCAATAGAGTCGTGATTTTGGAAAAGTCTTGGATAAATCTTCTGTAGTAACCTGCTAATCCCAAGAAACTCCTCACTTCAGACAGTGTCTTCCGCTGATCCCAATTCATCACAGCTTTAACCTTCAACGGATCTACTGAAATCCCATCTTTGTCAATCACGTGGCCAAGAATTTGTACACGTTCTAACCAGAATTTGCATTTTGAGAATTTCATGTATAGCTTTTCCTGTCTCAGCGATTCTAATGTCAGTTCAGTGTGTTCCTCCTTAGTTTTGGAATAAACCAAAATGTCATCTATGAACACCACTACGAACTTGTCTAGAAATGGCTTAAAAACCTTATTCATTACGTCCATAAATGCAGCTGGTGCATTCGTTAGACCAAATGACATCACCAAGAACTCGTAATGTCCATACCGAGTTCTAAAAGCCGTCTTTGGTATATCTTCTCTTCATACCTTCGACTGATGATATCCATTTCTCAAATCTATTTTCGAGAAGTATCTATCACCTTTTAGTTGATAGAACAAGTCATTGATCCTAGGTAAAGGATACTTATTCTTGATCGTGACTTTGTTCAACTCCCTATAATCTATGCATAACTGCATCGATCCATCTTTCTTCTTGACTAATAAAACTGGCGCTCCCCTTGGTGATATGCTCGGCTGAATATACTTCTTGTCCAGTAATTCTTGTATTTGAACCATCAACTCCTTCATTTCGACTGGAGCCATTCTGTACGGGGCTTTCGATATCGAAGTAGTCCCCGGTGCTAAGTCGATCACGAACTCTATCTCTCTATCTAGCAAAAGTCCTGGCAAATTGCTGGGAAATACGTCTACAAACTCCCTAACCACTAATATCTCTTCTATCTTTGGACTCTCCTTATGAGTATCCACTATGTAGGCAAAATACCCTACATAACCTTGCTTCAATAGCTTCTTGGCTTGCATAATCGTCAGATAACTTGCTTGTCTAGGCGATTTACTACCATAAAATACTACCTTCGACGGAGTCGTAAGGTTCACCGACTTCTTCTGGAAATCTATTACAGCACCATGGTTGAACAACCAATCCATACCCATTATAACATCTAACTCCCAAAGTTTTATCAGAATCAAATCTACCCTTAATTCCTAACCCTTATTGTCTAATCTATAGTTCTTGTAAACAAACCTAATAGGAATAACCACCTATTCGCAATCTCTATGTTCAAGAGGTAAACTAATTCCTCTTTAGGTAAGTCTAAGGTCTTAGAAAATTCATCAAATATGAATGAACAAGTAGCACCCGAATCATATAATATGTAAGCATTTATACTATTGACCGGAATAATACCTGAAACCACATCCTTTGACTGCACATCATCCTACACCGTTATATTGAATGTTCTGGCAGTGGGTCGAATTGCCTACAGTGGTCCAGCGATAGTCAAAGTACTGTCGCTGCCATTTCCTCTGTTTCCTGTTGTCCCTCCTGCTGGCTTCCTCGGGTAACTTCGAGCCATGTGATCCTTAGATCCATATGTGTAGCAAGCTCCCTTCTTTGGGTTAGGACAATTCGACATAATGTGGACTTCCTGACCACAGTTGAAGCATACCCGCCTCCCCTTCAGACACACTCCATGTGATTCCTCCCGCATGTCACACATGCTTCAATCCTTCTCTTCTTCTAACTTCCCTGTTGACTCCCAGCAGACGTGTTGTCGTTCCACTTCCTTTTTTAGTTGAGACCACCGCTACCACCAGCCTTGTTCTCTGTCTCATTCTTCTTCTTCTGATCCTAGTTGTATTTGGTCATCGCATCGCTTCCACCTTCCACGAGGATGGCCTTTTCCAGTACAGCTACAAATGTGTTCAGCTAGAATATAGAGACCATATTGTAGAGCCAGGGCTTCAATCCCTGCTCAAACCTTCTTGCCTTCCTCTCGTTGATACTGACCAAGTACATTCCAAACCTTGCCAGTTCATTGAATTTTACGGCATACTCCGGCATCGCCATCGTTCCATGTTTCAGCTCCAGAAACTGAACCTCCATCTGGTTCTGCGAACTTATGGGAAAATACATTTTAAAGAACATTTCTTTGAATCGGTCCCATGCTATCACACCTTCCCCTTCCCTAATCTTGTTGGCCTGTCACCAGAAGCTAGCTTCCGACTTCAGCACGAATGTTGCGAAAGCTGTCTTCTGGTCCTCGCTAACTCTGGCCACATCGAAGACTTTCTCCATCTCCATCACCTACGTCTAGGCCTCTATCGGGTTCACTGATCACTAGAATTCTGGCGATCCCACTGCTTTGAATTCCTTAAATACAGTGTTCTGAACTTGCGGCTGATTCGCAAGCTCTCCCGTTAGTAGGTTCACCAATTATTGGATCAAATTGGGATTTGTCCTATCATTGTTGTTGTCGGTGTTGTTATTAGTAGATCCCAATAGGTTTTGACGTGTAGGTCTTCTTCTAGGATGCATCTTTCTGTTAAAACATACTCTTATTAGATCCTTTACTCATTTCTTAATAATTCAAGTTCATACTTAAACATTTAAAATAATTCAATTCACACTTGAACACATAGCACGTCAATAAACTTCGTTATTTTAATTATTCTTAGTTTTAAAACATAGAATAAATAGCATCTATGCTATTTACATCATCTTTCATGAACTGAAAAAAAAATTACAAGATTACATCATTATCTTATCTCATTATTATCTTAAATTATGAGATTTACATTTATTTATATAAAAAGAAATACATAATTAATGACTCTACTATCTAGGCATGTTAAGATGTCGCACAGCCTCTCTACGTTCTTCTTCCATCACTTGGAACACTGTTCTGCGATCCACCATGTACCATGGTAAATGTAAGACCCCAACTTTTATGAAAAAAAAAATTGAATTTCCTCTATATATTATTTCAAAATAGTCAGGGGTTAGTTTGATAATGTGAAATGTTATGGGTAAAATGCGCAAATATTTTAAATAAGCAAGTGGTTATAAAATATTCTTGTTGTCGGGGAATATTCGTACGACGGCGCAGCCATTTGTGGGCCCCATAACGGAAAACTGTCTGATGAAGAAAACGACAAGAATGAGTTTTCTAAAAATAATGGCGTAACGGTTACCGTTAACACTGTTGGAATACCCGGTGGTTAAAATTATGTTATACGCGTTGTTGCACAGTAGCACACGGTATTGCACAGTATTTTTATATTATTGTTAATTCAATAATTGCTACTACACAGTATTTCCCATTATCAGATCAATAATTCATATTATTTGAATAATATTATTAGATAGCATTATTGGCAATGTCTAAGAAAGTTCTGTCTAGGAGGAGTTATTTAATCGCGCGCCAGTAAGGAGAAATCCTTATTGGAAGGCCCCCTCTTACCTAGGAACAACCTGGTTGTTAATATTATAGTTCTATAATATTATTAATGAATAATTAATTATTAATTTATATGATAAGAAAATATTTATTCATTGTGGATATAAATGAAAGAATTAGTGCTGATGTGTTTTTATCAGTATTTTGGTGTGAAAAATCATCCGTATGTGGATTTCGGTCATTTTTTGTTCGAAATGTGGAAAAACTTTCTTCTACAAAGTTGTAGAGAATTACATTTCCTATGAAAAGGACATAGAATTCGTACTTTTCTGATAAAAGGGCTATTTTTTATGAATTATGGAAGTTCCGAAATATTGGGTCGGAAGTGATTTTTGGCGTTAAAAATATTTTTTTAATAAAAACATTTTTTTAGTGGGTGGGCCCCACTGGTGGTGAGTTGATGATTTTGGTCAAGAGGTGGGCATGAAATTTTTTTAAATAAAATATTATTTTATTAAATTTTCTGCTTTGTCGTTCTAAGCATTTTCCTATAAATAGGATACTGAATTAGAATTTGAAAATCACACCAGAATCAGAAGTTTTCTCTCTCTATAATATCGAGCATATTTTTGTGAGTATTTAGATACTTTGAGTGTTGCTATTCAATGCAAGTTTTCTTCAGTATTATATCCGATATTCCAGCAAGAAGTACTATTCTTTTGAGGTAAGGGATGTTATATTTTTCGTAAATGATGTTATTGCTTTCAATATCATTTCATCGAAATATTGGTATGAATTTTATTATAAAATTTTTACCTTTTTCGTCGAGGTTACTATTCACGTATACGACACTATTCACGTATACGGCACTATTCATAAATATGGTACTATTCACGAGTACTATTCACGAAGTATGATTTTTCTTATAAAAAAATTTACCTTTTCATATCGAGGTTACTATTCACGTATACGACACTGTTCACGTAAACGACATTATTCATTAATACTGTACTATTCACAGAAAAATTAAATTTTCTTTTCTTGATCCAAGTTGGCTATTATGGTTCCTATCTTTGATTGGATCCAAGTTTTGATCTCCATTCTTGAATTTTGCTCCACAATTGATTATTATGGAGTATTCTTGAACTTGGATAAACTAAATTACGAATCCCTAATTTTTGTCCTTTATCTCACTAGATTCGTATTTAAAATATTTTTCACTATCTTCAGTCTTAAATGGTGATACAAAAGAATATCTTTGGCCTGTAGCGCAAAGATGGATGATTATTTGATGCACGCTTTTTCGTTGAGTTAAACTTCGACTTCAGAACCGAGCAACACTTGAGTTGAGAAAATGCACGCTTTTAAGGCTCGCGCACGCGTCTGATCTTTCATGCCTTAACACTGACCCCCCCGAGGGGGGAAGGCAAAAAGCGCCCGAATGGCTCGTGACCCCCCCTCGCTGCGCTCGCCCCCCTCGGGAATATCTTTGGCCTGTAGTGCAAAGATGGATGAATATTTGATGAATATCTTTGGCCCGTAGTGCAAAGATGGACAGGTGTTGAGATGAACATGACCAACTGGTGATATAAATGAATATCTTTGGCCTGTAGTGCTAAGATGAATATTTGATTCAAGATATATATTGATTGATGTTACAGGGATAAAATATTAAATATGGACTTTCAAATCATAGAAGATAGTAGAAATTATTTCCTACTTAACGCTTCTGATGGATTGTTATTTCCGCTGCAGTTGTTGATTTAAAACTTGTTCTCCATAATATTTTATCTGATTTGTTGAAGACTAACGATAAATTGTTCTTTATTATCTTAGTCATAATATTCTTTACTGGGCTAGTTGAGCTCACCCTTTTCATCTATTGTCCTCTTCAGGAAATGAAAATGTGGCAGGGACTAGACGGGGGATAGCGTGATGGTTCAATTTAGAGCAGTAGAAGTCCTCACTATTTTTGTAAAATAGTGTGATAGTAACTGTAATGAGGACTCAGTTTGAGTGTTTATATTTTCTACATTTGTATTGACACTCACAGCATGTATGGTCGTCCTTCTCACGACCTTTTGATATAAAAGTTTGTATTTGGATTCTGTACCATGTGTTTGGCGACTCAGAATGGGTTGGGTTGATTGGACCTATTCTGGGGGCGTCATAGTAAATCTTTGAACTTAGCTGGGTAATAGAAGACACGATCCTGGGCCTTATCTATAGCCGTATGAAAAGCATAGTCTGTCTCCCTCAGCTTGGCCTTCTTCACTTGAACGTGGTTTTCAGCTCTATCTGCACGTTGAGTAGCCCTCAAGCCGTTTTCTCTGCTCTGGCACGCTTCGCTGACTCCTCTTTGATGTCATTCTTCTGCTTCGCTAGTTTGGCCAGTGCATCATCTCTTTCGCTCTCCACGTGGACTAAATCCCACTTCGTGTTTCCAAGTTCATCGTCCAGCGCTTGAATTGTCTCATCTCTCTGTTGTATGGTAGTCCAACTCTCGTCTTCCAGTTCCTCAATAACTCCAACTCGACCATATAGCTCCACATTACGGTCATAGATCTCCTCGTACATCTCAGCTCTAACAGAGTTAGGTGTAAATTCCTCTTCAGTATCCTTCTCCTCCTCCTTTAACTCATCCTCGTCATCTCGGTCAGATACTGGCTCATGCTCCTGACCAGCTACAGTGATCAATGGAGATGGATCTCTCGGAACCAACTGCTCCCAAACAACCTAGATGTCTCAGGGCTCCTCGTCCCTAGGCACCTGGGGTAACTCCTCCCTAGCCTTACTAGACACTCCAACATTCGTCATCCTAACAACAAAGTTTTAAAGTTTAATTATTACGTGTCATCGATCGATACTCTTCGAATACTTAAACGTAAACACATAGCACATAAGGTAGTTTATTATCTTTAACTATCATCACTATCTTTTTGATCTCCTACAAGGCTACTTCCTCAGGTTCCCCACCTAAGGTTCATAACCTAGACACTTCTTTGATACCAATCTGTGACATTTCCAAATTCGGGTACTTTATTTCTACGAGATTTGGTATTCACTCTCTAAATAAAACATAACTACTGCCCATAAATAAGGAATGCAAAATAAATTACAACCTTTATACATAAATAAAATCTTCCTTATAAAAAAAAGGATTACAACTTATTCAAAATATTCCTAGGGTTATCAAACCTTAACATCGTAATTGGCCTGTAGTGCAAAGATGGACAGGTGTTGAGATGAACATGACCAACTGGTGATATAAATGAATATCTTTGGCATGTAGTGCAAAGATGAATATTTGATTCAAGATATATATTGATTGATGTTACAGGGATAAAATATTGATTATGGACTTTCAAATCATAGAAGATAGTAGACATTATTTCCTACTTAACTCTTCTGATGCATTGTTATTTCCGCTGCAGTTATTGATCTAAAACTTGTTGTCCATAATATTTTATCTGATTTATTGAAGACTAATGATAAATTGTTCTTTATTATCTTAGTCATAATATTCTTTACTGGGCTAGTTGAGCTCACCCTTTTCATCTATTGTCCTCTTCAGGAAATGAGAATGTGGCAGGGACTAGTCGGGGGACAGAGTGATGGTTCAATTTAGAGAAGTAGAAGTCCTCACTATTTTTGTAAAATAGTGTGATAATAACTGTAATGAGGACTCAGTTTGAGTGTTTATATTTTATACATTTGTATTGACACTCACAGCATCTATGGTCGTCCTGCTCACGACCTTTAGATATAAAAGTTTGTATTTGGATTCTGTACCATGTGTTTGGCGACTCAGAATGGGTTGGGTTGATTGGACCTATTCTGGGGGCGTCACAATTGGTATCAGAGCTTAGGGATATGATCTCTGGCGGAGATCGAGGAATAGAACTAGGAGGAGAGAAACGAGTAAATCCTTCGCTAGTATGTCCTACCTAAGCTTATGTGGTATTTAATTGGTCACGGAGTATAGGGTTAACATGTGATAAGTTAATTTGTTTAATTAACCCTTGTTTTATGTCAGTATTTGAGAATGGCAGCTGAGAATGTTAACAATGGAGTGAATGAGACCGTTGAGACACTTTTAATCACCAACCAGGAGAACGTGCAACAAGAAGGCAATATTCCTACTGAAAACAACCACACCGATCAAACGATGAATGATGGGATGTTTATAAGCTTTTGCAGTTCATACAAAATCAGACGAGGGAGACTCGGGTTCCAAATACATGTGGAGATAATAGCAACTCGCGACTTGTCACTGCCAAGCAGTTCAAAGAGTTGGGACCAACAGAAAGTTCCATTCGCCACCTTTAAGTTCCGTGGAGAGGCAGATTACTGGTGGGAATCTGTGAAGCATACCCAGCCTGCCGCACTCAAGATGTCTTGGGAAGCGTTCCAGAAACTGTTCAATGACAAGTTCTTTCCTGAAAGTATTCATCATATGAAGGAGGTAGAGTTTATCAGACTGGAACAGAACAATATGACTATATTCCAGTACGAGGCTAAGGTAGCAGAGTTATCCAGGTTTGCACCTCATTTGGTGGAGAATGAGGAATGTATGACGCAGATGTTTCTGAGAGGTTTGAAACCCGAAATATGTTAATACCTCATTTCTCATAAATTTTCTTTATATTCAGATGTAGTAAACAGGGCTCAGTTATTAGAACGAGATAATGAGTATGTTCAACCAAGGGACCATAACCAGGGTCGTACCGGTGGCAGCAGTCATAGGAGCAATGACAACCAGCGAGGAGGAAAGTATCATGACAGAAGCGGTAACCACTTCGGTGGTAATCGTGGTCATGATAATAGAAGAAGTGAGTCGGGGGGAGATTTCAAAAAGAGAAGGTACAACAATGACAACGTGAAGACGTCAGCACCAGCATCAACTGTTTCTAGGGAAGGAGAACGACCACCGGTCGTATGTTATAAATGCGGGAAAGAGGGACACATCAGCCCAAACTGCCCACAATAATTCAACATGTGTTATAACTGTGGAAAGGAAGTTCATATAGCTCGAGAGTGTCCTGTAGCAAAACCTAGTCCAGCGGGGGTGGTAATTCCAAAGGCGGTTCCGGACAAGTCAAAGTCGGTGGTTCCTGGAAAAGCGTTTGTCGTGACTGCCCAAAACGCGAGGAACCCACACGAGGTGATCACGGGTAAGCTAATCATAAACTCTTCCGAAGTTTGCACCTTATTAGATACCGGTGCTACCCATTCTTTTATATCACCTACTTGTGCTCAACGTTTAAACTTGACTCTTGAGAAGTTAGACTTTGACTTATCTGTTGAAACTCCGTTGGGTGAAACTTTCGTTACATCTACAGTTTATAAATTTTGCTTGATTCAAGTTGGCACCCTCACATTAGCTGTTGATCTTATATCTTTGAAAATACTTGCATTTGTTGTGATTTTTTTGAATCGACTGGTTAACCACTCATCATGCCAAAATTAATTGTTTCATAAAGTTGTTAGCTTTCATTCAAACAACCAGACCACTAAAATCAATCAATGTCATTTCAAGTCATAAAGCTATTCGTTTATTGAAAAACGGATGTCAAGCTTTCTTAGCTCATGTCACTGATTTAAATCAGAATACATCAGATTTGAATGATATTTCTGTTGTTAATGAGTTTCCTAATGTATTTTCTGAAGAACTTCTCGGTCTACCCCTAGAACGTGAAGTTGAATTCTTTATTGACCTTGAACCCTGTACAAAACCCATTTCTAAAATCTCATATCGAATGGCTCCTATTGAACTTCAGGAGTTAAAGGTCCAACTACAGGAGTTGCTAAACGTCGGTTTTATTCATCCTAGTACGTCTTCTTGGGGTGCTCCTGTTTTATTCATAAAGAAGAAAGACGGTAGTGTGCGACTTTGTATTGACTATCGAGAGTTGAACCATGAAACCATCAAGAATAGGTATCCGCTACCTCGCATTGATGACCTATTCGACCAGTTGCAAGATGCGTAATTCTTTTCAAAGATCGATCTTCGTTCTGGATATCATCAGTTAGAGATTAGAACTGAGGATATTCCAAAGACTGCCTTTAGAACTCGATACGCGCATTACAAATTTCTAGTTATATCGTTCGAAATGACCAATGTTCATGCTGCGTTCATGGATGTAATGAACCGAATATTTGAGAAATATTAGGATCATTTCGTGGCTGTCATTATTGATGACATCCTAATATTTTTTTTCACTTAGAACGAACTCAATATGCTATAATGACGTTGGTTGGAGCTGTTGAAAGATTACGATCATACCATTCAATATCATCCTGGAAAAGCAAACGCGGTAACTGACGTGTTAAGTAGAAGATCATATGTAGGAACGAATGCGATATGATAAAAGTGAAGCCCCCATGTTGTATTACGTACAAAGGATGGAGATAAAGTTAAAGACCCCAGGGACCCACGTGATGATATACGCGTGGAGCTGATGAAGATGAAGAAGAAGGTGCAAGAAAGTGCGGTTCTAGAAGCAAGAATCAATGAAGAAGGAATACTTTGAGTTAACTTTAGACTTTGTGTTCCTAACGATTCTGAATTGAAGCATAGAATCATGATGGAGGCACACAACACACCGTTTGCAATCCATCCTGGGAGTACCAAAATGTATCGTGATCTTCGACATACATTTTGGTGGTGCAATATGAAGAAAGAGATCGCAGAGTTTATTTCGAGGTGTTTAACTTGTCAACGTGTAAAGGCAGAGCATCAAGTGCCAAAGGGTCCATTACAACCACTTGAGATTCCAAAATGGAAGTGGGAACACATTACCATGGATTTTGTTACGGGTCTTTCCCAAGGTTTCTCAAGGCATAAATGCTATTTGGGTTATTGTCGATAGATTAACCAAGTCTGCTCATTTCTTGCCTATACGAGAGACTTATTCCCTTAAACGTCTTGCTCGTATGTACGTGAATGAGATTATGAGATTGCATGGCATGCCAGTATCCATAGTTTTGAATTGTGACCCAAGATTTACTTCACGATTTTGGGTCAGTTTGCAGAAAGCTATAGGCACGAATTTACGATTCAGTTCGGCATATCATCCTCAAACGGACGGGCAATCGAAAAGGACTATTCAAACTCTTGAAAATCTATTGAGACTCTGTGTTCTAGACTTCAAAGGGAGTTGGGATAAGTACTTACCATTGGTGGAATTCTCCTACAATAACAGTTATCAGGCAAGTATAGGTGTGGCTCTATTCGAAGCATTGTATGGGCGAAAGTGTTGTTCTCCAATATGTTGGAATGAGGTGGGTGAAGCAACATTGTTGGGACCGGAGTTAGTACGTATGACTACGAAAAAGATCCAAATGATCCGACAACGTATACAAACGGCACAGGATCGACAAAAGAGTTATGCAAATCTTCATCGAAAGGACGTGGAATTTAATGTTGGGGGACCATGTATTATTACGTGTTGCTTCGTGGAAAGGAGTTATGAGGTTTGGAAAGAAAGAAAAGCTCAATCCACGATTCATTGGTCCATTTGAGATTCTTGACCGAGTAGAAAATGTGGCCTATAGACTTGCATTACCTCCAAGTATATCTCGTGTTCATAATGTGTTTCACATATCCGTGCTACGTAAATATATGGAAGACCCAAACCACATTATTGAGTTAGAACCAGATGAGATAGCCAAAGATTTAACGTACGAGGAGGTACTTGTCAAGATCTTGGATAGGAAGGAGCATGTCCTACGCACAAAGGTTATACCACAAGTCAAAGTTTTGTGGAGAAACCATGCTACTGAGAAAATGACCTGGGAGTTGGAATCTGAAATAAAAGCGAGGTATCCTCACCTATTCGAAACACCAGGTACACACGTCAATTTTGAGGATGAAATTTCATAAGGAGAGGAGGTTGTAAGACCCCAACTTTTATGAATAAAAAAATTGAATTTCCTCTATATATTATAATGTGGAATGTTATGGGTAAAATGCGCAAATATTTTAAATAAGTAAGTGGTTATAAAATATTCTTGTTGTCGTGGAATATTCGTTTGGTCGTGGAATATTCTTGTTGTCGGGGAATATTCGTACAACGGCGTAGCCATTTGTGGGCCCCATAACGAAAAACTGGCTAATGAAGAAAATGACAAGAATGAGTTTTCTAAAAATAACGGCGTAACGGTTACCGTTAACACTGTTGGAATACCCGGTGGTTAAAATTATGTTATACGCGTTGTTGCACAATAGCACACGGTATTGCACAGTATTTTTATATTATTGTTAATTTAATAATTGCTACTACACAGTATTTTCTATTATCAGATCAATAATTCATATTATTTGAATAATATTATTAGATATCATTATTGGCAATATCTAAGGAAGTTCTGTCTAGGAGGGGTTATTTAATTGCACGCCAATAAGGATAAATCCTTATTGGAAGGCTCCCTCTTTCTTGGGAACAACCTGGTTGTTAATATTGTAGTTTTATAATAATATTTATGAATAACTAATTATTGATTTATATGATAAGAAAATATTTATTCATTGTAGATATAAATGAAGGAATTAGTGCTGATGTATTTTTATCAGTATTTTGGTGTGAAAAATCATCCGTATGTGAATTTCGGTCATTTTATGTTTGGAATTTGGAAAAACTTTCTTCTACAAAGTTGTAGATAATTAAATTTCCTATATAAAGGACATAAAATTCGTATTTTTCTGATAAAAGGACTATTTTTTATGAATTATGAAAGTTCCAAAATATTGGATCAGAAGTGATTTTTGGGGTTAAAAATATTTTTTTTAATAAAAACATTTTTTTAGTGGGTGGGCCCCACTGATGGTGAGCTGATAATTTTAGTCAAGAGGTGGGCGTGAATTTTTTTTAAATAAAATATTATTTTATTAAATTTTCTACTTTGGCGTTCTAAGCATTTTCCTATAAATAGGATGCTGAATTAGAATTTGAAAATCACACCAGAATCAGAAGTTTTCTCTCTCTATAATATCAAGCGTATTTTTGTGAGTATTTAGATACTTTGAGTATTGCTATTCAGTGAAAGTTTTCTTTAGTATTATAACCGATATTCCAGCTAGAAGTACTATTTTTTTGAGGTAAGGGATGTTATATTTTTTGTAAATGATGTTATTGCTTTCAATATCATTTCATCGAAATATTGGTATGAATTTTATTATAAAATTTTTACCTTTTCCGTCAAAGTTACTATTCACGTATACGGCATTATTCACGTATACGACACTATTCATAAATACGATACTATTCACGAAGTATGATTTTTCTTATGAAAATTTCTACCTTTTCATATCGGGGTTGCTATTCACGTATACGGCACTATTCACGTATACGACACTATTCATAAATACTGTACTATTCACAGAAAAATTAAATTTTCTTTTCTTGATCCAAGTGGGCTATTATGGTTCCTATCTTTGATTGGATCCAAGTTTTGATCTTTATTCTTGAATTTTGCTCCACAATTGATTATTATGGAGTATTCTTGAACTTGGATAAACTAAATTACGAATCCCTAATTTTTGTCCTTTATCTCACTAGATTCGTATTTAAAATATTTTTCATTATCTTTAGTCTTAAATGGTGATACAAAAGAATATCTTTGGCTTGTAGCGCAAAGATGGATGATTATTTGATGAATATCTTTGGCCTGTAGTGCAAAGATGGATGATTATTTGATGAATATCTTTGGCCCGTAGTGCAAAGATGGACAGGTGTTGAGATGAACATGACCAACTAGTGATATAAATGAATATCTTTGGCTGTAGTGCTAAGATGAATATTTGATTCAAGATATATATTGATTGATGTTACATGGATAAAATATTGATTATAGACTTTCAAATCATAGAAGATAGTAGACATTATTTCCTACTTAACTCTTTTGATGGATTGTTATTTCCGCTGCAGTTGTTGATCTAAAACTTGTTGTCCATAATATTTTATCTGATTTGTTGAAGACTAACGATAAATTGTTCTTTATTACCTTAGTCATAATATTCTTTACTGGGCTAGTTGAGCTCACCCTTTTCATCTATTGTCCTCTTCAGGAAATGAAAATGTGGCAGGGACTAGTCGGGGGACATAGTGATGGTTCAATTTAGAGCAGTAGAAGTCCTCACTATTTTTGTAAAATAGTGTGATAATAACTGTAATGAGGACTCAGTTTGAGTGTTTATATTTTTTACATTTGTATTGACACTCACAGCATGTATGGTCGTCCTTCTCACGACCTTTTGATATAAAAGTTTGTATTTGGATTCTGTACCATGTGTTTGGCGACTCAGAATGGGTTGGGTTGATTGGACCTATTCTGGGGTGTCATAGTAAATCTTTGAACTTAGCTGGATAATAGAAGACACGATCCTGGGCCTTATCTATAGCCGTATAGAAAGCATAGTCTGTCTCCCTCAGCTTGGCCTTCTTCACTTGAACGTCGTTTTTAGCTTTATCTGCACGTTGAGTAGCCCTCAATCTCGTTTCCTCTGCTCTGGCACGCTTCGCTGACTCCTCTTTGATGTCGTTCTTCTGCTTCGCTAGTTTGGCCAGTGCATCATCTCTTTCGCTCTCCACGTGGACTAAATCCCACTACGTGTTTCCAACCTCATCGTCCAGCGCTTGAATTGTCTCATCTCTCTGTTGTATGGTAGTCCAACTCTCGTCTACCAGTTCCTCAATCACTCCAACTCGACTATGTAGCTCCACATTACGGTCGTAGATCTCCTCGTACATCTCAGCTCTAACAGAGTTAGGTGGAAATTCCACTTCAGGATCCTCCTCCTCCTCCTCCTCCTCTGACTCATCTTCGTCATCTCGGTCAGATATTGGCTCATGCTCCTGACCAGCAACAGTGATCAATGGAGATGGATCTCTCGGAACCAACTGCTCCCAGACAACCTAGATGTCTCGGGGCTCCTCGTCCCTAGGCACCTGGGGTAACTCCTCCCTAGCCTGACTAGACTCTCCAACATTTATCATCCTAACAACAAAGTTTTAAAGTTTAATTATTATGTGTCATCGATCGATACTCTTAGAATACTTAAACGTAAACACAGAGCACATAAGGTAGTTTATTATCTTTAACTATCATCACTATCTTTTTGATCTCCTACATGGCTACTTGCTCAGGTTCCCCACCTAAGGTTCACAACCTAGACACTGCTTTGATACCAATCTGTGACATTTCCAAATCCGGGTACTTCATTTTTACGAGATTTGGTGTTCACTCTCTAAATAAAACATAACTGCTGCCCATAAATAAGGAATGCAAAATAAATTACAACATTTATAAATAAATAAAATCTTCCTTATAAAAAAAAGGATTATAACTTATTCAAAATATTCCTAGGGTTATCAAACCTTAACATCGTAATTGCGGAAATTAAAATATCACATAATATAATTTAAGTCTTATTACATTTCATGTCATAATATAAACAAGTCTTCACTTGTTCATCTCTCTCTTTCCTTTTCTAGTTGACGGGTGCGTCAACGCTTTCAACTTTAGCTGCAAGGATTATATAATGCAATAGTTAGCAAATAAAAGCTCACTTGAAATAGCAAACAATAGTGATGACATAAACTGAATAGCTTTATCTGAATTGAGTAATATTTTATTCATCGATAATCAAGAATATGATTTATATAGAATTTAGAATTCATCTGAGGGTCATAAGGCCTTGAACTATATTCCAGGTTATATACATTTCTATTTAAATCTTTTAACATTCGTTAGACTATATGGACTCTTAACTCGTACTTAGGGGATCAGTCCTTCGTACCATGTATTGTGCACAAACATCTTAACGCTTTCGCATGGTAATCCTCTATTAATAGGGTTGTTCATCTCAGTATTTAATAACAAGTCCGCACCAAAGAAAGTTTGGTTTGGATAAGCTCAAAGGTAATTTGGAATTCAACTATCATCAACTAAGGAGTAGTTGAATCAACATACAATAATAAGAATTCAATAATAAAGAATTTTTGAAATAACTTATACTATTGAATTAAGCTTAAAGCATTTGAAAGATTCAATAAAACCTTGTTTGAACAATTAAGTCAAAGTTACATTAACTCAATGATGGTTTCAACAATATACTTACACAATAAAAGAGTATAGTTAGAAAACTTGCCTCGAGCGCAAGCTAAAATTTACAATCACGTTCCTTAATTAATCTTACATACACGTAATTTACAATAGTAACATAAATTAGTTATCATATAGCTAATTCACATCCTTAGTTAACCTATCTAGGTTAACTCATTATTAGGTTAAACCACTTATTATCACATAATAGGATCAACCACATATTCACATCAAATTTAATAATCAATCAAGTTATAATTCAAATTATACATTTACTTTAATTAAATTATAATTATACATTTTATATTTTAAACATATAATTTATTACTGTCCATTTAGCATTTAATATTATTAAGATGCTTTTATATTTATTACATCATAATATCATAAAGTTATACACTTAGAAATAATTTTCTGCACAATCTGCATGGATGGCGCGGCCGCGCTCCAAGTACTCCTTGGAACAACGCGAGCGCGCTGCATAGCTCGGGCGCGCTCCATCAATGCCTTGGAGCAGCGCGGCCGCGCCACTGCGCAGACCATTCTGACAGTTCGCAACTTTGTGCAGAAAAAAGCCAATTTGGCTTATTTTCTCGCACCAAACTCATAAATTAGCATACATAATTCATATAAAGTTTTGTAAAAACATCAGTTTATGCTTTTAACATGTTTTAACATATATAAACATCAAAACACATAATTGTAAAACTCAAAATTTGTAATTTTGAATAAAAAGCCATTGTTCAGTGTTCTTGATGAAAACGAACACTGTGAGTTTGTTTTTAAACCAATTCATATAATACAAATCATATTGATTTCATTTCTAAGCATATCGTCATAATTTAAACTCAATTTTTATCACATATCATAATTAAACACAAATTTTGATGTTTACATAAACAATTTTTCAAAACTAATTCACTATAAATTGCTATGAACATGATTTCTTCATGTTCATCATATTTACATGAAATTAATCACTTGAACTTGCATACAATTCACATATAATAGTTTATACATACAATTTAACACATATAAACTATATTAACATGAATTCTCATAAAAATCATATTAAAGAGAAGTAAAACAATGAAGAACATAAAACATAATCTTAATAATCATAGAGTTAGAATTATACCCTTTTTAGTTTTCAAAGAAGATGATGATGGTGTTTTGTTCTTGATTTCTCAAGTCTTTCTCCTTCCTCCTCTTCTTCTTCTTCTCTCTTTTCTTACACTGATAAACACTCTGTTCTTTCTTTGTTTTTCTTATTCTTTTAACTAACGTATAGTGTGACACCCCCAAATCCGGGTACTTCGTTTTCACACAATTTGGTGTTCACTATCTAAATAAAACATACATCTATCCATAATAAGGAATGCAAAATAAATTACAACCTTATAATTAAATAAAAATCTTCCTTATAAAAAGGAATTTAACCTTAAATCAAAATATCCCAGGGTTTCTCTAACCTTAACATAAACAATAATGTGAAAATAAAATATCATAACATCAAGTCTTATTACAATCAAAATCAAAAGATAACAAGTCTTCACTTATTCTTTTTGCCTTTCCCTTTACTTGTTGATGGTACGTCAATGTTCTCGACTTTAGCTGCAAGGGATTATTAAATATGCAGGAGTGAGCAAACAAAAGCTCACTTGGAATACAACAATAATATGACATAACTGAATAACCTCAAAAGATTTGAATAACTTTCCTTTCATCAAAAATAAAGAATTGAATAATAATTCTTTCATCAATATTTAGAATTTCAAATATTGAAATCATCTGAGGGTCATAAGACCTTGAACTTTGTCCTAGGTTATAAACAATTCTGTTTAAAACGTTTAACAGTCATTTAGGCTATGGACTCTTAACTCATACTTAGGGAGATCAGCCCTTCGTACCATATATTGTGCACAAACATTTAACGTTTTTGCATAGTAATCTCCCCTAATAAATAGGGTTGTTCATCTCAGTATTTGATACAAGTTCGCACCAAAGAAAGTTTGGTTTGGATAGCTAAAAGGAAATTTGGAGTTTCAACGATCATCAACTAAGGAGTAGTTGAATTGACTCACAATAATCAAGAATAATTCAATAATAACGAATTATGAAATAATTTATGCTTTAGAATTTAAACTTAAAGCATACGAAAAACAGGATAGGCCTTACTTGAATAATTAAGTCAATGTCACTTCAATAATTTCATAAACTTTAAATAAGCACTTGTCCATTACAGAAATAAAAGGACAATCTCAAATACAGTAAATATTTGAATTTAAAACACTTGCATATAATTAACAAGTTTAGGGATAGAAGACTTGCCTCAAGCGCAAGCTACAATTACAATCACGTTATTTAACAATTCTTACACCTATATATTAAACCATAATAATCTAAATTAGTTATCACATAACTAATTCACATAATTAGTTAACTCATCTTGGTTAACTCATAACTCTTTAATTATTAAATTAATAATTAATAACCACATAGTTAATCACATCACATATTCACATAATATACTCACATAATTAATCAAATAATAATTATGTATCCATATTTAATTAAGTTATAATAAAATAAATTATATTTTAATTTAAACATTCACTTTAATTATAATTAATCAAATTATAATTACATCTTATATTAATTAAATTATACTTTAAACAAATTATAATTTAAGTTAAACATTTACTTTGATTAAACATAATCAAACTATATTCATTATAATTTAACAATTTATAATTGAAATTAAACCTTTACTTTAATTATAAATTATTTAAATTATAGTTACATATTATATTTTATTAAGATAAATCATTACTATTCATTTAGCATTTTAATGTATGCCTAACATGTTATCAATTACATCACATTAAGTTAGTTTTTCAAAATACACAAAAAATAAAATATCATTTTTTTCTACATCCCCCCCCCCCCCGGCCGAGGCGGGCCCCCTGCAGCGGCGAATTTCTGGCTCGCGAACTGTACAGAGAAAAAGCCAACTTGGCTTATTTCTCTACATCGAGTTCTGAATTCAGCCAACACAATACATATAAACTTTATAAAAAACATAAATTCTAAGTTTCTAACATGTTTTAACGCATTGAATCATCAAAACACATAATTTAAAACTCTCAATTTCATAATTTTTGAAGAAAAGCCATTGTTAAGTGTTCTTGATGAAATTTGAACACTGTGAATTTGTTTTTAAACCAATTCACACAATTTCAAGCATAGCCAATTAGTTTTTAAACATGCTATCATTCTCTACAATTAATTTACACAACAATTAACAATCGAACATGATTTTTTTTAATTGTTAAAAGAAAACTATATATATTTTTTCAAAATACATCACTGTAACTTTTGATGAACATGAATTCCTTATGTTCATCATATATGCATGAATTAAACAACTTAAGTAAACATAAAATTCATATATAAGCATGCTATAAGCATAATATATATATATATATATATATATATATATATATATATCAATCATGTTTATACAATTTTTATGAGAATTTACGTTTACAGAGAACCAACAATATGAAGAACATAAAACACAATATTAAAAATTGAAACTTAGAGATTGTATCCTTTGATTGTAAGGAAGAAGAAGATGATGTTTTCTTTGTTTTTGATTCCATAAACTCCTCTTCTTTCTTTCTCCTTCTTCTTTCTTTTCTCTCTAACTTTTCTTTCTAACACTGACCAATACTTTAACTAACGTAAAACTATTTTGTATAACAGATATATATATATTATACATATACTTAAATAATATATGTAACTAACAATTTAATACATATAATTTATATCATATATTAATTACCAATAAATATATAAGTTATATATTTTGAATTTTAAAAGCCTTAAGGCTTGTTTGGCAAAATAGTTTTATTTTAAAAACAGGTTTTAGTAACTAAGGCCCTGTTTGGCAAAACGAAATTAAAACAGGTGCAAGGGCCTCGTTTGGCAAATAAATTTAAAAGCCCTTTTTATTCTTTTAATAAATCCTTTAACACATCTTTTTAATATTACACTTTAATTAATTAAATCTTAACATTCTCATTTAATTAAATTAAAGTTAACATCAATTAATCAAATAAAAATTACCACATAACGATTATAATTACTCGCTAATTATAATCTCATGTAACAATTATCACATAATTTCATCTAATTTAATTATCTCAATTAAATTAGAACTATACAATAAAATTATTACACATCAATTAAATTAAATATTGAATATTCACTTAATTAATATATTACACTTAATTAAATTACTCCATAACAATCACATAATTTATTTATTTAACTCAATAAATAAATTAATTAAAATATTTATTTAATTTAATAAATATTTAAAATTAACATATAAAATTCTCATTGTTTACAATCTTCCCTCCTTAAAAGGATTCTGTCCCCAGAATCACAACAACAAAAAAATCACATTTGTTACACTCTTCCCCCCTTAAAAATATTGTCCCCAGAATCGGTATATAAGGGGTTACACAAATAATTAAGTAAATAATTGGGGATACGATTTCATCATAACATCTTCGAGTTCCCACGTAGCTTCTTCAGCACTGTGATTTCTCTAGATTACCATAACAGAAGGTATCACTTTATTTCTAAGTACTTGTTCCTTTTTATCAACTATTTGAACACGCACTTCTTCATATATTACATAGTCTTTCATATATTACATACTTCTTCTCTAGATTTCATCATAACTCCTTTCTATCCAAGCTGGCATGCATTACATAGTCTTTCTTTGATGAAGCTGAACTTGGGTAAACCTGCTACCAGATCTTTGGAGACCGGCTTAGACATACTCTTGAAGTTGAGATGAGATAACCTTCTATACCAAAGCCAACTTATTTCTTCAGATGCTTTAGCAAGAAAGCATATTGTCTCATCAGAATTGAGCTGAGCAAGGTTGATAGTGTATACATTTCCTTCTCTTGTTCCTGTCAACTTGATAGAGGATGTCTCCAGATCTCTGACTTGACACTGATTGTTGAGAAAAGTGACTTGATGTCCTTTATCGCAGAGTTGGCTGATGCTAAGTAGATTGTGCTTTAGTCCATCAACATAAGCCACTTTGCTGAAGGACACCGCACCATTCCCAGCTGATCAATAGCCTCTTATCTTGCCAGAGTTGTTATCTCCAAAGATAACTGTTGGTCCCTCCTTCTCTGTGTAGTTCGGCAGGAGAGCTTTGTTCCCGGTCATGTGCCTTGAGCAACCACTGTCCAGATACCATGTTGTAATCGTGATGCTCTTTTTTTGCAAATAGATTTAGCATTCATGTTGGTACCCAGACTTGCATGGGTCCTACAGTGTTAGTACCCTTAGGGACCTAAATCTGTTTGACTTTGGGCCTTCTATGCACAGTGGTATGATAACATAATGCAACTTTATGACCATTTCTACCACATGCAAAGCATCTAATATAATGCATGTTGGTGTGTATGTGTATGGATTCTTTCTCCATTTGGACTTGTGTGGGTACTGGTTGGTCCTCTACTTGTAGTGCTTCTTCTTTTTCCATGTAGCCTTGAGATTCAAGGTTTGTGTTGAGTGAGCCTCAACACCACGATTCCTTCTAGGTTGATTCATGGAGTCAGTTTTACTTGACTCTACGATTCTTCGAGGTTAGGCAGTGGTGACTGAGTTACTCTTCTCTTTTCTAAATCCCAGACCAGCATGAGATCCTTTGTGTCTTGGGACATGATTTAGATCAGAAGAGCAGGATTGCACTGGTTCTTCCTTTTGTGTGGATTTCACATATACAATGCTTCTATTTGATTTAGAAGCACTGCAACTATTTGTATCCTTAATCTTTTCCACACATGGTTCTAAGGTAGACTCCCCAAAACCTAAACATGTTCTATCAGAAGCACTTCTCTGACTGGAGATTAGGGAGTCCATGGATGAGGAAGACCTATTCCACATAGAGATAGTCTTTTCTAGCTCCTTAATCTTAGAGGTTATTTTTGACTCTCTTTGTGTGCTCAGTTTATTGGTCTGTCTTAAGATTTTATTCTCAGCTTCAAACTGAGAGAGAGAGAGAACTGAGTAGAGTTGTTTCCAGTTCTTTCTGAACTTTCTCTTTCTCTCTTTGAAGGTCAGAGTAATCTTTGGACAGAACTCTGAACCTCCTCATATATTGATATAGATCAGATGTTACGTTATGAAGAGCAGTTCTTAAGTCATCTATATCTACATCAGGAGTGTTAAAGTCAAAGACCTCATCTATGTTTACCTCAGGATGGTCAGTGCTTTTCTTTTTGTTTGCATCCTTGGCCATCAGACATAGGTTGGCTTTTTGAGGCTCTTCATCATCTCCAGACTCAGTATTGGTGTCATTGTCTGAGTTACTCCACGAACTTCTAGCTACAAGACCTTTGTTTTCTTTTGATGCTTCTTGTAGCCTCTGAACTCCTTCTTTGGATTTGTTCTTCTTTAGAGTTCTTCTTTGATGGGTTTATTGCAGTTTGCAATGAAGTGGCCAGACTTCTTGCAGTTGTAGCATAGCTCATTGATCTGCTCCTGACTGCTGATGTTTCTGTATCTCTTAGGTCTGCCACTTCTTCCTTTGCACATGAACCTTTTGAGCTTTCTGGCCAGCATCACAACTTCATCAGCATCATCATCATCATCTTCATCAGATGAAGATTCATCTTCATCATAAGCTTTGGAGATCTCTTCTGTTGCCTTGAGAGCAACTCCTTTGTCTTTCTTTCTTCCTTCAGATAGAGTTTCTGCTCTTTGAGCCAGCTCCAGTTCATAGGTAAGAAGGTTGCCATAGAGTTGTTGAATAGTCATTTCATGCAAGTTCTTTGACTCTCGAATTGCAGTGGTTTTGGCATCCCACTTGCTTGGCAAGGATCACATGAACTTGATGATAAGGTCTTTGTTTGGATAGATCTTTCCATAAGCTTGAAGAGAGTTGAGCAGTAATGTGAATCTTTCATAAGTGGAAGTGACATTTTCTCCAGGAACATGAGCAAACATCTCATACTGTTGAGTCAGTAAAGATTGCTTATTTTCTGTGACTTCTTCAGTTCCTTCATGCATGATGAGCAATGCTTCCCAGACTTCCTTCCCAGTTTTGCAGTGTACCACATTTTCAAACAGATTGCCGTCTAAGGATTGAAACAAAATGTTCTTAGCCTTCTTGTCTAGCTGGACATCTTTCTTCTCGTTGTCAGTCCATTCAGATTTAACCTTAATCACAACTCTGTTTAGATCTTCTGGAGTTGGTGAAAGCCTTGTTGGTATGTAGGGCCCATTAAGTATAGTTTCAAATAGATCATCATCTATTGAATCCATGTAAGCCTGCATCTGACCTTTCCAGTTGGCAAATTTGTCTCGTTGCACATAGGTGGCTTGCTTCCTCCACCTGTCTTAGTCTCGCTTATCAGTTGTGCCATTGAATCTACTCAAGCTTGTATGCTTAGTTGAGAGAACCTGCTCTGATACTAATTGTTAGTTCCCAAAGGCACGTTAGTTATCTAGAAGGGGGGGTTGAATAGAAATTTTAAATTTCTTTGTTTAAAATACTTTGTTTGTATTGAATATACTAACAACAGCAGAATATATGTTTTGTTCTCCCTTAAGATATTGCAGTTATGGTTTGATAAGCAATTATAGCAGTTATAACAGATATAGCAGTTATAGTAGTTAATGAGAGACAACGAGACACACAGGTTTTAAGTGGTTCAGAGCACACAAGCCTCCTAGTCCACTCTTCTACTCCATGAGTAGGAAATCCACTAAGGATGTCTCTTACAACTGAATCACTTAGATTTCTTCAAGGCCAGCAGCCTTGGAACTTCTCTTAGTTCACTTAGAACTCTTCAAGGCCAGCAGCCTTGGTACTCTTCTCAGTTCACTTAGAACTCTTCAAGTCTTTCTTGCTTGGTACACCTTGGATTGAGAGTTGTATTCTGGTGTATGCTACTCAGTTGCAATTAAGCATCAGTTCTGAAGAACTGAGTAGCAAAGCAAGCTTTCCTTCTTTCAGGATCGTAGAGTGTCTTCGTTGAGTGCTCTTGAGCTTTCTGAGCTATCTTTTCTTTCTTTGTATCTTGCTTGCTTAGTCTGAATCCTTGTCTGATTTCCTTATAAAAGAGCCATTCAAACTATATCCGTTTAAATGCTCACGTTGCAGTATTTAATGCTTCAGACATTTCTGTGCAGTTGATGTTGACATCCTGCTTTCCTGCTGCATTGCCAATTGGCCCACTGACACAGCAGACTGCAACTTCACCTAACACCTAAAAAGGTGTTTTCTGCAGGTGGTTTAGTCCTTTACTTAGCTTCTTCAATACGCTTATTCGATTTGAATTAAGGATGAATATAGAATCATTGGGACCACCATGTTGTCAACGGCTATAAGTCTTTCTTCATTTGTTGCTCTTCATCCCTTCATTAGAACTACAAACTTTGATGCTGACTGCAGGAACACTACGATTATGATCATTGTACCATAATCGTTGTGTGTTGGCTTGCACAGGCTTGACTCAGACTTTATCACAGAGAACACTACTATTTCTCTTAAGCTCTTCGGCATACTACGATTCCTTCTTGCTTTATCTTGCAGACTCCACGATTCCGAGAGCACACTGTGTTTCTTAACTTAGCTCAGCAGGCGCTCGGATCTTTTCCATGATTCTCAGTGTTGCTTCCAAGGGGGATTACGATTCTTCGATGCTTTCACTTAAGCTCAACGAATCTTTCCTTAGCCTCTGCAGACTTGATTCTCTTGGCAGACTATGATTATGGACATCTTCCTTTAAGCTCCACGATTCTGCCTTGGCTTCTGTATGTTGTCTTTGACAGACTACGATTCTGTCAAGATTTTAACTTTTACAGCTCAAATAGATCAACCTAACAGTTTTGATCTTTTCTTCTATACATTTATTTACATAAATGATAAACATTAAAGCTCAGATCAACCTAATATTTTTGATCTATTATCTAAGTCCTTGTACATATGATCATTAAAGGACTTTACACTTAAGAATTTATATTTACTTTCAATATCAAATATGAATATGCAATTCCCAATAAACTTCTCCCGACCCCTTCCTGCTTAAAGCATCGGCGATGACGTTAGCTTTACCCAGATGATAAAGTATCTCGCAGTCGTAGTCCTTTATTAGTTCCAACCATCTTCTTTGGCGCATGTTCAAATCCTTCTGGGTGAAGATATACTTCAAACTCTTATGATCTGTGTATATCTCACACCTTTATCCATAAAGGTAGTGTCTCCAAATCTTCAGAGAAAACACTACTGCCGCCAATTCTAAGTCATGGGTCGGATACCCTTTTCATAATCCTTCAGCTGACGCGACACATAGGCAATGACTTAGCCACTCTGCATCATCACACAGCCTAATCCCTTATGTGAGGCATCACTATATACTACAAAATCCCCCGTACTATTTGGTAAAGACAACACAGGCAAAGTACTCAACCTCTTCTTCAATTCCTGAAAACTCTCCTCACACTTTTTTGTCCAAACAAATTTAACTGTTTTACGAGTCAAATTCGTCAACGGAGTTGCGATCTTGGAAAAATCCTGAATAAATCTTTAGTAATAACCTGCCAATACCAAGAAACTCCTCACTTCAGACGGCGTCTTCGGCTAATCCCAATTTATTACAGCTTCAACCTTCGATGGATCTACCAAAATCCCATCTTTGTCAATCACGTGGCCAAGAAATTGCACACGTTCTACCCAGAATTTGTACTTCGAGAATTTTGCATAAAACTTCTCTCGTCTCAGCGATTCTAACGTTAGTCTCAAATGTTTAGTGTGTTCCTCCTCAGTTTTGGAATAAACTAGGATGTCATCTAT
Source organism: Panax stipuleanatus (assembly GCA_020205555.1). Lineage (NCBI taxonomy): Eukaryota > Viridiplantae > Streptophyta > Magnoliopsida > Apiales > Araliaceae > Panax > Panax stipuleanatus. Next base: position 138,332,670 of record CM035115.1, on the reverse strand, counting down.
GAACACCACCACGAACCTATCTAGGAATGGCTTAAATACCCTATTCATTAAGTCCATAAATGCAGCTGGGGCATTCGTTAGACCAAATGACATCACTAATAACTCGTAATGTCTATACCGAGTTCTAAATGTCGTCTTCGGTATATCTTTTCTTCTCATCTTCAACTGATGATACCCACTTCTCAAATTGATTTTCAAAAAGTATCTAGCACCCTTCAGTTGATCGAATAAGTCATCGATCCTAGGTAAAGGATACCTATTCTTGATCGTAACTTTGTTCAACTCCTTATAATCAATGCATAGCCTCATTGATCTATCTTTCTTCTTCACGAACAATACTGGCGCTCCCCATGGTGAAACGCTCGGCTGAATATACTTCTTGTCCAGCAGTTCTTGTAGTTGAACTATCAGTTCCTTCATCTCGATCAAAGCCATTCTGCACGGAGCTTTCAAAATCAGAGCGGTTCCTATCGCTAAGTCGATCACGAATTCTATCTCCCTATCTGGCGGAAGTCCTGACAAATTGCTTGAAAATAAATCCACAAAATCCCTAACCACTGATATCTCTACTATCTTCGGGCTCTTCTTACGAGTATCTACTATGTAGGCTAGATATCCTACACAGCCTTGCGTCAAAAGTTCATTGGCTTGCATGATCGTCAGACAACTCGCTTGTCTAGGCGATTTGCTACCAAAGAGCACTAACTTCGATGGAGTCGTAAGGTTTACAGACTTCTTCTGACAGTCGATTACCGCCCCATGGTTCAACAACCAATCCATACCGAGTATGACATCGAATTCCCCAAGTTTAATTAAAATCAAATCTACCTTCAACTCATGACCCTTAATATCCAATCTACAGTTCTTGTATACAAACCTAACAGGAATAACCTCCCTATTCGCAATCTCTATGTTCAAGGGATAGACTAATTCCTCTTTAGGTAAGTCTAGGGTCTTAGTAAATTCATCAGATATGAATGAACAAGTAGCACCAGAATCAAATAATACATATGCATTTATACTATTGACCGAAATAATACATGACACCACATCTTTTGACTGCACCGTGATATACACATTAATTATACATGTTAGTATTCCCATAATTTTGTGTGTTTATTTTATTTGACTAATACATTTTATTTGATTTTATAGGATTTATCTTATTTTTCTTGAGGAGCAAATAAAAGATTGCATAGGACTCTTGGAGGATAATTATGAAAAAATTGGAGTCAATTTGAAGAATAAGAGATAAAAAAAAAAAAAAGACCAAGTTCAATGTATCTTAGATTAGGTTACAATTTATATTTTCCTATAAATAAATCTCTTGTTTTAGAGAGAAGGGGGCTTTTATTTTTTATTTCTTTTCCCTCTTTTACTTCCGACAGAAAAGGGAGGTAGAAAAGGGTGCAGATGGTTTTCACTTTTCCTAGCAAGATTTGAATACTTTATTAATACATTTATATTACATCATTCTTCTTTCTTTAATGCATATTCAGTATGTTTTTTATTTTTAATTTCGTTCATGTAATTATCTACATTAATCTGCTGCACCTTACATACATATACTTTCAAGTTCTCCTAACTATATTTAGAGTATTTAATTATTACTAGTGATTTGTAACATGTGAATATTAGTTTAAATTTAATTTTTTTAATCAGAAATTTTAATGGCTAACTAAATTTCTAATACCTAGGATGATGATGAAATTAGGTATTTCATAATTAATATTCTCTTTCCGTTTCGATATTAACGCCTAATTGTTTACTCCTTCAATTTTACCTTCGCACAAATTACATATGGTTCTTATATTAATTGCGAGGTTTTGATAAGTTATAGTTAATCTATGAATTTTTCATAACTTATGCTTGCCCATATTAATTATATGAATCATTATTTTTAAAGGGAGGGGAAAGTAATTTGGGAATTAATTTGGAAAATAGAAAATTATTAATTATGTTAATATTTAGTGGATTCGGATTCCTAGGTATCTTTTCTCATTAATAGTTTTCATAATTTAGTTAGTTAATCATCACCACTATATTTATTTCTAATTTGCCTAAAATATTAATTAAGGATATATTAAAGAATTGATCTAGTCTCTGTGGTTCGACCTGCACTTGTCAAATCTACAATAGATATTGTGCACTTGCAGTACATAATTTTAACTCATCACATAGCATCCTGCACCGTCATGTTGAACGATCTGGCAGTGGGTCGAACGGCCTGCAGTGGTCCAGCGATAGTCAGAGTGTTGCCGCTGCCATTTCCTCCATTCCCTATTGATCCTGCTGCTGGCTTCTTCGGACAACTACGAGCCATGTGATCCTTGGATCCACATATGCAGCAAGCTCCCTTCTTTGGGTTAGGGCAATTTGGCGCAATGTGGCTTTCCTAACCACAGTTGAAGCACACCCGTCTCCCCTTCATGCACACTCCAGTGTGATTCTTCCCGTATGTCACACATGCTTCAATCTTCTTCTTCTGCTGGTTTCCCTGTTGACTTCCAGCAGAGGTGTTATCGTTCCACTTCCTTTTCTGGTTAATAGCCCCGCTATCACCAGCCTTGTTCCCCGTCTCATTCTTCTTCTTCTTCTGGTCCTGATTATACTTAGTCACCGTGTCGCTTCCACCTTCAGCGAGGATTGCCTTCTCCAGCACAGCTGCAAACATATTCAGCTGGAATATGGAGACCTTGTTGTAGATCCAGGGCTTCAGTCCCCGCTCAAATCTTCTCGCCTTCCTAGTGTCAGTACTGACCTGGTATGTAGCAAACCTGGCCAGCTAGTTAAACTTCGCGGCGTACTCCGACATCGTCATCCCTCCCTGTTTAAGCTCTAGAAACTGGACCTTCATCTGGTCCTGCGAGCTAACAGGGAAGTACATTTCAAAGAACATCTCTTTAAAACGGTCCCATGCTATAACTCCTTCTCCTTCCATCGTTTTATTGGCCTGCCACCAAAAACTAGCATCCGACTTCAACATAAAAGTTGTACAAGCCGTCTTCTAGTCCTCGCCAACTCTAGCTACGTCGAAGACCTTCCCCATCTCCATTACCCACGTCTGGGCATCTATCGGGTCTACCAATCCCCAGAACTCTGGCGGTCCTACTGCCTTAAATTCCATAAAAGTCATGCCCTGCACTTGATGCTGATTCGCAAGTACTCCTGTTAGCAGGTTCACTAACTGTTGAACCGAATTTGGATTCGGCCCATCGTTATTGTTGTTGTTGTTCGTCGAACCCTTGGGGTTTTAACGTGTAGGACTTCTTCTAGGAGGCGTCTTTCTGTTAAGAAGTATTCTTATTAGATCCTTTACTTATTTCTTAAATATTCAAGTTCAATTTAAAATATTTTAATAATTCACACTTGAACACATAGCACGTCAAATAACTTCATAATTTTATTCATTCGTAGTTTTGAAAAACATAGAATAGATAGCATTCTTGCTATTTATATCATCTTTCCTGAACTGAAAAAAGTTATAGGAGTACATCATTATCCTATCCCATTATTATCTCAAATTCTGGGATTTACATTTATTTATAAATAAAGAAACACATAATGAAAGACTCTACTATCTAGGCATGTTAAGACGTCGCACAGCCTCTCTGCGTTCTTCTTCCATCACCCGGAACACCGTTCTGCGATCCACCACGTACCATGGTAAACCTTAGAACTGAGCTGGGTAATAAAAGACACGATCCTAGGCCCTATCTATAGCCATATGGAAAGCGTATTCCGTTTCCCTTAGCTTAGCCCTCTTCGCTTGAGCCTCATCTTCAACTCGATCAGCTTGTTGAGTAGCCCTCAAGCTTGTTTCCTCCGCTCTGGCGCACTTTACTGACTCCTCCTGGATGTCATTTTTCAGCTTCGCTAGTTCAGCCAGTGAATCATCTCTTTCACTCTCCACATAGATTAGATCCCACTTCACGTTTCCAACCTCAATGTCCAGCTCTTCAATCGTCTCATCCCGTTACTGTATGGTTACTTCGAGCTCTCCGACTCGGCCATGTAGCTCCACGTTGTGGTCGTAGACCTCCTCGTACATCTCAGCACTAGTAGAGTGAGGTGGCAATTCCTCTTCAGGATCCTCCTCCTCCTCTTCCTCTTTTGACTCATCCTCGTACTCATCATCTTGGTCAAATGTCGGCTCATGCTTCTGACCTGCTATGGTGATCAATGGAGATGGCTCTCTCCGAACTAACTGCTCCCAGACAACATGGATGTCTCGGGGCTCTTCGTTCCTCGGCATCTGAGGTAACTCCTCCCTAGCCTGACTAGACTGTCTAACGTTCGTCATCCTGACAAGAAAATTTTAAAGTTTAATTATTACGTGATCTCGGTTGACACTCTTCGAATACTAAAAAGTAAACACATAGCACATCAGGTAATTTATTATCTTTAGCTATCACCACTATCTTTTTGATCTTCCTATAAGGCTACTACCTAAGGTTTTTCCCCCCACCTAAGGTTCATAACCTATAGCTTTGATACCAACCTGTGACACCCCTAAATCTGGGTACTTTGTTTCCACACAATTTGGTGTTCACTATCTAAATAAAACATACATCTATCTATAATAAGGAATGCAAAATAAATTACAACCTTATAATTAAATAAAAATCTTTCTTATAAAAAGGATTACAACCTTAAATCAAAACATCCCAGGGTTTTTCTAACCTTAACATAAACAATAATGCGAAAATAAAATATCATAACATCAAGTCTTATTACAATCAAAATCAAAAGATAACAAGTCTTCACTTGTTCATCTTGTCTTTCCCTTTACTAGTTGACGATACGTCAGCGTTTTCGACTTTAGCTTCAAGGGATTATTAAATATGCAAAAGTGAGCAAATAAAAACTCACTTGGAATACAACAATAATATGGCATAACTGAATAACGTCAAAAGATTTGAATAACTTTCCTTTCATCAACAATAAAGAATTGAATAATAATTCTTTCACCAATATTTAGAATTTCGAATATTAAAATCATCTGAGGGTCATAAGACCTTGAACTTTGTCCTAGGTTATAAACAATTCTGTTTAAAACCTTTAACAGTCATTTAAACTATGGACTGTCAACTTGTACTTAGGGAGATCAGCCCTTCGTACTATGTATTGTGCGCAAATATTTAACGCTTTCGCATAGTAACCTCCCCTAATAAATAGGGTTGTTTATCTCAGTATTTGATACAAGTCCGCACCAAAAAAGTTTGGTTTAGAGTTTCAACTATCATCAACTAAGGAGTAGTTGAATCGACTCACAATAATTAAGAATAATTCAATAATAACGAATTATGAAATAATTTATGCTTTAGAATTTAAACTTAAAGCATACGAAAATAGGATAGGCCTTACTTGAACAATTAAGTCAAGGTCACTTCAATAGTTTCATGAACTTTAAATAAGTACTTGTCCATTGCAGAAATAAAAGGACAATCTCAAATATAGTAAATATTTGAATTTAAAACACTTACATATAATTAACAAGTTTAGGGATAGAAGACTTGCCTCAAGCGCAAGCTACAATTACTATCACATTCTTTAACAATTCCTACACCTATATATTCAACCATAATAATCTAAATTAGTTATCACATAACTAATTCACATAATTAGTTAACTCATCTTGGTTAACTCATACCTCTTTAATTATTAAATTAATAATTAATAACCACATAGTTAATCACATCACATGTTCACATAATATACTCACATAATTAATCAAATAATAATTATGTATCCATATTTAATTAAATTATAATTAAATAAATTATAATTTAATTTAAACATTCACTTTATTTATAATTAATCAAATTATAATTACATCTTACATTAATTAAATTATAATTTAAACAAATTATAATTTAAGTTAAAATTTTACTTTGATTAAAAATAATCAAACTATATTCATTATAATTTAACAATTTATAATTGAAATTAAACGTTTACTTTAATTATAAATTATTCAAATTATAATTACATATTATATTTTATTAGTATAAAGCATTACAATTCATTTAGCATTTTTATGTATGACTAACATGTTATCAATTACATCACATTAAGTTAGTTTTTCAAAATACACAAAAAATAAAACATCATTATTTTCTGCACTCCCCCCCCCCCCCCCCACACCCCACACCCCCACACCCCGGGGTGTATTAGCCTTGATAGGCCCGCCGGGGCGGGCCCCCTGCAGCGGCGAATTCCTGGCTCGCGAACTATGCATAGAAAAAGCTAATTTGACTTATTTCTCTACATCGAGTTTTGAATTCAGCCAACACAATACATATAAACTTTACAGCAAACATAAATTCTAAGTTTCTAACATGTTTTAACACATTAAATCATCAAAACACATAATTTAAAACTCTCAATTTCATAATTTTTGAAGAAAAGCTATTGTTAAGTGTTCTTGATGAAATTGAACACTGTGAATTTGTTTTTAAACCAATTCACACAATTTCAAGCATAGTCAATTAGTTTCTAAACATGCTATCATTCTCTACAATTAATTTAAACAACAACTAACAATCGAACATGAATTATTATTATTATTGATTGTTAAAAGAAAACTATTTATATATTTTCAAAATACATCACTGTAACTTTTGATGAACATGAATTCCTCATGTTCATCATATATGCATGAATTAAACAACTTAATTAAGCATAAAATTCATATATAAGCATGCTATAAACATAATATATATATATATATATATATATATAAAATCATGTTTATACAATTTTTATGAGAATTTACGTTTACAGAGAACCAATAATATGAAGAATATAAAACACAATATTAAAAATTGAAACTTAGAGAATATACCCTTTGATTGTAAGGAAGAAGAAGATGATGTTTTCTTTGTTTTTGATTCCTCAAACTCCTCTTCTTTCTTTCTCCTTCTTCTTTCTTTTCTCTCTAACTTTTCTTTCTAACACTGACCAATACTTTAACTAACGTAAAACTATTTTGTATAACAGATATACATATATTATACATATACTTACATAATATATGTAACTAACAATTTAATACATATAATTTATATCATATATTAATTGCCAATAAATATATAAGTTACATATTTTGAATTTTAAAAGCCCTAAGGCTTGTTTGGCAAAACAGTTTTATTTTAAAAATAGGTTTTAGTAACTAAGGCTCCGTTTGGCAAAACTAGATTAAAACAGGTGCAATAACAAATTTCAAAACCCTTTTTATTCTTTTAATAAATTCTTTAACACATCTTTTTAATGTTACACTTTAATTAATTAAATCTTAACATTCTCATTTAATTAAATTAAAGTTAACACCAATTAATCAAATAAAAATTGCTACATAATGATTATAATTACTCGCTAATTATAATCTCATGTAACAATTACCACATAATTTTATATAATTTAATTATCTCAATTAAATTAGAACTATACCATAAAATTATTACACATCAATTAAATTAAATATTGAATATTCACTTAATTAATATATTACACTTAATTAAATTAATCCACAACAATCACATAATTTATTTATTTAACTCAATAAATAAATTAATTAAAATATTTATTTAATTTAATAAATATTTAAAATTAACATATAAAATTCTCATTCGTTACATATAGTGTAATATGTATAACTGATATACATATAATAGATATAACATATAATTACATATATTGTAACTGATAACACTTAATACTCCTAATTAAATATTTATCAGTTATGTTTATTTTGAAAATCAAAAGTCATAAGGCTCGTTTGGCAAAAACCATTTATTTTTAAAAACAGATTTTTAGTAGTTAAGGCCATGTTTGGTAAAACAGGATTAAAACATATTTAAGGGTCTTGTTTGGCAAAACTAATTAAAACATGTTTAAGGGCCTTGTTTGGTAGAACTAATTTAAAACTCTTTTCATTTATTTTGATAAATCTTTTAACACATGGTTTCCAATGTCACACTTTATTTAATTAAATGCCAACATTCTAATTTAATTAAATAAAGCTAACATCAATTTATTAAATCACATTGCCACATAAACTAAATCGCTACACAATTATAATTTACTCATTAATTATAATTTCATGTAATAAATTAGTAAATCACATACCACATAATATTCTTCTAATTTAATTATCTCAATTAATTTAGAACTATACCATAAAATCATTACACATCAATTTAATTAACATATTGTACTTAATTAAATTTCTATATAACATAATCGCATAAATTATTTATTCAACTCAATAAATAAATCAATTAAAATATTTATTTAATTCAATAAATATTTAAAATTATTATATAAAATTCTCGTTTATTACAGACACTATTCACGAAGCTTCTCTTGGAAGCTTCGCTTAGCTTCTACTAGAAGATTCGTTGTTCCGTATTTTAAAATTCATCCGACATTTTGAAAAACTGCAATTCTCCGTTTTCAAATATTTTTGGGTATTCTGTCTTTCCTCTATAGATTAATTTTTACGCGTTCTTCGAAAATTCAAAAAATTAAAAAACACTTTTTGATGAATAGTATTTTCTGTCACGTTTTTTCAAAACGTAATTAAACGAATGAAAAGTACATAATAATACTTTTTTGTTTTTATTTCCTCCGATTTCTGCACGTTTTTTGAGAAAAACTTTTACTGGCTAATATAACTTTTCACAACATATTACTGGCAAATCTTCAAACAGAATGTCATTCCGACATACCGATCTCTCAAAATGACCTAGGTTATTCAAACCCTAAACCCCTAGATTTCATAAGGTGAATAAGGCATATTTCGTCTTTTTCTCAGAAAATTTATTTTCGTCTTAAAAATTCTTACTCGTTTATTCTAGCACAAAGCCATATTACTAACGTTTTATAATCATCCTAGGTCATATAACAACTAATAAACACATAACACATAATATAATTAATAAAAATATATTTTATTAATTAATAATTCTTTAAACTTAACTTTCTAGACAATCCTATTTGTTGGGTTGTCACACCCACTCGTAGGACGACCTCATCCTTGTTCAGCTTTTTACTTCTGACCAGTCCCTACATAGTATTACATGTGTGAGAACCACAGCCGGTATCAAATACCCAAATAGAAGATTGACTTTCAGAAAAATTAATTTTAATCATGAACAAACTTTGATTGGAAGTTGAACCTTCTCCAAGTTGCTTCTGCTTTTGTTCCGCAAGGAACTTATCACAGTTCCTCTAAAAGTGTCCCGACTTGTTGTAATGGAAGCATATTCCCTTGCTAGTTGGATCAGGCTTCTTATTATCCTTAGGTTTTGCCTTGTCCTTAGCCTTCTTGTTTTTCTTCTTTTCAGAAGATACCTTGAGCCTCTTCCTTTTCTTGGAAGAATCATCCACTAATAAGACTTGGTTCTTCTTGGATGGGAAATAACCTTCAATAGTTTTCAACATGTTAAGTAATTCAAGCAAGCTGACATCTAACTTATTCATGTGAAAATTCATAAAAAATTATGAGAAAGTGTTTAGGAGTGACTGCAAGATCAAATCTTGACATAACTTCCCATCCATGACGAAACCTAGCTGTCCAAGACTTTCAATCAAATTGATTATCTTTAAGACATGAGTCTGAATAGTAGTGCCATCGGTCATCCGAGATCAGAAGAGCTCCTTAGATATCTCATATCTTGCATTCCTACTTTGCTCACCATACAACTCTTGGAGGTGTAATAATATAGTAGGAGCATCCAAAGTTTCATGCTAACGCTGAAACTCATTACTCATAGATGCGAGCATGATGCATTGAGCCACAAATGCAACATCTTGCCACTTTCTAAAAGTAGCAATCTCTTCCTAAGAGGCTATTTCTGCAACAGTTGCAGGGACGGGAGAATTTAGGACATAAGAAAGCTTTTCAATAATGAGAACAATTCTCAAATTTCTTAACTAGTCGGTGTAATTTGGTCCGGTCAGTTTGATAGAATCAAGTATGCTATGCAGTGATAGTGAGTGTGACATTTTCAAATTCTTCATGTGAAAATAAAATAACATTTTAGCATACATAATTACCAAAATAAATTAGGTCTTGTTTTAAATTGGTATCTCCCACTATTTTTTTCAAACTATATTACCCTCATAATATATAGCTTCGGCAAATCTAATTAAAAATTTGCTAGTGAGAATAAGGATCTCATTTCAAATGTATATAGCCTTGTGTGTGCACAACAAACTATATATAAATAAATAGATAGACAACTCTTGTAAACTACATCATCAAGTAACTCCTTGAATTTTGCCTCTTAGATCATAATGGTCAAGTGTGTGCACATCTGAACTAAAATGATCTAAGTTAAGTCAGACCCGACATTTCCATATAAGTGAAAAGAAAACTACAGCCCTTGTGTGTGCACAACAAAGCGGTAATGTTCAATTCCTTTATAAACATTTAACGTAATAAAATAACATCTTAAATATTTAATACTTGTCTTGTGTGTCCACAACAAACTCATATTAAATATTCAATACTCTATTATTTTACCATGCAGAAGGTGACGTTCGATTTTCCAAATATCTTTGAACGTTACAACTTAATATAATTTCTTTGAGGGGTTTGTTATTATTTGTCTCATCTTGTTTAGCGTACATGCACATATATATATATATATAAAATACGCGTCATATTAACTGACATGAGAAACATGTTGCATTATATATATATATATATATATATATATATATATATATATATAGTATAAGCATTCATATAGAATATTATATTCTACCCGGATTGATTATTAACTTTATTCTAGTTTGGTTCACTAGAGCCATCATATGAACCAAGAGGTCAAACCTAGGGTGCAAGAATAGAATTTAAATATAATTATTAAATTTAAACTCAGACTCCATTACAAACGAGTCTTCAAGCGCTCCTAGCTCCTTGGTCTCCAATTCTTCAAGATAATTCTAACTAATCCAATTACATAAATTATTTAATTAAATAGAAACCTTGATCAGCAGTCATGGAAAAATACATAGGAGAGAGATAGAATTTACATCAAAAAAAATTATATAACACATGGTATATTTAATAAAACCCAATCATTCATGCATCCAACTAAAATAAAATCAAATCACATTGGTCAATAGTCCATAATCAGTCTCATTTATTATCATACATATCACCATATGCCTCAATAAATAATATTCATCTCATGAATTAATAAACATTCAATATATATATTGATATCGATTTAATAAGCAAAATTAATTAGCATTAATTCCAATTATGATTTAAAATAAACTCATTAATTTAATCAATATGGAATCATATTCTAGATAAAAAAAACAACTTTATTTTAATTTAGAATAATTAAAAAAACATGAAATTTAATCTTTAATTTAAAATAAACCTTTTATTTTAATTAGAAATCAAATTAATAGATAAATAAAATTTTATTCAATTCTGGTTACCTACGCTGCGGTTCCCCGAATGAACTGGATTCGGGCGTTGCGCAGCCGGTTTAGCAGTGCAAAAACCCGATCCGGCACTGCGGCGCTGAGTCCGTGTTCCTAGATCCGGGACTAGTGCTAAGGCGTCATGATTACACTGTAATACGCCGTACTTCAGAATAAGTTTTTCTAGTTCGCGAATTATGCAGTTTTTCTCCAAAAACTTGGTTCTTTGCCAATAATTATACCAAAAAAATTTGTTCAAAACACATATCAACATAAATATCAAATCTGAACAATTAGTAACTCGTATAAAGGTTTGGCTTTGATACCACTGTTAGGTTTGTAAGAATCATGAATGCAATCAAATTGCATAAAACAAGTGAAAGCATGGTAAATTAGAGTTTTAAAGTTTTACAAACCATATACCTGAATCATCCTTTATGCACAGTTATTAATTAAACAAAAAGATTAAGAATAAGATTCATACCCTTGAAGATTCTAGCTTCCTCAGGTACGAGTTTAACTCCAAATCCTTTTTGCGTTCTACTTAAATCCACCGGGTTGATTCCTTCCTTTAATCAACAATAACCACCCAGGTGTTTGGCCTCTAGAGGTGATCCATCAAGAAGAAGAAGAATTCAAGAAGGTGGGTATTTGGCTAAACCCTAATTTTTATCTCTCTAAAAATTGTATACTCTCCCAACTCTTGAAAAGATCATTAACGTTAAATCAAAATAAGACTCCTCTTATTTATAGATATAAGCAACCCTCCTAAACCATTTAGGATTTGGATTTTATATTAATTAATTAAACTCTTTTAATTAATTAGTCTTCCTAATGTTATTAGGAATAATTAATTAAATTCTTTTAATTAATTAGCCTCCTAATCTTATTAGAAATATATGAGAGAGTACTCTTATTAATTAATTTCCAAACTCCTTTAGTAATTAAAGTAATAATAATAGTAATAATAATAATAATAAAACTCCTCTTATTAATTCATATTTAATATTTCTAAAATATTAAATAATAAATATTAATCTATTTAATTTATTCTATCATCATAGATTAAATTAAATATACTTAACTTATTATTACGATTATGTCTTTGCTTCTTTAATAATTATTCTTTCTTTTATGGTGTGACCCTTTAGGTTCTCCATATTAAACCAGTTGTGAATAAATCAATTAGAACATTTCTAATATTATTTAAATAAATAAATTAACTATTAATTCATTTAAATAAATAACATTTATTCTACAATAAGGTTAAGCCCCCTTAGCGCTCAACGACTTTCCAGATAATATAAATTTCAACATTAATCATAAAAGAACCTTTGAGTAAATAGTTACCGTACAATTCATTTCTTCCACTATACAATGTCCCAATTAAATATAAGATATGAAATTACTATCAAGTCTTATTTTATTTAATTATATATGTTTCGATCCTAAAATGCACAATTTCAAATAATGCAAATTAGAAACTCTTTTCTAATTTCATTCTGCCTTGGCCAATGAATACTGGGTTGTCATTTATCGAATCACATAGGACATTCTCTTCTTTTACTAGAAGCGGTAGATTCCTTATTAATAATTCATTATCTCCATGTATTAATTATTATACCCAAGCATACCCTTTGATATACCCTTAGGGTCTTAAGGGACATGTCAAAGTATAACTCATCATATATAAGATACTATAATGATCTCAAGTCTAAGGATTACTTTTACTACTATCACTAAAGGAATTCCTATTGATAAGCAAGTAAGACTCCATTAGGTATTCCTTAGCGAGCCATGTTCAGTGTACTTATTCTCCAATAAGTACCTACATACTTGCTTTAGTGTCTCCATACAATTGATTATGAGATCGATCATCCTCATCCAATGAGCAAGCAACGTATATACCAATCTATCCGATTTTATTAATTTCCTTTTTAGCAATCCAATGATTAGGAACTATTTTAGTTTTAAGCTATCTAAGAATTTAGATCTCATTAGCCTGATCACCATCATGATTCTAAATGCATTGCTTAAAACTAAAAGTTTATCACATATTATAAAAACAGCACCATGTAGATAAATAAATACATTTAATTAAAAAATACATTTATTAATAAATGAATAAAATTATTACAAAGTATATGTTTTATCATCAAACATGATTGACTTATATGCATACTACTTTCAGAGACAGCTCTACATTCTTTCTATCACTTGATACTTTGCATTACCAGCTGCTGCTTTACAAGATCCTAGTTCCTCTACGAACTAACTTGCTTTGTGATTATGCAGAGAACTCTTACAATTTAGCTTTTGTATAAACATTCCAGAGACTCCTTCTGATAAGGATTATACTCAGATATTCTTAGAGTATATCCATCTCTGATCAACTTTTTCTCATTAGGTCTTTTGCTCATATCCAAGGTATGTAGGCAACCTCTACGATCTTTACTTTGAACACTTTAGTGGATGAGACAATTCTGCTGATTGTGATCACACTACGATCTAGTAGAGTAACTCTACTACTGGTTGGGTTTATCGACTATACATTGAAAGGTTTGATAAGATCAACCTAACCGGTTTGGTCTTTCTATTCTAAGTTCTTGTACATAAATATCTCAGTTAAAGACTATACAAAACTTATGCATACAAAAATATATTAACTGTTTCATCATCAAATCTTAAATATTTGGAATCTTATGAAGGTTCTAATCAATCCCCCCTTAATGAAGCAACCTTCTAATCTACATACAGATTCCTAACAGCCACTATCTAGAGATTCCGACCTGCGTCTGCTCCTCGTTCTGGAAAGATATCCCGATTGATGGGATTTGTATTGACTTTATGGTGTGGACTCCCGGTGCCGATGCACACTCGGGGAGATCTCTCCTTCCCCCTCTAACTCAGCCAACTGAGCATCCAATTCCTTTTGTTAGTGGCATAGAGCCTCCATAGAATCCTTGGTCTATTGGATCTTCCGCATCCAAATTAAGTCATGTTTATCATGTCCATCCCGCTCCCGATCCCGCTCCTGGTGTGTGCGCATTCAGAATGACTGTCCGCGCTACGACAGTGGGAATTGGGAGTCTTCTGACTTGTTGAGAACAATTTTTATCGAGCATGGGCTTATGTCGGATCCATAACGAGATTGTTGGGCCAGAGCCAATCCTTAATTGATCATATGAGTTGCACCGTCAGGTTGATCGGAGATCTCTCATGGTTAGAAGTTTTCTTCCCTTTACTCATCATATCTCCAACAAAATAGGTAGGTGATTGACAAATAACCTTAAACGGCCCTCCTTCTAACGCCAAGATCCATCTACTAGCTTAATCACCAAATAGTGAGTCAAATCCTGCACAAAAAATGAACAATCACACTAAGGAGCTTGACGGGTAGGGTTGTCAAGGAAAAGATGCAGTGTGAGAGTAAGTACATGCTGGAAAATGATAACAATTGAGGCACGTTATTGCTTTAGTGCGCAAAATAGATAAAGAGTTATTACATGTAACTTAGGGTATAGTTGTGTATTTATAATTTACTCTCACCGCCTTATTCGACTTCTGTCCCAGAGTAGGGATAGGACTCCTTATTACGTCAGTTACCATAGTTAAATGGGATTCAATCTCCTCAAAAATGGGAAGTTAAAGTTAACTCAAACTGTCCAACCTCATATTATCAAATCTTCCCTTAAATATATTACCGCATAGAGTGGGTCCCACCGAACTATTCGGGCCCATAAAATCATGTCCCAACAGTTGTAAATAAGATTTTCTATTTTGAGTGGGTTTAGGTTTTGATTTGTTTCAATTCACTACTCCGTGTATCTGGTGAGCTACTCTCTAACGATATCGCCAATAAGGAGCATCATCACCGGTGCTTTTGGCTTTTGATGTTTGGGTTTCGAGATTGTTATTGAATGAATATATAAACTTTTTGATTTTGTATTTATTATTTTGTTGTTTACTTTTTTGACATTTCAGCCTATTTATTTATAAGAACTTTTCCATTGTAGACACTCGAAGTTTTGCTTCCCTTTAATTAACCCTACAGGAGGGCAAAAACGTATATAATTTCACCTCGGAGATAACCCCGGAAGGGAAAAGATGTAATTTTGCTGACACAACACAAAACAACAACCATATGGCTTTAGATAGGGTCACAAGAGTTACCACAACAATCCCGAGTTGCAAATTATGCAAGAAAGACTCACAGACTACTTTCGGGTGACTTGAAGATGCTACTCTGGTCATGGACCCATCTTTCCAGATTCAAAAAAGTCAAGTTAGATTTCATTTTATAGCCCTCAAAAAAATCTTTTCAGAATGGTATGGCACGTCTCCCAACTATTCCCAGATTGAAAGGAGCAAGCTTCCCAGAACACAGCAAGGCGAATGGCTAGCTGGCATCTACCTAGGGATGGTTTTTCCCCTTTTTACCTATCTTCTCAAACTCAGAATGGGACAAATAATATACCATTACAAATCTATTGGAAAGATCTTTCTGGGCTGATATTGCACGTCTTCTAACTCCTCCCGGATTGAGAGTTAGCCCTCCTTTGTGCAGATCTTACGCCATATTGTAAGATCTTCTTAGATCTGTGCTCATTTACTGCTTTAATATATATAAGTTCTATATATACATAGATCCTACTTTTTGTGCATAGATCTAGCTTTTTACCAATTATTTTATGTATATAGTTGGTATTTGTAGTGTTTTGACTAGATCTAGCTTGATATAGCATTTAACCGGCCCAAAAGCTTCATAGCTTGACCCATTGAGCTAGATAGGATAAGATCTAGGTAGATCTAGTTTATTTTCAATTTTTGTAAATATTTTTGCTACCACGCGACTTTAGACCTGTATATAGAGGAAACGGGAAGCTTAGCTACTTGCGTGCAAGGATTTAATCGATAAATCAATTGTTTAGCAAAGTTATGTGATATATGTATATATTATATTTAAATATACATCTTGCAAGATTTAAATGATATTGTGTGAGCCTAGGAACCATAGGGTTGAAGATCTAATCAATGGATCTAGATCCGATTCCCATGATGGACTTATTTAAGTTGTACAGTCAGCTTGCAATCTATTGTACATGTAGTCTTGGGCCTTAAAACGGTGTCCGGATTTAAAGCCCCGAAATAGTGAAATCGTGGTTTGTGGGTGTCCGGGCTCACTTCGATGGCTTTCATGCCCACAAGAAGCCCGACCAATGTAGATAATAGTTTTAATGCCATCAAGGATGCTTCGCATCTTAAATAAAATCAAATAAAGTCGCTTCTAGAATAAAATTAGAAGTATGAAATGGTCTTGATTCCTATTTGGCGAAAGGGTTTGAAAACATCATTTCAAAACATCACTTTTATATACTTTATCTGAAAAAATGAACTTTTATATAAATCAAACCCTTTGTACATAGGTCAAAAAAGGCACATCACTACTTTCAAAATAAAGCACTCAAGAACCTTTTCAAAGCTCAAATCACACACACACAACAAATGCTTAGGGAATTAAAACTTCGCGGTAACTGTGGTTCACGGAAATCGGGGGGTGCCTAACACCTTCCCCTCGCTTAAGCAAGACCTCGAACTTGATGAATCTTGGGTTCCAGTCTAATTAAACAAAGTCACATATTGGGCCATATTGCAAAAACCTTTCTAAAATTCGGATGATTTGGTACATACTTTTGAACTCATACCAACTAGCGGCTCTATGTAATTTGGCCCAATCATTAAAATTAATCAATCAACTATGTAGGCTAAGTATCCTACACATCATTGTCTCAACAACTTCCTAGCGTGCACCATCTTCAGACAACTCACTTGTCTAGGCGACTTGCAGCCATAAAACACTACCTTCGACTTATTTGGAGTCATAAGGTTTACACACTTCCTTTGGCAATCTATTATCGCCTCATGGTTAAACAACTAATTCATTCCTAGGATCACATCAAATTCTCCATGTCGAATTGGAATCAAATCCACCGACATCACATGACCCTTAATATCTACCCGATAGTTCTTGTGTACAAACCTAATAGGAATTACTTCCCTATTTGCAATTTCTATGTTCAGAGGGTAACCTAACTCTTCTCGAAGCAACTCAAATTTTCTAGAAAATTTGATGGATATAAATGAACAAGTAGCACCCAAATCAAATAATACGTAAGCATTAATATCATTGATCGGAATGATACCAGACAACACATCCTTTGACTGCATAGCATCCTGCATCGTCATGTTGAATGTTCGGGCAGTTGGTCGATTTGATGGCTCTCGTTCGGTGATAGTCATATTGCCACCTCTGTTGCTTCCCCTATTTTCGTTCACTCCTCCTGCTGCTTTCTTAGGATAATCACGAGCAAAATGATCCTTCGACCCGCAGGTAAAATACGCTCCCTTATTACGACTAGGGCAATTCGGTGAAATGTGGCCCTCCAAACCATAATTAAAACACACCATCTTCCCTCTTAAGCAAACACCTGTATGATTCTTAGCACAGGTAGAACAAGCTTCATTTTTCTTCTTCTGACTCCCCTGTTGATTCCCAACATTGATACTGTCATTCCACTTCCTTTTCTAATTTCCACCACTATAGCCACCACCTGCCTTATACTCACTTTCATTCTTATTCTTTTGCTTTTGGTTATACTTGGTCAGAGCATTGTTTCCCCCTTCCGCGATAATCGCTTTTTCTAGCACTGCTACAAATGAATTCAACTGGAACATCGAGACTCGGCTATTAAGCCAGGGCTTTAGTCCCTGCTTGAACCTTCTCGCATTTCCCTCGTCAGTGTTTACTTAGTAAGGTATAAACCTTGCCAACTCGTTAAACTTGGCCACCACCTTCCTTATACTCACTTTCATTCTTCTTCTTCTTTTGCTCCTGGTTATACTTTGTCAGAGCATCGTTTCCCCCTTCCGCAATAATTGCCTTTTCTAGCACTTCTGCAATTAAATTCAGCTGGAACATCAAGACTCGGCTATAAAGCCATTGCTTTAGTCCCTGCTTGAACCTTCTCGCCTTTCTCTCATTAGTGTTGACTTAGTAAGGTACAAACCATGTCAACTCGTTAAACTTGGAAGCATACTTAGGTACTGTCATCGCTCCATGTTTCAGCTCTAAGAATTGAACCTCCATCTGGTTCTGCGAACTCGACGGAAAATACGTCTCAAAAAACATTTCCTTAAACCGATCCCATGGAATTACTCCCTATCCACCTCTGAAATTATTCTCCTGCCACCAAAAGCTAGCTTCTGCCTTTAACATGAAAGTTACAAAAGCAGTTTATGGTCTTCACTAACACTAGCTACATCGAACACCTTCTCCATCTCCATAATCCAAGTTTAAGCTTCAACTGGATTCATAGACCCTAGAAACTCTAGAGGTCCTACAGCTTTGAAGTCTTTAAATGTCGGCACATGAGCTTGAGCCTGATTCGCAAGTGCTCTTGCTAACAAATTCACCAACTGCTGTACTGGATTAGCGTTGCCTTCATCGTTGCTTGTTGATCCCTCTGGGGTCTGCTGACGTTATTGTCTTCTTCTGGGTGACATCTTACTATTTAAAATATGCCTTTCTAGATCATCATTCAGTTCTATAAACACTTAATATTTAACTTAAACACTTTTAGATAACACTTCACATAACCAATAAACTTTTGTAATTTATTCATTTACTGCTTCTAAACATAGCAAAGATAGCATCACTGCTATTTACATCAACTATCATGAACTTGTAAAGTTTCAGGATTACACCATCATCATATCCCATTATTTATCTCAAAAATGGGATTTACATCTTATTGACTCTCTTAGATATTTATATATCATGTTATTCTTCTTATCACGATATATTATGACATTCCACGTCGCACAACTTCACTACGTTCATGCTCCATGATACGAATCATTGTCCTACGATCCATCATATACCACGGACAATCTTCAAATTCAACAGGATAATAGAAGACTCAATCCTGGGCTCTATCAGTCGCTCTGTGGAAAACGTACTCCATCTCATCTATTTTAGCCTTCTTTGACCGAACCTCATCCTGGACAAGATTTGCACGTTGAGAAGCCTTAATCCAAGCGTCTTCATCTCTCGCTCGCTTAGCTGACTCCTCTCTCAAGTCATCCTACATGTTCTCAATCTCAGCCACCAACAGTTCTCTTTGGTACTCTAACTATGCAAGCTTCTGCTCAAGCTCTGCAGTCCGTGCATTATCCTTTTTCTCTAACGTAACATGGTGCTCTTCATCTTGTCTCTCTAACTCCTCCACCCTATCTTGTAACTCTGTGTTACAGTCATACACTTCATCCAACATTTCAGCTCTGATAAAATTAAGTGGTAAAACTTTGGGATCCTCCTCTTTATCCTCCTCTACCTCCACTTCCTCAAACTCATCCTCTGGATCAAACTCAGGCTCATACCCAGGGCTTACCACCGTAATCAACGGGGATGGATCCCTCGGAACTAACTGCTCCCAGACTGTATGAACGTCTCGAAGCTCTTCGTTCCTAGCCACTTGGGGTTCCTCCTCCCTAGCCAGTCTATATCAGTCATCTTGACATCAAAGATTTAAGTTTTAATTACTACTTGATACTACTCGCGAACACATAAGTTATTAACAAGTAAGCACATAAAGTCTTTTGTTATTTATCTTCAATGAATTTCCTTAATTTATTCCCTATAACTTGATAAGAGTTTTATCACCACTTTGTTTTCGATCTCTTATACGGTTATAGCCTAAAGTTTCCCCACCGAAAGTACATACTCTAAAGCTTTGATATCAACTTGTGACACTCCCAAATCCGAGTACTTCAATTCTACAGATTTGGTGCTCACTATCCAACTTTAACACATTTAACTACCTATAAATAAGGATAATAAATTTCATAAATCATAATCCCATTAAAGGGTTACATCATTAATACAAAATCTCAAGTTATCTAAACTTTAATTATTACATCATCAGCGAAAAACAAAACATAAATATAATTAAGTCTGATTACATAAGCTCAATGAAAAGAAATTAAACTAAACATTATTTATTTGTTCTTCTTGCCCTTGCCCTTTCTCGTCAATGGCTGCTCAGGTTTCTCGGGCTTAACTAAAATATTTTATGCAAGAGTGAGCAAAACAATTGCTCACAAGGATAATAATAAACAATAACAGTATATGAATCGTCAATCAATACGCTTTGGCTAAAAAATATAAACTTTACTAAAAACATTCAATGATAATCAAGAACTGTAAGATCAAAGGAAAACTCGTCTTTTGAATCAATACTAGAAATCAAGATCAAAAGTATAACTGAGGGTCACATAGCCATGAATTATGTCCTAGGTTAACAGGTATCTCTACAATAACCTTTAACAGTCTTATAGACTATATGGACCATCCATGTGACGCCCCCAAATCCAGGTTTCCTAACCTCGGGTTTAGTTCTCACGATCCATCATACATATCACATCTTATCTAACTACCCATTCATTATGAATTACATCATTCATTACATTAACTTAATAAAAACATAACATTATCCCAAGTTTTACTAACCTTAACTTAACTTACATACCCTTAGATACTCAAAAGGTTTACATAATGTAACATAACAATTAAAAGTTCACATTAAACTACTCTTGAGCTTTGCCTTTGCCTTTGTCTTTCTTCGACCCTTCGGCTACCTCGGCTTTAGCTGATATGTTTTATTTAAACAAGGGTGAGCAACTAGTTTGCTCAACAAGTTAAAGCGTTCAATAAAGGATAAAGAAGAATCTAACTTTCTAAAACGTCAACAATATTTAGAAGATTGTGAAGTAACTGAACAATAAGTCATTTTCAATAACAAGTATTTTCTTGAATTCCATGCTGTACATATCAAGAATGAAATAGTTAAATTCTTTCGAAGGTTCAATTATATTCAATTGATTAAGAAAAGTTAGCAATACTGCAACAATATTCAATAAAGTGGGATACTCCCAGATTTCATGTTGAGTGATCACAAATGCATCAAGAACTACTAGAGGAATCATCAGTTAATAAAACTGAATTACCTTAAGAATATAAGTCAGTTATAAAAACCAATTATACTCTTCTACGAGTACATGAGATGATCAACCCCATTGTACCCTATATTATATATAATACTCAAAAGTAGTGCAAGGGGTCGGATGTCAGACAATAAAGTTCCCCTTTTTATAAGGGTTGCTCATCTCAGTCTTACATCATGAGTCCGTACCACAACAATGTGGTTTGGATTACTTTCAAAGAAATGCAATGATTTCAACATATAATATCAATATTGATCTAGCTGAAATAAATGGCATAGATCTTCTAAATTAGTTCATAATTAAGAGAACGTTTTATGATTTAACAATTTATTATTAGTCCAACCGATACAACTAGCTGAGATATGACTCATAAACAATTGAAATAATAAAACAGGACATCAATTGCACTATATGCGAATAAGAATAATCATTATGGATGTGAATAATCAACAATAATTATCCACTAACGTGCTTTGAAATTAATAACTCAAGTTGAGTTGGAAAACTTGCCTTGGTCATCGATTACTACTATGTAATTTAATTTAACTTCTTTTGAAAGACCTATCATTAATAATATTGATCTCTCAATTAGCATAACATATTATAACACATAACACCCTTATTCTTATAATAAATTATCTAACATTTAATCATGTAATCAAACATTTAATAATACCTTACTCGTAAGGAATATTATCATTCTTAGATAATATTTCTATCACTTAATCATTATTATTAATCCTTTAATAATATTTTATTCACTTTTTAATATTATTAACCATTTAATAATATTATTTTAATCCCTTATTAAAATTATTAATTATTTAATAATATTTTAGTCACTTAATAATATTCCTTACATTTAATCACATCTTAACCAATTACTAATATTATTAATCAATTAATAATATTTTAATCAATCTTTAATAATATCTTAATCATTTCAAAATATTATTAACCATTTAATAATATTTTAATCAATTAATAATATTATTAATTATTTAATAATATTTTAATTTAACTTAAATCTAATATTATTAGTCATTTAATAATATTTTAAATCATTATCTAATATTATTAATCATCTAATAATATTTTAACTTAACTTTAATCTAATATTATTAATCATTTAATAATATTTTAAATAATTATCTAATATTATTAATCATTTAATAATATTTGAAATCATTATCTAATATTATTAATAATTTAATATTATTTGTAGACACTAGAAATTTTGCATTCCTGTTACTAACCATACAGGAGGGCAGAATCGTCTTCTACCTTCAAAAGACAACCCTGGAAGTCTAAATCATCAAACCAGACCCCGGAGACAACACCGAAAAATCATCAAACTGGACCCCCAGAGACAGCCCTAGGAAATCATCAAACCAGACCCCCGGAGACAGCACCGAAAAATCATCAAACTAGACCCCCGGAGACAGCACCAGGAAATCATCAAACTAGACCCCAGAAGACAGCCTCGGGAAATCATCAAACCAGACCCCCAGACTCAGTACCGGGAAATCATCAAACTAGACACCCGGAGACAGCACCGGGAAATCATCAAACCAGACTCCCGAAGACAGCTCCGAAAAATCATCAAATAAATCTCCCCAGAGACAGCATCGGGAAATCATCAAATCAACTTCAGAGACAGCCCTGAAGATAGACGAAAGTCAACAGCAGTCCAATCCCGGAGATAACCCTGAGAAAGACAGTTGCAGCCACGTAAAGCCCATAACTAACCCGGAAAGGCAAAAGAGTAATTTTTCCAACTCAACATCAAATTAGATCAAATTACTGTGAAGAAGGTCACACATAACCATCACAGCAATCCCGAGTAAAAACTGTGCCAGACAGCTCAACGGACTGACTGCGAAGACTCGAAGATCTGGTCATGGACCCATCTTCCCGGTCTTGGAAAAGGTCAAACCCCAGGTCATTGTGTAGCTCTCGGAAAGGGCTTTCCGGAAAGGTATAGCATGCCTCCATCGGATTCCAGAATTGCATGTTATGAAAGTTCAAGCGAACAGCGCGTTGGTTGGAGTGCATATACTTCGAGACAGTGGGGCCCACCAGGCCCAACCGTAGGTTGCGGCTGATTGGGTCTATATATATGGCCTCCCACCTTAGCTTATAGAAAAAGAGAGAGAAAGAAAGGGTCGCAATAAGAAAAATAAATGCTAGGATAGCCAAACAGAGCCTCTAACATACTCTGATTCTTGTAAAACTTCTTTGTAAACGTTCATATACATATATACTACAACATATCAAATTTTAACCAGTGGAAAATGAGTATCGGGGGACCAAAAGTCGTTCGAGAGCCGTTATCGAGATAAACTGTAAGATTTCGCCAGATCTGTCTTCTTCGCTTACTCTAATACGTATACAAGTACTATATACATATATTTAGTAGTTTATATTCATTGGATCTAAAGTTTTAACTATTCATTTCTTGTAAATAGTCAATATTTGAGTTGTATTGACTAGATCTGTACTAGATCTAATCAGATCTAGCTTTTAACCGATTCAAAAGTTGTAACACTTGAACCTGGAAGCTAGAATGGCTAAGATCTGTACAGATCTAATTTTCTTTCTAGTTTTATAAATATTCAGCAACCATGTGACCCTAGATTTGTATCTAGAGTGAACTGGAAGCTATGAGCTACTCGCATACGGAGATTTGACTGATGAATCTTTCGTTTAGCGATGTCTAGTATAGTTTTACGTTTTATTGCAGTATATTCCTTATACAGGCTGTTTATTTGATTTTATGTGAGCCTAAGAGCTACAGGATCTATGATTCAACCAATGGATCTAGATCCGATTACCATGATGGACCTGGTTAAATTGTACATCCAGCTTGCAAAATTTTGTAATTATAAATATAGGACCTTAAAACGGTTATCCGGATTCAAGGTCCCAAAATAATGAAAATCCTATATGTGGTACTCGGGCATCTTTGAAGGCTTTCATGCCCATAAAGAGCTCGACACTTATATATATATATATATATATATATATATTATTTTGTCAAAGATGCTTCACATCTCGAGAATAAAATCAAAACGAACCGAATATAAAATAAAATAGAAGTATCAAAGGGCTTAAATTCCTATGCAAGCGAAAGGGTTTGAAAACCACTTTTCAAAACATCATTTTTCTTGTCTAAAAATGATCTTTTTAATAAATCAAACCCTTCTTATATAGGTCCAACGAAGCACAACACTACTTTCAAATAAAGTACTTAGGCCCAATTAACTGCAACACACACACACATACACAATGATTAGGGAATGAAAAGTGCGGTAATCGTGTTTTACGGAAGTCGGGGGTGCCTAACACCTTCCCCCCGCTTAAGCAAGCCCCCGAACTCTATGAATCTCGATTTCCAAGACCAATTAAACAGAGTCCAATATTGGGCCATATTGTAAAATCTTTCAAAACTCGGTTGAGTTGGTACAACCATTTAACTCATACCAACTAGCGGCTCTGTCTAATTCGGACCAATAAAATCAATCTTTTCAAATCGTAGACATTTTATGTCGAACTATTCCTAAAATATCACCCTTATATCAAGATTAAACCACATAAAGGGTAAGAAACACCTAGGAATATGGATTAATTTCTCCCGACATCGATAGGTGGCGACTCTGCTGGGAATAGTAGAGGGCTTAAGCCGCATTTTCAAACTTTTCAATTACCTTCTTTGTGCATGTGTGTGAAATGATGTTGTTACATTGAATGGAGGTGAATGTCTCTTTACAACGCTTTATATTAGTGCTTCGCACAATGTCATCATTTTGCATACAGTGAGACGCGATGAATGTACGTTGTGTGATTCCTCCACCAGGAGGCGAACCTGTCGGTCACTGATTACTGGACTCCAACGATGATAAAATCCAAGTGAGGTTCAGGTAAGGTAACACTCAGATCCGCTCCAATTGAAAGATCAGATTAGCTTCCCATCTAGTAGATTACAATGATTTGGGAACCTCAATGCCGAAAAACCCGTGAGAGTAAACCTAAGATAGGTTAGTCTCTGATAAACCAAACACGAAGGGAAGGCTCTTCATGCCTTTCCCTTTCAATTCAATGTCAAAATATCAAATTTTGTAACTATGAATTCATATCAAATATTATAAATTGTAAATTCTTTTATATCTATTATCAAATATCAAATCCTGTCATGATATCCTGTCATCAAAACAACTAACCTCTGTTTTGTAGGAAAATATTAAAAAATCCCTAAACCTGACACATTGCATAGCTTGCATATTGTTCGGGTCTATTAAGACTAAACTACCTACTTTTATTGTAGGCAAGATTGGTCCCACTACCAGATCCAAATATAAGAAGGTAAAAAGCCTTCCCACTAATATGGAAGACAGTACCCAACAATGGACAGGCTTCTTGTCTCGAGAAGAATTCGAGGGACTCAAAAATCAAATAGCAGAATTATTTGTCTTCTTGAAAGAACAGAGCAAAAGTACTCAGGGTTAACAGATACCCACCCAAACAGAGTCCTCCAAACAAGGTGGCGGTAAGTGTACTGACTAGAAAAAGGAAGCCCAGATACCTGAACCTCAAAATAATGAAAAACCAGCAAAACCCCTGAAATCATCAATCTCAAAGAAGATCGAGACACTAGGGATATCGAAAAGAAATTCCAACAAATGGAAGAAATTATCGGTCAATCAAAGGGACTGGATCTTACGTAAGTGTCAACTACTCAGACCTTTGCATCTTTCCAGAGGCTCGGTATCCAGACAAGTTCCAAATCCTGGATGTTGAAAAATATAACGAATTGGGAGATCCTTACACTCATTTGAAAGTATTTATTAGAGAACTCGGATCCTATGAAGAGGATGAGAAGCTGAGAATGCATTTATTTCAGAAAAGTCTGACCGAAGAGGCCAGAGCCTGGTATGCTCTACTGGACAATTCCAAAATTTATAGTTAGGAAGAGCTAGCCCATGCCTTCCTAAATCAATATAGCTTCCAATCATAAATGGCTCCAGACAGATATCAGATTACCAAGGTTAAAAAGTAAAATAATGAATCTTTCCGTGAATATGCCCAATGATGGAGACATTTGGCTACTCAAGTCATTCCATCAATGACAGAAATAGAGATGGCAATGACATTCATCGACATATAAGAAGCTCCATTCTATGAAAGAGTCCTAGCAGGCAAAGGAAAAACATTCTCAGAGATGATCAAACAGGGAGAAATGGCTGAGATGGGACTGAAGTCTGGAAAGATTAAAGACCTTACTGCTTTAGAAGCCATGGCTGAACATATTTAGGCTTGAAATTATGGGAATAATCCTCGGAGAGTTCATAAGAAGAAAGAAGAGGATGTATCCTTGGTACTCCAAAGTCAAACTCAGAGAGTCAACCAAAACCTGCCCATTCAGAGGAAAAATTATTCCCCTTTCCAAGCATCTGTATAACCTTCAAATCCTACATTCCAAAGAACTGGAGAGGCTAAACGTCGAAGGACATTTACGCGCTTAGGGGACTCACTTGAGAATATACTCAAGCTTTTGACAGCACAGAAGAAAATTGCTCAGCTCCTTCCACCATCCAATCCAAGTGGGAAGAATTTTGACCCAAGCAAGAAATGTGCTTACCATTCTGGGTCTCCAGGCCATGACACCCAAGAATGTTGGTCTCTGAAGCATAAGATCCAAGACCTGATAGGTAGTGGTGAGATCGTGGTAACAAAACCAGAATAGCCACATATTCAAGATAACCCTTTGCCTCAACACAATGAGGAGGGAGTCAATATGATCAGTATGGGGAATGAAGAAGGTTCCAAGTACCTCAAATATGTAGGGGATCCTCCCCAAACAATCAAGGATAGCTCTGACAAATGGGACTATTCAGAATACAAGTTTCTAATACAACGAGAAATGAAGTCTATCAAGTAACAGATTAGTCAACTGGAAGAACTGATGGTATACCAACACCAAGTGACGTGACAATTGATAACTCAAGTCAACCAAGGGAAAACAAATCCTCCCATGCCCAAAATTCTTCCAATTGCAAGGAAGGATCACTATCGGTTCCATGTACACGAAACCTGGGCAGACAAAGTTTCAAGAGAAGAAAGAGTCCGAGATTATAGAGAGTTTGCTTTCAAGAGAAAGTTCACGGCTTAAGATCAGCCTATGGAAGAAATTCTACAGATGTTGATCAACGAGGGAAGAGTCGCAGAGCTGTTACCCTCAGTGGACCCTCGATTAAGGAAATTTAATCGTTCTAAAATATGTCAATATCATTCTAACACTCCTGGTCACGATACAGAAGAATTTTGGGGACTTTGTCACCTAATTCAGAACTTGATTGAAAGTGGAGAATTGCAAAAAAACAAAGGTCAGATAATGGCTTTCCTGGTGAAGAAGAAATATTTCCTCCTCCGACATGGAGTTTGAAATATATTATGGAAGTTATTTCCTATAAAAAGGATGTAGTCGCAGTACCCCTGACCATTCAAGGAAAGTGGGATAAAAGAAGAAAGAACCCTGTGAAAGTGGCTGCACCAGAACCACTAAAGTTGCCATTCAGACCGCAGTATCTCTTTATCAGCTTGAAAAGAGTCCTATGGAATTATGGGGAGAATGAGGGATCAACATCAAATCACACTGCTTCTATATCAAAAGAAAACCCGATGTATCTACCTCAACGATTAATAAAGCCAGTCATTAAAACCAAGGGTAGAGTGCTCGAGGAGAAAATTAAAGAATTCCTCAACAAAATGGGGCATAATGAAGCCAAGGTGGTGCAAAGATTAAAAGAGGCACCCCGAAAAATATCCATTCTGGATTTGGTTTTGTCTTCGGAAGATCATCACAAAATCTTAATACAAATGTTGGAAGAAGCACATCTGCCTACGGCAGTGGACATAGAAAAGTTTCCTCACTTGATAGAGCACATTTTCAATAGCAATGTGATATCTTTTACTGATGATGACATACCAGTGGAAGGGGTTGGTCATTGCAATTTATTGTATATAGTAGTGATGTCCTCTAGATACGTGATAGGGGGCGTGTTAATTGATGGAGGATCTTCCTTAAACATCTGTCCCTATGACACTTTGGAAAGAATGAAGATCAGTCCAAATTAAATCCGGAGCAACCATATAGTTATAACAGCTTTCAATGGGTTTTGACAAAATATTGTAGGAGAAATTAAACTCCCTGTGGAGATTGGTCCACATACCTTTTACATATCCTTTCAAGTGATAAACATCACCACGTGATATAATTTACTGTTGGGAAGACCATTGATTCATATGGCAGGTGCAGTCCCATCCACACTTCATCAACTGGTTAAGTACATTATTATTGGCAATCTGGTCACTGTTAATGCCGAACTAAAGTATCATGTCTATGTACAAGGGGATATACCTATGATCAGCCTCGACGAAGGAGTTGAGCCAGCCAATTTTCAAGCCTTCGATGTGAGCAACACTCACTATCGACCCATTAGGGCTCTATCCTTGCAGCCAAGAATTTCTTTCGAAGTGATGTCTGCCGATAAAGAAATGATGTCTTTAGATTTCTGTCCCAGTAAAGGGCTAAGGAAAAATCAACAACAGATCAAACATCCTATCCAGATACCTAGTCAGACAGGGAAGTCTGCATTAGGCTATTCATATGAATCAAATCATAAGAACCTGTACAAGCATCAGCCGGTTCAGGCATCCACCATTTTGCTACCAGATCTCATAGATGTTGGATTTGTGAAAAAATGAGGAAATTCCCTGCTTCTGTGTCAAGTATGCTGATCCTTAAGGTTAAACAGGCCAGTAAGAAAGAAATCTGAATTCCTGTTAAGGAAAACAAGGAAAGGAATGAAAGGTTCCTACAAGAAGTGCAAGATCAATTTGCAAAGATGTATTTTCTGGAACATACTGAGGGTATGAACGATAAAATCCCAGATGCTGACTATTCAGAAAATTAAATCCTAATCCCTCGCATAAACAGGGCCAACGAGAACAGTCCAAAGAAAAGCACTGACCCTAATGTGAATTCAGTCATGGTTATCATCAAAGAGGAGGAGGATAACAACAACCCCTTCATCATCTCAGTTAATAATGACCTGACCCTGGGTAACTAGAGCAGCACTACTTGCATCAGTCGTAAAGGGTAAAAGGGTAGAGAGTCCATCTGCCCTAAAGTATAGATATTATATACTGCTTACTTTTGTTGCATAGTACTAGCAGTTACTTTTGGCATGCTTTCATTGATGCTTTTTAGGATTAAACAATGTCATCTATTAAGTGAAAGCATTTTATTTTCAGGAATCCAAATTTGGATTTTTTTTAGCTTTGCCGATGAATTACCAAGTCTCAACAGTGACTATAACTTTGATGTAGAGCTGGACTTTGAATTGATGGGGATTGATCAAAAGGAGATAAATGACTATGAGGTGCCTGAGTAAATCAAGGAATGGGTCAAAGAAAAACCCAAACCAAACCTTGATAAAACCACTACTGTCAACATCGGAACCTCAGAAAATCCTAAAGAAATCCAAATAAGCAACGACCTTACCCCAAACTAAATGGAAGACCTGATTGACCTCCTAACTCAATTCCAGGATGTGTTTGCATAGTCACATGAAGACATGGTCGGCCTATCTACTAACATTGTCATTCATCGACTGCCCATTAAAGAAGGATTTAAGGTTATCAAACAGAAACTCAGGAGACTGAAGCCTGAGTGGAGCCTGAAGGTCAAAGAAGAAGTTCTCAAGCAATTCAAAATAGGCATTTTCATGGAATTAACCTATCTGGAATGGCTGTCTAATATAGTTCCTGTACCTAAGCCCAGTGGGAAAGTACAAATATGCGTGGATTACCTGGATTTGAACAAAGCTTGTCTCAAAGATGACTTCCAAGTACCTTTCGTCCACATACTGATAGACAACACGACACAGTATGACATGTACTCACTTGTCGAATATTTCTTCGGATACCACCAAATCATGGTTGCCGAAGAAGATAGCGATAAAACAGCCTTTATCACCCCCTAGGGAACCTTCTGCTATATGCGATTGTCTTTCGGTCTTATCAATGTTAGTGCTACATGCTAGCGAGCCATGATGGACTTTTTTCATGACATGATTTACAAGGAGATAGAGGTTTATGTGGATGATCTCATCATTAAATCCCGAAGGGAATATGACCACATCTACCATCTCTGAAAGCTATTCAACCGGCTTCGCAAATATTACTAGAAGCTGAATCCAGCTAAGTGTGCTTTCGGTGTCAAATCTGACTAACTATTGGGATTTCTGGTAAGCAATAGAGGAATTGAGTTGGATCCTGCCAAGATTAAAGTCATCACTGCGATGCCTGTACCCCAAATAGAAAAGGAGATACGGGAATTTCTTGGGACAATCAATTTCATAAGCAGATTCATCTCTCCAATCACGGTAACTTGTGATCCCATCTTCAAGCTGTTGAGGAAAAATTCCTCCACAAAGTGAAATTACGAGTGTCAAAAATCTTTCCTCTCCATCAAGAAGCAGTTGATTGAAGCTCCTATTTTGGTACCGCCAAGGGACAAAGTTCCCTTGTTCATGTACATATCAGTCAATGCCAATGCTATGGGCTGTATACTGGGGCTAAAAGATGATAGAGGCAAGTAAAGAGCTATCTATTACCTCAACAAGAGATTTAGCAGTGGTGAGCAGAAGTACACCTTAATTGAAAAGATCTGTTGTGCTTTAACATGGGTTGCCATGAGATTGCAACATTATATTTATGGACATACAACTTATCTCATATCCCGATTGGATCCTCTAAAATGCATATTGAACAAGCCCATGTTGAATTGCCAATTGTCCAAATGGAAATTAATCCTCCAACAACTCGATATCATCTACGTGACTCAAAAGTCCATCAAAGGTCAAGGAATTGCAGATCAATTGGCCAAAGCACCATCAGGGAACTTCGAACCCTTGGAAACCTATTTCCCAGATGCTGGAATAATGACAATTCAGCAGAACCCTCGAGAAGATACCAACTAATATTGGAAACTGTACTTCGACGGGGCTATAAACATGGAAGGTGCAGGAGTAGGGGCAGTTCTTGTATCTATTATGGGAGAACAGTATCCCATGGCCATCATGTTAGTTCCCAGAGGGCACACAATAGTTCTAGAAGGGGGGTTGAATAGATCCTTTTTAATTTCAAATCTTTTCCATTTTATTTTGTATTGCTAAGTAATTAGCATATGACAAACATAAGAATCATTTCAAGCACAGCGGAATAAGTTAAAGATCCCTTTCATAGATATCATAATAAGTATTATTCTAGAGTTAGTTTAGATGTCAGTGGTTATTACAGTTATAGCAGTTTAAGGTACATAAGGTAAATGACTTAAAGTAAATAACACAAGGGATTTTAAGTGGTTCAGAGACTCAAGCTCCTAATCCACTCTTCTGCTGTAACAAGCAGGGATTCCACTAAGGAAATGGGTAACTCTTGAATCACCAAGATTCCTTCAAGGCTAGCAGCCTTGGAACTTCAGTTCACTAAGAACTCTTTAAGCCCAACAGACTTGGAACTGTAGACTAAGCCCAACAGACTTAAAATCTCTTGTACCCTCCGGTACTCAGCAAGCCCAGCAGGCTTGACTTTTATTTAGTCTTTCGAACAAGGACCCCTCAGGCCCTGGCTGCTTCTTGTTGTTGTTTGTTGTTGTTGGTGCTGAGATGCTAAGATGACTTGAAGCTTGATCATCTCTTGGTACTTAGCAGCTTGGTGTGATCCTCTAGCATTCTGCATCGAGATTAGGTCACCTATTATGGACTGCTAAGATGTTCATGAAGCTTGACATCTTTGAGTACTTAGCAGTCTATCATTTCTTCCTCGGTGTAGCTGATCTTGTGGTTGATGTTTATCTTCATATGATTTTAGCTTTGCACACTTTCACCACTTGGGGTCTGCTAAGTCTTTGCCCTTCTGGTAGACTCCATCTGGTTCTTAGCATCCCTTGAACATAGATTAACTTGTGTGAAGATTTGGTTCTTCATCTACTTCTCTTCAGCTTCAGTTGTTCATGGTAAATCGTTGAGTGGCCTTATGGATCTGCTTTATGGTATGCCACT
Source organism: Panax stipuleanatus (assembly GCA_020205555.1). Lineage (NCBI taxonomy): Eukaryota > Viridiplantae > Streptophyta > Magnoliopsida > Apiales > Araliaceae > Panax > Panax stipuleanatus. The sequence goes on along the minus strand of CM035115.1, from coordinate 138,300,034 downwards.
CTTTGTCTAGTCTTCTTGGCCTTCTAGGCTCTCAGCTTAGATGCCAATCTATTTGGCATTCTTATTTGTGTTGAGTGAAGCCTTCATCAGTTAAAGATCTTCTTTAAATCTGCTTCACTTCTACTTTGATAGTCTCATTGCCGCTGAGACATGTTCTGTTAAGCTCTGTCAAACTCGTAGAGTCAACAATTCTTCATCTTTGAAGCTTCAGCTGTTATATACTCCTCCATAAGTTTCCCATTGGAATATAGCCATTGGAAGCTATTTGAATTGCCTTAAAGATCCTGAGTTATTTGGTGCAAACTGCTGACTTGACATAATAGCACCTTTTTGACTTTTTTGACACAGCAATCTACTATTTCACCTACCACTTCAGAGATATCACTTTTATGTGCCAGGCTGGTAGTCACCTTTATTTCTCCTTTCTGATTCCTCGATTAGAACCATAGGAGTTGTCCTTCTGCATCGATGCTCTCAAATAATAACGTTAGAATATCAGTACTTATATTGAGATGTTGCCAAGGCTTCAATAACAGATGACCGAACTCCACGATTCTGATGTAGATGACCATGAACTTGATCGTAGTTTGTCTGTTGAATGTTGCTCATTGACTGATTGAGACAACACTATAATTTTGAGAGTGTTCTCTTGATTAACAATGTAGAACCTCTCCTTCTTTATTCGTGCAGTACTTCAATAATTCTAATTGCCTTGACTTGCATTAGGAACTGACAACTTGTCTGAACGCTTTGGCACTTCTAGTTTGCAAGACTCTTTCGACTAGTCATGCTCAGCTCTCTCTACATTCTGTCCTATGATCTCCCGTTCACTTTTCATGGTGAGGCTGAGCCATTGACAATCCTTTTTGTCTGTTCTTTAGGTTGGCCAATGTCATTGTATGTACTTCATCAGTTCTTGCTGCTCGTTAGGCAAACACCACGATTATAGTTATCACCATAATCGTTGTCTTTTATTGGTTCTGACAGATACTGCACTCGCTGACTTCCTTTGGTCAGTCACTTCATTTATTGTCTTCCAATGTTTGCTTGTGGAAGACTTCTTCTGAATGGCTTCACTTCTCAATCAGGATGCTGATTGAGTTGGTGCTTCGATCTTCTATTTGCTTGCAGGCCATTCAGTGAATGCTCTCTGGCTTTCTTAAGGTTTATTGAATCTTGATTACTCTTTTCAGAAGCTTGATTCTTTGGATACTTCAGGAGTGCTCATTTGTTGAGAATCATGTAGTCTCTATGATTCTTCCTTGACGTTGTGAGCACTTGACTGACTTTTTCTAAGCCTTTATTCTGTAGACTACGATCTTGCTTTGGTTCTGCAGACACCACGACTCCGAGAGCAGATCATATGACAGATTATGATTTATGCCTCTGTTATGATCTGAAGGCTCCACGACTTTGAGTAAGGCCTATGATTCTTGACTTGGCTCGGCAGGCGCTCGACATACGCTTTGACAGGCTGTCTCCATGATTCTGATTATAAGTTCCTCGACAGACTATAGCTTTGAGAAAGTCCTCTTTGACACACCACGATCCTGCCTTGTCTCTCCTAGTAGACTATAAACTTTGAGAGTGACTATTCTTACAGACTATAATTCTGCCTTGATAGACTCCGATTCATCCTTATCTCTCCTGGAAGACTACGAAGGCTGGTGCAGTGCTCGACGATCAGACAATCCTGTTTATTACACTTTATAAGATCAACCTAACAAGCTTGATCTTTTTATTTATAGTCCTTGTACATCTTAATCTTTTGAAGGACTTTACATAGCTGTTTATTCATGTAGGATCAACCTAACATATTTAATCATGTCAGTCTAAGTCCTTGTATATATGTCTATCATCTATTAAGGACTTTACAGCTTTCATCAATGCAGACATATTTGCATATTCATTCATTAATATCATAATCAAATCTTATATAAATAGGAATAACATTCTTATGCATATTCCTAACACATCAAACTACAGTTTGTCAACACCAACAACACAGCCGAGTGTGAAGGCTGTATAATGGGTTTGAAACTGGCCCAATCCATGAATATCCAACGGTTGGCAGTCTTTGGAGATTCCAAGTTGGTCATCAAACAAACCACCGGGGCACATCACACCAAAGAATTGCATCTTCTGCTCTATCATCGGCAGGTCATCAAGATGGCTATGAAGTTAGAAGAAATAGCCTTCATCCACATTCCTCGAAATAGAAATGATTTCGCCGATGCATTAGCAACACTAGCTTCCTTGATCCACATATCCGATAGGAGAGGAATTCCTGATATCAAATTTACAAGCCAGAAAGCACTTGGCTATGGAAATTACATTGGAGAAGTATCAGATGAACTACCTCCCATCAAACAACCTTGGTATTAAGACATCAAAGAATATCTTTGAGATGGATCTATGCCCACTGGAGCAAGTCAAGCTGAAAGAAAGCGGATCCATAGAATGGCCATGAAGTTCTATTTGAGCGGAGATGCACTCTGAGAAAGAGATGTTGGAATAGGCTTGCTAAGGTGCCTAGACAAAGATCAAGCCCAGAGACTTATGGATGAAGTCCACGGTGGAGTATGTGGCCCACACATGAGCGGTCCTTTACTTGCCAAGAAGATATTAAGAACAGTGCATTACTAAATTTCCCTTAAAGCCAACTGTGACGATCATGTCAAAAGATGTTATCAATGCCAAGTCCATGGGAATGCCATCCATGCTCCTCTGATTGAACTACAGAATATGAGTTCGCCATGGCCCTTTTCTATATGGGGGATGGACGTGATCGGACCAATAGAGCCCAAAGCCATTAATAGTCTCGATTTATCTTCACTGTGATCGACTACTTCACCAAATAGGTCGAAGCTGCCTCCTTTCCCAAAGTCACTAAGGAGGTAATCATTGGTTTCATCTGAAATAATGTTATCTGTCGATACTGGCAGCCGGAGGTGATCGTATCAGACAATGCTAAAAATCTGAACAACATGATGATGAAGGAATTATATAGTAAATTCCACATCAAGCATCTCAATTCCATCATCTATCATTCCAAGATGAATGGTGCTGTTGAAGCAGCCAACAAGAATATCAAGAAGATCATACAAAAGATGTCCGCCAACCACAAAGAATGGCCTGACTTATTGCATCTGAATCTGTTAGCCTACAGCACGTCTAAACAAACTTCTATTGGGACTACTCCCTACTCATTGGTCTATGGCATGGATGAAGTACTCCCCATAGAAGTGGAAATGTAATCATTAAGAGTATTGATAGATGCTTAGATTGAAGAGGATCAATGGATTCAAGAGCGATACCACCACTTATCTCTGATAAACGAGTGAAGGGCGGCAGCCATCTTCTATGGGAGGTTATACCAGCAAAGGATTGCTCGGTCCTATAATAAGAAAGTCCGGCTTAGGAAATTCAAGGAAAATAATTTGGTGCTGAAGAAGATCCTCGCCAATAAGGACGAAGCCAAAGGAAAATTTTCCCCAAACTAGGATAGCCCTTTCATCGACAAGGAAATGTTGACAGGAGGTGTAGACACTCAAAATTTTGCATTCCTGTTACAAACCCTGTAGGAGGGCAAAACCATCTTTTACCTTCCAAAGACAACCCTAGAAGTCTAAGGTATCAAAGTCAAGCCCCGGGAACAACACCGGGATGTCAAAGCAACCCCGGCGACAACCTCAAGAAGTATCGTAACCCCGACGACAACCCCGGGAGATACAACAGCCCCGGTGACAACCTCTGGATGTCAAGTCAAACCCCGACAACAACACCGGCAGGCCAAAGTTAGCCCCGATGACAACACCAGGAGATCAAGACAAGACTCGAAGACAACCCTGGGAGGTACAACAACCCCGACGAGAACCTTAGGAGATACAATAACCCCGACAACAAAACCAGGAGATCAAGACAAACCCCGACGATAACCTAGGGAGGTACAGTAGCCCCGATAACGACCCCGGGAGAACAAATCAACCTTTGAAGATAGCCCCAAAGCATCAAATCATTCCCAGAGACAACCCTGGGAGACCAAGTCAACCTCGGAGACATCCCTGAGGAAGAACAGAGTCGGCTGGGACCAAATCTCAAAGACAACCCCGGGAAAATAATCGAAAACCTTGTCAATCCTAGAGACAACCCCTGGAAGGGCAAAATGGACATTTTATTAACTTGACGTCAAATCAAGTCAAATTTAAGCTAAATCAATGCAATGAGGGTCAGAAGGAACCATAATATCAATCCTGAGTGAAAATAGCACAAGACAGCTCAACGGACGGGCTGCGAAGAAACAAAGATCTGGTCATGGACCCATCTTCTTGGATCAAAAATGGCCAAATCCCATGTCTTTGTGTAGATCTCGGAAAGGGCTTTTTGGAAAGGTATAGCACGCCTCAAACGGAATCCCGAATTGAAAGTTATGAAGGTTCAAAGCAGACATCGCGTTGGTCAGAGTGCACGTACTTCGAGACAATGGGACCCACTAGAGAGGGGCCCACTCGGGGAGCGGCACCTCTACCCACTGCTGCCGCGAGTAGACCCGCTACCATCTGGTCTATAAATAAGACCCCCCCCCCCCCCCCACCCTTGCAAAAAAAGAAGAAAAAAATAGAAAAAGCAGATAAACTCCGCCCATTTCGACCTTTAGCCCTACTTCTAGTATTCTAAACCTCAATTTTATTCTTCTAATACGTTTGCATACGTATATTCTATAACATATTAAGTTTTAACCAGTGGAAACGGAGATTTGAAGCCCTTCGGGTGGCATAAAGCCCGTAGTGCTGCTCATTGTAAGTTTTTTTACGATCAGAAGTTGTTTAAAGCTTTATCATATATGTGAACGTACATATAAAGTTATAGCTTCTGGTTTCGCCTAGATTTCAAATCAGTGGCCTTTCTAGCTTACTTTTAAGTATATATAAGTATATATATAAGTTTTTAATTGCTTGCACAACCTGGATTGCTAATTCGTGGCTTTTTACTGCTTTCTTATATATATAATTATATCTATATATATATTTATTCTATTTTTTTGGCCTGGATTGCTAATTCGTGGCCTTTTCAGCTTTATTATATATATATAACTAACTATACATATACTAACATTCAATTCTGTCAAGCCTGGATTGTAAATCTGTGGTAATTACTGCTTTCGTATATATACAACTATATATATATATATATATATATATATATATATATATTCTAACTTTTTTAGCCTGGATTGCTAATTCGTGGCTTTTTATCGCTTTTATATATATAATTATATATATATATATATACTAACTCGTTTGGCCTGGATTGGAAATTCGTGGCCTTTTCAGCTTTAATATATATATACTAACTGTATATATTAACATTTCATTCAGTCATGTCTGGATTGCTAAGTCGTGGCCTTCTTCAGCTTATATATATATATATATTTACATTTATTAGTCGAGCTTGGATTGGAAATTCGTGGCTCTTTACAGCTTATATATATATATATATATATATATATATATATATATATATATATATATATATATATATTCTTTATTCAATGTGATTAAATATCTGTTTTAATTATTCATTTGATATGAATCTGTGCTAATGTAAATTTGGTGGATTAGATTCATATAAATCTAGCCACTTCTAACTTTCAAATGGTTCAAAATCGGTCAAACCGGAATCGGGGAGCTAGAATGGCTAAGATTTATTTAAATCTAGTTTTGTAAATATTAAAGCAACTACGCGACCCTAGATCCATATCTAGCGGAAACAGGAAACTTTGGCTACGCACATACAAAGATTTAACTGATGAATCCTTTGTCTTACGACGTCTAGAGTACAATTTGCACTATATGAATATCTCTGATGTGTAGGCTTTCTTGATCATTTTCTGTGAGCCTAGGAATCATGGGATTAATGATCAACCACACGGATCTAAATCCGATTCCCACGATGGACAACTTCGCATTGTAAATACATCCTTCCAGTTTTTTTCTTGTAAATGTAAATTAGAGGGACCTTAAAACGGTTATCCGAATTTAAGGTCTCAACACAGTAAAATGTGGTTTGTAGTGCTAAGGTCACTTTGATGGATTTTATATCCATAAGAAGACCGACACTTGTATATACATTATGTGGTCGAGGATGCTTCGCATCCCGACAAATAATCATCCAAATCAATCTGAATGCAGAATAGAATAAAATGGAAGTATCAAAAGGCTTCAATTCCTATGCGAGCGAAAGGGTTTGAAAACCATCTTTCAAAATGTCATTTTCATATCTTGTCCAAAATAGACTTTTCAAAAAAATCAAACCCTTCGTATATAGGTCCAACGAAGCACGACACTACTTTCAAATCAAACACGTAGGCTTAATTACTTCAAGCATACACACACACATTGCAAATAAAAAGGGAAAAATTTAAAAGATGCGGTAACCGTGTTTCACAGAAGTCGAGGGGTGCCTAACACCTTCCCCCCGCTTAACCAAGCCCCCGAACTTTATGAATCTCGGTTTCCAAGGCCAAGTTTTGACAGCGTCTAGTAATTGGGCCTACTTGGAAAAATCAAACAAAACTCGGTTGAGTTCGTACAACCATTTCAAAATATACCAACTGGCGACTCTGTAAACCTTTCAAATCATCGACATAATACATGTTGGTCTTTTTTTAAAAATTCATCCTTCATAAAAAAGATAAGACAAACAAGGGTAGAAAACATTCAGTTTAGGGAAAGGAAGATCTATCCAAAGATTTTTCCCAACGTTGACAGGTGGCGATTCCGCTGGGGACAGTAGAGGGCTTAAGCCGCACTTCAAATCTTTTCAAAATTTCCCTTTTTATCTGCGTGTGTGTGGATGCTGTGTTTGACATTGAATGGATGTAAATAAATGCTTTACTGCTTTATGTTAATGCTTCGCACAATTTCATCATTTCATACGATGAGACACGATGTATGTGAATATATGCTGTGTGATTCCTCCACCAGGAGGTAAACCCATCGATGATTGATTACTGGACTCAAAGGAGATTAATCCTGCGAGGCTCAGGAAAGGCACCACTCAGATCCGCTCTAATTGAAAGAACGGATTAATTTCCCCTCTAGTAGATTGCGATGATCTGGGGACCTTCATGCCAAAAAGTCGCGAGAGTAGCCTAAGATAGGTCAGCCTCTGATAAACCAAATTCGAAGGGAAGCCTCTTCATTCCTTCCCCTTTTAATTCAATATAAATTTCCAATTCAATGTAAATTTCAAATTCAATGTAAATATATATTCCATGTCTTGTAAATCCTATCATGCTATCCTGTCATCAAAACAACTAACCTTTATTTTACAGGAAAAGATTAAAAAACTTCAACAAAATCATAAACACATTGCATAGCATGCATCATGTTGATATATACATCAAAATTAACATACCTAATTTTACTGTAGGAAAAAGTTGATCCCAATACCAGATCAAAATCTAAAAAGGCACTAAACCTATCTCCAGTCATGGCTTCAAGTGCCCAACCAGAATCCAACCATGTCTCTAGGGAAGAGTTCAAAGTATTAAAGAACCAGATAGCAAAATTGGCTATTTTCCTTAAAGAGCAAAGCAAAAGTCTTTAGGGTAAATAAACACCCGGTCAAACAGAATCATCCACACCCGGTAGCAGTCAGCATACCGGCAATAAAGATACTCAGACACTGAACCTTAAAGCAAGGATCTGAGCAACAAAACCCCTGAAATCACCAACCTCAACAAAGATCAGGAAATTGGTGATATTATGAAAAAGGTTCAACAAATGGAAGAAACAATCCGGTCCATCAAAGGAACTGGGGCATTTGGGAGTGTAAACTACTCAGATTTATGTATATTTCCAGGGGCTCGATATCCAGACAAATTTTAAGTCCCTGATTTTGAAAAATATGATGGATTAGGAAATCCCTACACCCATTTAAAAGTATTCATTGGAGAACTCGGATCCGATGCAGAAGACGAGAAGCTCAAAATGCAGTTATTCTAGAAGAGTCTGACTGGAGAGGCAAGAGTCTGGTATACCCGACTAGACAATTCCAAAATCCATAGTTAAGAAAAGCTAGCACATGCCTTCCTAAATCAATATAGCTTCTAGTCTCAAATGGCTCCAGACCAATATCAGGTGACCAAAGTTAAGAAGCATAATACTGAGTCATTCAGAAAGTATGCCTAATGATGGAGACGAATGGCTGCACAAGTCACCCCACCTATGACAAAGACTGAGATAGTCCTGACTTTCATAGACATCCAAGAAGCTCCATATTATGAGAGGGTCCTAGCAGGTATGGGAAAACCATTCTCGGAGATGATCAAACATGAAGAAATGGTCGAAATGGGTCTAAAATCTGGGAAGATCAAAGACCTTACCGCCTTGGAGGCCATGGTCGAGCATATTCAATCTGGAAGCTATGGGAGTAATCCTCGGAGAGTACACAAGAAGAAGGAAGAGGATGTGTCCTTGATACTTCAGGGACAGAATCAGAGAGGCAATTCAAGCAGCTTGCATATTCAAAGGAGAAATTATTCCCCTTTCCAAGCTTATACACAACCATCTAATCCTCCTTTTAAAAAAGCTGGAGAGGTCAGACGTCGAAGAACGTTCACACCCTTGGGGGATTCACTAGAAAATGTGCTGAAACTGCTGACAGCAAAAAAGAAGATTGTTCAGCTCTTTCTGCCGGCCAGTTCAAGTGGACGGAATTTTGACCCAAGTAAGAATTGTGCTTACCATTCCAGAGCACCGGGCCACGACACACAAGATTGTTGGTCCCTCAAATATAAAATTAGAGACCTGATCGATAATGGGGAGATTATGGTGACAAAATAAGAATAACCACATGTTCAAGATAATCCTCTTCCTCAACACAATGAGAAGGGCATTAATACGATTAGCACGAGAAACGGAGAAAGATCCAAATACCTCCAGTATATTGGAAAGTCAACCCAAACAAGTACCAATAGCCCAGACAATTGGGAGTTCTCTGAAAGGCAGTTCCTGATAGAATAAGAAATCAAGTCTATCAAGGAACAGGTTGGACAATTGGCAGAGCTAGTAGTGTATCAACATCAGATAACAAGACAGTTGATAAATCAGACCAACCAGCATGAAGCAAGTCTTTCTATGCCTGAAATTAGCCCCATTGCTATGAGGGATCATTATCGGTTTAATGAGCGTGAACCCTGGGCTGACAAGGTTGCCAAGGAGAAAAACTTCCAAGCTAACAGGGAATTCGCCTTCATGAGAAATTTCACTAATTTGAATCATCCTATGAAAGAAATACTCCAAATATTGATCAACGAGGGGATGATCACAGATTTGTTACCCCCGGTGGACCCTCGATTCAGGAAGTTCAAGCCTAATAGGATCTATCAATATCATTCCAACACACCTGGTCATGACACAGAGGATTGTTGGGAACTTCGTCATCTAATTCAAAATCTAATTGAAAGTGGTGAGCTGATGAAGGCAAATCAAGATTATGGTTATCCTAGTGAGGAAGAAATCTTTATTCCCATGGCAGGGAATCGAAAAGAAGTAGTGGCTGTAATTTCCTGTGAGAAGGATATAGCCATAATTCCCCTGATAATGCAGAGAAAAGGGGTCCAAGAAGGAAAGAATCATGTGAAAGTGGTTGCGCCCGAGCCTCTAATATTGCCATTCAGATCGCAATATCCTATAGTCAGCTTGAAAAAAGTCCCTTAGAACTATGGGAAAGATGAAGGTTCAACATCAAACAACATTGCTATTGTATCAAAGGAAAACCCGATATACCTGCCTTAGCGGGTGATCAACTCAATTATTAAAGCTAAGGGGAGAGTGGCTGAAGAGCAAATTGAAGAATTCCTCATCAAAATGGGGCATACTGAGATCAAAGTGGTGCAAAGCTTGAAAGAGGCACCCCGACAAATATCCATTCTGGATATGGTCTTATCCTAAGAGGACCATCGTAAAATTTTGGTGAAAGTACTGGAGAAAGCACATCTGCCAAAGACAGTAGATACTGAGAAATTCTGTCACGTGATAGAGCATATTTTCAACAATAATGTGATATCTTTCACTGACAATGATATACCCATAGAAGGGATGGGTTATTGCAAGTCACTACACATAGCAGTGATGTCCTCAGGGTATGTAATTGGGGGTGTGCTGATAGATGGGGGATCATCCCAGAACATCTGTCCCTACGACACCTTGAAGAGAATGAAGATCAATCCAAACCAAATCCGGACTAGTCATGTAGTCATCCGAGCTTTTGATGGATCTCGCCGAGGGGTTGTGGGGGAGATTGAGCTTCCACTAGAGATTGGTCCCCATACTTGCTATATATCCTTCTAGGTACTGAACATTACTACCAGATATAATTTGTTGTTGGGAAGACCGTGGATCCACATAGCAGGAGCAGTTCCGTCCACCCTTCATTAACAACTCAAGTACATCATTGATGGCAATCTTATCACTGTAAATGCCGAGCCATAATATCCTATCTGCATACAGAGTGATATACAGGTAATCAGTCTCTATAAAGGGATTGAGCCTGTCAGTTTTCAAGATTTGGAGGTGAGCAACACTCGGTACCTACCTATTGGGCACAAGCCTTAAAACCAAAAGTTTCCCCCTAAGTAATGACAGTCGGTCAAGAAATGGTATCCTTGGGATTCTGCCCTAGAGAGGGGTTAGGGAAAAATTAACAAAGAATTAGAAGTCTAGTGCAAATCCCTAGCCAGACAGAGAAAGCCGGATTAGGCTATTCATCCGGATCAAACCACTGGAACCCGCACAAGCATCCAACGGTTCCTGCCTCCACCATCCTGCTACCAAACCTCACTGATGCAAGGTTTGTGAAACCAATGAGGAAGATTCCTGCTGATGTGTCAAGTATGCTGATTCCTCAGGTCAAACTGATTAGTGAGAGAAAAGTCCAAAAGCATGATAGGGAAAGCAAAAAGGGCAAAGTAAAGTTCCTGCATAAAGACGAGACCCATTTGCAAACATGTATTTTCTGGTGCACTATGAGGGTATGAATGACAATATCCCAGACAATGATTATTCAGAAGATCAGATCTGAATCCCTTGGATCAAGAGGGATAGGGGTAGTAGTTCAAAGAAGAACCTCGTCCCTGATATGAAGGATGTCTCAGTCGTCATCAAAAAGGAGACAAACGACCACAACTCCTTTATCCTCCTTATTCATGAGGACTTGACTCTAGACAATTGGAGTAGCACTCCATGCCTCAGTCAAAAGGGTAAAAGGGCAAAAAGTCCATTTGCCCTGAAGCATGGTTTTATTTACTACTTATTTTTGTTGCACAGCAATAGCAATTACTTTTGTCATGCTTTTGCTAAATGCTTTGTATGATTAAACAGTTTCATATATTAAAGTGAAAGCATTTTGTTTTTAGGACTCCAGAATTGGATTTGTTTGTCCCAGCTGATGAGATGCCAAATTTTCACAATGACTACAACTTTGATGTAGAACTGAATTTTGACTTGATGGAGATTGATCAAGAGGAGATAGATGACTATGAGGTGCCCGAGGAGATCAAAGAATGGGTCCAAGACAAACCCAAACCAAACCTCGGCCAAACCCCCACTGTTAACTTTGGAACCTCAAAAAACTCTAAAGAAATCCAGGTAGGCATGGACCTTACCAAAAACCAAAGAGCCGACCTGATTGAACTCTTAATGCAGTTCCAGGATGTGTTGTATGGTCACATGAAGACATGATTGGTTTATCTACGAAAATTATCATCCATCGACTGCACATTAAAGATGGATTCAAGTCAGTCAAGCAAAAGCTTAGACGATTGAAACCTAAATGGAGTCTGAAAGTCAAAGAAGAAATTGTCAAGCAATTCAAAGTCGGTATCATCATGGAATTGACTTACCCGGAATGGCTATCTAACATAGTTCCCGTACCTAAGCCAAGAGGGAAGGTACGAGTATGCGTGGATTACCGGGATTTGAACAGAGCTTGTCTCAAGGATAACTTCCCAGTACCTTTTATCCACATCCTGATAGACAATACGGCACAGAATGACATATATTTTATTATTGACTATTTTGCTGGATACCATCAAATCATGGCTGCTGAAGAGGACATGGAGAAAACAGCCTTCATCACTCCCTGTGGAACCTTCTATTATAGACGTTTGTCTTTTGGCCTTATCAATGTCGGCGCCACATATCAATGAACCATGATGGCCCTTTTTCACGATATGATGCACAAAGAAATAAAAGTCCATGTGGATGACATCATCGTTAAATCCCTGAAGAAGGATGACCACATCAGCCATCTCAACAATCTTTTCAACAGGTTGCGCAAGTACAACCTCAAGTTGAATTCGGCCAAATGTGCTTTCGGTGCCAAATCAGGCACGTTATTGGGATTTTTAGTAAACAACAGAGGCATTGAACTGGATCCTGCCAAGATTAAAGCCATCACCAAGATGCTGGTGCCCCGAACAGAAAAGGAAATACAGGGGTTCCTGGGAAGAACCAATTTCATAAGCAGATTCATCTCTCAACTCACAACAACTTGTGAACCCATCTTTAAACTACTAAGGAATAATTCCTCCATGAAATGGAATGAAGATTGTCAAAAAGCCTTCCTTTCCATCAAGAAGCAGTTGATCAAAGAACCTATCTTGGTACCTCCAAGGGATGAGGTTCCCCTGTTTATGTACCTGTCAGTCAATGCCAATGCAATGGGCTGTATGCTGGGACAGAAGGATGATAGAAGCAAGGAGAGAGCTATCTATTACCTCAGCAAAAGATTCAGTAGCGATGAGCAAAAGTACACTTTGATTGAAAAGACCTATTGTGCATTAGCATGGGCCTCCATGAGGTTACAACATTATCTGCATGGGCACACGACCTATCTCATATCCTGCATGGATCCACTGAAGTATGTATTCAGTAAACCAATATTGAATTATCGATTGCCCAAATAGTAGTTGATTCTACAACAGTTCAACATTGTCTACGTGACCCAGAAGTCTATCAAAGGTCAGGGAATTGCAGATCAACTGGCCGAAGCACCATCAGGGAATTTTGAACCCTTGGAAAATTATTTCCCAGATAATGGGATCATGACAATTCAACAAATCCCTCAAGAAAATACAGTCTAGTATTGGAAAATATATTTTGATGGAGCCGTGAACATGGAAGGTGCCAGAGCTGGGGCAGTTCTTTTCTCTTTTGTAGGATAACAATATCCTGTAGCCATCAAGTTGTAGTTTGTCAACACCAACAACACAGCTGAGTATGAAGGTTGTATAATGGGATTGAAACTGGCCCAATCCATGGGTATCAAACGTTTACTAGTCTTTAGGGATTCTGAGTTGGTTATCAAACAAACCACCGGGGTATATCACACCAAAGAATTGCATTTGATGCCATATCATCTGCGGGTTATCAAGATATCCATGGAGTTTGAAGAGATAACCTTCATCCACATCCATCGAGGTAGGAATGACTTTGTTGATGCATTGGCAACGTTGGCTTCCTTGATCCACATATCTGATAGGATGGGAATTCCTGACATCAAATTTGCAAGCCAAAAGGCCCCATCATATGGGAATTACATTGGAGAAATATCAGATTAAATACCTCCTATCAAACAGCCTTGGTACCAAGATATAAAAGAATATCTTTAAGATGGATCTACACCCGTCGGGGTAAGTCAAGCTGAACGAAAGTGGATTCATAAGATGGCCATGAAATTCTATCTGAATGGAGACACACTCTATAAAAGGGATACTGGAATAGGCCTTTTAAGATGCCTGGATAAGGATTAAGCACAAAGACTGATGGATGAAGTACACAGTGGAGTCTGTGGTCCACACATGAGCGGTTATTTGATGGTCAGAAAGATATTGAGAATAGGGCATTACTGAATCTCTCTCAAAGCTGATTGTGATGATCACGTCAGGAGATGTTACCAATGCCAAGTCCATGGAAATGTCATCCACGCTCCTCCAAACGAACTGAACAATATAAGTTCGCCGTGGCCTTTTTCCATGTGGGAAATGAATGTGATTGGACAATAGAACCCAAGCCAGCAATGGTCATCGATTCATCTTCACTATGATCCATTACTTCACCAAATGGGTTGAAGTTACCCGTTTTTCCCAAAGTCACCAAAGAGGTAATCATTGGTTTCATTAGAAACAATGTCATCTGTCGATATGGACGATCGAAAGTGATTGTATCAGACAATGCCAAGAATCTAAACAACCAGATGATGAGAGAATTATGCAGCAAGTTTAATATCAAGCATCTCAATTCCGTCATCTGTCGTACTAAGATGAATGGTGCTGTCGAAGCGGCCAATAAAAATATCAAGAAGATCATGCAAAAAATGTCCACCAATGACAAAGGATGGCCTGACCTATTGCCTCTGACTCTGCTAGCATACAGAACGTCAATGCGTACTTCTACTGGGGCTACCCCCTACTCATTGGTCTATGGCATGGAAGCAGTACTTCCCATAGAAGTAGAAATGGAGTCCCTAAGAGTGTTAATAGACGCTCAGATGGAGGAAGACCAGTGGTTGTAAGAGCGGTATCACCAATTGTCCCTGATAGATGAAAAAAGGGCTACAACCATTTTTCACGGTCGGTTATATCAGCAAAGGATTGCTCAGTCATACAACAAGAAAGTTTGACTCTAACAATTCAAAGAAAATGACTTGGTATTGAAGAAATTCCTTGCCAATCAAGATGAAGCCAAATGAAAGTTTGCCTCAAATTGGCAAGGCCCTTTCATTGTCAAGGAAGTGTTGGCAGGAAGAGCCATCAAATTTCAAGAAATGGATCGAAAAGAATTTCCCCAGCTCATCAATTCAGACACCATGAAAATGTACTGTCTGAAACACTTGCAAGCCATCATCATGGTCCTGTGGAATCAATCAAATTAGTTCAGGTTTTCATTAGAATCATGAACTACGAATGACTTGATCTCCCTCAACCCGGGTGTACGTAGGCAGCCATTTCGTGGTGCGGTCTGACCTTCTAGAAAAACCAAAAATAAATAAAAAAAAATCAGTTCCAAGACACCGAAAACCTGATAAGAACTAAATACTATCAAGCCTCCCTGACCAACAGGCCCTTCTAAGATACTCTACGACATCTCAATGTCCATCCTCAAGGAAAAGCTCATGATACATCAAAATAGCAAGTCATGAAAAAAGTGGTAATTACTCAGCAATGACAATACATATCCAACAGGGAAGAAAATCAAAATATATTTCTCTGCTATATAATACTATTTGATATATATAATGTATCATGTACATGACAAAAATGGCTGATCTAGTATGTGCAGGAAAATAAAAGCTAGTCTATAAACCTATGGATAAACGGGATAGCAAGGCCAACATGGCATCCCTCTCAGAAGATGGAGGAGCATCTGTAAGCTCATGTCCCACAGTCTCCATGAGAGCAAGAAAATCCATAGCCATCTGCATAGTGCTGCTATGACCATCTATAAAGGCACTCATATCTGTGATAATGGTGTGTGTATATAACCTTAGTGTAGTGCTATCGGCAATAAAAACAACCCAGGTAGCTAGAGCCTCATCCCGCTCAATGAAAGCAGCATCACGGGTGACTAAAGCCTCCTCAATCTCAACAAAAGCGGCATCTCGGGTAGCTCGAGCCTCATCTCTATCAACAAAATTTGCATCCCTGCCAGAAAGGGCTGTCAACATCAGCGCTCTAGCCTGATCCCGCTCAAAGGTCATCTGAGCTAACTAATCTATAAGAGCTGGATCTGTCCCAGTAGGAATGCTCGGGGGGTTACTGACCAAAGATGCTGTCAAACCAACAAATAAATCATCCTCGGTGGGAGAATTAGGATCCTTCATAGGCTCCTCCTCATCAGTATCAATACTCGGCTCTGAGTGGATAATCGCAGCCAGTGCAATATCTACCTCCAACCATGCAGAATACTCTAGAGAACGATCTGGATGGCTAGTAGAAAAATTAGCCCTCTCACGACGAGTCCAACAATCATAAGTCCTGGTGAGGTCAGCTGACGACAAAGATGAAGCTGATATCCGCTGATCCTTAGCCCCCTCAAAGTGGTGGATGCTCTGAAACTGATCAAACTGTCCCATGATAACCAGCAGATGATATGTGGTCACCCCTCTCAAACCCGCCAAGGGCAGATAATCCATGCTAACTTCATGAGTAATGAAGCTGTAAGGGGAGCTAAGCCCTGAACAGGGCAGGATCGAAAAGGGATGCTCGATCGCCGTTAAAAAGGCCAACCATAAAGCCGTATCTGTATACTCCGCCGAACGAAAAGAGTAGGACATGGATATCTCATGAGTAAAGCAGTACACATGATGTCTAAAAGTGTCGATGGGTCTCAAGTGTGTCATAAACCACACGTACAGCAAAATAGCGCTACCCCTGAAAAACCCCACTAGATGGGTATAGCAGAATATAGTCGACCTCAAGGTCTCTGCCAATATCATGGGCAAGATAGTACAACCCCGTCTGAGAGTATGAACCACTATAATTAAGTAAATATCCAAGTGGTCCATATATAGTGGCATGTACAGATAAGTTGTGACGCACATCAACAGAACGTCCAAACGTGCAAACTGCCACTCATCTGCAGGGATGATAAAGTCTCCTGAATATCGCTCGTAGCTGTCCAATCGGCCAAAACGATAGATCAAAAAGTCCAGGGACACCACATACCCCGCAGTAATCTCATCAGTGACGACTCTGCGCCTCAGACCAGTCATGAACTATCATCTTATATTACTGAGGGCCGTCCTAGCACAAGGCAGATCTAATACCAAACCCGTGATGCGCTCATACTCCTCCAGTATAGGAGTCAGCTCATGGAGGTCAAATCTGAAAACCTGACGCTCAGGTATCCAATAGGATAACATGCTGTCCACAAAGCCCAGTGGAACCTAAAAATCTAAAATGGCCAAAGAATGCCCCAGCATCTGATCAACTATCGCCCTGTCTGTGGGAGATAAACTGCCATACCAAGATCTCAAGGAAGATGTTATCAATAAAGATGGCAGGTGCTCAATACAGCTGAATGTAGATGAAGACATCTGTAGAACCGTATCATGAGACCATCCAGGGGTCAAATCTAAACTCACCTGTCTAAGTGCATATCCATGACATAATACATAAATAATGACAATAATAAATGACAATAGGATGCAATTGATAGGAAATATCATGCATTTCTAAAATACACTATCTGCTGAAAGCATCATCTCTGTCTACTCATAAAATGTAAAATAAAAAGTACAGGGAAATGGGGCACAACTACCCAATGACTAACAGAGGCCTGTCAAAAGAGATAACGAGAAAAGGGGCACAGCCGCCCAATATCTAACAGAAGCCTATAAAAAGATATAGCGAGAAAGCTATCCAAAGAAATCTATAATATCTGCATCTAGGCGATCAACCTGCTGCAGCTCCTCCTGAGTCACTGAATCTCGCCCATGTAGGAATGTCTGTTCGATACAGAGGAGGATCTGGATCTACATAACTGCCAGAATATAAACCTCCTGAGGGGCCAGCTTTGGAACTGGAAGGATCAAATGAATCTGCCTCTGAAGGATCCCTGCCAAGGTGCCTGATAAAAAACTGAGCCCTCTCCAATCGCTGGGTCAAACCTAAAATCTTCTCTAAATGATTAGGCTCTCTGAGGTAAGCTATCCAGTCTGTCATCATAACAGACCCAGGCACCATATCTGCCATAAACTGGGAAGCACGAGTCTGAGCTCCAATAGTACAAGGACTCCACCAGTTGCCTCTTGACTGTGAGGACCCTCTGACATGGTAAAGCCACCTTTGCCCACCAGGGGAATATCTGTGACTGGCTGAGCTAAGGGCCAATGATGCCAAGCAGGAGGAACAGAGGAAATGAGGATCTCTCCTGTGACGCTCCTGATAGCGCGCTCTCCTAAATAGAGCTCTCAACCTCTCTCGGTCAAAAGGGGAATCCGATGAGTGGCCAATGTAAACTCCATTCCAGTCGAAAAGCCACCTTTGAACCCGATTGTCAAATAGTCCAGGGTGTAAGGAACCCACGTGATAGAGTCGGCAGTCAACAACTCTAGCTATAAGTGGGAATAGGTAAACCCCTCTACTACAGGGACCTCCATCAAAGTGGAATGATGCCAATGTCGTCCCAGCGAATATTTCTCCAAGCCCAAAATAGTGGTTGGGCGTAGGCAAGAGAGCCTCTCATATGCCCAAAACTGGAAGTGCAAAGATCAAATGACCTCAGTGATAATGATTGACCAACACAAACTGAGGAAATTGAAAGGTGAAAGAGAAATGACTCACCAGCAGGAAGGGATAAAAACCTAGCCAAGCCTCCATCACGCCCTTAGAGCGTAGGCGCATCCCACGAAGAAAATAGACAAAGGTGTAGGTGCTCCAGTCAAAATACCTGATGTGCTCCACGTATCGAGTAGTGCTAACCAGAGCGAAAGAAACCGTCGAGGAATTGTCTGCAATGAAATAACCTCTGATGATCACCAAAAATAGTCGCCAAAGAATGCGATCTCTAACCCTCTGATCATCAGGCAGAGGCTCAGTCAAAGCCCCGCTCTAGGCAACAACACTCAAGGGACTAAAACAGACAGTCTGACCCTTGATGGCCATCGCAGGAACTCCCAAAAGGGATCTAACAGCAGCAAGTGAAATGTCAGCCACCAAAGGCACTGGCTCCCTTGAAAACTATATCCCTGTGATGAACCGCCAGTTCATCGGTGTCATCACCACACAGTCCAACAGATGGAGAGACTGGGTCTGGTGGAACCAGCGCTCAGATAATGCCCGCAGATAACCCTAAGGGCAATGACAGGGAGGAATAGAAAAGAAGGCCTCGAAACCCCAAGTGTTGACGATGGCCTGATACTCCAGATGCAGAGTATGATATAAAGAATGGACGCTGAACCAGTTCCTCCTGGGCTGCGTAAAGCCGGGAACCTACATCCAATAGTAAGTCCAGATTAAACCTGTGTCCTAAAATGGCAAAAGAAAGAAAAGTCCAGAATGAAAACTTCAGTCACCTCATTGGCATGAAGGTATATCGAAGGATGGCTTCTGTAAGAACCCGGATTTTCAGATATTATTAAATAAGGATTTAATAAATAAAATTCTTAAACTGTGAGATGGGTTCGAATAAGAGTATATATATGTGATATGAGATATATGGTATTATATTACATAGGGTAATATGGACTATGTAATATATGTTTTTGTGATTTATAAATATATTATTAATATATATTTGTTATTTATTTTAGAGACGATTCAATTGAGGTAAAGGAAGTGGATAAGGTTTCCTATCAATATTAAATAATTTATAGAATTATTTTATCATAGTAAGTTGGTGACATTAAATATCCTTAATGTATAATCACTATATTCTTGTGTATGTGTATTAATAACTAGTATGTTTATAATATAGGTTATTAATAGCACTTAAGCTATCCGTGAATAGGTTTGGATAGTGAAGCATGAGTTAGTTAAGGAATTAACTAATAAGAATAAATATTAGTTAATTTAAGTTGAGAGTTATATTACGGAATAATATAATGTGAGTATTGACCTTAATTAACTATGATGATATAGTACAGTGTTTAATTTACTTAAGCAAATGAGTGAATTAATATGTGTGTTGAATATATAATTATAGTTGATACTTTTTATATATATTACTTAGAATAGTAATATGTGAGAAAGTCTAATGTGCGAATAACATTAAATATATATATACGTTATTAAAGAGAAATAGAAATCATTATATCTTTAAATAAATATTTGAAGAAATTATTTTGGAAATAATTTATAGAAAAGAAAGAGAACTAATTATTATATATTTCTAAAAAAGTGTATTAAAATAATTTTTCATATTGAATTATTTTAATAAAAAGAGGAAATATTATTTTTGAATAATAATATTACCTTATATGTTTTTGTATGAGGTGTGATTGGTTAACATAGTAAATATATTAAAACGTATTTGCTATATGTAAATAAATTGATGGAAATAATTTATTTTAATAGAAAATAAACTTACTATCTATTTTCTATATATAATATATGTACATGTGTAGTACATGTAATTATTCGATATTATATTATATTATAATATCTTGAGTCAATAAATAAAATATTTTCTAATAATGAATGTGCTTATTTGGAGAAAACATAATATTTTATGATATGGATAAATACATAATGTATTTTCAAGGGAGTTCAATTAATGAAAGGAAACTAAGTTTTTTTAATATATTAAATAACTTAAGTTATTATTTGATCGTGAATATTATTATTTGAATAATTAATAGAGTATATATTAATTATTATATGCGTAAAGATTGTACTTATAATAAATTAAGGTAGCTTGGCATTAAAATGCATGTGTCACACAAACATTATATTAAGTGTGGTGGTAGTAATAATAAGCTTAAGATTGAGCTTGTGAAATATGCCTTGTGTGGCACGATAATAGATTCGAAGATGAATTATTTAATTCAAGGATGGATGAATTACTAATTAAACAATTAGTCTATATTAATTGTTAATTTTTATTATGTGGATTTATTATTATGGCTAGTGATAGTATAGTAATAAAGAAATTGATTATAAATATAATCGGAATTGTATTGATGAAGAATGAGATATATTGTCTTATAATCGTTATGGGCAATATACTATTATCAAGTAATTATTTGATAATATGTTGATTAATGAATAAATGAATTATAAGATTTATATTAATCAATTGTTATAGAGATTAATAATTGATTTACGAGGAAGGAATTAATTAATATTATTATTAATTAATTGATAAGATAAGTAATTTATTAATTTCTATGTGCAACCATGCGATATTAAAAGTATAACGTATGATAGTTAACTATATGTTATACGAAGTGAAAAGTGCGACGTGATTGTATTATTATATAAACTATATAGTAAAATTGATTTCATTATGTGAGTTACATAATAGTAAGTGTTTATGTAACATGATGTGTATGGGCAGACCTTGTTGTATACCCTATTATTATATAGTAATATCAATAACAATTGATAATTGATAATATTTTCAATAGTTATTATAATAGAAATAATAACCATTGTGATAATGAATAAAAATGATACCCAATTGATATATGTAATTGGTATTAAGGAAAATGTACATGAATTATATGGATGTACCCTTATTTGTTACGATTAGAAGGGACATTGTGACTTAAAAATATACTATGTGTACATATATTATATAACCAAAGTGTATACATTATGTGTATGGATGTATAACTCAAGTGTTATATTACACTTTGTAAGTTGCTGAGTTCCTTGGTCTTGTCCCTAAATGAGAGTCCCTTCACGTGAGAAGCTAGCCTACTCTAGTTCCTTCTCAATTTCAGCAATTTCTAGCAATTGATCATGGGGGAGTGGAGATAATGATGAATCCACCAACTCCTCACCAACTATTTGTTAACTATTAGATTCTTGCTATTTTCGTTAGTTTGATTTGGCAAGCAAAGCTATGAACTGAGTATTGGTTTGCCTATAAATTAGCTCTTCTCCTTCTATATTACACTTGCTGAGAATTTTATTTCTAAGAAATTTATAAAGAGTAAGTATATTGTTAGTGTGAAGGAGATTAAGAAATTGCTTTAGCAGCTCAAGTGTTTTGCAGAGGTATAACATATACATTCATTCTCTGTAAATTTTCTATATTCTTAATTCTTTGATTAACCATGAATTGGACGTTAAGTTAATTAAAGAATGTTATTAGTTGCTATGATAGCTTATAAACGTGTTAGAACTATTACGTAGCATGTTTAGATTCGAATTGTTGAAGAAATTCTGAGTTGGGTTCATTAAGATGCCGATCAGGAAGCAGTCACTGGCTTGGTTGGACACCGACGCAGCTGCGCCAGGTTTATACCTGGTACCTGAGCAGCTGCGCAGGGTCCTGGGACTTGTTTTATTTTTCTGATATAAAACCTGCTATATGCTATTATATGGTATCTCATTGGCAAGCTTGAGAACATGATTTGACTTATAGATATTAGTGCAATGACAAGATACAAGTATGTATAATCATGGTGGTATACTCTAATGATGAAAGAATTTAAAGTTTACAAAATGAACTTAGACTTGTTAAAGTAAACTTTGACACATACGTAATATGTGTGTTCTGATAATTGTAGCTTTGGTAAATGACTTAGACATGCATAAAATCAGGTTTAACATGTATGAATAAGTACCTTGACATAGCATGAACATTTTTGACTTCGTTAGTGTGCGATTTCTAAAGAAAGTTATAAAGTTTTAAAATGAGACTTGACGAATTTTGTGTTCTTTGAGTCGGACTTTTGAGACATGTGTAAGTGTCTTAGTTATGTGCATCAATGGGTATGAAGGTAATTGTTAATCAGTTACCTTGGCTAATAGTAAACAATTATACCTTGTTGTAGTGGAGTTTTTAATGAAAACTTAAGGTTTTATAAACGAATTTTGGCGTATATAAGTCATGTTTATATTCTAACTTTTTAAGCATGATTATATGGTTTAGATATGCATGATATGTGAGTCGAAGGTATTGAGCATACACTAGAACACATTGTTTAAATTAAAAATGATTTCAAAAGACAAACTTAGAGTTTTTGGACATATATATAGGATGTCCACATTCTGATCATTTGAGCATGTAAAAGTGGCTTATGTATGTGTTCTAATACGTGAGAGTCATGACTATGAGGTACTTTGCATATACTTAGTTACCTTTGTTGACTTAGTGCGATCTTTATGAAAACTTAGAATGTGAAAGCTAATATCATCAAGTACTAAGTGAACTTACATTACGAACATGCAAGCATGTATATTAGGATTTCATTATGCCTATAGACATGTTGACATAAGCATCATGTGATGAAACATGAATTTCGCCTATGCACGCATATCCAAGAAAATAAATTTCTAAAGCATAGACTATGTGATTAAGTATACATTTGTAGTATATGCACGAACATGCTATTAAAGGCTTATTAGTAGCATTATATGGTTTAAAGACTTATGTCAATGACCCTTTGTTAAAAGGAAGTTGTGAAGCCTTAGTGATTACAATGAATCGATATGAAGCTAAGTGATTTAAAACTAAGTAGTTAATGTGGACTTGAAGAAACATCAGAACCTACTTATATTTATATTATACATGTTATGCTAGAAACTAAACTAAGTTATGAAATCTCAGTTCTGGTTGTGGCAGGGAGTAGCGCGGTCGCGCCACTCCCAAGCTTAATTGTCGCGCGGCCGCGCCAACAGTTTGTGAACTGTCTGGTCCTAAGTTATTTTCCTTAAGGACCCTAAGGACCGAAATAGAATGGTTTCTATAGAATAAGTATGAAAATATGATGTGGTAACATTGTGGTTGTCCTAAGATAGAGTAAAACGGAACCAAGATTAGAAAACAATATACGAATTATTATTCTATTAAGAGCATATGAAATATATGACTGATGGATGTAAATCCATGATTATGTAACTGTGTAGGAATACACGAAGTGCAGATAGCTTTAAGCAGTTAAGTCGTAGTTGTTAAACTACAAATTAGGCAAATATTTCAGTTCCTATTTGATATATGAATTCAATAACTGTTAGTTGAATTATATTATACTGTGATGATGTGAACTTATATATGAACTGTATATGAGATATGTATGAGATTGAAAGTTGATCTTTGATGATATACTTGTTATGTGAGAAGTACCATGCTTAGTAAATATAAGTTGATTATAAATGCATGAACTGAGTATGATGTTATATGCTATGTGATGCATGAAAACTGTTAGAATTGCTGAGCTGTCGAGCTCACTCTTGCAAATAACCACTTTTGCAGGTTAAGGACTCACGGTAAAGTTACGTGCTACTTGATTGATAAAGTTCAATTGTATCGCAAGAAGATTATTATTTTGTTGAAGTTATTGTTTTGAACCATGTTTAAGGTTCTAGGAGATGTACATGATAGTGGTTACAACGATTGCTACATGTTGTGTTGTATAGATGTATTAGTAATACATAGAGGATATTGAGTTGAGATGTAAAAATCTATACAGTAATTCGAATAGAATGAATCATATCATATAGTTAATTCAGGGATTTGTAATTGATTCAAAGTTATGAAATCAATAAAAAGGTTTTATTCAAAGAAGATTGAAAAAGTTTAAATTATTCAGCATTTTAGTAACATCGAATATGATGTAAAGACGAGATCCTAGATATAAAAAGAATTTATATTCTAAATTATAATAAAGCAAGTTTATTCTTTAAGTTATGAATAAAAGATGTAATAGTTTGACGATAGTAGTATCGTGACTGTACCAATTCTGAGGTTTCGAAGGAACGTGGATTTGGGGGCGTCACAGGTTCTCAAATCACCCAGAAGCTCCGAAAGCAGCACAATGATGGCTGGAAGCTCCCCATGCGGGGCATATACTGGAATAGGATCCACAAATGGGCATCCTCATCGTCCACATCATCCGGCCTCTCAGCATGGATCGGACGAATCACATACTCAGCCAACCAACGAGGCGACCGAGCTGGACGAGGCTGGGGAACATTAGAAGCTCTCCTCCGCCTCACACCTGCAGAGACCCTGCTAGTACTGCCTGGTTTATCTGGCTCCATAACCTGGACAATGTCTCCAAATAACCTTAGAAAGGGTGAGGTAAGCCTTGAACTTATGGCCTGTTAAGATTAAATCATTACTTCATGCTTATTTTAAGTCCTAAAGCATGCACTAGTTAACATACATCCCCAATAGAGTTAAAATTGCATGTTCATTAAATGCTCAGGCTTTTGAAAAAATTTTGCCAGAGTCTCCTTTATAAAATGGACTGTCCACGTGCACATAGGCATGACTAGGTGGCCATTCAATAGCACACCTACCCAAAAATAGGAACAATTTATATATATAAAAAAATCAAAATCAAACTCCCCATGGCAGCTAAATTACCATGTGTATTTTTAGTTGAAAATCCAGGCACATTTGTCCTCAAATAGGATGAGTAAACTGGCCAAAAAGGGCGCCAAATGACTGTCTCAGAAATCAAATTTTTTTCATAGCAAAACATTCAGCATGGTAAAACATACATATTTACTAAGTCTGAAAATTTTTAGCAAGTCATATAAGCATGTATATTCACTTTATTGTGTTTAGAAGCATTCTGTATGAAATCTAACATTCTAATGGTCAAAACATGAAAAGAAATGTAAACGTTACCAGGGATGTGCAGAACGATTTTACGGTGACAGAATTTGAAAAAAACAGCCCGAACTAGGTAGATCTGAAGAACAAATCTTGGATTTTCTTTATAGTTCAAACTTAAAAATAAATTATGAAAGCCACGGGGGTCTAATTTATACTCGAAGGGAGTAGCAACTCCATCTGTGGCAGCTGCAAGTGGACCTGCGGCTCCCTAAGGTGGGTCCCACCCCCTCGGTTCGGTCCAATTGAAGTTAAAGCGGAGTTTACAGAAGTTGAAATGTCAAATCAGGGAAAAAACTGCTACGCGATTGAGCGGAATGGCCTGAAACCCTGATTCTAAGCTTCAAGCTCCTGACGAAGGGAGAAACTTCATGTATGCCATTAGTAGAAGCCCTGGTATGGTATTCGGAATGTCGATGATGAAAACTACTGAAAATTGCCTCTGTCAGGGCATTGGGAAGGTCCGGCGTTGTGAACAGCGGGTTTTGAATGTGTCAAAGTATCCAAATTTGTTTGAGGGTGTGATTTATCAGAAATGTCATGTCCACATCGAGATCAGATAGGTTTGAGCAAACCATTGGCAACAGCTCCAGCGTAGCATCGGGAACGAGCCGGTAATAAAAGCCATTGAGAACTGATTCAACGAGGGTCAGATTATCTGACATGACAAACCGTTAGCGACAACTCCAGCGTAGCATCGGGAACGAACCGGTGATGAAAGTCATTGATAACTGCTTCAACGAGGGTCAGAGTATCTGACATTACAAATCATTGGCGATAACTCCAACATGGCATCGGGAACGAGCCGGTGATGAAGGTCGTTGAAAAATACTTCAGCGAGGGTCAGATTATCTGACATTGCAAACCGTTGGCGACAACTCTAGCGTAGCATCAGGAGAGATCCGATGATGAGAACTGTGGAGAAATTTTTCCCTAGAGAGGACAAATGTTGGAATATGTTATACAAATCCCCACCTGGAACACCGAGAAGGTTCGGTGGTTCAACAGACCGTTGTAAACTACCGTTTGAGTAGGCATCGAGAAGGTTCGGTGATGGTCAAACCTTGCAAACTACCGTTCGAGTAGGCATCAAGAGAGTTCAATGAGAGCTATCATGAAGGACTTCATCGCCAACAGAAGTTGCAAAAATAGTCAGTGATAGAATGTCGTGGCCGCTAACTGTTAGGTTTGTAAGAAATTATGGCGCAATCAAATTGCAAAAAGTAACGAAAACATAGTAAAATCAGAGTTTAAAATTTTCTACAAACTAATTACCCGGATCATCCTTTATGCAAATTATTAATTTAAAACGATAAATAAGAAGTCATGGAATTATACCCTTGTAGAACTAAGCTTCCACAGGTACGAGTTCAACTCCTTGTTCTTCGTGATCTCCTTAAATCTCAGGGATTGATTCCTTCCTTTGATCAACGTTAGCCACCCAAGTGTTTGGCCTCTAGAGGTGATCCACCAAGTAAGAGAAATTGTTCAAGAAGGAGGGTGGTTGGCTAAACCCTAATTTTCTATTCTCTATAGACAAGGAGTACTCTCCAACAATTAGAATTGCATCAACTGATATCTAAAATAAGACTCCTCTTATATAGATATTGATCAAACCTTATAATCCTATTAGACATAGGGTTTCATTTAATTAATTAAACTCCTTTAATTAATTAGGCTTCCCAACATATTGGGATTAATTAATTAAACTCCTTTAATTAATTTGCTTCCTAAGCTTATTAGGAATAAATGAGAGTACTAATATTAAATTAATTCCTAAACTCCTTTAGAAATTAAAATAATTATAATTATAATAATATTAATAAGACTCCTCTTATTAATTTAAATTTAATATTTCCAAAATATTAAATAATAAATATTAAGCTATTTAATTTATTCTATCACCATAGATTAAATTAATTACACTTAATACATTATTACTATTATGTCATTACCTTCTTAAATAATTATTCTTTCTTTTGTGGTGTGACCCTTTAGGTTCTCCATATTAAATCGGTTGTGAATAAATCAATTATAACAATTCTAATCTTATTTAAATAGATAGATTAAATTACTAATATATTTAAATAAATAATATTTATTCTACGATAGAGATAAGCCTCCCTAGCAATCAAAGACTTTTCAGATAATATGATTTCAACATTAATCATAAAAGAACATGTGAGTAAATAGTTATCGTACAATTTAATCCTTCTACCATACAATGTCTCAATTAAATATAAGACATAGAATTACTGTCAAGTCTTATTTTATTTAATTGTATATATTTCGATCAGAAAATGCACAATTCCAAATAATGCAAATTATAAACTCCTTTCTAATTTCATTCTACCTTGGCCAAGGACTACTGGGTTGTCATTTAACGAATCACATAGGACATATCTCTTCTTTTACTAGAAGTGGTAGATTCTTTATTGATCATTCATTATCTCCATATGTCCCAAGCATATCCTTTGATATACTCAAAGGGTGTTAAGGAATAAGTCAAAGTGTAATTCATTACACACAAGATACTATGATGATCTCAAGTCCGAGGATCACTTGTACTACTATTACATTAGGAATTCCTATTGACAGGCAAGTAAAACATCTATTAGGTTTTCCTTAGCGAGTCACGTTCAGTGTACTTATTCTCCAATAAGTACCTACATACTTGCTTTAGTGTCTCCACAAAAATGATCATGAGATCAATCATCTTCATCCAATGAGCAAGCAACATATGTACCAATCTATCCGGATTCACTAATCCCCTTTTTAGTAATCCAACGATTGGGAACTATTGTAGTTTTAAACTTTCTAAGAATTTAGATCTCATTAGCATGATCAACATCATGATTCTAAAAGCATTGCTTAAAACTATGGGTTCTTTACATTTTATAAAAACAGCATCATGTAGATAATTAAATGTCTTTAATAATTGAATACTTTTATTAATAAATAAATAAGATCGTTTACAAAGTATATATTTTATCATCATACATGATTGGCTTGTATGCATACTACTTTCAATCTCCCACTTACACTAAAGCCAATCACCATGGTATCTCATACCCATTTTCTCCAAGTGACGATCAAACTGCTGTTGTGTTAAAACTTTAGTAAATGGATTTGCAATGTAGTCTTGAAAGTCTGCACATTCCAAGGCGACGTCTCCTCTTTCAATGATCTCCCTGATCAAGTGAAATTGCCGCAACACGTGTTTGGATTTCTGATGAGACCTGGGTTCCTTATCCTACGCAACAGCTCTAGTGTTGTCACAGTATAAAGGGACTGCTCCTTCAATGCTAGGAACCACACCAAGTTCTGTTATGAACTTCTTCATCCAAACAGCCTCCTTTGCAGCTTCACTTGCAGCTATGTACTCTGCCTCTATCACTGAATCAGCAACTATTTGCTGCTTGGAACTCTTCCAACTCACTGCGCCTCCATTCAAGGTAAATATATATCCCAAAATAGAATTACTATCATCTTTTTCCATTTGAAAACTTGAGCCCGTGAAGCCCTCGAGTTTTAATTCAGACCCACCGTAGACAAGAAATACATCCGTAGTTCTTTGTAAATACTTTAGGATATTTTTCACTGCCTTTCAGTGCTTTTCTCCTAGATTCGACTGATATATGCTTGTTACACTAAATGCATGAGCGACATCTGGTCTAGTTCATATCATACCGTACATGATAGATCCAATCGCTGAAGCATAAGGAATCTTACTCATACGGTCTCTCTCCTCAGGTGTCTTTGAGGCCTGTTTCTTGGAGAGATGTATTCCATGGCTCATCAGCATGAGACCTCTTTTGGAATCTTTCATGCTAAACCTCTTTAGCATCGAGTCAATGTACGTTCCTTGGGATAAGCCAATCATCCTTTTAGATCTATCTCTATAAATCTTTATCCCCAAAATATAGGATGTTTCTCCCAAGTCCTTCATGGAGAAGTGTTTAGATAACCAGATTTTGATCGATTGTAGCATAGGAATGTCATTCTCTATCAGTAATATTTCATCAACATATAATACAAGAAATGAAACAGCGCTCCCACTAACCTTCTTTTACACATATGGTTCATCCTCGTTTTTGATAAAATCAAACTCTTTGATTGTCTCATCAAAACGGATGTTCCATCTATGACAAGCTTGCTTCAATCCATAAATGGATTGTTGCAGCTTACAGACTTGATTTGTTCCAACCTTTGAAACAAATCCCTCTAGCTGTGTTATAAACACATCATCCTCAAGTTTCCCATTGAGGAAGGCCATTTTCACGTCCATCTGCCAGATTTCATAGTTGTAATAAACTGCAATCACAAGAAAAATCCAAATGGACTTGAGCATAGCTACTGGTGAGAAGGTTTTATCATAGTCAACTCCTTGTCTTTGCTTGAAACATTTTGCAACCAGTCGGGCCTTATAGGTCTCTACCTTGTCATCCGCTCCAGTCATTCTTTTAAAGACCCATTTACACCCAATAGGCTTAATGCCTTCAGGTGGTGAAACCAAAGTCCTTACTTGGTTCTCATTCATGGAGTCCATCTCGAATTTTATGGCTTCAGGCCATTTCTCTAAGTCTTTATTACTCATAGCCTGTTCGTAATTCAATGGATCATCATCATTCATGATGCGTACCTCATCGTCATCCTCTATGACGAATCCATACCTATCAGGTATCTTCGGTACTTTTCTAGATTTACAAATAAGGTGTTGTACAGAAGGTGTCTCTACTTGGACAGGTTCATCCAATTGATCTGTAGTGGTTTGTGGTTCTTGAATTTCTTCAAGATCTATTTTCCTCCCACTAGCCCCTTCAAGGATAAACTCATTTTTCAAGAAGGCAGTGTGTTTCGCAACAAACACCTTTTGTTCAGTAGGATTGTAGAAATAGTATCCCAAAATTTCTTTAGGATATCCCACAAATGTGCACTTATTAGATCTTGTCCCAAGCTTATCATTTTAAAACATTTTCACATAAGATGGACATCCCAAAATCTTAACATGCTTAAGACTAGGTTTCCTTCCTATCTACATCTCATATGGAGTCTTGGGGATGAATTTTGAGGGTACCTTATTTAGTAGATATGCAGCCGCTTCTAGGGCATAACCCCAGAATGATACTAGAAGATCGGTAAAAGTCATCATGGAACGAACCATATCCGACAATGTTCTATTTTTCCTTTTAAATACTCCATTTAACTGTGGTGTACCTAGTGGAGTCCATTGTGAGATTATACTATTATCTTTAAGACAATCGAGAAACTCACCACTTAAGTATTCTCCAACTCAATCTGATCGAAGAATCTTAATACTTTTGCCAGTTTATTTCTCTACTTCACTTCTGAACTCTTTAAACTTTTCAAATGATTCAGATTTGTATTTCATTAAATACACATATCCAAATCTTGAGTGATCATCAGTGAAAGTAATAAAATAAGAATACCCTCCCCGAGCATCCATTGTTATAGGTCCACAAACGTCTGTGTGAACTAACGCTAACAACTCTGTAACTCTTTCTCCTTTTCTGCTAAAAGGAGATTTAGTCATTTTACCCATGAGACAAGATTCACAAGTTGGATATGATTCATAATCAGATAGCTCTAAGAGTCTATCCTTATGCAACTTGGATAATCTTGTTTCATTGATATAACAAAGTCTACAGTGACACATATAGGTATAATTAACATCATCTATTTTCCTTTTCTTAGTTTGTTCAATTTGAAATATATTTTCATGCAATTCAAATATATAAAGTCCATTTCGCAAATTACCAACACCATATAAAACATTGTTATTATAAATAGAACAACTATTGTTCTTTATTATAATGTCAAATCCATCCATATCTAATACGAAAATAGAAATAATGTTTCTAATGATATTCAGAACAAAATAACAATTATTTATATAAATAGACTTGCCCGTAGACAGTGCTAAACAATAAATGCCTACAACTAATGCAGTAACCTTTGCTCCATTTCCCACTCGTAGGACAACCTCATCCTTATTCAGCTTTCTACTTCTGACCAGTCCTTACACAGTATTATATATGTGAGTGTTGGGTTTGTACGAAATCATGGCGCAATCAAATTACAAAAATTAGCGAAAGCATGGTATATCAGAGTTTAAAAATTTCTACAAAACCATTACCCGGATCATCCTTTCTGCAAATTTTTAATTTAAAACGATAAATAAGAAGTTATGTAATCATACCCTTGTAGAACGAAGCTTCCACATATGCAAGTTCAACTCATTGCTCTCCGTGATCTCCTTGAATTTTCGGGCTAGATTCCTTCCTTTGATCAACGTTAGCCACTCAAGTGTTTGGCCTCTAGAGGTGATCCACCAAGGAAGAGGAATTATCAAGAAGAAGGATAGTTGGCTAAACCCTAGTTTTCTATCCTCCATAGAAAAGGAGTACTATCCAACAATTAGAATTGCATCAACTGATATCTGTTATAAGACTCCTCTTATATAGATATTGGTCAACCCTTCTAATCCTATTAGACATAGGGTTTCATTTAATTAATTAAACTCTTTTAATTAATTAGGTTTCCCAACATATTAGGATTTAATTAATTTGCCTCCTAATCTTATTAGGAATAAGTGATAGTACTAGTATTAAATTAATTCCTAAACTCCTTTAGAAATTAAAATAATAATAATTGTAATAATATTAATAAGACTCCTCTTATTAATTTATATTTAATATTTCTAAAATATTAAATAATAAATATTTAGCTATTTAATTTATTCTATCACCATAGATTAAATTAATTACACTTAATGCATTATTATGATTATGGCATTACCTTCTTAAATAATTATTCTTCCTTTTAAGGTGTGACCCTTTAGGTTCTCCATATTAAACCGGTTGTGAATAAATCAATTAGAACAATTCTAATCTTATTTAAATAAATAAATTAAACTAATAATCTATTTAAATAAATAATATTTATTCTACAATAGGGATAAGCCTCCCCAGATAATATAGATTTCAACATTAATCATAAAAGAAGCTGTGAGTAAATAGTTACCGTACAATTCAATCCTTCCACCATACATTGTCCCAATTAAATATAAGACATGTAATTACTGTCAAGTCTTATTTTATTTAATTATATGTATTTCGATTAGAAAATGCACAACTCCAAATAATGCAAATTAGAAACTTCTTTCTAATTTTATTCTGCATTGGCCAAGAACTACTGAGTTGTCATTTAACAAATCACATAGGACATATCTCTTCTTTTACTAGAAGTGGTAGATTCTTTATTGATCATTCATTATCTCCATATATAACTCATTATACCCAAGCATACCCTTTGATATACCCTAAGGGTTTTTAAGGAATAAGTCAAAATATAATTCATTACATACAAGATACTATGATGATCTCAAGTCTAAAGATCACTTGTATTACTATCACATTAGGAATTCCTATTGACCGGTAAATAAAACTCCATTAGGTATTCCATAGCGAGTCACGTTCAGTGAACTTATTCTCCAATAAGCACCTACATACTTGCTTTAGTGTCTCCACACAAATGATCATAAGATCAATCATCCTCATCCAATGAGCAAGCAACATATGTACTAATCTATCCTGATTTACTAATCCCCTTTTTAGTAATCCAATAATTGGGAACTATTTTAGTTTTAAGCTTTCTAAGAATTTAGAACTCATCAGCATGATTAACATCATGATTCTAAAAGCATTGCTTAAAACTATGGGTTAATTACATATTATAAAAATAGTATCATGTAGATAATTAAATGTCTTTAATAAATGAATACTTTTATTAATAAATAAATAAGATCGTCTTCAAAGTATATGCTTTATCATCATACATGATTGGCTTGTATGCATACTACTTTCAATCTCCTTGCACTAAAGTCAATCGTCATAGTATCTCATACTCATCTTCTCTAAGTGACGATCAAACTGTTGTTGTGTTAAAGCTTTAGTAAATGGATCTGTAATGTTGTCTTGAGAGTCTACACGCTCTAAGGTGATGTCACCTCTTTTAATGATTTCTTTAATCAAAGTGCCGCAACATATGTTTAGATTTAAGATGAGACATAGGAACTTTTTCTAGTTCTGTAATGAACTTAACATCCGAAACATCAACTTGCAGCTTCACTTACAGTTATATACTTTGTCTTTGTCACTAAACCAACAACCTTTTGCTATTTGGAACCTTTTTAATTCATTGCACCACCTTTCAAGGTAACGACTTACCCTATAGTGGATTTTTTGTTGTCTTGGTTAGTCTGAAAACTTGAGTGTGTTTAGTCCTCTAGTTTAATTCAGACCCATCATGTCTCATGATGACATCCTTAGTGTTAGTTAAGTACTTTAGGATGTTTATCACTGTCCTACAGTGATCTTCTCCAGAATCTGACTGATCAACATCAAGTCTTGTATATTTCATTGCATACATGATAGTAACTCATGTAAGAACCGTGAATTTCATGAATAAATATTAATATTGATATAATAAGAAAATGAGTATTTATTTGAATATAAATGTTTATGTGTTATGAGATGAGTAATTCAATTAATTCAAATTGAATTTATAATAATTGAGAAAATATGAAAATTACGATGAACTCGTAGAATGCCTTGTGTGGCACGTGAATGGAAATGATGATGATTTAATTAATTAAAGAATGATAAAATTAATAAGTGAATAATTAATTAATATTATATTGTTAATTAATTATTATTGTGAGTAATAAAATATTAATGAGTAAATGATTAATAGAGATAATAAGATTTATATTTATTCAATTAATTGTTGTGTGCAATATTATGTGATAATTAATCGTATAATATAAAGTGCCTACATTCAGTTAAAAAGAAAGTGTGGTGTGACACTTTAATGTGACTATATAATATATAAAACTATATAGTAAAAATGAATGAATTATATAAGTTACACAAATGATGTTTACGTGACAACTTGATGTGTTTAGAAACATTAAATGTGTACCTTGTAGAATATTAAATTAGATTTGATAAATAATTGATATTTAATAATGATTTCAAATAATCAAGTATACTTGAAGTAATAAAGTTTATGATAATGAGGAAAGATAATATTCAATTAAATTATATTCGGTATTATCAAATGTACATGGATTATATATTGATGTGTATACATGTACCCCCAATTTGTTACAATGTGATATTATTTATCCATTAAAGCTACATTGTGACTAAAAGAGAATTAACCTAAGTATATATATATTATAAAACTAAGATATAGTATTTCATTTTGCCAAGTTGTTGAGATATAACCTTGTCCCACATTCATTGTCATTTCTCTCCTTACGTGTTTAGCCCAAAGGTTAAGCCTATTGCTTGCAAAATCAACTTACCAAACTGGCCAATGATCAAAGGGGGAGTGGCTGCCACAGTAGAATTCAACTACTCTCCATTAACCATCAAATTCTACTCATTTTGGTGGGAAAAACTATTGTCTGTGTAATTCATTCTCTATAAATGAAGCTCTTTTCCTTCTCATTTCAATTGCTAAAAATTCTGTTAAGTATAAGATATAGAGTGAGTATACTTAGATAGAAAGAGAGAGAGAGAAATCGATTGGACGAGTTAGTTCAAGCTTAACAGAGGTATAACCTCTTCATTTTTGAAATTTATAAATCTTAGTAATGCATGAATTATATGATAATTGGATTAAGGAATGTTGTGAACTTGTTATCTAAGTTAGAATGCATGTTAGGAATGTAATGTGGCTTGAAATTAGCATGTTTTGTGAAGAATTTCATGTTTGGGCTTGTGTTCTGCCGTTGCAGAAGCCTTTCTAAACTGTTTAGGGTATGGCGCAGCTGCGCTCTCCCTGCAGTTCAAAATGGCGCAGCTGCGCCAGGCACCAGTCATGAACCTTACTTTCTGTTACAATCTGATAAGTTCTAACTTGTTGGTATCACTTAGACATGCATGAAAATAGGTTTAACATGTATAAATATGTACCTTGACATAGCATGAACGTTCTTGATTTCGTTAGTATACGTTTACTAAATGAACTTATGGTTTCAAAAATGAAGTTTAACATATACCATGATGTTTATGTTCTGACTTTTTTAGCATGTGTGTAAGGTCTAGCTATGCATGAAATGCGAGTCTAAGGTGTTGGGTATACACTAGAATGCATAGTGTAAGTTAAAATGATTTCAAAAGCAAAACTCAGACTTTTTGCAAACTAAGTTGCATGAATGTGGTGTAGCTATATTCTAAACATATAGAATACATGGTAGTACCCTTATGTCATTAAACAAGACCTACGTATGTACTCACCTAGTCGGATATGTTATGAACTATTTAAGCATGAGTTTAGACATGTTTTAAAGTGATAAACGATATTAGCTATGCGTAAGTGAATCAAATACATGCAAGCATGCATATTACAGATTATATGACCACCTCACATGTATACATGGCAAACATAGTAACCTTTATGATTTCATGACCATTATTTGTCCTTAAGTCATTAGAGATACTAATCTAGAACTATAACATGTAAGTTGAACTTGAAAAGATTATGTAAGCATGCAAGACCCTTTAACATGTGTATATACTATGTGGTAATATCTATGTATGCTTATGATTGGGACAGAACCAGGGAAAGCAAAGCTTAACTCTGGTCTGGCCTGGGGACAGCGCAACTGCGTCGTCCCTAAGCCTAACCAGAGCGCAGCTGCGCCAGACTGCATTCTAGTCTGGACAATTCTGCTTATTTCTGATTTTGGCAGTTTGCTTGTAGTACTACTCTAAGCTGCTAAACAGAGTCTGATTGGTACTGATATGTGATAATGATATACTATCAAGATGTTTAATTTATAAAAGGAATTCTAAAGATAGTAAAGACATAATCGATTAAGTGTTATGATTCAATATGATGCTATACGTGGTATAACTATGTAGCAAGGATAAGATTTAACATATGTGTTGATTGTATGTACGAGATAATGTATGTTGTTAAACTGTGTAACTAATAGATATCCTATATACATAAATATGTTATAATAGGATTCGAAAAGCGTTGATAAGCTTTATATTGGTAAACTACGCATAAGGCAAGTTCCCTGACTTTCACAACTTTAAATATTGTGTAAGTATCTAAACCTTATCTCTTTTGAGCAAGTTTCCTAACTTCATTTGAAATTGGTATTGAATGCAAGTATTCAGACCTTACTTTTATTGAGCAAGTTTCTTAACTTAATTCACTTTATATAGTGTATAAATTTGAATTGTTGCCATTCGTTATTATTCGAATATCGACTTTATATCTGGATGTTGTTGCAAGCATTTGAACTTATCGTTCCTAAATGCATTACAAAAGCGTTTAAGCCATTTGATTCTGCTAGACTAATATCTTATGCTAGAAAGCTATCCAAACCAATTGATTGGTGCAGAATCTTATAATTGAGTGAGATGAACAACCATTTTAAAGGGGAAACTATATTTGTCGGGAGACCGATGTGCGCACTTGAGTACAATTAAATGTTATGCATAGCGTAGGATACTTTAGGCTGATCACCTGTTGTACTTGTTTTGTTAGATTATCAGCATATTACTGTTAATTCTAGTAGAAGTTCATAGTCCTTAGTGACTGCTCAGTATTCATTATTTTGAATTCTCAAAATAATTAAGCGTTGAATCCTATTGATATCTTTCTGCCCTTAGTGACTATTGTTGAGAACTATCGATACTTCTTGCTATTCTGGAACTATCAGTTATTGTTGTACCCTTGGGAATTGAAAATTATATTGATCCCCTTATTGCTATATTACTTGCTGAGCAAACTTGTTGCTCATTCACTAGTAGAAAAAAGTAAATAGACAACATTTAAAAAGCGTTGTAATAGGTCCCCCAAAAGTGTCGTGATTAGCAATGTCATCTATTAGACACAAATAGACAACGTTTAAAAAAAGTTGTCTTTTGACACATTAGACAACGTTTTTTCAAAAAAGCATTGTCTATTTGTCAAATAGACAACACTTTTTAGACACAAATAGACAACGTTTAAAAAACGTTGTCTTTTGACACATTAGACAACGTTTTTTCAAAAAAGCATTGTCTATTTGTCAAATAGACAACGTTTTTAGACACAAATAGACAACGTTTAAAGACAACGCTTTTTTAAAGAAACGTTGTCTATTGGACACATTAGACAATGTTTTTTTTTAAAAGCGTTGTCTATTTGACACATTAGATAACGTTTTTTCTAAAAGCGTTGTCTATTTAACACATTAGACAACGTTTTTTCTAAAAAGTGTTGTCTATTTGACACAATCCACAATATTTAAAGCCAAAATATAAGCATTCTATGTTTCAAAATATCATACATTCCAATAATACCATACGTTTACAGTTTTAAATTCACTTGTCAATATAATTACTACTACGCACATTGAATTGCGAATTTGACTACATCCACAAAATATACCAAACTATCCATAAAATTAAGATGTTGGCCTCTTCTTGTGCTAGCTCCACTGTAGTCAGCTTCTCTCTCAGCATTTCATTCTCCTTATTTGTCTTCTTCAACACTCGTTCAAGATGGAGGAAGCACATTCTTAGCATTATTTATGCACCAACCAGATATAATCGTGCCTAATAAAGAAAAAAACATATACAAGCATATATAAAGAGCTGCCAACATACTTGTTCAATATGGAGAGAATGTTGCTTCGAGCCTGGCAAAAAAGATTAATGTTATCATGGATCTGCAAAGAAAGAGAATGAAATGAGGATTAAGACGAATGTCAAAACACTTGTCCACTTCCTAGCGTGAACGAGAAGCTACATGGATCTAAAAATGAGGCCAGTAAAATACAAGGTGTGAAGATCATTAAGCAAATGTCTGTGTCAGTATGACAGAGAAATCCAACTAAGCAATCTGGTCAATACATGCAGAGGGTCACACCATCACAGCATCACTGACAGGCAGCAAGAAAGAATGAGATACTTGATGCCACAATGCCATGAAAATGAACTCTTCACAATCTGATGTTTACCTTCCACAAATTTTTGTTAAAATAATTACTAGATTCATCTTCATCACATTAGTTATCAAAGCATGGGCAACCATTGGGTCCTGAATGTAACATTAAGCAATTGATAATTGCAATGACAATTGCCACACAAAAGTTAATGACTATCCCACGTAAAAGTTTCAAAATCATCAGGTATAAGTATCTCCCCAACTGATCTACCCTAAGATTCATCTATTTTACTTGTTGACTATATTTTTCAGCGTTACAGAAGAAGCTCCCAAGTATGACCAACATGTATTGAAATACTGATGCACTTGTAATAACCAATTCCAAAAAAAAAATTATAATAGTAATCCAAGCCTAATAGCCACACATAAAAGACCAAAAGGACGTAAACCTCCACAAAGTCCAAATTCAACAAAATAAATACAATTACAGGTAAGTAAATAAAGGCCCCTTCCATTTGAATAAAGTATGGAACAGATATTGAATATTAGAGAGTACACACCATAAAGCCATTAAAGGCAAAAGAGTCTTGTACCTGTTCTCAGGGGCAGACCTATGCTGAGGGCAGCATAGGCGCCTGCCTATCCTGAATTTTTTTCTTATAGGTATTAGAGGGGCAGATGTGTAATTTAATAAACTTAAAGGGGGTAGATTAATGGACGAGTTATATTTAGAGGAGGTAAAAAAATATATTTTACTCTTAATTTTAAAATTTAAATGAATCTGTTTTGTAGCTTTCATTTAAGCTGTAAATCTATTAATCTATTTTCCGTCTGCTAATGAAGAAGTAGGAAGGAGATAATCAGACACATATATTTTATATTAAAATATTTTAAGTTGATTTTAAAAAGTTAAAATTGAAAAGAATATATTTTATTATTCCAATGAGATGAATTAGTTTTAGATGAAATGTACTATTCCCTCCGTTCCCATAAAAGATGACTAAATGTATACTTTTTTTGTTTAAAAAAATGTGAGATAAAATATATAAAGTGAATAGTACATATGTTATTTAGTAGGGTCTATTAATATAAAAAAATAAAACTATTCATCATTTTATGTATTCTTGTGGAATCACTAAAGATAAATTTAGAACTTTTTTATTCTCTTTCCTCTACTTTTATTTTTTTTTAATACGTGTGCAAATTGTATTTTGTTTATCTTTTGGGAAATGGGGGAGTAATTTATAACTTTGATATATTTAGTTTAGACATTTTTGGGACTTTTTTCACTTCAATCATCGTTTGAAGATTATTTGTGCTATTCATTAGTTATTTTTGTGATTGACCTTTTTTTTAAAAACTTTTTGATTAATTTGTTTAAAAGGATTAAGAAAAGAAGAAGATTGTGGCAGTGCAGAGGTTCCTTTAAATTGATTAGATTTTGATTATACGTGTTCCAATGTTTGTTTCTACATCAAAATAAACCACTAATTTTTAAAAATATATATAGATAAAGACAAAAAATTGAAGAACTATATTTGTACATAAACCAAGCGAAACTCAAAGTGGTAATAAGGTCAATGGCGAATCTATTAAGAGAAAAGAGTAGACAGTGCTTATGTTTTGATTTTTTTATAAGTATAGGGAGAAGGGAAAAATAAAACTTAATAAACTTAAACTTATAAAGGAAAAAAAACTTAAACTACTACTACACTAAAAAATCTAAACACACGGGTATATAATGTATTCAAACTATAGCACTCTAACTCGTTAAATTTTAACCCTTCACTTTAGTTTTCAGCTTAAAAATCCGCCCCTGCTGAGTTCGGATTAGATCCGCCCCTGCTGAGTTCGGATTAGATCCGCCCCTGCCTGTGATGACAAGGAAAGGCTAAAAAGGGTATGGTTGGATTCTCCTGACAGATTGGGCATAAAGTTTCATCCTCTGCAGATGTTGAAGATTTATCCTTGGCGAATGAAAGAAGAAAATTCTTCATGGATGACGAATTCAGAAAAGGAAGAAGCAACAATAACATTTCCTGCACATGAACGATGAATGATTGGTGCGCTGCAGTGATGTAGGAAATTCACCCCTCTTGCCTGTATATGGAGCAATAACACAGTGTATCATGAGGTACAGATTAACCGAAAACTTTCTAATTATTCC
Organism: Panax stipuleanatus; assembly: GCA_020205555.1. Taxonomy (NCBI): domain Eukaryota; kingdom Viridiplantae; phylum Streptophyta; class Magnoliopsida; order Apiales; family Araliaceae; genus Panax; species Panax stipuleanatus. The sequence goes on along the minus strand of CM035115.1, from coordinate 138,259,588 downwards.
ACAATGCACTTCAAATCATTTAGTATCACTTCCTAAGAGGAAACAAAATATAGACAAAACGCAGATCAAACAAAAAGAGATACTCACTCCATTGTAGATATTATTTTGACAGTTTCTTTAAAAATATTTACAGCAGTAAGGATATTAGAAATCATAAATCTCCAGAATTGCCAAATAGAGACAATGAGAAGAAGAAGTAAGAGTCCTGCAATTTAGCTGCCTCGTAACTAGTATATGCAGAAGCCTGAAAAATATATGCCCCGGTCTGCTAATAGATAGTATTTTCCCTTGCGTGATTCGACCTTCTTTTTGTCTAGTCAACAAATTTATTGAGAGCTTTCCGAACATGGAAAGCAAATCACTTGCTGCTTGTTTAACAGATACAGAAGGAGAGGACATAAGGTTTATGACAAGATAAATGAATAAAAGTTCTTCATCCAATTCCTCTGCAGCTTGGCAAACAACATAATCTGTAAAAGCAAGCACATAATAACTGACAGTTTGTCTTGGAGGAAGGAAGTAATGGGTATTGAATGAGATTATTCAGTAATCAATTCTATTTGATAGTAACACCAATGCCATAACAAATTTAATCCATACCAAATTATTCAGTAAAAGCAAGCACATAATAACTGACAGTTTGTACTGGAGGAAGGAAGTAATGGGTATTGAATGAAATTATTCAGTAATCAATTCTATTTGATAGTAACACCAATGCCATAACAAATTTAAGCCAATAAGAACTCTAAGGTCATAGCCATTAGACGTTGTTGAAAATTATACATACTTTGTTTGGCTGAGTTTTTTCATAAGCACCGTGATATACAAATCTTTTGTATCATGCACAAGGATGCTGCGGAAGAAGATCAGCCTGTTTGCATACGTTTAAGCTTAATTTCCATTGTAGAAACAGGAAAAAAATGTATATGCATGCACAATAAAGTCGTTGCTAAGAAATTTTTAAGCAAATTGAAATGTCCAGAAAAGAAGAAAAATAAACTGGACCAATTTTCTTCCATAGTGAAATAAATACTACCTCTCTCCAAAAATAAGAGTATACATATGAAAGTTAAATCTCTTATTTTTTAGAGGGGTGGAATGTGGATAAAATTCTTTTTAACACAAAAATATTGAATTTTAAATAACAATGGTAAATCAAAAACTCTTTGAATATAATGAGAGTTGGAACATTATTGAAAGTGGACTTTTATACTTTGGGACATTGATAAAAAGTAAAATCCAATTCTAATTTTGGGATAAAGAGAGTATAACAATGAAAGGCCACTATCAACTTTAAGAAGTAAACCTAACAAATCTGTACAGGAGAGATGCACTGAAGAGATTTCGACATACCATTTTCAGTTTTCCACTTCAAGAGCAGGAAAACAATTTTCAGAATAGATAGTTGTTCGTGCTCAAGCTCTGACTGAACAAGAGTAACAAACAATGACAATACCACTTATGACAGTTCAGGTATATGACAATCCAAAATTCACATGCCGTCGCACATATAATATCGAAATAGCTCAATTATATCCATCAGAAATTAAGCAGCACTAGTTCTCGGTCATTCGACCTTTGCCTTCTGTTTTCGTGCAGGCTGATGGTGTGAGGATTTTGAAGTGTGAAATAAGAACAGGAAAATGGAACAAACTGGAAGAAGATACTCATAGACATTAGCTAACAAGTTCTATTTATTTATTTTATTTTATTTGGATAAAATACATTTTATATCTTTGAAAATATTTGTTGATCCGCCCATAGATGCACCAATGAGCACTGAGTAGAGGAGTCTTGTATCAGGAAAGAATTTTAAGAAGAGGGAGGGGTAGGCTTAAAATTACTTGGGGCAATAAAAAGATACTTGAAAGAGCGGAATATAAGTGAGGGCATGGCCTTTGATAGGAGTGAGTGGAAGAGTGCAATCTGCATATAGGAAACCGAGTAAGGTGCTCCACATATTTTCTTTTCCCCTTTATTTTTGTTCGTATTCTCTCTCTCTTTCCCTCCCTTTTTTTGTTTTTATTCCTATTTATATATATATGTACGTATAGTTTTATATGTGGATGCATTCTATTTATTTATTTCCATCTATTTATATTTTTATTTTATTTTTCCATTCTTTTTAATTTTTATCTAGTTAGTCTTTCCATTTTCACTTCATCCTCCTACTTTTATTTTACATATGGGATTTCACTTTCGGCCTTACCCAACTAATTTGGCATAAAAGGCTTATTTGAATTGAGCTGTTAATTTCGAAGAAATGTCACCAAAACTAAATTGAGACAAATATTGGATATTAAATTGGTATGGCTTAAATTGCATCTGATAGGATTCATTGACTTGTCTAAATAATAAAAGGAATTTCTTAACATGTGCCCTTATGGCACATGCTAAGCACACTGTTCAAGAGAATATTGTCTTGAATTGTGTGTATATTCTCTTGAACTTTGTGTAAATACAAAAATCAAGAGAATATGCACATAGTTCAATAAAATATTCTCTTGAACTGTGTGCTTAACATGTGCCTTAAGGGCACATTTCATACACCAAAAATGTTAAACAAAGGCAAGTTTCAATCACTTTTGCACATACCGGAATGAGCAATTGCAGACTATTTGATGTTGCCAATCTCTCTGCCAGCAATTGAAGGAGATCACTCTTCACCAACATAGTGGTAGCAACACTTGAAAGTGCAGAAAGATACACAACCACCCATGCTACTTCAGTTGTCAGCTCCTCATCCCTGATACTGTGTCAGGTACTTTTAATATACTTCATAAAATATAAAAACTTGTACTACTACATGCTTGGATAACATATTTTAATATACTTTCACGGCTGCACCATAAATGGAATAAAGAAGACAACACATGGAGGCATCAATGAAGAAGAGACTAAATAAAGTTATGTGGGTGTTAACGCCTGATTTTGTACGCCTGACGAAATCACCCAAAAACGCAGGCTAAAATAGCGTCAACGGTTTAATTGTATCGTTGTGAAATCAAACCCACGAAAATACACAACATAAATAAAAGAATATAAAGCATGAACACAAGAATTACGTGGAAACTCAATTGGGAAAAAACCACGGAGAGAGAGAGTAATCCACTATAATAATATTGGGAGTACATATGGTGTATTTGTGTTGTATCATATTTCCTCCTGTGTGTTTCATAATGTCTTCAACCCTGCTTGTAGTCGTATTTATAGAAGTCACCTCCACTCGAATCCAACTAGGAGAAGGATTCCTTATCCCTCCAAATAATAAGGAAACACAATCCTATTTTAATAAGGACTCTCTCACTGTCACAATAAATACATATGGGTCGGACCATTAAATAGATTGGGCTGCACCATGGCTAGACCCAAATAATCATATCCCAACATTGCCCCCTAGTCTCTTATTTATAAGGAACTTATAAATAAGAGAGTACCAAAAAGTCTGCTTGGAATTTTATCCTCGAAATTTTATCCTCGAAATTTTTATCCTCGAAATTTTTATCCTCGGGATTTTTATCCTCGTAGGATTTAAATCGCCGTAGAATTTTAATCCTCATAGGATTTTAATCGCCGTAGAATTTTATCCTCGGAATTTTATCGCCGTAAGATTTTATCCTCGGGATTTTATCGCCGTAGAATTTTATCCTCGTAGGAATTTTATCCACTCTTATACCGCCAATACGACCCTTTACCCTCATCTACACTCCTTTGCACCCGATGATCCGAGTCTAGCAAATTCGCTTTTCGCCGGTGAGTTTAGTCGGAACAAGAGTCGGACGGGTTAATTTCACACTGCGAGTAATGGTTAGGTCTAGGATCTGCCTTCGAGGGGTCGAATTTTTTATAGCTCCTGCTGACTGTCATATTGCAAATTTGTCAGCACTGGACCCAAGTCTTTTGTGGGGACTTTCGCAAGCTGTCATCGCAACGAATTTGCCCGCACTGTACCAAAGTCTTTTATGGGCCACCACATGCTCCTTTTTAATTCCAGCCCACTTGAATAATCAGGCCCCTTTTTCAATCCTAACAAAAAGAGTAATAGTAGGCATTAATAATGCACAGATGACGTGAGTAATAAACCCACTGAATCAAGAAGTTCCGTACGTATGAATTTTGTACACATAGTGTGTATGTGTGTAAAGTAATATCAAATAATGATGATTCTATAATTTTAATTATTATAAACATATCAGATTTTTAACAGAAATTACATCAACATGCTGGATATATATTATCCATCAAATAAATAGATAAAAAAGTAACTTAGCTTTTCTGTGTAGGCTATATCATAAATTCGGTGATTTTGATCTGACACTAGAACAAGTGTCTTCTTTCCCACAGACGGCGCCAATGTTAACGCCTGATTTTGTACGCCTGACGAAATCACCCAAAAACGCAGGCCAAAATAGCGCCAACGGTTTGATTGTATCGTTGTGAAATCAAACCCACGAAAATACACAACATAAATAAAAGAATATAAAGCATGAACACAAGAATTATGTGAAAACCCAATTGAAAAAAAATCACGGAGAGAGAGAGAGTAATCCACTATAATAATATTGGGAGTACATATAGTGTATTTGTGTTGTATCATATTTTCTCCTGTGTGTTTCATAATGTCTTCAACCCTGCTTGTAGCCGTATTTATAGAAGTCACCTCCACTCGAATCCAACTAGGAGAAGGACTCCTTATCCCTCCAAATAATAAGGAAACACAATCCTATTTTAATAAGGACTCTCTCACTGTCACAATAAATACATATGGGTCGGACCATTAAATAGATTGGACTACACCATGGCTAGACCCAAATAATCATATCCCAACAGTGGGAAACAGATGTAGGCTGCGAGGAGGGGAAAGGGGAATATCACTTGGTATAATGGAAAGCTCAACAGGTGCACATTTAAGTTACAGATGACGCCATGACGCTCCAGAAAACCTTTAAAGGCATTAAACCCATCTGACTTGCTGGAAATAATTCCAGATTGATGATTTATGAGAGATGAAAACATACGATTTCCTCAAGTGTCGAAGAATTGCATCAAGTACCCCATCAATTCTTATAAGTTCTGTTGCAGCTTTCGGTTCTGGTCCCTGCATTCAAATATACCCCATTTGTATTATAAATGTAATTTTAAGAGAATGATTGACAGAGCAGTTTTTAAATAATTAAAATTTTCTTTTATTCATTCCCTTCATAGGAAAAAAGAGCTGCCTTATCAAGTAAGATTACAGGTTGATAGTTCTAGCTAATGGTACTTTAAGAAAATGTGATGAATAGACTTTCGAGAACTCAACAAGCTTTACAGTTTACACACAAAATTTAAATATTTCCAAACCACCCTTTCATTGTTCTGATATTTTTAAGCTATCTAATACAACAAAGCAAGATGTATTTTAAAATTTAAAAACACTTGAGACTCCAATTCAATAACTAATGAAGAGACCAAGACCTTTATTAGGTTTGATAATGACCACGCAGCCGTTCTCACAGTTGAGCCTTTGTTTGGTAGCATCATTCTTGCAAGAGGTGGCAAGGCTCCTTGCGATAACAGAACATTTCTCAACTCCACTCCTTCATCAGCAACTGTAACACTCCAGTCCCACATCGAAAGATAGGGGGAAAATTTGTCTATGTATAGGGAATTAAGTTGCTACCAATAATATCTTCAGTCTTTTGGGTGAGCATGTGGTGGGCTAAGATGACCCAAGAAGATACTATTGGGTCAGTAGTTTAAGGCCTTATTTTGGATGGATTTGATTTGTTCCGGACTCTGGATTTGACCTGGGTTGTTACATATGGTATTAGAACCGACTCTCGAAAGCTCGAATTAAGTTGCTACCAATAATACCGAATTAAGTTGCTACCAATAATACTTTCAGTCATGACTTTTAGATGAGCCTGTGGTGGCCTATCTTTCGATGTGGGACTGGTGTGTTACACCAACATTTCCCAATGGGTGATTGGCATTTCTGTTCCTCCAAGTTGTCACCCACTTTCAAAGTCCTTAAAGTGACATTTTATTGGCGTTTCTGTTCTTTCAACTCATTTTAACCTAAACTCGACCCATTTTGACCAATTTAACACAACCCGACCTAGTTTTACCCAACCTAAATTTTTAATATTTTAAAATATAATAGTATTTTTAAAATAAGTTTAAAATAATAATTATATTTCACATTTTAAAAAAATAATATTTAATTATTTAAAATAAATTATTATTATTAAAATAATAATTATTTTAATATTTTAAAATAAAATAATTATTTTAAAAATAGATATTTTTAATATTTAAAAATAAAATATTAGTTTTTTTATAAAAAAATTAATAATTATATTTAATATTCTAAAATAAATATTTTTAAATAATTTTTATTTTTAATATTTTAAAAGTAAAAAATATTTTTGTAAATATTATTTTAAAAATAATATTTACTTTTAAAATATTAAAAATAATATTTATTTTAGAATATTAAAAATAATAATTATTTTAGAATATTAAAAATAATATTTATTTTAGAATATTAAAAATAATAATTATATTAGTTTTTTTCTAAAAACAATTTTGAATACTTATTATATTTATATTTATATTTTTTTTAATTTTTTAATATTTACTTTTAATATTCTAAAATAAATATTTTTAATAATTATTATTTTTGAAGGAAAATTAATATTTAATATTCTAAAATAATTATTAAAAAATTAAAATAATTATTATTTAATAATTATTAAAAAAATTAAAATAATCTTAATAATTATTATTTTAAAAATTAAAATAATCTTAATAATTATTATTTTAAAAATTAAAATAAGCTTAATAATTATTATTTTAAAAATTAAAATAATCTTAATAATTATTATTATTAAATAATAATTTTTTTAATAAGTATTTCAGAATATTAAATATATTTTTCCTTCAAAAACAATAATTATTAAAAATATTTATTTTATAATGATAAAAATAATAATTATTTTATAATATTAAAAGCAACTATTAAAAAATTAAAATAAATATAAATATAAATATAATAATTACTCAAAAAAATTTAAAAATTTAAAAAAATTATTATTTTTAATATTTTAAAATAAATATTATTTTTAATATTTTAAAAGTAAATATTATTTTTAAAAATAATATTTACAAAATTATTTTTTACTTTTAAAATATTAAAATAAAAATTATTTAAAAAATATTTATTTTAGAATATTAAATATAATTATTATTTTTTTAAAAAACTGATATTTTATTTTTAAATATTAAAAATAACTATTTTTAAAATAATTATTTTATTTTAAAATATTAAAATAATTATTATTTTAATAATAATAATTTATTTTAAATAATTAAATATTATTTTTTAAAATTTTAAATATAATTATTATTTTAAACTTATTTAAAAAATACTATTATATTTTAAAATATTAAAAATTTGGGTTGAGTCAAACTGGGTTGGGTTGGGTTGGGTTAAATTTGGTCAAAATGGGTCGGGTTTAGGTTAAAATGGGTTGAAAGAACAGAAACGCCAATAAAATACTACTTTAAGAACCTAACTGACGAAAATAGTACTTTAGGGACGATTTTAAAAGTGGGTGACAACTTAAAGGGACAAAAGTGTCAATCAGCCATTTCCCAATGCCCACGCACACTGCTCAGCAACTGGCAAGGAACTTTTTTCTAGACATTAAGTGCATATGAAAGGTTATACTGCAGGACTAGCATGTTAATAATTTTGAGCAGATAATTAGAAATAATTCATACTCCCTCCGTCCTAAATTAATTGCTCAATTATGACTTTTTTTAGTCAAATTAACTTTTTTTAAAATTAATAATTAAGCATATATAAATATATTTTTAACATTATAAAAATTGGTATTAGTAGTAAATTATATATACTTTTTTTTTGTTATAACCTCTTCACCTATATTTTGGCAAAAACAGTACACAAAATAGTTTTAAAAAATAGTCAATTTGACAAAAACAAGTCAAAACTGAGCAATTAATTTGGAACAGATGGAGTAATTAATATGCTTATGAACTCAGAAGATACTATTGAAGACGAGTTTAAGATTATGAGATGTCCCTTTTGTATCTATTTATAATTCGATGTAGATCTAATTTTTTTTAATTGCAATAGATAAAATGATGTTTTCTCTAAAGCATGCAGCACAAGTACAAACTGCATATAGCACAATGCTTTAGTTTTCCATTGTAGAGAAATCAAGATTCATTAGCTGGAATAAACAGAAAAGGACCCAAGGTGATGTTAATATAACTAAAAATGCGAGTATCATACTCAAAGTTGATTACTAATATTAGTTCACAAGTTTAATGGTCTAAACCAAGAAAATCACATGTTATAAAAGCGCACCAATTCTTTGGTCCTCTTTTCTGTTGGGTGTGGGTCCTCACCCATGAGTTAGAATTCAAGATAGAAAAGAATTAATTTTCTTTGTGAGCAAGTAAATGGGTTTACTTGATATTAATCCAATTGAAAATTGGGTTAATGGAAACAATATTGAAATTGGAGATTTCATGAAAGGAATCCAAGTTGAAAAATAATTTGATAAAGAGATGTGATCCCTAATTTGATTAGGAGAATAAATTATTTCTAATCCAAAATAGGAATGGATTAGAAAGAGTACTATCAATAAGGCTATGGGGGAGTCTTATTTGATACATGAGAGAAGTTTGGTAGCAAAAAGGTACCAAAAGAATAAAGAGAGAGAATTACAGGTTGTGGGTATCCGGCACCATCTCCATTCAATAGAAGCTTAAAGACTTTATTGTTTGGAGTATTTTTGGGTGGTGAAGTTAATTAGGTTTCTCAACCTAATTAAAGGTAAATTTATATTTTCTTGATTTATTGTGTAACCTCAAGTTTTAGGGCATAAAACTTGGGAGGATTATTGTAAACCCATTATTAGTGATATAGTGGAGATTCGGAGTTTGACCCGTGGTTTTTACCTCTTAGTTTTAGAGGGTTTTTCCACGTTAAATATTGTGTCTTGATTGTGGATGGTTATTTGTTATTTTTGTTCTCATAATTAGTTTTGTTAATTTCCTATTTAATTGCACAAAGACGGTAAAGTAATTCCTGAGATTGAGATTATTTTAGGCGTACTTTTTCCAACATTTTCAACCCAAAGATTCCAAGGCAGTATTTGTTTCAGAGATTAAAGTACCACACCCCTAGCAAAAAAAATTGCAAATTCTAGACACTCAAAGTTTATGTTAGCTTCTAACAATTTAACAAGAAACAACAATGCATTTATTGAGCGCAGAAAAGGAAATCATTTCTTCAAATTATGGGGATCTCACTAGGAAAAAGCATCTATAAAATCATGAAAGCATCATATTTTTAAAACCAACCCACTTTCAAAGCATCTGCTAGATCATGAAAGCATCATGCTTTACATCACCCCTCAACTCAGAAAATAATCATGAAGAGGTCATTTACAAGTGCAGGAGAGATAATAAACACTGTTTGCAAAACATAAAAAAGCTGCATCAATTCAAATTCCAACAACTGCCAAAAGATTTGTGAGAAGTTAATGTCCAATAACTCAAAAATATCATACTTTGGTGCAAAAGGTATAACCAACAGAGTAGAGAAGTTGATATATTTAATTTGGAAGGAGGTCTCACATACAAAAACTCGTAGTCGTTAGAATAAAATCCAGAAGTAAAATATAACTTCATTGATAGAATTTGGAATCGCTATAAGGAGCCATATAAGTATACAAATTCTCTCTTAGAAATAAAATAAGGTGTATAGACTAAAAGTGTCCATAATTGAATATATGTAATTGTAAATAATGTTCCATAAGGACCATAATGTGAAAAATGAACTGATAAAAAGATCCTATAACTGGAAATCGGTAACAAAGATCATTTATGTTGATCAGTGTTGTACAAATCTTTTTATGAAGTAAAAAAGAAAAAAAAGGGGGGGGGGTTCAAAATTTAGTAAATACCAATAAATTGAATAACACAAATGGATCTGCAGCATACATACAGAGGTGACTAGGCCCCCCACTCTCTCTTCTTTTCTTCGTTCACTAGAAAATCAAGCATGTGTGATGGATCCTGGTGATGATTTTTAAAAGCAATCACAATAGACAATATTTCGTGATGGATTATTTGAGTCATCACAAAAAATAGTATATATATGATGACTCTAGTGATGGTTAATTTTGCCATCATGGATATATATATGTGAAGACTATTTCAATCACCAAATATTGTCCAAAAATAATTTTTAGTTTTTGTGATGGCATGCAACCATCACCTATATATTTCTCCTTAACATGATTGCATTTAAGCCATCACAAAGAAAAAAGTTCAAAAAAATATTTGGTGACGGCCAAGACATCACGAAAAGAAAACCACATGTGATGGATATTTATGACGACATTTAAAGCAATCTCAAAAAATGGTATTATATGATGGACTTTTTCAACAATCACAAAATAATAAAATAGATGACTTCTAGTATTGGTTAATTTTTCCATCACTATAAACTATGTGTGACGGTCAAGGTAATCACTAAAAAACAAGCATATATGAGCAACAAATATATTAGGTGATGAAATTTACTAACAATCACAAAATAGTAGTATATATGATGGCTCTTACTGATGTTTAGTTGTGCTATCATTATAAAATATTTGTGACAACCATTACAATTACAGAATTTTTCGCGTAAATTATTTTTTTGTTTTTTGAAGGGAGGCATGTTCAATTGATAAAAATTTCAACGAATACGAAAATATATTTGTTTTGCCATTTATCGAGGGAAATCTTTTTCAATATAGGATATTTTTGACAACCATTACAATCACTAATTTTTTCATGTAAATTATTTTTTATTTTTTTGAAGGGAGGCGGGTACAATTGATAAAAATTCCAACGAACGCGGGAATATATTTGTTTTGTCATTTATTGAGGGAGGTCTTTTTTAATTTATTTTTCTTGATTGTGTTTAAATCATCACACAATATTTCATGTAAATGAAAATATTAATAATTAATATTAGAACACTACAAGAAATTAGGGATGTTGTGAAGGAATTCATTCCTTCACATGAGGAGTTTTCTAGCAAAGGAATAACGAAGAAAAAAAATGTAGTGACAATATAATTATTAACAAAAGAAACATCCTTCACAATTTATATTTTTTCTTTCGCAAATTTTAGGTAGTAGAAGGATATTTGGAGCCAATTTATGATGAATATTTGTGAGGAAAAAAACTATCAATGAATGAAATATTATTCGCTATATATTATTGTTCAAAGGTTTTTTTGTAAGAGATAAAATTGGTCACTATTTTGTTCTAAATAATTTAAAAAAAATTAATTGTGGTGAATATAAATTGTAATATAAATACATTAATTTTTTATATTAGTAAATTTACTTTTAATAACATTTTTAAGTAACTTAGAATATCGAATATTTCTTTTAATAAATTATAAAGTAAATAACTTTACACTACGTTAAACTTTAAAATTTCATACATCGATCATGACAAAAAAAAGTTAAAAAAAAGAGAAAAAAAAGAAGATAATGGAGTTCTTTTGTTGAATAGAGCACAAATGCCAAAAAAAAAAATCATATGTTCTATAGAAATAGTTAAATTTGAGTTTGTTCTTTAATTTATAATATACTACAATTCAAATTTTATTCTTAACAATAATTTTAAGTAATTTACAATATTAATTGTATTAATTAAAATTTGAAGTTACAATAATTTAAATTTTAAAATATTGTAAATTGATAATAAACAAAATTATACTCCCTCGGTCCCATAGTTATAGGCTGATTTTTTATTTTGGGATGTCCCAATATATATGCTACTTACTATTTATAAAATTTAGTTGGTTCATTGTTTTACTTTTATGCCCTTATAATAAATATTCAACCATTACTTTTTTTTTTTGAAGAAACAACATTCAACATCATTATTTTTATCACCACATTTAATGTTGTTGTATTCTCAATAAAAGAATTCAACTTTTTAGGCTTTACTAGTTTAACATATTTTGTGATTGGTTGAAAGTTTATGTAGATTAAAAACTTCATCTTTGGTAAAAGTTCTATGGTTAAGGACTTTAATGGTCAGTACACGCTAATCAATTAAGTTGAGAGTTCCAGTGTGATAAGTAAGGAGTAATTAACTTATTCATTAATTCCATATTAAGGGTATATGTGAAAAATTTCTTTTAAAAATTACCACTTAAACTAACTTAAATGATTTTCTTAAACTATGTGCCAAAAGAAATCAGCCTATAACTATGGGACGGAGGGAGTAATAATTATGACTTTTTTTGTGAAACAAATTAAAATATTACTTTTTTGTTCTACAAAAGAGTTATATTTTACTTTGTTATAATTAATTTATGATATCCTAAAATTAAAATTTAGATTTTTTTTAAGTTTTTGAAATAATAATTTTAGATATAAGATTATTTTTAAAAGAGTTGTTTTTAAAAAAAATATTATCACTCTTTTTTTGGGAATAGAGTTCCTAATTTATATTAATTATGTTTGTAAGTTCTTATTTGAGGGTTGAGGGAAGGGAAGGCAAAACAATTAAAGAAAAGAGTCCCTAAAAAAAATTATTCTATGTTCGACAGTTTTCTCTCTTCGTTTCGCCGCTTGCTCCTCCGTGCTTGCTCCGCCGCTTGCTCCGCCGTTGTGGTTCTCTTGTCCGCTATCAATTTCTTCGATTTGCTTCTTTCTGTTGAAATCTCTGGTAACATTCCCAAATCATGTACCCTAATTTTTTCAAATTTGCTTTTGTGATTGACTTCGTTTCTATGGTCCATGGTGGGCTCTTTTGGGTGTAATGTTATCCTTGGACTATGCTTCAAAACTTTATTTTCAAATCTTTAATGTATAATTTGATCTTAAGTTTCAATTGTACATATATGATGTATTTTGGTTTAATTTGATAATTTTTCATGATTCAGTCTAGTGTATTAGCTCCTCTACTATTTATATGCACTCTTTCAGTTAGTCCTATGTCAATTTGCATGTATTATGTATTAGTAAATGTAATATATATAAATATACTAATATATATATATATATATATATATATATATATATATATATATATATCTTGTAAATATGAAAGGTGTATTAGTGCAGTATATATATGTAATATATGTATATGCTGGAACTAAAGTTAGATTTATAGGATATGAAGGGAGCTTAATATTAAAGGGAGCATGATGTGGTTCATTCTAAGTTAAGTTTAGAACGACTAGATGAAGTTAAGCATGAGCTGTAATGATTTTTAACCATTAGCAACCCTTAGCAACCCATTAGTATATGTTGTCTCTGATAACTAGCAAAGCATGAAGTAATCCCAATTCTCCGTGCTATTACAAAATTTCCCAGGGAAAGAATCAATCTATCCTTCAAAACACTAATACCAAATTCTATTAAAGCCCTATGCATGTCCCTGGAACAGCAACTCTCTTTAATATACAATACCCTCCCCATATAAGGTAATAAGAATAAGTAAAAAAAATATTATTTGATCGATAGCTGGGGCAATTCAAAACTCCGGCATTCTTCCATTAAGCATGTCAAGTCACAGGGGACGGTCACAACAAGAAGCCGTAAGCAAGATCATAGTATACGTTGAAAGATCATAAAGGGATTTCCTTCAGAATTAGGAGAACCAACATTACAAAGCACATGATAATGAGTACTGTACCACACTTCACCATTCCCCTTTTTTTCTGAGTTCTCTCTGCCTGCAAGTTCAATTAATTCCAACATGATATTAGAAAAAAAGTAAAATAGATGAGAGAGTAAAAAGCTAGGGGCAGGGTGTAGCAAAAGCTTTGTACTCCCACCCCGTCTCAAAAATGAGAATCCTACCTATTTTTGGTGGACTTTTTCTTTTCCAAATATTAGGTTTATACAAGACATGTTTAGACATAATTTCTTTCTAAAACTAAACGTCAAAGACTAACATTTATATATTTTTTTTAAAAGTCATTGAAAAGATTTGTCCTACTTGTTCTGTACAAATCTCAATATTCGCGATGGGGGGTTGGGGGGTTGGGGGGTTGGGGGGTTGGGGGGGGGGGTTAAGAGATAAAAGAAGTATGCTCTCATTTCCAGACGAATGTAGTATTTAAAAAGAGAAGCTTGAACATAAAAGGAAAAGAAGACCTTCTGCAGCTGTTTAAAGCCTTCTTCTACCGATGCAACAACATTTTGAATATTGTAGTCTATTCTATCAACAATAGTGCCCTGTTTGGAGAAGTAAATTCAGTTAATCACCACATATATTTGAGGAAGTTCCTGCACCCTATTAAATTGAACGTGAAGCTTCTAACCTGGTCAATAACAAGGACCGACAGATCCTTCATAATTTGAGCAAGCTCATCCACTGATTCTACAACCTACCAGAACCAAGATAAGGGATTACAAATGTTCATATATATAGGGAACTGGTATTTCAACAAAGATCCACTCACATGAATATTAAATGGAACCTACATTCATGTGAGTGAGGCCTTGTGGAAATATCAAAATTTCGTTGTGGAAATAACACTTTCCATATATTGGCAGTCACTAGAAAGAAGGCATCAAGGCAGCAAAGAAATAAATACCAGACAAAAGCTTTACACTTACCTGTTGAATCTCTCTCTCCCTTTCTGCAGTGAAAGCCTCACTTTTCTTTTGTTTGGCCATTTGGTGTTCATTGTATACCTATAGAACATTTGTAAAATTATACTAAATTATATTCTGATAGAAAGAATGTGGAAAACCTCTTATACTTACAAGTTATATTTTAGAAGAAGAACATGCTCCCAACATTTTTAGGGACAAACACTTCCTAAAACACCGAAAGGAAAAAAGAAAGAAAAAGAACACTCAAAAAGTCACAAGCATGACCACAGCCAGGAAAGAAAAGAAGAATGAAGCAGCAAGGTAAGATTCAGAATATCTTATACATAATATAGGTTTCCAGTTTTCCAACTCAATAAATCCACACTTGTGTGTCACACAGGAGTGCCTTTTATTTCTTTATGCTTTTGTTACTGCAAGGTTACTTGTGTTCACTCCCTTTAGGCTCTTCTAGTAGTTTATGTAATGATTTAAGTGAATTGAACAAATAAAAGTGAGGTTAGAATCTATTTTGAGAATGTAGAGCAAGCTGGTTTTGCTGAAGATCAGTTGCAATAGTGCAACTTTGAGCCTTTATTAAGCCTGTTTGTAATGTCTGATTTGGCAGAGTTATATATATATATATATATATATATATATATATATATTAAATACTATGCCATGCCCTCTATATCATGCCAAGGTTTGGTTTTCATTGATCGTGTAGGTTGTAAACTAGAAAATCGTGAAATGGGCATTTGGCTATGGGGCAGCAAGGCGTAGCTGCTACTTGCAGGCAGCTGCGCGCAAGCGCGCTGCTGGCTACGCTGCACTGCAGCAGTCAGCTAGCTTGTCTATGCACTTTGATGATGTTGGAGTATCTAAAAACTGCTAATAATAGTAAAAGTTGTTTTTAAAATTTACATGATCGAACAAAATTTAAATTATAGCATTTTGCGAATTGACTTCAAAAACTCAAACAAGACTCTTTTGTGGAACAGAGGGAGTATTTTTAAGTGTACTATCACCCAGCCACGAAAATAATTTAGAACTTGCCACTCAACTTAAACGAATTAAATATTAGAAGGAAAATACTATACAATTTATATGTATATATTAACAGTCTTTTTGATGAGCCGAGATCTGTTTGTTAACATTACTGATCACTTTCAGTTATAACTTATAACATACTTGACATGTTTCTTTCTTTAATTTATCAGTAATAGCAAACTGTTATGAGCTTGATAATTAAAAGTTGTTGTGTGTTCACCAACTGATATTAATAGAATACCTATATTAAATAAAAAAAACCTACTCTTATCAATAGAATGGACAATATATGTGTTGTGTAAGGTATATTTTATGATATATCAGGTATTCCTCAGTATTTAAAGCGATCCGACATTCCCTTGGTATTTTAATGACTGCCCACCAAATGATGAACTCCCTTCGTTGGGAAAAAAATG
This sequence comes from Panax stipuleanatus, assembly GCA_020205555.1. Taxonomy (NCBI): domain Eukaryota; kingdom Viridiplantae; phylum Streptophyta; class Magnoliopsida; order Apiales; family Araliaceae; genus Panax; species Panax stipuleanatus. The sequence continues at coordinate 138,243,486 of CM035115.1, read as the reverse complement.
ATTCTACATTTTTTGTTGATATTTTTTATTTATATATTTTTACTTATGAATATTAAGGTTTCCTAAGATACATTTGGAGATAATTTTTCATCAATATTAAACTTTAATGACTTAATTTATTCTTGAAAAATAATTGAAACGAACATCTGTAATATTGTCCTATGTGAACCATAATATTTTTGAAGAACATAAAATAGACAAAGTTATGACTTTTTTTTCCAGATTGAGGCAGTGCATTACATTCTTCACATGATAACAACGGTTACAAGACCTGCCAAAACTAAATTTAATAAAAGGTTATGAGATATATCATACTTATGGTTTCCTAAGATATATCATACTTATGGTTTGAATTAAAGTTGATTTAAGAGTTTTTCACTTATATTTACATTTAGGACTTTATGATCACATTTTATTAGATGTTTCTATCCCTCTTTGTTAATGGGGTGATTTAATTGATAGCTGCATTAGACTAAAACATAATCCTTGAAAACTGATCCTACCATCTACTCAACCAAGGGACTGAGTACTAGATGTACTGGTACACAAAATCACCACCCTCCAATGAATGCTTCTTTAGTTCATCTAAAGCTCATTGTACTTGCTAATCTTATAACTTTTAGATTCATTTTCATTGCTACTCAGGAAGATAAATATTTTCATTTGAAGTACAATAAGTTAAATCTTTTAAGCAAAGTAATAATTATCAAAAGTGTAAGGGAAACACTATGCTGTTCATTGTTTAAGACAGGATGTAATGCTACTGCTTAATCACTTAGCAAAAGAGATTCTTGTTTTGTCATAATAAATGATAGTAACATATTTTTAGGTTGGTCTCTTACCAATGGGCAATTGGTTTTGATAATAGCTTCAAATAATATAATGTAATATGTTCCCACATTGGTTGGACAGTGAAAATGGAGTTATCTAGTGGAGGATTGTTAATTATTTGTTTTATATATAGAAGCTTCTTTACATTAAAAAAAATTTATTCATTAATCTATACCAAATTCAGCCCTGCATTATTGTTTATTTCATTGCTACAAGTGGTTTAACTCAAAACTTAACCATAACACAACCTTAGTTGCAGGGAAGCTCTGTCCAACGATAGGTACTACAACCTGTGCATAAGCAATGAGCATGGGAACATGTCAGGATAAACTATAAACCATTCAGGTTTCATTCAGCATGAAAATTAAGAAGATAGTGACATTATAGTTTGTCTGAAAAATAAGATTGTCTATGTCCATATGTATTTGACTGTGTATTGAGAGATTCATATGCAGATAAGCCAGGCCCCTGACTCCCATCCCCAACTAAGGGAGCATAAGCTTCAAATAGAAAGTTCAGCTTACAGATTAGATGCTAATTGATTTTGGTGGTAGTAGAGTAATGAAGAATTTTGAAATTGCATTATAACATCATCTTTATCATTAGAGTTAACTAGATTAGCTGCACAATCTCTTCATTTTCCTTGGAACACGTAAGCCTGGTGAAAATATATTTTATGAAATCAAATTATATTCCAGAAATGAAGTTATATCCTGTTCTTTTGAAATTGGTTCCTAGCTCCATGATATTGCAATAAAAGTAAAACAGTAGCATGCTAAAGTAAAACATTATTTTAGAGGTATTATGTTAATAATAACAATATTAGTGTATGAAAATGTATAGAAGCTTATATAAAGTCACATACTACTAATAAAGAACTCTGAATTCAGAAAAAGATTTGACTAAATTTCCTTCAATCATGTCTGAATAATAAAAGGTCTACATTCTACTAGTTAAAATTACTTTATAACGCATGTCGTGGTCATGGGTTGAATTATGTGAATTCATTTTTTATTTGGTCATTCATCAGTCTTCGATTCTTGTATATATTTATATTGAAACCCCCTTTTATATTGTTATAACTTTAATCATTTCTTTCATTTATCATATACTTAATTATAAGTTTTTTTCTACTCCAGCTATGGTGAGAACTAGAGGTGGGAGTATTGTTTTCGGTAGGCGATCAACTCTTCCTCGTAATAATGGCCACACTGTTAGCATGGAGATAATGAGAGATGAGCCTATTGTATCTAATAATAGTTGTGAGAGTGTTGATGGAACTATGCCGAATACTACTCAAGCCGAAAGCTTATCTCGTAATGAAAGGGGACTAACTCTAGGGATAATGAAGCCTAAAACAGGCCAAGAAAAGATGCTGAGAATGACAACGCAGGCGATGACGACTCTCAAGAGGATTCCATGGAGAATTCGGGATGATCTTGATTTCATTTACTTATCAATTTATTAGTTTAGGGTTCTTTGATAGATGTTGGGTTTGTTAATTATCTGATGAACCTATGCCATGTTGTTGCCTATTTAAGTAGTTGGTTATGATCATTTGATATTTAATTAAATGGATTAGGTTTTTTTCATTTAATAATTTTGTATGATTTTACGTTTCAAATTTAGTGTAATTTATGGCATTTATAGATTTAAAATATAAATTTGGCAATTAAATATATTTTAATATAGGAATTTTGTGATGGCTTCACTATCATTAAAACGTAAAAATAGGTAGCAAAAATAGGGACAATTGTGATTACTTTAGCAATCACAAGAGACTTATGTGCCTGACTGTTTTAGCCATCACAAATGTCTTAACATTTGGTGATTGTTTTGGCCATCATAAAAACTTTACCAATTCTGTGATAGTCGTGGCCATCACAAAAGGATGTGATTGTTTCGGCCATCACAAATAATTGGTGATTGTTTTGACCATCACAAAAAGATGTGATTGCTTCGGCCATCACAAATAACTACTATACTACCGCGATTGCTTTCGCTATCACAAAAGACTTGTGGGTTTTGTGATGGTCAAACTAATCACAAAATACACGTGCCTTAATGTGACCGATTTAGTCATCACAAAAGGATTGAATGTTTTGGTGATTGTCAAAACCATCACGTAAAATCTTTCATGATGGGCGTATACAAGACGACCATCATAATGCTTAAAGCCATCACGTAAACCTTTCGTGATGATTTGTTTAGTTTTTGTGTTGGATTTTGGCCATCACAAATGATCATTTTTTAGTAGTATATGTCCATGGGTATAATCAATAATGGGGTTTGGTAGAAGGAGAAAGGGGGGGCACCGCTTAAAATTGATAGTCACATAAACTGAGATAGTTAGGGCTTCGATTGAGAGGTATGATAAGGTACGAAATCACGCTAGGGCTTCAATTGAGAGGTATGATAAGGTTTGGCAGTTCGATTGAGAGAGGGAATGAGGTCTGAGTATTGGATTGTTGTGGCAGTTCGATGAGAGAGGGAATGTCAGTTCGTCACGAGAGAAGCAGAGGTCGGAATCGGGGAAGGAGCGTAGAGAGAACCTCCGTGTTTTTCAAGCCTATACAAATCAAAGCTCCGTGTTTCTTTAAAAGACAACGTTTTCTTTAAAAAACGTTATCTCTTTCAAACAAAAAAATTATCCCTTACAAATACACAACACTTTTGTATATCAAACCACAACATTTTTTCAAAAAAATGTTGTGAAAAACTAAACCACAACGTTTTTTTTATAAAAACGTTGTCTATTAAGTGTCATCTATTTACTGTTTTGTAGTAGTTCTTGTTTTTCCTAAAAAAATATTTCAGTTAAGGCAGAGCAAGGCGGACCCTCGGACACTGATAAGGACAAGAGCAAGGCTACGAAGTAACTTTGTACTTAGTTAAAAATATTATGATGATGTAATAAGATTTAATTTATATTATGTATTAGCTATGTCTAAACTATGTTAAGTATGTTTAATCTATGCATGAGATGTTTAAGTTACAAAACCTTGGGACATGAATGATTATATTAAATACATGTAATCTATTCTGTTATTTCCGTTGCGCGAGATGTTATTAAGTTATTAGTTTTTTAAAACGTGACGAACCAAATTCGGGACGCGAGTGGTCCGAATTTGGGGGCGTCACAACTAATTCGATCTCTCTTTTATTGAGGACAATTTTAGAGAGATCACTCCATGGCTCATCATCATAAGACACTCTTTTGGAGTTTGCCATGCTAAACACCTTTAGCATCTAATGAATATACGTTCCTTGGGTTAAGTCGAACATCCTTTTAAATCTATCTATACAGATTTATATCCCCAATGTAGAATGTTCTACTCAAATCATTCATGGAGGAATGTTTAGACAACTAGATTTTAATTGATTGTAGCATAAGAATGTCATTCTCTATCAGTAATATATCATCAACATATACTACAAGGAATGAAACAACGCTCCCACTAACCTTCTTGTACACATAAGGTTCATTCTCGTTTTTGATAAAATCAAACTCTTTTGATTATCTCATCAAAATGAATGTTCCATCTACGAGAAGCTTGCTTCAATCCATAAATGGATCGTTGTAGCTCATATACATGATTTGCTTCAACCATTGAAACAAATCTATCTGGCTGTATCATACATACATTCTCCTCTAATATTGTATATTTGAGGAAGGGCGTCTCCACGTCCATTTTGTTAGATCTAGTAATAATAAACTACAATCGCAAGTAAAATCCAAATAGACTTGAGCATTGCTTCAAAGATCCATTTTAGATTTTATGGTCATCTGTAAGACCCCAACTTTTTATGAATAAAATTGAATTTCCTCTATATATTATTTTGGAATAGTAAGGGGTTGATTTGAATGATGTGGTAAGTTAGGGGTAATACTTGCAAATATTTTAAAATAAGCAAGTGGTTATAAAATATTTATTGTTGTCGGAGAATATTCGTTTGGTCGTGGAATATTCTTGTTGTCAGGGAATATTCGTGCGACGGCGCAACCATTTGTGGGCCCTATAACGAAAAACTGTCAGATGAAGAAAAAGATAAGAATAAGTTTTCTATAAATAACAGCGTAACGGTTATCGTTAAAACTATTGGAATACCCAGTGGGTAAAGTAAAGTAATACATGTTGTTGCACAGTAGCACATGGTATTTCACAGTATTGTATATTATTGTTGTTTCAATAATTGTCACTGCACAGTTTTTACATTAACAAATCAATAATTTATATTATTTGAATAATATTATTAGACAGGATTATTGGCAATGTATAGAAAGTTCTGTCTAGGAAAGGGGTTAGTTAATCTAATTACGCGTCAGTAAGGAGAAATCCTTATCGAAAAGCCCCCTCTTTTCTGGGAACGACCTGGTTGTCAATATTGTAGTTCTGTAATATTATTTGTGAATAATTAATTATTGATAAAAAATGATAAGAAAATATTTATTCAATGTGGATTTAAATGGAGGAATTTTGAACAAAAGAGATAATTGTTGAAAATTGATATTTTATCTTTTCTGATAAAATAATTCATTCAAATATATTATTATAATATTACATTATAAGTGTATAATGTGATAATATAATAATATAATTTTATAACTTAAATGGTAATATTTTTACAATAAATTCACGATATGTGAATAAATGAGGAGGAAGAGAGCAAATTAGATCTAAATTATTTTTCTTGCTATAAATGATTTTGGAAACAAAATTGTGTTAAATGGAAAAAGGGAGGTGCCCTTTTCTTTCTTGTTTGCTGAATTGTTGGATGGCGGTGCGGGAAGAAAATAAAAGATTTCGTCCAGAATTTTTTTTTTGTAGCCTGCAAGTTCATCTTTATGTAAATTTGGGTCATTTTTCGTCCGGAATTTGGAAAATCTTTCTTCTACAAAGTTGTAGAGAATTAAATTTCATATGAAATGGACATAAGTTTTGTATTTTTCTGATAAATGGCTATTTTTGTTGCAATAAATGTTTTTGGGGTGAAAAACATGTTGGTGGAGGATTTTTCCAACAAGAGTGGGCCCCACTTGTATAATGCTAAAAATTTTGAAGATTTTCTAAGTTTTCATCCGTAAATTTAATTTATTCAGCTTTGGTGTGCTAAGCATTTTCCTATAAATAGGGTGCTTAGTTTAGAATTGAAAATCACACCAGAATCAGAAGTTTCTCTCTCTATAATATCGAGCGTATTTTTCTAAGTATTTCGATACTTTGAGTATTGCTATACAGTGCAAGTTTCCTTCAGCAATATATTCGATATTCCAGTCAGAAGTACTATTCTTTTGAGATAAGGGATGTTATTTTTTAAAAAAATAATGTTATTTCTTTCAATATCATTTCATCGAAATATTGGTATGAATTTTATTATAAAAATTTTACGTTTTTCGTCGGGGTTACTATTCACGTATACATCACTATTCACGTATACGACACTATTTATGAGTATTATTCACGAAGTATGATTTTTTTATGAAATTTTTATCTTTTCATGTCGGGATTACTATTCACGTATACGACACTATTCACGTATACAGCACTATTCACGAATACGATACTATTCACAGAAAAATTAAATTTTCTTTTCTTTGTCCAAGTTGTCTGTTATGGTTCCTATCTTTGATTGGATCCATGTTTTGAACTTTATTCTTGAAGTTTGCTCCACAAATAATTATTATGGAGTATTTTTGAACTTGGATAAACTGATTTACGAATCCCTAATTTTTGTCCTTTATCTCGCTTGATTCGTTCTTTAAAAATATTTTCATCATCTTCATTCTTAAATGGTGATACAAAAGAATATCTTTGGCCTGTAGTGCAAAGATGGATGATTATTTGATGAATATCTTTGGCCTGTAGTGCAAAGATGGATGATTATTTGATGAATATCTTTGGCCTATAGTGCAAAGATGAATGATTACCTGATGAATATCTTTGGCCCGTAGTGCAAAGATGGACAGGTGTTGAGATGAACATGACCACTGATGATACAGATGAATATCTTTGGCCCGTAGTGCAAGGATGAATATCTTATTTGAGATATATATTGATTGACAGGGATAAAATATTGATGATGGACTTTTAAATCATAGAAGATAGCAGACATCATTCTCTACTTAACTCTTCTGATGAATTTTTATTTCCGCTGCAGTTGTTGATCTAAAACTTGTTATCCATCATATTTATTCTGATTTGTTGAAGACTAACGATAATTTATTTTTCATTATCTTAGTCATAATATTCTTTACTGGGCAAGTTGAGCTCACCATTTTCATCTATTGTCCTCTTCAGAAAATGAGAATGTTGCAGGGACTAGTCGGAAAACAGAGTGATGGGCAGAGTTAGAGCAGTTGTAGTCCTCACTATTGTTGTTAAATAGTGTGATAATAATTAATGGGGACTGAATTTGAGTGTTTATATTTCGTATTACATACGATTTGTATTGAAACTCACATTTATGTGGTCGTATTTTGCACGACCGTTTGTTATAAAATATTGTATTTGGATTCTATACCATGTATTTGACGACTCAGAATGGGTTGGGTGAATTGGACCTATTCTGGGGGCGTCACATCATCAACCATTTTCCTGAGTCTTTATTACTCATAGCATGTTCGTAATTCGATAGATCATCATCATACATGATGTATACCTCATCGTTATCCTCTATGACGAATCCATACCTCTCAGGTATCTTCGGTACTCTTCCAGATTTATGAATAGGGTGTTTGTACAGTAGGTGTCTCTACTTGGACAGGTTCATCCAATTGATCTGTAGTGGTTTGTGGTTCTTGAATTTCTTCAAGATCTATTTTCCTCCCACTAGCCCCTTCAAGGATAAACTCCTTTTCCAAGAAGACAGCGTATTTCGCAACAAACACCTTTAGCTCAGTAAGATTGTATAAATAGTATCCCAAACTTTCTTTAGGATATTCCACAAATGTACAATTATCAGATCTTGTCCCAAGCTTATCATTTTGAAAAATTTTCACATAAGCTAGACATCCCCAAATCTTAACATGCTTAAGAACAGATTTCCTCCCTGTCCACATCTCATATGGAGTCTTGGGGATGGATTTCGAGGGGACCTTATTTAGTAGATATGCAGTCGCTTCTAGGGTATAACCCCAGAACGATACTGGAAGATCGGTAAAACTCATCATGAAACTAACCATGTCCAACAATGTTTGATTTATCCTTTCAGATACTCCATTTAACTGTGGTGTACCTGGTGGAGTCCATTGTGAGATTATACCATTTTCTTTGAGACAATCGAGAAACTCACCGCTTAAGTATTCACCACCTCAATATGATCGAAGAATCTTAATACTTTTGCCAGTTTGTTTCTCTACTTCACTTCTGAACTCTTTGAACTTTTCAAATAATTCAGATTTGTATTTCATTAAATGCACATATCCATATCTTGAGTGATCATCAGTGAAAGTAATAAAATAAGAATACCCTCCCCGTACATTCGTTGTCAAAGGTCCACAAATGTCTGTGTGAACCAACGCTAACAACTCTGTAACTCTTTCTACTTTTTCACTAAAAGTAGATTTAGTCATTTTACCTATGAGACAAGATTCACAAGTTGGATATAATTCATAATCGGATAGCTCTAAGAGCCCATCCTTATGCAACTTGGATAATCTTGTTTCATTGATATGACCGAGTCTACAGTGCCACATATAGTTATAATTAACATCATCTCTTTTCCATTTCTTAGTTTGTTCTATTTGAAGTATATTTTCATGCAAGTCAAGTATATAAAGTCCATTTCGCTGATTACCAACACCATATAAAACATTGTCTTTATAAATAGAACAACTATTGTTCTTTATTATAATGTCAAATTCATCCATATCTAATACGAAAATAGAAATAATATTTTTAATTATATTCGGAACAAAATAACAGTTATTTAAATAAATGAATTTGTCTGTAGGCAGTGCTAAACCATAAGTGCCTACAGCTAATGCAACAACCTTTGCTCCATTTCTCACTCGTAGGACGACCTCTTCCTTGTTCAGCTTTCTACTTCTGACCAGTATCTGCACAGTATTACATATGTGAGAACCATAGCCGGTATCCAATACCCAAGTAGAATTTTGACTTTCTGAAAAATTAATTTCAATCATGAACAAACCTTGATTTGAAGTTGAAGCTTCTCCAAACTTCTTCTCTGCCAGAAACTTCTTGCAGTTCCTCTTCCAGTGATCGGGCTCGTTGCAATGGAAGCACATTCCTTTGTTAGCTGGATCAGGTTTCTTTTGTTCCTTCATATTCACCTTGCTCTTACCCTTCTTATATTTCTTCTTTTCAGAAGATACCTTCGGCCTCTTCTTTTTTTTGGAAGAATCCACCATTAAGACATGGTTCTTCTTGGATGGGAAGTGACCTTCTGCAGTTTTCAACATGTTAAGTAATTCAAGCAAGTTGACATCTAACTTATTCATGTGAAAATTTACAACGAACTGTGAGAAGGTCTCAAAGAGTGACTGCAAGACCAAGTCTTGACTCAACTCCCCATCCATGACGAACCCAAGTTGTCCAAGACATTCAATTAAATTGATCACCCTTAGACATGAGTCTCAACAGCAGTGCCCTAGGTCATCCGATATCGGAAGAGCTCCTTAGATATCTCATATCTAGCAATCCTACTTTTTTCACTATACAACTCCTTGAGGTGAAGCAATATAGTAAGAGCATCCATATTTTCATGCTGACGCTAAAGCTCGTTATTCATGGATGCGAGCATAATGCATTAAGCCACATATACATTATCTTGCCACTTTGTTATAGTGGCAATCTCTTCCTTAGAGACTAATTCTGGAATAGTTTCAGGGATATGTGAATTTAGGATATAAGAAATCTTTTCAGCAGTGAGAACTATTCTCAGATTCCTTAACCAGACCGTGTAATTCGGCCTGGTTAGTTTGTTAGCATCAAGTATGCTACGTAGTGAAATTAGTGATTTTAACATTTTTAAATCTTTGCATGTGAAAAGATAACATTTTAGCAAACATTCATTTAATTAATTTTATATACCAAAATAAATTAGGTCTTATTTTAAATTGGTATCTCTCACTATTTTCTTCAAACTATATTACTCTCATTTATATAGTTTGGCAATATCTAATTAAAGATTTGCTAGTAAGAATAAGGATCCTATTTTAAATGTATATTGCCTTGTGTGTGCACAACAAATGATATAAAAATATATAGGTAGACAACTCTTGTCAATTACATCGACATGTAACTCCTTGTATTCTGCCTCTTAGATCATAATGATCAAGTGTGTGCACATCCGAACTAAAATGATTTAAGTAAAGTCCAATCTAGCACTCTATATATTCAAAAAAAAATATTGTCCTTGTGTGTGCACAATAAAATAATATTGTTCAATTAACTTTATAAGCATCAAATGTGATTAAATTAATATCTTAAATACTTAATACTTGTCTTGTGTGTGCACAATAAACTCATATTAAATATTTAATGCTCTATTAATTTATCATGCTAGAAGGCGACGTTTGATATTCTAAATATCATTGAATGCTTTAGACTTAATATGATTTCTTTGAGGGGTTTGTTATTATTTGTCTCATCTTGTTTAGCGTGTATGCACACATATATATATATATATATATATATATATATATATATATATATATATAAAATACGCGTCATTTTATTAAACATGCGAAGCTTGTTTGTATAAAATATAATATATATATATATATATAGTACTTAGCATGCACATATAGAATACTATATTCTACCCGGATTGATTATGAATTTTTATTCTAGTTTAATTCACTAGAGCCACCAAGTGAACCAAAAGGTTAAACCTAGGAGTGCAAAAATTTAAATTTAAACGTAACTATTACATTTAAACCCGGGCTCTATACAAACGGGTCTTCACACGCTCCTTGCTCCTTTGTCTCTAATTTCTTCAAGATAATTCTAACTATTTCTATTACAATAAATAATTTAAATTAAATAGAAACCTTGATCAGCAGTCAAGGGGAAGTATATAAGAGGGAGATAGAATTTTACATCAAGAAAAAAACCAGAGAAGACGAGGTACGCAGACCCCATTTATTAAAACTCATTCATTCAAGCATTCAACTAAAATAAAATCCAATCACATTGGTCAATAGTCCTATAATCATTCCCATGTATTATCATATATATCACCATATGCATCAATAAATAAACAATCATCTCATGAATTAAAATATTTCATATATATATATATGAGTATCATTTAATAGGAAATTTTAAGTTGCATGAAATTCAATTTCAAGATTAAAATAAACTCATTATTTTAATTATAAAATTATTAAAAATATTATATATATATATATATATATATATAATATATAGTAATGATACCATGAAAAGCTTCAGGTATATATATATATATATATATATATATATATATATATATATATATATATATGCAGTGATACTAATGAACCACGAATTTGCCTTTAATGAATCACTTTTCTAATGACTCACCTTTTTTTAGAAATCCTTCCTCACTAAAAAACGCGAGTCTCCCTTTTTTTAAAACATGGATGCAAGCGAAGAAGGTAAAAAGAAAAAATAAATCGTATCGTTTTTTTTCTTTCTTCCATAAAAAATAATTTTATACAACTAACTATGCCCAATAAATTATTCTACATACATACCCATATGTATATAAAATCAAAATAATTAATAATTGCATAAGGGTTTGGCTTTGATACCACTGTTGGGTTTGTACGAAATCATGGCGCAATCAAATTGCAAAAATTAGCGAAAGCATGGTATATCAGAGTTTAAAAATTTCTACAAAACTATTACCCGGATCATCCTTTATGCAAATTATTAATTTAAAACGATAAATAAGAAGTTATGGAATTATACCCTTGTAGAACGAAGCTTCCACAGGTACGAGTTCAACTCCTTGTTCTTCGTGATCTCCTTGAATTTCCGGGTTAGATTCCTTCTTTTGATCAATGTTAGCCACCCAAGTGTTTGATCTCTAGAGGTGATCCACCAAGGAAGAGGAATTATCAAGAAGGATGGTGGTTGGCTAAACCCTAGTTTTCTGTCCTCTATAGAAAAGGAGTATTCTCCAACAATTGGAATTGCATCAACTGATATCTATTATAAGACTCCTCTATATAGATATTGGTCAACCCTTCTAATCCTATTAGACATAGGGTTTCATTTAATTAATTAAACTCCTTTAATTAATTAAGCTACCCAACATATTGGGATTTAATTAATTAAATTCTTTTAATTAATTTGCCTTCTAATCTTATTAGGAATAAATGAGAGTACTAGTATTAAATTAATTTCTAAACTGCTTTAGAAATTAAAATAATAATAATTATAATAATATTAATAAGACTCCTCTTATTAATTTATATTTAATATTTTCAAAATATTAAATAATAAATATTAAGCTATTTAATTTATTATATCACCATAGATTAAATTAATTACACTTAATGCATTATTACGATTATGCCATTACCTTCTTAAATAATTATTCTTCCTTTTAAAATGTGACCCTTTATGTTCTCCATATTAAATAGGTTGTGAATAAATCAATTAGAACAATTCTAATCTTATTTAAATAAATAAATAAAATTAATAATCTATTTAAATAAATAATATTTATTCTACAATAGGGATAAGCCTCCCTAGCGATCAATGACTTTCTAGATAATATAGATTTCAACATTAATCATAAAAGAACATGTGAGTAAATAGTTACCGTACAATTCAATCCTTCCACCATACAATGTCTCAATTAAATATAAGACATGGAATTACTGTCAAGTCTTATTTTATTTAATTATATGTATTTCGATTAGAAAATGCACAACTCCAAATAATGCAAAATAGAAACTCCTTTCTAATTTTATTCTGCCTTGGCCAAGGACTACTAAGTTGTCATTTAACGAATCACATAGGATATATCGCTTCTTTTACTAGAAGTGGTAGCTTCTTTATTGATTATTCATTATCTCCATATGTAACTCATTATACCCAAGCATACCCTTTGATAGACCCTAAGGATTTTTAAAGAATAAGTCAAAGTATAATTCATTACACATAAGATACTATGATGATCTCAATTCCAAGGATCACTTGTACTGCTATCACATTAGGAATTCCTATTGACAAGCAAGTAAAACTCCATTAGGTATTTCTTAGGGAGTCACGTTCAGTGAACTTATTCTCTAATAAGCACCTATATACTTGTTTTAGTGTCTCCACACAAATGATCATGAGACCAATCATCCTCATCCAATGAGCAAGCAACATATGTACCAATTTATCCGGATTTAGTAATCCATTTTTTAGTAATCCAACTATTGGGAACTATTTTAGTTTTAAGCTTTCTAAGAATTTAGATCTCATTAGCATGATCAACATCATGATTCTAAAAGCATTGCTTAAAACTATGGGTTATTTAAATATTATAAAAACAGCATCATGTAGATAATTAAATGCCTTTAATAAATGAATACTTTTATTAATAAATAAATAAGATTGGTTCCAAAGTATATGCTTTATCATCATACATGATTGGCTTGTATGCATACTACTTTCAATTTCGCTCAACAAAAGCAGCATCCCGGGCAACTAAAGCCTCGTCTCTCTCAACAAAAGTTGCGTCCCGAGTGGCTCGAGCATCGTCCCTATCGATAAAAGCAGCATCCCTGCCAGAAAGCACTGTCAACATCAGCGATCTCGCCTGATCTCTCTCAAAGGTCATCCGAGCTAATGAATCAATAAGTGATGGATCCGCAGTAATAGGAGTGCTCGGGGTGTCACTGACCAAAGCTGCTGTCAAACCAGCGAATAACTCGTCATCGGTGGGAGAATTAGAGTCTTCCATAGGCTCCTCCTCATCAGAATCAATACTCAAAGCTGAGTGAACAACCGTAGCCTATGCAATGTTTGCCTCTAGCCATGCAGAATACTCTAAAGACCGATTCGGATGACTAGTCAAAAAATTAGCCTTTTCGCGATGAGTCCAACAATCATAAATCCTGGTCAAGTCAGCTGATGACAAAGATGAAACTGATAGTCGCTGATCCAAAGCCCCCTCAAAGTGGTGAATATCATGAAACTGATCAAACTGTCCTATGACAGCCAGTGGATGATATGTGGTCACCCATCTCAAACCCGCCAAGGGTAGATAATCAATGCCAACTGCATGAGTAATGAAGGTATAAGGAGAGCTGAGCCCTGAACAGGGCAAGATCGTAAATGGATGCTTGATCGCCGTCAGAAAGGCCAACAACGATGCCACATATGTACACTCAGCTGGCTAAAAAGAGTAGGTCATGAGTATCTCACAAGTAAAACAGTACCCATAATGTCTAAAAGTGTCGATGGGTCTCAAGTGTGTCATAAACCACATGTACAATAAAATGGCACTACCCCTGAAGAACCCCACAGGATGGGTATGGCAGAATGTAGCCGACCTCAAGGTCTCTGCCAGTATCATGGGCAGGATGGTACAACCCTGTCTAAGAGCGTGAACCACTGTGATTAGGCTGATATCCATATGGTCCATATACAATGGCATGTATAGATAAGCCATAACGCACATCAATAAAGCATCTACTCGGGCAGTCCTCCACACATCCTCAGTAATGGAAAAATCTCCTGAGTGCAATAGATAGCTATCTAACGATCCAAATCGATCAATTAGAAAGTCCACGGACACCACATGCCCTGAAGTAATCTCATCCGTGATAACTTTGCGCCTCAAGCTAGTCAAGGTCATGAACTATCGTGTCATATTACTGATGGCCATCCTAGCATAAGGCCGATCCAATCATAAACCAGTGATGCGCTCATACTCCTCCAATGTAGGAGTCATCTCATAGATACCAAATCTAAAAACCTGTCGCTCAGGTATCCAATGTGATAGCATACTATCTACGAAGCCCAGTGGGACCTGGAAAGCCAAGATGGCCATGGAATGCCCCAAAATATGATCAACTGTCGCTCTATCTATGGAAGACAAACTGTCATACCAAGATCTCAAAGATAAGGATATCAAAGTAGGAGGATGGTGCTCAATCCGGCTAACGATAGATGAAGACATCTGTAGAACCGTATCATTAGACCATCCAGGGGTAAATGCTAAACTCACCTTTGTGAATGCATATCCATGACATAATGCATGCATCATAATAGATGATAATGATAAATGACAATAGGATGCAATAGATAGGAAATATCATACATACACTATATAATGAAAGCATCATCTCTGTCTGCTACTAAAATGCAAAATAAAAAGTACATGGAAAGGGGGTACAACAGCCCAATGACTAACAGAGGCCTATCAAAAGAGATAACGAGAAATGGGGCACAGCCGCCCAATATCTAACTGAGCCCTATCAAAATATATAACGAGAAATCTATCAAAAGAAGTTTATGATATCTGCATCTAGATGATCAACCTGCTGCAACTCCTCCTGAGTCACTGAATCTCTACCAAAAGGAATGTCTAGTCGATAGAGGGAAGAATCTGCACCAGTATAACTGCCAGAATATGGACCACTTGAGTGGCCAGCGCCGGAAGGATCAAAAGAATCTGCCTCTGAAGGATCCCTGCTAAGGTGCCTGATGAAAAACTATGCCCGCTCCAACCGTTGGGTCAAATTGGAAATCTGCTCCAAATGAGTAGGCTCTTGAAGGCAAGCTATCCAGTCTGTCATCATAACAGACCCAGGAACCATGTCTACTATGAACTGAGTGGCACGAGTCTGAGCCCCAATAGTGCGAGGACTCCACCAGCGATAAAATGCCTCCTGACTGTGAGGACCCTCTTATAGGGTGAAGCCATCCAAGCCCTTCAAGGGAATGTATGTGATCGGCTGAGATAGGGACCAATGACGCCTAGCAGGAGGAGGTAATGGAATACGAATCTCTCATGTAACACTCCTGAAAGCGCCAAGTAGAGCTCCCAACCTCTATCAGTTAAAAGAGGAATTCGATGAGTGGATAATATAAACTCTAATCTGTTCAAAAATCCATCCTCAAAACTGACTGTCAGATAATCAGGGGTGTAAGGAACCCACGTGATGGAATCGGTGGTAAATAGCTCTAACTACAAGCGGGAATGGGTGAACCCCTCTGCTACAGGGACCTCTGTAAAAGTGGAATAATGTCATCGCCGTCCTCGAGGATAGGTCTCTAGACCTAGAGTAGTAGTCGGGCGCAGGAAAGGGAGCCTCTCATAGACCCAAAACTGGAAGTGCAAAAATCAAATGTCCTCAGTGATAAAGATTGATAAACATAAATAAGGGAGATTGAAAGGTGAAAGAGAAATTACTCACCCGCAGGAAGGGATAAAAACCCAGCCAAGCCTCCGTCATGTCCTCAAAGCATAGACACAACCCACGAAGAAAATAGGCGAAGGTGAAGGTGCCCCAATCAAAATCCCTGATATGCTCCACATCTCGAGTAGCGCTAATCAGAGCAAAAGAGACCGTCGAGGAGTTGTCTGCTATGAAATAACCCCTGATGATGACCAAGAATAGTCGCCAAAGAATGCGATCTCTAACCCTTTAATCATCAGGCAAAGGCTCAGTCAAAGCCCCACTCTGGGCATCCATACTCAAGGACCCAGGTCGAACTGTCCGACCCTTGATGGCCATCGTAGGAACTCCCAAAAGGGATCGAACGGCAGTAGGAGAAATGTCAGCCACTAAAGGCACTGGCTCACTTGTAAACTCTAACCCTGTGATGAACCACCAATCCATTGGTGTCATCATAATCTCACTGTCCAACAAGTGAAGAGACTGAGTCTGGTGGAACCAGCGCTCAGATAAAGCCCGCAGATAACCCCAAGAGTAACGATGAGGAGGAATAGAGAAGAAGGCCTCGAAACCCCAAGAGTTGACGATGGCATAATACTACGGATGAAGAGTATGATATAAGGAGTGGCCTTTAAACCAGCTCCCCCTGGGCTGAGTATAGCCGGGAACCTGCATCAAATTGCAAATCCAGATTAAACCGTTGTCCTGAAATGGCAAAAGGAAGAAAAGTCCAGAATAAAAACTTCGTTCACCTTATTGGCATAAAGATAGATCGAAAGATGGTGCCTCAATTCATCCAAAAGCTCTAGAATCGTCACAATGATGGATGGAAGCTCCCGACGCGAGGTAGTCGGAGCTGGAGAAGGATCCACAATAGGGACATCCTCCTCGTTGTCCACAGCATTCGGCCTATCAATCTAGATAGGACGAATCACTGACTCAGCCAACCGGCGAGGCTGTCGGGCTGAACGACGCTGAGGGACATCAAAAGGTCTTCTCCTCCTCACACCTGTAGAGACCCTGCAAGAGCTGCCTGGTCTATCTGAATCCATAACCTGAACAAAATCTCCAAATCACCTCAGAAAGGGTGAGGTAAGCCTTAAACTTACTGCTTATTAAAATTAAATTATTTTTTCATGCATATTCTAAAGTCATAAAGCATGTATTAGTTAACCTGCATCCCCAGTAGAGTTGAAATTGCATGTTCATTAAATGCTCAGACTTGTGATTTTTTTTGCCAGAGTCTCCTTTGTAAAATGGCTATCCGCATGCACATATGCATGACTAGGTGGCCATTCAGTAGCACACCAACCCAAAATCATGAGCATTTCATATATATGAAAAACATCAAAATCAAACTCCCCATGGCAGCTAAATTACCATGTGTATTTTTATTTGAAAATCTAGGCTCATTTGTCCTCAAATAGGGTGAATAAACTGATCAAAAAGGCGCCAAATGACTGTCTCAAAAATCAATTTTTTTTCACATTAATACATTTAGCACGGTAAAATATACACATTTACTAAGTCTGAAATTTTTTATAAAGTCATATGAGCATGCATATTCACTATATTGTGTTTAAAAGCATTCTATATGAAATCTAACGTTCTAATGGTCAAAACGTGAAAAGAAATGATGTAAACGTTATCGGAGTTGTGCAAAACGATTGTACGGTGACGGATTTTACAAAAAGCAGCTCGAACTTAGTAGATCTGAAGAGGAATTTTTGAATTTTCTATATAGTTCAACTTGAAAATGACTTGTGAAATCCACGGGGGGGGGGGGGGGGGGGGGACTAAAATAGACCCGTGGGGAGCCACGACTCTACCTTTGGCAGCTGCAGGTAAACCTGCAACACCCCAGGGTGGGTCCCACCCCCTCCGATTCTGTCCAAATGAGGTTAAAGCGGAGTTCCCAAAAGCTAAAAAGTCAAATCAGGGAAAAAAGTGCTACACGATTGAGCAGAAAAGGCCTGAAACCCTGAATCCGGGTGTCAAACTCCTGATGAAAGAAAATCTTCATGTAAGCCATTGGTATGAACCCTGATATGGTATTTGTAGTGCCAATGATGAATATTGATGAAAACTGCCTTTGTTAAAGCATCGGGAATGTCCGACGTTGTGAACAGTGGATTTTGAATGCGTCAAAGTATCCAGACTTGTCTGAAGGTATAACTTATCAGAAAGATACCCCCAACATCGAGATCAGGTATGTCTGACATTGCAAACCGTTGGCGATAACTACAGCGTAGCATCGAAAAAGATCCGGTGGTGAAAATCGTTAAGAACTGCTTCAACGAAGGTCAGAATATCTAATATTGTAAACCTTTGGCGACAACTCCATCGTAGAATCGGGAGAGATCCGATGATGAAAATTGTGAAAAATATCTTTCTTAGGGATAAATGATTATGGAATCCGTTATACAAATCCCCAACCGAGGCATAAATTCAACTGACCATTGTGAACTACCGTTCGAGTAGGCATCAAGGAGGTTTGGTGATGGTCAGACTCTACAAACTACCGTTCGAGTAGGCATCCAAGAGGTTCGATGATGGTTAAACCCTATAAACTACCGTTCGAGTAGGTATCAAATCAATTCAGTCGATCATTGTAAACTACCTTTTGGGTAGGCGTCGAGAAAATCGATGATGGTCAAATCATTGTTAACTACTATTCGAGTAGATAGTAAGAATTCTATCCCCGAAAAAAAAGTCGGCATCAACTGGACAGCAATTCAAACCGTTAGCGACAACTCCAGCGTAGCGTCGAGAAAGATCCAATGGTGTAAACCAGTGTAAGCTATCATCAGGATAGGCATCAGGAATCCCCAATGAGGCCATTCATCATAAAAGGAATATCCCCAATGGAGGAAAAGTCAAGAAGCGTATCTGAAGACGAAGAATGTTGGTGACAACCCCAACGTCGAACTCAGAAAGGTCTAGTAGTATCAGCGATAGAAAAATCTCCCCAGCAAGGATATTGAAAACATCTTTACAATAATTCTGAGAATCAGTCTCAGTAACATTAGCGGACAGTTTAAACCGTTGGCAATAACTCTAGCGTAGCTTTGTGAAAGTTTGGTGATGAAGGCTTTCCAAACTACCGTTCGAGTAGGCATCAAAAAAGTTTAGTGAAAACCATAATGGATAACTCCATCCCCAGTAAAAGTGGCGGGAGCGGTCAGTGATGGAATACTATGACAGCTAACACCGCAGATGCATATAGTATAACATATCATGCATTGCGTCACATTTGCATGTATCATATTTCCAGTGTCTAACAGTCTTCGTCCTGTTCATTCCATTGCATTGCATAAACATGATTAAGAGGGGCATCTGTAGACACTCAAAATTTTTTATTACTATTACTAACCCTGCATGAGGGAAAAACCATCTTTTACCTTCTAGAAATAACCCTAGAATTCCAAATCAACCCCGGCGATAACACCGGGAGATCAAATCGAACCCCGACCACAACCCCGGGAGATCAAGTCAAACCCCGGCGACAACCCCGGGAGACTAAATCAACCTTCAGAGACAGCCTCAAAGCATAAAATCAACCCCAGAGACAACCACAGAAGATCAAATCAAACTCCAGAGATAACCCCGGGATATCAAATCAACCCTGGGAGACGACCCTGAGGAAGAACAGAGTCGGCTGGGATCGAACCTCGGAGATAATCCCGAGAAACAGTCAAAAACTCTATCAATCTTTGAGACAACCCTCGGAGGGGAAGAACGGTCATTTTGCCAACTTAACATCAAATCAAGTCGAATCAATGCCATGCAGGTCATGCAAAACCATAACGTCAATCCTGAGTGAAAAACAGCACAAGACAGCTCAACGGACGGACTGCAAAGACTCAAAGATCTGGTTATGGACCCATCTTCCCATATTCGAAAAAGGTCAAATCCCATGTCATTGTGTAGCTCTCAGAAAGGGCTTTCCGAAAAGGTTTACCACGCCTCCATCGGATCCCCAAATTGAAAGTTATGAAGGTTTAAGCTGACAGTGCGTTGATCAAAGTGCACGTACTTCGAGACGGTCGGACCCGTGGGATCCACAGGACCGGGGCCACCTGGGTCAGCCGTACGTAGACCTGCGGCTCCCTGGTCTATAAATAAGACCCCCCCCACCAGCCATAAAAAGAGAGAAAAAAATAGAAAAGTGAGGAAATTTCGCCCATTTCAGCTCCTAACCCTACCTACAGTGCTCCAATCTTCGATATTTCTCTTCCTAAACACTTGTATACATATATATACTAACATATCAAGTTTGACGGTGGAAACAGAGTTTTCAAGCTTCAAAAGTGATTTAAAGCCTCTATCACTGCATCCTGTGAGATTTCTCTTGATCTGAAGCTTTTTATTGCTTTAACATATATATATATATATATATATATATATTTATAGCTTCTAGTTTCGCCTGGATTTCAAATCCGCTTCCTTTCTAGCTTCAATCTATATACATAAGTATATACATATATACTTATGTATATATTAGTATATATATATATATATACATTTACAAGTGTTATTTCGGCCTTGATTGCAAATATGTGGCTTTTATTACTTTAATATATATAAGTATATAGATATATATATAAATATATATATTTAGAAGTGTTATTTAGCCTGGATTGTTAATCTATGGCATTTTTGGCTTTAATATATATATATATAACTATATATTTACATTAACTCAGTCATGACTGGATTATAAATCTGTGGGTTTTTCTGCTTTAATATATATATAACTATATATATATATATATATATATTTCTATTAATTCCATTAGCCTAGATTGCTAATCTGTAGCTTTTTCTCGCTTTAATATATATATCTATATATATATATATATTTATACTAACTCGTTTGGCCTGGATTGCTAATCCGTGGCCTTTTCAGCTTTAATATATATATAAGTATATATATATATATATATATATATATATTTACATTGATCAGTCACGCCTGGATTGTAAATTCGTGGCTCTTTCCATCTTTAACATATATAAGTAATATATATTATTTATTCAATGTGATTAATTATCTTTTTTAACTGTTCATTTGATGTAAATCTGTTCAAATATAAAGTTTATTGATTAGATTTATCTAAATCTAGCCATATCTAACTTTTAACCGGTTCAAAAAAGTTGTAAAACTGGAATCGTTGAGCTAGAATGGCTAAGATTTATTTAAATCTAGTTTTCTTTTTAGTTTTGTAAATAAGCAACTACACGACCCTAGATTCGTATCTAGAGGGAACGGGAAGCTTTGGCTACGCGCATGCAAGGATTTAATTGATGAATCCTTTGTCTTGCGACGTCTAGATTTTAATTTGTATTTTATTTCAATATATCTGTTGTGCAAGCTTTTTGATGATATTTTATGAGCCTAGGAATCATGGGATCTACGATTAACCACATGGATCAAAATTTGATTTCCACGACGGACAAATTTAAAATGTAAATTGTGGTTTGTAGTGCTCGGGTCACTTCGATGGCTTTCATTCCCATAAGGAGTCCGACACTTGTATATATATTATTTGGTTGAGGATGTTTCGCAAACCCGATAATAAAATCAAAATCAGCCGACTGCAGAATAAAATAGAAGTATCAAAAGACTTCAATTCCTATGTTAGCGAAAGGGTTTGAAAACCATCTTTCAAAACATCACTTTCATATCATGTCTAAAAATGGACTTTTTAAATAAATCAAACCCTTCGTATATAGGTCCAACGAAGCACATCACTACTTTAAAATAAAGCACTTAGGCCCAATTACTGCAAGCACACACACACACACACACTGCAAATAAATTAGGGAAATTGAAAAGACGCGATAACCGTGTTTCACGAAAGTCGGGGGGTGCCTAACACCTTCCCCCCGCTTAATCAAGCCCCTGAACTCTATGAATCTGGGTTTCCAAGGCCAGATTAAATAGAGTCCAACAAATTGGGCCAATTTGCAAAACTTTTTAAATAAAAATCGGTTGAGTTGGTACAACCATTTCAAACATACCAACCGACAACTATATAAAGTCAAACTTTTCAAATCGTCGACATTATATGTCAGCCTTTTCCTAAAAATTTACCCTTCAAATCAAATAGAGGGCATAAAGGGTAAAAACACATAAAAAAGGGATCCCAAAGATTTTTCCCGACGTCGACAGTATTTACTAGATCTATACTAGATCTATCCAGATCTAGCTTTTAACCAGTTCAAAAGTTGTAAAACTTGAACCTGGAAGCTAGAATGGCTAAGATCTGTACAGATCAATTTTTCTTTCTAGTTTTTTAAATATTCAGCAACCATGTGACCCTAGATTTGTATCTAGAGGGAACTGGAAGCTGTGAGCTACTCGCGTACGAAGATTTGACCGATGAATCTTTCGTTTAGCGATGTCTTGTATAGTTTTACGTTTTATTGCAGTATATTCCTTATGCAGGCTGTTTATTTGATTTTTTGCGAGCATATGAACTACAGGATCTACGATTCAACCAATGGATCTACATCCAGTTCCCATGATGGACCTGGTTAAATTGTACAACCAACTTGCAAAATTTTGTACTTGTAAATATAGGACCTTAAAACGGTTATCCGGATTTCAGGTCCCGAAATAATGAAAATCTTTTGTATGGTGCTCGGGCATACTTTGATGGCTTTCATGCCCATAAGGAGCCCGTCACACACACACACACAAATATATATATATATATATATATATATATATATATTATTTTGTTGAAGATGCCTCGTATCTCGAGAATAAAATCAAAACGAGCCGAATATGGAATAAAATGAAAGTATCAAAGGGCTTTAATTCCTATGCGAGCAAAAGGGTTTGAAAACTACTTTTCAAAACATCATTTTTACATTCTTGTCTAAAACTGGACTTTTTAATAAATCAGACCTTTCGTATATAGGTCCAACGAAGCACATCACTACTTTCAAATAAAGCACTTAGGCCCAATTAACTGCAACACACACACATACACAATGATTAGGGAATGAAAAGCGCAGTAACAATGTTTCACGAAGTCAGGGGGTGCCTAACACCTTTTTTTGCTTAAGCAAGCCCCCGAACTCTATGAATCTCGGTTTTCAAGACCAATTAAACAGAGTCCAATATTAGGCCATATTACAAAATCTTTCAAAACTCGATTGAGTTAGTACAACCATTTAACTCATACCAACTGGTGGCTTTGTCTAATTCGGACCAATAAAATCAATCTTTTCAAATCGTCGACATTTTATGTCGTACTCTTCCTAAAATATCACCCTTAAAGCAAGATTAAACCACATAAACGGTAAGAAACACCTAGGAGGAGGGATTAATTTCTCCCGGCGTCGACATTATTAATCATATAATAATATTTTAATCTAACAATTATTAATAACATGCTAATCTAATATGATTAATTATTTAATAATATTTTAATCATTTATTAAACTTATAAATAATTTATTTTAATTCTTTACCATTTACTAATTACTTTATTTAACAACTTTAAAATGCCATAAATATAACATCTTATCAAAAATAACTAAAATACCCCCACAAATCTGATTATATCATTTTAAGGGCCTTTAAGTCATAAAATCACATTTTTACATTTTTTAACATCACATAACCTATTATTCTTATTTATTCATAACTCAAACACATCCATGAAAAATACCAAAAAAGTTTTGAAAATTCTTCTTTTCAGGGAAACATCAGTTAATATTACCCTAATGAACATATAATTTTTTTGAAAATTTTCAAATTCGTTTATTATGCTTAAAATGGCCAAACCAATTGGATCTTGCAATATTTTTCATAAATCAAAATTTTGTTAAAAAATTCTAAAATTTTCAGAGTATGCTCCTGTTATGACCCTCTACCTCCAGTAAACATTTTATAATTTTTGGAGTTACACACAAAGAATTATTCCTTTTTACTTTTAAAATAGTCATTTCTCGTAAAATCCATAACTTTCATTCTACACATCCAAAAATAGTCATCTTTGGACAAGACCTTAATAACTCAGTATACTAACATCACAAAGTTTCCCAGAATTTTTAGTGCACATAAAACTAACGAAAATACCCTTAGCACAAACTTATTTAAAATAGTTTATTTCCTCTTTTTTTAAAAATTGGATTGTTTTGACTAAAACAGCCCCCATGGCTTGAAAAATCAACATTTTTGAGTGCTACTACTTGGGTTTGAAAGCTAATTTACATATCTAACACCCCCCTTTGACGGATCATAAAAAGAAAGTGTAGATTTTAAGTTGTAGATTTTCAAAGTAGCGAATTGTTAGGGTTTTCTAAACCCTTAGAAACTAGTTTTTTATTTTCTTTCTTTTGGTCAAACTTTTGACACATAAAATGGTTAGATCTACACATAAAATACTCATTAACGTGTAGACAAGAGTTTTAGAGTTTAAGAACATAAGCTCGTGATTTGTTTTAAAACAACTAAAATAAACTATATAAAACTAATTTATAGTTAGGGATTTAATACCTTTGTTCTTGTAATAAAAAAAAAATTTCTCCTTCTCCCACAATAAGTAATAAACTTGGATGGTATGGAAAAACTCCTCCTTCCTCTCTTGGTGTACCTGAACCTTTACTCTCTCTCTCTCTCTCTTTCTTTCTCTCTCTTTATATTTCTTTCTTTCTTTTCTTTTAAATAAATAAACAAACTTTTGCTAGGAATTATGGTGGGGGATATTTATAATTGGTAAAAATATATACATATAACTTGTGTATATACATATATATCTTCCAACATATCTTCATTTTCTCTCTCTTATGTTGCTTGTAATCTTGGTGAAAAGAAGTGGCTAAATAAGAATCAGACACCTAGTTTGAGTTGGTGACCAACTAAAGAAGAAAAAATATAAACATTTGCCCAATCTTCCCTTTGTGTACCCGGTTCATGCACCATATTTTGCCAAATTTTAATTTTTTTTTTATTTGATAATTAGCTTATTTTTTGCTCCTAGAAAAACTAATTTAATTTGGGCCAATGCTTGGGCCATCCTTTAATTCATTTGGGCTTCCTAATAAATTGCTTGGGCCATGTAAAATAGCATGGTCCAACACACTAATTTTATTTTACCCTAATTATTTAATTAGGATTTCTAATTAACTCATTATAAAATTTAAATAATTACTCATGTAAACTTAATTTTATAACCCAATTAGACTTGCTTTAATTAGGTTTAAAATAAATAATAAATTAAGATAATAGAATTAATCTCTTAGGTTAGTATAAATTTTAAATATTAAAATTCTTCCATATTATAACCCTTAGGTTATTTAATTCACATTCCTAATATTTATATTAGGTTATATATAAAGCTTTCTTTTTAATTCACTATATAATAAATAAATAAATACACATATTTATAATATATATTTATTTAGTCATATACATATTTCACATATGTTATAACATATTTATCATCATTGATAAATATTTATTATACTCATTTAATCACATATTTATTCAATATATGTCACAAAATGTTTAATACATTGATATATAATCTAATATTCTTATTTCTTGGCTTTTCTTTTTATTCCACTAATTTATGAACTTAATTAGCCCTAATTGGCTTGATAAGTTATTTTATAATCATATAATCACTTTATATTAGTCATATCAATTTAATCACTTTATATTAGTCATATCAATTTAATCACTTAAAGATTATAAATCTTTTTAATTTACCATTCAAGGTTAACATTTAAGTTATGTTAATTCTCAACAGAACTTATCTTACTCTTCCTTAATCAAATTGATTAAGTATTCATCTTAGTTAACTTCAAATAAATAAATTAACTATCTTGCTTAATTCACATATTCACTCATATGGTCCAAGTAATTTTTATAAAAAAAAATATTCGTAAAAATTTATATATATAATCATATAAAATTCTCGGTCCTTATAATCCATCTTGTACTCCGAGGGATCAGCCCATCATACAATGTATTTCGCACAAATATTTTAACTCTATTGCGTAATATAATCCCCTATAATAGAGTTGTTCATCTCAGCTTTGACATCAGAGTCCGCATCAAAGGAATTTGGTTTGGAATAGCTTCAAGGAAAAATCTAAATCTTTAGAACGCTCATCAACTATGGACTAATTGAATCAATAAGGGTTCACTAGCCATATAACTATTTGATATGAACAACAATATAATTTTTTTAAAGTAGGACTTGAATAATAATAGAATACAATGATTCCAAACGAATAAGTATCATACAACGAAATAGTGTTTTCGAAAGAATATAAAGCTTAATCAAAACACAGGCATTGGATATTATAAGTAACCTTGTTTGAACAATAATAAGCCAAGGTTAGAAAACTTGCTCAATGTAAAAGTAGAGTTAAGAAACTTGCCTCGTGCGTTAGCTATACAACTACAACTCACGTTCTCCAATAATCCTACATATACCATTAGGATCACAATACCAATTAATTACATTACAACTATGTTTATTGGTTTAACTCCCACTTCAGTCAAAACTATACTCTTAAGCTTAAGATTTGATTATCTTAACCATTTATATAACACAAATGTCATAACACAAGACTTAACATCTAAACAACATTATCAATCCTCACGAACATTGAATTAAAGTCTTTCATAACCTATTAATTTATAACTTAGAATCATCATTTGTGTGATTACAACGTGTTATTAAGTCTTATAACATGTTTTACATTTCATTATAATAATTCATTTATGTTAAATAAACATTCCTAGAATCATACACTTAAAAACTCATTTCTGGGCCAAAATGCTTATTGGGGTTGCGGCGCTGCTCTTATACCTGGGGTCGGCGATGTGGCGCTGCGGCACGCAGACAAGCCTACACAGAGGCGCTGAGACGCAGACTTTGATTCCGCAGTTCGTGAATCAGCTCTGTTTCAACCAAAATTTCCCAATTTCTACAATTCAGAACCAAATTAGACAAACCCAAATGCTATAAACTTTATAAACACAACACCAAACGTATATAAAGTGATTCTAACGACATAAACAACTTTAACAACCAATCTAGATATATACTCAAATTTTAAAGTTCATGTTCTATTTTATATATTTAGCATATTTAGAGAATTCAACTCTCCCGAATTCGTTTTTCAACCAAATTAATTCATTCAACTTGCATTATTTTCGTTTCTCAAGATATTAACAACATCCATCATCAATTTGCAGATTACAACATGAATTCCTAGTCAATTTTAGTCTCAAAATAGACCAAAACATACATATTAAGTCAAAAACCAAATTCTTCATCTTAAACATGTTTTTTTCATGAATTTGATTATTCTAAAATCATTTAAAATGATATAAAACAAATTTTACAAACCCAATAACATATATAACAAATTCTTTAACAAATCATCTAACAAAACCATTCACAATGAAGCCGTTTTTAGAAAACATAAACTAACAAACTTGGAATTAGATTATTTACCTTTGATTATCTAGATGATTAGGAAATTGATTTCCCCTCTTCTTCCTTCTTTAATTTTCAAGCTTAACTCTCAATATTTTCACAGAGAATTTATTCTCTTTATTTCTCTCTTCCTCTCTATTTCTCTCAACCTTAGGAAAATAATAAGCGTAAAAACACAACTGAAGAAATAAGTTCACGTATAAACAAGCCATCAGTTAAAAAAACAAGGGTCTCAGTTGTTACAACAAACCAAGAGTCACATGGCCATGTTTGGCTAAAACCCAAAACCCCCTTTTTAATTTATTTTAATTTTTTATTTAACATATGATTCGTATATGTCACACCCATTAACAAATTATAATATTTTAAATTAAATTAAACTTAATTTCTTAAGGAACAAAATTAAACATTATTAATAAAATTATAGTTTCTATTTATCCAACCATAACTATAATTTTTATTTAATAAATCAGCAATCTTCTAATTTAATTGTTTGATTAAATTAAAATATTCCTATTACACTCGCGTAACAAAATACGCACCAATTATAAAATTATTTAACATCAATTTAATTAATATCACCACAATTAAATAAATTATTCCACAATAACTTCCATCAAATATTTATTTTATTCAATAAATATCCCAACAAAATATTTATTTAAATCTATAACGATTGTGAATTTTATAATAATTTAAAATATTTATTGAATTAAATAAATATTTTAGTTGATTTATTTATTGAATAAAATAAATAGTTGATGGAGGTTATTATGGATCAATTTAATTAAGTGTGATAATATTAATTAAATTGATGTTAAATAATTTTATAATTGGTGCGTATTTTATTACGCTAACGTGTTGGTAATATTTTGATTTAATTTAAGAATTTAATTAAAGGATAAGTAAATTTTTAAATAATTGCAATATTGTGTAATGGTGATGTGTTAATTTAATTTAATAATTAAATTAGAGATTTAATAATTTGTTGAATAAAATTATAGTTATAATGGCTAAATGGAAATTATAACTATGTGACAAGGGTTAATTTGGTTTATGAGTTAAGATTAATATAAATTAATTGATTAAATAGGTGTGACATATTTGGAACTATATGATAAGGAGAAATAATAAAATAATTTAACAAGGGATTTTTAGAGAGCTAACCAAACATGACATTGTGACTCTTTGTTTATTTAACTAATAAAACCCTTTGTGTGTATAACTGATTTGGCTAAATAAATTATGCGTATTATGTATTAGTCAGTTTAGTTTTACGTATTGTTCATAAGCCTAAAAAAGAAAAGCATAGAAGAGTGTTACAGAGAAAGAGAGGAATTAAGAGAAAAAGAGAAGAAATTCTCTGTGGAATTTGGAGAAAACTTTGAGAATAAAGGAAAGAAGAAGAAGATTATCAAAGCTATTCTACATCATCTAGATAATCTAAAAAAGAATCAAAGGTAATAATCTAACTTTGAGTTCTTAGTTTTGAATATTTCTTGAGTTTCCTTTGAAAAATGGATTTTTGGTGGTTAATTTGATAGGAAACATGTTGTATATGTTAATTGATATGTATAATTCGTTCTATGTTATCTATAGTTGAGTTTTCAATAATCAAATTCATGAAATCATGTTTTAAAAGAAGAAACTTAGTTTTGTTGTTATATATATGATATGACTTGTTTTGGAGTCAAAATTGATGTTTAATTCATGTAATAATCGGTAAATTGGTGGTTGTTTATGTTAATACATTGAGAAAAGAAAACAATGCAAGAGGAATGAATCAATTTGGTTGAATAATGAATCCGTAGTGTATGATTACGCTAAAGATGTCAAAATATGAAATTTTGGTGGAAACTTGGAGTTTGAGAGTTTTAATTGTTGGGTTTATACAAAATCGTGACGCAATCAAATTGAAAAAATTTAGTGAAAGCATGGTATATCAGAGTTTAAAAAATTTCTATAAAATCATTACCCGGATCATCCTTTATGCAAATTTTTAATTTAAAACGATAAATAAAAAATATAGAATTTATACCTTTGTAGAACAAAGCTTCCACAGGTACAAGTTCAACTCTTTGTTCTTCGTGGTCTCCTTGAATTTTCGGGATTAGATTTCTTCCTTTGATCAACATTAGCCACCCAAGTGTTTGGCCTCTAGAGGTGATCCACCAAAGAATAGGAATTATTCAAGAAGGAGGGTGGTTGGCTAAACCCTAGGTTTCTATCCACTATAGAAAAGGAGTACTCTCCAACAATTAGAATTGCATCAACTGATCTCTAACATAAGACTCCTCTTATATAGATATTGGTTAACCCTTCTAATCCTATTAAAAATAGGTTTTCATTTAATTAATTAAATTTCTTTAATTAAATAGGCTTCCCAATCATATTGGGATTAATTAATTAAACTCCTTTAATTAATTTACCTCCTAATATTATTAGGAATAAATGAGAGTACTAATATTAAATTAATTCCTAAACTCCTTTAGAAATTAAAATAATAATAATTGTAATAATATTAATAAGACTCCTCTTATTAATTAATATTTAATATTTCCAATATATTAAATAATAAACATTAAGCTATTTAATTTATTCTATCACCATAGATTAAATTAATTTCACATAATGCATTATTATGATTATATCATTACCTTCTTAAATAATTATTCTTCTTTTTATGGTGTGACCCTTTAGGTTCTCCATATTAAACGGGTTGTGAATAAATCAATTAGAACAAGTCTAATTTTATTTAAATAAATAAATTAAACTAATAATCTATTTAAATAAATAATATTTATTCTACAATAGGGATAATCCTCCCTAGTGATCAACAACTTTTCAGATAATATAGATTTCAACATTAATCATAAAAGAACATGTGAGTAAATAGTTACCGTACAATTCAATCCTTCCACCATACAATGTCCCAATTAAATATAAGACATGAAATTACTGTCAAGTCTTATTTCATTTAAATATATGCATTTCGATTAGAAAATGCACAACTCCAAATAATGCAAATTAGAAACTTTTTTCTAATTTCATTATGCCTTGGCCAAGGACTACTTGGTTGTCATTTAACGAATCACATAAGACATATCTCTTCTTTTACTAGAAGTGGCAGATTCTGTATTGACCATTCATTATCTCCATATATAACTTATTACACCCAAACATACCCTTTGATATACCCTAAGGGTCTTAAGGAATAAGTCAAAATATAATTCATTACACATAAGATACTATGATGATCTCAAGTCCAAGGATCACTTGTACTACTATCACATTAGGAATTCCTATTGACAGGAAAGTAAAACTCCATTAAGTATTCCATAGCGAATCACGTTCAGTGAACTTATTCTCCAATAAGCACCTACATACTTGCTTTAGTGTCTCCACATAAATGAGCATGAGATTAATCATCCTCATCCAATGAGCAAGCAACATATGTATCAATCTATCCGGATTTACTAATCCTCTATTTAGTAATCCAACGATTGGAAACTATTTTAGTTTTAAGCTTTTTAAGAATTTAGATCTCATTTGCAAGATCAACATCATGATTCTAAAAGCATTACTTAAAATTATGAGTTATTTACATATTATAAAAATAGCATCCTGTAGATAATTAAATGCCTTTAATGAATGAATACTTTTATTAATAATTAAATAAGATCGTTTACAAAGTATATGTTTTATCATCATACATGATTAGCATGTATGCATACTACTTTCAATCTCTCACTTGCACTAAAGTCAATCGCCATGGTATCTCATACACATCTTCTCTAAGTGACGATCAAACTGCTGTTGTGTTAAAGCTTTAGAAAATAAATCTGCAATATTGTCTTGGGAGTCTATACGCTCATAGGTGACGTCTCATCTTTCAATGATTTCTTTAATCAAAATGTCGCAACACATGTTTAGATTCAAGATGAGACTTAGGAACTATTCCTAGTTTTGTAATGAACTTTTCATCTGAAACATCAACTTGTAGCTTCATTTACAGTTATATACTTTGTCTTTATCACTAAACCAGCAACCTTTTGCTGTTTGGAACCTTTCCAATTCACTACACCACCTTTCAAGATAACGGCTTACCCTAAAGTCGATTTGATGTCGTTTTGGTCAGTCCAAAAATTTGAGTCTGTTTAGTCCTCTAGTTTAATTCAGACTCATCATGTGTCATGATGACATCCTTAGTGTCAGTTAAGTACTTTAAGATGTTTATCACTGTCCTACAGTGATCTTCTCCAGAATATGATTGATCAACATCAAGTCTCGTATATTTCATTGCATACATGATAGTAACTCATGCGATCTTTCTTTTATTGAGGACAATTTTAGAGAGATACACTCCATGGCTCATTATCATGAGACAGCTTTTGGAGTTTTCCATGCTATACACCTTTAGCATCTAATGAATATACGTTCATTGGGTTAAGCCGAACATCCTTTTAAATCTATATATACATATTTGTATCCCCAATGTAGGATGTTCTACCCAAATCATTCATGGAGGAATGTTTAGACAACTTTATTTTGATCGATTGTAGCATATGAATGTCATTCCCTATCAGTAATATATCATCAATATATAATACAAGGAATGAAATAGCGCTCCCACTAACCTTCTTGTACACACATGGTTCATCCTCGTTTTTGATAAAATCAAACTCTTTAATTGTCTCATCAAAACGAATATTCCATCTACGATCGAGAAGCTTGCTTTAATCCATAAATGGATTGTTGCAGCTCATATACATGATTTACTTCAACCATTGAAAAAAATCCATCTGGCTGTATCATACATACATTATTCTCTAATAAGTATATTTGAGGAAGGGCGTCTCCACATCCATTTGCCAACTTTAGTAATAATAAGCTAAATTCGCAAGTAAAATTCAAATGGTCTTGAACATTAATTCAAAGAGACATTTTAGATTTTATGGTCATCTACCATTTTCCTAAGTCTTAATTACTCATAGCATGTTTGTAATTCAATGGATCATCATCATTCATGACGTGTACCTCATCGTCATCCTCTATGATTAATCCATACCTTTCAGGTATCTTCGGTACTCTTCCAGATTTATGAATAGGGTGTTGTACAGTAGGTGTCTCTACTTGGACAAGTTCATCCAATTGATCTGTAGTAGTTTGTGGTTCTTGAATTTCTTTAAGATTTATTTTCCTCCCACTAGCCCCTTCAAGGATAAACTCCTTAACCAAGAAGGCAGCGTGTTTCGCAATAAACACCTTTTGCTCAGTAGAATTGTAAAAATAGTATCTGAAACTTTCTTTAAGATATCCCATAAACGTGCACTTATCAGATCTTGTCCCAAACTTATCATTTTGAAACCTTTTCACATAAGTTGGACATCCTCAAATCTTAACATGCTTAAGACCAGGTTTCCTCCCTGTCCACATCTCATACGGAGTCTTGGGGATAGATTTCGAGGAGACCTTATTTAGTATATATGTAGCCGTTTCTAGGGCATGACCCCAAAATTAAATTGGAAGATCGGTAAAACTCATCATAGAACAAACCATGTCCAACAATCTTCGATTTCTCCTTTCAGATACTCCATGTACCTGGTGGAGTCCATTGTGAGATTATACCATTATCTTTGAGACAATTGAGAAACTCACCGCTCAAGTATTCTCCACCTCGATCTGATTGAAGAATCTTAATGCTATTGCTCGTTTGTTTCTCTACTTTACTTCTGAACTCTTTAAACTTTTCAAATGATTCAGATTTGTATTTCATTAAATACACATATCCAAATCTTGAGTGATCATCAATGAAAGTAATAAAATAAGAATACCCTCCCCGTGCATTCGTTGTCATAGGTCCACAAACGTCTGTGTGAACCAACGCTAGCAACTTTATAACGCTTTCTCCTTTTCCATTAAAAGGAGATTTAGTCATTTTACCCACGAGACAAGATTCACAAGTTGGATATGATTCATAATCGGATAGCTCTAAGAGCCCATCCTTATGCAACTTGGATAATCTTGTTTCATTGATATGACCGAGTCTACAGTGCCACATATAGGTATAATTAACATCATCTCTTTTCCTTTTCTTAGTTTGTTCTATTTGAAATATATTTTCATGCAAGTTAAGTATATAAAGTTCATTTCGCAAATTATCAACACCATATAAAACATTGTTATTATAAATAGAACAACTGTTGTTCTTTATTATATTGTCAAATCCATCCATATCTAATACAAAAATAATGTTTCTAATGATATTCGAAAAATTAACAATTATTTAAATAAATGGACTTGCCCGTAGGCCAGTGCTAGACAATAAGTGCCTACATCTATTGCAGCAACCTTTGCTCCATTTCCCACTCGTAGGACGACCTCATCCTTGTTCAGCTTTCTACTTCTAACCAGTCCCTACACAGTATTACATATGTGAGATCCACAGCCGGTATCCATTACCCAAGTAGAATTTTAACTTTCTGAAAAATTAATTTCAATCATGAACAAACCTTGATTGGAACTTGAAGCTTCTCCAAGCTTTTTCTCTGCCAGAAACTTCTTGCAGTTCCTCCTCCAATGACCCGACTCGTTGCAATGGAAGCACATTCCTTTGCTAGCTGGATCAGGTTTCTTTTGATCCTTCACTTTTGCCTTGCCCTTAGCTTTCTTAGATTTCTTCTTTTCAGAAGATACCTTGGGCCTCTTCCTATTCTTGGAAGAATCATCCACCATTAAGACATGGTTCTTCTTGGATGGGAAGTGACCTTCTGCAATTTTTAGCATGTTAAGTAATTAAGGCAAGCTTACATCTAACTTATTCATGTGGAAATTACGACGAACTGCGAGAAGGTCTCAAGGAGTGACTGCAAGACTAAGTCTTGACTCAACTCCCCATCCATGATGAACCCAAGCTGTCCAAGGCGTTCAATCAGATTGATCACCCTTAGGACATGAGTCTCTACGGCAGTGCCCTCGGTCATCCGAGATCGAAAGAGTTCCTTAGATATCTCATATCTAGCAGTCCTACTTTGTTCACCATACAACTCCTTGAGGTGAAGCAATATAGTAGGAGCATCCATGTTTTCATGCTGACGCTGAAGCTCGTTATTCATGGATGTGAGGATGATGCAATAAGCCCAAGATGCATCATTTTGCCACTTTACAATGGTGGCAATCTCTTCCTTAGAGGCTGTTTCTGGAATAGTTTCAGGGACAAGTGAATTTAGGACATAAATTTTTTTTTCAGCAGTGAGAACTATTCTTAGATTCCTTAACCAGTCCGTGTAATTCGATCCGGTCACTTTGTTAGCATCAAGTATGCTACACAGTGAAATTAGTGATTTCGACATTTTTAAATTTTTGTATGTGAAAAGATAACATTTTAGCAAACATTCATTTAATTAATTTTATATACCAAAATAAATTAGGTCTTATTTTAAATTGGTATCTCCCACTATTTTTTTCAAACTGCATTACCCTCATTTATATAGTTCGGCAACATCTAATTAAAGATTTGCTAGTGAGAATAAGGATCTCATTTTAAATGTATATAGCCTTGTGGATAGCATAACAAACGATATATAAATAAATAGGTAGACAACTCTTTGTCAATTACATCAACATGTAACTCCGTTTTATTTTGTCTCTTAAATCTTAGTGGTCAAGTGTAAGACCCCAACTTTTATGAATAAAGATTTAATTTTCTTTATATATTATTTCGAAATAGTAAGGTGTTGATTTGATAAATGTGAAAAGTTATGGGTGAAATGTACAAATATTTCAAAATGAGCAAGTGGTTATAAAATATTCATTGTTGTCGGGGAATATTCGTTTGGTCGTGAAATATTCTTGTTGTCGGGAAATATTCGTACGACGGCGTAGCCATTTGTGGGTCCCACAACGAAATAACTGTCGGATATAGAAAGCGAAAGAAATAACTTTTTTATAAAATAACGGCGTAGTTGTTACCGTTAGTACTGTTGAAATACCCGGTGGTTAAAATACAGTAATACGCGGTGTTGCACAGTATCACACGGTATTGCACAGTATTTCGAATTATTGATTCTTACATAAGAAGACACTTACTCAATTATTGTTATAATAATTACTGTTCAATATTTTATATTATTGATTCAATAATTGCATGATATTTTATTGGTTTAATAATTGCTACGTTGCTATTTTATATGATTGATTCAATAATTGCTACCGTTGATATTTTGTATTATTGATTCAATAATTGTCACTGCACAGTATTTCACATTATCAACTCAATAATTCATATTATTTGAATAATATTATTAGATAGCATTATTGACAATGTCTAAGGAAGTTCTGTCTAGGAGGGGTTATTTAATTGCGCGCCAGTAAGGAGAAATCCTTATCGGAAGGCCCCCTCTTTCTTGGGAACGACCTGGTTGTCAATATTGTAGTTCTGTAATATTATTTGTAAATAATTAATTATTAATTTATATGATAAGAAAATATTTATTTTGTGGATATAAAAGAAGAAATTAGTGCTGATGTGTTTTTATCAGTATTTTGGTGTGCTCCGTGATTTCAAAAGT
Source organism: Panax stipuleanatus (assembly GCA_020205555.1). Classification (NCBI taxonomy): domain Eukaryota; kingdom Viridiplantae; phylum Streptophyta; class Magnoliopsida; order Apiales; family Araliaceae; genus Panax; species Panax stipuleanatus. The sequence continues at coordinate 138,207,256 of CM035115.1, read as the reverse complement.
CTACTTTGGCATCCTAAGCTTTTCCTATAAATAGGGTGCTTAGGTTAGAATTGAAAATCACACCAGAATCAGAAGTTTTCTCTCTCTATAATATCGAGCGTATTTTTGTGAGTATTTAGATACTTTGAGTGTTACTATTCAGTGCAAGTTTTCTTCGGTATTATATCCGATATTTCAGCCAGAAGTACTATTCTTTTGAGATAAGGGATGTTATTTTCTTTCGTAAATGATGTTATTCTTTTCAATATCATTATACCAAAATATTGGCAGGGATTTTATTATAAAATTCTTACTTTTTTCGTCGAGGTTACTATTCACATATACGGCACTATTCACGTATACGGCATTATTCATGAAAAAATTAAATTTTCTTCTATATGTCCAAGTTGCTTGTTAAGGTTTCTATCTTTGATTAGATCTAAGTTTTGAGCTTTATTCTTGAATTTTGCTCCACAATTGATTATTACGAAGTATTTTTGAATTAGATAAACTAAAATACGAATCCTTAATCTTTGTCCTTTATCTCACTGGATTCGTTATTTATATTATTTTTCATCATTCTCAGTCCTAAATGGTGATATAACTGAATATATTTGGCCTGTAGAGCAAAGATGAATGATTACCTGATGAATATATTTGGCCGTAGTGCAAAGATGGACAGGTGTTGAGATGAACATGACCACTGATGATACAAATGAATATCTTTTGGCCCGTAGTGCAAAGATGAATATTTGATTTGAGATATATATTGATTGATGTTACAGGGATAAAATATTGATGATGGACTTTTAAATCATAGAAGATAGTAGACTTCATTCTCTACTTAACTCTTCTAATGAATTGTTATTTTCGCTGCGAATATTGATCTAAAACTTGTTGTCAATAATATTTTATCTGAATTGTTGAAGACTAACGATAATTTATTTTCCATTATCTTAGTCATAATATTCTTTACTAGGTTAGTTGAGCTCACCCTTTTTATCTATTTTCCTCTTCAGGGAATGAGAATGTCGCAGGAACTAGTCGGGGGACAGAGTGATGGTCCAAGTTAGAGCAGTAGTAGTCCACACTATTTCTAATAAATAGTGTGATAATAATTGTAATGAGGACTTAGTTTGAATATTAATATTTTTTACATATTTGTATTGACACTCACAGTTGTGTGGTCGTATTTTGCACGACCGTGTGATATAAAAGATTGTATTTGAATTCTGTACTATGTATTTGGCGACTCAAAATGGGTTGGGTTGACTGGACCTATTCTGGGGGGCGTCACAGTTGGTATCAGAGCTTAGGGATATGATCTCTGGCGGAGATCTGGGAATAGAACTAGGAGGGGAGAGACGAGTAAATCCTTCGCTAGTGTGTCCTACCTAAGCTTATATGGTATTTAATTGGTCAGTCGGAGTATAGGGTTATTATGTGATATGTTAATTTGTTTAATTAACCCTTGTTTTATGGCAGTATTTGAGAATAGCAGCTGAGAATGTTAACAATGAAGTGAATGAGACCGTGGAGACACCTTTAATCACCAACAGGAGAACGTGCAACAAGAAGGCAATGTTCATCCTGAAAATAATGCTGATCAGACGATAAACGATGAGATGTTTAGAAGCTTTTTGCAGTTCATGCAAAATCAGACGAGGGAAACTCGTGTGCAAAATACAGGTGGAGATAATAACAACACGCGAATTATCACTGCCAAGCAGTTCAAAGAATTGGGACCACCAGAATTTCAGGAAAAGCCGGATCCGATCAAGGCGGAGATGTGGGTTAAGTAAATTGCCAAGATATTTGATGTCTTGGGATGCACGGAGGAACAGAAGATTCCATTCACCACGTTTATGTTCCGTGAAGAGGAAGATTACTGGTGGAAATCCATGAAGCGTACCCAGACTGCCGCACTCAAGATGTCTTGGGAAGCGTTCCAGAAACTGTTCAATGACAAGTAGTTTCCTGAAAGTATTCGTCATATGAAGGAGGTAGAGTTTATCAGACTAGAACAAAACAACATGACGGTGTCCCAGTACGAGGCTAAGTTCGCGGAGTTGTCCAGGTTTGCACCTCATTTGGTGGAAAATGAGGAACGTATGACGCGGATGTTTCTGAGAGGTTTGAAATCTGAAATTCGTCAATACCTCATTTCTCATAAATTTTCTCTATATTCGGATGTAGTAAACAGGGCCCAGTTGTTAGAACGAGATAGTGATTATATTCAACCAAGGGACAACAACCAAGGTCGTACCGGTGGTAGCAGTCATCGGAACAATGATAACCAGCGGGGAGGAAAGTATGACAGAAGCGGTAATCACTCCGGTGGTAATCGTGGCCATGATAGTAGAAAAAGGGAATCGGGAGGAGATTTCAAGAAGAGAACGTACAATAATGAGAACGTGAAGACGTCGACATCAGCACCAGCATCAACTATTTCTAGAGGAGGAGAACGACCACCGGTCGTATGCTATAAATGCGGGAAAGAGGGACACATCAGCCCAAACTGCCCACAATAAGTCAAAGCATGCTATAAATGTGGAAAAGAATGACATATAGCTCGAGATTGTCCTATACCGAAACCAAGTCCAGCGGGGGTGGTGATTCCAAAGGAGGTTTCGGACAAGTCAAAGTCGGTGATTCCTGAAAGAGCGTTTGTCGTGACAGCCCAAAACGCGAGGAACCCACACGAGGTGATTACGGGTATGCTAATCATAAACTCTTGCGAAGTTTACACCTTGTTAGACACCGGTGCTACCCATTCTTTTATTTCACCTGCTTGTGCTCAACTTTTGAACTTGACTTCTGATAAATTAGACTTTGACTTATTTGTTGAAACTCCGTTAGGAGAAACCTTCATTACATCTACAGTTTACAAATCTTGCTTGATTCATATTGGTACCCTTACCCTACCTGTTGATCTTATATCTTTGAAAATATTTGCATTTGACGTGATTTTAGGAATTGACTGGTTAACCACTTACCATGCCAAAATTGATTATTTTCGTAAGGTTGTTAGTTTTCATATTCCTAATCAACCCGTTGTGCGAATCCAAACCACAAAACCACTAAAATTAGTCAATATCATTTCAAGTCACAAAGCTATTCATTTATTAAAAAACGGATGTCAAGCTTTCTTAGCTCATGTCACTGATATAAACCAAAATACGTCAGATCTGAATAATATTTCCGTTGTTAATAAGTTTCCTGATGTGTTTCCCGAAGAACTTCCCGGTCTACCCCCAGAACATGAAGTTGAATTCTTTATTGACCTTGAACCCGGTACAAAACCCATTTCTAAAACCCCATGTCGAATGGCTTCTATTGAACTTTAGGAATTAAAGGTCCAATTACAGAAATTGTTAGACATCGATTTTATTCGTCCTAGTACGTCTCCTTGGGGTGCTCCTATTTTATTCGTAAAGAAGAAAGACGGGAGTATACGACTTTGTATTGACTATCGGGAGTTGAACCATGTCACCATCACGAATAGGTATCCGCTACCTCGTATTGATGACCTGTTTGACCAGTTGCAAGGAGCACAATTCTTTTCAAAGATCGATCTTCGTTCTAGATATCATCAGCTGAAGATTAAAATTGTGGATATTCTAAAGACTGCTTTCAGAACTCGGTACGGGCATTATGAATTTCTAGTCATGTCTTTTGGATTAACTAATGCTCATGCTGCTTTTATCGATATGATGAACCTTGTATTCAAGGAATATTTAGATCAGTTCGTTGTTGTCTTTATTGATGACATCTTCATCTATTCTAAAAGCCGTGAAGATCATGAGCACCACTTGAAGCTGGTACTTCAAAAGCTTCGTGAGAACAAGCTATATGCCAAGCTAAAGAAATACGAGTTTTGGCTTGAGGAAGTAGCATTCCTTGGGCACGTGGTATCGAAACGTGGAGTATCTGTTGACCCAGTGAAGATTGAAGCAATATAAAGTTGGGAGCAACCTAAGTCGGTGACCGAAGTACGAAGCTTTTTGGGCTTAGCTGGTTATTATAGGAGGTTCGTAGGGATTTTCTCGAATCGCTACTCCATTAACTCAGTTGACTCGGAAAGATACACAATTCGTTTGGAACGAGGAATGTGAGAAGAGCTTCCAAAAGCTCAAGAGAAGACTTATCTCGGCACCTGTTCTGACAATACCATCTGGTTCGGATGGATTTGTTATCTACAGCGATGCTTCGGGCAAAGGGTTAGGATGTGTTCTCATGCAACATGGAAAAGTCATAGCCCATTGCGACAACTCAAAGAATATGAGAGGAATTATCCTACTCATGATCTAGAGTTGGTAGCTGTCATTTTTGCGTTGAAGATCTGGAGACATTACCTGTACGGGGAGAAAGTGGAGATTTATACGGATCATAAGAGCCTTAAATATTTTTTCACTCATAAGGAACTCAACATGCGGCAACGACGTTGGCTTGAGTTGTTGAAAGATTATGATCATACCATCTAATACCATCCTGGAAAAGCGAACGTGGTAGCTGACGCGTTGAGTAGAAGATCATATGCGGGAACGAGTGCGATGATATCAAGTATACGCGTGCAACCAGCTTTAATTGATAAAGTTAAAGCTGCTCAAGCTACGGATCCGGAGCTGATGAAGATGAAGAAGAAGGTGCAAGAAGGTGCCATTCCAGAAGCAAGGATTAATGAAGAGGGAATACTTCGAGTCAACTCCAAACTTTGTGTTCCTAACGATTCCGACTTGAAGCATAGAATCATGATGGAGGCACACAACACACCGTTTTCAATCCATCCTGAGAGTACCAAAATGTATCGTGATCTTTGACATACATTTTGGTGGAGCAATATGAAAAGAGAGATCGTGGAGTTTATTTCGAGATGTTTAACGTGTCAACGTGTAAAGGCAGAGCATCAAGTGCCGAAGGGTCCATTGCAACCACTGGAGATTCTGAAATGGAAGTGGAAACACAATACGATGGATTTCGTTATGGGTCTTCCCAAGGTTTCTCAAGGTATAAATGCGATTTGGGTTATTATAGATAGATTAACCAAGTCTGCTCATTTCTTGCCGATACGAGAGACTTATTCCCTTGAACGTCTTGCTCATATGTACGTGAATGAGATTGTGAGATTGCATGGCATGCTAGTATCCATAGTTTCGGATCATGACGCCAGATTTACTTCACGATTTTAGATCAGTTTGCAGAAAGCTATGGGCACGGATTTACGATTCAGTTCGGCTTATCATCCTCAAACAGACGGACAATTAGAAAGGACTATTCAAACTCTTGAAGATCTATTGAGACTCTGTGTTCTAGACTTCAAAGGGAGTTGGGATAAGTACGTACTATTGGTGGAATTCTCCTACTATAACAGTTATAAAGCAAGTATAGGCGTAGCTCCATTCGAAGCGTTGTATGGGAGAAAGTGTCGTTCTTCAGTATGTTGGGATGAGGTGGGTGAAGCAACGATATTGGGACCGGAGTTGGTACGTATGACTATAGAAAAGATTCAATAATTGTCACTGCACAGTATTTCACATTATCAACTCAATAATTCATATTATTTGAATAATATTATTAGATAGCATTATTGACAATGTCTAATGAAGTTCTGTCTAGGAGGGGTTATTTAATTGCGCACCAGTAAGGAGAAATCTTTATCGGAAGGCCCCCTCTTTCCTGGGAACGACCTGGTTGTCAATATTGTAGTTCTGTAATATTATTTGTAAATAATTAATTATTGATTTATGTGATAAGAAAATATTTATTTTGTGGATATAAAAGAAGGAATTAGTGCTGATGTATTTTTATCAGTATTTTGGTGTGGAAAATCATCCGTTTGTGGATTTCGACCATTTTCGGTTGGGAATTTAGAAAAACTTTCTTCTACAAAGTTGTAGAGAATTAAATTTCCTATGAAAAGGACATAGAATTTGTATTTTTCTGACAAAAGGGCTATTTATTATGAATTATTGAAGTTTCAGAATAAATGTTTTTTTAAATAAAATGGTGGGCCCCACTTTTGTCTTGTGTGAAAAAATGCTGATTTTTTTTAGTCCAATTAGGTGTATTAGCAGCCAGGAGAAAAATCAAAGCAAGTGTGCTCCGTGGTTTCAAAAGTCTACTTTGGCATCCTAAGCTTTTCCTATAAATAGGGTGCTTAGGTTAGAATTGAAAATCACACCAGAATCAGAAGTTTTCTCTCTCTATAATATCGAGCGTATTTTTATGAGTATTTAGATACTTTGAGTGTTATTATTCAGTGCAAGTTTCCTTCGGTATTATATCCGATATTCCAGCCAGAAGTACTATTCTTTTGAGGTAAGGGATGTTATTTTTTTTCGTAAATAATGTTATTCTTTTCAATATCATTATACCAAAATATTGGTAGGGATTTTATTATAAAATTCTTACTTTTTCCGTCGGGGTTACTATTCACGTATACGACATTATTCACGAAAAAATTAAATTTTCTTCTATATGTCCAAGTTGCTTGTTAAGGTTACTATCTTTGATTGGATCTAAGTTTTGAGCTTTATTCTTGAATTTTGCTCCACAATTGATTATTACGAAGTATTTTTGAATTGGATAAACTAAAATACGAATCCTTATTCTTTGTCCTTTATCTCACTGGATTTGTTATTTATATTATTTTTCATCATCCTCAGTCCTAAATGGTGATATAACTAAATATCTTTGGCCTGTAGAGCAAAGATGAATGATTACCTGATGAATATCTTTGGCCGTAGTGCAAAGATGGACAGGTGTTGAGATGAACATGACCACTGATGATACAAATGAATATCTTTGGCCCATAGTGCAAAGATGAATATTTGATTTGAGATATATATTGATTGATGTTACAGGGATAAAATATTGATGATGGACTTTTAAATCATAGAAGATAGTAGACTTCATTCTCTACTTAACTCTTCTAATGAATGGTTATTTCCGCTGCGAATATTGATCTAAAACTTGTTGTCAATAATATTTTATCTGAATTGTTGAAGACTAACGATAATTTATTTTCCATTGTCTTAGTCATAATATTCTTTACTGGGCTAGTTGTGCTCACTCTTTTTATCTATTGTCCTCTTCAGGGAATGAGAATGTCGCAGGAACTAGTCGGGGGACAGAGTGATGGTCCGAGTTAGAGCAGTAGTAGTCGTCACTATTTCTAATAAATAGTGTGATAATAATTGTAATGAGGACTTAGTTTGAATGTTAATATTTTCTACATATTTGTATTGACACTCACAGTTGTGTGATCGTATTTTGCACGACCGTGTGATATAAAAGATTGTATTTGAATTCTGTACCATGTATTTGGCGACTCAGAATGAGTTAGGTTGACTGGACCTATTCTGGGGGGCGTCACATCAAGTGTGTGCACATCCGAACTTAAATGAGTTAAGTTAAGTCCAACTTAGCACTTCCATAAATTCAAAAAAGAAAAATATTGTCCTTATGGATAGCACAACAAAATAATATTGTCCAATTTTTTTGATAAGTATCGAATGTGATTAAATTAATATCTTAAATACGCAATACTTGTCTTGTGGATAGCACAACAAACTCGTATTAAATATTTAATACTCTATTAATTTATCATGCTAGAAGGCGACGTTCGATATTTCAAATATCTCTGAACGCTTTAGACTTAATATAATTTCTTTAAGAAGTTTATTTTTATTTGTCTCATCTTGTTTATCGCGCATGCACACACACACACACACACACACACACACACACACACACACATATATATATATATATATATATATATATATATATATATATATATAATACGCGTCATTTTATTAAACATGCGAAGCTTGTTTGCATAAAATATAATATATATAATACTTAGCATGCACATATATATTACTATATTCTACTCGGATTGATTATGGACTTTTATTCTAGTTTGGTTCACTAGAGCCACCAAGTGAACCAAAAGGTCAAACCTATGTGTGCAAGAAATTAAATTTAAACATAACTATGACATTTAAACTTGGGCTCCATACAAACGGGTCTTCACGCGCTCCTTGCTCCTTGGTCTCCAATTTTTTTCAAAAAAATTCTAACTATTTCTGTTACATAACTATTTAATTTAAATAGAAACCTTGATCAGCAGTCAAGGGGAAGTATATAGGAGGGAGATAAAATTTTATATCAAGAAAAAACTAGAGAAGACGAGATACGTAGACCCCATTTAATAAAACTCATTCATTCAAGCATTAAACTAAAATAAAATCCAATCACATTGGTCAATAGTCTCATAATCAATCACATTTATTATCATACATATCACCATATAAATCAATAAATAAATATTCATTTCATGAATTAAAATATTCTATATATATATGAGTGTCATTTAATGGGCAATTTTAATTTGTATGAAATCCAATTTCAAGATTAAAATAAACTCTTTATTTTAATTATAAAATTATTAAGAATATTATATATATATATATATATATATATATATAATATAACCGTATATATGGTAAGACGACCCTTTTTAAAAAACTTGCAGAATTAAATGCTTCAGACGTTTCTGAGCACTGATGTTGACTTCTTGAAAATTTGCTGAACAGCCGTCTGGCCCACTGACACAGCAGACTGCTTTCTTACCTAACACCTGAAAAGGTGTTTCCAGCAGACATGTAGTCCTTTCCTTAGCTTCTTCAATATGCTTCTTCGATACATACTAAGGATGAATGTTGGATCATTGGGACTACCAAAATGTCAAGGTCTATAAGCCTTTCTTCATTTGTTACTCTTCCTCCTTCATCAGATAGACAAACTTTGATGCTGACTGGAGGGTCACCACGATCGTGGTCTTTGTACCATGATCGCTGTGTGTTGGCTTGCTCATTCTTGATTCAGCTTAAATTGTAGAGAACACTACGATTTCTCTTAAACTCTAATAGACTACGATTTTTACTTGCTTGTATTGCAAACACCACACTTCCGAGAGCTGACTGCGATTCTTGACTTGGCTCGACATACGCTCGGATCATCTCCATGATTCTGAGGGTGGCTTTCAAGACAGACTACGATTCTTGAACAATTTCATTAACGCTCCACTATTCTACCTTGGCTTCTGTAGACTTTTGACTGGCTTGGCAAACTACGATTCTATCAAGCCCTAACATTTACATCTCAAATTAGATCAACCTTGTGATGCCCCCAAAATAGGTTCAATACTCAACCCATTCTGAGTCGCCAAATACACTCAACAAAATCCAAATACAATCTTTTATATCAAACGGTCGTGCAAAATACGATCACACAACTGTGAGTGTCAATACAGACATGTAGAAAATATAAACATTCAAACTAAGTCCTTATTACATTTATTATCACACTATTTTATAAAAAAAATAGTGAGGACTTCTACAGCTCTAACTCGGACCATCACTTCATTCCCCGACTAGTACCCACGATATTCTCATTTCCTGAAGAGAACAATGGAAGAAAAGGGTGAGCTCAACTAGCCCAGTAAAGAATATTATGACTAAGATAATGAAGAATAAATTATCGTTAGTCTTTAACAAATCAGATAAAATATTATAGACAACCAGTTTTAGATCAACAACTGCAGCGGAAATGACAATTCATTAGAAGAGTTAAGTAGAGAATGATGTCTACTATCTTCTATAATTTAAAAGTCCATCATCAATATTTTACCCCTGTAACATCAATTAAATATTCATCTCGAATAAAATATTCATCTTTTGCACTGCGGCCAAAGATATTCATTTGTATCACCAGTTGGTCATGTTCATCTCAACACCTGTCCATCTTTGCACTACGGGCCAAAGATATTCATCAGATAATCATTCATCTTTGCACTACAGGTCAAAGATATTCATCAAGTAATCATTCATCTTTGCACTACAGGCCAAAGATATTCAGTTATATCACCATTTAGGACTGAGGATGATGAAAACAATATGAATAACGAATCTAGTGAGATAAAGGACAAATATTAGAGAATTTATTCAGAGTTCAAGAATGAAGATCAAAACCTAGATCCAATTAAAGATGATTTGGAAAGAAAAAAAAATATTTTTTTTACCGTGAATAGTACCCCGTAAATAGTAACTCGTAAATAGTAACTCGTAAATAGTAAATCGTGAATAGTAACTTGACATGAAAAGATAAAAATTTCACAAGAAAGTTCAGACCAATATTCCAGTGAAATAATATTAGATGAAGCGCAAAACTCAAGGAATTTCTGATCATTTCAGGAATTCTAGAAGCAATACGTACCGTAGTAAGTTTAGAGTTAGGAATCTGAAATGAAATAATATACGAAACTGCAATTGGATTTTCACCCGTCTAGCGGTAGTCCGCTCAGACAGATTATTTTCACAATTTAATAACAACTGAATACGAAGGATTATTCACCAGGCATGCGGTAGTCCGCGTAGACAGGTTATTCCCACAGAATAATAAAGAATGGAATAACAACAGGATTTCACCATGCATGAGGTAGTCCGCATAGACAGGTTATTCCAACATAATAATAAAGAATGGAATAACAACCCTTACGAATATTGAAAGAAAATAACTCTCTTCATGAATATGAAAGAAATAATACCCCTTACCTTAAAAATTTGGAGACTAAACTAGTGTAATAGCAGAATACTCTTCTTCTTTCTCTCTTATTTTCTCTATCCTTTCTCTCTCTATAGCTTTAGTGAATTGGTGAGAAATAATGAAGAAATGAGCTTCTATTTATAGGCTCGGTAGAGTAAGGGTATAATAGTCTTTTTGCCATAATTTTTGACATCATAGCTTACATCATCGATCCTATGACATCATTGCTTACCTCATCGCTCCGATGACATCCTTGCTTACCTCATCGCTCCGATGACATCATTGTTTGCATCATAAGAGTTCAAATTCAATTTGCACTCTTCCACCTTATTTAACTTTTATACCATGAATTTATTATAATAATGTTACCATTCAAATTATAAAAATTATACTATTATATAATCACATCATACTACTATAATGTAATATTATAATAATATATTTGAATGAATTATTTTATCGGACAAGATAAAATACCAACTTTCAACAAATGTCACATGCTAAAAATTCCTCCGTTTAAATCCACATTGAATAAATATTTCCTTATCATATATATCAAAAATTAATTATTCACAAATAATTTTACAGAACTACAATATTGACAACTAGGTCGTTCCCAAGAAAGAGGGGGCTTTCCGATACGGATTTCTCCTTACTGGCGCAATTAATCAACCCCTTTCCTAGACAGAACTTCCTTAGACATTGCCAATAATGCTATCTAATAATATTATTCAAATAATATGAATTATTGATTTGATAATTTGAAATAATGTGCAATGACAATTATTGAATCAATAATATAAAATAGCAAAGTAGCACTTATTGATATAAAATATCAACGTAGCAAATATTGAACCAATAAAATATTATGCAATTATTGAATCAATAATATAAAATATTAAACAGTAATTACTGTAATAATGATTGAGTTAGTGCCTTCTTACGTAAGAATTAATAATTCAAAATACTGTGCAATATCGTGTGCTACTGTGCAACACCACGTATTACTGTATTTTAACCACCGGGTATTTCAACAGTACTAACGGTAACAATTTTGCCGTTATTTTTATAAAAAGGTTACTTCTGTCGCTTTCTATATCCGACATTCATTCCGTTGTGGGGTCCACCAATGACTGCGTCGTCGTACGAATATTCTCTGACAAAAAGAATATTCCTCGACCAAACGAATATTCCCCGACACAATAAATATTTTATAACCACTTGCTTACTTTGTAAACTTTGCACATTTCACCCATAACTTATCACATTTATCAAATCAACACCTTATTATTTTAAAATAATATATAAAGAAAATTAAATCTTATTCATAAAATTTGGGGTCTTACAAACCTAACAGTTTTGATCTCTCTTCTATACATTCATTTACAGAATGATAAACATTAAAGCATAGATCAACCTAACAATTTTGATCTATCATCTAAGTCCTTGTACATATGTTCCTTGAAGGACTTTACATATAAGCATATATATTTACTTTCATCATCAAATTTGAATATGCAATTCCCAACAATCTCCCCCTATTTGATGTTGACATAACCAAGGAGATTTGTATCATATCATCGATTTCTAAATGCAGGATGCTAGAAAGTAATTATGACTTTGATCTATCATCTATACATTCATTTACAGAATGATAAACATTAAAGCATAGATCAACCTAACAATTTTGATCTATCATCTAAGTCCTTGTACATATGTTCCTTGAAGGACTTTACATATAAGCATATATATTTACTTTCATCATCAAATTTGAATATGCAATTCCCAACAATCTCCCCCTATTTGATGTTGACATAACCAAGGAGATTTGTATCATATCATCAATTTCTAAATGCAGGATGCTAGAAAGTAATTATGACTTAGTGTTTCAGTGAGCAGCAGAAATTTTTAGAGAATAAGCATGAATTTATTGATGTTTGAAAAAGATATTACAATCTAGCACAGATACATCAATACAAAAAGACTTTAACTTATCTCTATTTTTACTGCCTCTTTTCTTCGGAGGGTTGGCATACTCTGCAGCACTTCTTCTTCTGGTTTGCTCATCTCTCCATGCAATGTCGTCTAGCTCACTCTAGCTCAACCTTTCTGAATGATCATGTCTGTTCATAAACATAGGATCTCTAATGGGCATGCTGAGGCCAGTAGAGGATACTTCTTGTGAGCTAGGAGCTGGACCTTGACTTTCTCTATAGGGTTCAGCCATGAGAGGTGGACAGTTCTGCTGCAGTTGATCAATTCGTGGAGGCTGATAGCTAGAACTTCTGGGGTTGCTCCTTGATGATTGACCAATTTGAGTTTGCTTTCCTCTGCTGCCTCTGCCTCTGCCTCTGTCAGCATCAAGGGTTCGAATGTCTTCTGAGTGACGGTGGACACCTTGCACCAGCTCATGCATCTGAGAGAAATTTTGGGCAATGTCACTAAGATTTTCCTCCACTATAGCCTCAGTATTTTGTCTGTGTTGTTGAAGTTGCTCCATGGCTTCTGTAGTCTGCTGAACTTGAGTCATAGCAAAGGTTTGGAATTCTCGTAGTGTGATACGCAGCTCTTGAATCTGTTTAGTCATGAGAGCATTCTGAGATTCTTGAGTTTTTTAAAGAATCTCCACAGATTCCTTATGCTTTTTCATAGCTGCAAAGTGAATGGCATCCCTTTGACTGAGTCTGTCACTCATTTTACGTACAATCTCCCTCAGTTTCTTTAATAGCTCAGTTTCCAAGTTCCCTGGCAAGGTTTTGACAGAGTCGATTATATGGTTGAATCTTTTGTGAAGTGCCAAAGAGTTTGCTTCAAGATTCTCCTATGTCTCTAGAGCCATATGGCTTGTTAATTTAGCAAACTCCTCTTTGGTGGGTAGTAGAGACAGGCGACAAAGAATTTTCTGAGCATCAGGAGGAGGGGCAGAAGTGTATTCACCTGTCCTTTACATGCTCGTGAGAGCAAGTGTCATATCAAAATATTCATTATTGGAGGACGAGGGAATGTCTGACTGTGTAATAGGGGTTTGTATTTGGTGTATGGGAGAAGTGTTTGGTTCAGGGTCTGGTGTATATGGTTCGTTGATTTGTTCTGGAGACTCGACGATTTCAGTGTCAGGTTGTTGTTCGACAAACATGAATCGTAGTTCGTCGTCCAGATTTGGTGACTCGATGGTTGAGGTTTCAAGAAGTTGTTCGAAGATTCTGGTTATTTGCTCGACAACCATAGGATCATTGACAGTTGGCTCTATAAGGGCAAGTTGGTTATTTGGTTCATCAGTTACAGAGTTTTGGGACTCTGTAACTGGAAACTGGTTTAGTGGGTGAAGAACCACTTCCAACCGTCTTGGTAATTCATAGAACTGATTAAAATGTGATGGAGGACAGTGGTTGACAATGAAAGAGATAGGAGTAAAGTATACCTCAGGCTCCGTCTCTGAAGATGAATCATTTGTGATCAACTTCCGAGAAAAGTTGAGGTTCCTTGGGAAACCATAGGCTAGTACTGAAATTGTTGGATAAGCCTTGAAAGTCCAAAACATATGATCCCAGGAGTTGAGAATCATAGCTCTATGATAGGGCATCATAGGCAAGTAGTTAAACAGCTGATTGTAGTTAGCTGTCCTTTCTCTATCCCTGCCCACAGCCAGAATCTCAAGTTCATTATTCTTTTCTTCATCACTATCTTCATCATTTTCATCAAGAACTTCTACCACATCTACTATCTCATCATTAACAATATCCACCAGTTCTGCATCAGCAGACTCTACGAACTCTTCAGGGGCTGAGAGAACTTCATGATCATCTACTGGTAGCTCCCCCTCAACTCCTGCATTTTTTTTCTTCTAACAGCTCCACCTCAGCTGTAGCACTATCTTGAACAAGAACTTCCGAAGACTCCTCCTCAACATTGTCAGTGCTCATGTCAATTGCTTCTGGCATCACTTCTTTAGAATGAGCCATTACTTCTACCAGCACTTCCTCAGTATGAACAACTTCAGGCATCTCCTCCTCAGCATGGTTCACAGCTTGATCAGATGCATTAGGATCTTTTGTACCCTTGAGGTAGGCTTCTACATCAGCAATAACTCTGATCTCTTCCAAAGTTGGACCAGATGCTTGAGGCTCAGTGATGAGTGGGTTTTATACCTATGAATCGGTAGTCGTTATAGCTTGATTTTTCATGTTTTCGAGTATTTTGCCTATCATTTTTACTGGGTGTATACGTTTATGTACAAATAATGAAATGGGGGCGAAAGTAGTTTTAAAGGACAAAAATTTGCATGTCTATGTCTATTCGTTAATGCTTCATCTTTTTATTGTGCCTAAATATACCTAGTATTCTTATATTTTATTTTAGGTACAATTGAAGAGTTCCGTGATGATGGAAATAAATTGAAAGAAAATATGGACCAAATTAAGATGGGATTTATATGTCAGTTTTGCAATTAGATCAAACCCATGCAAGTTTCGTGGGTCAAAGTGGATCAAGCATGCAAGAAATATATTATTTTATCAGATGGGTCAGAATTTTATATAGTTAAGAGCCACGAAAATATGTTGGAGCAGTAAGATAGTATCACGAAGGGGCCATGTCCGAAAATGAAGGCAGCTCATGAGCATAGCTAATGCAACATGCACATAGGCTAGCTAATACGTGGACCACACACTTGGGTTATTGAATGAGCAGCTCACGAATTGAGTAAGGAGCATCATTAAGTGGTCAATTGGAGAAAGAATTGGAGCAGCTCACATTCTTAGGAGCCATGCAAGATAATTATTATTCACGCATCAGCTTGCGAAGGACAACAAAGAGGCTCCATGTATTTTCATCCGGCTGGGCAGTGTGTTGACCCGCTGGGGCGGGGAGGTGCCAGAAGCTGATGACTTTACCGAGTGGACGCAACAAAGGCAACTGAGCTCTTTTCCTACTTGGACACAAAAGTGAGTTGGATTGCATGATATCAAGAAGGCTGCTAATATATGGAGAGGGATTCACGAGGGTGACGCAAACAAGTGGGCCAGTTGCTGATTTCCTTTCTTACGTGGGCTATCAAGAAGGCTGGCAGAATTGTGATATTAAAAGGAGGGACACGTAACATATGGAAGCAAGTGGGCCAGCTGCTTACTCTCCTATTTCGCATGGGACAGGGACGTAATAAGTGGAGACAAGTTTGTGGGCCACATGTATGGAATATATAATGGACCTGATACAAAGCAGCTGCTGATCTTCTCTTTACTATTTTGCTTTGGACTTCGGCTGTTACAAGAGGAGTATGATTTGTGGGCTTGCGATCTAGTGGAAGGAGAGATACACGTGGGCCGGCTACTTTCCTTTGCTATTCGGATTGGGATGCCATGCATGAGGTGTGAGTGCTGCTAGTCTCCTTTTCCTAATAAGGCATGGATTGGGGGCGTTGGAGATTATAAAGGGCCACGTGGTGGGGGGTTATATAATATAGATGAGATAATATTCAATGTGGAGATCAGCAGTTTAGGAAGTGGGTCACACAATGCATTAGAGGAGATAGTGGGGTGACTTCACTATTTATGAACGCCGAGCAATTTGGAGACAGTAACGACATGAGTTTTATATTTCTATCTTTCTCGATTCATATTATCTTTGTATTTGTTATGATTACTACTCTGTGGATCATGGATTTTATTTCATTCGTTATGAACTAATTATTTATTTAAGCCTATGACGGATCTTCTTATGTAATGGAGGATTAATTATTTTTAAATCCAGTTTATGGAGGTTATTCCCAGGTTATTCTCTATGTGTGTGATTAATTTATATAATTGCCTGATCAACGATTATTCTGTTATTTCTTATGAACTTGTGAAGGAACATAGGAGATTAGAACTGGCCATTAGTGACATATGTTTGTGAATTCCGCATAGATGGAATTCGTGATTTGTGTTTAGGATAGATGTATTCCTTTACGCCATATGTAATTTGAAAGAGAACTTGTAATAAATTCTGGTTAATTGTAATTCACATAGAAATATAGTGAATTAGTTAATTGGGATGTCTTATTTGAATCTATCATATGTGGATACAAATAAGTACGGATATAATGCATCGTGAGGTGGTTTTATCTACATTAGTGTTTTCTCTTAATAACTTGGGGGTAATTGAAATAAACTGGGGACAAAAGATATTATCTGAAGTGAAATAATAAGTGAAGTTGTAGGCTTAATTCTCTCAATTCTGTTAAGATCTCAATTTAGTGTGTGGTTACTTTCATTATTAATTTAGTTATAGAAGAACATATCTTTTTGCTGATAGTTTGATAAAGTTGAAATACTCTAAAATTGGTACTTGTTCGATTAAATAGTAATTATTGTCTCTGTGGGTACAATCTTTGATTTATTACTGTATTACTTGTTGACCACGTACACTTGTGTGTCGCGCGTAGAAAATACCCAACAAGTTTTTGGCGCCGTTGCCGGGGACAGTAATTGCGTTTATTACTTACAATATCTATTTAAGTAGATCAATTTTAATTAAACATATATATATATATATATTTATTCTTATTTTTGTTTGTTTGGATATTTTAGGTACTTTCGATTAGTGCATGCAAACTAGATCGAAGAAACCAGAGTTGTTGCCCTTTGAGGACGATATCGACAAACGATTTCGGGGGGTAACTGAGTGGATTGCAAAGAATCGACAGGAATTTGAAATACCCAAAACAAACATGGCGGACCAGCAACAGGAAGACAAACCATTGAAGGATTATGATATACCAAAAATCTCAGAAATCCATTCAAGTATAGCCAGGCCAGCAATTAATGCAAATAACTTTGAGATTAAGCCTGGAACAATACAAATGGTGCAAAACACATGTCAGTTTGGGGGTCTTCCGAATGATGATCCGAATGATCATATCTTCACTTTCATAGAAATCTACGACACTTTCAAGTGCAATGGAGTGTCAAACGATGCGCTCAAGTTGAGGTTATTTCCCTTCTCGCTCAGAGACAAGGCGAAGGCTTGGCTACATTCTGAACCACCGGGGTTAATTACGACATGGAATGACCTAGCACATAAATTTTTGGCCAAGTTCTTTCCACCATCGAAGACACACAAGATAAGGTCAGAGATATCTGCATTTGCACAGTATCAAGGGGAGCCACTGTATGAAGCATGGGAAAGATACAAAGAATTGTTGAGGAAGTGCCCTCATCACGGATTTCCACCATGGATGCAGTTGAGTAATTTTTACAACGGAGTATCGAGTCAGATACGGTCTAGCATTGATGCAGCGTCACAGGGAGCTTTTTTGACGAAGAAATTTGAGGACGAATGTGCATTCATAGAAAAGATGGCTTCGAATGGGTACCAACGGCCGACTGAAAGATTGACTCAGCCCACAGTAACGGGTGTTCTGCAAGTGGATAATTCGACAGCTATATTGGCACAACTGGCTTTGTTACAAAAGCATATTGAGACCATGACAAAGGGAAATATGCAGCAGGTAGCAGTCGTATGCGAACTTTGTGCAGGAGAACATCCAATTGAACAGTGTGCAATCAACCCAGCTGCAGTTAATTATGTGGTTAACTATAACAGATCAGCCAACACATACCAGAATACATATAATCAAGGGAATAGAAACTACCCAAACGTCTCATGGAGCAACATACAGAATCAACAATAGGCTCCACGATAACCATACCCTCCTGGTTTTCAGAATTCGCAGCAACAGGCAGCACCACAACAGGAGGAAAAGCTAGGTTGGGAAAAAGCTATAGCCAGAATCAGAACAGACAACGAATTGGCGAGGAAAGAGACGAAAGCTCTTGCAGTGGACATGAAGAATCTAATGATTCAAATGGGACAAATAGCAAGTGTAATGAATAACCGACCCCAGGGATCGTTGCCTAGCGACACCGAGAAGAATCCAAAGGGAGGACATGAGCAATGTCAAGCTGTGACACTCAGGAGTGGAAAACAGCTAGATGAGTTAGATGTGGAGAAGCCGTTAATCGAAGATCAAGCTGAGGCTAATAAGGGACAAACAGTGGAAAGAGAGGCAGGAGAAAAACCAGCAGAAAAGGAACAAGTGGTTACACCAGTAGTTTATCCTCCACTGCCATTTCCACAAAGGCTCCACAAACATAAATTACAACAACAGTTCACAAAATTCCTGGAAGTGTTCAAGAAGCTGCATATAAATATACCATTTGCGGAGGCATTAGAGCAGATGCCCAGTTATGCCAAATTCATGAAGGATATTCTTTCAAAGAAAAAAAGACTAGAGGACTTTGAAATTGTGGCACTAACAGAAGAATGTAGTGCGATTCTACAAAAGAAGCTTCCACCGAAGTTGAAAGATCCGGGTAGTTTTACCATTCTATGCACTATAGGAAGTGTAACCTTCAACAAATGCCTTTGTGATTTAGGTGCCAGTATTAACCTTATGCCACTATCAGTTTACACTCAGCTAGGATTACCGGCACCTAAACCTACCAACATCTCCCTACAATTGGCGGACAGATCAGTAACTTATCCTCGGGGAATTGTCGAAGACATTTTGGTGAAAGTGGACAAATTACTCTTCCCAGCAGATTTCATCATCCTTGATTTTGAAGAAGATAAGGAAATTCCAATAATCCTTGGACGACCATTCTTGGCTACTGGTAATACACTCATCGACGTGCAGAAAGGAGAGTTGACCATGAGGGTGCACGATCAACAAGTCACCTTCAATGTATTCAAGGCCATGAACTTTCCCAAGGAAGATGAGGAATGTTACTGGGTGGATACAATAGACACAGTGGTGGATGAGGAACAACTGCGGATACTGAATACTGACCCACTAGAATTAGATAAATTAACTTTTATTATTAATAAATGAATAAGATTACAAAGTAATGCTACATTATATCAAATATGATTATCTTGTGTGCATACTACTTTCAATCTCCCACTACACTAAAACCAAACTGATATTGTGTTAAAGTTTTAGTAAATAGATCTACAATGTTGTCTTGAGAGTCCACACTCTCCAGGGTGACGTCTTATCTTTCAAACATCTCTCTACTTAAATGAAAACACTGCAACACGTGTTTGGATTTCTGATGAGACCTGGGTTCCTTGGCTTGTGCAATAGGTCTGGTGTTATCAAAGAATAAAAGTATTGCTCCTCTAATGTTAGGAACCACACCAAGTTCAGCTATGAACTTCTTTATCCAAAAAATGTCCTTTATAGCTTCACTTGCAGCTATGTACTCTGCCTTTGTTACTGAATTAACAAGTGGTTGCTGCTTAGAAATTTTCCAAGTCTCTGTGCCACCTGTCGACGTCAGGAAAAAAATTCGGTTTGAGTTGGACCCGAATCTTTCTCTCTTCCTAAGTTTTTTCTACCCTTATTTTATCTTCTTTTTTTGTAAAAAAGGTTTTGAAGGGTTTTTTAGGAAAAGACCAACATGTATCATGTCGACAATTTGAACTTTTTACAGAGTCGCCAGTTGGTAGATTTGAAATGGTTATACCAACTCAACCGAGTTTTGTTTAAAAGGAGGCCCAATTGCTGGACACTGTCGAAACTGAATCTTTGAAATTGAAGGTCTAAGTTAGGGGGCTTGGTTAAGTGTGGGGAAGGTGTTACGTACCCCACAACTCTCGTGAAAACACGGTACCATATCTTTTCAATATTTCCCTTTTAAATCCATAATGTGTGTGTGAATGCTGGAAGAAATTGGGCCTACGTTTGATTTGAAAGTATGGACGTGCTTCGTTGAACCTACATACGAAGGGTTTGATTTGATTCGTAAAAGTGTCTTTTTTAGACAAGATTATTAAAATGATGTTTTGAAAGCAGGTTTTCAAACCCTTACGCTCACGTAGGAATTGAAGCATGTTGATACTTCTATTTTTTATCTTTTTAGCCTTTTGGCACAATTTTAATGATGATTGTCGGGCTGCGAAGCATCCATGACCATAGAATATATACAAGTGTCGGTCTTCTCATGGGCATGACAACCATCGGAGTGACTCTAACATGACAAACCATATTCTCATTATGTTGAGACCTTAAACCCGGATAACCGTTTTAAGGTCTTTCGGATGTACATTTTATAGAAAAACTGGCAGGTACATTTGTAAAGTGGAGTTTGTCCATCGTGGAAATCAGATTCAGATCAGTTTGATCATGAATCCCACGATTCCTAGGCTCATAGAGGAAAGCCAATAAAACCTGCACAACTCAAATATGCACAAAAATGTATATTTACATCTAAATGTCTCTAGAACCAAAGATTCATCGATAAATCCTGGCCTGCACATAGCCAAAGCGTCTCGTTCTCACTAGATAGGGATCTAAGGGCCGCGAGGTTGCTTTAAGAAATGAAACTAGAAAAATTGATAGATTTAAGTAAATCTTAGCCATTCTAGCTTCCCGGCTTTGTCTGGACTTATTTTGAACCTTTGAAAGATATAATTGGCGTGATTTAAAGATATCTAGTTCGCCTAAAGAGATGTCAATGCCGATTCATAGCAAATGAATATTTAAAGCAGCAATTTAATCACAATGAGTAAAGGATATATATATATATATATATATATATATATATATATTTATATTTATACGAAAGCTGTAAAGGGCGATGAATTTTCACTCCGATGCCCGGAAAGCTGTAAAAGAGCCACGGGATGATCCAGGCTCGATTGAATGTAAATATATATATATATATATATATATATATATATATATATATATATATAAACAGTAAAAGAGCCACAGAATGATCCAGGCTCAATAGAATTGAAATATATATATATATATATATATATATATATATAAACTGTAAAGGGCGATGGGTTTTCAATCCTATGCCCGGACTGGAATGAATATATATATATATATATATATATATATATATATATATATATATATATATATATATATTTAATAAAAGCTATAAAAAGCCACGGAGTAATCCAGGCTGGACAGAATGTAAATATATATATATAAAAAGCGGTAAAGGGCGAAGGACATTCTATCCTTTGCCCGGACAGAAATATAAGTATATATATATATATATATATATATATAAAAGCAGTAAAAAGGCCACAGAATTATGTAGGCCAAACTGGAATGTAAAAAGTTAATATATACAGTTAGTATATATATATATATATATATATATATATATATATTAAAGCAATAAAAGGCCACGAAGTAAAAATCCAGGCCCAAATAAGTCAAAAAAATGTATATATATATATATATATATATATATATATAGTTATATATATAAAAGCAGTAAACTGTCACAGATTTGACATCCGGGCTTGACAGAATTAAAAAGTTAGTATATATATAGTTAAATATATACATAAAAAAGCCAAACCCGGAGTGGGAAGATAACCCAATCCGGCGAAGTTGCTATAAACGTAGATATATATATATATAGAAGCTGTTAAAAGCGACGAATCGACGATCCGAGCTGTAGAAATGCCAGAAAACGTGTTTATGTACTAAAATGTACGAAAACATAACCAAAAATGGCCACAGAACTGAGTTCCGGGCATAATCAGAAAGCAAAACTTAACATGCAAGTGTATAAATGCGCAATGAAGTAGTAGGAACTTTCTGATCGTAAAAATACTCACAATGGACTGCTAAACGGGCTTTTTGACAAATTGTAGGCTCTAAACGTCCATTTGTACCGCTTAGTTTTTGATATGTGGTAGTATATGAGTATATCTACGTGTTAGAGTAATAAAATTTGGGTATGGAGTACGAGAGTATGGCTAAGAAATGAAACAGGCAGAGGTTCAGAGCGTTTCTGAATTATGAAATGAGCTGGGGGTGCACCTTTATTTATAGACCCGGTGGATGCGGCTCTACCCGCGGAAGCCGCGGGTCTACCTGCGGCTCCATATGGCAGGGCCCAGGTGGCGGGTCCCGTTGCATCGAAGTATGTGCACTCCGCACAATGCATGGTCAGATTCAAAACTTTCTAAATTTTGATCAGAGTTTCCATTTGAGGCATGCTATACCTTTTCGGAAAGCCCTCGCCGAGAGTGTCGCAATGACATGGGAGTAAACCTTTTCCGAGTCCAAAAAGATGGATTCATAACCAGGTCTTTAATTCCTCGCAGTTTATCCGTTGAATTGTCTTGCGCGGTTTCCACTCAGGATCAATGTTATGGTTCTTTCTGACCTTGAAGACATCAACTCGGCTCGTGTTTTATCGAATCAGCTTTAAGTTGGTGAAATGACCATTTTTCCCCTCCTGGGGTTGCCTTTAGTGCTGGCATGGACTTCAGCTGACTTCCCGGGGTTGTCTCCGGCGTTTGGATCCCAGCCGATTCTGTTTGTCCTCAGGGTTGTCTCTGAGGCTGACTTGGTTCTTCCAGGTTTGTCTCTAGAGATGATGTGAGGCTTTGGGGTTGTCTCCAAAGTTGATTTAACATCCCGGGTTAAAACCGGGGATGACCTATACCTCCCGGGTTGAGACCGGGGTTAACCTGTACTTCCTGAATTGAGACCAGGGCTGACCTGTACTTCCCAACTTGAGATCGGGGCTGACCTGTACTTCCCGGGTTGAGACCGGGGCTGACCTATATTTCACGGGTTAAGACCGGGCCTGACCTGTACCTCCCGAGTTGAGACCGGGGTTGACCTGTACTTCCCGGATTAAGACCGGGCCTGACCTGTAATTCCCAAGTTAAGACCGGGGCTGACCTGTACTTCTCGAGTTGAGACCGGGGCTGACCTGTACCTCCCAGGTTGAGACCGGGGCTGACCTGTACTTCCCAGTTTGAGATCGGGGATGACTTGTACCTCCCAAGTTAGGACCGGGGTTGACCTGTACTTTTTGTGTTGAGATCAGGGCTGACTTGTACTTTTCAGGTTGAGACCGGGGCTGACATGTACTTCCCGGGTTGAGATCGGGCCTGAGTTGACTATTTTTTCCCTCTTGCAAGGTTAGTAATAGGAACACAAAATCTCGATTGTCTACAACAGAACTGCAAAAAATTCTGAGTGTCTACAGATGCCCCTCTTTATCATGTTTATGTAATGTAATGAAATAAATAGGATAAAGATCGTTAGACACTGGGAATATAATTAATGCAAATGTAATACAATGCATGACATGATATGTGATGAATGTTAGATGCCTTTGACGGGTTAGGGTTATCATTGAATGTTTACGTCATTTTCTGCTAAAGATAACCGTCATTCATGATAACCCTTGGGGTAGTACTGTCAGGAGGTTACTGACAGGATATCACTGATAGGCTATCTGAAATTGTCCTCATCACTTTGTGCTTGGAATGATGTCACTCACGATAGCCTTTGTGGATTCTCTAGACGCCTACCACGAATGACATCTTACAAAGTCAAGATGACTACCGAATCTTTCTCAGTGCCTCCTCTGAATATATCTGTATAACAGATTCCATCATCTATCCTCTGTGGATATAGATTGATATAATGCCTTTGCCATCGAATTATTCTCGATGCTTCACTGGAGTTGTTGCCAAAGGCTGATGTCACCAGACCGTTCCCATGCTCCGCTGGGACTGTGCCAACGGCTAAACTGTCATCAGTCTGTACCCGACGCTTCGCTGGGGTTGAGCCAATGACTGAACTACCATTGGTTTGTACCCAATGCTTTGCTGGGGCTAAGCCAACGGCTAACAGTCATTGGTCTGTACCTGACGCTTTGATGGGGTTGAGCCAACGGCTGAACTATCACTGGTCTATATCCGACGCTTCGCTGGGGTTGAGCCAACGGTTGAACTGTCACCAGTCTATACCCGAAGCTTCGCTGGGATTGAGTCAACGGCTGAACTATCACCGGTCTGTACCCCATGCTTCGCTTGGGTTGAGCCAACGGCTGAACTATCACCAGTCTGTACCCGACGCTTCGCTGGGGTTGAGCCAACGATTGAACTTTCATCGGTCTGTACCCGATGATTTGCTAGGGTTGAGGCAACGACTGAAATGTCACTGGTCTGTACCCGATGCTTTGCTGGGGTTGAGCCAACGGCTGAACTGTCACCGGTCTGTACCCGATGCCTCGCTGGGGTTGAGCCAACGGCTGAATTATCACCGATCTGTACCCGATGCTTCGTTAGGGTTGAGCCAACGGCTGAACTGTCATCGGTCTATACCCGACGGTTTGCTGGGATTGAACCAACGGCTGGACTGTCACCGGTCTGTACCCGACGCTTCGCTGGGGTTCAGCCAACGACTGAAGTGTCACCGGTCTGTACCCTACGCTTCGCTGGGCAGTTTTCGGCAGTTTTGTGCAATTTTTTAGTAGTTTTCATCATTGGTCCCTGGATATTTCTTCGGGATGAATACAAATGGCTTTCATGAAGTTCCACCCTCTGTCAGTAAACTTCTATTTAAACCCAGGATTTCAGGACAAACCGCTCAATCACGTAGCAGTTTTTTCTCAGATTTTACTTTTGAGCTCTTATAAACTCCGCTTTAACTCAAATTGGACCGAGCCAGAGGGGGTGGGGCCCACCCTAGGGAGCCACAGGTAGGGGTGTAGTAGTTGAACGTGGGCCTGCTCCTTCCTACGAATTTATATTGGGCAACAGCAAGCTCATAAACTCATTTTTAGTTTTGAGTTTCTATTGAAATTCGATTTTTTTTTAGATCTATGGAGTTCGGGCAGTTTTTTTCAGATTCCGTTAGTGTCACGTGTTCTGCACGTCTCAAGTGACGTTTTCATCTCTTCTTTTCTAGTTTTAACCGATAGAATTGTGTAAACCACGTAGGGTGCTTTTGAACGCAATGTATCAAAAATGTATGCTTATATGATTTGATAAAAATTTTCTGACTTTATAAGTATGCATATTTTACTGCAATGCATGTTTTGAAGTAAGAAAATTTAAATTCTGAGACAGTCAATTTTTGCTCTTTTTAATCAGTTTACTCATCCTTTTTGAGGCCTACGGAGCCTGGATTTTTAACTAAAAAAATGTCCATGGCAATTTGGCTACCATGTGAAGTTTATATTTTATTTTTTTTCATAAGTATGAACTGTTTCTGTTTTTGGTAAAGTGTGCTATTGAATGGCCACCTAGACATGCCTGTGTGCATGCGGACAGTCCATTTTGCAAAGGAGACTCTGACAAAATATTTTCAAAAGCCTAAACATTTAATAAACATGCAGTTTTGACTCTACTGGGGATTTTGATTGGCCCATGCATGTTTTGGAATTTAAAAATGCATAAAATACTGATTTAAATTAATGAGCCACATGTTTTAGGCTTACCTCACCTTTTCTGAGGTGATTTGAAGACTTTGTCCAGGTGATGGACCAAGATAGACCCGGGAGTGCTAGCAGGGTTGTTTCAGGAGTTAGGCGAGGGAAAGCCTCTGATTTTCCTCAGCTACGGCCAGCCCTGTCGCCTCGTAGATTGGCTGAGTCAGTGATTCGTCCGGTCAGGGCTGAGCCGCCGGTTGACATAGATGATGAGGATGCTCCGTTTGTTGCTCCTTCCCCAGCTCAGGCTCCACGTGTGGAGCTCCCAGGCATTGTAGTGCCACTTCAGGATCTTCTAAGAGATTTGAGTCGCCATCTATCGAGATTCCTTCACGCCAATAAGGTCACTAAAGTTTTCATCTTTCTTTATTTTCTTTCTTTCTTTTCCCATTCTCGGGGCACAGGTTTGACATGGGTTAGCTTTTGATGCAGGTTCCTGGCTTTATGCAACCTCGAGGGAACTGGTTTAATGTGCATTCTCTTTACCACACTTTGCACCAGGATTATAGGGACATTGTTGACACCTGGGGGTTCTAGGCATTCTTTTCTATCCCTCGCCGTTTCCCCTGGGGTTATATGAGGGCTTTGTCTGAGCACTGGTTCCACCAGACTCAGTCTCTCCACTTACTGGATTACGAGGTGATGATGACGCCGATGGATTGGAGGTTCATTACTGGGATAGAGTTTGAGGGTGAGCCAGTGCCTGTTGTAGCTGATATTACACCCACTGTTGTTCGATCCCTCCTGGGAGTTCCTACGATGGCCATCAAGGGTCGGACCGTCCGATCTGGTCTCTTGAGCGTAGATGCCCAGAGTGGAGCTTTGCTTGAGCCTTTGCCTGATGATCAGAAGGTTAGGGATCGCATCCTACGACGACTGTTCTTAGTGATCATTAAGGGTTGTTTCTTGGCGGACAACTCTGCGACGGTGTCCTTTGCCCTAGTCAGTGCCACTCGACATGTGGAGAGCCTCAGTGACTTTAATTGGGGTACCTATACCTTTGCCTATTTTCTCCGAGGTATGCGCATGTGCTCGGAGGGTGTAACAGAGGCTTGGTTAGGGTTTTATCCATTCCTACTGGTGAGTACATCTTTCTTATACCTTTTTGATTTCTGGATTTACATTTGTTAGTCTTGGTCACTGAGGACTTTTGATATTTACATGGCCAGTTCTGGGCATATGAGAGGCTTCCACGCCAACGTCCCGCCACTACTTTGGCCATGGAGACTTATCCTCAGGGACGGCGTTGGCACCACTCCACTCTGACGGAGGTCCCAGTAGCTGAGGGATTCAAACATTCCCGCCTGCAGCTTGAGCTTTTAACAGCCGAATCAATCTCATAGGTACCGTATACCTCAGACATTTTGATAGTTGGGTTTGAGGGCAGTTTCCCCACTGGTCGGGAGTTTGCATTGTCCACCCGCAGAGTCCCATTTTTGATAGAGGGAGGTTGGGAGCTCTATTTAGGAGAGTGTGCTATTAAGAGCATCATGGGGCATATCCACATTCCCTTTGTTCCTCCTGCTTGGCATTATTGACCACTAGTTCAGCAGCTTACAGACATCCTTATGGAGGGCGTAGATGGCTTTACCCTGTTAGAAGGTCCATAGAGCCAAGAGGCATTTAGCAGCTGGTGGAGTCCTCGCACTAATGCGGCTCAAACTCGTGCTACCCAATTCATGGCAGATATAGTGCCGGGGTCTGTGATGATAATAGACTGGATAGCTTGCCTGCGAGAGCCTACTCACTTGGACCAGATTACAGGACTGACCCAACAGTTAAAGAGAGCTCATTTGTTTATCAGGCATCTTGTCCGAGATCCATCAGAGGCATCTTCTTTTGATCCTTTCGCTTCGGAGCGGGCCCCACATCAGGTCCATTTTCCAGCAATTTTGCAGGTGCTGATCCTCCCTTATATCGACCGGACATTCCCACTGGCCGAGATTTTATGTCTCAAGAGGAGCTGGAGCAGGTTGATAGCATGGAGACAGATATTCTGGATCTTTTTTGACAGCTTACCCTGCTATTTCTTTTGATAGGCCCTTTTTTAGACATTGGGCGGCTGTGCCCTATTTTGATAGGCCTCTGTTAGTAGTTGGGTTGTTGTGCCCCATCTCCCTGTACTTTTTATTTTAAATTATATTATCATACAGAGATGATGCTTACAGTAGATAGTTTATTATAGATATGCATGATATTTCCTATCTATTGCATCGTATTTATCATTGTTATTATGCATGTATTATATCATGGATATGCTCTTAGACAAATGAGTTTAGATTTGACCTCTGGATGGTCTTGTGATATGGTGATACAGATGTCGTCATCGACACTTAGCCGCATCGAGCATTTACCACCATCCGGGGTAGCATCGTCCTTTAGGTGGTATAATAGCCTACCCTTCCCAGCCAGAGGGACAGTGGATCAGATGTTGGGGCATTCATTGGCCCTTGTGGACTTCCAGGTTCCATATGGTTTTGTATACGACATTCTATCCTGTTGGATACCTGAGCGGCAGGTTTTTCGCTTTGAGCCGCATAAGCTGACTCCGACTTTGGAGGAGTACGAGCGACTTACAGGTTTAGCTTTGGACTTACCTTGCGCCCGCACCGCTATTAGTGATATGAGGAGACCGTTCCTACGAATGTCAGGTCTACGTCAGAATGTAGTTACAGATGAGATCATTTCCGGACATGTGATCTCTATTGACTTTTTGATCGATCATTTTGGTAGACTAGATAGCTACGATCGACACGATGGAGACTTTATTGTCTCAGAAGAGGAATAACATTCAGCCCAGATAGACGTCTTGCTGATGTGCATCACGGCTTACTTATACATGCCACTATACTTGGACCACTTAGATGTTGGGTTGATGGTCGCGGTTTGTGCCCTTAGACAGGGTAGCACCATCCTACCGATGATACTGGCCGAGACATTGAGGTTAGCTACATATTGTAGTACCTAACCAGAGGGGTCTTTTAGAGGTAGCTCTATCTTATTATATGTATGGCTCATGACCCATTTGCGCCCGATTGGCTTCTTCCAACATCAGGGGTACTGCTTCACCCACGAGATAGCTACGTCCTACTCATTTCGGCCAGCGGAGTGTTTGGATGCAAAGACATGGTCATCTTTTCTGTCAGATATTGCGCATCTTTTTTTGATTCTCTTATGCTCTGGGATAGTCTCCCCTTATAGCTTCATCACCCATGCATCAGGCATGGACTACTTGCCCCTGGAGGGATTTAGAGGGGTGACCACATACCATGCATTGGCAGTTATACGTCAGTTTGATCAGTTCCAGAGCTTGCACCAGTTTGAGGGGGACATTGATCAGCGGATGTCAGCTTCTTCTATGTTGTCAGCCGACCTGATTAGAATTTATAAGTGTTGGACTCATAGGGAGAGGGCTGATTTCTCTACTAGCCATCTAGATTGCTCTCCAGAGTATTCAGCATGGTTAGAGGCTGATATAGCAGTGGCCGTAATCATCCAGTCAGCTCCGATTGTGGATTTAGATGAGGAGGACCTTATGGAGGATCCTGAGTCTTCTACGGAGGATGATTTGTTTATGGGTCAGACAGTAGCCTTATTTAGTGACCCGCCGATCATTCCAGCCGGAACAGATCCAGCTATGGCAGATTCATTAGCTAGGATAACTTTCGAGAGAGATCAGGCTAGGGCGTTGATGTTGACTGCCCTGTCCGATAGAGATATAGCTTTTGCTGATAGAGATGAGGCTCGAGCCACTCGGGATACGGCATTGGTTGAGAGAAACTAGGCTCAATCCACCCGAGATGCAGCTCTTGAAGAGAGAGTCGAGATCCGATCTGTCATAGATGCAGTATTTGAAGAGATTGAGTAGGTTTTAATTGCTAGAGATACTGCTTTTGTGGAGAGGGATGAGGCCATAGCCACTCGAGATGTATATATTGCTGACAGTTCAACCCTTAGGTCATATACAGACAGCCTGGTTAGAGAGATAAGTGCTTTCATCGACGATCACAACGCCACTATGCAGATGGTTATGGATGTGCTTGCTCGTATGGAGGCTGAGGGTATTGCACTTGCAGCTACTTCTCCATCTTCAGAGAGAGATACTATGCTGGCACTGCTATCTTGCTTGTCCATGGGTCCATAGACTAGTTTTGTTTTCCCTGCACATACTAGATCAGCCATTATTATCATGTACAGGACACAGTGTATATCAAACAGTATTATATATCAAATAAATATATTTTGATTCACTTCCCTGTTTGGATATGTATTGTCATTACTGAGTGATTACCATTTCTTTCATAACTTGCTGTTGTTGATGTATCATGAGCTTCTCCTTAATGGATTGACAATGAGATGTCAAAGAATCTCTCGGATGGGCCCGTTGATCGGGAGGCTTGATAGGATTTAGGTTTTATATGGTTTCGGTGTCTTGGGACTAGTTTTATTAGTTTTATGTTTTTCTTTAAATGTTATACCGCACCATGAATGGCTGCCTACATACTCCCAAGCTGAGGGAGATCAGGTCATTCGTAGTTCATTTTTGTGGGAGAGAGGTTTGAGAAGTATTTTTCTTGGGTTTTGGTTTGATGACTTTTTGAATTTTTTTGTTTGATTTGACAGCACCTTAAGTGGCTGCCTACGTACTTCCAGGCTGAGGAAGATCAGGTCATTCGTAGTTCATTTTCTAGTGACAACCGAACTGATTTGATTGATTCGCAGGACCAGGACGCTGGTACGCATGTGTTTCAGACATAGTACCTTATTATGGTGTCTGAGTTGATGAGTTGGGGAAATTCGCTTCCGTCCATTTTTTGTAATCTGATAGCTCTTCCTATCAATACTTCTTTGACAATGAAAGGGCCTTACTAATTAAGGGCGAACTTGCCTTTAGCTTTGTCTTGATTGGCCAGGACTTTCTTTAATACCAAATCGTTCTCTTTGAATTGCCGTATTCGGACTTTCTTGTTGTATGATCGAGAAATCCTTTGCTGATATAACTGCCCGTGAAAAATGGCTGTAGCCCTTTTTTCATCTATCAGGGACAGCTGGTGGTACCGCTCTTGCAACCACTGATCTTCTTCCATCTGAGCGTCTATCAGTACTCGCAAGGACTCTATCTCTACTTCTATGGGAAGGACTATTTCCATGCTATAGACCAATGAGTAGGGGGTAGCCCCAGTAGAGGTACGCATTGAGGTCCTGTATGCTAACAGGGTTAGAGGCAACAGATCATGCCATTCTTTGTGATTGGCGGACATTTTCTGCATGATCTTTTGATGTTCTTATTGGCCGCTTCGACAGCACCACTCATCTTGGGCCGATAGATGACGGAATTGAGATGCTTGATGTGGAACTTTCTGCATAGTTCTCTCATCATCTGATTATTTAGGTTCTTGGCGTTGTCTGATATGATCACCTACGGTTGTCCATATCGACAGACGACATTGTTTCTGATGAAACTGATGATGATTTCTTTAGTGACTTTGGGAAAAGAGGCAGCTTCAACCCTCTTTAGTGACTTTGGGAAAAGATGAAACGATGACTGTTACTTGCTTTGGGTTCTACTGGACCGATCACATCCATTCCCCACATAAAAAAAGGCCATGGCGAACTCATTGTGAAGCTTATTTGGAAGAGCGTGGATGGTATTTCCATGTATTTGGCATTGGTAGCACCTCTTGACATGGCCATCACAGTCAGCTTTGAGAGAGATCCAATAATGCCATGTTCTTAAGATTTTCTTGGCCAGCAGATGACCGCTCATGTGTGGACCACAGACTCCACCGTGGACTTCATCCATCAATCTCTGGACTTGCTCTTTATCGAGGCATTGTAACAGGTCTATTCCAGCATCCCTTTTTTAGAGTGCGTCTCCGCTCAGATAAAACTTCATAGCCATCTTGTGAATCCACGTGCGTTTGGATTGGCTTACCTCAACAGGTGTAGATCCATCTTGGAGATACTCTTTGATGTCTTGATACCAAGGCTGTTTGATAGGAGGTATTTCATCTGATACTTCTCCAATGTAATTCCCGTATGTCGGGGTCTTTTGGCTTGTGAATTTGATGTCGGGAATTCCACTCCTATCGGATAAGTGGATCAAGGAAGCCAACGTCGCCAATGCATCGATGAAGTCATTTCTTACTCGAGAAATATGGATGAAGGTTATGTCTTCAAACTCCATAGATATTTTGATGACCTGCCGATGATAGGGCAGCAAATGCAGTTCTTTGGTGTGATATGCCCCAGTGGTTTGTCTGATGACCAACTCAGAATCTCCAAAGACCAATAGATGCTTGACACCAATGGATTGGGCTAACTTCAACCCCATTATACAGCCTTTATACTCAGTTGTGTTGTTGGTGTTGACAAACTACAGCTTGGTAGCCACATGATACTGCTCTCCTGTACTAGAGATAAGGACTGCCCCAGCTCCGGTACCTTCCATGTTTACTGCTCCATCAAAATACATCTTCCATGATTGGACTGTATTCTCTTGTTAGACTTGTTAAATTGTCATGATCCCATCATCTAGGAAGTAAGTTTCTAGAGGTTCAAACCCTCTTGATGATGCTTTGGGTAGTTGATCTGCAATACCCTGACCTTTAATGGACTTCTGAGTGACGTAGACAATGTCGAACTGCTGGAGGATCAACTGCCATTTGGACAATCGACAATTCAATATTGGCTTGTTGAATTCGTATTTCAATGGATCCATGCGAGACATGAGGTAGGTCGTGTGTTCATGTAGATAATGTTGTAACCTCATGGCGTTCCATGCTAACGCACAACATGTCTTCTCGATCAGGGTGTACTTCTGTTCACCACTACTAAATCTTTTGCTGATGTAGTAGATTGCTCTCTCTTTGCTACTATCATCTTTTTGTCCTAGCATGCAGCCGATTGCATTAGCATCGACAGATAGGTACATGAACAGGGGAACTCCATCCCTCGGGGGTACCAAGACAGGAGCTTCGATCAGCTACTTCTTGATGGCAAGGAAAGCTTTTTGACAATCCTCATTCCATTTCGTGGAGGAATTCTTCCTTAGTAGTTATTGTGAGCTGAGATATGAACCTACTTATGAAATTGATTCTCTCTAGGAACCCACAAATATCCTCCTCTGTTCAAGGTACGAGCATCTTAGTGATGGCTTTAATCTTGGCAGGATCCAACTCAAAGCCTCTATTGCTCACTAGGAATCCCAACAGCTAGCCCGATTTGATGCCAAAAGCAAATTTGGCTGGATTGAGCTTGAAATTGTACTTGCGCAACCTGTTGAATAGCTTACTGAGATGGTCAATGTGATCATCCTCCTTTTGAGATTTGATAATGATGTTATCCACATAAACCTCTATCTCCTTATGCATCATGTCATGAAACAGGGCCATCATGGCTCGCTGATATGTGGTACCGGCATTGATGAGGCCAAAGGACAATCGCCTATAACAGAAGGTTCCTTATGGAGTGATGAAAGCTGTTTTCTCTCTGTCCTCTTCAGTGACCATAATTTGATGGCAACCAACAAAGCAATCCACAAAAGAATACATGTCATACTGCGCAGTGTTGTCTATCAAGATGTGGATGAAAGGTACCGGGAAATTATCCTTGAGGCAGGCTTTGTTCAAATCCCTATAATCTACACATACTCGTACTTTCCCTCCAGGCTTAGGCACAAGAACTATGTTTGATAGCCACTCCGGGTATGTTGATACCATGATGATGCCGGCTTTGAATTGTTTAACGACCTCTTCTTTAACTTTCAGACTCCATTCAGGTTTCAATCGCCTGAGCTTTTGTTTAACTAGCTTGAATCCATCTTTGATGGGCATTTGATGGATGATAATATCAGTAGACAGGCCAATTATGTCTTCATGTGACCATGCAAACACATCCTGGAACTGTGTTAGGAGTTCAACCAAGTCGGCTTTTTGATCTGGTGTGAGGTCTATGCCTATCTGGATTTTTTGAGATTTTTTGAGGTTTCGATATTGATAGTGGTGGTTTGGTCGAGGTTTGGTTTGGGTTTGTCTTCGACCCATTCTTTGATCTCCTCGGGCACCTCATAGTCATCTTCCTCCTCTCGCTCAATCTACATCAAGACAAAGTTCAGTTCTACATCAAAGTTGTAGTCACTGTGACAGGTTGGCATCTCATCAGTAGGGACAAACAAATCCAATCTTGGAGTCCTAAAAAACAAAATGCTTTCGCTTTAATATATGCAACTGTTTAAACATACAAAGCATTTGGCAAAGCATAACAAAAGTTACTACTATAGCTGTGCAATAAAACAAGCACAAAATGAAAGCATGTTACAGGGAAGACAGATTCTCTGCCCTTTTACCCTTTTGGAATAAGGCAAGGGATGCTGCTTCAGTTATCCAAGTTCAGATCCTCATGAATAGGGAGGATCAAAGAATTGTGCTCATATGCCTCATCTCGGATGATGACTAAGACATCCTTCAAAATAGGGCCAGTTTTCTTTGACCTGCCCCCTTCTCTTTCTTGATGCGAGGAATTTAGACCTGATCCCCTTCATCACTGTCGGGGAGATCATCATTTATTCCTTCGTAGTGTATGAGAACCCGCATGTTAGCAAATGGGTCTCGTCCTTCGCATATGAACTTTTCTTTTCCCTTTTTGGTCTCCCCTTCAGGCTTTGGGGTCTTTCTCTCACTTACCGGTATGATTGGAGGAAATAACATGGCTGACACAACGGCATGGATCTTCCTCATTGGTTTCACAAATCTGGCATCAGTGAGGTTTGGCAGTTGTATAGTGGTAGCATGAGCCTTTGGATGCTTATGTGGGTTCGATGGTTTGATCCAAATGTGTAGCCCAATCCGGCTTTCCCTGACTAGCTCGGGATATGCATCGAACTCTTGATACCTTGTTGATTCTTTCATAACCCTTCTCCAGGGAGTAAACCTAAAGATACCATCTCCTGACCCACTGTCATCACTTCGGGGGAGACTTTTGGCTTCAAGGCTGGTAGCCCAACTGGTAGGTACTGAGTATCGCTTACCTCCAAGGCTTGAAAACTAGCAGGTTCAATCCCTGCATCCAGGATGATCACCGGCATGTCTCCCTGTATGCAGGCAGGGTATTCTAGTTCTGCATTCACCGTGATTAGGTTGCCATTGATAATGTATTTGAGTTGCTGATTTAAGGTGAATGGAACTGCTCCTGCTATTTGGATCCACGGCCTTCCCAGCAACATGTTGTATCCGGTGGTGATGTTGAGTACCTGGAAGGATACATAGAAAGTGTGGGGGCCGATCTCTAGTGGAAGGTCAATCTCTCCCACAACTTCTCGGCGAGATCCATCGAAAGCGTGGATGACCACATGACTGGTTCTGATCTGATTTGGGTTGATCTTCAATCTTTCAAAGGTATCATAGGGATAGATGTTTAGGGATGACCCTCCATCTATTAGCACACCTCCGATCACATACCCTGATGACATCATCGCTATGTGCAGTGACTTACGATGGCCCGTCCCTTCTGAGGGTATATCATCGTCAGTGAAAGATATCACATTGCTATTGAAGATGTGCTCTACCACATGACAGAATTTCTCGGCATCCACTGCCTTTGGAAGATGGGCTTCCTCTAGTACTTTCACCAGAATGTTGCGATGATCCACTAAGGATAAGACCAAATCTAGAATGGAAATCTTCTTGGGTGCATCTTTTAGACTTTTCACCACTTTAATTTTATTGTGTTCCATTTTGTTAAGGAACTCTTCGATTTTCTCTTCAGCCACCTTCCCTTTGGCCTTGATGACTAATTTGATCACCCGCTGAGGCAGGTATAATGGATTATCCTTTGGTACGATGGCAATGTTGCTTGAGGTGGAACCTTCATCATTCCCATAGTTCTATGGGACTCTCTTCAGACTGATCACTGGATACTGGGGTCTGAATGGTAATATCAAAGGCTTGAGAGCCGCCAACTTCATAGGATTTTGTATTTCTTGGGCCCTTTTCCCTAGTAGCATTAAGGGTGTGAGGGCTGGCTCTTTATCATAGGAAATAATAGCCACTATATCCTGACTCCACACAGTGGGAATAAAGAGAGTTTCTTCATTTGGAAGGCCATAGTCTTGATTTCCTCTTATCAGCTCACTGCTTTCAATAAGATTCTGAATCAGGTGCCGCAGTCCCCAGCAATCCTCAGTATCACGACCAGGTGTATTGGAGTGATATTGACAGATCCTGTTAGGCTTGAATTTTCTGGATCGAGGGTTTACTGGGGGTAACAGATCTATAACCATTTCCTCATTGATTAACATTTGGAGGATCTCCTTCATCGGCTGGTTCAGATTGGTGAAATTTCTCTAGAAGGCAAACTCCCTATCTGCTTGAAAGTTCTCCTCCTTGGCCACTTTATCGGCCCAGGGTTCATGCCCATAAAACCGGTAATGGTCCCTCATAGCAATGGGACTAATATCTTGTGTAGGACTTGTTTCCTATTTTTGGTCTGATTTATCAGCTGCCTGGTTATCTGATGTTTGTATACAACCAGCTCTGCCAATTGTCCAATCTGTTCCTTGATAGACTTGATCTCTTGCTTTATCAGGAATAGTCTTTTTGAGAATTCCCAACTGTTTGGGCTATTGTTGCTGGATTAAGTTGATTCTCATACATATTGGAGGTATTTGGATCCTTCTCCACTCCCTGTGCTAATCATGTTGACACCCTCCTCTTTGTGCTGAGGAAGGGGATTATCCTGCACGTTCGGTTGCTCAGGTTTCGTCACCACAACCTCTCCATTGTCTATCAAGTCATGGATTTTATGCTTGAGAGACCAATAGTCTTGTGTATTATGGCCCAGAGATCTGGAATGGTAGGGACACTTTTTTCTTGGGTCAAAATTTCGTCCACCGGTATTAGTTTGTGGAAGGAGTTGCACAATATTTTTCTGTGTTGTCAACAGTTTTAGCACATTCTCAAGTGAATCCCCTAACGGGGTGAACGTTCTCCGTCGCCTGGCCTCCAAATTTTTTGGAATGGAGGGTTTGAAGGTTGGGCTGAAGCTTGAAAAGGGGAATAGCTCCTCTTTTAAATGGGCATGCTGCTTGAATCCCTCTTCTGATTCTGTCCTTATAATACTAAGGAAACTTCTTCATCTTTCTTCTTGTGTGTCCTCCGGGGATTATTCCTATAACTCCCAGATTGAATATGCTCGGCAACAGCCTCTAAGGCAGTCAGATCCTTTATCTTCCTAGATTTGAGCCCTATTTCTGCCATTTCTCCGTGCTTGGTCATCTTCGAAAATGGCTTTCCTATGCCTGCTAGGACCCTATCGTAATATGGAGCTCCTTGAATGTCGATGAAGGTCATGACTAGCTCAAGCTCAGTCATATGTGGAGTGACTTGTGCCGCCATTCGTCTCCAGCGTTGAGCATATTCTCTGAATAACTCATTATTCTGTTTCTTGATTTTGGTTATTTGATATCTGTCAGGAGCCAGTTGAGAATGGAAACTGTGTTGATTAAGGAAAGCATGTGCCAGCTCTTTCTACCTATGAATTTTAGAGTTGTCCAGATGGGCATACCAGGCTCTAGACTCTCCAGTCAGACATTTCTAGAACTGCATTCGAAGTTTCTCGTCCCTTGCATAGGATCCGAGCTCTCCAATGAATACTTTCAAGTGAGTGTAAGGGTCTCCCAATCCATCGTATTTCTCAAAATCAGGGACTCAAAATTTTTCGGGATAACGAGCCCCATGGAAAATACATAAGTCAGAATAATTGACACTGCCAAATGCCCAGTCCCTTTGATAGATCGGATAGTTTCTTCCATCTATTGGATTTTCTTCATAATGTCACCAGCTTCCTGTTCTTTGTTAAGGATGGTGATTTCAGGGGTTTTGTTGGTAGGACCTTGGTTATGAGGATCAGGAATCTGACTGTCTGTCTTTTCGGTCTCTTGACTGCCACTGGGTGTACCGGGTTCTGTGTGACCCAGACCATGAACTGGTTTCCCTTTAAGAGCTTTACTTTGTTCTCTTAAGAAACTGGCCAATTCGGCAATCTGGTTCTTCAGTCCTTCAAACTCTTCTATAGATACAGGGGTCAATTCTGGCTGAGCACTGGAAACCATGTCCGGAGATCGACTTAGTGCTTTCTTAGACGTAGATCTAGTGACAAGACCAATTTTTCACCTACAACAAACGTATGAGTGTTAATTTCCTAAGGTAGGTATGGATACGATGCATGCCATGATGCATTTTTATAATTTTTTAATCTTATCCTGCAAAATAGAGATCAGTTGTTTTGATGACAGGATAATATGCCATGATGTATAAAATAGGGAATGTACATTTACATTATGATATCTACATTGGAATTAAAAACTTGACATTGAATTGAAAGAGGAAGGCATGAAGAGGCTTCCCTTCGGATTTGGTTAATCAGAGGCTGACCTATCTTAGGCTACTCTCGCAGCTTTTCGACATGAAGGTCCCCAGATCATCGCAATCTACTAGAGAGGAAATTAATCCGATCTTTCAACTGAAGCGGATTTGAGTGGTGCTTTTTTATGAGCCCCAAAACTTAGTTGTCCTCGAAGACATTACTCTGTCACCGACGGGTTTGCCTCCTGGTGGAGGATTCACACAACAAACATTCACATACATCGCGTCTCACCGTATGCATATGATGACATTGGTGCGAAACACTAATATAAAGCAGGAAAGCATTCATTTACATTCATTCAACTGTAAAGATGTAACATTCACTCATTCAGTCAATGTAGAGACTCAGCATTCACAAATACATAGATATAAAAGGGGTTAAATTCATTTTTCATCACTCTACTGGGGGTCGGTTTACATATGCATTACTGAAGTAAATTTTTTTACGGTCAACTCATTAGACTATACGTTATTTATAAAAAGTGTTTTTTCCGTCTATGTCTGTTAACCATTTAACAGAGAAATGATGTGGCAATACGTGGCAATACTGGCAACCGATTGAATATATTACGTGGATTAAATTCATAAATCCATAAATCCTTAACCCACTAAATCCCTAAATCTCTAAATCCCCAAAATCATTCCCAAATCAGTTGTTCTTCAGCATCAGGGGTAAACCGACGATGAAGATAAATTGAAGAGAGGAATCAAAACTCTTTATCCCCAAAGTCATTCACAAATCGATTCCAACTCCTGCCCTCATCCACATATATAGATCAAGGAAGAAAAAGAAGACAAGTAAGAGTGTAACTAACATGAGCTCCAGCGAAAATAGCTTCACAAATCGCGTCGAAGGTTGGGAGATGCCCAGAACTCAAGTCACATGCCGATGTGGGATTGTCGTACCGATGTGGGTAGCTTGGAAAGAGGGAACTGCTGATCCGGGAAGAAGGTTTATCGGTTGTTCTCGCTTCAAGGTATGTGACCTAATTTATTTTAGCTGGGCTCTAGAGACCTAATGTTTGTTGTAGTATTTAGCATCAGTTGCTCTGGTGTTGTTAAATATTTGAGTATTAGATGGTTGGGGTGTTATTTGTAGATTTCAAAAACTGATGATTAAGAGAGTATGGCTATCTTACTGTTATACAATTTGAAGATTTCAAAAACTGATGATTTCAAAGAGAAATGGAAGGTTGTTATGTTTTTACTGACCTAAATACCCAAATTCATGCTTGGTAGACCTTAATATATTTGTTGTATGCTGTAAAATCATATATGTTATGGGCTTGATGGATGGATTTGTGTGTTTCTGTCTTTGCAGGATAACAGGTTGTGTTGTAGGTTCTTTAAATGGTGTGATCCTCCATTTACAGAGAGATCAAGGGAAGTGATATTGCAGCTAAAGGAAAAGATAGAAAGAAGCAATGAGCAAATTGAGAGTTTGATGGAAATAATACAGAATCTAGAATCTGGGAACACATTGATGAGCAGAGGTGAGATAAACAATAAAGAAGAAGAGGTTTTGGTGCTGCAAAGACAAGGGCAGCAGTTGAGGATGAAAATTGACAGGCAAAGTTTGACGGAGAAGAAATTATGGATTAGTTTAGTAATTTCTTGGATTTTGTTGTTCATTGTATTGCAACCAAAAATGTAGACTTGTATATTTTGGCAAGTATGTATTGAATGCTTAATGTTGGTTTTGATGGTTGTTTAGTATGTATTGAATGTTGATTTGGTTTATTATGACTTCATGTTTAATGTGGCACCAAGAAATGAATGCAGTATACTCAATGACAAAGCATAATAGGTCATAACAGAGCAGTTCATAACATAGCCAAAACAGAGCCATAACAGAGCATAGACTATGAAGTTTTATGCACCCTGTTATGAACCATAACAGAGCAGACCACCAAACCATTAAACCAGAACAAACACACAACCTAAAGATAGTAACCAACACACAACCAATAAATGTACCAACATAGTAACCAACACACAACCAAAAGATAAGAAACCAACATTACAGATAAGAAATTCAATGCTCCAAAACATATATTCCATATTAATAATCATCCAGTTCAAACATTCCATATAAGAGCCTATGCTTGACCATCATTAAGTAGCATAATTACATACAAAATGTCACAGTCAGTCCCAAAAGATAAGAAATCTTGGTACTTAATATCCCAAAAATCAGTCCCAAAAGATAAGAGACCTAATAGATTAATATCTTAGTCTTCAGTCCCAAAAGGCATGATATCCTAATTCTGGTCTAAGTTTGCTCCATCTTTCTTCCTTGGAATTTTGTATGTCCCTCGTGTAGATTCTTGGTTGCCATAATTTATGTTCCTTTTCCCCCCTCTTCTGGTTTGAAGTTTGGAAGAAACTGAGCTTAGACTTTGTGCTGCATTTGGTGGGGTACTAGCTGGAGGGGTATTATTGATAGGAAAATCTGTAGTATTCATCACACGTGGAGTTGGCATCTACAAAATATAAAAGCTCTCAAATTAATTGAGCAATTAAATAATAACTGTCAAAGTATATATAATGGGTTAATGAGTAGCATTTACTTACAAACATAAATGCTTGTGGAGATCTATCTTTGACCATTTCATTAGAGCATCCCACGTTTTCTTTACCTTTACCTGTGTACTGTAATATATAATATATCTCAGAGTTAAACTTTATCCTTCTCAGTCTAAATAATGAACATACTAAATGAAAACTTACATTAGGTGTTGTTTCCTTTGCTTTGTTGAATTGGTCTGGCTCTCTAATTACCACACCAGGCAGTGCAGTAGTATGTGCAGTTGGCTCATCAACTTGCTCTCTTGTGGGCTCTGCATCCTTTTCTTGAACTGGGCATTGGTTCCTTCTATGATCAGACTTTCTACAAATGCTACAATGCATTTTCCTTCCAACTCTACTCACCCTCTGCAATTGACCATTATTTCCTTTGTCTTCCCAACCTTCCATCCTTCTCAGCCTCTGTGGTCTGCCTTTAAGTTTCCTTGGTATTGGTGGAGGCCCCATAATGTCACAGTCTGTGAATTTTGATAAATTAATTGAATTGCTGAGACAGCATGACAACATGGAATGCCAGTGAGGTCCCACACTCTACAAGCACAAGCTCTATCCTTCAGATTCACAGTAAATGCTCTACCTCTTTCCTTGACTTGGAATGATATCTTTCCATCCCAGAGTGCCTCACAGTGGGCAGAGGCAATGATGGCTGCATCAAGTTTCTTCTTAATTCTTGGACATATTATAACCTCTGACTTAAGCATAGCATCCCTTTTCTGATGCACTCTAACCATGATTTGATCATGAATTTCTTGAAGCATTGTTAGAACTGGCATATACATAGCAAATATAGATATAAGAGTAAATGTAACTGATAT
This sequence comes from Panax stipuleanatus, assembly GCA_020205555.1. Lineage (NCBI taxonomy): Eukaryota > Viridiplantae > Streptophyta > Magnoliopsida > Apiales > Araliaceae > Panax > Panax stipuleanatus. Next base: position 138,165,592 of record CM035115.1, on the reverse strand, counting down.
AAGACTTGTGTAACTTAGAGTAATTTGCAAGAACATCTCGAACTGATACAATTTGTAGTAAGTTAGAGTAATTGTACCTAGCTTTGATAATCCAAGCATTGAAACATTCAGACATGTTATTCTCAATATTATCAGCCTTTGAATGAGTGGCGAAATAGGCTTTAGTCCAAACCTTTGGATCCTGCTCAGCAATCTTATCATGTGCAGGGGCAGAAAGTCTCTTAATTTCCCTCATTGCTCTCTTGTGTGCTTGATCATGGGTTGCACAAGCAGCTTCCCAAAACAGTCTCTTCAGTGCCTGTGAAGAGAACCTTTTCCTCCAGTTAGCATAAATGTGTCCAGCATAATTTCTATGCTCAACACGAGGAAGCAGTTCACATATGGCATTCTTCAAACCCTGCACAACAGAAACTCAGTTAGTAAATCATATACAATTAGTAAAACAGAGGCATTTAGTAAAACAGAGCAATTAACAGTAAATACATACCTTTTGTTGCTCACTGATTATAGTAAATCCATAGCCTTCACCAAGGTTAAGGTCATCAGCCAACAACTCCAAGAACCATCTCCAACTGTCACCATTTTCAGTTTCTATAACTGCCAGAGCTACAGGGAACATTTGATTGTTCCCATCCCTTCCCACTGCAGATAATAATTGACCACCATATACAGTTTTTAAGAAACAACCATCCAATCCAAGAATTGGCCTACATCCCTCTGTCCAAGCTTTCTTTAAACTGTCATAGCACACATAAAATCTTTTGAATCTAACCTCATCTGCAGGATTAAGCCTAGTGGTTTTTGTTGGGTTTGTACGAAATCGTGACGCAATCAAATTGCAAAAATTAGCGGAAACATGGTATATCAGAGTTTAAAAAAATTTCTACAAAACCATTACCCGGATCATCCTTTATGCAAATTATTAATTTAAAACGATAAATAAGAAGTTATGGAATCATACCCTTGTAGAACGAAGGTTCCACAGGTACTAGTTCAACTCCTTGTTCTTCGTGATCTCCTTGAATTTTCGGATTAGATTCCTTCCTTTGATCAACGTTAGCCACCCAAGTGTTTGGCCTCTAGAGGTGATCCATCAAGGAAGATGAATTATCAAGAAGGAGGGTGGTTGGCTTAGTTTTCTATCCTCTATAGAAAAGGAGTACTCTCCAACAATTGAAATTGCATCAAGTAATATCTATTATAAGAATCCTCTTATATAGATATTGGTCAACCCTTCTAATCCTATTAGACATGGGATTTTTTTTTAATTAATTAAACTCATTTAATTAATTTAGGCTTCCCACCACATGGGAAATAATTAATTAAATTCATTTAATTAATTTGTCTCCTAATCTTATTAGGAATAAATGAGAGTACTAATATTAAATTAATTACTAAACTCCTTTAGAAATTAAAATAATTATAATTATAATAATATTAATAAGACTCCTCTTATTAATTTATATTTAATATTTCCAAAATATTTAATAATAAATATTAAGCTATTTAATTTATTCTATCACCATAGATTAAATTAATTTCACTTAATGCATTATTACGATTATGCCATTACCTTCTTAAATAATTATTCTTCCTTTTATGGTGTGACCCTTTAGGTTCTCCATATTAAACCGGTTGTGAATAAATCAATTAGAACAATTCTAATCTTATTTAAATAAATAAATTAAACTAATAATCTATTTAAATAAATAATATTTATTCTACAATAGGGATAAGCCTCCCTAGCGATCAACGACTTTCCAGATAATATAGATTTCAACATTAATCATAAAAGAACCTGTGAGTAAATAGTTACCATACAATTCAATCCTTCCACCATACAATGTCCCAATTAAATATAAGACATGAATTTACTGTCAAGTCTTATTTTATTTAATTATATGTATTTCGATTAGAAAATGCATAACTCCAAAAAATGTAAATTAGAAACTCCTTTCTAATTTCATTTTACCTTGGCCAAGGATTCCTGGGTTGTCATTTAACGAATCACATAGGACATATCTCCTCCTTTACTAGAGGTGGTAGATTCTTTATTGATCATTCATTGTCTCCATATGTAACTCATTATACCCAAGCATACCCTTTTATATACCCTAAAGGGCTTTAAGGAATAAGTCAAAGTATAATTCATTACATACAAGATACTATGATGATCTCAAGTCCAAGGATCACTTGTACTACTATCACATTAGGAATTCCTATTGACAGGCGAGTAAAACTCCATTAGGTATTCCATAGCGAGTCACGTTCAGTGAACTTATTCTCCAATAAGCACCTACATACTTGCTTTAGTGTCTCCACACAAATGATTATGAGATCAATCATCCTCATCTAATGAGCAAGCAACATATGTACTAATCTATCCGGATTTACTAATCCCCTTTTTAGTAATCCCATGATTAGGAACTATTTTAGTTTTAGAGCTTTCTAAGAATTTAGATCTCATTGGCATGATCATCATCATGATTCTAAAAACATTGCTTAAAACTATGGGTTATTTACATATTATAAAAACAGCACCATGTAGATAATTAAATGCCTTTAATAAATGAATATTTTTATTAATAAATAAATAAGATTGCCTCCAAAGTATATGTTTTATCATCATACATGATTGGCTTGTATGCATACTACTTTCAATCTCCCACTTGCACTAAAGTCAATCGCCATGGTATCTCATACCCAACTTCTCTAAGTGACGATCAAACTGCTGTTGTGTTAAAGCTGATAGTAGTGTGCATACAAGCCAATCATGTATGATGATAAAGCACGTACTTTGTAAACAATCTTATTTATTTATTAATAAAATATTCATTTATTAAAGGCATTTAATTATCTACATGTTGCTGTTTTTATAATATGTAAATAACCCATAGTTTTAAGCAATGCTTTTAGAATCATGATGATGATCATGCTAATGAGATCTAAATTCTTAGAAAGTTTTAAAACTAAAATAGTTCCCAATCGTGGGATTACTAAAAAGGGGATTAATAAATCTGGATAGATTGGTACATATGTTGCTTGCTCATTGGATGAGGATGATTGATCTCATGATCATTTGTGTGGAGACACTAAAGTAAGTATGTAGGTGCTTATTGGAGAATAAGTTCACTGAACGTGATTCTCTATGGAATACCTAATGGAGTTTTACTCGCATGTCAATAGGAATTCCTAATGTGATAGTAGTACAAGTGATCCTTGGACTTGAGATCATCATAGTATCTTGTATGTAATAAATTATACTTTGACTTATTCCTTAAGACCTTTTAAGGCATATATAGGGTATGCTTGGGTATAATGAGTTACATATGGAGATAATGAATGATCAATAAAGAATCTGCCACCTCTAGTAAAAGAGGAGATATGTCCTATGTGATTCGTTAAATGACAACCCAGGAATCCTTGGCCAAGGTGAAATGAAATTAGAAAGGAGTTTTTAATTTGCATTATTTGGAGTTATGCATTTTCTAATCGAAATACATATAATTAAATAAAATAAGACTTGACAGTAAATCCATGTCTTATATTTAATTGGGACATTGTATGGTGGAAGGATTGAATTGTATGGTAACTATTTACTCACAGGTTCTTTTATGATTAATGTTGAAATCTATATTATCTGGAAAGTCGTTGATCGCTAGGGAGGCTTATCCCTATTGTAGAATAAATATTATTTATTTAAATAGATTATTAGTTTAATTTATTTATTTAAATAAGATTAAAATTGTTTTAATTGATTTATTCACAACCGGTTTAATATGGAGAACCTAAAGGGTCACACCATAAAAGGAAGAATAATTATTTAAGAAGGTAATGGCATAATCGTAATAATGCATTAAGTGTAATTAATTTAATCTATGGTGATAGAATAAATTAAATAGCTTAATGTTTATTATTTAATATTTTGGAAATATTAAATATAAATTAATAAGAGGAGTCTTATTAATATTATTACAATTATTATTATTTTAATTTCTAAAAGAGTTTAGTAATTAATTTAATATTTAGTACTCTCATTTATTTCTAATAAGATTAGGAGACAAATTAATTAAATGAATTTAATTAATTATTCCCATGTGGTGGAAAGCCTAAATTAATTAAAAGAGTTTAATTAATTAAAAGAAATCCCATGTCTAATAGGATTAGAAGGGTTGACCAATGTCTATATAAGAGAAGTCTTATAATAGATATTAGATGATGCAATTCCAATTGTTGGAGAGTACTCCTTTTCTATAGAGGATAGAACACTAAGCCAAACACCCTCCTTCTTGATAATTTCTCTTCCTTGGTGGATCACCTCTAGAGGCCAAACACTTGGGTGGCTAACGTTGATCAAAGAAAAGAATCTAACCCGGAAATTCAAGGAGATCACGAAGAACAAGGAGTTGAACTAGTACCTGTGGAAGCTTCGTTCTACAAGGGTATGATTCCATAACTTCTTATTTATTGTTTTAAATTAATAATTTGCATAAAGGATGATCCGGGTAATGGTTTTGTAGAAATTTTTTTAAACTCTGATATACCATGCTTCCGCTAATTTTTGCAATTTGATTGCGTCACAATTTCGTACAAACCCAACAGTGGCATCAGAGCCAAACCTTTATGCAATTATTAATTGTTTTGATTTTATATATATATAAGTATGTATTTAAAATAATTTATTGGGCATAATTAATTGTATAAAATTATTTTTTATGAAAGAAAAAAAAAATTAATCACCGAATTTTTATTTCTTTCTACCGCCGTGCATCTCGCTGATATTACCGTTGGATCCGTTCTTGAAAAGGATTCAAATAGTGGCAGGATTTTAAAAGTGAATTGCAGGATTTCAAAAAAGAATTGTGATTCAAGAAGGGGACCACGTTATATATATATATATATATATTGGTAACTAACTAATTCCTTTTAAAAAGTGAACTACAGGATTTCTAAAAGGAGGATGTTATCGTATCATATATATATATATATATATATATATATATATATATATATATATATATATATATATATATATATATATATATATATATCTATATAATATACGGTTATATTATATATATTAATATTATATATATATATATATATATATAATATTCTTAATAATTTTATAATTAAAATAAAGAGTTTATTTTAATTTTAAAATTAGATTTCATGCAATTTAAAATTGCCCATTAAATGATACTCATATATATATAGAATGTTTTAATTCATGAGATGAATATTTATTTATTGATATATATGGTGATATGTATGATAATAAATGGGGATTGATTATGGACTATTTGACCAATGTGATTGGATTTTATTTTAGTTGAATGCTTGAATTAATGGGTTTTATTAAATGGGGTCTGCGTACCTCGTCTTCTCTAATTTTTTTTTGATGTAAAATTCTATCTCCCTCCTATGTACTTCCCCTTGACTGCTGATCAAGGTTTCTATTTAAATTAAATAGTTTAATGTAATAGAATTATTTAGAATTATCTTGAAGAAATTGGAGACTAAGGAGCAAGGAGCGCGTGAAGACCCGTTTGTATGGAGCCCGGGTTTAAATGTAATAGTTACGTTTAAATTTAAATTCTTGCACTCCTAGGTTTGACCTTTTGGTTCACTTGGTGGCTCTAGTGAACCAAACTAGAATAAAAGTCCATAATCAATCCGGATAGAATATAGTATTCTATATTGCATGCTAAATATTATATATATTATATTTTATGCAAACATGCTTCGCATGTTTAATAAAATGACGCGTATTTTATATATATATGTGCATGCACGCTAAACAAGATGAGACAAATAATAACAAACCCCTCAAAGAAATAATATTAAGTCTGAAGCGTTCAAATGATATTTGGAATATCGAACGTCGCCTTCTAGCATGATTAATTAATAGAGTATTAAATATTTAATATGAGTTTGTTGTGCTATCCACAAGGCGAGTATTGAGTATTTAAGATGTTAATTAATCACATTTGATGCTTATCAAGAAAATTGAACGATCTAGTCTTGTTGTGCTATCCACAAGGACGAACATTTTTCTTTTTTGAATTTATGGAAGTGCAAGGCTGGACTTAACTTAAATTATTTTAGTTCGGATGTGCACACATTTGACCATTATGATTTAAGAGGCAAAATAAAAGGAATTACATAGTGATGTAATTGACAAGAGTTGTCTACCTATTTATTTGTATATCGCTTGTTGTGCTATCCACAAGGTTATATACATTTGAAATGGGATCCTTATTCTCACTAGCAAATCTTTAATTAGATGTTGCCGAACTATATAAGTGAGGGTAATATAGTTTGATGAAAATAGTGGGAGATACCAATTTAAAATAAAGACCTAAATTTATTTTGGTATGCAAAGTTAATAAAATGAATGTTTGCTAAAATGATTGTTTTCTTTCACATGCAGAATTTTAAAAATGTCTAAATCACTAATCTCACTACGAAGCATACTTGATGCAAACAAGCTTACCGGGCCGAATTATGAGGACTGGCTAAGAAATCTGAGAATTGTTCTCACTGCTGAAAAGATTTCTTATGTCCTAAATTCAACTGTCCCTGAATCTGTTTCAGAAACAGCCTCTGAGGAAGAGATTGCCACTTTCAATAAGTGGCAAGATGATGCATCTGTGGCTCAATGCATCATGCTCGCATCCATGAATAACGAGCTTCAGCGTCAACACGTAAACATGGATGCTCCTGCTATGCTGCTTCACCTCAAGGAGTTGTATGGTGAACAGAGTAGGACTGCTAGATATGAGATATCTAAGGAGCTCTTCCGATCTCGGATGACCGAGGGTACTGCCGTCGAGACTCATGTCCTGAAAGTGATCAATTTGATTGAACGCCTTGGACAGCTTGGGTTCGTCATGGATGGGGAGTTGAGTCAAGACTTAGTCTTGCAGTCACTCCCTGAGACCTTCTCGCAGTTTGTGGTTAATTTTCACATGAATAAGCTAGATGTCAGCTTGCCTGAGCTGCTTAACATGCTGAAAACTGCAGAAGGTCACTTCCCATCCAAGAAGAACCATGTCTTGATGGTGGATTCTTCCAATAAAAGGAAGAGGCCCAATGTATCTTCTGAAAAGAAGAAATCCAAGAAGGCTAAGGGAAAGGGGAAAGAAAAGGAACAAAAGAAACTTGAACCAGTTAAAGGAATGTGCTTTCATTGCAACAAGCCGGGACATTGGAAAAGGAACTGCAAGAAGTATCTAGCAGAGAAGAAGCTTGGAGAAGCTTCGACTTCCAATCAAGGTTTGTTTATGATTGAAATTAATTTTTCTGAAAGTCATAATTCTACTTGGGTATTGGATACCGGCTGTGGTTCTCACATATGTAATACTGTGCAGGGACTGGTCAGAAGTAGAAAGCTGAACAATGATGAGGTGATCCTACGAGTAGGGAATGGAGCAAAGGTTGCTGCATTAGCTGTAGGAACTTATTATTTAGCAATGCCTTCGGGCAAGTCCATTTATCTTAATAATTGTTATTATGTTCCGAATATTATTAAAAACATTATTTCAATTTCTGTATTGGATATGGAAGGATTTAACGTTGTTATAAAGAACAATAGTTGTTCTATTTATAAAGACGATGTTTTATATGGTATTGGAAATTTGCGAAATGGACTTTATACACTTGACTTACAAGAAAATATATTTCAAATTGAACAAACTAAGAAAAGAAAAAGAGATGATATTAATTATACCTACATGTGGCACTGTAGACTCGGTCATATCAATGAAACAAGATTATCCAAGTTGCATAAAGATGGGCTTCTCGAGCTATCCGATTATGAATCATATCCAACTTGTGAATCTTGTCTCATGGGTAAAATGACTAAATCTCCTTTTAGTGGAAGAGGAGAAAGAGTTACAGAGTTGTTGGCATTGATTCACACAGACGTTTGTGGGCCTATGACAACAAGTGCACGGGGTGGGTATTCTTATTTTATTACTTTCACTGATGATCACTCAAGATTTGGATATGTGTATTTAATGAAATACAAGTCAGAATCATTTGAAAAGTTCAAAGAGTTCAGAAGTGAAGTAGAGAAACAAACGGGCAAGAGTATAAAGATACTTCGATCAGATCGAGGTGGAGAATACTTAAGCGGTGAGTTTCTCAATTGTCTTAAAGAAAATGGTATAATCTCACAATGGACTCCTCCAGGTACACCACAGTTAAATGGAGTATCTGAAAGGAGAAATCGAACACTGTTAGACATGGTTCGATCCATGATGAGTTTTACCGACCTTCCAATTTCCTTCTGGGGATATGCCTTAGAAACGGCTGCATACCTACTTAACAAGGTACCTACCAAATCCGTCCCAAATACTCCATATGAGATGTGGAAGGGGAGGAAACCAAATCTTAAGCATGTTAAGACTTGGTGTTGCCTAATTTCTTAATAGCACTTTAACACGCAAGTATACGTGTTCAATTGTAATATTCAGCAAGCAAGGATATCGTTCCCACGAGGAAATAGATTAACCTTTATCAATTATAAATTTTAATTCAATCAATCTTATTTTAAACTACGAAATATTGGTCGTAATATGAAAATCTAACTTAGCAAAATTAATAACTAAGATCAATGTTCACAAGATTAATGCAGATTTAACAGGTTAAGATTACACTTCCCTTGGTATTTCATTTAAATCATTATACTTCCCATTTAATTCAATTAATTAATACGAATCATTATCCAAGAATGCTTTATAAAATTCACACACTTTTTCCCAAAACACGTGAACAAATCCTCCTAAATCTGATCCTCAAGACACAGAATTACCAGGAACACCCTAGTTAATTAATTCACTATATTCCTATGTGAATCAAGTTAATTAGGGTTTTACGTACAAATTCTTTCAATGGATACAAAAGACACATAGGTATATTCCTATCCTACATACTAATCATATTAACCCTATTCAGATTATATGAACAGATGTTATTATATCCAGATCTCAATCTATACTCGATCTTCCAATTTTATATAGATTATCACAGTAATTGTTGGCCAAACAATTAATCAATAAGCAAAAGATATAATAAACAATTCAATAAAAACCAACTTTTATTCAATGGGAAGGTTCAATTTAAACTACATACCAAGTTCCGTTGCAATCTTAATTAAAGTTTAGTGCATGATAATAATAAATAAAAACATCATCCAGATTAATAATCCAAACATCCCAAGTAATTACAAAAGATAAAACTAGAGAAGAGAAGAAGAAACTCTGAATTTGCTCCAATACTCTCTCTTTGATCTTCAGCCCTTGTAATCCTCCTTTGTGTTTTCCTTCGTTGTTCTCTTTCTGCAAATCCTTGTCGTCCGAAATTCCACGATCTCTTTTTTTTAAGTCTTCTTTCTTTTTGTATTAGTCCAAACCCTCCTCCAGAGTCCTTTTTCTTTTCCAAATCAATTTAGCAGCAAAAATAACCAACATTAGGCGTGGCCTAGCGCACTAGGCGCTAGGTTCAGTGCAATCCAAGCGCACTGTGCGCTAGACAAAGACCAGGTAATTACAAAAATGCCACTCAGCTCCAATTTTAATGATTTTTAATTCTTTTCTTCTCCCAAATGACCAGTTTATCCCTCCAGCTCCATCCTACAAGAAATAAACACAAAAACTAATAAAAAGATACTAAAAACACTTAAGGATAACAATAATTAAGCTAAACAATATCTGATTCGTAAGTATACAACTCACTCATCACTTGGGGTTGTCCAGCTTATGTCAAAAAGTTTGAAAATGATAAGCTACAAACTAAATCCGACAAGTGTAGATTTGTGGGATACCCTAAAGAAACTGTAGGGTATTATTTCTATCATCCAACTGATCAAAAGGTGTTTGTTGCGAAACATGCTGCCTTCTTGGAAAAGGAGTTTATCCATGAAGGGGTCAGTGGGAGTAAGATATATCTTGAAGAAGTTCAAGAACCACAAATTACCACGGATCAAAATCAGGTACCTGACCAAGTAGAAGAACCTACTATACCACACCCTGTTCGTAAATCTGGAAGAGTACCGAAGATACCTGAGAGGTATGGATTCGTTATAGAGGATGACGATGAGGTACGCATCATGAATGATGATGATCCATTGAATTACGAACAGGCTATGAGTAATAAAGACTCAGGGAAATGGCTTGAAGCCATGAAATCCGAAATGGACTCCATGTATGAAAACAAAGTATGGACTTTGATTTCACCACCTGAAGGCATTAAGCCTATTGGGTGTAAATGGGTCTTTAAAAGAAAGACTGGAGCGGACGGCAAGGTGGAGACCTATAAGGCCCGACTGGTTGCAAAAGGTTTCAAACAAAAACAAGGAGTTGATTATGATGAAACCTTTTCACCAGTAGCTATGCTCAAGTCCATTCGGATTTTACTTGCGATTGCAGCTTATAACGACTATGAGATCTGGCAGATGGACGTGAAAACGGCCTTCCTCAATGGGAAACTTGAGGAGGATGTGTATATGACACAGCCAGAGGGATTTGTTTCAAAGGTTGGAATAAATCAAGTCTGTAAGCTGCAACGATCCATTTATGGATTGAAGCAAGCTTCTCGTAGATGGAACATTCGTTTTGATGAGACAATCAAAGAGTTTGATTTTATCAAAAATGACGATGAACCATGTGTGTACAAGAAGGTTAGTGGGAGCGCAATTTCATTCCTTGTATTATATGTTGATGATATATTACTGATAGGGAATGACATTCCTATGCTACAATCGATTAAAATCTGGTTATCTAAACACTTCTCCATGAAGGACTTGGGAGAAGCATCCTATATTTTGGGGATAAAGATCTATAGAGATAGATCTAAAAGGATGCTTAGTTTATCCCAAGGAACGTACATTGATGCAATGCTAAAGAGATTTAGCATGGAAGATTCCAAAAGAGGTCTCATGCCGATGAGCCATGGAATACATCTCTCCAAAAAACAGGCCCCAAAGACACCTGAGGAGAGAGACCGTATGAGTAAGATCCCTTATGCTCTGCAATAGGATCTATCATGTACGGTATGATATGTACTAGACCGGATGTTGCTCATTCACTTAGTGTAACGAGCAGATACCAGTCGAATCCAGGAGAAGAGCACTGGAAGGCAGTGAAGAATATCCTAAAATACTTGAGAAGGACTAAGGATATTTTTCTTGTCTACGGTGGGTCTGAATTAAAACTCGAGGGCTTCACAGACTCAAGTTTTCAAACGGACCAAGATGACAGTAAATCTGTTTCGGGGTATGTTTTTACCTTGAACGGAGGCGCAGTGAGTTGGAAGAGTTCTAAGCAGCAAACAATTGCTGATTCAGTGACAGAGGCAGAGTATATAGCTGCAAGTGAAGCTGCAAAGGAAGCTGTTTGGATGAAGAAGTTCATAACTGAACTTGGTGTGGTTCCTAGCATTGGAGAAGCAGTTCCCGTTTACTGTGACAACACAGGAGCAGTTGCACAGGCTAAGGAACCGAGGTCTCATCAGAAATCTAAACACGTGTTGCGGCGATTTCATTTGATCAGGGAAATCATTGAAAGAGGAGACGTCACCTTGGAGCGTGTAGACTCTCAAGACAACATTGCAGATCCATTTACTAAAGCTTTAACACAACAGCAGTTTGATCGTCACTTAGAGAAGATGGGTATGAGATACCATGGCGATTGGCTTTAGTGCAAGTGGGAGATTGATAGTAGTGTGCATACAAGCCAATCATGTATGATGATAAAGCACGTACTTTGTAAACAATCTTATTTATTTATTAATAAAATATTCATTTATTAAAGGCATTTAATTATCTACATGTTGCTGTTTTTATAATATGTAAATAACCCATAGTTTTAAGCAATGCTTTTAGAATCATGATGATGATCATGCTAATGAGATCTAAATTCTTAGAAAGTTTTAAAACTAAAATAGTTCCCAATCGTGGGATTACTAAAAAGGGGATTAGTAAATCTGGATAGATTGGTACATATGTTGCTTGCTCATTGGATGAGGATGATTGATCTCATGATCATTTGTGTGGAGACACTAAAGCAAGTATGTAGGTGCTTATTGGAGAATAAGTTCACTGAACGTGATTCGCTATGGAATACCTAATGGAGTTTTACTCGCATGTCAATAGGAATTCCTAATGTGATAGTAGTACAAGTGATCCTTGGACTTGAGATCATCATAGTATCTTGTATGTAATAAATTATACTTTGACTTATTCCTTAAGACCTTTTAAGGCATATATAGGGTATGCTTGGGTATAATGAGTTACATATGGAGATAATGAATGATCAATAAAGAATCTACCACCTCTAGTAAAAGAGGAGATATGTCTTATGTGATTCGTTAAATGACAACCTAGGAATCCTTGGCCAAGGTGAAATGAAATTAGAAAGGAGTTTTTAATTTGCATTATTTGGAGTTATGCATTTTCTAATCGAAATACATATAATTAAATAAAATAAGACTTGACAGTAAATCCATGTCTTATATTTAATTGGGACATTGTATGGTGGAAGGATTGAATTGTATGGTAACTATTTACTCACAGGTTCTTTTATGATTAATGTTGAAATCTATATTATCTGGAAAGTCGTTGATCGCTAGGGAGGCTTATCCCTATTGTAGAATAAATATTATTTATTTAAATAGATTATTAGTTTAATTTATTTATTTAAATAAGATTAAAATTGTTTTAATTGATTTATTCACAACCGGTTTAATATGGAGAACCTAAAGGGTCACACCATAAAAGGAAGAATAATTATTTAAGAAGGTAATGGCATAATCATAATAATGCATTAAGTGTAATTAATTTAATCTATGGTGATAGAATAAATTAAATAGCTTAATGTTTATTATTTAATATTTTGGAAATATTAAATATAAATTAATAAGAGGAGTCTTATTAATATTATTACAATTATTATTATTTTAATTTCTAAAAGAGTTTAGTAATTAATTTAATATTTAGTACTCTCATTTATTCCTAATAAGATTAGGAGACAAATTAATTAAATGAATTTAATTAATTATTCCCATGTGGTGGAAAGCCTAAATTAATTAAAAGAGTTTAATTAATTAAAAGAAATCCCATGTCTAATAGGATTAGAAGGGTTGACCAATGTCTATATAAGAGAAGTCTTATAATAGATATTAGATGATGCAATTCCAATTGTTGGAGAGTACTCCTTTTCTATAGAGGATAGAACACTAAGCCAAACACCCTCCTTCTTGATAATTTCTCTTCCTTGGTGGATCACCTCTAGAGGCCAAACACTTGGGTGGCTAACGTTGATCAAAGAAAAGAATCTAACCCGGAAATTCAAGGAGATCACGAAGAACAAGGAGTTGAACTAGTACCTGTGGAAGCTTCGTTCTACAAGGGTATGATTCCATAACTTCTTATTTATCGTTTTAAATTAATAATTTGCATAAAGGATGATCCGGGTAATGGTTTTGTAGAAATTTTTTTAAACTCTGATATACCATGCTTCCGCTAATTTTTGCAATTTGATTGCGTCACAATTTCGTACAAACCCAACAAAAGCTTTAGTTAATGGATCTGCAATGTTGTCTTGAGAGTCTACACTCTCCTCTTTCAATGATTTCTTTAATCAAAGTGCCGCAACACATGTTTATATTCAAGATGAGACTTAGGACCTATTCCTAGTTCTGTAATGAACTTTTCATCTAAAACATCAACTTGCAGCTTCACTTACAGTTATATACTTTGTCTTTGTCACTAAACCAACAACCTTTTGTTGTTTGGAACCTTTTCAATTCACTGCACCATCTTTCAAGGTAAACACATACCCTGAAACAGATTTACTGTCATCTTGGTCTGTTTGAAAACTTGAGTCTGTGAATCCCTTGAGTTTTAATTCAGACCCACCGTAGACAAGAAAAATATCTTTAGTCCTTCTCAAGTACTTTAGGATATTCTTCACTGCCTTCCAGTGCTCTTCTCCAGGGTTTGACTGGTATCTGCTCATTACACTAAGTGCCTGAGCAACATCCGGTCTAGTACATATCATACCGTACATGATAGATCCTATTGCAGAAGCATAAGGGATCTTACTCATACGGTCTCTCTCCTCAGGTGTCTTTGGGGCCTGTTTCTTGGAGAGATGTATTCCATGGCTCATCGGCATGAGACCTCTTTTGGAATCTTCCATGCTAAACCTCTTTAGCATTGCATCAATGTACGTTCCTTGGGATAAACCAAGCATCCTTTTAGATCTATCTCTATAGATCTTTATCCCCAAAATATAGGATGCTTCTCCCTAGTCCTTCATGGAGAAGTGTTTAGATAACCAGATTTTAATCGATTGTAGCATAGGAATGTCATTCCCTATCAGTAATATATCATCAACATATAATACAAGGAATGAAACTGCGCTCCCACTAACCTTCTTGTTCACACATGGTTCATCGTCGTTTTTGACAAAATCAAACTCTTTGATTGTCTCATCAAAACGAATGTTCCATCTACGAGAAGCTTGCTACAATCCATAAATGGATCGTTGCAGCTTACAGACTTGATTTGTTCCAACCTTTGAAACAAATCCCTCTGGCTGTGTCATATACACATCCTCCTCAAGTTTCCCATTGAGGAAGGCCGTTTTCACGTCCATCTGCCAGATCTCATAGTCGTTATAAGCTGCAATCGCAAGCAAAATTCGAATGGACTTGAGCATAGCTACTGGTGAGAAGGTTTCATCATAGTCAACTCCTTGTCTTTGTTTGAAACCTTTTGCAACCAGTCGGGCCTTATAGGTCTCTACCTTGCCGTCCGCTCCAGTCTTTCTTTTAAAGACCCATTTACACCCAATAGGCTTAATGCCTTCAGGTGGTGAAATCAAAGTCCATACTTTGTTTTAATACATGGAGTCCATTTCGAATTTTATAGCTTCAAGCCATTTCCCTGAGTCTTTATTACTCATAGCCTGTTCGTAATTCAATGGATCATCATCATTCATGATGTGTACCTCATCGTCATCCTCTATAACGAATCTATATCTCTCAGGTATCTTCGGTACTCTTCCAGATTTACGAACAGGGTGTGGTATAGTAGGTTCTTCTACTTTGTCAGGTACCTGACTTTGATCCGTGGTAATTTGTGGGTCTTGAACTTCTTCAAGATATATCTTACTCCCACTGACCCCTTCATGGATAAAATCCTTTTCCAAGAAGGCAGTATGTTTCGCAACAAACACCTTTTGATCAGTTGGATGATAGAAATAATACCCTAAAGTTTCTTTAGGGTATCCCACAAATCTACACTTATCGGATTTAGTCTGTAGCTTATCGTTTTCAAACTTTTTGACATAAGCTGGACAACCCCAAGTCTTAACATGCTTAAGATTTGGTTTCCTCCCCTTCCATATCTCATATGGAGTCTTTGGGGCGGATTTGGTAGGTACCTTGTTAAGTAGGTATGCAGCCGTTTCTAGGGCATATCCCCATAAGGAAATTGGAAGGTCGGTAAAACTCATCATAGATCGAACCATGTCTAACAGTGTTCGATTTCTCCTTTCAGATACTCCATTTAACTGTGGTGTACCTGGAGGAGTCCATTGTGAGATTATACCATTTTCTTTGAGACAATTGAGAAACTCACCGCTTAAGTATTCTCCACCTCGATCTGATCGAAGTATCTTTATACTCTTGCCCGTTTGTTTCTCTACTTCACTTCTAAACTCTTTGAACTTTTCAAATGATTCTGACTTGTATTTCATTAAATACACATATCCAAATCTTGAGTGATCATCAGTGAAAGTAATAAAATAAGAATACCCACCCCCGTGCACTTGTTGTCATAGGCCCACAAACGTCTGTGTGAATCAATGCCAACAACTCTGTAACTCTTTCTCCTTTTCCACTAAAAGGAGATTTAGTCATTTTACCCATGAGACAAGATTCACAAATTGGATATGATTCATAATCGGATAGCTCGAGGAGCCCATCTTTATGTAACTTGGATAATCTTGTTTCATTGATATGACCGAGTCTACAGTGCCACATGTAAGTATAATTAATATCATCTCTTTTCCTTTTCTTAGTTTGTTCAATTTGAAAAATATTTTCTTGTAAGTCAAGTGTATAAAGTCCATTTCGCAAATTTCCAATACCATATAAAACATTGTCTTTATAAATAGCAACTATTGTTCTTTATAACAACGTTAAATCCTTCCATATCCAATACAAAAATTGAAATAATGTTTTTAATAATATTCGAAACATAATAACAATTATTAAGAAAAATGGACTTGCCCGAATGCATTACTAAACAATAAGTCCCTACAGCTAATGCAGCAACCTTTGCTCCATTCCCCACTCGTAGGATGACCTCATCATTGCTCAGCTTTCTATTTCTGAACAGTCCCTTCACATTATTACATATGTGAGAACCACAGCCGGTATCCAATACCCAAGTAGAATTTTGACTTTCTGAAAAATTAATTTCAATCATGAACAAACCTTGATTGGAAGTCGAAACTTCTCCAAGCTTCTTCTTTGCCAGAAACTTCTTGCAGTTCCTCTTCCAATGACCCGGCTCGTTGCAATGGAAGCACATTCCTTTGCTAGCTGAATCAGATTTCTTTTGTTCCTTTATGTTCACTTTGCCCTTGTTCATCCGAGATCGGAAGAGCTCCTTAGATATCTCATATCTAGCAGTCCTACTTTGTTCACCATACAACTCCTTGAGGTGAATCAACATAGTAGGAGCATCCATGTTTTCGTGCTGACGCTAAAGCACGTTATTCATGGATACGAGCATGATGCATTGAGCCACAGATGCATCATCTTGCCACTTTACAATGGTGGCAATCTCTTCCTCAGAGGCTGTTTCTGGAACAGTTCCAGGGACAGGTGAGTTTAGGACATAAGAAATCTTTTCAGCAGTGAGAACTATTCTCAGATTTCTTAGCCAGTCCGTATAATTCGGCCCGGTAAGCTTATTAGCATCAAGTATGCTTCGCAGTGAAATTAGTGATTTTGACATTTTTAAAATTCTGCATGTGAAAAACAACATTTTAGCAAACATTCATTTTATTAATTTTGCATACCAAAATAAATTTAGGTCTTTATTTTAAATTGGTATCTCCCACTATTTTTATCAAACTATATTACCCTCACTTATATAGTTCGGCAACATCTAATTAAAGATTTGCTAGTGAGAATAAGGATCCCATTTCAAATGTATATAACCTTGTGGATAGCACAACAAGCGATATACAAATAAATAGGTAGACAACTCTTGTCAATTACATCACTATATAACTCCTTTTATTTTGCCTCTTAAATCATAATGGTCAAGTGTGTGCACATCCGAACTAAAATGATTTAAGTTAAGTCAAGCCTAGCACTTCCATAAATTCAAAAAAGAAAAATGTTCGTCCTTGTGGATAGCACAACAAGACTAGATCGTTCAATTTTCTTGATAAGCATCAAATGTGATTAATTAACATCTTAAATATGCAATACTCGCCTTGTGGATAGCACAACAAGCTCATATTAAATATTTAATACTCTATTAATTTATCATGCTAGAAGGCGACGTTCGATATTCCAAATATCATTTGAACGCTTCGGACTTAATATTATTTCTTTGAGGGGTTTGTTATTATTTGTCTCATCTTGTTTAGCGCGCATGCACATATATATATAAAATACGCGTCATTTTATTAAACATGCGAAGCATGTTTGCATAAAATATAATATATATAATATTTAGCATGCAATATAGAATACTATATTCTACCCGGATTGATTATGGACTTTTATTCTAGTTTGGTTCACTAGAGCCACCAAGTGAACCAAAAGGTCAAACCTAGGAGTGCAAGAATTTAAATTTAAATATAACTATTACATTTAAACCCGGGCTCCATACAAACGGGTCTTCATGCGCTCCTTGCTCTTTGGTCTCCAATTTTTTCAAGATAATTCTAACTATTTCTATTACATTAAACTATTTAATTTAAATAGAAACCTTGATCAGCAGTCAAGGGGAAGTACATAGGAGGGAGATAGAATTTTACATCAAGAAAATAAAATTTAGAGAAGACGAGGTACACAGACCCCATTTAATAAAACTCATTCATTCAAGCATTCAACTAAAATAAAATCCAATCACATTGGTCAAATAGTCCATAATCAATCCCCATTTATTATCATAAATATCACCATATATATCAATAAATAAATATTCATCTCATGAATTAAAACATTCCATACATATATGAGTATCATTTAATGGGCAATTTTAAATTGCATGAAATCCAATTTCAAGATTAAAATAAACTCTTTATTTTAATTATAAAATTATTTAGAATATAATATATAAATATATCATATTTATTTATTTTTTTAAAAAGAAGTCACCTTCTTTTATTAAAAGAGTCCTGCAGGTTTATTAAAAGAGTCCTTTCCTGATGGGTCACATTCTTTTTGGAGTAAGAAAGAGACAACACATTTTCTTTGCAGAATTCAAGATTAGCACCCAAAAAAAAAAATTGTGATTCGTCCCACAAAAAAAAAAAAAAAAAAAAACGTCATTTTTTTTCTTAAAAAAAATAATTTTATACAATAAAATTATGCCCAATAAATTATTTTAAATATATACCCATATGTATATGAAATCAAAAATAAATTAATAATTGCATAAATGTTTGGCTCTGATGCCACTGTTGGGTTTGTACGAAATCGTGACGCAATCAAATTGCAAAAATTAGCGGAAGAATGGTATATCAGAGTTTAAAAAAATTTCTACAAAACCATTACCCGGATCATCCTTTATGCAAATTATTAATTTAAAACGATAAATAAGAAGTTATGGAATCATACCCTTGTAGAACGAAGGTTCCACAGGTACTAGTTCAACTCCTTGTTCTTCGTGATCTCCTTGAATTTCCGGATTAGATTCCTTCCTTTGATCAACGTTAGCCACCCAAGTGTTTGGCCTCTAGAGGTGATCCACCAAGGAAGATGAATTATCAAGAAGGAGGGTGGTTGGCTTAGTTTTCTATCCTCTATAGAAAAGGAGTACTCTCCAACAATTGAAATTGCATCAAGTAATATCTATTATAAGAATCCTCTTATATAGATATTGGTCAACCCTTCTAATCCTATTAGACATGGGATTTTTTTTTAATTAATTAAACTCATTTAATTAATTTAGGCTTCCCACCACATGGGAAATAATTAATTAAATTTATTTAATTAATTTGTCTCCTAATCTTATTAGGAATAAATGAGAGTACTAATATTAAATTAATTACTAAACTCCTTTAGAAATTAAAATAATTATAATTATAATAATATTAATAAGACTCCTCTTATTAATTTATATTTAATATTTCCAAAATATTTAATAATAAATATTAAGCTATTTAATTTATTCTATCACCATAGATTAAATTAATTTCACTTAATGCATTATTACGATTATGCCATTACCTTCTTAAATAATTATTCTTCCTTTTATGGTGTGACCCTTTAGGTTCTCCATATTAAACCGGTTGTGAATAAATCAATTAGAACAATTCTAATCTTATTTAAATAAATAAATTAAACTAATAATCTATTTAAATAAATAATATTTATTCTACAATAGGGATAAGCCTCCCTAGCGATCAACGACTTTCCAGATAATATAGATTTCAACATTAATAATAAAAGAACCTGTGAGTAAATAGTTACCATACAATTCAATCCTTCCACCATACAATGTCCCAATTAAATATAAGACATGAATTTACTGTCAAGTCTTATTTTATTTAATTAGATGTAATTCGATTAGAAAATGCACAACTCCAAATAATGTAAATTAGAAACTCCTTTCTAATTTCATTTTACCTTGGCCAAGGATTCCTGGGTTGTCATTTAACGAATCACATAGGACATATCTCCTCCTTTACTAGAGGTGGTAGATTCTTTATTGATCATTCATTGTCTCCATATGTAACTCATTATACCCAAGCATACCCTTTTATATACCCTAAAGGGCTTTAAGGAATAAGTCAAAGTATAATTCATTACATACAAGATACTATGATGATCTCAAGTCCAAGGATCACTTGTACTACTATCACATTAGGAATTCCTATTGACAGGCGAGTAAAACTCCATTAGGTATTCCATAGCGAGTCACGTTCAGTGAACTTATTCTTCAATAAGCACCTACATACTTGCTTTAGTGTCTCCACACAAATGATTATGAGATCAATCATCCTCATCTAATGAGCAAGCAACATATGTACTAATCTATCCGGATTTACTAATCCCCTTTTTAGTAATCCCATGATTAGGAACTATTTTAGTTTTAGAGCTTTCTAAGAATTTAGATCTCATTGGCATGATCATCATCATGATTCTAAAAACATTGCTTAAAACTATGGGTTATTTACATATTATAAAAACAGCACCATGTAGATAATTAAATGCCTTTAATAAATGAATATTTTTATTAATAAATAAATATGATTGCCTTCAAAGTATATGCTTTATCATCATACATGATTGGCTTGTATGCATACTACTTTCAGTTTTGATGTTGACTGTATTCATTTTGTTACTTCTCTTAATCTCTGCCCCGAAATCCCAAACTCTTGAATAATGGTCCTTCATAACTGAATGTATACTTGCCAAAGCTAAATTCCTGACCCTCATACACTTCACAAGTGTTACATCCAATTTCAACTTGATTTTAATCTCTTCTTGCATGTCCTTCAGCCTCCAGTTTGGATTTTTTCTTATCCTATTTCCATAAAACTCTGCCAGAAACTTGGTGTTTGCCAACTTGTTTTTGAAACTGTAGACACAATTATGTGTGTCCAGTATTGACTTTATTTGCACATTCTCAGTCCCTTGAACATAACTAGCCCACAGTTTCCAAGGGCAGCCCTTATCACACCTAACCTGCACTCTTACTTCGTCATTTACCTTGTACCATAACTTCCTGCCATTAGCAATTGAATAGTCTCTAATGGCAGTCTTGAATTCATTGAAATTGGTAAAAATATGGTAATGTGTAAACTTTATATGCTTTCTCTTTGTTTTTGGGTTAAAGACATCACAATGTACATGCTTCACGCCCGTTTACATATGAAATCTATCATACCTTACAGCAGATTCGCACTAGAAGATTCGTATCCAAGAGCAAGATTCGCATCAATGATCAAGAATCGCCAACAAGATCTGAGTTCGCGCCCGTTTCTGTCCCTCTCCTTCACTCCTTCGTGCGCTTTCCTTTTCTGTCGTTGTCTGAACTTTACTTGACCAAATTGGTTTTAACCACTGAGTTTCCATCGTGGCAATGACAAGGACTAACCCACGTGAAGTAAATGATGTATCATTAGAAGTGGGGTAGGTCATATCTGATGTCACAGGTTTCTGTTAAAAGTCAACTCATTAAACGGAATTTGTAACGATTTGATAATTTTTTGTAGTTTAATGAGTCGATTGTAAAAAAATTCACTTCAGTGATGCATATGTAAACCGACCCCCAGTAGAGTGATGAAAAATGGATTTAACCCGATATGAAAGGGAAATTTTGAAAAAATTTGAATGCGGTCTAAGCCCTCTATTGTCCCCAGCAGAGTCGCCACCTGTCGACGTCGGGAAAAAATCCGGTTCTAGTTGGACCCAAATCTTTCTCTCTTCCTAACTTTTGTCTACCCTTATTTTATCTTTTTTTTGTAAAAAAGGTTTTGAAGGGTTTTTTAGGAAAAGGCCAACATGTATCATGTCGATGATTTGAACTTTTTACAGTTGGTAGATTTGAAATGGTTGTACCAACTCAACCGAATTTTGTTTAAAGAAAGCCCAATTGCTGGACACTATCGAAACTGAATCTTTAAAACCGAAGCTCTAAGTTTAAGGACTTGGTTAAGTGTGGAAAAGGTTTTAGGCACCCCACAACTCCTGTGAAAATACGGTACCGCATCTTTTTAATATTTTCCTTTTAAATCTGCAATGTTTGTGTGAATGCTGGAAGAAATTGGGCCTACATTTGATTTGAAAGTATAGACATGCTTCGTTGAAACTACATACGAAGAGTTTGATTTGATTTGAAAAAATCTCTTTTTTAGACAAGATTTTAAAAATGATTTTTTGAAAGCAGGTTTTCAAACCCTTACGCTCACGTAGGAATTGAAGCATGTTAATACTTCCATTTTTTATCTTTTCAGCCTTTTGGCTCAATTTGAATGATGATTATCGGGTTGCGTAGCATCCTCGATCACAGAATATATACAAGTGTCGATCTTCTTATGGGCATGACAGCCATTGGAGTGACTCTGACACAACAAACTATATTCTCATTATGTTGAGACCTTAAACCCGAATAACCGTTTTAAGGTCTTTCGAATGTACATTTTACAGAAAAACTGGCAGGTTACATTTATAAAGTGGAGTTTGTCCATCTTGGGAATCAGATTCAAATCAGTTTGATCATGAATTCCACGATTCCTAAGCTCACAGAGGGAAGCCAATAAGACATGACCATCTCAAATATGCACAGAAATGTATATTTACATCTAAATGTCTCCAGAACCAAGGATTCATCAGTAAATCCTGTCCTGCGCATAGCCAAAGCGTCTCGTTCCCACTAGATAGCGATCTAAGGGCCGCGAGGTTACTTTCAGTATAGAAACTAGAAAAATTGTCAGGTTTAAGTAAATCTCAACCATTCTAGCTTCCCGGCTCCGTCTGGACCTATTTTGAATCGTTTGAAAGATAGAATTGACGAGATTTAAAGAAATCTAGTTCTCCCAAAGAGATGTCAGCGCCGATTCATATCAAATGAATATTTAAAGCATCAATTTAATTACAATGAGTAAAGAATATATATATATATATAGTTATATATATACGAAAGATGTAAAGGGCGATGGATTTTCACTCCGATACTCGGAAAGCTGTAAAAGAGCCACGATATGATCCAGGCTCAACTGAATGTAAACATATATATATATATATATATATATATATATATATATATAAACTATAAAAGAGCAACAAAATCATCAAGGCTCGACATAATTGAAATATATATATATACTAATAATTGCCTGTGCCTGAAGGCACGACGTAACGAAAAATTAAATTTAAATTCAAAAAATACTATATTATCTAAAGACTCTTTGCAACCTAAAATAACTTACAATCAGACATAACGATTGTCATAATTTATCATGCATACCAACATAATAATTAATACATACTCAATCATATACACTTCCAACCACCAAAACATCAAGTTAGTCGCTACTAATTTTAAGAAATTTAGGCAAAGTTTCTTTAAAAATAGATATCTAGAAAAATCTAAACCTGTTTCCAAAATTTACAATCATCAATTACACTAATTTCATGAACCGAAAGTTAATAAGATAAACAAAACAATTAGCATATGCAAGTTAAAATAAGTACCTTTCTAAAATGTTCAACAATCAAATTAATACTAAAAAATGAAACATTGAGCTAAATCAACATTAGCAATGTACTCAAAAAACCTCAACAATCAAACTCCATATGATTTGATAGATCCCACCACATGTTTGAATAATTGGCTGAGAAGAAAAAAGGGTGAACTTGTTGTAAGTGATGGCCTTGATATTGAATCCCAGGGTAGGACTGATAACACTTGTGTCTTCCCCATTAAGTTTCAAAACAATCGTTGTCTTCCCTGAGTTGTCAAGACCCCTGCAACAGAAATAATTAATATATATACACATATATACTTACAGTTACCATCCTATTGATAAGTTTCATGCTATAAAACTTTCAACACAACAACTTCAAGGCTAATTCCATACAAAGTAAACTCCTTTGTTTGAGAAAATTAATTTCCATACTTTTTGACACTAACTAATTCCGTAAAAATATAACAGATTCAGTGAAGTACAGAATTTGAATTCCGGAAAATTGAGTTCTAAAAATTACTGGTTAAATAAATTAGAGGAAAAGACGCGTGTTTAAATAATATGAGATTGATATAATTTGTCTGAATATTCTCGATAAACTAAAAATTAAATTACGGAGGATAGCTATATTAATAGTTTATGGAAGCTCCAGTTGGTTGGACCAAAGTCACCAAACAACCGTTACCCATATCCTCCTCATCCGTACTTTTTCATCTACTCTGTCAAAACATCTCCTCTCTGGCGGAATTACCAAAAATCCCAACTCCCTTTCAAACTCACTTTTCCATATCTCATTCATTCCAAAGCACTCCTATCACCGTACCCAGAAACCAACAAATTTTTCTCTTCTCCATTAAATTGAAATCAGCACTTACTATTGTCCTTTAATGTATTATTGATTATGAAGGAAAAAAACTAATGTGATATACTATAATGTAGATTGTATGAGTATAACAATACTCAAGAATAATAATGAAGCTCAAAAGTAAGGATAAGATCCTCCAGCATATCAGATGTAAGTGGAGATTGACCATTGAGGTAAGTGATTTTAAAATCCAGATGAAACCAAAGATGTCTTTCTTGCCTGCTTTCTAAATGCAAACAACTCCAGATCCATGTTTCAAGCAAATGGTAGAGAGGGTGAAGTCGGTGAACATAGAATTAAAGCAAAATTGCCACAACATAGGTTACTTAGAAGACAATTAGATGTATTGAGGGAATCATGAACATACCCATGCAAGTGCAGCCTCAATTATTGTTCCAATTGTCCAGAAAGTAGAAAAGATAACCATCCACGTACCTCTATTTGGGGCAGGAACAAACTCCAGAAACCAAAATGTATACACAGGCCCACCTCCCAGACCAACGCCAACCAAAAAAACGAAGAATGACCAATAATATATAATTAGGAGAGAACGCACTTAAAACTCTAGCTAAGGATTTCACGGAAATAAATATGAGTTACATATATAAGAGTTGGGAAAGAAAGGGGGGGTGGGTGGGTGGAGTCTTTCCACCCTTGCATAATAATATCACCATATGACTACATAGATATTCAAGTGAAAAAATTAAAGCTATTTGCAATCTGAGGTTTTCTTATATGATTATAATATCACCGGTACCAAAAGTATCTGCAATCATTACTGTAAATCTCTAGAATGAAAGAAGCAAATCTCAATAGTTATATTCTCCACTATAAATCTACCCTTGAGCACAATGTGCAACCACCTCTATGGGTCGAAAGAGTTCACTCACTTTTATCATACGTGGATCCTTTGCAAACTCTAGACATGAATCGATATGTTTCTTCAAATCCAAGTCCAGATATTTAAAAACCAGATACAATCGCTTCTCACTGTGCACAACATCTTGTAACTTGCCACCCAAATATTCCTCAAAGATTTAAAACTAAACAAATTGAAAACCATCACCTATCACTTCTACTTATGTAGTATACTGTATAACTTTGGAAAGTAAGATTTTAAAATTCCTTCTTCTCCCCCATTTTAAAACTCAGAAGCATAGTATTTGGGAGAAAAGAATAAGGTAATCTGGAGGCTGGAGGGAAGAGGGCTGCGGGAGCCCCATTTCTCTTCCTTCATCTTTTCCTTTGCTATCAAATAGACCATAAGTAACATAACTTGGTCAAGAAAGAAGTAAATAGTTAGTGTGACATGTACATTTAGCAATGCTCTGCAAGTGAAATCTTTTTGAAACATTAATAAAATTTTCTACAACCAATCATACTTTGAACGTTACTCTCACTCGGTGCATTTCATTATGCTGCCTTCATACAGTAAAAAAAAAGTCTTTCCTCGGAGCTTAAAGTAATGGCATTTTCTTCTTTTTTGAAAGGTCAATTCGGTGCAATATCATAACTTAATGAAATAGTGAGCATCATGAACCCTTTAATTTATGAGAAGTAAGCTTAATGAACTTAAAAGAAATTAATATGCTATATCAATTTGCTCAGCGACACTAATATTAAGCAGGTAGTTAACAAAAAAAATTTGCTCAGTGACCCTTTCATTGAAGACACCAGGAGAGATATGGAGAGCATTAGCACCATCACCATCACTAAAACCTCAAGTTCTACAAACAGTCATACCCATATGAGCTCCTCTCTTCATCATCTCAGAAATCCTCGATCTCGATGGACCCCACAGACTATCCTGCATCAACCAATAAGAATTTCACCCATTAACATAGAAATTCGATGATGATTAGGAATCCCTGAGCACAAATCTGGTGGAGTTGGTTCCTACAAAACTCATGGTGGGTATACTAACTAGTAATTTTTTTTTATCAAACTTTAGACACGAGCTTAAAGTTCTAGAATACCTGTAACTTTTACCTCTATCTTCTGTATAACAAAGCTTGTTAGACATGGGTATACTCCGAAAGCGAATTGAGCACAGATATCCACATCAAAGAAAAACATTCATATAGCCATAAACTTGTGGTAATACCCATCAAACCTCCCTTCCTCCCTAATATCCTGAAAAGTAAATTACCTTTTCAAGGTTATATTTTATATTCTATTGGTAATAAACTGAAAATGTTCGGATGAGTATCATGAGATGCTAAATGATTTCCCTTTCGTTGTTTCAAATTTCACCTTACCCTTTAGTAGTACTAAGCAGACCAAGCCAAGCAAAGTTAAAATAAAGCAAAC
Organism: Panax stipuleanatus; assembly: GCA_020205555.1. NCBI lineage: Eukaryota > Viridiplantae > Streptophyta > Magnoliopsida > Apiales > Araliaceae > Panax > Panax stipuleanatus. The sequence continues at coordinate 138,138,964 of CM035115.1, read as the reverse complement.
CCAAATAATGTTTCCCTTTTTTGACATCAGACCTAGTAAAAATCTAGCTCCTAAAATTCATAAGCATAAATAGATCAGAATACTGAATTTGATTCCTCTTTCCTTACTTGAGCATGAAAAATCGTTTCCTTTTTCTTTTTTTAAGTTTTCCTTAATTATAGCAGTAACAAAACAGAGGGCTGAAAGCAACATGGAAATAAAGAGAATAACAGCCACCAATATATCCTCTACTGTGTCTTAATTTTGTTCATATATAATACTTCCTCCATCCCAAAAAAAAGAGTCCTGCTTTCTTTGTTTTTCAAAGAAAAGATAGAACGGTACTCCCTTTCTATCAAGAAGGATATGTAGATGCTGATGAGTGGGATTTACACCCGCGAATCGGATACTTTATGGCTTAAATAGTTGCCTGATCTTCGCTTTGTTTATATATTTTTATATTATTTTAGTATTAGTATGCTTAACCGTTGTGTTGCAGGCTCTGCAGTACTTTTCTAGGCAAAATGGGCAATTTACATACACTGGCGCCGCAGCGTCAATGCTATACCTCCATCTCGCGCCGCAGCGCCACCTACCTATTCAGCCTGACGTCACCATGACGCTGCAGCGTCCCTGTGCCTTTATAAACTCGCGCTGCAGCGCGACCTCCGGTCTTTTGATTTTAACATGGCGCCGCAGCGCCATCCATAAGCCTATATCCCGCGCCGCAGCGCGACCTCCGGTGCCCAGACAGAGAAGGCTTGCTTTTGACCTAGAAAAGGAGAAGAACAGATATATATAAAGGGAGAGCAAGAGAAAAGAAAGAAGGAGGGGGGAGACTGATAGAGAATCGGTTAGCTTAGCTTAGGATAATATAGTTTTCTCTTCTCTTTTGTACTTTCTCTCTTTAGTTATTAGGTAATGTTTGTAAATATAGATTAGGTAGATTAGGGTAAAGTTTGGGTGTTCCTTGGAGCAACAAGAGCATTGAGCTACACGGATTGGAGAGCTTGAAAGGAGCGGAATGCTTGGAGACTGAAGAGGCTTGACAGAGTTTATTCTTATCCATTTATTTCCTCTACTTTTGTAATCCATAAATGTTGTCTTTATTGCTACTTATATTTTGTTCAATAGCTATGAACTAAGTATTAGCTCTAAGGTTATAATGGAACCCTTTGTTAGTTAAATTGACTGTCTTATCTCTTTGGTTGGCACCATATGGTTTGGTTTAATATATTCATGCTTAACGATTCTCACTAAGACATTAGTGATGATTTTGGTAATCTATATGATATCGAAAGAAGAATTGTAGATTTACACCTAAATATATTGGCATGTGATTATGGGTTTCGACTGCATAAGTTGTGCGTAGAATAGACATATATCTGTGTGCCACATGTGACCTAATTGAGAACTTATGCTTTAATCCTTGTTAGGTTAATTCGCATAGATATGTGTAGGATTATCACCTAGCTTGGACGTTCCTTTCTGTTCTATTCCCTATCGGGTGGATCTGGAGAGGTTACGTTTGTGCATACCTCGACAGAGGTGTATGAACACCTGTGTGTTCTCGGTCGACAAACTGTCGTGACCATTAAGACCAAAGAGAGAAGGGTAGGAAGTTTGATGAAGCATAGCACGCCAGGTGTTCGACGGAATGCCTGTGTGGGGTGAAGTTGTAACCTTAGCTTGTAATTCCTTCGATTACCATTCGTTATCCGTTTACTTGCTTTAATAATTAGTTATAACTAGTTTAACCACACTCTTATTAGTTTACTGTTCGAATAAGACTAAAGCGATACAAAGTTGGTATTTGGTAAATATTAGTGATAGTTCCTCGTGGGTACGACACTTTTCTTATCACTGTATTACTTGTTAGATCGCGTATACTTGCGCGTGTTTAGTGATCGGTTTTCCGACCAACAAGTTTTTGGCGCCGTTGCCGGGGAACTATTATTCTAATATTGTCCAATATTGATTTAAATCAATTTAGTCTTAATTTGAACGTGTATATATTTCTTTTATTTGTTTGATCTTCCGTTGTGTTTTTAAGTTTACAGGTTATGGACGATCAATATTATCAATGGCCTTATGAGAGGACTACACAACCAAGCTCGGAAGAAGGACTCGAGCAATTGCGAGATCAAATTGCAAATGTCTTGAGGTTTTCTGATAATCTTGATTGTCAGTCCACTCAGACCGCCTACTGTCAGGAACGAGCTGACATTGAACCGATTTCCTATCATCCAAACTGTCAGGGTTATCCAAACTCTTGGGACTATAGTCAAGAGCAATATCATGATCCGAATTACTCCTTTCCAAATCAATTTGAATGTCCATCTCCTCCGCAGTATAAGGTGACATTCCAACCCAATGAGAGCTTTTCGGCAGACTTAACAGAAGATAAAAGGCTTGAAGAGCTCCTCACCAACTTTATAGAAAGAAATGAGGTTCGAATGGCAAGCCAAGATGCCGCATTGCAAAGCCTCGAAAATCAATTGGGACAACTCGTCAATGCCATCATAAATCTACCACAGGGCAATCTACCGGTCATAACCAATCTCAACAGTGAAGCAGTAGAGCATTGCACGGTGGATACGCAAGGAGAAGGCGGGGAGTCTCACGAAGTTGTTGAGGGAGATGTCATAGCGCAAATTGTCCAACAGGTGGAGACTGAAGTTGGAGAGAAGAGGATAAAGAGTGGCTATATTGTCAAGACTAATCAACAACCGGATGCCACGCTCACGATTGTGGAAACCCTGGAGGACCCGCTAGTGCACAAAGAACGCTTTCAACTTGATGAAAAAGGCGAATTATTGGATAATTCCAGTGGTGAAAGATTCTTCGTGCCGATGGGTGACGAAAACGAGGATGATCAATCATCCATGTCCGCCACAAATTTAAAGGAATTGACAAATAGGCGGCATGAAATGGTCATTTTTGCTTATGAGCCGGATTGAGCGGCATCGGTATAGTCAAGCTGACGACTTTAAAACAAGCGCTTGGTGGGGAGGCAACCCCATCTCAGTATCAATTTTCTCTGTTTTCTTTACTTATGTCTAGTTTATATTGTGTCTTTTCTTTTTACCATGTAAACATTGTTGTCAATGCGTTTGTTTTTGTGATTATAGCAGGCAGCATGTTATTTAGTATGTTGCTAGTGTATATCTTAGTTAGAATTTAGTATATAGCATGTTGTTTACTTAGCATGATATCTGTGTAATATATGTTGTCTGATACATGGTTTTTGTGCAGGGAAAAACTCAGATACAAGGCTGGCGCCGCAGCGCCAGCATTTGCCTTGAACTTCACGCCGCAGCGCCATGCCATTTATTCAAAATCTCTGCTTCGCGCCGCAGCGCCAAGGAACAAAGGGGGACTCGCGCCGCAGCGCCAAAAGCAGGCAAAGCTACTGCCAAGTCGCGCCGCGGCGCCAATCAAAGAAGGAATACTCGCGCCGCAGCGCCGGTAGCGAATTTTTGTTTTTAAAAGCACAGCTGAAGCCGGCAGTTGTGCCCATTACCTCCCATTTCTCTCAAACCCAACCGTCCCTTTTCTCCACATCTACCATTACTGACTTCTCAATACTCCAGCAAATTCCTGCTCCACACCCACCAACATACAAATTAGCCCTAATTGATTGCACAACTAAGGACTATCAAGAGGACACCATAATCAAGCAAGGGTTTCCAACTCGAGGTAATTTTGGATTTCATTTATCAGAAACGTATTTGGATCGAATTGTTATCCATCTCTTGTTGTTTGTTTGGGTGATTTCCACTGACGGAAATCTGGTTAGAGCATTCACAAACAAAGGGCTTTCTAGTTGGGTTTTGAGAGGGCGCACAAGGTGTTTGATAAATTGACTGAGAGATAATTTGACTGTTGGGGATTGTTTGACATTGAAGTTGCATTGGGAATTGTTCTAGCCTAAGTTTGGCGAAGTTTGGAATCGAGTCCTGCTTGTGTTCAAGCCAATTGCTGCAAATTCTGACATGGCTTCAAAAAGGCAACGCCTGAGCGTCGGCGGTTCCTCGTCCGCAGCACCAACGGCATGGGACAACACCAAATTTGTTAACGAAGAGGCATGAAAACGATACAAAAGCTCCTTTGCCGCACGAAATTTGATTCCTGAACGGGGTTTGAGGCCTGACAAAACAAAGGATGGCGAGTTGTTAGCCATGATTGCGGGTCGCCAGTGGGTGCACTTCACAAAACCACCCGAATCGGCCATTGTTTCTGTGGTTCGTGAGTTCTACGCTAATGCTAGTGCCGAGGGTCCTGCTGTTGTCCAAGTCAGGGGGCGGTCAGTGGCGTTTGGAAGCCAAGCCATCAATGCACTGTTCGCGACGCCCGGTTTCGAGGGTAAGGATTATATGGGGCCGGGACTCCGCAGCTATGACCTCGAGGAGATTGTTCGGAGGCTCTGCAAGCCCGGGACTACATGGAAGACAAATGACTTCACGGGTGAGAGGACCAGTTTCCCACATGCTGCACTCAGTCGCTATGGGAAGGCATGGTTCAGTTTTATTTGTGCCAACATGATCCCGACTCGTCACCTGAGCAACGTGACTAAGGATAGAGCGATCCTATTATTTGCCATTGTCACGGGGCTGAACGTGGACATCGGAGTTCTCATCCATGAGTCCATCATAAAGGCAATCAAGAGCAATGTATCTACGGGACTTCCACATCCATCCTTGATCACCCGGCTGTGCAAGAGGGCAGGTATACATTGGGGGCCAGAAGAGATAGCTTTGCCGCCCATGTCAGTCATTGACCATCAGACCATTTCACGCTTCGATGTGTGGGATGGGGCTATTTCTCATGCTAGAGGCGAAGGATTCGGGCCACCTACTGAGCCACCTCCTACAGCAGAGCCTTCGCAGCCATCAGACGCAGGCACAGCTTCACAGGGACTACTGGCAGAAATCATGGCATCCCTCACTCTGCTACATCAGAACCAGGAAGCTAATGCTCAGAGGCAGCAGAGGCACATAGCAGCGGTGGCCTTGAGGCAGGACATAGCGATGCAGTATCAGGCTGAGCTGGTCAACACGATGCAGAGCATCTACACTGTGTATAGTGGCGAGGATTCAGAGTTCACGCCATTCCAGTTCCCGGAGCCTCCTGTCTTCCCACCATACCCTCCACCATCACCGCCCGCCGAAGCTGACGAGGACTCAGCTGCTGCCGAGTGACCAGACTTCAGGGAAGCTCTCTTGTTTAGAGTGACATATGTTTAGCAATGAGGGCATTGCTCACCTTAAGTTTGGGGGTGTTATGGTTTATTATCTGTTTTATTTCTGTCTATTGCCATGATAGGTTGTTATTTTAGTACTTTGCTTAGGTTTTTATCAGGATTGTAGTGCAGTCATTTTGAACTGCGGTATTATGTTTTGGGTTTATTATGATGGATGCCATGAACAGTTTTTGGTTATTTATTAGCACTTTGTTTGTTTTTAGCATGTTTGTGGTTTATAGCCATCTTTTTGGGGCTTTTACAGATTTATATGCTTGTGCCATGTTAATGGCTTTATTACCCTATTTTGAGCTGCTTTTATGCAAGGGTGGTATATTTTTCACTAATTTTTGATTGTGGCTAATGACAAGCGTCAGGTAAATATGCTTATCTCTTAGAGTCGTGTCAAGCATGTATGAGCTAGGGGTTGTTCAATCGATAAGTTGAGACTGTTATTGATCCGTTTTGTTTTTACCAAGCACCGACCAACTGTGCTAACTAGTTATTTTTCGGATCTAGTTCGCCTGTTTATTGCTTTGGGAGTATGTTCACTTTTATAAACTTTCATTTTTACAAGGTAATAAAAGACTTCGACGCATATACAGTTTTGGATCTTGGATTCTGGCATGTTGTAAAAAAAAAAAAAAAATTAAAAAGAAGAGTGAATATCGAAAGTCTTGCGGTGGGTCGAGATGGAGCGTAAAACGCACTCACCCATAAACGCAGGACCGATGTTGAGATGGAGCATAAAATGCACTCGCCAAATAATCTTCAGATTTCGTAAAGTCTAATTTGGCTTATGTTGATTACGTGGCCTTTGCTGCTCGAGTTATTAGATTCATAGGGGTGTTCCACACCTAGTGCCCTAAAGTCTTCTGGCTTGGGAGTCGCTGATCAAAAGCTCGTTAATGGGTAGCTTTGTTTAGCCTGAGGTAATTGAGTACTGTCCGAGTCAGATTTTACTTTCTTTATGCTAGAGCCTTTTGATCCTTTTCTGCACTTGCATCTTATTCTTAATGCTTGTTGAATGTCTAAGTTACGGAGTGTGCATATTGGTATTAACAATCGACTGTGCGATCTTATTTGAGCAATGATTAGTTAGGATGGTTTGTCCCCACACACACACACATAGAATGGATCGAATACAGTCTTATGCTTGAAGCTGAATGAACTCTTGCTAATATCTATGTTTGCCCTGTTCTCTGGGAATAGCTATGTTCGAGCTTAGAAGCCATGATTCTAGTACAGTTTTATTGTTCTTTTGCGTGTGTTTTACTGTGTGTTTGTGTTAGATAGTTTGCTCGAGGACAAGCAAAGACTTAAGTTTGGGGGTATTTGATGAGTGGGATTTACACCCGCGAATCGGATACTTTATGGCTTAAATAGTTGCCTGATCTTCGCTTTGTTTATATATTTTTATATTATTTTAGTATTAGTATGCTTAACCGTTGTGTTGCAGGCTCTGCAGTACTTTTCTAGGCAAAATGGGCAATTTACATACACTGGCGCCGCAGCGTCAATGCTATACCTCCATCTCGCGCCGCAGCGCCACCTACCTATTCAGCCTGACGTCACCATGACGCTGCAGCGTCCCTGTGCCTTTATAAACTCGCGCTGCAGCGCGACCTCCGGTCTTTTGATTTTAACATGGCGCCGCAGCGCCATCCATAAGCCTATATCCCGCGCCGCAGCGCGACCTCCGGTGCCCAGACAGAGAAGGCTTGCTTTTGACCTAGAAAAGGAGAAGAACAGATATATATAAAGGGAGAGCAAGAGAAAAGAAAGAAGGAGGGGGGAGACTGATAGAGAATCGGTTAGCTTAGCTTAGGATAATATAGTTTTCTCTTCTCTTTTGTACTTTCTCTCTTTAGTTATTAGGTAATGTTTGTAAATATAGATTAGGTAGATTAGGGTAAAGTTTGGGTGTTCCTTGGAGCAACAAGAGCATTGAGCTACACGGATTGGAGAGCTTGAAAGGAGCGGAATGCTTGGAGACTGAAGAGGCTTGACAGAGTTTATTCTTATCCATTTATTTCCTCTACTTTTGTAATCCATAAATGTTGTCTTTATTGCTACTTATATTTTGTTCAATAGCTATGAACTAAGTATTAGCTCTAAGGTTATAATGGAACCCTTTGTTAGTTAAATTGACTGTCTTATCTCTTTGGTTGGCACCATATGGTTTGGTTTAATATATTCATGCTTAACGATTCTCACTAAGACATTAGTGATGATTTTGGTAATCTATATGATATCGAAAGAAGAATTGTAGATTTACACCTAAATATATTGGCATGTGATTATGGGTTTCGACTGCATAAGTTGTGCGTAGAATAGACATATATCTGTGTGCCACATGTGACCTAATTGAGAACTTATGCTTTAATCCTTGTTAGGTTAATTCGCATAGATATGTGTAGGATTATCACCTAGCTTGGACGTTCCTTTCTGTTCTATTCCCTATCGGGTGGATCTGGAGAGGTTACGTTTGTGCATACCTCGACAGAGGTGTATGAACACCTGTGTGTTCTCGGTCGACAAACTGTCGTGACCATTAAGACCAAAGAGAGAAGGGTAGGAAGTTTGATGAAGCATAGCACGCCAGGTGTTCGACGGAATGCCTGTGTGGGGTGAAGTTGTAACCTTAGCTTGTAATTCCTTCGATTACCATTCGTTATCCGTTTACTTGCTTTAATAATTAGTTATAACTAGTTTAACCACACTCTTATTAGTTTACTGTTCGAATAAGACTAAAGCGATACAAAGTTGGTATTTGGTAAATATTAGTGATAGTTCCTCGTGGGTACGACACTTTTCTTATCACTGTATTACTTGTTAGACCGCGTATACTTGCGCGTGTTTAGTGATCGGTTTTCCGACCAACAGATGCTGAACACACATCTTAAATGCACCAAAGACATACATGTCCATCTGCAATAATTAATAATGTATTTCAAAGAAAAGATAGAACGGCCCTCATTTTCTTTCAAGAAGGATATGTAGATGCTGAACACACATCTTAAATGCGCCAAAGAGATATACATGTCCATCTGCAATAATTAATAATGTATTTCAAAGAAAAGATAGAACGGCCCTCCTTTTCTATTAAGAAAGCTATGTAGATGCTGAACACACATCTTAAATGCACCAAAGAGATATACATGTCCATCATCAATAATTAATAATGTATTTCAAAGAAAAGATAGAACGGTACTCCCTTTCTATCAAGAAGGATATGTAGATGCTGAACACACATCTTAAATGCACCAAAGAGATATACATGTTCATCTGCAATAATTAATAATACATGATACTGGCCACCACTTTGCTCAAAAATTGTCATGGCCATTTCAATGACGGGAGCAAATGACGTTTGTCCTACAGAAAAATAATGATAGAAATCAAATTTTAAGGAAGAATGATTAAATTTAAGGATGTAAAGCAGCAACAGGTCAATGATTGAATAAACTTCAAACCTGCAAGCCGTATACGAGGGACAATTTCTCTGTACTTGCTCAACACTTCCTCAAATCTATTACAAAACCTACTATCTTCTGGATAGAAACCAAAGACATCTTGATCATGTGTTGATGCTGTCACAATTCAAAGAAGACCAAAAGATAGTCATTTTTTAATATTCAAATACTAAGAATATAGAATCACTATCTAACAGAAATATACCATCACCGAATCCATAACAGGGAATCAAATTGTCCTCATCAAAAATTTCTAATGTTTTCCCAATAATAGATATTGCTTGTTCATAGGGATTTAAGCCATCTCCTATGTGATGCAAACTTTGCTTGTTGAATGACTTTGCACCTGTTTTTTCAACAAAGTCAGCATTTTTCACCTAAATCATAATACTAACTTAAGCATCCATAAAAGGTATACAGAATCAACCTGTCCACTCATTGCTTTTAGTGAAATCAATACCAATAATAAGATTAGAAGACTCCAGGCCAGCACGTGCAAGCGCCTCAGTTACCTTCAAAATGAAAAAATAATATATACAAATCAAAAGAACAAAAGTTATCACCCAAATGCCAAATGGATCAATATATATAATATGTGCACACACACACTTGAGACTTATGAGAACAATGGGTTATAGAACTTCAAGACTATATAGTTACACAAACATTCTTCTTCTTTTTCGGATTAAGTATTACGCAAACATTCTCTTCCCCTAGAATAAGAAGGCACTATACAGTATGCACAAATATATAGAGAGAGATGGATTCATATTGCAGTGATGAAACAGTGAAAGTCTTAAATAATTTTTTATGTTGTTTTGATAAGTAAATGTCTTAGATATTTGAATTAACATAAATCATCACTCTCCCGTTTTTATACAATACTACATAAATTTAGTGTTTATAGTTTTCTTTCTTCTCCCCCCCCCCCCCTTCCTTCCCTTTTTTATAGGTATGTCTTTGTGTTTTCAGTGATCGTATGGCATGTCAAATCTAACTTATGTCAGTTCTTGAGGAGGATTCGTCAGATACACTACATGGTTGGGTAACTTGATATAATAATATCCAGGCAAAACAAATATGTATGCAATAGGCTCTCAATGAAAACATTTGAGAAACGTAAAGTAGATGAGTATAGAAGAAGTTAGTCAAAAAAAAATAGATCTTACCTGTCAAAAAAAGTAAGAAAAGCAAAAATAACTCTAATCCTCTCTGATAGTTGGCATTTTCCTTCAATGTTACAGATCTTATTTTACAACGCATTAGGATCAACAATTCAAAGTACTAAAATGAGTACAAACATTCACTTATGTCCATTTCAATAAAGCCAAAATTTGAAACTAAAATTTATATTCTAGACAACAATTCATATTCTTCGAATGACCTACTCTAAATACAACGATTAGCCACACAAAGGGCATGTTCAGCAGTGACTTATTTTAAAACAACTTGTAACTTAAATTTTGAAATGACTTGTAAGTCAGAAATTAAAAGTGTTTGGCACCAGAAATTAAGTTAAAACTAAAACTGAATGATGCAACACAACAACCAGAGTCGCCCAAATTCCATAATGACTCCACCCCATCTGGAAACACTAACATTCTCCTACTTTACTCATAAACCCATATTAAGTTCATACTATATCTCATTGTCTGTAAAACCAAATTTCTATTTTATTAATGCGAAAGAAACTAACGCCAGAATTGCTGTAAAAAAAACACATAAGTAGATAAGTACCTGGGCAATGTTGATGATAGATTAGCGAAATCTAGGATGAAAGCCGGCGGCGGTTTTGAGTCTACCAGCGATGGGTTTGCTAAATGTCCTTAAAGCGAGTGTTCCGAGCTTAAACAGAGGGAGGACCATTCCTCTTCTTCTTTCTGATCTGATAATTACCTCACCCACCCCAGCCAAAGCTTGGCTCCGCCCATAGCTACATGATCTTTGAGCATTAAAAGTTAGCGAACCAGATTAGCTTTGAACCAGATTTTTGTTTTTGCTCGGGAATTGAAGGGGGGAAAGAGAAGGTAGTGAGGAAGACGAAGAGGAAGAGGAAGAGGAAGAATTAAGGAGATCTGAGAAGATAGCGTGTAGGATGAAATGGGCGGTTTTTTTTTGTTGGACGAAATATTAGTCTTTAGATTAAGTTAGAATCAATCTACACCGTCACTGTGCTTTCTCAAATAATTGAATTCAAATTGGGTTGTGTTTTATTATATAAAATTCAAATTGGGTTGTGTTTTATTATATATATATATATATATATATATATATATATATATATAAACTATAAAGGGCGATGGATTTTCACTCCTTTGCCCGGACTGGAATAGAATTATATATATATATTAATAAAAGCGGTAAAAAGCCATGGAGTAATCTAGGCTGGACAGAATGTAAATATATATATATATATATATATAAAAAGCGGTAAAGGGCGACAGACATTTTATCATTTGCCCGAACAGAAATATAAGTATATATATATATTTATAAAAGCAGTAAAAAGGCCACAGAATGATCCAGACCAAACTAGAATGTAAAAAGTTAATATATACAATTAGTATGTATATATATATATACATATATATTAAAGCAATAAAAAGGCCACGAAGTAGAAATTCAAGCCCAAATAAGTCAAAAAAATTATATATATATATATAGTTATATATATAAAAGCAGTAAACTGCCACGGATTTGACATCCGGGCTTGATAGAATTGAAAAGTTTCTATATATATAGTTAAATATATGCATAAAAAAGTCAAACCCGGACTAGGAAGATAACCCAGTCCGACGAAGTTGCTATAAACGTAGATATATATATATATATATATATATTTATATATATATAGAAGCTGTTAAAAGCAACGGATCGACGATCCGAGCTGTAAAAATGCCAGAAAACATGTTTATGTACTACGATGTACGAAAACGCAAGCAAAAATGACCACGGAACTGAGTTTCGGGCATAATCAAAAAGTGAAACTTAACATGCAAGTGTATAAATGCGCAATGAAGTAGTAGGAACTTTCTGATGGAAAAAAAATACTCACAATGGACTGCTACACGGGCTTTTTGCCAAATTATAGGCTCTAAACGTCCGTTTGTACAACTCAGTTTTTGATACGTGGTAGTATATGAGTATATCTACGTGTTAGAGTAACAAAATTTGGGTTTGGAGTACAAGAGTATGGCTAAGAAATGAAACGGGGCAGAGGTTTAGAGCGTTTCTGAAATATGAAATAAGCTGGGGGTGCACCTTTATTTATAGACTCGGTGGAAGCAACTCTACCCGCGGCAGCCGCAGGTTACCTTTAGCTCCACGTGGCAGGGCTCATGCGACGGGTCCCATTGCATCGAAGTACGTGCACTCCGAGCAATACGAGGTCAGATTCGAAACTTTATAAATTTTGATCGGAGCATCCGTTTGAGGCGTGCTATACATTTTTGGAAAGCCCTCGCCGAGAGTGTCACAATGACATGAGAGTAAACCTTTTTTGAGTCCAAAAAGATGGGTTCATAACCAGTTCTTTGATTCCTCGCAGTTTTTCCATTGAGCTGTCTTGCGCGGTTTCCACTCGGGATCAATATTATAGTTCTTTCTGACCTTGGTGACATCAACTCGGCTTGAGTTTGACCAAATTGGTGTTAAGTTGGTGAAATGACCATTTTGTCTCTCCCGGGATTACCTTTAGTGCTGGCATGGCCTTTGGCTGACTTCCCAGGGTTGTCTCCAAGGTTTGGATCCCAACCGATTTTGTTTGTCCTCAGGGTTGTCTCTGAGGCTGACTTAGTTCTTCCAGGTTTGTCTCTAGAGATGATGTGAGGCTTCGGGGTTGTCTTCGAAGTTGATTTGACCTCCCGAGTTTAGACTGGGGCTGACCTGTACTTCCCGGGTTGAGAACTGGGATGACCTGTCTCTCTCGGGTTGAGACCGGGGTTAACCTGTACTTTCTGAGTTGAGACTAGGGTTGACCTGTACTTCCCAGGTTGAGACCGGGCTGACCTATACTTTTTGGGTTGAGACCGGGGCTGATCTGTACCTCCCGGGTTGAGACCGGGGTTGACCTATACTTCCCGGGTTGAGATCGGGGCTGACCTATACTTTCCGGGTTGAGACCGGGGCTGACTTGTACTTCTCGGGTTGAAACTGGGGCTGACCTGTACTTCCTGGGTTTAGACCGGGGCTGACATGTACCTCCCGGGTTGAGACCGAGACTGACCTATTCTTCCCGGGTTGAGATCGGGGCTCCTAAGTTGATACCGGGGTTGACCTGTACTTCTCAGGTTGAGACCGGGGCTGACTTATATTTCTCGGGTTGAGACCGGGCTAACCTGTACTTCTCGGGTTGAGACCGGGGCTGAGTTGACTATATTTGCCCTCCTGTAGGGTTAGTAATAGGAACACAAAATCTCGATTATCTATAACAGAACTGTAGAAAATTCTGAGTGTCTACACCACCGTTTAAGGTAAACACATACCCCGAAACGGGTTTACTTTCATCTTGGTCTGTTTGAAAACTTTAGTCTGTATAGACCTATAGTTTTAATTCAGACCCACCGTAGACTAGAAATACATCCTTAGTTCTTCTTAAGTACTTTAGGATATTTTTCACTGCCTTCCAGTGTTCTTCTCATGGATTCGACTGATATCTATTTGTTAGACTAAGTGCATGAGCGACATCCGTTCTATTACATATCATACATTACATGATAGATCATATTTCTAAAGCATAAGGAATCTTACTTATACGGTTTCTGTTCTCAGGTGTCTTTGGGGCCTGTTTCTTAGAGAGATGTATTCCATGGCTCATCTGCATGAGACCTCTCTTAGAATCTTCAATGCTAAACTTCTTTAGCATCGAGTCAACGTACGTTCCTTGGGACAAGCCAAACATCCTTTTAGATTTATCTCTATAGATCTTTATCCCTAAAATATAAGATGTCTCACCCAAGTCCTTCATGGAGAAGTGTTTAGACAACTAGATTTTGATTAATTGCAGCATAGGAATATCATTCCCTATCAGTAATATATTGTCAATATATAATACTAGGAATGAAACAACACTCCCAATAACCTTCTTTTACACACATGGTTTATCCTCATTTTTGATAAAATCAAACTCTTTGATTGTCTCATCAAAACTGATGTTCCACTTACGAGAAGCTTACTTCAATCCATAAATGGATTGTTGTAGCTTACAGACTTGATTTGTTCCAATCGTTGAAATAAAAAACTTTGTTTGCCCTCAAGCAACCAAAACAAAACTAAACACAAGATGCAATGCAATATCTATAATGTATGCAACCTACACTACTATGAATGCGAATCAATGCCTCGGTCAGTATTGAACTTCATAAGCAATGCCTCAGAAAAAACATAAGATAATTAAACAGATAAGCTACCCAAGACAAAACCATAAGGCATATTCTTACAAATCCAAAACTGTCAGCACTGATGTATTGTGCGTTGTGTGCATGGCAACCATTCAGCATGCATTCAGACAGATATATCACATATTATGCTTCTTAGGGGTAAATTAAGTTTCAACTTAAGGAAAGCAGTAAATCATATAAGTTCTAACTAAAACCATATATTACTAAAGTTAAGAGTCAACAGGGGGTTTTTATTAAGCTTTTATTACTCACGAGGGCGTAATCGCGCTTTCCCGTGTGCACAATCGACTGTGCAATTCCTAGTCCTCTTAGGCTTTTCAATTATATCAATGTAGCAAGCTTTCGACCAACGACTCTCAGACCAGACGACCTTAGGGCGCTGGGTGTAAAGACACACCGAGGGCTTACTTGTTCGAATATCAAAGGCCACAGAACTCGACGTAGCCGAAGTGTTTATTCTATTTTTTTTCTTTTTCTAAATCTTTTTCTTTTGTTTTCTTTTCTTCTTCTTTTCTTTTTCATAGGGGAGTGTGTCTTACTCTCCATCTCTCCCAAATATCATGCAAAACCCCTGTTTTCCCCCAAACTTAAGCTTTTAACAATCTTAGTTATTATCATATGAGATCTGAAACTCTTTCATTAAAACACAGATTTCCCACCACAAGACAAGTATGTGAAAATTTAAACTTAGCATGTCATGATGGTTACTCTATTGTGCTAACTGGTTACACAGTATCTGACAGATAAGGATTTACATATATGACCATACAATCAAGCTTAGGTCTCAAATCAGTTCGAAAATCAAGCGAATTCAATTTCTTCATAGGCCAAATACATAACTCACCAACTGAAACTAGATTCAGGCAAAATGTCCTAACACAAAATGCAAAACAGAATGCAAATTTTTTTAAAATTTTTACAAATGTTAACTATTTACAACCTACATGCACTAAATGAACTAACACAACATAAAATGAACTACTACATACAAACATTAAACCAAATATAAACAACACAATATGCAAAATGAAATAAAATGACTACACTACATGCAAAATAAAACCAATACCCCCAAACTTAAAATGTTCAATGTCCTCATTGAAGGTAAAGGTAAAAAGAAACTCCCATATTCTGCTTCGTCGTCGCCCTAATCCTCATCGTCCTCCTCAGGCGGTGTGCGCTCCTGAACTGGGTGGGAGGACTTGGACTGCGCTGGTGGCATCCTCTCAGAAGTCTCCCCCGTCTCTCTCTGCTCTGGAAAAATAAACCCCGCTTGCACTGTACTCAACGAACCAACCAAACTCAATATCAATCTTGCTCTGCTCTCAAAACCACACTCACTGTCTCAATTGATCAGTTTGAGAGGATGAGGTTGATGGGTGGATTGGTACTTTGGATTGAGGAGGTAGAAGGTTTTCGAAACTAAGGCTTGTGGTGGAGGGGATTTGTGAAGGAGGATTGAATGAGATGGAAGAGACTGGGGATTGCTTAAAGGAACTTGAGGGTTTGGGATTAGAGAGACTGAGGCTTAGCTGCTGTTGATAATTGACATGAACTGGTGCCCCCAAAATCTGCCATTTCCAAGTCATGCCCAATTTGTGAGAGGCGCGGCCGCGCGCCCCAGCAAGCATATCCTGGCGCGGTCGCGCGGGCTGCCAGATTTCAGGCTCTACAGAATTTTGTTATGCAAAAAGGCTGGCCTTGAGCTTTTCATTCAATCCAGCAACATTGACCTAAGAAAGACATACATTTATTAAGCCCTATAAAACACCAAAACTAAATATTCACTATTTACAATTAGGAGAATGAAACCTAGAAAGATATGTGCGTGTGAATTCCCAAAAACTCCTATATGTGCATATATGCAACATGCAAGTGCATCACAATTATATCCAATACTTCATAGTCCCAAAAATATACGCATCAATGCCTAAGTCCAAAAATGTAGGCAACGAACTCCTAAGTCCAAAAAATTTAAAAATTTTCAACTAAAAATTAAACTACTAACAAGGGGGGAAGGAATTGGAGATAGGTAAGTAGAATTAAACAAGGAGGGAGAGAAAAAAATGATGGGGTGCCTCCCATCGAGCGCTTAATTTATAGTCCTCTAGCTGGACTATGTCTGAACACCGCTATTCGACCCCCCGACGATATTTGAGGAACCCTCCATCCATTAGAACTACTATGTGCTTTTGGAGGCTTCTCAATAGGAGAGGCTTTGGATTAAACTACCTAGCATTGAATGTGTATAAGAATTCCCCGTCGTGAATGTTGGGGAGCTAGGCGCTGGTTCCTTCATGTTCGTGAAATGAATTGGGCATTGAGGTTCTACCAACACAACGGTCTCTTCTTCTATTCTCTCTTCTTCGTGCCACCATGGTTTCAGAAGTGCGGACTCTCTCATGTCATCGAGATCCAGATTTGTGATGTGGCTACCAAGGGGACAAGGATGTGCAAACTTCACTAGTTTTTCCAATATAGGCGGAGAAGTCACTTGGGGTATTGTCACAGTTGGCTCACAAATATAGTTTTTTACATCCCGAAATGTCTCCTCAATGTCTCCTTCTTTCAATTCATCCAACTGCATGTGCACTTCCGGCTCTCCATCAGTTTCTGCATCCATATCATAGCACCAATCATTCTGGGGGTCTTAACATGCTTAAAATTTGGTTTCCTCCCTGTCCATATCTCATATAGAGTCTTTCGGACGAATTTGGTAGGTACCTTGTTATGTAGGTATGTAGCCAATTCTAGGGCATAACCCTAGAAGATCGGTAAAACTCATCATGGAACGATCCATGTCTAACAATGTTCGATTTCTCCTTTCAGGTACACTATTCAACTATGGTGTTCCTGGTGGAGTTCATTGTGAGATTATAACATTTTCTTTGAGACAATTGAGAAACTTATTGCTTATGTATTCACCACCTCGATCCGATCGAAGAATCTTAATACTCTTGCCAGTTTTCTTCTTTATTTCACTTCTGAACTCTTTGAACTTTTCAAATGATTCATATTTATATTTCATTTAAATACACATATCCAACTCCTGAATGGTTATCAGTGAAAGTAATAAAATAAGAATACCCTCCTCATGCAGTCATTGTCATAGGTCTACATACATCTATGTGTCCCAACGCTAACAACTCTGTAACTCTTTCTCCTTCTCCACTAAAAAGATATTCTGTCATCTTATCCATGAGACAAGATTCACAAGTTGGATATGATTCATAATAAGACAACTCTAAAAGCCCATCTTTATACAACATGGATAATTTTATTTTATTAATATGACCGAGTCTATAGTGCCACATAAAGGTATAATTAACGTCATCTTTTTTCCTTTTCTTAGTTTGATCAATTTGAAGTATATTTTTATACAAGTCAAGTATGTAAAGTCCATTCAATAAATTGCCAACACCATATAAAACATTTTTATTATAAATAGAACAACTGTTGTTCTTTATTATAATATCAAAACCATCCATATCCAATACAAAAATTGAAATAATGTTTCTAATAAATGTTGGAACATAATAATAATTATTTAAATTAATGGACTTGCCCGTAGGCAGTGCTAAACAGTAAGTTCCTATAGCTAATGCCTTAATATTTGCTCAATTTCCCACTCGTAAGATAACTTCATCTTTGTTCGACTTTCTACTTATGACCAGTCTCTACATAGTATTACATATGTGAGAACCACAACCGGTATCCTATACCCAAGAGAATTTTAACTATCAGAAAAATTAATTCATTCCTTAACAAACCTTGATCGGAAGTCGAAGCTTCTCGAAGCTTCTTCTGCTTTTGTCCGCAAGGAACTTATTGCAGTTCCTCTTCTAGTGACCCAACTTATTGCAATGGAAGCATATTTCTTTGCTATCTAGATCATGTTTCTTAATATTCTTTCCTTTCGCTTTGCCCTTAGCCTTCTTGGTTTTCTTCTTTTCAGAAGATACCTTGGGCCTTTTCCTTTTCTTGGAAGAATCATCCATCAATAAGACTTGGTCCTTCTTGGATGAGAAGTGACCTTTAGCAATTTTCAACATGTTAAGTAATTCAGGCAAGCTGATATCCAATTATTTATGTGAAAATTCACAATAAATTATGAGAAGGTGTTTGGGAGTGACTACAAGATCAAATCTTGACTTAACCCCCATCAATTACGAACCCTATTCTTGGTTTTCTTCTTTTTAGAAGATACCTTGGGCCTCTTCTTTTTTTTGGAAAAATCATCCACCAATAAGACTTGGTCCTTCTTGGATGAGAAGTGACCTTTAGTAGTTTTCAACATGTTAAGTAATTCAAGCAAGCTGATATCCAACTTATTTATGTGAAAATTCACAATAAATTATGAAAAGGTGTCTGGTGATGAGTGGATTTTTCACCTACAAATTGGACACTGTTAAGGCTTAATTCTTTGTTAACTTTGAGTATTTTTAGTGTTCTTTTACTTGTTTGGTGTTTGTGTTGTAGGAAACGGCTTCGGGGGGTCAAAACATGAAAAATAGAGCTAAATTGGATTTATGGTCTTGTCTTGGGACTTGGGTTTTATGGTAGATCTATTCCTTAGCTTTTCGAAACATCTTGAATCGTCCCAAACGAAGTTCATATGACAGAGTTATGACTTTTTTACCAAGTGGGAGTTGAAACCTCAGAGTTCGAAAGTTGCAATGTACATAGCAGTCACTTGGAGCCGATTTCAACCTTGATCAAATCAGAATCTGTCAATGCTCAAAGAATGAAAGTTGTAGATCTCATTGATGACTTCGATTTGACAGGTAGCAAACCTCGTAACTTTTTTTGGATCAAAAGTTATGCTCGTTTTACCAAAGGATGTTGCAGCAGCAGAACAACACCCGCCGGGGCAGTTTTCCATAGTACAAAACACCCATCGAGGCGGGTATAGGGCAGTCCGGACAGTGCAAACACCCGCTGGGGAGGGTTTTATGAAGGTCAAACACCCGCCAGGGCGGGTAGGCGCACTGGGAGCATAAAAACATCCTATTTCAAGTAGGATTTGGATGAAACGAAAGGATTCTGAGCGTGGAGTTGGAGAAGGATCATAAAAGGGCTATAAAAGGGGAAGAATACACAAAGATTGAGGGAGATTCCATTAGATTAGCTTAGATGAAATTAGATACAAACTCTAGTTGGAATAGGATTGGAGATTGAAGTAACTTGGAGGCCATTGAAGATCAAGAGCAGGAGCAAGAAGGAGCATGAGATTTGCTAACAACAGATTCTATTCTATTCTCTACTCTTATTTATATCTATTAATGTTTATTCAATTGTGGATTCTTGGTTTTAATTCAATATTAATGAACTAGATCTTTTGTTTAAGATTGCAATGGATCTTATTGCGTAGCTTATTTTAATATATGTTTCTCTATCAATTATTATAATCTATCGTGGGAATTGTCTATTGTGATTTGGACTTAACTACTTAATTGCCTAGCTATCAATTACCGTGATAGTCTATATGAAATCGAGAGACGGATTATGGGTTTAGATCTGATCATAGTAGCATGTGATTGTGTTTTCTGCATGGCGTTGGAATTCATAATTTGTGTTTAGGATAGAGATATACCTTTACACCATATGTAATCTGATAAAGAATAATCCTCTTTAATTGTAATTCTCATAGAGATATAGTGGATTAGTTAATTAGGGTGTTCTTCTTAATTCTATCATCTATGGATTTGAGTATGATACATTGAAAGATGGTTATATTTATTTATGTGTTCTTGATTAACAATTCAGAATAGTGAGCATAATTGATAAGAAGTGTATTAATTTAAGTAAAGCAATAAGTGAAGTTGTGATCTTAAATCTCCATAATCTTAATTTAACTAGTGGTAATTAGTATTAGTGTAATTAAATAGTTAATTCAAACTTGAAATTATCTGTTTAAATATGATAAAGTTTGGTTACGGGTTAGTACTTGGTGATTCTGATTAAATAATTCCTCGTGAGAACGATACTTTACTTTCACTTTATTACTTGTTGATCACGTATACTTGCGTGTTGTGCGTAATTAGATTTTACCCAACATCTTGGAGTGACTGCAAGATCATATCTTGACTTAACCCCCATCCATTACGAACCCTATTTATCCGAGATGTTCAATCAAATTGACTATCTTTAGGACATGAGTCTCAACAGTAGTGCCCTAATAACCTAAATTTTCAAAAATTATTAAAATAAGAATTTAGTAAATAGAATTCTTATTATAAGATATATCGGGTTTGAATAAGAATATATGTGTTATATATTTTGAATTATGTAGTTTGGTGGAAAGAAATTAGATATATATATAAGATTTTATAGTTGATTAATTATTAAAGAAAATAGAGTTTGAACTTGAAGTTTAATCTCTAAATCAATGAAGAAGGTAATAATTGGTTTGGTTAACTGGTATAACAAGTTAGCAATTAAAAAGCATGTTCAAAGTATTTAAAAATTTAGATTCTGGGTCTGCTGTAGCAGAACTTATCTGCGTCTGAACTTGAGGTGGCGCAGCTGCGCCACTTCCAAGCCTAAGACCAGGGCAGCTACGCCGGTCTGCAGACAATTCTTGATGAGTTGTGTAATCTGAACTTTAGGATATGTATATTAGTGGTTAATATGTTGTCATATTTAGCATTCAAAATATCCATGAATGGATAGAGATAGCAAAGCATGATTTGAATGACAGTTAATCATGGAGATTAACTAAATAAGAATAAATATTGGTTAATTTAAATTAAATTTAAAAGTTATATTATAGAATAATATAATTTGAGCATTAAAGCCTTGTGTGGAAGTGGTGTGATAGTAAGATGAATGAATAGGTTAATTCACTTGAGTAAATGGTAAATTAATGTTCATGTGTTGCATAAAGAAAATGAAATGAATATTTTAATTAAAATTGAAAATTTTAATATATTACATAGCATGGTAATATATGAAAGGGTTTAATATTTTGAAAGATGTTAATGGAAAATAATTGGTTGATAAAAGAAGAAAAACCAATATGTTTATAAATAAATATTGGTTAGAGCTGGAGATATTATATTAGTATTTAAGATATGGCTAAATATAAAGATTAAAGAAGTTGTCTTAGGACAATCGAATAAATTATACGTATAATTGTATAATTTAAATAATTAATGGAGTAGATATTAATGATTCTAAGGTTATTTTAAATAAAAGATATTATAAGTGTAAGTTCATAAAGCCTAGAGTAATAGTTATATATATTATAAGTATATAATTATTTAAGGTAGCTAAATAATTTAGTATTAAAGTAAAGTGTGTCACATAAAACCTAATATTAAATGAAGTGAAATTGGGGGGAAAGCCAAACATGGCCTAGACCCCTGGTATTTTCTAACAACTGAGATTCTATAATGAGCTTGAGTTATCTAACTCTAATAAGCTTGGATAAATGAGCCTTGTGTGGCATGAATATTAAAGTTAAACCAACTGAAAGTTTAACTTGAATTATTAGAAGATAATTAATGGTAAGGGAGTAAATGATTGATATTAATTAGTCATGGTGGTATTTCTGTGTGATTAGAATAATAAGTGTTATAGAGATAATGGGTTGAGAGTACCCAACTGAATTATATTTAGCCCACTTAAAATATTATTTGGACTAACCCAGTATACCTGAGGTACATGATTATATGTATTGGTGTATACTTAAAGTATGAGTATACTTGTTTATATGTGGGTGTACATATATGTAAGTTTGTGTATATGTGCCCATAACTTAACTTAATGTAGCAATATTAAGTCATTATAATTGACTTAATGAGCTAAAAAGGAATTAATCTTAGTATATGAAGTCCATTTTACTGATAAGTAAAGGAGTAATGTAGCTTGTCCCAATATCAGTGTCCCTTTTATTATATTAGCCGTGATAGGCCATTGGCCTACCCTACTTCTATTCACTATTGATAAGGCTGATGATGGCTTGAGGGATGGAGGAAGATGGAGTAGGTTACCAAATCCTCCTTTCCATTTGGTTTCCTCTTCTTCCTGGTAAATCAAAATGTTGGACAAAGGTATTGTATGGGTAATAAATTCTTTATAAATGGAGACTCCTCCTTCTCAATTCAACTTGTTGAAATTATCTGATTAATAGCTATGGAGAGTGAGTGTGGTATAATTGAGGAGCAATCAGAGATGTGAGGAGCTATAGTTAGCAATTTCAAGCATTCAAGAAGGTAATACTTATATATATACATGTTCTTCATTTCGAGTTTATGAGTTATTGGAAATGTCATGAACTACTTGTGAGCTTAGTCAAAATTAATGGCTATAGGTTGTTGTAATATGTAAATTGTTGTTAGATATTGATAATATAGTTGAATACGAAAACAACGAAAGTTAAATGGATCAAATTAGTTTAGAAATGAATCCGTGGTGAAGGAATTTTGCTAAACAATGTTAAACTATGGAAAAATAATATGAACTTTGAATTTGAGTCTTTAAATTGGGTATTATTTGGTTGGTAAGTTGCTATCATGTTATCTGAGTTTATATGAACATATGGAAACAATGTGGTTGGTCTAATCATGAGAAGTTAAAGTTACCTATGTCGGTTTTCTGAGTCTGCAGAAGCAGAGCCGTTCCTGGAATGGTCCAGAAAGGGCGCAACTGCGCCCATTCTCTAATACCCAAGAATTTCCAAATATTATTAATGAAAGTCGAATATTTATTTGAATATAAATGATATTATGTTATGGGATGAGATAACTCAATTACTTCAAATTAAATTTATGATAATATAGAGATTTATGATAAACCCGTAGAATGCCTTGCGTGGCACGAGAATGAAAGTGATGAGAAGCTTAACTTAATGCTTATATGAATTGCCTAGTGTGGCAATGTGATAAGATAAGGATGTTATTAATCAAATCAAAAAAGTAAGTAGATTATTATAATTTTCCCCAGAGTGGCGCAGTTGCGCCGGTAGTAAACCGGCGCAGCTGCGCCGGTAGTAATACTTAGAAAATAAACTATACTTCATGCATAAGTTACAAAGGTTAATTACCAACATTGATTAAAGAGTGAATTAATGAGTGATGGATTAATTAATATTATTGTTAATTAATATTATGAGTGATAACTATTGATGAGTAATTAATCAATATTGATTAATTGTTATTGTGAATAACAGAATATTAACGAGTAAATGATTTATAAATATAATAAGATTATATTTACTCGATTAATTGTGTTGTGCAATGTTATGTGATATTAATCATATAATATATACTGACTAAATTTTATTTAAAAAGGGAAAGTGTAGTGTGACACTAACATGTGACTATATAATATACAAGAACTATATATTAAGATTAAATAAATTATATGAGTACATAATGAGCTTATGGGACAATAGATGTGTGTGAGAACATTAAATAAGTACCTCATGAATATTTTACTAAGCAAACAATTGTTGATTTATGATATATATTAATATAATTAAAATAATAGAGTTGGGATAATGTAATGAGATAATACCCGATTAAATTATATTCGGTATGATGAAATGTACATGGATTATATGTTGATATATATATGTATGTACCCCAACTTGCTACATTGTAATATTATTTCCTTATTGAAATTCCATTGGGATTCTAAATGAATTTAACCTAAGTGTACATAATATGTATATGTGTGCACTCTATAATATATGATGTTATTACATTGCAATTTTCGAAAATGCTGAGTTCTTTAAGCCTTGTCCCATAATGAGAGTCTCACATTCCCTCTTCACGTGAATGACAAAAAGGCTAAAGCCTATTACTTGTTCTCAAAATCAGCAAAACTAGCAATGATCATAAGGGGAGTGGGCATCATGATGGAATTCAACAACTAACAAACTACTCTTCATTGCCCATCAAACTATTCTTCATTCCAATGGTTTGTTTTGATGGAGAATTTCATTGTCTGGACACCCAAAACTCTATACATAAAACTCCCACCTTCACATTACAACTTGCTGAGATATTTCTAAGAGCTAGTAAACTGAGATATAGAGAAAGAGATATCAGTTGATGGAGGTTTCATATAGCAGCATTGTAGAAAGCTTTATAGCAGCAAGTTCATATCACAAAATAGCAGAGGTATACTCTTGTTCTTCATTCTTTAAATCTCTATATTCTTGATTATGCTTGAATTAGGCGATAATTGGATTAAGAAATACTTGCTATGTGTTATATAAGCTTATAAACATATTAGAATTGCAATGTGGCTTGTTTAGAGTCGATTCGTGAAGGAATTTTTGTAGTTGGGTTTGTTAATTGCCGAATCAGAAAGCTGCTCAATTCTGGCCAAGACACGGCGCAGCTGCGCCCTTTTTGTACTAGGGTGCAGCGTAGCTGCGCCAGGCACTGATTCTAGAATTTCATTCCTGCTGAAATCTGTTAAGTACTAATGTGTGATATTACTTAAGACAAGCATGAAAACTTGTCTAACTCATATATATATATATATATATATATATATATATATATTCCTTGATACAACATGCATGTTCGTGGCCATGATAGTATACATTTTTGAAGGAAAACTTATAGTTTTAAAATGAACTTGACATGTTATGTTGGTGATTAAAGTTCTGACCATATGAGCATGTGTATGTGGGTAGGTTATAGATGAAACACGATTTAAAATCTGTTTGCATGTGTTAAGACATGTTAGCCTAGTTCAAGATAATTTAAGAGAAACTTAAAAGTTTTGAAGAACTAATGTTCATAAGCATGTTAAGGAATACATTCTGATATTCTGTTAAGCATGCTAGTACTTCTAATATCACTAAGATGTCCTATATGTGTACCCAACTTGTTAGTTACAATGGGAGTTAGTCAAGCATAAGTTTAGACATGTTTTAATGTAATAAACAATGATCGTCATGCATAAATAATGAAAACTATTGTGAGCATGCATATTGTAGGTTATGTGATCTCTAGGTGTGGATATAAGGTTGACATGTTAGGCCTAATGACTTCATGACCCCATTTGGCCATACTTCCTTAAGAATCTCAACCTAAGACCATAATGTTTAAAATGAACTTAGAAGGGTCATTCATATATGTAAAGTACCTTGGTATGTATGCATGATATATGTTAATGTCTTAGCATGTCAAAGAACGAAACAAAAACAGCAGAGCAAAAGCCCAACCCTGGTCTGGCCAGGGGACAGCGCAGCTGCGCCGTCCCTAGGCTTAACCAGGGCGCAGCTGCACTAGTCTAGAATCCAATCTGGACAGTTTGCGTAATTCTGATTTTGTCAGTTAACTTATATCAATGCTATAACTTGCTAAATAGAGTATGTTTGGTATTGGTTGTGGTCTTATGTGATAGTGATGTTATATGAAGATCTTTAACTTGAAAATAGAAATTCTAAAGATGAAAGATAATGAAAGTTGTATCAATCGAGAATTGTGAATTAGTATGATACTATGCATGGTATGACTGTGTAGTAAGGTTAAAGACTTAACTTATGTGTTGATTGTATATACGAGATAAGATATGATGTTAAACTATATGACTAATGGGTATTATATATATACGTAACTATATTACGATAGGAGTTTGAAGTATTGATAAGCTAAAGGTTGATAATCTACGCTTAAGGAAAGTATCCTAAACCCTTGCATTTACTTTATTCAACGGATATTGTAAGCAAGTTCTCGAACCTTACTCCTTATTGACTATTGCTTAGACTTGTACTATTATTTGTCGTATGAGTAAACCATTGAAATTACGATTCATGTCTTATAACTCATTGATTCATAGCTAAGATAAAGTTGATTATATTCTTCGAACTATAATATCGAGTATTGAACTTATAGTTTTTCTTATATACATTGAAAGAGCGGTCTATGCCATTTGATTCGGCTAGACCTATATCATGATTAGAAAACTATCCAAACCAATTGATTGGTGCAAAAATCTTGTATTGACTGAGATGAACAACCTTCTTTGAAGGGGAAACTATATTTGTCGGGAGACTGACGTACGCACTTGAGTACAAATAAATGTTCTGCATAATGTAGGGTACTTTAGGCTGATCACCTGTTGTACTTATTTTATTGGATTACCAATATATTTCTGTTAATTCTAGTAGAAGTTCATAGTCCTTAGTGACTGCTCAGTATTCTTTTCTCTTGAACTGTGAAAAGGTTAAACCTTGAATCTTATTGATATCTTTCGGTCCTTAGCGACTTTTATTGAATACTGTTGATACTTCTTGTTATCCTCGAACTATTATTTATTGTCATACCCTTGGGAATCTAAAACTATATTGACCCTTATTGCTTTATTACTTGCTGAAAAAACTTGTTGCTCATTCTTGCTTTTCCCTAAAAATATTTCAGTTAAGACAGAGAAAGGCGGACCTTCAGGCGCTGATAAGGGCAAGGGCGAGGCTACGGAGTAGCTTGTTATTATGTATAACTTTTATGATAATTGTAATAAGATTATAGTGTATTATGTATTAGTTATGATTACATATCCTTAAGCCATGTTTAAGATGTAATCGATGTTTAAGTTGCGAAACCTTGGGACATGAATGGTTATATTAAATAAATGTAATCTATTCGTATGTTATGTATTATTCCGCTGTACGATATGACATTTAGTCATATTATTATATTAGATTGTAGAACGTGACGAACCGAATTCGAGACAATGTGGCGGTCCGGATTTGGGGGCGTCATAGGTTGGTATCAGAGCTGTAGTTATAAACCTTAGGAGCGAGAGTCCTTAGATTATAACTTAGGAGAAATTAGAAGATAGAAGAGGATGAGACTCATGTAGAGTTTCCCCTAGAGAGAGACTTTGTATGTTATGAAATATAACTTCATTCTATAAAATGAACTTATGTTTGTTTAACATTCTAATGAAGTTGCTGTTTGTTTGTCTTGTGTTTGTGATTGTAGGATGACAGACATGGGAGGACCTAGTAGAGTGGCAGAGGAGGAGCCCCGAGATATACATGTTGTATACGAGGCACCTCTAGAGGCTTTTCCTATAGAGGCAGTTCCACCGTCCGAGTTTGATGACGAGGACGAGATTGAGGTAGAGTCCGATCCAAAGGAGGAGCCTATGGAGGACGAACCGATGGAGGATGAGCCCATAGAGGACTCTGACGAGGCTACTATCGAGGAGAAGATGGTAGGCGAGTATGAGGAACGGATCCTAGAGCTGTACTGCAGAGTTTAGGAGCTAGAGGCTGAAGCTCAGGAGAGGGAGTCCGAATTCCAGAGGTTGAGGGATGAGGACCATTAGAGGAAGCTAGTGATGCAGGAGTTAGTGGTGGAGATTGCTTACCACAGGGTGGCAGGGATCCAGATGGGGACTTTGTTTCATAGGTCGGTGGCTAGGAATGTGGATCTGGCAGGAAAGCTGGAAGAAGTAGAGCAGAGAGAATTGCGTGAGAAGACGGAGAAGGAAGCTCTCCGAACTTAGTTAGTGTTAGAGGTGATGGATAGGATTGTTGGTCGGAAAATCGATCACTAAACACACGCAAGTATACACGGTCTAACAAGTAATATAGTGATAAGGAAAGTGTCGTACCCACGAGGAACTATCACTAATATTTACCAAATACCTTGTATCGCTTAAGTCTTATTCGAACAGTAAACTAATAGGAGTGTGGTTAAACTAGTTATAACTAATTATTAAAGCAAGTAAACGGATAACGAATGATAATCGAAGGAGTTACAAGCTAAGGTTACAACTTCACCCCACACAGGCATTCCGTCGAACACCTGGCGTGCTATGCTTCATCAAACTTCCTACCTTTCTCTCTTTGGTCTTAATGGTCACGACAGTTTATCGACCGAGAACACACAGGTGCTCATACACCTCTGTCGAGGTATGCACAAATATATCCTCTCCAGATCCACCCGATAGGGAATAGAACAGAAAAGAACGTCCAAACTAGGTGATAATCCTACACATGTCTATGCGAATTAACCTAACAAGGATTTAAGCATAAGTTCTCAATTAGGTCACACGTGGCACACAGATATATGTCTATTCTACGCACAACTTATTCAGTCGAAACTCATAATCACATGCCAATATATTTAGGTGTAAATCTATAATCCTTCTTTCGATATCATATAGATTACCAAAATCATCACTAATGTCTTAGCGAGAATCATTAAGCATGGATATATTAAACCAAACCATATGGTGCCAACCAAAGAAATAAGACAGTCAATTTAACTAACAAAGGGTTCCATTATAACCTTAGAGCCAATACTTAGTTCATAGCTATTGAACAAAATATAAGTAGCAATAAAGACAACATTTAGGGATTACAAAATTAGAGGAAATAAATGGATAAGAATAAACTCTGTCAAGGCTCGTCAGTCTCCAAGCATTCCGCTCTTTTCAAGCTCTCTAATCCGTGTAGCTCACTGCTCTTGTTGCTTCAAGGAAATCCCAGACTTTATCCTAATCTACCTAATCTATATTTACAAACATTACCTAATAACTAGAGAGAGAAAGTACAAAAGTGATCTAATCTATCCTAAGCTAAGTTAACCGATTATATCCCAGTCTTCTTTCTCTCCTCCCTCTTCTCGCTCCTTCCCCTCTCTCTGGCAGAGGCTCCCTTGATATATATATCTATTTTTTTTCTTTTGCTAGGTCAAAAGCAAGCCTTTTCTGCCTGGGCACCGGAGGTTGCGCTGCGGCGCGGGCAATAGGTTTATAAGTGGCGCTGCGGCGCCACGTTAAAATCAAAAGACCGGAGGTCGCGCTGCAGCGCGAGTCCATAAAGGAACTGTGGCGCTGCAGCTCTAGGCTGACATCAGCAAAGACCAGGGGCGGCGCCGCGGCGCGAGATTAAGACTAGACATTGGCGCTGCGGCGCCAGTGTATGTAAATTATCCGTTTTGTCCCCTAAAAGCTAGAGAAGTCCTGTAAAGCCTGCAATACATCGGTTAAGCATAATAATATTATAAACATATAAAACTATATAAAAACTACGAAGATCAGGCAACTATTTAAGCCATAAAGTATCCGATTTGAGGGTATAAATCCCACTCATCAAATACCCCCAAACTTAAGTCTTTGCTTGTCCTCGAGCAAACTATCTAACACAAACTCACAATAGAAAAACACATACAAAATAAAAATATCACTGTATACTAGTATCATGGCTTCTAAGCTCGATCATAGCTACTCCCAAAGAACAGGGCAAACACAGTTATTAGTTAGAGTTCATTCAGTTTCAAGCATAAGACTGTATTCGATCCATTCTATGTGTGTGTGTGGAGACCAACCATCCTAACTAATCATTGCTCAAATAAGTTTGCACAGTCGATTGTTAATACCAATATGCACACTACGTAACTTAAACATTCAACAAGCATTAAGAATAAGACGCAAGTGCAGAAATGGATCAAAAGACTTTAGCATGAAGACAATAAAATCTGACTCGGACAGTCCTTAATTACCTTAGGCTGTTCAGAGCTACCCATTAATGAGCTTTTGATCAGCGACTCCCAAGTCAGATGACTTTAGGGCACTAGGTGTGGAACACCCCTATGAATCTAATAACTCGAGCAGCAAAGGCCACGTAGTCAACATAAGTCAAATTAGACTTTATGAAATTCGAGGATTATTTGGCGAGTGCATTTTATGCTCCATCTCAACATCGGTCCTGCGTTTATGGGCGAGTGCGTTTATGGGCGAGTGCGTTTCACGCTCCATCTCGACCCACCGCAAGACTTTCGATATTCAATCATCTTTTCTTTTAAATTTTTTTTTATTTGTTAACATGCCAGAATCCAAGATTCAAAACTGTATATGCGTCGAAGTCTTTTATTACCTTGTAACAATGAAAGTTTATAAGAGTGAACATACTCCCAAAGCTATAAACAGGCGAACTAAATTCGAAAAATAACTAGTTAACACAGTTGGTCGGTGCTTGCTAAAAAGGACGGATCAATAACAGTCTCAACTTATCGATGGAACAACCCCTGACTCATACATGCTTGACACGACTCTAAGAACTAGACATAATTACATGGCGCCTGTCATTAGCCACGATTAAAAATAAGTGAAAAATATAACACCCTTGCATAAAAACAATTCAAAATAGGGGAATAAGGCCATTCACATGGCACAAGCATCTAAATCTGTACAAGCCCCAAAAAGATGGCTATAAACCACAAACATGCTAATAATAATCAAAGCGTTAATAAATAACCAAAAACTATTAATGGCATCCATCATAATAAACCCAAAACATAATACCGCATTTCAAAACGACTGCACTACAATCCTGATAAAAACATAAGCAAAGTACTAAAATAGCAACCTAATATGGCAATAGACAGAAATAAAATAGATAATAAACCATAACACCTCCAAACTTAAGGTGAGCAATGCCCTCATTGCTAAACATATATCAATCTAAACAAGAGGGCTTCCCTGAAGCCTGGTCACTCGGCAACAGCAGCGTCCTCGTCAGCTTCGACGGGCGGTGATGGTGGAGGGTATGGTGGGAAGACAGGAGGCTCTGGGAACTGGAATGGCGTGAACTCAGAATCTTCGCCACTATACACGGTGTATATGCTCTGCATCGTGTTGACCAGCTCAGCCTGATACTGCATCACTATGTCTTGCCTCAAGGCCACCGCTGCTATGTGCCTTTGTTGCCTCTGAGCATTGGCGTCCTGGTTCTGATGTAGTAGGGTGAGGGATGCCATGATTTCTACTAGTAGTCCCTGTGAAGCTGGGCCTGCGTCTGGTGGCTACGAAGGCTCTGCTGTTGGAGGTGGCTCAGTAGGTGGCCCGAATCCTTCGCCTCTAACATGAGAAACAGCCCCGTCCCACACATCGAAGCGTGAGATGGTCTGATGGTCAATGACTGACATGGGCGGCAAAACTATCTCTTCTGGCCCCCAATGGATACCTGCCCTCTTGCACAGCCGGGTGATCAAGGATGGATGTGGAATCCCCGCAGAGATGTTACTTTTGATTGCCTTCAAGATGGACTCATGGATGAGAACTCCGATGTCCACGTTCAGACCCGTGACAATGGCAAATAATAGGATCGCTCTATCCTTAGTCACGTTGCTCAGGTGACGAGTCGGGATCATGCTGGCACAAATAAAGCTGAACCATGCCTTCCCATAGCGACTGAGTGCAGCATGCGGGAAACTAGTCCTCTCACCCATGAAGTCATTTGTCTTCTATGTAGCCCCTGGCTTGCAGAGCCTCCTAACAATATCCTCGAGGTCATAGCTGCGGAGTCCCGGCTATATATAGTCCTTACCCTCAAAACCAGGCGTCGCGAATAATGCATTGATGGCTTGGCTTCCAAACGCCACTGATCGCCCCCTAACTTGAACAACAGCAGGACCTTCAGGATTGGCATTTGCATAGAACTCTCTGACCACATAAACAATGGCCGATTCGGGTGGTTTTGTGAAGTGCACCCACTGGCGACCTGCAATCATGGCTAATAACTCGCCATCCTTTGTTTTGTCAGGCCTCAAACCCCTTTCGAGAATTAAATTTCGTGCGGCAAAAGAGCTTCTGTAACGTTTCCATGCCTCTTCATTAACAAATTTGGTGTTGTCCCATGCCGTTGGTGCTGCGGACGAGGAACCGCCGACGCTCAGTCGTTGCCTCTTTGATGCCATGTTAAAATTTTCAGTTGGCGTGGACAAAAATAGTACCTAAGCAATGCCACTCTCTGTAGAAGCAACCTTTAAAGAAATAGGCAGCAAATCCCCAATGAAACCCAATAATTGTAAAATCAGTCAAATTTCTCTCTTAGGCAAATTATCAAGCTCGAGTCCTTCTTCCGAGCTTGGTTGTGTCGTCCTCTCATAAGGCCATTGATAACATTGTTCGTCCATAACCTATAAACTTAAAAACAAAAAGGAAGATCAAACAAATAAAAGAAATATATACACGTTCAAATTAAGACTAAATTGATTTAAAACAATATTGGACAATATTAGAATAATAGTTCCCCGGCAACGGCGCCAAACACTTGTTGGTCGGAAAATCGATCACTAAACACGGGCAAGTATACGCGGTCTAACAAGTAATACAGTGATAAGGAAAGTGTCGTACCCACGAGGAACTATCACTAATATTTACCAAATACCAACTTTGTATCGCTTAAGTCTTATTCGAACAGTAAACTAATAGGAGTGTGGTTAAACTAGTTATAATTAATTATTAAAGCAAGTAAATGGATAACAAATGGTAATCGAAGGAATTACAAGCTAAGGCTGTTGGGTTTGTACGAAATCGTGACGCAATCAAATTGCAAAAATTAGCGGAAGCATGGTATATCAGAGTTTAAAAAAATTTCTACAAAACCATTACCCGGATCATCCTTTATGCAAATTATTAATTTAAAACGATAAATAAGAAGTTATGGAATCATACCGTTGTAGAACAAAGCTTCCACAGGTACTAGTTCAACTCCTTGTTCTTCGTGATCTCCTTGAATTTTCAGGTTAGATTCCTTTCTTTGATCAACGTTAGCCACCCAAGTGTTTGGCCTCTAGAGGTGATCCACCAAGGAAGATGAATTATCAAGAAGGAGGGTGTTTGGCTTAACCTTAGTTTTCTATCCTCTATAGAAAAGGAGTACTCTCCAACAATTGGAATTACATCAATCTAATATCTATTATAAGACTTCTCTTATATAGACATTGGTCAACCCTTCTAATCCTATTAGACATGGGATTTCTTTTAATTAATTAAACTCCTTTAATTAATTTAGGCTTCCCACCACATGGGAATAATTAATTAAATTCATTTAATTAATTTGTCTCCTAATCTTATTAGGAATAAATGAGAGTACTAAATATTAAATTAATTACTAAACTCCTTTAGAAATTAAAATAATAATAATTGTAATAATATTAATAAGACTCCTCTTATTAATTTATATTTAATATTTCCAAAATATTAAATAATAAACATTAAGCTATTTAATTTATTCTATCACCATAGATTAAATTAATTATACTTAATACATTATTACGATTATGCCATTACCTTCTTAAATAATTATTCTTCCTTTTATGGTGTGACCCTTTAGGTTCTCCATATTAAACCGGTTGTGAATAAATCAATTAAAACAATTTTAATCTTATTTAAATAAATAAATTAAACTAATAATTTATTTAAATAAATAATATTTATTCTACAATAGGGATAAGCCTCCCTAGCGATCAACGACTTTCCAGATAATATAGATTTCAACATTAATCAAAAAGAACCTGTGAGTAAATAGTTACCGTACAATTCAATCCTTCCACCATACAATGTCCCAATTAAATATAAGACATGGATTTACTGTCAAGTCTTATTTTATTTAATTATATGTATTTCGATTAGAAAATGCACAACTCCAAATAATGCAAATTAGAAACTCCTTTCTAATTTCATTTCACCTTGGCCAAGGATTCCTGGGTTGTCATTTAACGAATCACATAGAACATATCTCCTCTTTTACTAGAGGTGGTAGATTCTTTATTGATCATTCATTATCTCCATATGTAACTCATTATACCCAAGCATACCCTATATATGCCTTAAAAGGTCTTAAGGAATAAGTCAAAGTATAATTTGTTACATACAAGATACTATGATGATCTCAAGTCCAAGGATTACTTGTACTACTATCACATTAGGAATTCCTATTGACAGGCGAGTAAATCTCCATTAGGTATTCCATAGCGAATCACGTTCAGTGAACTTATTCTCCAATAAGCACCTACATACTTGCTTTAGTGTCTCCACACAAATGATCATGAGATCAATCATCCTCATCCAATGAGCAAGCAACATATGTACCAATCTATCCGGATTTACTAATCCCCTTTTTAGTAATCCCACGATTGGGAACTATTTTAGTTTTAAAACTTTCTAAGAATTTAGATCTCATTAGCATGATCATCATCATGATTCTAAAAGCATTGCTTAAAACTATGGGTTATTTACATATTATAAAAACAGCAACATGTAGATAATTAAATGCCTTTAATAAATGAATATTTTATTAATAAATAAATAAGATTGTTTACAAAGTACGTGCTTTATCATCATACATGATTGGCTTGTATGCACACTACTATCAATCTCCCACTTGCACTAAAGCCAATCGCCATGGTATCTCATACCCATCTTCTCTAAGTGACGATCAAACTGCTGTTGTGTTAAAGCTTTAGTAAATGGATCTGCAATGTTATCTTGAGAGTCTACACGCTCCAAGGTGACGTCTCCTCTTTCAATGATCTCCCTGATCAAGTGAAATCGCCGCAACACGTGTTTAGATTTCTGATGAGACCTCGGTTCCTTAGCCTGTGCAACTGCTCCTGTGTTGTCACAGTAAATGGGAACTGCTTCTCCAATGCTAGGAACCACACCAAGTTCAGTTATGAACTTCTTCATCCAAACAGCTTCCTTTGCAGCTTCACTTGCAGCTATATACTCTGCCTCTGTCACTGAATCAGCAACTGTTTGCTGCTTGGAACTCTTCCAACTCACTGCGCCTCCGTTCAAGGTAAAACATACCCCGAAACAGATTTACTGTCATCTTGGTCCGTTTGAAAACTTGAGTCTGTGAAGCCCTCGAGTTTTAATTCAGACCCACCGTAGACAAGAAAAATATCTTTAGTCCTTCTCAAGTACTTTAGGATATTTTTCACTGCCTTCCAGTGCTCTTCTCCAGGATTCGACTGGTATCTGCTCGTTACACTAAGTGCATGAGCAACATCCGGTCTAGTACATATCATACCGTACATGATAGATCCTATTGCAGAAGCATAAGGGATCTTACTCATACGGTCTCTCTCCTCAGGTGTCTTTGGGGCCTGTTTCTTGGAGAGATGTATTCCATGGCTCATCAGCATGAGACCTCTTTTGGAATCTTCCATGCTAAACCTCTTTAGCATCGTATCAATGTACGTTCCTTGGGATAAACCAAGCATCCTTTTAGATCTATCTCTATAGATCTTTATCCCCAAAATATAGGATGCTTCTCCCAAGTCCTTCATGGAGAAGTGTTTAGATAACCAGATTTTAATTGATTGTAGCATAGGAATGTCATTCCCTATCAGTAATATATCATCAACATATAATACAAGGAATGAAATTACGCTCCCACTAACCTTCTTGTACACACATGGTTCATCGTCATTTTTGATAAAATCAAACTCTTTGATTGTCTCATCAAAACGAATGTTCCATCTACGAGAAGCTTGCTTCAATCCATAAATGGATCGTTGCAGCTTACAGACTTGATTTATTCCAACCTTTGAAACAAATCCCTCTGGCTGTGTCATATACATATCCTCCTCAAGTTTTCCATTGAGGAAGGCCGTTTTCACGTCCATCTGCCAGATCTCATAGTCGTTATAAGCTGCAATTGCAAGCAAAATCCGAATGGACTTGAGCATAGCTACTGGTGAAAAGGTTTCATCATAATCAACTCCTTGTCTTTGTTTGAAACCTTTTGCAACCAGTCGGGCCTTATAGGTCTCCACCTTGCCGTCCGCTCCAGTCTTTCTTTTAAAGACCCATTTACACCCAATAGGCTTAATGCCTTCAGGTGGTGAAACCAAAGTCCATACTTTATTTTCATACATGGAGTCCATTTCGGATTTCATGGCTTCAAGCCATTTCCCTGAGTCTTTATTACTCATGGCCTGTTCGTAATTCAATGGATCATCATCATTCATGATGTGTACCTCATCGTCATCCTCTATAACGAATCCATACCTCTCAGGTATCTTCGGTACTCTCCAAGATTTACGAACAGGGTGTGGTATAGTAGGTTCTTCTACTTGGTCAGGTACCTGACTTTGATCCGTGGTAATTTGTGGTTCTTGAACTTCTTCAAGATATATCTTACTCCCACTGACCCCTACATGGATAAACTCCTTTTCCAAGAAGGCAGCATGTTTCGCAACAAACACCTTTTGATCAGTTAGATGATAGAAATAATACCCTACAGTTTCTTTAGGGTATCCCACAAATCTACACTTTTCGGATTTAGTCTATAGCTTATCATGTTCAAACTTTTTGACATAAGCTGGACAACCCCAAGTCTTAACATGCTTAAGATTTGGTTTCCTCCCCTTCCACATCTCATATGGAGTCTTTGGGACGGATTTGGTAGGTACCTTGTTAAGTAGGTATGCAGCCGTTTCTAGGGCATATCCCCAGAAGGAAATTGGAAGGTCGGTAAAACTCATCATGGATCGAACCATGTCTAACAGTGTTCGATTTCTCCTTTCAGATACTCCATTTAACTGTGGTGTACCTGGAGGAGTCCATTGTGAGATTATACCATTTTCTTTGAGACAATTGAGAAACTCACCGCTTAAGTATTCTCCGCCTTGATCTGATCGAAGTATCTTTAGACTCTTGCCCGTTTGTTTCTCTACTTCACTTCTGAACTCTTTGAACTTTTCAAATGATTCTGACTTGTATTTCATTAAATACACATATCCAAATCTTGAGTGATCATCAGTGAAAGTAATAAAATAAGAATACCCACCCCGTGCACTTGTTGTCATAGGCCCACAAACGTATGTGTGAATCAATGCCAACAACTCTGTAACTCTTTCTCCTCTTCCACTAAAAGGAGATTTAGTCATTTTACCCATGAGACAAGATTCACAAGTTGGATATGATTCATAATCGGATATCTCGAGGAGCCCATCTTTATGCAACTTGGATAATCTTGTTTCATTGATATGACCGAGTCTACAGTGCCACATGTAGGTATAATTAATATCATCTCTTTTTCTTTTCTTAGTTTGTTCAATTTGAAATATATTTTCTTGTAAGTCAAGTGTATAAAGTCCATTTCGCAAATTTCCAATACCATATAAAACATCGTCTTTATAAATAGAACAACTATTGTTCTTTATAACAACGTTAAATCCTTCCATATCCAATACAGAAATTGAAATAATGTTTTTAATAATATTCGGAACATAATAACAATTATTAAGATAAATGGACTTGCCCGAAGGCATTGCTAAATAATAAGTTCCTACAGCTAATGCAGCAACCTTTGCTCCATTCCCCACTCGTAGGATCACCTCATCATTGTTCAGCTTTCTACTTCTGACCAGTCCCTGCACAGTATTACATATGTGAGAACCACAACCGGTATCCAATACCCAAGTAGAATTATGACTTTCAGAAAAATTAATTTCAATCATAAACAAACCTTGATTGGAAGTCGAAGCTTCTCCAAGCTTCTTCTCTGCTAGATACTTCTTGCAGTTCCTTTTCCAATGTCCCGGCTTGTTGCAATGAAAGCACATTCCTTTAGCTGGTTCAGGTTTCTTTTGTTCCTTTTCTTTCCCCTTTCCCTTAGCCTTCTTGGATTTCTTCCTTTCAGAAGATACCTTAGGTCTCTTCCTTTTATTGGAAGAATCCACCATCAAGATATGGTTCTTCTTGGGTGGGAAGTGACCTTCTGCAGTTTTCAGCATGTTAAGCAGCTCAGGCAAGCTGACATCTAGCTTATTCATGTGAAAATTAACCACAAACTGCGAGAAGGTCTCAGGGAGTGACTGCAAGACCAAGTCTTGACTCAACTCCCCATCCATGACGAACCCAAGCTGTCCAAGGCGTTCAATCAAATTGATCACTTTCAGGACATGAGTCTCGACGGCAGTACCCTCGGTCATCCGAGATCGGAAGAGCTCCTTAGATATCTCATATCTAGCAGTCCTACTCTGTTCACCATACAACTCCTTGAGGTGAAGCAGCATAGCAGGAGCATCCATTTTTTCGTGCTAACGCTGAAGCTCGTTATTCATGGATGCGAGTATGATGCATTGAGCCACAGATGCATCATCTTGCCACTTATTGAAAGTGGCAATCTCTTCCTCAGAGGCTGTTTCTGAAACAGATTCAGGGACAGTTGAATTTAGGACATAAGAAATCTTTTCAGCAGTGAGAACAATTCTCAGATTTCTTAGCCAGTCCTCATAATTCGGCCCGGTAAGCTTGTTTGCATCAAGTATGCTTCGTAGTGAGATTAGTGATTTAGACATTTTTAAAAATTCTGCATGTGAAAAATAACATTTTAGCAAACATTCATTTTATTAATTTTGCATACCAAAATAAATTTAGGTCTTTATTTTAAATTGGTATCTCCCACTATTTTCATCAAACTATATTACCCTCACTTATATAGTTCGGCAACATCTAATTAAAGATTTGCTAGTGAGAATAAGGATCCCATTTCAAATGTATATAACCTTGTGGATAGCACAACAAGCGATATACAAATAAATAGGTAGACAACTCTTGTCAATTACAACACTATATAACTCCTTTTATTTTGCCTCTTAAATCATAATGGTCAAGTGTGTGCACATCCGAACTAAAATGATTTAAGTTAAGTCCAGCCTAGCACTTCCATAAATTTAAAAAAGAAAAATGTTCGTCCTTGTGGATAGCACAACAAGACTAGATCGTTCAATTTTCTTGATAAGCATCAAATGTGATTAATTAACATCTTAAATACGCAATACTCGCCTTGTGGATAGCACAACAAGCTCATATTAAATATTTAATACTCTATTAATTTATCATGCTAGAAGGCGACGTTCGATATTCCAAATATCATTGAACGCTTCAGACTTAATATTATTTCTTTGAGGGGTTTGTTATTATTTGTCTCATCTTGTTTAGCGCGCATGCACATATATATATAAAATACGCGTCATTTTATTAAACATGCGAAGCATGTTTGCATAAAATATAATATATATAATATTTAGCATGCAATATAGAATATTATATTCTACCCGGATTGATTATGGACTTTTATTCTAGTTTGGTTCACTAGAGCCACCAAGTGAACCAAAAGGTCAAACCTAGGAGTGCAAGAATTTAAATTTAAATATAACTATTACATTTAAACTCGGGCTCCATACAAACGGGTCTTCACGCGCTCCTTGCTCCTTGGTCTCCAATTTCTTCAAGATAATTCTAACTATTCTTATTACATTAAACTATTTAATTTAAATAGAAACCTTGATCAACAGTCAAGGGGAAGTACATAGGAAGGAGATAGAATTTTACATCAAGAAAAAAAAAATTAGAGAAGACGAGGTACGCAGACCCCATTTAATAAAACCCATTCATTCAAGCATTCAACTAAAATAAAATCCAATCACATTGGTCAAATAGTCCATAATCAATCCCCATTTATTTTCATACATATCACCATATATATCAATAAATAAATATTCATCTCATGAATTAAAACATTCCATATATATATGAGTATCATTTAATGGGCAATTTTAAATTGCATGAAATCCAATTTCAAGATTAAAATAAACTCTTTATTTTAATTATAAAATTATTTAGAATATAATATATAAATATATCATATTTATTTTTTAAAAAGAAGTCACCTTCTTTTATTAAAAGAGTCCTGCAGGTTTATTAAAAAAAGTCCTTTCATGATGGGTCACCTTCTTTTTGGAGTAGGAAAGAGACAACACCTTTTCTTTGCAGAATTCAAGATTAGCACCAAAAAAAATTGTGATTCGTCCCAAAAAAAGTCTTTTTTTTAAAAAAAAATAATATAATTTTATACAATAAAATTATGCCCAATAAATTATTTTAAATACATACCCATATGTATATGAAATCAAAAATAAATTAATAATTGCATAAAGATTTGGCTCTGATGCCACTGTTGGGTTTGTACGAAATCGTGACGCAATCAAATTGCAAAAATTAGCGGAAGCATGGTATATCAGAGTTTAAAAAAATTTCTACAAAACCATTACCCGGATCATCCTTTATGCAAATTATTAATTTAAAACGATAAATAAGAAGTTATGGAATCATACCCTTGTAGAACGAAGCTTCCACAGGTACTAGTTCAACTCCTTGTTCTTCGTGATCTCCTTGAATTTTCAGGTTAGATTCCTTTCTTTGATCAACGTTAGCCACCCAAGTGTTTGGCCTCTAGAGGTGATCCACCAAGGAAGATGAATTATCAAGAAGGAGGGTGTTTGGCTTAACCTTAGTTTTCTATCCTCTATAGAAAAGGAGTACTCTCCAACAATTGGAATTACATCAATCTAATATCTATTATAAGACTTCTCTTATATAGACATTGGTCAACCCTTCTAATCCTATTAGACATGGGATTTCTTTTAATTAATTAAACTCCTTTAATTAATTTAGGCTTCCCACCACATGGGAATAATTAATTAAATTCATTTAATTAATTTATCTCCTAATCTTATTAGGAATAAATGAGAGTACTAAATATTAAATTAATTACTAAACTCCTTTAGAAATTAAAATAATAATAATTGTAACAATATTAATAAGACTCCTCTTATTAATTTATATTTAATATTTCCAAAATATTAAATAATAAACATTAAGCTATTTAATTTATTCTATCACCATAGATTAAATTAATTATACTTAATGCATTATTACGATTATGCCATTACCTTCTTAAATAATTATTCTTCCTTTTATGGTGTGACCCTTTAGGTTCTCCATATTAAACCGGTTGTGAATAAATCAATTAAAACAATTTTAATCTTATTTAAATAAATAAATTAAACTAATAATTTATTTAAATAAATAATATTTATTCTACAATAGGGATAAGCCTCCCTAGCGATCAACGACTTTCCAGATAATATAGATTTCAACATTAATCAAAAAGAACCTGTGAGTAAATAGTTACCGTACAATTCAATCCTTCCACCATACAATGTCCCAATTAAATATAAGACATGGATTTACTGTCAAGTCTTATTTTATTTAATTATATGTATTTCGATTAGAAAATGCACAACTCCAAATAATGCAAATTAGAAACTCCTTTCTAATTTCATTTCACCTTGGCCAAGGATTCCTGGGTTGTCATTTAACGAATCACATAGAACATATCTCCTCTTTTACTAGAGGTGGTAGATTCTTTATTGATCATTCATTATCTCCATATGTAACTCATTATACCCAAGCATACCCTATATATGCCTTAAAAGGTCTTAAGGAATAAGTCAAAGTATAATTTGTTACATACAAGATACTATGATGATCTCAAGTCCAAGGATTACTTGTACTACTATCACATTAGGAATTCCTATTGACAGGCGAGTAAATCTCCATTAGGTATTCCATAGCGAATCACGTTCAGTGAACTTATTCTCCAATAAGCACCTACATACTTGCTTTAGTGTCTCCACACAAATGATCATGAGATCAATCATCCTCATCCAATGAGCAAGCAACATATGTACCAATCTATCCGGATTTACTAATCCCCTTTTTAGTAATCCCACGATTGGGAACTATTTTAGTTTTAAAACTTTCTAAGAATTTAGATCTCATTAGCATGATCATCATCATGATTCTAAAAGCATTGCTTAAAACTATGGGTTATTTACATATTATAAAAACAGCAACATGTAGATAATTAAATGCCTTTAATAAATGAATATTTTA
Organism: Panax stipuleanatus; assembly: GCA_020205555.1. Lineage (NCBI taxonomy): Eukaryota > Viridiplantae > Streptophyta > Magnoliopsida > Apiales > Araliaceae > Panax > Panax stipuleanatus. The sequence goes on along the minus strand of CM035115.1, from coordinate 138,097,349 downwards.
TTAATAAATAAATAAGATTGTTTACAAAGTACGTGCTTTATCATCATACATGATTGGCTTGTATGCACACTACTATCAGGTTACAACTTCACCCCACACAGGCATTCCGTCGAACACCTGGCGTGCTATGCTTCATCAAACTTCCTACCATTCTCTCTTTGGTCTTAATGGTCATGACAGTTTGTCGACCGAGAACACATAGGTGCTCATACACCTCTGTCGAGGTATGCACAAATATATCCACTCCAGATCCACCCGATAGGGAATAGAACAGAAAAGAACGTCCAAACTAGGTGATAATCCTACACATGTCTATGCGAATTAACCTAACAAGGATTTAAGCATAAGTTCTCAATTAGGTCACACGTGGCACACAGATATATGTCTATTCTACGCATAACTTATTCAGTCGAAACTCATAATCATATGCCAATATATTTAGGTGTAAATCTATAATCCTTCTTTCGATATCATATAGATTACCAAAATCATCACTAATGTCTTAGCAAGAATCATTAAGCATGAATATATTAAACCAAACCGTATGGTGCCAACCAAAGAGATAAGACAGTCAATTTAACTAACAAAGGGTTCCATTATAACCTTAGAGCCAATACTTAGTTCATAGCTATTGAACAAAATATAAGTAGCAATAAAGATAACATTTAGGGATTACAAAATTAGAGGAAATAAATGGATAAGAATAAACTCTGTCAAGGCTCGTCAGTCTCCAAGCATTCCGCTCCTTTCAAGCTCTCCAATCCGTGTAGCTCACTGCTCTTGTTGCTCCAAGGAAATCCCATACTTTATCCTAATCTACCTAATCTATATTTACAAACATTACCTAATAACTAGAGAGAGAAAGTACAAAAGAGATCTAATCTATCCTAAGCTAAGCTAACCGATTCTATCCTAGTCTTCTTTCTCTCCTCCCTCTTCTCGCTCCTTCCCCTCTCTCTGGCAGAGGCTCCCTTGATATATATATATATGTTTTTTTTTTCTTTTGCTAGGTCAAAATCAAGCCTTTTCTGCCTGGGCACCGGAGGTTGTGCTGCGGCGCGGGCAATAGGTTTATAAGTGGCGATGCAGCGCCACATTAAAATCAAAAGACCGGAGGTCGCGCTGCAGCGCGAGTCCATAAAGGAACTGTGGCGCTGCAGCTCCAGGATGACATCAGCAAGGACCAGGGGCGGCACCGCGGTGCGAGATTAAGACTAGACATTGGCGCTACGGCGCCAGTGTATGTAAATTATCCGTTTTGTCCCCTAAAAGCTAGAAAAGTCCTGTAAAGCCTGCAATACATCGGTTAAGCATAATAATACTATAAACATATAAAACTATATAAAAACTACGAAGATCAGGAAACTATTTAAGCCATAAAGTATCTGATTTGTGGGTATAAATCCCACTCATCAAGGATCCACTTCGAGGAGAAGTGGGAAGCAGCTAATGAGAGGGCAGACGACCTAGAGGATGAGGTCAGGTGCAAGAAGAGGAAGGTGAATAAGATGGGTTACCTGTTTCGCTCAGCCGTTGAGAGGGTGATCATGGTGTATACCACTACCCGGCAAAGCAGGGACAGACCCTACATACTATGAGTAGAGAGCTGATGGCGAACATAGCGCAGATAGAGCACAAGAGCGCTGTGGAGCGCAGGTTGTTGGGATGAGATCCCTTAATCAGTCTAGTAGTAGTAGTTACTTTATGTGTTGTATATACGTTGTAATCCCAACTTTTTGTGTAAAGTGTAGGATAGATATGTAAACCCTGAGTAAGCTTATGTTAGAGGGGTAGTATGTTAGTATTTCCCCGTCTTTTGTGATAGTAGGGGATATATGTTGGCATTTATAAAAATATGCTAGGGATAATCATGTAATGAAATAATTTGGCATATGAATATAAATGATCTTATTTCAGAAACGTGTTATAAATTCTATTCTATTTTAGCATTTAAGAAATACTTAAGTAGTATAATTGGAATAATAAAAGTGAAAATTTGTGATGCAGAAAATGCCTCCCAGACGTAGATTAACCTCACGTAAGGAATCAATGAACAATAAGAGGGAACAAGTAGACCCGATCCAAAAGCTAGTAGATCTGTTAGGAGAAGCTCTTAGGGGAAGGAACAACGAACCCGTTCGCCCCAACCCTCAAGTAGTTCTAGTCACGAACTTTAAGGACTTTAGGAGTGTAGGACCCCCAGAGTTTGAGGGTACTAACGATCCGATCATAGCTCAGACATGGGTTAAGGATATCGAGAAGGCCTTCACTATCGCTCGTGCGGGTGAAGACCAAAAGACTATATTCACTACGTATATGATGAGGGGAAAAGCCAACTACTGGTGGGAGGCTAATCAACAAAGAGCGGGAGAAAGGATAATAGCTTGGGAAAGATTCAAGACTCTATTCTTTGAGAACTATTTCCCAAAGAGCATGAAGAATAGGATGGAGGTTAAGTTTTTAAAAATGAAGCAAGGTGATATGACGGTGGCGCAGTACGCGGCTAAGTTCAATGAACTAGAGCGATTTGCAGAACACCAAGTAGGAAACGAAGAGAGGAAAGCGAAACGTTTTGAACAAGGACTGAAGCCTTGGCTGTTTAATAAGGTATCAGTTCTTTAAATTGATTCTTTTGCAACATTGCTGGAGAAAGTGATCATTGCGGAAGGTGGCAGTGAAGCCTTAAGTTTATATAACAAGGAGAAAAAGGGTAAGAACAAGGGAGGAGAAATCCGTGTGGGAGGAAGCAGTAGCGGGGGAAGTAACTTAGGAAAAAGGAAGTGGGAGAACAACAAAAACAATCAATCGTGGAATTTTCGTGGAGGCTTGAAGAAGAGAGCAGAAGGATGCCCGAAGTGTGGGAAGAATCACCAGGGTGAGTGCTGGAAAGAGCGCAGTACTTGCTACAACTGCGGTCAGGAGGGGCACATTTCACCCAACTGCCCAAAGCCAAAGAAGATACAAGGATGTTTCACCTGTGGTTCAACTGAACACCGGATCAAGGATTGCCCGAAGAAGGGAAGTGGCGGAGGTAGCAGCCAATAAGGACGAGGCAACAAACTGATGATTGGCGGACCGACACAATCCAACCGCCCAACCGCTAGAACCTTTAACATGATCGTCCAGAACGCAGTAGCTGCGAAGGATATGGTGTCAGGTATAATCCCAATCAATGATAAAATGCATATGTATTATTTGATTCGGGTGCCACATGTTCTTTTGTATCTGAAGAATTTGCTAGTCAACTTAATTCACCCCGAGAACGATTAGGAAATCCTTTAGACATAGAAGTCGCAAATAAGGAAGTAATTCTTGTAGAATACGTTTACTAAAATTATCGCGCAAACATTAGAGATCATGAACTGAGCGTAGACTTGATTCCAATTAGATTGGGAGAATTTGACGTAATACTGGTAATGGATTGGTTGTATAACCATGCTGCAATAACTGACTGCCAGAATAAAAGTGTGAACCTTCAGACTCCGAGTAAGTCTAAGGTAGTGTTTTATGGTAGCTCATCGCTTAAGCAATCGTGTTGTCTTACGATGATGCATGCCAAGAAATTGTTAAGGAAAGGATGTGTAGGTTATTTAGCTTACATTGTGGATACTCGGAAAAAGGGAGTAGAAATTAAGGATATATTCATAGTAAATGAATTCTAAGATGTATTTTCGGACGATCTGCCTGATCTTCGCCAGACAGAGAAATCGAATTTGTAATAGACTTAGCACCGGGAACGGCACCAATTTCGAAAGCTCCATATCGTATGACACCAGTAGAAATGAAAGAACTGATGATACAACTGTAAGAGTTATTGGATAAGGGTTATATACGACCAAGTGTGTCTCCTTGGGGAGCACTAGTGTTATTTGTTAAAAAGAAGGACGGATCGATGAGGCTCTATATCGATTATCGAGAATTAAACAGAGTAACGATCAAGAATAGACATCCACTACCAAGGATAGAAGATCTTTTCATCCAATTGAAGGTAGCGAAGTGTTTCTCAAAGATAAACCTACGGATGGGTTATCACCAACTGAAGGTACGGGAGGAAGACATACCAAAGACTGCGTTTCAAACCCGTTATGGACACTACGAGTTTTTGGTAATGTCATTCAGATTGACTAATGCTCCGGCAGCATTCATGGACTTGATAAGCTGAGTTTTCAAGCCATACTTGGACAAGTTCGTGGTAGTTTTCATCGACGATATCTTGATCTACTCGAAGACAAAGGAAGAGCACACCGAACATCTGAAGATTGTTTTGGAGGTTCTAAGGAAGGAGAAGATGTATGCGAAATTTTCTATGTGTGAATTTTGGATGGAGAAGGTTCAATTCTTAGGACACGTGGTGGATAAGATTGGAATCTCAGTAGACCCTGCGAAGGTAGAAGCAGTAAGTAATTGGGAGCAGACAAAGATAAGGAGTTTCTTAGGGTTAGCTGGGTACTATCGAAGATTCATTCAAGATTTTTCTAAGATAGCAACCCCGTTGACCAATCTGATGAGAAAGACTGTAAAGTTTGTATGGACGAACAAATGCGAGGAGAGTTTTCAAGAGTTGAAGAAGAGATTAAGCGAAGCGCCTGTATTATCACTACCAGATGATGCGGGAGGCTTTATGGTGTATAGTGATGCATCGCACAAGGGACTTAGTTGTGTGCTCATGCAACATGGCAAGGTCATTACGTATGCATCACGACAATTAAAGGACTATGAAAAATGATACCCTACTCATGACTTAGAGTTAGCAGCAGTAGTTTTTACGTTAAAGATATGGAGGCATTATTTGTACGGAGAGAAATGTGAGATATACACGGACCACAAAAGTCTGAAATATATCTTCACACAAGAGGAGTTGAACATGCGTCAGAGGAGGTGGTTAGAATTGATCAAGGATTATGACTGTGATATTCTTTATCACACGGGAAAGGCAAACCTAGTTGCCGACGCTTTGAGTAGGAAAGGAAGGGAGAAACTGTTTCGCTTGACAACTCAGGAAGAATTAATAAGAGAAATGGAGAAGTTGGAAATAGAGGTGAAGGGTCCGGAGAGGTCTGAAGAAAAGTTGTTTGTAATGGAAGCTCATCCAAAATTGTTGGATAGAGTGAAGGAATCACAAGAGAAAGATGAAGAGTGCGAGAAAATCAGAAAGAAGATCGCAGAAAATGAAGAGAAAAGATTCAGAATGGATAAAGACGATATCTTAAGATTGAAAGGGAGAGCGTGGGTGCCAGCGGTAGCCGAATTAAGAGAAGGAATTTTGCATGAGTCACACAATACGACATATTCCGTTCATCCAGGAGGCACAAAGATGTATCGAGATTTGAGGCAACATTTTTGGTGGCCCAATCTAAAACGGGAAGTCACATAGTGCGTTAGTAGATGTCATACTTGCCAACGCGTCAAAGCAGAACACCAGAGGCTGAGTGGTTTACTACAACCATTGGAAATACTAGAGTGGAAATGGGAGCACATTACGATGGACTTCGTAGTGGGACTTCCAGTCACGCAGAAAGGTTATGATGCTATTTGGGTTATCGTAGATCGACTAACAAAGACTGCACATTTTCTACCGATCAAGATCCGCTATAGTTTGAATCAATTAGCGAGTCTGTACATAAAAGAGATTATTTCACGACATGGAGTGCCGGTGTCAATTGTCTCTAATCGAGATCCGCGCTTCACGTTAAACTTTTGGAGAAGCTTACAAGAGAGGATGGGAACACAGTTAAGATTGAGTACTGCGTATCATCCACGGACAGACGGATAAAGTGAGCGAACAATACAAACGCTGGAGGACATGCTTAGGACTTACATGATGGACTTCAAAGGAAATTGGGATGACCATCTACCCTTAGTAGAATTCGCATATAACAATAGTTACCATGCGAGTATCGGCATGCCATCGTACGAAGCTCTTTACAGAAGAAACTGCAGAACGCCGTTATATTGGGACGAAGTCGGAGAATGACGAATTGTAGGACCAGAGTTAGTACAATAAACTGCAAACGTGGTGACAGTGATAAGAGCCAGACTGGTAGCAGCTCAATATCGCCAAAAAAAAGTATGCAGATCTACATCAACAGGACTGAGACTTCAAAGTTGGTACTTTCGTTTTCTTGAAAGTATCCCCCTAGAAAGGAACGATACGATTCATTAAGAAGGGAAAGTTGAGTCTGAGATTCATAGGACCGTTCGAGATTTTGAAGCGAGTGGGCGAAGTGGCATACAAAGTTGCATTACCACCTGAGTTGTAGCACATTCACAACGTGTTTCATATCTCCGTGTTGCGTCCGTACAAGGCCGACTACAAGCACGTAATTTCTTATGAGCCCATTCAAGTGGAGAAGAACCAACATATAAAGAAATTCCTGTCCAAATATTAGATAGGAAAGAAAAGATATTAAGAAATAAAGTAATTTCTTCTGTAAAAGTACTTTGCCGTAACCACGATGCCGAGGAGGCCATGTGGGAATTAGAAGATAGGATGATGAGGGACTATCCCCATCTATTTGTGTAACCTTGTACCAATTCCGAGGATGAAATTTTTATAAGGGGGGAGGATGTAATACCCGAGAATTTCTGAATATTATTAATGAAAGACGAATATTAATTTGAATATAAATGATATTGTGTTATAGGATGAGTTAACTCAATTACTTCAAATTAAATTTATGATAATATGGAGAATTATGATAAACCCGTAGAATGTCTTGCGAGGCACGAGAATGAAAGTGATGAGAAGCTTAACTTAATGCTTATATGAATTGCCCAGTGTGGCAATGTGATAAGATAAGGATGTTATTAATCAAAACAAGAAAGTAAGTAAACTATTATAATTTTCCCCACAGTGGCGCAGCTGCGCCACTTCTGTATGGTAAACCAGCGCAGCTGCGCAGGTAGTAAGACTTAGAAAATAAACTATACTTCATGCATAAGTTACAAAGGTTAATTACCAACATTGATTAAAGAGTGAATTAATGAGTGATGGATTATTTAATATTATTGTTAATTAAAATTATGAGTGATAACTATTGATGAGTAATTAATTAATATTGATTAATTGTTATTGTGAATAATAGAATATTAACGAGTAACTAATTTATAAATATAATAAGATTATATTTACTCGATTAATTGTGTTGTGCAATGTTATGTGATATTAATCATATAATATATAGTGACTACATTTTATTTAAAAAGGGAAAGTGTAGTGTGACACTACATGTGACTATACAATATACAAGAACTATATATTAAGATTAAATAAATTATATGAGTACATAATAAGCTAATGGGACAATAGGTGTGTGGGAGAACATTAAATAAGTACCTCATGAATATTTTACTAAGCAAACAATTGTTGATTTATGATTACTTCAATATATAAATATAATTGAAATAATAGAGTTGGGATAATGTAATGAGATAATACTTGATTAAATTATATTCGGTATGATGAAATGACATAGATTATATATTGATTTATATGTATGTACCCCAACTTTCTATATTGTAATATTATTTCCTTATTGAAATTTCATTGGGATTCTAAATGAATTTAACCTAAGTGTGCATAATATGTATATTTGTGCACTCTATAGTATATGATGTTATTACATTCCAATTTGCCAAAATGCTGAGTTCTTTAAGCCTTGTCCCATAATGAGAGTCTCACACTCCCTCCTCACGTGAATGACCAAAAGGCTAAAGCCTATTACTTGTTCTCAAAATCAGCAAAACTAGCAATGATCATAAGGGGAATGGGCATCATGATGGAATTCAACAACTAACTAACTACTCTTCGTTGCCCATCAAACTATTCTTCATTCTAATGGTTTGTTTTGATGGAGAATTTCATTGTCTGGACACTCAAAACTCTATAAAGAAAACTCTCTCCTTCACAATACAATTTGTTGAGGTATTGCTAAAAGCTAGTATACTGAGATATAGAGAGAGAGAGTTATCAGTTGATGGAGGTTTCATATAGCAGCATTGTAGAAAGCTTTATAGCAGCAAGTTCATACCACAAAATAGCATAGGTAAACCCTTGTTCTTCATTCTTTAAATCTCTATATTCTTGATTATGCTTGAATTAGACGATAATTGGATTGAGAAATACTTGTTATGTGTTATTTAAGCTTATAAACATGTTAGAATTGCAATGTGGCTTGTTTAAAGTCGATTCACGAAGGAATTTTTGTAGTTGGGTTTGTTAACTGCCGAAGCAGAAAGCTGCACAATTCTGGTCGAGACATGGCGCAACTGCGCCCTTTTTATACTAGGGTGCAGCGTAGCTGCGCAAGGCACTGATTCTGGAATTTCATTCCTTCTAAAATCTTTTAAGTGCTAATGTGTGATATTACTTAAGACAAGCATGAAAACTGGTCTAACTCATATATATATATATATATATATATGTTCCTTGTTACAACATGCATATTCGTGGCCATGATAGTATGCATTTTTAAAGGAAAACTTATAGTTTTAAAATGAACTTGCCATGTTATGTTGATGATTAAAGTTCTGACCATATGAGCATGTGTGTGTGGGTAGGTTATAGATGAAACACAGTTTAAAATTTGTTTGCATGTGTTAAGCCATGTTAGCCTAGTTTAAGACGACTTTAAAGAGAAACTTGAATGTTTTGAAGAACTAATGTTCATAAGCATGTTAAGGAATATATTTTGATATTCTGTTATGCATGCTAGTACTTCTAATATCACTAAGATGTTCTATATGTGTACCCAACTTGTTAGTTACAATGGAAGTTAGTCAAGCATGAGTTTAGACATGTTTTAATCTAATAAACAATGATCGTCATGCATAAATAATGAAAACTATTATGAGCATGCATATTGTTGGTTACGTGATCTCTAGGTGTGGATATAAGGTTGATATATTAGGCCTAATGACTTCATGACTCCATTTGGCCATACTTCCTTAAGAATCTCAACCTAAGACCATAATGTGTAAAGTGAACTTAGAAGGGTCAGTCATGTATGTAAAGTACTCTAGTATGTATGAATGATATGTGTTAATGTCTTAGCATGCCAAAGAATGGAACAGAAACAGCAGAGCAAAAGCTCAACCCTGGTCTGGCCAGGGGACAGCGCAGCTGCGCCAGTCTGGAATCCTATCTGGACAGTTTGCTTAATTCTGATTTTGCCAGTTAATTTATATCAATGCTATAACTTGCTAAATAGAGTATGTTTGGTATTGGTTGTGGTCTTTGTTGAGTTTGTATGTAACGCAATCATGCAATCAAATCACATAAATAGGGCGGAAGCGTAAAAAACTAGGTTTTCAAAATTTATACAAACCCATAACCATGATCATGCTTTGTGCTTGTTATCAATAACAGAAAAGAGAGAACATGGAATTATACCTTTGAAGATCTAAGCTTCCTCAGGTACAAGTTCTACTCCTTTGATTCCTTTGATTCCTCTGATAGTGGCTCCTTCCCTTGAATAATGTCAGCCACCCAAATGTTTGGCCTCTAACGGTGATCCACCAAGGAAGATGAAGAACTCAAGAAGATGGGTTATTGGCTTAACCCTTGTTTCTATCTCTATAGAATATGTGTACTCCCAACTCTTGGAAAATTTTCACATCCCTTATTTCTGATATAAGACTCTCTTATATAGATATTAGGTTAACCCTCATAATCCAATAAGAATAGGGTTTTATTTAATTAATTAATTAAATACTTTAATTAATTTATATCCTAATCTTTATTAGGATTGAGAGAGAGTACTGATATTATATTAATTCCTAAACTCCTTTAGAATTAAAATAAGAATAATAATAATAATATTAATAAGACTCCTCTTATTAATTTATATTTAATATTTCTAAAATATTAAATAATAAACATTAAGCTATTTAATTTATTCTATCATCATAGATTAAATTAATTATACTTAATGCATTATTACTATCATGCCATTTTCTTCTTAAATAATTCTTCTTCTTTTTATGGTGTGACCCTTTAGGTTCTCCATATTAAACCGGTTGTGAATAAATCAATTAGAACAATTCTAATCTTATTTAAATAAACAAATTAAACTAATAATCTATTTAAATAAATAACATTTATTCTACAATAGGGATAAGCCTCCCTAGCGATCAACGACTTTCCAGATAATATAGATTTCAACATTAATCATAAAAGAACCTGTGAGTTAATAGTTACCGTACAATTCAATCCTTCCACCATACAATGTCCCAATTAAATATAAGACATGGATTTACTGTCAAGTCTTAATTTATTTAATCATATGTATTTCGATTAGAAAATGCACAACTCCAAATAATGCAAATTAGAAACCTCTTTCTAATTACATTCTACCTTGGCCAAGGATTCCTGGGTTGTCATTTAACGAATCACATAGGACATATCTCCTCTTTTACTAGAGGTGGTAGATTCTTTATTGATCATTCATTATCTCCATATGTAACTCATTACACCCAAGCATACCCTATATATGCCTTAAAAGGCCTTAAGGAATTAGTCAAAGTATAATTTGTTACATACAAGATACTATGATGATCTCAAGTCCAAGGATCACATGTCCTACTATCACATTAGGAATTCCTATTGACAGGCGAGTAAAACTCCATTAGGTATTCCATAGCGAGTCACGTTCAGTGAACTTATTCTCCAATAAGCACCTGCATACTTGCTTTAGTGTCTCCACACAAATGACCATGAGATCAGTCATCCTCATCCAATGAGCAAGCAACATATGTACCAATCTATCCGGATTTACTAATCCCCTTTTTAGTAATCCCACGATTGGGAACTATTTTAGTTTTAAAGCTTTCTAAGAATTTAGATCTCATTAGCATGATCAACATCATGATTCTAAAAGCATTGCTTAAAACTATGGGTTATTTACATATTATAAAAACAGCACCATGTAGATAATTAAATGCCTTTAATAAATAAATATTTTATTAATAAATAAATAAGATTGTTTACAAAGTATGTGCTTTATCATCATACATGATTGGCTTGTATGCACACTACTATCAATCTCCCACTTGCACTAAAGCCAATCGCCATGGTATCTCATACCCAACTTCTCTAAGTGACGATCAAACTGCTGTTGTGTTAAAGCTTTAGTAAATGGATCTGCAATGTTGTCTTGAGAGTCTACACGCTCCAAGGTGACGTCTCCTCTTTCAATGATCTCCCTGATCAAGTGAAATCGCCGCAATACGTGTTTAGATTTCTGATGAGACCTGGGTTCCTTAGCCTGTGCAACCGCTCCGGTGTTGTCACAGTATATGGGAACTGCTTCTCCAATGCTAGGAACCACACCAAGTTCAGTTATGAACTTCTTCATCCAAACAGCCTCCTTTGCAGCTTCACTTGCAGCTATATACTCTGCCTCTGTCACTGAATCAGCAACCGTTTGCTGCTTGGAACTCTTCCAACTCACTGCACCTCCGTTCAAGGTAAACACATACCCTGAAATAGATTTACTGTCATCTTGGTCTGTTTGAAAACTTGAGTCCGTGAATCCCTCGAGTTTTAATTCAGACCCACCGTAGACAAGAAAAATATCTTTAGTCCTTCTCAAGTACTTTAGGATATTTTTCACTACCTTCCAGTGCTCTTCTCCTGGATTCGACTGGTATCTTCTTGTTACACTAAGTGCGTGAGCAACATCCGGTCTAGTACATATCATACCGTACATGATAGATCCTATTGCAGAAGCATAAGGGATCTTACTCATACGGTCTCTCTCCTCAGGTGTCTTTGGGGCCTGTTTCTTGGAGAGATGTATTCCATGGCTCATCGGCATGAGACCTCTTTTGGAATCTTCCATGCTAAACCTCTTTAGCATTGTATCATTGTACGTTCCTTGGGATAAGCCGAGCATCCTTTTAGATCTATCTCTATAGATCTTTATCCCCAAAATATAGGATGCTTCACCCAAGTCCTTCATGGAGAAGTTTTTAGATAACCAGATTTTAATGGATTGTAACATAGGAATGTCATTCCCTATCAGTAATATATCATCAACATATAATACAAGGAATGATACTGTGCTCCCACTAACCTTCTTGTATACACATGGTTCATCCTCGTTTTTGATAAAATCAAACTCTTTGATTGTCTCATCAAAACGAATGTTCCATCTACGAGAAGCTTGCTTCAACCCATAAATGGATCGTCGTAGCTTACAGACTTGATTTGTTCCAACTTTTGAAATAAATCCCTCTGGCTGTGTCATATACACATCCTCCTCAAGTTTCCCATTGAGGAAGGCCGTTTTCACGTCCATCTGCCAGATCTCATAGTCGTTGTAAGCTGCAATCGCAAGAAAAATCCGAATGGACTTGAGCATGGCTACTGGTGAGAAGGTTTCATCATAGTCAACTCCTTGTCTTTGTTTGAAACCTTTTGCAACCAGTCGGGCCTTATAGGTCTCTACCTTTCCGTCTGCTCCAGTCTTTTTCTTAAAAACCCATTTACACCCAATAGGTTTAATACCTTCAGGTGGTGAAACCAAAGACCATACTTTGTTTTCATACATGGAGTCCATTTCAGATTTCATGGCTTTAAGCCATTTCCCTGAGTCTTTATTACTCATAGCCTGTTCGTAATTCAATGGATCATCATCATTCATGATGTGTACCTCATCGTCATCCTCTATAACGAATCCATACCTCTCAGGTATCTTCGGTACTCTTCTAGATTTACGAACATGGTGTGGTACAGTAGGTTCTTCTACTTGGTTAGGTACCTGACTTTGGTCCGTGGTAACTTGTGGTTCTTGAACTTCTTCAAGATATATCTTACTCCCACTGACCCCTTCATGGATAAACTCTTTCTCCAAGAAGGTAGCATGTTTCGCAACAAACACCTTTTGATCAGTTGGATGATAGAAATAATACCCTACGGTTTCTTTAGGGTATCCCACAAATATACACTTATCGGATTTAGTCTGTAGCTTATCATTTTCAAACTTTTTGACATAAGCTGGACAACCCCAAGTCTTAACATGCTTAAGATTTGGTTTCCTCCCTTTCCACATCTCATATGGAGTCTTTGGGGCGGATTTGGTAGGTACCTTGTTAAGTAGGTATGCAGCCGTTTCTAGGGCATATCCCCAGAAGGAAATTGGAAGGTCGGTAAAACTCATCATGGATCGAACCATGTCCAACAGTGTTCGATTTCTCCTTTCAGATACTCCATTTAACTGTGGTATACCTGGAGGAGTCCATTGTGAGATTATACCATTTTCTCTAAGACAATTGAGAAACTCACTGCTTAAGTATTCTCCACCTCGATCTGATCGAAGTATCTTAATACTCTTGCCCGTTTGTTTCTCTACTTCACTTCTGAACTCTTTGAACTTTTCAAATGATTCTGATTTGTATTTCATTAAATACACATATCCAAATCTTGAGTGATCATCAGTGAAAGTAATAAAATAAGAATACCCACCCCGTGCACTTGTTGTCATAGGTCCACAAACGTCTGTGTGAATCAATGCCAACAACTCTGTAACTCTCTCTCCTTTTCCACTAAAAAGAGATTTAGTCATTTTACCCATGAGACAAGATTCACAAGTTGGATATGATTCATAATCGGATAGCTCGAGGAGTCCATCTTTATGCAACTTGGATAATCTTGTTTCATTGATATGACCGAGTCTACAGTGCCACATGTAGGTATAATTAATATCATCTCTTTTCCTTTTCTTAGTTTGTTCAATTTGAAATATATTTTCTTGTTAGTCAAGTGTATAAAGTCCATTTCGCAAATTTCCAATACCATATAAAACATCGTCTTTATAAATAGAACAACCATTGTTCTTTATAATAACGTCAAAACCTTCCATATCTAATACAGAAATTGAAATAATGTTTTTAATAATATTCGGAACATAATAACAATTATTAAGATAAATGGATTTGCCCGAAGGCATTGCTAAACAATAAGTTCCTACAGCTAATGCAGCAACTTTTGCTCCATTTCCCACTCGTAGGATCACCTCATCATTGTTCAGCTTTCTACTTCTGACCAGTCCCTGCACAGTATTACATATGTGAGAACCACAGCCGGTATCCAATACCCAAGTAGAATTATGACTTTCAGAAAAAATTAATTTCAATCATAAACAAACCTTGATTGGAAGTCGAAGCTTCTCCAAGCTTCTTCTCTGCTAGAAACTTCTTGCAGTTCCTCTTCCAATGTCCCGGCTCATTGCAATGAAAGCACATTCCTTTAGCTGGTTCAGGTTTCTTTTGCTCCTTTTCTTTCCCTTTTCCCTTAGCCTTCTTAGATTTCTTCTTTTTAGAAGACACCTTGGGCCTCTTCCTTTTATTGGAAGAATCCACCATCAAGACATGGTTCTTCTTGGATGAGAAGTGACCTTTTGCAGTTTTCAGCATGTTAAGCAGCTCAGGTAAGCTGACATCTAGCTTATTCATGTGAAAATTAACCACAAACTGCGAGAAGGTCTCAGGGAGTGACTGCAAGACCAAGTCTTGACTCAACTCCCCATCCATGACCAACCCAAGCTGTCCAAGGCGTTCAATCAAATTAATTACCTTCAGAACATGAGTCTCGACGGTAGTGCCCTCGATCATCCGAGATCGGAAGAGCTCTTTAGATATCTCATATCTAGCAGTCCTACTCCGTTCACCATACAACTCCTTGAGGTGAAGCAGCATAGCAGGAGCATCCATTTTTTTGTGCTGACGCTGAAGCTCGTTATTCATGGATGCGAGCATGATGCATTGAGCCACAGATGTATCATCTTGCCACTTATTGAAAGTGGCAATCTCTTCCTCAGAGGCTGTTTCTGAAACAGATTCAGGGATAGTGGAATTTAGGACATAAGAAATCTTTTCAGCAGTGAGAACAATTCTCAGATTTCTTAGCCAGTCCTCATAATTCGGGCCGGTAAGCTTATTTGCATCAAGTATTCTTCGTAGTGAGATTAGTGATTTTGACATTTTTAAAATTCTGCATGTGAAAAGACAATATTTTAGCAAACATTCATTTTATTAACTTTGCATACCAAAATAAATTTAGGTCTTTATTTTAAATTGGTATCTCCAACTATTTTCATCAAACTATATTACCCTCACTCATATAGTTCGGCAACATCTAATTAAAGATTTGCTAGTGAGATTAAGGATCCCATTTCAAATGTATATAACCTTGTGGATAGCACAACAAGCGATATACAAATAAATAGGTAGACAACTCTTGTCAATTACATCACCATGTAACTCCTTTTATTTTGCCTCTTAAATCATAATGGTCATGTGTGTGCACATCCGAACTAAAATGATTTAAGTTAAGTCCAGCCTAGCACTTTCATAAATTCAAAAAAGAAAAATTTTCGTCCTTGTGGATAGCACAACAAGACTAGATCGTTCAATTTTCTTGATAAGCATCAAATGTGATTAATTAACATCTTAAATATTCAATACTCGCCTTGTGGATAGCACAACAAACTCATATTAAATATTTAATACTCTATTAACTAATCATGCTAGAAGGCGACGTTCGATATTCCAAATATCATTTGAACGCTTCAGACTTAATATTATTTCTTTGAGGGGTTTGTTATTATTTGTCTCATCTTTTTAAGCGCGCATGCACATATATATATAAAATACGCGTCATTTTATTAAACATGCGAAGCATGTTTGTATAAAATATAATATATATAATATTTAGCATGCAATATAGAATACTATATTCTACCCGGATTGATTATGGACTTTTATTCTAGTTTGGTTCACTAGAGCCACCAAGTGAACCAAAAGGTCAAACCTAGGAGTGCAAGAATTTAAATTTTAAATGTAACTATTACATTTAAACCCGGGCTCCATACAAACGGGTCTTCACGCGCTCCTCGCTCCTTGGTCTCCAATTTCTTCAAAATAATTCTAACTATCTCTATTACATTAACTATTTAAAATTAAATAGAAACCTTGATCAGCAGTCAAGGGGAAGTACATAGAAAGGAGATAGAATTTACATCGAGAATAAAACTAGAGAAGACGAGGTACGCAGACCCCATTTTATAAAACCCATACATTCAAGCATTCATCCAAAATAAAATCCAATCACATTGGTCATAGTCCATAATCAACCCCATTTATTATCATACACATCAACATATGCATCAATAAATATCCATTCATCTCATGAATAACAATGCTATTCCATATATGGATCGATGTTATTTAATGGACAAAAGTTTTGCTAAATTTTATTTTTGAAACAAAATAAACTCTTTTATTTTAATCAAAAATAAATCCAAATTAAACTCCTTTAATTTTAGCATTCTGAAATCATATTTCAGATAAAATAAACTTCTTTATTTTAAAACTTTATCAATTAAATAAACAGCTTACTTAATTAATTAAAATCAATTTTCAGGGTCTGTCCAGATACCGGCGCAGCTGCGCCAGTAATGAACTGGGCAGCTGCGCAGCTGCGCAGGTAGACGGAAGCAGCAGTTTTTGCAGACCGGCGCAGCTGCGCCAGTAATGAACTGGGCAGCTGCGCAGCTGCGCCGTTCGTCGCAGAAACTTGCAGAAAACGATTTTTGTCCAGCAAAACGATCCAATTCTCACATCAATTCATACATGGAATTATAAAATTGATAATTAGCACAAAGTTAGGCTTTGATACCACTGTTGGGTTTGTATGTAACGCAATCATGCAATCAAATCACATAAATAGGGCGGAAGCGTAAAAACTAGGTTTTCAAAATTTATACAAACCCATAACCATGATCATGCTTTGTGCTTTTTATCAATAACAGAAAAGAGAGAACATGGAATTATACCTTTGAAGATCTAAGCTTCCTCAGGTACAAGTTCTACTCCTTTGATTCCTTTGATTCCTCTGATAGTGGCTCCTTCCCTTGAATAATGTCAGCCACCCAAATGTTTGGCCTCTAACGGTGATCCACCAAGGAAGATGAAGAACTCAAGAAGATGGGTTATTGGCTTAACCCTTGTTTCTATCTCTATAGAATATGTGTACTCCCAACTCTTGGAAAATTTTCACATCCCTTATTTCTGATATAAGACTCTCTTATATAGATATTAGGTTAACCCTCATAATCCAATTAGAATAGGGTTTTATTTAATTAATTAATTAAATACTTTTAATTAATTTATATCCTAATCTTTATTAGGATTGAGAGAGAGTACTGATATTATATTAATTCCTAAACTCCTTTAGAATTAAAATAAGAATAATAATAATAATATTAATAAGACTCCTCTTATTAATTTATATTTAATATTTCTAAAATATTAAATAATAAACATTAAGCTATTTAATTTATTCTATCATCATAGATTAAATTAATTATACTTAATGCATTATTACTATCATGCCATTTTCTTCTTAAATAATTCTTCTTCTTTTTATGGTGTGACCCTTTAGGTTCTCCATATTAAACCGGTTGTGAATAAATCAATTAGAACAATTCTAATCTTATTTAAATAAACAAATTAAACTAATAATCTATTTAAATAAATAATATTTATTCTACAATAGGGATAAGCCTCCCTAGCGATCAACGACTTTCCAGATAATATAGATTTCAACATTAATCATAAAAGAACCTGTGAGTTAATAGTTACCGTACAATTCAATCCTTCCACCATACAATGTCCCAATTAAATATAAGACATGGATTTACTGTCAAGTCTTAATTTATTTAATCATATGTATTTCGATTAGAAAATGCACAACTCCAAATAATGCAAATTAGAAACCTCTTTCTAATTACATTCTACCTTGGCCAAGGATTCCTGGGTTGTCATTTAACGAATCACATAGGACATATCTCCTCTTTTACTAGAGGTGGTAGATTCTTTATTGATCATTCATTATCTCCATATGTAACTCATTACACCCAAGCATACCCTATATATGCCTTAAAAGGCCTTAAGGAATTAGTCAAAGTATAATTTGTTACATACAAGATATTATGATGATCTCAAGTTCAAGGATCACATGTACTACTATCACATTAGGAATTCCTATTGACAGGCGAGTAAAACTCCATTAGGTATTCCATAGCGAGTCACGTTCAGTGAACTTATTCTCCAATAAGCACCTACATACTTGCTTTAGTGTCTCCACACAAATGACCATGAGATCAGTCATCCTCATCCAATGAGCAAGCAACATATGTACCAATCTATCCGGATTTACTAATCCCCTTTTTAGTAATCCCACGATTGGGAACTATTTTAGTTTTAAAGCTTTCTAAGAATTTAGATCTCATTAGCATGATCAACATCATGATTCTAAAAGCATTGCTTAAAACTATGGGTTATTTACATATTATAAAAATAGCACCATGTAGATAATTAAATGCCTTTAATAAATAAATATTTTACTAATAAATAAATAAGATTGTTTACAAAGTATGTGCTTTATCATCATACATGATTGGCTTGTATGCACACTACTATCAGTCTTATGTGATAGTGGTGTTATATGAAGATGTTTAACTTGAAAATAGAAATTCTAAAGATAAAAGACAATGAAAGTTGTATCAATCGAGAATTGCGAATTAGTATGATACTATGCATGGTATGACTGTGTAGTAAGGTTAAAGACTTAACTTATGTGTTGATTGTATATACGAGATAAGATATAATGTTAAACTATATGACTAATGGGTATTATATATATACGTAACTATATTACGATAGGAGTCTGAAGTATTGATAAGCTAAAGGTTGATATCTACGCTTAAGGCAAGTATCCTAAACCCTTGCATTTACTTTATTCAACGGATATTGTAAGCAAGTTCTCGAACCCTACTCCTTATTGAGTATTGCTTAGACTTGTACTATTATTTGTCATACGAGTAAACCATTGAAATTATAATTCATGTCTTATGACTCATTGCTTCATAGCTAAGATAAAGTTGATTATATTCTTCGAACTATAATATCGAGTATTGAACTTATAGTTGTTCTTATATACATTGAAAGAGAGATCTATGCCATTTGATTCGGCTAGACCTATATCATGATTAGAAAACTATCCAAACCAATTGATTGGTGCGAAAATCTTGTATTGACTGAGATGAACAACCTTTTTTGAAGGAAAAACTATATTTGTCCGGAGACCGACGTGCGCACTTGAGTACGATTAAATGTTATACATAATGTAGGGTACTTTAGGTTGATCACCTGTTGTACTTGTTTTATTGGATTATCAGTATATTTTTGTTAATTTTAGTAGAAGTTTGTAGTCCTTAGTGACTACTCAGTATTCTTTTCTCTTAAACTGTGAAAAGGTTAAACCTTGAATCTTATTGATATCTTTCGGTCCTTAGCGACTTTTGTTGAATACTGTTGATACTTCTTGTTATCCTCGAACTATCATTTATTGTCATACCCTTGGGAATCTAAAACTATATTAATCCTTATTAATTTATTACTTGCTGAGCAAACTTGTTGCTCATTCTTGCTTTTTCTTAAATACATTTTATTTAAGACAGAGCAAGGCGGACCTTCGAGCGCTGATAAGGGCAAGGGCAAGGATACGGAGTATCTTGTTATTATGTATAACTTTTATGATAGTTGTAATAAGATTCTAGTGTATTATGTATTAGTTATGATTGTGTATCCTTAAGCCATGTTTAAGATGTAATCGATGTTTAAGTTGCGAAACCTTAGGACTTGAATGGTTATATTAAATAAATGTAATCTATTCGTATATTATGTGTTATTCTGCTGTACGATATGACATTTAGTCATATTATTATATTAGATTTTAGAACGTGATGAACTGAATTCGAGATGATGTGGCTGTTCGGATTTGGGGGCGTCATACATTCTGTAGTCAAATCAGCGCAGCTGCGGCGGTTGCTGTCTCTGAAGCTGGTCTGGGGTGGCGCAACTGCACCACTCCCACAGTACAGAGCAGCGCAGCTGCGCCGTGTACCAGAAATGAATACTGACTTATGCTATAATTTGATAATTATTAGGACGTTAGTTTGACTTAATTATGCATGAAAATAGGTATGACATGTGGTCTCAAGTCTCTTTGCATATCATGAATTTCTTAGTCGCTTTAATGAATATTTTCTAAAGAAAACTTAGAGTTTTGAAAATGAACTTTGATGAAACTTGTGATAATTAAGTTCTAACTTTTTAGCATATGTATATGGCTGAGTTATGTGTACAAATGAGCATGAGATACAATTTAAAGTTGCTTCGCTTATAATCAACTGATGATTAGTTTGGTTTAGAATGACTTTTAAAGAAAACTCGAAAGATTTAAAACTAATATCCATCAGCATTGTGTTACTTACATTTTGAACTTATAAGGTTGCATGCTAGTACTCTTTATGTCACTAATCATGACTAATATGTGTACTCGACTAGTTAGATATGATATGGACTATTCAAGCATGTTTTAAAGTAAGTTTTCAAAGGATGGACTATACTAGCTATATGTAAATGAACCTGACTATATGTGAGTATGCGTATGGAAGGTTGTTTAACATCGTTAGTAGGTTTAGTGAATTCATAGTTAGACTCTTATTACATGAACCCACTTAACCTTAAATAAATGGAAATTTTTGAATAATGCTATAAAGTGTGAAGACAACTTAAAGTAAACACAAAAGGCACCAAACCTGGACCAAGACCTCTCAACGTATGTATATGTTATGTGTTAGTATCCATGCATGTTAAGAAATGAGATGTAACCAGGAATTCAAAAAAAAATAAAACTGGTCTGGACAGGGAGCTGCACAGCTGCGCCCCTCCCAGGTTTAACAGCAACGAAGCTGCGCCGCAGAGCAGTGTTGCCTAACTATTTTAACTGTGATCTAAACCTTAAAGCATGTGTGTATGAATGTCTTAAACTATAATGTTGGACTTAAGTGATGTTTTAAGTATCCAAGCATATAATGGTTATATAGAACCCAGATTTAACAAATTTTATTAAGGTTTACAAAACACAAGAACAATAGGAATTATGCATCTATGAGTTTTAAATGTGTATCAAACACATAGCTAGACAAGTGTGTGATAAATGTATATGAATTTTGATGTCAAGTATGTGTGACTAAAATATACCTATACATACATAGCTATCCTAGAAGTATGATTAGAAAGTGAAATGAAGGTTATACAAACCAAGTTAGGAAACAATGTAACATTTATTATTACATTGAGAATGTATGAAAGCATATGACTGATGAGTATGTGTAATAACCGTGAATTTTAAGTCACTATATATGTATGTACATTATTGATATTTAAAACTTTGTGTTATACAGTGATTTAATATGTGACAAAATATGTGAAGTGGTGCATGGGTCAATTAACATGTATGCTATAGTTATGGATATATACATTTACAGATTTCATTAAAAATGAAAGCTTCGTAACCTAATTATACATTAGGTGAGACAATTAAATAACCTAAGGGTTATGGTGATAATGAGAGGTTAGTATTTAATATGTATACTAACTTAAGTGGATAATCTTATTATTTCAAGTGACTAATAATTTTAAACCTAATTCTTGTGAACCTAATTAGGTTATAAGCTAAAGTCACATGTATAGGTAATTAATTTCATAAGATTAGGAATGGAAACCCTAAATAATCAAATTGGGTAACACATATTAAAATTGCTAGACTATGTTTATTACATAGCCCAAAACAATTAAGGAGGAAGCTCAAATGAAATAAAATGCAAACCAATACTTAGCCCACTTGGTTAAGGGTATTGTAGACATTTGATTAATTAAAATTGGGCATTAAAAATAAAAGCAAATTGGGAGTTAAAATGGGACATAATGACAAGCCATATTAGGCCTTTTAAGGCAACTAATTAAGCTAAGCAATGTCCATTAGTAGTAACTCTTACACAAAAGGACATGGTTGTTAAGCTCCCATTGGTTGCCACTTTATTAAGCATCCTTAATCATGATTAGACTAATTAAAGTGATAAGGCAAAGCTTCTATCCATGGGTTAAAGAAAGTATGGGGGATAATAGCTAGATACACTAAGTGTATCTATATTTTTTTGCAAGTATCCTTTTATTTCATTTTTTTCATTTCATTTCTTCTCTCATTCTTCCTCTTATAATTTTCTCCCAAGCTAGCCACTTCTAGAGAGAGAAAAGAGAGAGTTTTGGCCATATATATATATAGAGAGAAGTGCTAGTTTGTTCATGCATTCAAAGTTCATCACTTACTTTGGTAAATCAAGGAAGGTTGCCATTAAATCAAGGTATAACCTAACCTTCATCTTCTTCTTCTACTTTGTTTTATAGCTTGAGTTTTGTTGGAGTTATGAACAAATACTCAAGATACCCTAGTCCTACATATCATCATGTATGGAACTAAGTATCTTGAGTGTTAGGTCAAAGGCTTAGAGGAAGAATATGAGCATATGTTCTCCAAGGGTGAAAACTCTTGTTTTCTTCCACTAAATCTTGTATAACTCAAGTTTTCCAACTTAGATTTGTGATCCGTCGAAGGGGGGTACTAGATACATGAGTTATCTAGTAAACCCAAGTGATAGCACACAAATCTAGCAAGTTTTGAAACCTTTGGAACTGATTTCCCCAAAACAGCCCACTTGGAATGTTAAGGGTTCAAAAAAAAAGAAAAATAGTTTCTGTCCCATTTTTCTTGGGTCTGTTTCGGATGGTTTCATGTCTTTTAAAAATCTGGGAAAATTCACAGATGTATCTTGAGAAGTTATCTACATGTAGGAAAAAGAACGGGCACGTTTCGAGTTATAGATTGTACGTAATGACTATTTCCGTAAAGGACTCCTAAAACTTTACCTTCGAATATCTCACTGTGTATACACTGGAAAATTCCGAAAGTTTTACAGTAGGTTCACATATATTGGGAGAGCATACCCTGAAAATTTCAGATTTGTCTGAGTAAATATCAATTTATTAAAAATGAAGCAAGATCTGAGTGTTTTGGGAACTTTAAAAATAGTAGATCATTTTCTAAACTTCCAGAAAAATTTGGGGATCCTTGTGGGTTCATATTCTGTCAAAATACAAAAGCTGCGAAGTTTTGGAATCAGTTTGCTATTTTTCCTAAAAATAATTAAGTTATGAATAAAAGGAAATAAATAGTTAAATAATGTCTTTAATAAGAAAAATGTGATTTTTATGCTTGAATACTCATAATATATCATATCATTACTATCTTAGAACACTTTGGTAATTTATGATAAGAAATATTATTTATGACCTTTTGTGGATATTAAATAAGAGGTTTAATAAAGGGTGAACAATTAGAATAAATTGTTCATTAATCCAATAAATTATTAAAATATTATTATGATATTAATAATATTAGAATATGATATTGATAAGTAAATAAAAATATTAAGATTAAAATTTCTTTAAAATATTATTAAATGGTTAATAATATTTGATTTAAGCATTGATAAATGATTAATAATATTAGTAATGGAATAAGATATTATTAAATAATTAATAATATTAGTGAATAAATAAAATATTATTAAATGATTAATAATGTTAGTAAATAAATAAAATATTATTAAATGATTAATGATACTAAAGCATAAGTAAGATATTATTAAAGTAATAATATTAATGAATAATTAAAATATTATTAAGAGGATTAATAATATTAGTAAGGTATTAAAATATTATTAAGATGTTAATAATATTAGTAAGCAAATGAAAGTATTATTAGGGAACTAATAATACTAAGAGGTGAGTTAGATATTATCAAGATTAATAATATGTTGTTATTTAGTAGTAACATTATCAAGACAGGATAATGTTTATAAGAACTAAATGTAATGTATAATATTTATGTGATTACATAATCTAATGTTATACTATGACTAATTGAAAGATTAAATATAGGTCTCTCAAAGGAAGATAATTTAACTGCATAGTGGATATAAATTAATTGCGTAGCCGTAATCTACAGACGAGGCAAGTTTCCTAACTCAAACTCGAGTTATTATTTTTAAAGCATATTAGTGAATAATTATTGATGATTATTTACATCTATAATGATTATTGAAATTCGCACTTTGTGCAATTGAATTCCTGTTCTACTATTATTGAACTGTGAATTAAATTAAAGTTCTTCATTCATGAACTGTTTATGAGATAGATCTATGCTAATTGTATCAGCTAGATCAAGCATGTTTAAAATTGTTCAATCAAATGTGTTTTAAAAAGCTGTTCTTATTAAATTGATATGATAAGAACTCTTGACTGAGAAAAGGACGAATTTGATTAAGGCATGATATCAATGCCGGATTATTAAGTGTTTATGCATAAATCACGAGGTATGAAAGGCTGATCCCCTTGAATACCAAAATTTATTAAGAGGTCCAGTTTAAATGACTGAGAACCTTGGCAAATGTTCATGGTTATTTCAAAACCACTCAGTTCATGATATTCAATTATTCGAATATTCAATTGTTAATTATTAATTCATGTTCCTTCACAACCTTATATTATTGTTGAACATTGAAAGCAAAACTTCTTTCTAGTAATGATATATCTTCCTTGTATATAAACTTGCTAAGCAAATTAGTTGCTTACCCTTGCTATATCATGACATTTATTTCAGCTAAGCCTGAAGGATCCAATACGAAGGACAAGGGCAAGGGCAAGATCCTGGAATAGTTTAGAATGAATATTATTATTATCTAATGGGATTTCTTATGTAAACTTTTTGTAATATGAATGGTGTGTTTAAGTTAAGGTTAGGAAGACCTTGGGGCCATGTTATGAAACTTTATTATAATGAACAATGTATGTTTATTATTCCATAATAGTTATAGAGTGCTTATGATGATGATAGATCGTGAGCACCGAATCTAAGGTTAGAGAACCTGGATTTGGGGGCGTCACAGGTTGGTATCAAAGCCGCAGGTTATAAACATTAGGAATGCGAAACCTAGGTTATAACCTTAGTAGAAAACTCTTATAGAGTATGTTAGGAGATGGATTGTGGAAATTCATCGAGTTTGTGTTGTGCTTAATAAAATATTATTTCATTTTTTTAATGAATATATTTTATTGTGGTACTGATGTTGGTTTTATTTATGGTGTTTGTAGGATGTCTGACGAGCGCCAGAGCAGTCACTCAGTGGAGCAAGAGCTCATTAAGCGTGAGGTCACGGAAGAAGCCCCTCAGGGTCCTCTGATAGGGGATTTGTTGAGGAGAATCAATCAATTGGAAGGCAGGGTGGGAGAACTGTAGGTTGAAAACCACACACTCCAGTTCACAGAAGGTCAATACAAGGAGGCGGCTTATCAAGCCCATATGGAGGTAGTCGAGCAGAAGGGAAAGTTGGATGAGTCCCAGTTGCAAGTTGAGATGCTGAGGGTACAACTAGAGCATGAAAAGGCGAAGTTCGGAGAGCTGAGCATAGAGCATCTAGCAATGCGGGGCGAGTTTGACGTGGAGATTGCAGACAAGATTCGCGTGGAGGAGGCATTTTTTGGGTCAGCCCAGCGAGTGGACCAATTGGAGATAGCACTACAGGCCATGAAGGTCAGGGCCGAGACTTTAGGACTGGCGCTAGACGCAGCGTATGAGGGCCAGCGCAGTGGGACTAGGAGAGCACAGTTCGAGATAGGAGAGTCGAGCCGATCCGTTCGACGTAGAGTTATGGAGGGGTGGTTTCCCCAGGAGCCTGTTTAGGTGACCCAGCAGGGCCACCAGTGATGATTATGCTATGGACTAGTGGTAGATAGATGCATTAGTACCCCTTTTGTGTAATAGGGTTTTATGATGATGTAAACCTCAGCAGGTGTGAGGTAGGTAGTTAGGTAGTATCCCTATTTGGGTTTGTGGGGAAGTATCATTTTGAGTTAATCCCATCTTTTGTGTTTAAAATGGGATAGTAGTATTTATAAGAATATACCTGAATTAATCATGTGAGACACTGAAGATTGGTATATGAATATAAATGCATTATTATGATATGTGTTGGAAAATTTAAATAGTAAATTGTCTATTTAATGTTATGTGAATCCAGTAGACTGAATTGGAAATTTTTTTTTAAAGCAAACTTAACCCACTAATCAAAAAAAAAATAAAATAAAATCCAAATCTTGGTAATTTAAAACTCTCACATAATGATCATCTGATTGTTTGAATACAGTAGCGCATTGCATGCTAAATACTTATATGATAATAAAACCCGAGTAACGTGTTAGAATTTTGTTTAATTAGATAATGCCGCCCAAACGTGTACTAAGGAACCAAGAGATCGAAGAGTCAGTTAATAATGCAGCGGGAGCCCAACCAAACCCAATGTAAGACTTTGTCAACATGATGGCTGAAGCCATGAGGAATCAAGCTCAACCCGGGGGAAATCAGGCAGGAAATCAATTAGCCAACTTTAAGGACTTCAAGGCAGTAGGACCGCCGGAGTTTAGAGGAACAACAGACCCGATAGAGGCCCAGACGTGGATGAAGGAGATGGAGAAGGATTCATTATTACTAGAGTAGCAGAAGAACAGAAAACAATTTTTACTACCTACTTAATGAAGGGTGAGGCTAACTATTGGTGGGAGGCCAACCAGAACAAAGCCGGGACTGGAATCGTGACTTGGGAAGCGTTCAAGAAGTTGTTCTTTGAGAACTACTTCCTTGAGAGTACACAAGCGAGAATGGAGATCAAGTTTTTGGAATTGAAACAGGAGAATATGTCAGTGTCAGAGTACGCCGCAAAGTTTAATGAATTGGCCAGATTCGCTCCACATCAGGTAGACACGGAGGTGAGGAAAGCAAGAAGATTCAAAAATGGACTAAAGCCATGGATTTACAGTAAGGTAGCGGTTCTACAAATCACGTCATTCTTAACTCTGTTGGAGAAAGCTCTGATGGCGGAAGGTGGAAGCGAAGCGGTCTCAAAGTACAATCGGGAGAAGAATAAGAAGAAAGTAGAAGGTGGGAATCAGAATGTTAGCAGCGGCGGTAGCAACAACAAGAAGCGGAAATGGAGCAGTGGGGGTAGTAATTTAGAGATTCAGCAAGGAAGTGTGCAACAAAAGAAGTCAGTATGTGGAAACTGTGGAAAGGGTCACTCGGGAGAGTGCTTGAAAGGAAAAACGGTATGTTATACCTGTGGACAAGAAGGGCATACCTCACCCAATTGTTCTAAGGTGAGGAAGGGAGGTTGTTTTAACTGTGGTGAATTGGGACATCGGATCAAGGATTGCCCAAAGAAGAAAAGCACGGATGGCGGAAACGGCAACAGGGGCAATAACACTAGGACAACCAGTGGAGGACCAGCCCAGCCAAACAAGCCGACAGCGAGGACATTCAATATGACAGTGCAAGATGTCGTGGCATCCAGGGAAGTGGTGTCAGGTAAAATTCCGACGATATAAATGCCTATGTGTTATTCAATTCGGGAGCTTCATGTTCTTTTGTATCTGATGATTTTGCTCAACGATTAAGTTTACCTCGTGAACTATTAGAACACCCAATGAGTGTAGAAGTAGCAAACAAAGAAATTATCCCTGTAAACTACATACATAGGAACTGTTGTGCTGATGTAAGAGGGTTTAAGCTTAACGTGGATTTGATACCGATTCGTCTTGGAGAGTTTGATGTAATCCTCGGGATGGATTGGTTATCAAGTCACGGGGCGGTCATTGACTGTAAGAAAAAGTGCGTACACCTAAAGACTCCGAATAAGTCAAAGGTGGTATTTCATGGCAGTAAATTGCCGAGACAATCTTGTTGTCTGACGATGATGCAAGCAAAGAAGTTGCTTAGGAAAGGTTGTATAGGTTATTTGGCTCACGTTGTGGATACCCGTAGAGTCGAGGGTGAACTGGGTCAGATACCTATTGTGAGGGAATTCGTTGACATCTTCCCAGATGAGATTTCGGGATTGCCACCAGATAGAGAGATAGATTTTGTTATCGATTTGGCACCAGGGACATCACCAGTATACAAAGCACCGTATCGTATGGCTCCGGTAGAAATGAAGGAACTGACGATTCAACTACAAGAATTGTTAGATAAGGGATACATTCGACCGAGCGTATCACCATGGGGAGTACCAGTCTTATTCGTAAAGAAGAAGGATGGGTCATTAAGGCTTTGTATCGACTACCGGGAGTTGAACAAGGTCACCATTAAGAACAAGTACTCGTTGCCCAGGATCGACGATTTGTTTGATCAGTTGAAGGGGGCAAAATATTTTTCAAAAATTGACTTGAGGACAGGTTATCACCAACTGAAGGTGAGGCAGGAGGATGTTCCAAAGACGGCATTCAGAACTCGGTATGGACACTTTGAGTTTCTGGTAATGTCTTTTGGGTTGACGAATGCGCCAGCAGCATTCATGGACTTGATGAACAGAGTGTTTAAACAGTATTTGGATAAGTTTATTATCGTGTTCATCAATGACATTCTGGTATATTCAGAGACAGAGGAAGAGCACGCTGAACATCTAAGGATAGTGTTGGAGACGTTAAGGAGGGAGAAGTTGTATGCAAAGTTCTCCAAGTGTGAGTTTTGGTTGCGAAGAGTGCAGTTTTTGGGTCACATTATCGACAAGGATGGTGTTTCGGTGGATCCAGCAAAGGTAGAAGCGGTTATCAACTGGGAACAGCCAAAGACGCCGACAGAAATTAGGAGTTTCTTGGGATTAGCAGGATACTATCGGAGATTCATCCAAGATTTTTCAAAGATAGCATCACCGTTGACCAACCTTACCAGAAAGGCAGTGAAGTTCGTTTGGACGGAGAAATGTGAAGAGAGTTTCATGGAATTGAAGAAGAGGCTCAGTCAGGCACCTATGTTGACTTTACCAGACAACACGGGAGGATTTGTAGTGTATAGTGATGCGTCACACAAGGGTCTTGGCTGTGTACTGATGCAGCATGGCAAGGTCATTGCGTACGCTTCACGTCAGCTGAAGGACTATAAGAAGGGTTATCTGACTCATGACCTGGAATTAGCAGTAGTAGTTTTTGCCTTGAAAATTTGGAGGCATTATTTGTATGGCGAGAAGTGTGAGATATATACAGATCACAAGAGTCTGAAGTATATCTTCATGCAGAAAGAGCTAAATATGAGGCAGCGCCGATGGCTAGAATTGATCAAGTATTATGATTGTGAGATTCTGTACCATCCAGGAAAAGCAAATGTAGTGGCAGATGCCCTGAGCAGAAAAGGCAGAGAGAAGTTACTGAAGTTGACCATTCAAGAGGAATTGGTGAAAAATTTCGAACGACTTGATTTAGAGGTTAAGTATCCGATGGAGACCAATGAGAAATTATTTACAGTGATAGCGAGCCCGACTCTATTAGATAAAGTTAAAGAGGCTCAAGAGAAGGACGAAGATTGCGACAGCATCAAGAAACGGTTAACTGAAGGGGATGAATTGAAATACAAGATTGATGGCACCGGACTGCTGAGATTCGAAGGGCGAATTTGGGTACCGCTAGTACCTGAACTAAGAGAAGAGATTTTGCTAGAAGCGCACAGTACGAGGTACTCGATACACCCAGGAAGCACAAAAATGTATCAAGATTTGCGTCAACACTTTTGGTGGCCAAATATGAAGAGAGAGGTTGCAGAATGCGTCAGCAGATGTCTAACTTGTCAGAGAGTCAAGGCAGAGCATCAACGACCGAGTGGATTACTACAGCCTTTAGAGATTCCAGAGTGGAAGTGGGAACACATCACAATGGATTTTGTGGTGGGACTTCCAGCAACGCAAAAGGGACACGACGCCATATGGGTGATTGTAGATCGTCTTACGAAGTCGGCTCACTTATTGCCGATCAAGATTAGGTATAGTTTGGACCAGCTAGCCAAATTGTATATCAAAGAAATTATCTCGAGGCATGGCGTACCGGTATCTATTGTGTCGGATAGAGATCCGCGATTCACGTCAAACTTCTGGAAGAGTCTTCAGGAAAGAATGGGGATGCAACTACGGATGAGCACCGCATATCATTTGCTGACCGATGGGCAAAGCGAGAGAACGATTCAAACACTTGAAGACATGCTCAGAGCTTGTGTGATGGACTTCAAGGGTAGCTGGGAGGATCATCTTCCATTAGTAGAGTTCGCATACAACAATAGCTATCACGCCAGCATCGGAATGCCGCCGTACAAAGCACTGTATGGAAGGAAATGTAGAACGCCCTTATGCTGGGATAAAGTGGGTGAACGTCGACTGTTGGGACCAGAACTGGTACAGCAGACTATAGAGATCATCAAGGTGATAAGAGCCCGACTGGTAGCAGCTCAAGATCGCCAAAAGAAGTATGCAGACTTACATCACCAGAAGAGAGATTTTGAGGAGGGAAGCCATGCATTTTTGAAAGTATCTCCCTGGAAAGGGAAGATAAGGTTTGGAAAGAAAGGTAAACTGAGTCCGAGATTTATTGGACCTTTCGAGATCTTGAGGAAGATAGGCGAAGTGGCGTACGAGGTAGCTCTACCTCCTGAACTGGAACATATTCATAATGTGTTTCATGTGTCAGTGCTACGACCATACAAGCCTGATTACAAGCACGTGATATCGTACGAGCCAATTCAGGTAAAAAAGGATTTGTCATATGAGGAAATTCTAGTTGAAATTTTAGATAGAAAAGAACAGAAATTGCGAAATAAGGTTATACATTCTGTAAAGGTTCTTTGGAGGAACCACAATGCTGAAGAAGCTACGTGGGAACTCGAAGAAAGGATGAGGGAAAATTATCCACATCTTTTTGAGTAACCCTATAGGCAATTCCGGGGACGGAATTCTTATAAGGGGGGGGGGGGAGGATGTTATAACCGTGAATTTTAAGTCACTATATATGTATGTACATTATTGATATTTAAAACTTTGTGTTATACAGTGATTTAATATGTGACAAAATATGTGAAGTGGTGCATGGGTCAATTAACATGTATGCTATAGTTATGGATATATACATTTACAGATTTCATTAAAAATGAAAGCTTCGTAACCTAATTATACATTAGGTGAGACAATTAAATAACCTAAGGGTTATGGTGATAATGAGAAGTTAGTATTTAATATGTATACTAACTTAAGTGGATAATCTTATTATTTCAAGTGACTAATAATTTTAAACCTAATTCTTGTGAACCTAATTAGGTTATGAGCTAAAGTCACATGTATAGGTAATTAATTTCATAAGATTAGGAATGGAAACCCTAAATAATCAAATTGGGTAACACATATTAAAATTGCTAGACTATGTTTATTACATAGCCCAAAACAATTAAGGAGGAAGCCCAAATGAAATAAAATGCAAACAAATACTTAGCCCACTTGGTTAAGTGTAGCTGCAACTAGTGCCCATCCGTGCTCAATGATCTGCCTTTTCATCAACTCGTCATTGTTTCCCGACTTTAGTCCCCTTTCTCTCACACAAGTCTTTCTGTCCAACACATTAATGAAGTAGCACTGAGCCTTCAAGTCTATGAATCTGAAGTCATCTAAGGTCTCGCCAGCACTACCTTCGCCATGATCAGCACTCTGTGGAGGAGATGGAGGAGATGGGGTTCTGATTCTCTTAGGCATGTTGCTTGGTTGGGCGAATTTGAAACTCTGAAGTAAGCAACTAGACGGAATGCACACCCAAGGTTGATCAGTCGATAAGAATGCTCCCTAATTGCCTTTGTCTTTTATACTCCGAAAATAATCCCAATCACTGTCACAAATTCTAATCAAACTATGCCAAAAAAAATGCTCCCAACTGCCAGAAATTTTTGTTGTCCCCAAACTGTCAAAAATCTGCCCTCAACCATCTGTCAGAACTTATTGCAATGCTCTCCAATGAACCCAAAATCTACCCCTCTGTCTGTGACCTTGAATTTTAATTTAGGTTGATGAAGTGTGGCTCGGCGTTTCACTGTCTAGAACACTTGCAAGCCTTTACTGCAATCCCCCTTTTTCCTGCTATAGTCACTTGAAGTATGTCAAAGGAGATGTCCCCTAAACTCTGTCAAAACTCTGCCCAAAATTTGTCTTATTTGTCCTTTAATTTTGTCAACTGAATGCCCACCTTTTGTCTAAGAACTTTTATCAAACAGCTTTTGTGCACTCTCTGCCAAACCTGTTAAGATAATACCCTAACCTTCTTCATATCCTTTGAATTTTGGCCTGGGCAGGGAGAGGGCAGTAGATGGACTAAGGTTTCGTGGGGAGTGGAAGAGGGATGTGTGTATGAGGATGACTCTTCGAATGAGATAGGATGGGTTGGGTGATGGCCACTCGAGATGAGAGAAAGGTAAGGATTTGGTGGCTTTGGGTTTAAGATGAGAGAGGTGTAATTGGTAATAGTGATATGGTTAAGTGCTGGCTAAAGAAATCTGCCGAGATTTAAAAATTGGGGAATAAATAAGGTGTGGGCCGACTATATTATAGAACGGGGGAAAGGACCAGGCGCAACTGCGCAAGGTAATAAGTCATTGGAGGCGCAGCTGCGCAGCCTGTGGGACTCAGCTTCTGTCTGGAAATCAGGGCGGTCGCGCAGCTGATTGGGCTAATGTTAGCGCGGGCGCGCCTAGGCTCAGAAAATTCCTTGGCTTGGATTTGCAGCATTCTCAAATGCAATTGACCAAGGGCCTTGCTTCCAAGTGCTTAGACCCTAAAGGAGGTATACAAAAATTATTAAACCACTTAATTACTACAAAGATTTATTATGACCATTAACTATTAACTATTGAGCGGATACTTAATCTTAATGGAAGGAAATTAAAAATAGAGGGGGATAATCATAGGCATGCTTAGTCCCAAAAATGTAGGCATTGAAGTCCTAAATCCAACAGTATGCAAAAATTTACAACTAAATTAAACTATTAAGAATTAAACAAGGGGATGGGGATATGAAGAGAAGTAAATAGAAATAAACATAAGGGAGAGAGAAATGATGGGGTGCCTCCCATCTAGCTCTGAGTTTATAGTCTACTAGCTAGACTGTGTTTGACCACTGCTATCCGATCCCCCGACGATATTTGACAACCCCTCCATCCATAAGAACTGCAAGGTACTTTTGGAGGCTTCTCATCATGAGAGGACTCGAAATTAAACTGCCTAGCATATGATGAGTATGAGAATTCCCCGTCCTAAAGGTTGGGGAGCTAGGCACTGGTTTTGTTGTGCTTGTGACATGATTGGGACATTGATGATCACACAGCACAATGGGCTCTTCTCTTATTCTCTCTTCTTATGGCCACCATGGTTTCAAGATTGCGGACTCTCTCATATCGTCGAGATCCGAATCTATGATGTGGCTACCAAGGGGGCAAGGGTGTGCGAACTTCACTGTTGTCTCAAACTTTGGCCGAGGAGGGTCTCAGGTTATTGTCACTGTTGGTTCATACAGTTCCACATCCCCACACGTCCCCTCTATATCCATTGCCTTCGGCTTATCCAGTTTCAAGTGCACTTCATGCTCTTCATCAATTTCTGCATCCATGTCATAGCACCACGTATCCTGGGGATCATTACTCACGGATTCAAACATCTGAGGCATAGGACTTTGAATATCTTGAGCTTAGGTTACTGGCTCAATCACCTCCTCATTCCTTAAAGCCGTGCTAATTTTCTCTACCCAAGTTTGAAGATCCTCAATTGACTTCTGTTGCTCAATCAAGCTCTCCCTTGTTGATGCTAAGGAATTTCCCCACATAGTGTCCAATCCTTCCTTTTTTGTTTCAGTCTTGAGATCCATGTACTGAGTCTCACTGGTTGGAGTATTGCTGATTAGGGCCATCTGAGTCTGAAAATTTTGGTTTGATGATTCTTGGCTCCCTAACATCTCCTCTTGGTTTTCTAAGCTATACATGAATTCCATTGAAGATTGTTCTCCTTGTAAACACGGGGATTGATATGGGGGTTCTAGTGCATACATTGGACTTAGCTTATATTGTTCTTGATAGCTCACAGTATGGGTCTGTATCCCTTGTTCATCCTCTTTCATCAAGGCCACGCTAATCTGCTCTGCCAAGTTTTGAATATTCTTGACTGACTGTGCTTGCTCAATCAAGATGTCCTTCAGTGATACTATGTCACCTGTTTCCTCCAATATTTCCTTTCCTGTGTCTCCCTCAAAATCTATGTATTGAGGCTCATGAGCTGGAGTCTGGAATGTGCATTCTGGGTCGCATGTGGGATTTGGATCCCAGTATTGGTCTTGATAATAGTTTGCTGAAGGGTTTTGGTGATACCCCCAATCTTGCTGATAATTGGGATATTCGTTGTTGTAGGAGTACTCACCCCAATACTGCTCCTATCCATAACTGATAGGTTCTTGATGGCTCGTATAACTCCCAGCACTATAACCATAAATTATTTCTGGCTCTCGACTCCATTGGGCTGCAACAGTATCCAACTTCCTCAAGAGAACCTCCAATTGTGCTGACAGTGTTGCGATTGGGTTGACGCCATCATTCCCTATTTCTCTCAGTTACTCTTGCCTTGTGTAGTTCCATGGATAAAAATTTAAGTCCATTGCACCTGAGAAGAGAATATAGGAAGAGAATTAAAACAAAAATAAAAAGTTTAAATTAAGACTAATTTGATTAAAACTAATGTTGGCAAACAGTTATCAAATTAACTCCCTAGCAATGGCGCCAAAAACTTGTTGGTCATTTTCCCGATCAATATATTCGTGCAAGTATACACGGTCAACAAGTAATAAAGTAGAAGTACAGATATCGTTCCCACGGAGAATTAATAGATAAAAGGTCACCAAAGCACTAACACATAATCATCTCGGTCTTATTTAAACGGGCGGTAAAGAGTTTTAAATATTAAACTAATATTAACTAGGCAAGAAATTAAACTTTAACTAATTAATCCTAGAGTTGAATCAGATAATGAAGGCATGAGATTCTAATTTTCCCTAATGATTCATCTAAGTCGATTCACTTCCAATTAGGTCAAATTAATCATTACAGTGTGTTAGCCGAGAACACTAAAGTGAGAGAAGGCCATCTTTCAATGAACCTAAACCATATCACATGCAATCCACATAAGATAAAATGCACGTGAACACCCACATTACCTAAATCACTATATGTCTATGTGATTTACAAATATATAGTACGAGCGGCGCTTCGGTATATGTTTATCCTAAGCACAAATCATACGCCCAATGCCATGTGAACGTACAATCACCCGCTACCACGATTAGATCTAAACCTATATTTCGTCTTTCGAGTCCACATAGGCTATCACGGTAATTGGTCACGACTCAACTAAGCAATTAAAGCATACATCGTAATAGACAAACACAAAAAAATCAAATAAGACCATCATGGAAGGAATATCAAATTAAGCTCTTCATTAGGTTCCATTGAAACCCCACAATATAGTTTAAGTCAGAAATGACTTAAATATACCATCCACATATTTAATAAGCATCATAAGAATACAAATATGAATCAAAGAGAAAATAAGGATAGAAGATGCAAATCTGATTCCTCTTGATCCAAGTATGAAGCTTTGATGTTCTCCAAAAGGTTTCAACCATCAAATCTAATAAAACCCTAGAACATTAACTACTTTAAATAGAGCTAATCTCTACTCCTAATCTATATAAAGCAAATGCATAGAAAAGAGAAAAGAGATGAACTAGTTAGGGCTAAGCTCCACACAGGGAGTTCTCCTTTAAGTGTGCCTAATAAGCCCTTATATCATTCCCCCAGCCGAGCCTGCCTTGCTGCTCCAAACAATCCAAAACTGCAGATTTAAAAAGTCAATAGGCCATGAAGGAGACCGGTGCAGTTGCGCAGGCAGTGGTTAGGGAGCTAGCGCAGCTGCGCAGGCTTCAGGATGCTGGAATTCTGCACTTTTGCTTTGCTGCACTGCCCTGCCAATATTTTCACTCCTTTCTTGATTCATGCAGCTTATATCCTCTTTCCATCACCCATTTCACTGCTTCTTGGTCCCTTCTTATTCTTCCCACATTATGCCACAGCTTAGCACTTTATGTTTTGTTCCTTTTCAACACCTTTTCATCTTTTTAAACTCAAAATGCACCTGGAGAGTTCCTAAACAAAAATCTATAAAAGAAAGTAAAAATGCATGAAAAGCTACGATAACACATGAGATTAAGAAACAATCGAAGTGAGTTGATATCTAAATAAGTGGTTATAAAACCACTTATCAAGGTATGTATGAAATTTAAAAGTCAATCTATAATTATATGTTTAAGATGTTAATCTTTATACCTGTTATGTGAGAAGTAGTATGCGAGTTGAATTTAAATGATTATGATTGTATAAATTTTTCATGATATTATGTGTTATGTGATGCATAAAAGCTGTTAGAATTGTTGAGCTGTTAAGCTCGCTCTTGCAAATGACCATTTTTACAGGTTAAGGACTCACGATAAAGTTACGTGCTACTTGATTGATAGAGTTCAATAGTATCACAAGAAGATTGATTTGTTTATCTGAAGTTATGATTTTGAACCATGTTTAGGTTTTAGATAATGTACTTGATAGTATTTTGTGATGTTTAACTCATGTAGAGTTGTAAAGCCGTAATTACTCGGTATATAAGGATATCGCATTTAGATGTAAAGTTTTTTTATGTAACTCTAACGAATCAAATCATAAGAATAATTTGACTCAAAGTTATGTAATTAATAAAAGTTGTGATTCAGGGGAATAACTAGAGAATACAAAAAAGTTTTAATTATTCTGCATTCTTATTAAGTACAACATCAAATATGATGTAAAGACAGAAATGGTTAATGACCCAGATTGAGAATTGACTTATTAAGGTTTTGGGATCGATATATAGATCCTGGAAAGGAAAAGAATTAATATACTAATTGGTATCAAAGCTAAGATGTATTCATAAATGTATGAATGGAAGTTATAAATAGTTTGACGAAAATAGTATAGTAGCGCACCTGGTCCGAGGTAATGGATATCCGAATTTGGGGGCGTTACTGTTAGGTTTGTAAGATTTATGAACACAATCAAATTGTATAAAATAAGCGAAAGCATGATAAATCAGAGTTTTAAAATTTTACAAACCATATACCCGGATCATCTTTTATGCACAATTATTAATTAAAAAAAGATGGAGATTAGTATTCATACATTTGAAGATTCTAGCTTTCTCAGGCACGAGTTCAACTCCAAATCCTTTTCGCGTTCTACATAAATCCAGCAGGTTGATTCCTTCCTTTGATCAACGTTAGCCACTCAAATGTTTAGCCTTTAGAGGTGATCCACCAAGAAAGAATAAAAATTCAAGAAGAAGGGTGTTTGGCTAAACTTTAGTTTCCTTCTCTCTAGAAAAGGAGTGCTCTCCCAACTCTTGGAATTAAAAATGTCTAACCTTATTCTATAATAAGACTTTCTTATTTATAGATGTAGGCAACCCTCCTAAATAATTTAGAATTGAAGTTTTATATTAATTAATTAAACTCCTTTAATTAATTAGGCTTCCCAATCCTATTGAAAATAATTAAACTCTTTTAATTAATTAGCCTCCTAATCTTATTAGAAATATATATGAGAGAGAGAGAGGGTATCTTATTAATTAATTCCCAAACTCCTTTAGGAATTAAATAATAATATTAGTAATAATAATAATAAGACTACTCTTATTAATTTATATTTAATATTTTTAAAATATTAAATAATAAATATTAAGCTATTTAATTTATTCTATCACTATAGATTAAATTAAATATACTTAACTTATTATTACGATTATGTCATTTGCTTCTTTAATAAATATTATTCCTTTTATGGTGTGACCCTTTAGATTCTCCATATTAAACCGGTTATGAATAAATTAATTAGAACAATTCTTGTAATACCCGAGAATTTCCATATATTATTAAATGAATATATTAATGGGAATGAGAATTTATTTGAATATAAATAATTTTGTGTTATGAGATGAGTTAACTCAATTATATTAAATTGAACAATTATAATAATTGAGAAAAATATAGAGTTTGCGATAAGCTCGTGGAATGCCTTGTGTGGCACAGTGATGAGAAATAATAATTAGATTAATCAACGAAGGAATTATTAAACAAACAATTAATCTATGTTAATTGTTATTTAATTGTTATTATGAAAGATGGAATGTTAATGGTGATTAATAATATATTGATTGATATTATTACAAATAATAGAATAATAATAAGCAACTTGTTTATAAATGTAATAAGAATTATATTTATTAATGTGATAATTAATTCTATGAATATTAATTAAGTGTTATTAATGATTACATTGATATATGAGAGATGAATTAATTAATATTTTATTCAATCGCCATTATGAATGATAAAATAAATTAATTTCTATGTGCAAGCATTCGAATTAAATGTATAATGTGTAGTAGTTACCTATCTATTATATGAAGTTTAGTGCAATGTGACTATACAATTATACATAAACTATATAGTAAAGTTATTTGAGTTGTGAAAGCTACATGAATAATGCCTATGTGACAATTGTATGTGAAGTATACATTAAAATAATACATCATGAATATATGATAAACAATTGTTGATTAATAAAATTTAATTGAATAATACATGAGATAATGTAATGTGAGAATATCCGGTTAAATTATATCAGTAAGACAAAATGTACATGGATTATATATGTACAAATTACATTGAAGTATTATTTATGTGAATTGCATGGTGGCATTTCATTATAGCCTAAGTATACATTATATAATATAAGTGAGTGTATATATATATATATATATATATATATATATATATATATATATATATATATATATATATATATATATATATATATATATATATAAAACCTTACTGTTATTACATTTCATGTTGTATGAATGCTGAGTGTTTCATTCCTTGTCCCATATTGATAGTCACATTTCCCTCACACGTGAATACATCATGAAGCTAGCTCTCTATTCCTTAAACTCGGCATTTCATAGCTTCCTAGCTCATGATGAGCAAGGGGGTGGGCATAATAGTGTAATTCAACTA
Source organism: Panax stipuleanatus (assembly GCA_020205555.1). Classification (NCBI taxonomy): domain Eukaryota; kingdom Viridiplantae; phylum Streptophyta; class Magnoliopsida; order Apiales; family Araliaceae; genus Panax; species Panax stipuleanatus. The sequence continues at coordinate 138,058,334 of CM035115.1, read as the reverse complement.
CCAACTACCTACTCTCCCATAACCTTCATATAATTCACTAATCTAATAGTTTGATTCATGGGAAGATTGCATTGTCTGGTTATGAATTTTTCTATATATATGGCTTCTCCTCTTCCTAATTCATTTGCTGAGAGTTTGCATAAGTGTTGAGTGAGAGCATATATATTAGTGTTAGGTATTCTAAGAGTTGAGAATCCAGTTAACAACAATTACAGAGGTATAATTCCATGATTCTTGTTCTTCATTTTGTTTCTGTCAAAATTTCTATTCTTGAAATTCAAATTCTTGATTAGGTGGAGTTAGATGATAATTGAGTTGAGGAATGTTTATCTAGTTGTTATATAGACTTAGTAACATCTTAGTATACAATGTGGCTTGATTATGAATTGAATTCGTAGAGTAAATTCGTGAATTGGGCTGGAAACTGCCAAAGCAGACTATAATCTGGCACGAACCAAACGCGGCGCAGCTGCGCCGGTTTAACACTGAGGCGCAGCGCAGCTGCACCTGTCTCTGGAGACAGTTGACTACTTGCTGCTTGATTCTGCTAAGTGTTAATTGTTAAGATAAATTAGGACAAGCATGCTAGCATGAGTAAACATATTGAGACAATGAAACATGTTTCACTATATTAGCATGCAAGATTTATAAAATGACTTATAGTTTTAAAATAAACCTAAAGTTTCATAAACGAACCTTAAACGAACTCGATATGTATGCATGCCATGTTAACATTCTGATCTTGCGAGCATAGTAGTATGGTTTAGAAATGCATGAATAACCGTTAACTTGTGTTTATATGATTCGTAATGAAGCGTGAGCATATTGAACTCATTAGTGAACATTACTAACAACAACATAAGCTTTAAACATGGACTTTGACATGTTATATTAGGATTCTAAATTCTGATATTTTCAACATGTTAGAATGTGCTTTTAAGGCATCATACATATACACACTTGTTAGATGTAATGCAAGTTAATCAAGCATGAGTTCGATTAAGTCACGAACAAGTAGCAATGCTAGGATTACGCATTCATGACATAGAAACATGTGAGCATGCGTATCAATAAAATATATGACTACTTTATATGTCTAAATGATAAGCATGACAACTTATATGAATTCATGGCATTGTATGACCCTAAGTCGTTAGAAGGCCGTGAATTAGAACTATATCATATATGATTGGACTTGAAAAGGTTATACAAACATGCAAGTATCCTTTAATATGTATATATACTATGTGATATCATATGTTGATACTTGAATCCGATTTTGACGGTTAACATACAACAATGCCATAACTTACTAGATGAAATATAATTGGTATTGATTATGGTCTTATGAGATAATAATGATATGAGAATATATTTAACTTAAAAAGAGGAATGTTAAGTTTAAAAGTATATTAGTCGAGACTTGTGAATTAATATGATACTATATATAGTATGACGATGTAGCTAGGTTAAAACTTAGTTTATGTGTTGATTCTATATCCAAGATAAAATATGATGTTGAAATATATGACTAATGGATATCATATATATACGTAACTATATTATGATAGGATTTGAACGTGTTGATTAATTTTGTGGATAGACTACATATAAGGCAAGTATCCTAACCCTACTTTTATTGAGTAAGTATCATATCTTTGTGTTTACTTTATTCAAGGAATATTATAAGCAAGTTTTTCTTACTTACTCGTTTAAATTGAGTTAGTATACTTGAACTCTTATTTCATTAAGCCTTATGAAAGCTATTATTCATGTTGAACTTGGTATTGTTCTTGAATATCGTGAAAGAGTCTATGTCATTTGATTCGGCTAGACTATATGCATATTTAGAAAAACTATCTAAACCAATTGGCTGGTGCTGAATCTTTGAAACTGAGTTAAACAACCCTTATGGTAAGGGGAGTGTATATTGTTGGAAGCCCCAACACACGCGTGAATATTATAGTGGTGTTATGCATAACATAGAGTATTGTAGACTGATCATCTATCGTACTTATTTCTTTTGGTTTATCAGTTTAATATTGATGATTCTAGTAAATGTTCAATAGTGCTTAGTGACTGCTCAGTATAAATTGTTTTATCCAGTTGGATACGTTGATTGCCTTTGAATTTATATATCTCTGTCGATTTATATTGAACTATCATTTCCTATTCCAAAGATTTGATTTGAGAATTGTTGATATTCGTTATTCCTGATGTTATTCTTGAAACTCTGAATTATCATTGAGATTATACTTTGATATGTCAAACTCGTGTTATAAAACTCTTCACCCTTATTGTATATTACTTGCTGGGCAATTTGTGCTCATTCTTGCTTTCCCTAAAAACATTTTAGTTAAGGTAGAGCAGGGTGAACCTTCGGGCGTTGATAAGGGCAAGTGCAAGGCTACCGACTAGCTTGTCTCTTTTTCGTTTTAAAATCTTTGATGTTATGTTAAGACTATTTCAGAACTATGTTTAAGCTTAAGTAGGGTTATGTAATAAGTCTTTATTTGATATTATTATGTAATCTATTAAGTACTGTGGGTTGCGAGACTTGGGAGAATAATTATAATAAGTCATTGTAAATTATTCTAGATTAGATTTTCCGCTGTGATTGTGTGATTTTAGTTATTATCGTATTACCATGAGAACGTGACGAACCGAATTCGAGTGACTAAGTGGTGGTCCGAATTTGGGGGTGTCATAATTTTAATCTTATTTAAATAAATAAATTAAACTAATAATTCATTTAAATAATTAACATTTATTCTACAATAAGGATAAGCCTCTTTAGCGATCAATGACTTTTCAGATAATATAGATTTCAACATTAATCATAAAAGAACCTGTGAGTTAATAGCTACCGTACAATTCAATCCTTCCACCATACAATGCCTCAATTAAATATAAGACATGAAATTACTATCAAGTCTTATTTTATTTAATCATATGTATTTCGATTCCAAAATGCACAACTCCAAATAATGCAAATTAGAAACTCCTTTCTAATATCATTCCACCTTGGTCAAGGATTCCAGGGTTGTCATTTATCGAATCACATAGGACATATCTCTTCTTTTACTAGAAGCGGTAGATTCTTTATTGATCATTCATTATCTCTATATATAACTTATTACACCCAAGCATACCCTTTGATATACCATAAGTGTCTTAAAGAATAAGTCAAAGTATAATTCATTATACACAAGATACTATGATGATCTCAAGTTTGAGGATCACTTGTACTACTATCACATTAGGAATTCCTATTGACAGGCGAATAAAACTCCATTAGGTATTCCTTAGCGAGTCACGTTTAGTGTACTTATTCTCCAATAAGCACCTACATACTTACTTTAGTGTCTCCACACAAATGATCATGAGATCAATCATCCTCATCCAATGAGCAAGCAACGTATGTACCAATCTATCCGGATTCACTAATTTCCTTTTTAGTAATCCAACGATTGGGAACAATTTTAGTTTTTAAGCTATCTAAGAATTTAGATCTCATTAGCATGATCATCATTATGATTCTAAAAGCATTGCTTAAAACTATAGGTTTATCACATATTATAAAAACAGCACCATGCAGATAAATAAATGTCTTTAATTAAATAATACTTTTATTAATAAATGAATAAGATTGTTACAAAGTATATGCTTTATCATCAAACATGATTGGCTTGTATGCATACTACTTTCAATCTCTCACTTGCACTAAAGTTAATCTTCATGGTATCTCATACCCTTCTTTTCTAAGTGACGATCATTATGCTGTTGGATAGCTTCAGTAAATGGATATGCAATGTCTTTTTTGAGAGTTCACTATCTCTACAGTGACTTCTCCTGTGACACCCCAAATTCGGGTACTTCGTTTTCACAAGATTTGGTGTTCACTTTCTAAATAGAACATACATCTACCCATATTAAGGAATTTCAAAATAAATTACAACCTTCATAAATACTTAAATAAAAATCTTCCTTATAAAAGGAATACAACCTTGTCCAAAATAAATCTCAGGTTTAATCTAACCTTGACATAAACATTTAATGCGGAAAATAAAAACATAATTTAAAGTCTTATTACAATTCAATCAATAAATAAAACAAGTCTTCACTTGTTCAGCTTTCCTTTACCTTTACTAGTTAACGGAGCATCAACACTTTCAACCTTAACTGAAATGGTTATTTAATATGCAAGAGTGAGCAAACAATAGCTCACTGGAATACAACAATAATAAAGATATAATTAAATAACTTCAATAGATTTGAATAACTTTACTTTCATCAATAATAAAGAATTGAATAATAATCCTTTCATTAATAATTAGAATTTCGAATACTGAAATCATCTGAGGGTCATAAGACCTTGAACTTTTGTCCTAGGTTATAAATATTTCTATTTAAAACCTTTAACAGTCATTTAGACTATGGACCTTAACTCGTACTTAGGGGGATCAGCCCTTCATACCATGTATTGTGCACAAACATCTTAACGCTTTCGTAAATTAACCTCCCCTAGTAAATAGGGTTGTTCATCTCAGTATTTGAATACAAGTCCGCACCAAAGAAAATTTGGTTTGGATAAGCTTAAAATGGTAATTTAGAATTCAACGTTTATCAACTAAGGAATAGTTGAATCGACTTACAACAATCAAGAATAATTCACAAATAAAAGAATATAGATAACTTATATGCTTTAAAATCAAACTTAAAGCATTTAAAAGACAATAAAGACCCTGCTTGAACAATTAAGTTAAGGTCATGTTAATTCAATAATAAACTTTGATAATATTTACTCAATATAAAATTTATAAAGAGTACAAATAATTAGCATCATTATGATCAATAAAAATAACTCAGTAAGGTTTGAGTTTAGAGGACTTGCACAATATAAGAATTAAAGAACTTCTATATAATTGACGAGTTTAAGGATAGAAAACTTGCCTCAAGCGCAAGCTACTATTAAAATCACGTTCTTTAACACTTCCTACACATATATATTTAATCACAATAATCTAAATTAGTTAACACATAACTAATTCACATAATTAGTTAACCTATCTAGGTTAACTCATTCTTGTTTAATTATTAAGTTAATAATTTATTAATCACATCACATAATCATATTACTTGCTCACATAATTAAATCAAATAATAATTATGTACTCATATTATAATTAAACAAATTATAATTTAAATTAACATTCAATTGATTAAAATTAATCAAACTATAATTATACTTAACCAATTATAATTTAAACCTTTGCTTTAATTATAATTAATTCAATTATAACTACATATTATATTTTATTCATATAATATATTACTATTTATTTAGCATTTTAATGTACGCCTATTATGTCATAAAATTTATTACATACAATTAGCTTTTTATGATACAACAAAATACATAAAAAAAATAACACATCTTGACTTTCTGCACCCCCCCTGCCGGGGCGGGGGTTTTGACCTTGATAGGCCCGCCGGGGCGGGCCCCCTGCAGGGTCGGCAAACATATTAGCGAACTGTGTAGAGAAAAAGCCAATTTGGCTTATTTCTCCACATCGAGTTCTGAATTCAACCAACACAATACATATAACACTTTACAGAAAACATAATATTAAAGTTTCTAACATGTTTTAACACATTAAATCATTAAAACACATAATAAAAACTCAATTTCATGATTTTTGAAAAAAAAAAACCATTGTTAAGTGTTCTTGATGAAATTGAACACTGAACTTTTATTTTTAAACCAGTTCATACAATTTCAAGCATAGTAATTAAATTCTTAAACATGCTATCATCATCTACAATTAATTTAAACAAAATGAACAATCAAACATGGATTTCTTTGATTTTTAAGAGAAAACTATACATATATATATATATATATATATATAAAATTTCAAAATACTTTTACTGTAACTCTTTGAAGAACATAAATTCCCCATGTTCATCATATATGCATGAATTAACAACTAAACCAAGCATATAATCATACATAAATATGCTATAACACAATATATATATATATATATATATATATATATATATATATATAAACCATGATCATACAATTTTTATGAAAATTCATGTTTACAGAGAATCACTATATGAAAAACATAAAACAAAATATATAAACTGAATTTAGAGGTTATACCTTTTGATTAGTGCTAGGAGAAAAGATGAAGATGATGGTGTTGAATTTCTCAGACTTGCTTCTCTTTCTCCTTCTCTCTTCTTCCTTTTCTCTCTATCTTTTCTCTCTTCTCTGTATTCTCTTTCTTTGTTTTGTTCTAACACTGACTAACCTTTCTAACTAACGTATAATATAATACATATATTATACATATAACATATATACATATAACTTACAATCATATACTAATTATAATAATTGACAATTAAATCCCATACTAATTACATCAGTTATAAATTTTTGAAAATCAAAAGTCATAAGGATTTGTTTGGCAAAAACAGTTTATTTTTAAAAAACTAACTTTTTGAGCTTAAGGCCCTGCTTGGTAAAACAAGATTAAAACAAAAATAAAGGCCTTGTTTGGGTAAAACTTATTTTAAAGCCCCTTTTTTTTATTTTTTTAATAAATTTTTTAACACATATTTTAATGTTACACTTTAAATAATTAAATCTTTAACATCTAATTTAATTAATTAAAAGCTAACATCAATTAACAACATAAAAATGCCACATAACAATTATAATTACTCGCTAATTATAATCTCATGAAACCCGTTTGACATTCATTCATGTATGTGGTCCATACATGAATGAATGTCAAACGGGTTTCATTACAGTTAGGTTTCATGCATGTGATTTATACATGAATTATATTTAATTTCCTAGTATCTCCACTCTATAGGATAAGGGGTAATTCAGGCTTCTATCCCGTTCCTGGATGCGTCTCTTCACTAGTGCCAACACGTTAAACACGTTTATACTGTTTTAAGAAAATTTCGGCAGCACCTCTCCATGGTCTCCAAGTACACGAAATAGATTAAGATAACTTAACCTAAGTATGTACTCTAAGAACATGCAGAGATAACAGCCAAAAATTCCTCAAAACAACAAAAAAATATACCGTTTCGTATTGGCACCGGCCTAAGTGAAAGACATAACATCCAATAACAGTCCGAAACTGAGGACTATTCGACATTCACTCCTACTTAGTGAATGTCAAACGGGTATCTAAGTTCCAAAGTATAGTTCATAAAGAATCCTTCCATTAACCATCAAACATGTTAACCGCCTTATTTGAGCTGACAAAGAGTTAAGTTAGACAAACAGATTGTAAAGTGCAGAAACAACTTAAGTTGGCATCTGCATGGTATCATGCAACTTTTCACTCAAGTCAATGTGAAGAAAGTATTGTGTTGTGTTTGCTTTCGTCACAATCCGTCCCCACAACCATATTTTGGGACATTTATAAGTTTCCTTCCCCACTTAAGTTTCCTACTTAATAGTAATGCCTCATCTTTTCCTTTTAAATTAAAAAATGCATAAATTGTAATGAACTATATACGAATGAGCAAAGTTGAACAACTAACTAAACAGTCACTTTTAGAACATGAGATTAGGATTGTTAGAAGTTCCAAAGGTCTTGAGGGGACGACTAATACCGCAACGGGGACAAAAAATAGAAGGTAGAGAGTACTCTAAGTCGTCGCGTCACATAAAGAGTTGCCTTGTACCCATAACTGTGGCGACGGGTTAGAGTATTTTCCACCTTACTTTCGCTGCCCTCGTTGCGGTATTAGTTGTCCACTCAAGACCTCGAAAACTTCCAAGAGTTCTAATCGCAAATTCTACAACTGATCGGTTAATTAGTTGATCTGCTTTGCTCATTCCTATATAGTTCATTGCAATTTATGCATTTTTTGATTTAAAAGAAAAAGAGATGTAATACTAATAAGTAGGAAGCTTAATTGGAGAAGAAAAACTTATAAATGTCCCAAAATGTGGTTGCGGGGACGGATTGTGACGAAAGTCAACACAACACAATGCTTTCTTCACATTGACTTTGAGTGATAAGTTACATGATACCATGCTGATGCCATCCTATGTTGTTCCTACACCTTGCAACTATTGTCATCAGCATACCCCTAGCCAGCTCAATTAAGGCGGTTTATATATTTAATGGTTAATGGAATGATATTTGTACTATAAAATGTATAGTTGTAATTCAGTGTATTGAAGATCGAAGAGAGTCATATTGACTTTATTGAATATTGCGGCAAACTAAGCAAATGCTACTTAGTTCATTTTACCAATGCAAAACTTAGCAAATGCTACTTAGTTTATTTTGCCAATGAAAAACTAAGTGTTACTTAGTTTATGAGAATTGTTATTTGGAATATATATAGGGACTACTATTCGACATTCACTCCTATGCGTCAAACGAATTTCTAAGTTTCAAAGTATAGTACATATATGTATATATATACATATAGTACTTATTGAATTTATTGAATATTGCGGCAAACTAAGCAAATGCTACTTAGTTTATTTTGCCAATAAAAAACTAAGTAAGTGCTACTTAGTTTATGAGAACTGTTATTTGGAATATATATGGACTACTGTTTGACATTCACGACTACTTGTCTGTTGCATTTCTAATTAATTGCATCCCAACTAAGCAAATGCTACTTAGTTAATTAATATATTTTCTTTTCTTTTAATTTATTTTATTAAATTTTATTGCATTTATTATTACGTTTTATTGTATTGTATTGTATTTTATTTTATTTTATTTTATTGTATTATATTTAATTTAATTTATTGTATTTTATTTTAAGTCATTGTATTGTATTATATTGTATTATTTATTATTTATTTATTATTTGTTATTTATTATTTATCTCTTTTAATTAAGTTTTTATTATTTATCTCTTTTAATTAAGTTTTTATTATTTATTATTTATCTCTTTTAATTAATTATTTATTATTTATTATTTTATTTATTTTTATTCAAATTAATTTAATTTAATTTAATTTTAGTAGTAAAAAACTAAGTAAATACTACTTAGATTATTTTAATATTAGAAAACTAATTAAATAATAATTAAGTATACTTGTAGGGCCCACAAATTTTGCAATTACATAATTCTGACAGAAATTCTGTCGGGAATTCCGTCGAAAATATCAAATATCACATTCCAACAACAATTATGTAATGCAAACAATCCCAATATGACAATACCAACAATTAGACCATCACAAACTGACTGCATGACCACCCAATTTTTTCTGCCCATTTCAAATTTAATTAACCAACAATCAGCAATGTAAACAATCCCAATTTCATACTCAAAACTTCATACTCAAAACTTAATTCCAATTAACCAACAATCAGCAACAACTCAAAACTTAAACATACTGTCAAAACTTAATTCCAATTAAACAATCCTAATTTCAAACTTTCAGCAAATATATATTCACAAAGTAATCCCATATCATACTTTCAGCAGCAACAACTCAATTTCATACTTTCAGCAAATATATATTCACAATTAAACAATCCCAATTTCATACTTTCAGCAAATATATATTCACAAAGTAATCTCATATAAAATTAAAACAAAAATTATATGCTAACAAAAAAATTAATAATACTGTCAAATTTAAAGCTACCGGAGGGGCGGAGAACCGCTGCTGGAGGGGGGAAAAACGCTGTCGGAGGGGGAACTGGTGGCTGGAGATGGTGACTGGCGGCAGGTGGTGGCTGGCGGTGGCGGCAGGAGGTGGGGAAGGAGGCCCTGGTGGAGGAATGGGGTGGTGGCTACTGGTGGAGGAAGTGGTGGCGGCTGTTGGCGGCAGAAGGTGGGGAAAAGGTGGCGGCAGGAGGTGGTTCCAGCAGGAGGAGGTGGTGGTGGTGCCGGCTGCGGCGACAGGAGGTGCAGGTGAGGGTGAGTGAGCACGAGAGCGAGAGAGAGAGAGAGAGAGAGAGAGAGAGAGAGAGAAATATGAAATGAGAGAATGAGAGAAGGCGCTGGAGAAGAAGATGCTGATTTAGGTTTTAATCCTTATTTCCGACGAAAATTCTGTCGAAATTAATTCCCTCGAAAGTAGTGTATCTTCGACGTAACTATTCCCTCAAACCTACCTTTATTCCGTCGACTTTAGCTTTCGCGCTAGTAGGAAATCTGGCGCCACTGTAGGTCAACTGGTTTCGACGAATTTCCGTCGTAATTATATTATTTTCGAGGGACTTATCTTCGACGGATTATTTCGTCAGAAATAACTTAATTTCGACTGAATTTAAATAGCCGGTTTTCTTGTAGTGTAAGGAATTGACTACCGTGCTTCTTTTGGTACAGTGGTTAAGTCCACTTTTTGAGCACCAGGAGGTCTTGGAATATTAGATTTCGCCTAAAAGTAGAAAAAAAATTAAGCAAGAGAACACGGATAAAAAGCAAAGGACATATATAAAAAATTAATTTTTTTATGTTTTTCGGACTCTGAAATATTAAATTTCGGATGCCAAATTTATTTTTTTTAAAAGTTTTTCGGATTCCGCAGTATTAAATTGTGGATGTCAAATTTAAATTCCACAATTCCACATTCCCACATTCCCCTCATCGTGAAAAGTCACAGACTTGATCACAGCAAGAACAGGCTTTTTCACTGTAAATACAAATATATCATTTTAGTATGCAAGTTTATTCAAATAATAAAACAAATTAGCATTCCAAACATTAGCGGAATCAGGGGGGTCGAGGGGGGCATCTGCCCCCAACAAAATTTTGCACATGCTATAAATATATATATATATATATATATACACACACACACACACACACACATGTATATATGTATAATAATAGTAGTTTATAATAGCAGTCCAAAGTTTTTTACATGCGCTCCATAAATTAAAAAATAGAATAAATTTTATTTTACAATGAAATTCAAATGAAAGAACTTAAAACACAATAAAATATAGGTCGCTATTTGAGATTGAAGAATGATCACAAAACCAAGTTCTTTATTTACCAAATTATTTTCTACAAATATTTTTTATTTTTAAACATCATGAATTTACTTCAAAGGCTCTCCCCTTTGTTGATTTCTTTCTGGATTAATTTTCTTTGTTCTATATAAAAAATTGATATTTTCAAATAGAAAAATAATATTTCTACATGAATCCCTTTCACTTATTTCTACATGAAAAAAAATATTTCTACATAAATTTTTATATGGACCAAAATTTTGAGACTTTCAAATTATGCAGAGTCGCAAGATACAATTACCTCCTCTCAGTCGTACAGTTGAAAGAAGCACTCTAAGTGTCAATAAATAATTTTTTTTAATGATGTATTTTGACCTATCTAAAAATGTTATGGTTTCGCCACTGATTCCAAATTATGTTAGGTGTGTTCTGGGAGGAAAATGAACAACAATACGAAGTAATTACACAAAACAGAACATGTTAATCTTCAGTTGCCATTTCCATGACAAAAACCTCAAATCCTCGCATATATCAAAAGTTCAAAACCGTTAATTGTTATTTGAAAGTAAAATATTAAAGTATACAAATTTACAAAATATAAAAAAATAAAATAAAAATAAGCGTGTAATCGTAGAGTAGTTATATGTTCATAGAGTAGAGTATCTATCAATTCTATCCATTTAGAATCCGTATATATTATCTTATTCATGAGATTATTTATGAGATATATATCAAAAAAGTATATTATCCATCAATTCTATCGATTTAGAATCCTTTTTTAATTCTTCTTCTTTTATTTTTATTTTTTTTGTTTTGGTTCTTTTTTCCAATTCTATTCATTTACAATATATATCAAAAATTGTAATGTCTATCAATTCTATCCATTTAAAACCCTTTTTTAATTATTCTTCTTCTTTTTTATTTTATTTTACTTCCCCATCTTTTTTCATCAACGTGACATAGTTTCCAAAGATAAGAACCATTTTATCTTCTTATAATTCAATTTTCATTATATATATAATGAATTTTATATCTTATAAAATCTAATGTTTAACCCTTACATGTCTTCATTTAAAATCAACCTCTTAAAAAGTGTTTGGATAATAATAACAAAGAAGTAAAAAAGTAACTAAAAAATAATTATAAACCAATGACATTCAAGATATATTTGGGATATTGTTCATAAAAAAGAAGAAGAATTAAAAAAGAATTCTAAATGAATAGACTTGATGGATACTATAATTTTTGATATATATCTCATGAATAAGATAATAGATATATAAAATAAAAATAAAATAAAATATTAACCAATCAAATTTATGAGTTATTACAATTGTATATGATGAGTGGGTTTTATACCTACGAATCGGATGTTGTTGAGCTTAATTATTGCTATCCTTAAGTGTTTTTAGTATCAATTTTGTTGGGAATTGTATATTCAGATTTTATATTGAAAGTAAATATAAATGCTTAAGTGTACAGTCCTTAAGAGAATCATTGTACAAGGACTTAGATGATAGATCAAAACTGTTAAGTTGATCTGAGCTTTAATGTTTATCATTTATGTAAATAAATGTATAGAAGAAAAGATCAAACTTGTTAGGTTGATCTATTTGAGCTGTAAAAGTTAAAGCCTTGACAAAATCGTAGTCTATCAAAGGTAGCATGCAGATGACAAGGCAGGATCGTGGAGCTTGAACGAAGATATCAAGAATCGTAGTCTGCCAAGAGATTCGAAGTCTGCAGAAGAAAAGGCAGAATCGTGGAGCTTGAACGAAGATATCAAGAATCGTAGTCTGCCAAGAGATTCGAAGTCTGCAGAAGAAAAGGCAGAATCGTGGATCTTGAACGAAGATATCAAGAAACGTAGTTTGCCAAAGAATCAAGTCTGCAAAAGCCAAGGCAAGATCCGTTGAGCTCAAGTGAAAGCATCAAATAATCGTAGTCTGCCTTGGAAGCCACACTGAGAATCATAAAGTTGAAAAGAATCTGACGAGCCAAGTTTAGAATCGCAGATTGCTATCAGAAGTGTGGAGTCTGCAAGACAAGCAAGCAAGGAATCATAGTCTACCAAGAGCTTAAGAGAAATCGTAGTGTTCTCTACGATCAAGTCTGAATCAAGCTGTGCAAAGCCAACACACAACGATTATGTCACAATGACCATAATCGTAGTGTTCCTCCGGTCAGCATCAAAGATCTTAGTTCTGATGAAGGGAGGAAGAGAAACAAATGAATAAAGGCTTATGGCCGTTGACAAAGTGATAGTCCCAATACTTCCATATTCATCTTTAGTTCAAATCGAAGAAGTGTATTGAAGAAACTAAGGAAATGACTAAAGCTGCCTGCAGAAAGCACCTTTTCAGGTGTTAGGTGAAAGATACAGTCTGCTGTGTCAGTGGGCCAGGCTGCAGTGCCTCAGAAAAGCAGGACGTCAACATCACTGCACAAAAAAAGTCTGGAGCATTAAATGAAGCAACGGGAGCATTCAAACGGCTAATTCTGAATAGCTCTTTTATAAAGAAATCAAACAAGGATTCAGACTAAGTAAGCAATATACAATAAGAAAGATTATCAAGAGAAAAGCTCAAGAACACTCAACGATTAACACTACGATCCTGAAAGAGGAAAGCTTGCTTCGCTACTCAGTCTTTAAGAGACAGATGCTGAACTGCAACTGAGTAGCACACCTCAAACAACTACTGCAAATCCAAGTGAGGTACCAAGTCAAAGGACTTGAAGAGTTCAAAAGTGAACTAAGAGCAGATCCAAGTCAGAGGACTTGAAGAGTTCAAAAGTGAACTAAGTGAAGTTCTAAGGCTGCTGGCCTTGAAGGGATCTAAGTAATCCAGTTGTAAGAAGACATCCTTAGTGGATTTTCTACTCGTGGAGTAGAAGAGTGGATTAGGAGCCTTATGTTCTCTGAACCACTTAAAACCTTGTGTCTCATTGTCTCTTATTAACTGCTATAACTGTTTATCATACCATAACTGCAATATCGTGAAGGGAACAAAATATATATTCCACTGTAGTCAGTATCATTAATACTGATTAAGTATTTTAAACAAGGAAAATTTAAAATATTTATTCAACCCCCCTTCTAGATAACTAACGTGTTTTTGAGAACTAACAATTGGTATCAGAGCAAGTTTTCACATCTAAGCATACAAGCTTGAGTAGATCTAATGGCACAACTAATAAGCGAGACCAAGACAGGTGGAGGAAGCAAACCACCCATGTGCAACAAAGATAAATTTGCCAACTGGAAAGTTCAGATGCAGGCTTACATAGATTCAATAGATGATGATCTATTTGAAACTGTTCTGAATGGGCCCTATATTCCAAGAAAGCTTGCACCAACTCCAGAAGATCCAGACAACATGGTGGTCAAAGTCAAATCTGAATGGACTGAAAATGAGAAGAAAGATGTTCAGCTTGACAAGAAGGCTAAGAACATCTTGTTCCAGTCTTTAGAAGATAGTCTGTTCGAGAATATGGTAAACTGCAAAACTGCAAAGGAAGTCTGGAAAACATTGCTCATTATGCATGAAGGAACTGAAGAAGTAAGAGAAAATAAGCAATCTCTACTGACTCAACAGTATGAGATGTTTGCTCATGCTCCAGGAGAAAATGTCACTTCCACTTATGAAAGATTCACTACACTGATCAACTCTCTCAGAGCCTATGGAAAAACCTATCCAAAAAAAGATCTAGTCATCAAGTTCATGAGGTCTTTACCAAGCAGATGGGATGCCAAGACCACTGCAATCAGAGAGTCAAAGAATCTGCATGAAATGACAGTTCAACAGCTCTACGAAAACCTTCTTACATACGAGCTAGAACTGTCTCAATGAGCAGAAACTCTATCAGAAGGATGAAGGAAGGATAAAGGAGTTGCTCTCAAAGCAAAGGAAGAGATCTCTAGAGCACATGTGGAAGATGAGTCTGACTTTGATGAAAAGGATGACATTGATGATGATGAAGCTGCAATGCTGGCCAGAAGATTCAAAAGACTTATGCTCAAAGGCAGAAGCAGAAAACCTAAAAGGTTCAACAACAGCAGCAGTCAGGAGCAGATCAACGACCTATGCTACAACTGCAAGAAGCCTGGGCATTTCATTGCCAACTGCAATAAGCCTATCAGAGAAGAGCTGAAAAGAAAGTCAAATCCAAAGAAGGAGCTCAAAGGCTGTAAAAAGAATAAGAAGAAAGACAAAGGGCTTGTAGCTAGAAGTTCGTGGAGTGATTCAGACAATGATACTAATACTGAGTCTGAAGAAGATGAAGCACCTCAAAAAGCCAATATATGTCTAATGGCCAAAGATGCACTAAGTAGAAAAGATGCTGAAGCAGTCATAGACAATGTATTTGACTTTAACTCTCCTGATATAGACATTGATGATTTAAGAACTGGCATTCGTGATATGTCAACTGATCTATATCAAAATATGAGGTGGCTAAGAGTTCTATCTAAAGATTATACTGATCTTTAAGAAGAGAAACAGAAAGTTCAGAAAGAGTTGGAAGCAGCTCTACTAAGTTCTGACTCTCTCTCTAAGCTTGAAGCTGAGAATAAAATCTTAAGAGAGACCAATGAACTGAACATACAAAGAGAGTCAAATCTAACCTCTAAGATTGAGGAGTTAGAAAAGACCATCTCTACATGGAATAGATCTTCTTCATCCATGGACTCCCTGATATCCAATCAGAGAAGTGTCCTTGATACAACAGGCTTCGGGTTTGGGGAATCTACCTTAAAACCCAGCGTGGAAAAGACTAAGGAAATTAACGTGAGTAGTGCTTCTAACTTTAATAGAAGTATTACATTTGTAAAGTCCACACAGAAGGATGAACCAGTGCAACCTTGCTCTTTTGAACCAAGACGTGTTCCTAAACACTACGGATCTCATGCTGGCCTAGGGTTTAGAAAGGTGAAGAGTAATTTAGTCACCACTGTCCAACCTCGACGAATCATAGAGTCAAGTAAAACTGACTCCACGGATCAACTTGGAAGAAATCGTGGTACTAAGATTCACTCAGCACAGGACGTGAACTCCAGGGCTGCATGGAAAAGGAAGATGCAATATAAGGGTAAAGCCAACAAATATCCACACAAGTCCAAAAGCATCCACACACACACACAAATATAAATTATTTTGGATGCTTTACATGTGGAAGATTTGGTCATAAAACTGCATCATGCTTTCATAATACTGTGCATGGGAGATCCAAAGTCAAGCAGATTTGGGTTCCTAAGGGTACTAACATTGTAGGACCCATGCTAGTCTGGGTACCAACATGAAAGCTGAATATATTTGCAGGAAATGAGCACTACGACTACAACATGGTATCTGAATAGTGGTTGCTCAAGACATATGACCGGAAACAAAGCCCTCCTGTCTAATTACACAGAGAAGGAGGGACCAACAGTTATCTTTGGAGATAATAGCTCTAGCAAGACAAGAGGTTATGGATCAGTTGGAAATGGTTCAGTGTCCTTCAGCAAAGTGGCTTATGTTGATGGTCTAAAGCACAATCTTCTTAGCATCAGCCAACTCTACGATAAAGGCCATCAAGTCACATTTCTCAACAATTAGTGTCAAGTCAGAGATCTGGAGACATCCTCTATCAAGCTGACATGATCAAGAGAAGGAATTGTATACATTGTCAATCTTGCTCAGCTCAGTTCTAATGAAACAATATGCTTTCTTGCTAAATCCACTGAAGAAATAAGTTGGCTTTGGCATAGAAGATTATCTCATCTCAACTTCAAGAGTATGTCTAAATTGGCCTCCAAAGATCTAGTATCAGGATTACCCAAGTTCAGCTTCATCAAAGAAAGACCATACAATGCATGCCAGCTTGGAAAGCAAACAAGGAGCTCATTCAATGGCAAAGCGGTCAACTCAATTGATAGGCCCATACAGTTACTTCATATGAATCTCTTTGGGCCAATTCCAACTGTGAGCCTAGGAGGAAAGAGATACTCACTGGTCGTAGTGGATGACTACACCAGATACACATGTGTGTTCTTGTTTAACTTAAAAGATGAGACAAGCTCCCAACTGATAAAGATGTTCAAGCTGGTGATGAATGAAAAAGGAGAGAATATTAAGGCAATAAGGAGTGATCATGGCATAGAGTTCAATTTCTCAGAAATGGATTAGTTTTGTCTAGACAATGACATCAGTCATAATTTCTCAGCACCATGAACTCCTCAGCAAAATGGAGTGGCTGAAAGGAAAAACAGAACACTTATAGAAGCTGGGAGAACTCTACTAGCAGCAGCTCATCTGCCTGAATACTTTTGGGCAGAAGCCATCAACACTACATGCTATACACAGAACAGATCTCTTGTACACTCTACGCTGAAAAAGACACCCTACGAGCCGTGGAAAGGAAGAAAGCCAAATGTCAGTTACTTCCATATGTTCGGCTGTTCATGCTACATTCTCAACAATGGCAAGCAATATCTGACTAAGTTCCAACCTAAGTCAGATGAAGGAATCTTCCTTGGTTATGCCACAGACAGCAAAGCCTACAGAGTGTTCAACAAGAAGACATTAAGTGTTGAAGTCTCAATCCATATCATCTTTAATGAAACAGACTCGGACAAGTTTGCACCATAAGACACTACGATTGACGACACTGACACTACGAATGAAGCAGTCAAGCCTAACACTACGACCGTAGTTCCTGAACAAAGAATCGTAGTGTCCGAAGAAGAAATCATAGAGAGAACTGAACCAGACGACGATCCTGAACAACAAGAACCAGAAGTCAATCTTGAGGAGTTCAGACAAGAAGGCACTAGAACAGATGTTCCAACAGGGAACAGGTGGGCAAGAGATCACACTTAAGATCTAATTATTGGTGATCCAACTACCAGAATCAGAACAAGATCTGCAACTCAGAATGAATGCTTCTATTTGAGTTTTATATCTCAAATAGAACCCAAGAAGATTGAAGATGCTATGCTAGATGCAAGCTGGATTGAAGCCATGCAAGGGGAACTAAATCAATTTGAAAGAAGCAAAGTCTGGAGATTAGTTCAAAGACCAAAGAATCACCCAGTCATCGGCACCAAATGGGTCTTCAGGAACAAGATGGATGAAGATGGGTTGATCACTAGAAACAAAGCAAGACTGGTGGCCAAAGGTTATTCTCAAGAAGAAGGCATAGACTACGATGAGACCTTTGCACCAGTTGCCAGACTTGAAGCAATCAGAATATTTCTTGCATTTACCGCTTACATGAAGTTCAAAGTATTCCAGATGGATGTTAAAAGTGTATTCCTAAATGGTGAACTTCAAGAAGAAGTCTATGTGGAACAACCCTCAGGTTTTGTCAATCCAACACGTAATAATGCATGGTCCCTAACATTAAATTTCACGTCTTTTCGATGAAGGTCCGCATAACTCTTTTGTCAATCTTGTGCTGTTTGTATACGTTGCCGGATTATTTGAATCTTTTTCGTAGTCATACGTACTAACTCCGGTCCCAACAATGTTGCTTCCCCCACCTCATCCCAGCATACTGGAGAACGACATTTTCATCCATACAACGCCTCGAATGGAGCCATGTCTATACTTGCTTAATAACTGTTATTGTAGGAGAATTCCACCAATGGTAGGTACTTATCCCAACTCCCTTTGAAGTCTAGAACACAGAGTCTCAATAGATCTTCAAGAGTTTGGATAGTCCTTTCCAATTGCCCGTTCGTTTGTGGATGATATGCTGAACTGAATCGTAAATCTGTGCCCATAGCTTTCTGCAAGCTGACCCAAAATCGTGAAGTGAATCTTGGGTCATGATCCAAAACTATGGATACTGGCATGCCATGCAATCTCACAATCTCATTCACGTACATACGAGCAAGACGTTCAAGGGAATAAGTCTCCCGTATCGGCAAAAAATGAGCAAACTTGGTTAATCTATCAACAATAACCCAAATCGCATCTATGCATTGAGAAACCTTGGGAAGACCCATAACAAAATCCATTGTAATGTGTTCCCACTTCTATTTCAAAATCTCAAGTGGTTGCAATGGACCCTTTGGCACTTGATGCTCCGCCTTGACACGTTGACACGTTAAACACTGTAATACCCGAGAATTTTCGTATATTATTAAATAAATATATTAATGGAAATGAGAATTTATTTGAATATAAATGATTTTGTGTTATGAGATGAATTAATTCAATTATATATAATTGAATAATTATAATAATTGAGAAATTGGTGGAGTTTGTGATAAACTCGTTGATTGCCTTGTGTGGCACAGTGACGTAATATAAGAATGATTATATTAATTTAAGCGAATTGTTAATCGAAGAATATTAATTAACTGTTATAAAATACTAATGAGGATTGATTAATAATATGTGATTATTATTATTGCAAGAAACATAATAATAATGAGCAACGTGTTTATAAATATAATAAGATTTATATCAAAGTGATAGTTAATCATATAAAGGTTAATTAAATTGTTATGGAGGTTAACAATTATATTGATTGATGTAGGATATGTGTATATTATTAATTAATATTCAATTTATAAGATGAGAAATTATATGTGCAAGCATGCGAATTAAATGTATAGTAACTATATGTTATGATATGTGTAGGTGACAAATGATGTGTGGATATACATTAAAATAATGTATCATGGATCTATTATAAATAATTGTTGAGTAATACAATTTAATAATATATGATATAATGTAATGTGGTAGTATCCGATTGTATTATATCGGTAAGATAAAATGTACATAGATTATATGTATTCAAATTGCATTTATTACATTATGGGGAGAACATTGTAATTATAACCTAAGAGTACATATAATATATAACATAAGTGTAGCATATAGTCCATTTGTAAGAATGCTGAGATTTGCTTGGCTTGTCCCAATATAATAGTCACTCTCCTTTCCCTCATTCACGTGCACAGCCATTATGGCCTAAGCCTATTGCTTCTCCTTAAACTCAGTAAATTTCCATAGCCTTGTAGCAATGATGAGCAAGGGAGTGGTTTTAATGATGGATTCTAACAACTAAATACCTACCATTCTATAACCTTCATGCAATTTGACAATCCGTTAGTTTGATTTGGGAGTTAGAAGCTTGGACTGTGTATTCATTCTTCTATATAAAGGAACACCCTACACCTTCATTTCATTGCTGAAATATTTCTAAGAGAAGAGAGTATACTGTGATTGTCTATTTAGTTCAGAAGGAATTTCTATAGTAGCATCAGCAAGCTTACTCCATAACAGAGGTATAAATCCTCTTCGTGTCTTCATTTTCATTTTCTGTCAAAAGAACTCCATTGTTGTTCTCTGAGTTTTGTTGAAATTCTTGATTATGCCAAATTGGTTCATGATTGGTTTGTAGAACCCTTATATTGTTGTTATATGAACATACACACATGATGGAACCACTGAATAGTCTTTCATTTCCATTGTTCCTCTTCAATTTCTGTAAATACATGAAATTCGTAAATTAGTTAGAGTTCATGAAATTGGGAATTGATAATTGCTATTGACTGTTATATAAGCATATATGTATGTGTTAGTAAGTTAAACAAGTCTAATGTCTGGGTATGTTGAAATCGATGAAATGGGAGGTTTTGGGTCGGTTTTCGCTGCAGTCTGAACCGCAAAAAACTGCCTCGACGCCGCAGCGCCGCAGCCCGCGCCGCAGCGCCAGTATTAAGCTACTTTTGCCGCGCCGCAGCGCCAGCCTCTGTGTTCAGTTTTCTGCATTCTGCAACAAAACTGTTATGTACCAATTGTTTGATTTTTGTTTAAACAAGCATGGGAGCATGATTAATACATATATATAAACCTAATGAGGCAATGTAAGCATGTTTTAGTATATTAGCATGCATGGTTAACCAAACGACACATAGTTTGGAAACGAATTTAAAGTTTCATAAACGACGTTAACATATATGAAGCATGTATACATTCTGACTTTTCGAGCATGTTTATAGGGCCTTGAAATACATGAAAAGCATGTTAACTTACATATATAGGTTTCATAAGGAATCATGAACATGATAGACCTTATTAATGAACTATACTAACAAAGTATAAGCTTTGAACGTGAACGTTGGTATGTTATGACGAGAATTAGAATTTGACATTTATGGACACATGTGATAGTACTCTTAGACTCATTCATGTGTCATGCATGTATATATACCATGATTAGTTGCCGTGATTAAAGTTTAGCATGAACAAAGCATGTTTTCAAGATAATAACAATGCTAGCTACATATATGCAATACGAGTACTCATGAGCATGACTAATACAAGTTATATGAATATCTTATGTGTTTAAAAGCAATCATGTTAGACCATATGAGTTCGTGTCCTTGAATGGCTTTAAGTATTAACTTAAGAACCTATACCATGTACGATTGGATTTGGAAAAGTTATACAAGCATGAAAGTATCCTTTAAATATGAATACATGCTACGCGATATTATATGATGTTACTTGAACCCGATTTTGACGGTTAACTTAAGGAGATGCCGTAACTTGCTAAAATGAAATATATTTAGTATTGATTGTGGTCTTATGTGATATTAATAATATGCAAGCATGTTTGCTAATTGTTGAGATCTTATATAATATGAGAATGCGTTTAAACTCTAAAGAAGGAACGTTAAGGATAGAAATTATATTCTATATAACTGTGTAGCTAGGTAAAACTTAGCTTATGTGTTGATCGTATATTCAAAGAGAAAATGTGAAGTTAAATTATATGACTAATGAATATCATATATATACGTAACTGTATTACGATAGGAATTCGAAAGTGTTGATTGCTTTTCGTGGATAAACTACGCTAAAGGCAAGTTCTCTTACTTACACTCTTTTAAAGTGCAAGTATCCTAACCGACGCATTTACTTTATGCAAGGAAATCTATGATTGTGAAAGTTTCCTAACTTATACTCTTTTACTATGCAAGTATCCTATCTTGTGTATTGCGAACTAGTTTCCTATTTAATCGGTTGAATCGAATTAGCATACTTGAACTCTTATTTCATTAAAGCTATTATTCATGTTGAACTTAGTGTTGTTCTTGAATATTGTGAAAGTGTCTATGTCATTTGATTCGGCTGGACTTATGTTATTGAAAAGCAACCCAAACTAATTGATTGGTGCGGGATCTTGTATTTGACTGAGAAGAACAACCTTCTTTGAAGGGAATATATAATTGTCGGAGAACCGACGTGCACACTTGAGTATGGTTGATTGTTATGCATAATAAGGGTACTTTAGGCTGATCACCTGTTGTACCTGTTTTTGTTGGATTTTTAGTTTATTACTGTCAATTCTAGTAGAAGTTCATAGTCCGTAGTGACTACTCAGTACTCAATTATTTGAAATCTTGAATTGACTTATTATTGAATCATATTGATACTATCCTGTCCTTAGCGACTGATATTGAGAACTGTTGATATTCTTGTTATTCTTGAACTATCAAATCTTGTTATACCCTTTCGAGAATTGAGAATCTTATTACTCACCCTTATTGTATATTACTTGCTGGGCAATTTGTGCTCATTCTTGCTTTCCCTAAAACATTTCAGTTAAGGCAGAGCATGGTGAACCTTCGGGCGTTGATAAGGGCAAGGGCAAAGCTACCAACTAGCTTATGTCTGTTATATTTTAAATATATTAATATTGTATGAAGATGATGTAGTAAGACTGGATTTGATTATGTTTAAGCTTAAGTTAGATTATGTAATAAGTCATTAACTGATATTATTATGTAATCTATTAAGTACTGTAGGTTGCGAGACTTGGGGGAATAATTATAATAAATCATTGTAAATTATTCTAGAATAGATTTTCCGCTGTGATCGTGTGATATTTAATTATTATTATTGTGATGTATTACCATGAGCACGTGATGAACCGAATTCGAGAGACCAAGTGGCGGTCCTAGAATTTGGGGGCGTCACAAACACCTTGAGATAAACTCCGCGATCTCTCTCTTCATATTGCTCCACCAAAATGTATGTCGAAGATCACGATACATTTTGGTACTCCCAGGATGGATTGCAAACGGTGTGTTGTGTGCCTCCATCATGATTCTATACTTTAAATCAGAATCGTTAGGAACACAAAGTTTGGAGTTGACTCAAAGTATTCCTCCTTCATCGATTCTTGCTTCTGGAATATTACCTCCTTGCACCTTCTTCCTCATATTCATCAGCTCCAGGTCTGTAGCTTGAGCAGCTTTGACTTTATCAATCAAAATTGGTTCTACGCGTATACTTGACATCATCGCATGGGTCTTCGAAGTCTTGAACTTTATCTCCATCCTTTGTAAGTCACACCAAATAGGCCTTGATAGTATCGCATTCGTTCCCGCATATGATCTTCTACTCAACGCGTCAGCTACCACATTCGCTTTACCATGATGGTATTGGATGGTATAGTCGTAATCTTTCAACAGCTAAAGTCAACGTCATTGTCGCGTGTTAAGTTCCTTCTGGGTGAAGAAATACTTGAGGCTCTTATGATCCATATAGATCTCCACTCTCTCCCCATACAGGTAGTGTCTCCAGATCTTCAACGCGAAAACGACTGCTGCCAACTCTAGATCATGTGTAGGATAATTCCTCTCATATTCCTTGATTTATCGCGAGACATAGGCTATGACTTTCCCATGTTGCATAAGAACACATCCTAACCCGTTGTCCGAAGCATCGCTGTAAATGACAAATCTATCCGAACCAGATGGTATCGTCAGAATAGGTGCAGAAATGAGTCTCCTCTTGAGCTCTTGAAAGCTCTTCTCGCATTCCTCGTTCCATACGAATTTTATATCTTTTTGAGTCAGCTGAGTTAATGGAGTAGAGATTCGAGAAAATTCTTCCACGAATCTCCGATAATAACCAGCTAAGCCCAGAAAGCTACGTACTTCGGTCACCGACTTCGGTTGCTCCCAACTTTGTATTGCTTCAATCTTCGCCGGATCAACAAATACTCCACGTTTTGATACCACGTGCCCAAGGAATGCTACCTCCTCAAGCCAGAACTCGCATTTCTTCAGCTTGGCATATAGCTTATTTTCACGAAGCCTTTGAAGTACCAGCTTCAAGTGGTGCTCATGATCTTCATGACTTTTGGAATAGATGAGGATGTCATCAATAAAGACAACCACGAACTGATCTAAATATTTCTTGAATACACGATTTATCATATCCATAAAAGCAGCAGGAGCATTAGTCAATCCAAAAGACATGACTAAGAATTCATAATGCCCGTATCGAGTTCTAAAAGCAGTCTTCGGAATATCCTCAGTTTCAATCTTCAGCTGATGATATCCAGAACGAAGATCAATCTTTGAAAAGAATTGTGCACCTTGCAACTGATCGAACAGGTCATCAATACGAGGTAACAGATACCTATTCTTGATGGGGACATGGTTCAACTCCCAATAGTTAATACAAAGTCGCATACTCCCGTCTTTCTTCTTTACGAATAAAACAGGAGCACCCCAAGGATATGTACTAGGACGTATAAAACCGATGTCTAACAACCCCTGTAGTTAGAACTTTAACTCCTGAAGTTCAATAGGAGCCATTCGATATGGGTTTTAGAAATGGGTTTTGTACCGGGTTTAAGGTTAATAAAGAATTCAACTTCACGTTCTGGGGGTAGACCAGGAAGTTCTTCGAAAAATACAGCAGGAAACTCATTAACAATAGAAATATCATTCAAACTTAACGTATACTAGTTTAGATCAGTGACATGGGCTAAGAAAAAGCTTGACATTCGTTTTTGAATAAACGAATAGCTTTATGACTTGAAATAACATTGATTGATTTTAGTGGTTTCGTTGTTTGAATTCGCACAATAGGTTGGTTAGGAATATGAAAACTAACAACATTACGAAAATAATCAATTTTGGCATGATAAGTGGTTAACCAGTCAATTCCTAAAATTACATCAAATGCAAGTATTTTTAAAGATATAAGATCAACAGGTAGGGTGAAGGTACCAATTTGAATCAAGCAAGATTTGTATACTGTAGATATAACGAAGGTTTCTCCCAACGGAGTTTCAACAGATAAGTCAAAGTCTAATTTCTCAGGTGTCAAGTTCAAACGTTGAGCACAAGCAGGTGAAATAAAAGAATGGATAGCATCGGTATCTAATAAAGTGTAAACTTCGCAAGAGTTTATTATCAGCTTACCCGTAATAACCTTGTTCGGGTTCCTTGCTTGTTAGGCAGTCACGACAAAAGCTCTTCCAGGAACCACTGACTTTGACTTGTCAAGGATAGCCTTTGGAGTCATCATCCCTGCTGGACTTGGTTTTGCTACAAGAAACACTCGAGCTATGTGCCCTTCCTTTCCACAGTTATAACACACCTTCGATTGTTGTGTGCAGTTGGGGCTGATGTGTCCCTATTGCCCGCATTTATAGCATACGACCGACGGTCGTTCTCCTCCCCTAGAAACAGTTGATGTTGGTGCTACTGTCGATGCTTTCACATTCTCATTATTGTACCTTCTCTTCTTGAAATCTTCCCCCGACTCACTTATTTTATTATCATGGCCACGATTACCACCGGAGTGTTTACCGCTTCTATCATGATACTTTCCTCCCTGCTGGTTGTAATTGTTCCGATGACTGCTGCCACCGGTACGACCTTGGTTGTTGTCCCTTAGTTGAACATAATCATTATCTTGTTCTAATAATTGGGCCCTGTTCACAACATCCGAATTTCTGGTTTCAAGCCTCTCAGAAACATCCGCGTCATACGTTCCTTATTCTCCACCAAATGAGGTGCAATTCGGGATAACTACGCGAACTTAGCCTCGTACTGGGACACAGTCATGTTGTTCTATTTCAGTCTGATAAATTCTACCTCTTTCATGTGACAAATACTTTCTGGAAAGTACTTGTCATTGAACAGTTTCTGGAACGCCCCCCAAGACATCTTGAGTGCTGTAGGCTGGGTACGCTTCACAGATTCCCACCAGTAATCTGCCTCTCCACGGAACATAAAGGTGACAAATGGAACCTTCTGTTCCTCCATGCATCCCAAGACATCAAATATCTTGGTAATTTGCTTAATCCAATTTTCTACCTTGATTGGATATGACATTCCCTTAAATTCTGGTGGTCCCAACTCTTTAAATTGCTTGGCAGTGACAAGCCGCGAGTTGTTATTTTCACCTGTATTATGAATACGAGTCTCCCTCGTCTGGTTTTTCATGAACTGCAAAAAGCTTCTAAACATCCCGTCATTTATCGTTTCTTCGGTAGGGTTGTTTACAGGAGGAATATAGCCTTCCTGTTGCACGTTCTCCTGGTTGGTGATTAAAGGTGTCTCAACGGTCTCATTCACTCCATTGTTTAGATTTTCTGCTGCCATTCTCAAATACTGCAACAAAACAAGGGTTAATCAAACAAATTAACATATCACATATTAATCCTATGTTCCAAATGACCAATTAAATACCAAATAAGCTTAGATAGAACACACACTAGCAAAGGATTTTACTCGTCTCTCCCCTCCTAATTCTATTCTCAGATATCCGCCAGAGATCATATCCCTAAGCTCTGATACCAACTATGACGCCCCCAAAATAGGTTCAATACTCAACCCATTCTGAGTCGCCAAATATATGGTACAGAATCCAAATACAATCTTTCATATCAAACGGTCGTGCAAAATACGACCACACAACTGTGAGTGTCAGTACAGACATTAAAATATAAACAATCAAACTAAGTCCTCGTTACATTTATTATCAAACTATTTTAAAAAAAATAGTGAGGACTTCTACAGCTCTAACTCGGACCAACACTCCATTCCCTGACTAGTACCCGCGATATTCTCATTTCCTGAAGAGAACAATGGAAGAAAAAGGTGAGCTCAACTAGCCCAGTAAAGAATATTATAACTAAGATAATGAAAAATAAATTATCGTTAGCCTTCAATAAATCAGATATAATATTATGGACAACACGTTTTAGATTAATATTCGCAGCGAAAATAATAATTCATTAGAGGAGTTAAGTAGAGAATGATGTCTACTATCTTCTTTGATTTAAAAGTCCATCATCAATATTTTATCCCTGAAACATCAATCAATATACATCTCGAATCAAATATTCATCTTTTGCACTACGGGCCAAAGATATTCATTTGTATCACCAGTTGGTCATGTTCATCTCAACACCTGTCCATCTTTGCACTACGGCCTAAGATATTCATCAGGTAATCATTCATCTTTGCACTACAGGTCAAAGATATTCATCAAGTAGTCATTCATCTTTGCACTATAGGCCAAAGATATTCAGTTATATCACCATTTAGGACTAAGGATGATGAAAAATAATACGAATAACGAATCCAGTGAGATAAAGGACAAATATTAGAGAATTTATCAAGAGTTTAAGAATGAAGATCAAAACCTAGATCCAATCAAAAATGATTTGGAAGAAAAAAAATATTTTTTTTATCGTGAATAGTATCCTGTGAATAGTAACTCGTGAATAGTAACTCGACATGAAAAGATAAAAATTTCACAAGATAGTTCAGACCAATATTCCAGTGAAATGATATTAGATGAAACGCAAAACTCAAGGAATTTCTGATCATTTCAGGAATTATAGAAGCAATACTTACCGTAGTAAGTTAGGAATCTGAAATGAAACAACATACGAAACTGCAATTGGATTTTCACCCGTCAGGCGGTAGTCCGCTCAGACAAATTATTTTCACAATTTAATAACAACTGAATACGAAGGGTTATTCATCAGGCATGCGGTAGTCCGCATAGACAGGTTATTCTCACAGAATAATAAAGAATGGAATAACAACAGGATTTCACCATGCATGCAGTAGTCCGCGTAGACAAGTTATTCCAACAGAATAATAAAGAATGGAATAACAACCCTTACGAGTATTGAAAGAAAACAACTCTCTTCATGAATACGAAAGAAATAATACCCCTTGCCTTAAAAATTTAGAGACTGCACTAGTGTAATAGCAGAATACTCTTCTTTTTTCTCTATTAGTCTCTTTATACTTTCTCTCTCTATAGCTTTACTGAATTGGTGAGAAATAATGAAAAAATGAGCTTTTATTTATAGGCTAGGCAGGGTAAGGGTAAAATAGTCTTTTAGCCATAATTTATGACATCATCGCTTACATCATCGATCCTATGACATCATTGCTTACCTCATCGCTCCGATGACATCCTTGCTTACCTCATCGCTCCGATAACATCATTGTTTGCATCATAAGAGTTCAAATTCAATTTGCACTCTTCCACCACGTTTAACTTTTAGACCATGAATTTACTATAATAATGTTACCATTTTAATTATAAAAATCACACTATTATATAATCACATCATACTACTATAATGTAATATTATAATAACATATTTGAATGAATTATTTTATCAGAAAAGATAAAATACCAACTTTCAACCAATGTCACATGCTAAAAATTCCTCCGTTAAAAAATCCACATTGAATAAATATTTTCTTATTATATATATTAAAAATTAATTATTCACAAATAATATTACAGAACAACAATATTGACAATAAGGTCGTTCCTAGGAAAGTGGGGGCCTTCCGATAAGGATTTCTCCTTACTGGCGCGCAATTAATCAACCCCTTTCCTAGACAGAATTCCTTAGACATTGCCAATAATGCTATCTAATAATATTATTCAAATAATATGAATTACTGATTTGATAATTTGAAATACTATGCAATGACAATTACTAAATCACTAATATAAAATAGCAAAGTAGCACTTATTGATATAAAATATCAACGTAGAAAATATTGAATCAATAAAATATTATGCAATTATTGAATCAATAATATAAAATATTAAACTTTAATTACTGTAATAATAATTGAGTAAGTGCCTTCCTACGTAAGAGTCAATAATTTGAAATACTGTGCAATACCGTGTGCTACTGTGCAACACCGTGTATTACTATATTTTAACAACCGGGTATTTCCACAGTACTAACGGTAACAACTACACAGTTATTTTATAAAAAGATTATTTCTGTCGCTTTCGATATTCGACATTCATTATGTTGTGTGGTCCATCAATGACTGCGCCGTCGTAAGAATATTCTCCGATAAAAAGAATATTCCTCGACCAAACGAATATTCCCCGACACAATGAATATTTTATAACCACTTGCTTACTTTGTGAACTTTGCACATCTCACCCATAACTTATCACATTTATCAAATCAACACCTTACTATTTCAAAATAATATATAAAGAAAATTAAATCTTATTCATAAAATTTGGGGTCTTACAACCTCCCCTCCTTATGAAATTTTGTCCTCGAAATTGACGTACGTACCTGGTATGTCGAAAAGGTGAGGATACCTTGCTTTCATTTCCGATTCTAACTCCCAGGTCATTTCCTCAATTTCATGATTTCTCCATAAAACTTTGACTTGAGGTATAACCTTTGAGCGTAGAACATGTTCCTTCCTATCCAAGATCTTGACAGGTACCTCCTCGTATGTTAAATCTTCTGCTATCTCGTCTGGTTCTAACTCAATAATGTGGTTTGGGTCTTTCACATATTTACGTAGCATGGATATGTAAAAAACGTTATGAACACGAGATATGCTAGGCGGTAAGCGAGTCTATAGGCCACATTTCCTACTCGGTCAAGGATCTCAAATGGACCAATGAATCGTGGGTTGAGCTTTCCTCTTTTTCTGAATCTCGTAACTCCTTTCCATGGAGCAACACGTAACAATACATGGTCCCCAACATTAAATTCCACGTCCTTTCGATGAAGGTCCGCATAACTCTTTTGTCAATCTTGTGCTGTTTTAATACGTTGCCGAATAATTTGAATCTTTTTCGTAGTCATACGTACTAACTTCGGTCTCAACAATGTTGCTTCCCCCACCTCATCCCAGCATACTGGAGAATGACATTTTCGTCCATACAATGCCTCGAATGGAGCTATGCCTATACTTGCCTGATAATTGTTGTTGTAAGAGAATTCCACCAATGGTAGGTACTTATCCCAACTCCCTTTGAAGTCTAGAACACAGAGTCTCAATAGATCTTCAAGAGTTTGGATAGTCCTTTCTGATTGCCCATTCGTTTGTGGATGATATGCCAAACTGAATCGTAAATCTGTGCCCATAGCTTTCTGCAAGCTGACCCAAAATTGTGAAGTGAATCTTGGGTCATGATCCGAAACTATGGATACTAGCATGCCATGCAATCTCACAATCTCATTCACGTACATACAAGCAAGACGTTCAAGGGAATAAGTCTCCCGTATCGGCAAGAAATGAGCAGACTTGGTTAATCTATCAACAATAACCCAAATCGCATCTATGCATTGAGAAACCTTGGGAAGACCCGTAACAAAATCTATGGTAATGTGTTCCCACTTCCATTTCGAAATCTCAAGTGGTTGCAATGGACCCGTTGGCACTTGATGCTCCGCCTTGACACGTTGACACGTTAAACACCTTGAGATAAACTCCGCGATCTCTCTCTTCATATTGCTCCACCAAAATATATGTCGAAGATCACGATATATTTTGGTACTCCCAGGATGGATTGCAAACGGTGTGTTGTGTGCCTCCATCATGATTCTATACTTCAAATTAGAATCGTTAGGAACACAAAGTCTGGAGTTGACTCGAAGTATTCCTTCTTCATTGATTCTTGCTTCTGGAATAGTACCTCCTTGCACCTTCTGCCTCATATTCATCAGCTCTAGGTCTGTAGCTTGAGCAGCTTTGACTTTATCAATTAAAGTTGGTTCTACGCGTATACTTAACATCATCGCATGGGTCATCAAGGTCTTGAACTCTATCTCCATCCTTTGTAAGTCACACCAAATAGGCCTTGACAGTATCGCATTTGTTCCCGCATATGATATTCTACTCAACGCGTCAGCTACCACGTTCGCTTTACCATGATGGTATTG
Organism: Panax stipuleanatus; assembly: GCA_020205555.1. Taxonomy (NCBI): domain Eukaryota; kingdom Viridiplantae; phylum Streptophyta; class Magnoliopsida; order Apiales; family Araliaceae; genus Panax; species Panax stipuleanatus. The sequence goes on along the minus strand of CM035115.1, from coordinate 138,027,363 downwards.
GATGGTATGGTCGTAATCTTTCAACAGCTCAAGCCAACGTCGTTGCCGCATGTTAAGTTCCTTCTGGGTGAAGAAATACTTGAGGCTCTTATGATCCATATAGATCTCCACTTTCTCCCCCATACAGGTAGTGTATCCAGATCTTCAACGTAAAAATGACTGCTGCCAACTCTAGATCATGAGTAGGATAATTCCTCTCATATTCCTTGAGTTGTCGCGAGACATAGGCTATGACTTTCCCATGTTGCATGAGAACACATCCTAACCCTTTGCCCGAAGCATCGTTGTAAATGACAAATCCATCCGAACCAGATGGTATCGTCAGAACAGGTGTAGAAATGAGTCTCCTCTTTAGCTCTTGAAAGCCCTTCTCGCATTCCTCGTTCCATATGAATTTTATATCTTTTTAAGTCAGCTGAGTTAATGGAGTAGCGATTCGAGAAAATCCTTCCACGAATCTCCGATAATAACCAGCTAAGCCCAGAAAGCTACGTACTTCGGTCACCGACTTCGGTTGCTCCCAACTTTGTATTGCTTTAATCTTCGCCGGATCAACAGACACTCCACGTTTTGATACCACGTGCCCAAGGAATGCTACCTCCTCAAGCCAGAACTCGCATTTCTTCAGCTTGGCATATAGCTTATTTTCACGAAGCCTTTGAAGTACCAGCTTTAAGTGGTGCTCATGATCTTCATGACTTTTGGAATAGATGAGGATGTCATCAATAAAGACAACCACGAACTGATCTAAATATTCCTTGAATACACTAGTTATCATATCCATAAAAGCAGCAGGAGCATTAGTCAATCCAAAAGACATGACTAAGAATTCATAATGCCCGTATCGAGTTCTAAAAGCAGTCTTTGGAATATCCTCAGTTTCAATCTTCAGCTGATGATATCCAGAACGAAGATCAATCTTTGAAAAGAATTGTGCACCTTGCAACTGATCGAACAGGTCATCAATACGAGGTAACAGATACCTATTCTTGATGGGGACATGGTTCAACTCCCAATAGTTAATACAAAGTCGCATACTCCCGTCTTTCTTCTTTACGAATAAAACAGGAGCACCCCAAGGATATGTACTAGGACGTATAAAACTGATGTCTAACAACTCCTGTAGTTAGAACTTTAACTCCTGAAGTTCAATAGGAGCCATTCGATATGGGTTTTAGAAATGGGTTTTGTACCGGGTTTAAGGTTAATAAAGAATTCAACTTCACGTTCCGGGGGTAGACCGGGAAGTTCTTTGAAAAATACAGCAGGAAACTCATTAACAATAGAAATATCATTCAAACTTAACGTATACTAGTTTAGATCAGTGACATGGGCTAAGAAAAAGCTTGACATCCGTTTTTGAATAAACGAATAGCTTTATGACTTGAAATAACATTGATTGATTTTAGTGGTTTCGTTGTTTGAATTCGCACAATAGGTTGGTTAGGAATATGAAAACTAACAACCTTACGAAAACAATCAATCTTGGCATGATAAGTGGTTAACCAGTCAATCCCTAAAATTACATCAAATGCAAGTATTTTCAAAGATATAAGATCAACAGGTAGGGTGAGGGTACCAATTTGAATCAAGCAAGATTTGTATACTATAGATATAACGAAGGTTTCTCCCAACGGAGTTTCAACAGATAAGTCAAAGTCTAATTTCTCAGGTGTCAAGTTCAAACGTTGAGCACAAGCAGGTGAAATAAAAGAATGGATAGCATCGGTATCTAATAAAGTGTAAACTTCGCAAGAGTTTATTATCAGCTTACCCGTAATAACCTTGTTCGGGTTCCTTGCTTGTTAGGCAGTCACGACAAAAGCTCTTCCAGGAACCACTGACTTTGACTTGTCAAGGATAGCCTTTGGAGTCATCATCCCTGCTGGACTTGGTTTTGCTACAAGAAACACTCGAGCTATGTGCCCTTCCTTTCCACAGTTATAACACACCTTCGATTGTTGTGTGCAGTTGGGGCTGATGTGTCCCTATTGCCCGCATTTATAGCATACGACCGACGGTCGTTCTCCTCCCCTAGAAACAGTTGATGTTGGTGCTACTGTCGATGCTTTCACATTCTCATTATTGTACCTTCTCTTCTTGAAATCTTCCCCCGACTCACTTATTTTATTATCATGGCCACGATTACCACCGGAGTGTTTACCGCTTCTATCATGATACTTTCCTCCCTGCTGGTTGTAATTGTTCCGATGACTGCTGCCACCGGTACGACCTTGATTGTTGTCCCTTAGTTGAACATAATCATTATCTCGTTCTAATAACTGGGCCCTATTCACTACATCCGAATATAGAGAAAATTTGTGAGAAATGAGGTACTGACGAATTTCTGGTGTTTCAAATCTCTCAGAAACATCCGCGTCATACGTTCCTTATTCTCCACCAAATGAGGTGCAAATCGGGATAACTCCACGAACTTAGCCTCGTACTGGGACACAGTCATATTGTTCTGTTTCAGTCTGATAAACTCTACCTCTTTTATGTGACGAATACTTTCTGAAAAGTACTTGTCATTGAACAGTTTCTGGAATGCCCCCCAAGACATCTTGAGTGCGGTAGGCTGGGTACGCTTCACAGATTCCCACCAGTAATCTGCCCCTCCACGGAACATAAAGGTGACAAATGGAACCTTCTGTTCCTCCATGCATCCCAAGACATCAAATATCTTGGTAATTTGCTTAATCCAATTTTCTGCCTTGATTGGATCTGACATTCCCTTAAACTCTGGTGGTCCCAACTCTTTAAATTGCTTGGCAGTGACAAGCCGCGAGTTGTTATTTTCACCTGTATTATGAATACGAGTCTCCCTCGTTTGGTTTTTCATGAACTGCAAAAAGCTTCTAAACATCCCGTCATTTATCGTTTCTTCGGTAGGGTTGTTTACAGGAGGAATATAGCCTTCCTGTTGCACGTTCTCCTGGTTGGTGATTAAAGGTGTCTCAACGGTCTCATTCACTCCATTGTTTAGATTTTCTACTGCCATTCTCAAATACTGCAACAAAACAAGGGTTAATCAAACAAATTAACATATCACATATTAACCCTATGTTCCAAATGACCAATTAAATACCAAATAAGCTTAGATAGGACACACACTAGCGAAGAATTTTACTCGTCTCTCCCCTCCTAGTTCTATTCTCAGATCTCCGCCAGAGATCATATCCCTAAGCTCTGATACCAACTATGACGCCCCCAAAATAGGTTCAATACTCAACCCATTCTGAGTCGCCAAATATATGGTACAGAATCCAAATACAATCTTTTATATCAAACGGTCGTGCAAAATACGACCACACAACTGTGAGTGTCAATATAGACATGTAGAAAATATAAATATTCAAACTAAGTCCTCATTACATTTTATTATCACACTATTTAAAAAAAATAGTGAGGACTTCTACAGCTCTAACTCGGACCATCACTCCATTCCTCGACTAGTACCCGCGATATTCTCATTTCCTGAAGAGAACAATGGAAGAAAAGGGTGAGCTCAACTAGCCCAGTAAAGAATATTATGACTAAGACAATGAAAAACAAATTATCGTTAGCCTTCAATAAATCAGATAAAATATTATGGACAATACGTTTTAGATCAATATTCGCAGCGAAATGAAGAATTCATTAGAAGAGTTAAGTAGAGAATGATGTCTACTATCTTTTTTGATTTAAAAGTCCATCATCAATATTTCATCTTTTACACTACGGGCCAAAGATATTTATTTGTATCACCAGTTGGTTATGTTCATCTCAACACTTGTCCATCTTTGCACTACGGCCAAAGATATTCATCAGGTAATCATTCATCTTTGCACTACAAATCAAAAATATTCATTAAGTAGTCATTCATATTTGCCCTACAGGCCAAAGATATTCAGTTATATCACCATTTAGGACTGAGGATGATGAAAAATAATACGAATAACGAATCCAGTGAGATAAAGGACAAATATTAGAGAATTTATCCAGAGTTTAAGAATGAAGATCAAAACTTTGATCCAATCAAAAATGATTTGGAAGAATTTTTTTTATCATGAATAGTACCCCGTGAATAATAACTCGTGAATAGTAACTCGACATGAAAAGATAAAAATTTCACAAGAAAGTTTAGACCAATATTCCAGTGAAATGATATTTAGATGAAGCGCAAAACTCAAAGAATTTCTGATCATTTCAGGAATTATAGAAGCAATACTTACCGTAGTAAAGTAGGAATCTGAATGAAACAACATACGAAACTGCAATTGAATTTTCACTCGTCAGGCGGTAGTCCGCTTAGATAGATTATTTTCATAATTTAATAACAACTGAATACGAAGGGTTATTCACCAGGCATGCGGTAGTCCGCGTAGACAGGTTATTCTCACAGAATAATAAAGAATGGAATAACAACAAGATTTCCCCATGCATGCGGTAGTCCGCGTAGACAAGTTATTCCAACAGAATAATAAAGAATGGAACAACAACCCTTACGAGTATTGAAAGAAAATAACTCTCTTCATGAATACGAAAGAAATAATACCCCTTATCTTAAAAATTTAGAGATTACACTAGTGTAATAGCAGAATACTCTTCTTCTTCCTCTATTAGTCTCTCTATACTTTCTCTCTCAATAGCTTTAGTGAATTGGTGAGAACTAATGAAGTATGGCATGGAATCAGCCTCTCCCATGAAAACACCAATTGCTCCAGCAACTAAGCTTGACAAAGATGAGAAAGGTAAAGGTATTGATATTACTCAATACAGAGGTATGATAGGCTCCTTTCTCTACTTAACTGCCAGTAGACCAGACATAATGTTTGCAACATGTATATGTGCTAAATTTCAAGCTAATCCTAAGGAATCACACTTAACTACTGTAAAAAGGATTTTTAGGTATCTTAAAGGTACACCCTACTTGGGTCTATTGTATCACAAGGAGTGCTCATTTGAACTGACAGGATATTAAGATGTTGACTTTGTAGGATGCAAAATAGATAGAAAAAGTACCGATGGCACTTGTCAACTGCTAGGAAATAGACTAGTGTCCTGGTTTAGCAAGAAGCAAAACTCAGTATCAACTTCTACAGCAGAAGCTGAATACATTGCTGTAGGCAGCTGTTGTGCTCAAATCCTATGGATAAAGAACCTGCTAGCAAACTATGGGTTTGATTTCAAATCTATACCCATACACTGTGATAACACAAGTGCCATAGCAATAACAAATAATCCTGTCATGCATTCTAGGACCAAACATATAGAAATTAGATATCATTTTATTAGGAATTATGTTCAAAATGGAACAATATCTTTGCAATATATCCCTACTGAAAATCAACTTGCTGATGTGTTTACAAAACCCTTAGATGAATCCAGATTTAATAAACTGATAAGTGAGTTAGGTATGTTAAATTTGCAACCATAAATTCTATGCTCTAGATGGTGCTAACCTGGCAGATATAAAGGCTAAGTCAAAATCGTAGAGATGACAAAGAGAAACCACGATCGTGGAGTGATCCAGTCAAGATAAAAAGGCTCACTGTGATAGCAACAACAAGCTAAGCAACCCTTTTGATAAGTGTCTCAGGGACAAACCTAATCCTTAGTGTCAAACTAAGAGGTTGACCCTTCCTGAGCAACCTTAATCCAGAAGGTTTGCCATTTCAGAAGGCATCACAGAAAACCTTAGAGTCAACGGTCAAGAAGCAAGAAAAGGATCGAACTCAACAATCGTGAAGTGATTTTCGGCATTCGTAGTCTTCTCACAAGGGCACACTAGCTCGGGGGGAGTTAAAGGCAGAACGGAGATTTCCACATGGATTAAAATCGTGGAGCTCTGTAGAATCTGACACGTGTTCCACGATGCAGAACATATGGAGGGAAGTTAAATTCATTTCGAACTACTTTCTGACAGTTTACCTCTGAATTTCAAAAGACTATCTCTCTCTTACTTTCTCTCTTTATCTCTCTCTTTCTTAAACAAAACCCTAAGTTTCAGAAAGCTAAGCTAAGTTCTTTCATTTCAGAAGAATCAATCCACATAAATGGCTGCTTCCAGAATTATTTCTTGCTATCAGTTATGCTTTGATAAATTTGAAGATGCTGGTCCAGAAATCCACAAAGTTCTTTCTCTGCTAAAGAAATCTGGACTCGAAGATGCCCTAAGCTCTGACACTCTGATATTTACAAAATTGGTGAAAGAATTCTACACCAATGGAGTTGTTGAAGAAGACTCCATCCTCACCAAAGTCAAGGGCGAGTAGATACGCTTCAATGCTGAAAACATAAACCTAGCCCGGGGCCTGAACAATGAAGGTCTTCCATCACTAAACCGAATCGATTTTCATGAAGGCTTAAAGAAGATGAAGCACATCAGAACTGAAGGAAAGAGTGGCTACATGAAGAAAGAGTTTCCCCAAGATATGAATTTCTAGCTGACATTGTTGGAAAATGCATATGCTGCAAAGGCTCGGGCCACGATACTGTTAATGAGAAGCAACTGAAACTCATGACAGTTATCAGATACAGAGTTCAACTCAATTATGGAGCTCTACTGATGGAGTGGTTTGGAAAATGAATGGAAATTCCCAAGAAGACCAAGAGCACGGCAAAGATGCCCTATAGAAGGTTTATCAGCATGATTCTTGAAGCTACACTAGGTAACAAGATTGAAGACAAGGAACCCAGTAACTGTTTCAGAACTGGAAGAAAAACCCTACAGAAAATGTAAAGATGAAATCTGTAACTTCACCTGCTGTGAGGGAAGCCTGGGAGATAGAAGAAGAAGAAGTAAATCAAGAAAATGCTGAAGCTTTGGTCAGAAAGAGTAAAGGAAAGAAGAAGATGAATGAAGATATGCCAGTGGCCGAGGAACACCAAGGCTCAACCACTGATGCACTTCAAGCTTGTCCTGGTGCTAAAATGGAGTTTAGAGGGTCAATATCTGACAGAGTTACTACTCCTGAGACAACTCAAGCACCAGAGGAGGCTTTGAAAGAGAAGGAGATGAAGAAGAAGAGGGAAGCAAGTAAAGGCATGACTGAAAGTTCTGAGCCACAGAAGAAGAAGAAACGTAGTCACAGAACAAGGAAGCCTACACTGACTACGATTGTGGAGTCTTCACCACTCGTAGAGTCTGGGCTAACCACTGCTATGGAAGAAGATGATGCAACAGCTTCTCAGCCTGAACAGACAATCAGGGCTGAAGCTGAAAAAGGTTCTGAAGATGTAATCAAGCCCAAGAAGAAGAAGACTTTAGTTAAGAAATATATTCTTACCAATAAGGAAATTCTAGGGGAAGAGGACAGAATAAGGGCGATTGAGAAGACTGAACAGATCACTGAATCTCAAGCATCTATCTTAAACCAAGAAGAGGATCAGACCACGATCAATCAGGAGGAAACCAATGCTGAAAAAGAAATGCCTAAGGATGTTGGTCCTCATGAAGAAGGTCTGGTAGAAGAAGAAATGGCTCAGTCTAAGGAAGAAGCGCAGGAAGTACTTAAGCTGAGTCAAGATGAAGCTTTGAATGAAACTATGGAGATTCACAATGAAAGGAGTGCTACAGCTGAGGGGGAGCTGTTAAGAGCAAAAGAGCCAGACAATGCAGGAGTTAAGGGGGAGCTACCAGTTATCAGAGAAAACGTAGTCTCCCCAGTTATTGAAGAAATTGTAGTGTTTGCTGATGCTGTGATGGTGGATGTTGAAAATAACATTGTGTTGGAAAATCTTGATGAAGTGATTCTACATCCCCACAATTAACTCATTCTAGTAGAGCGACCCACTAACGATCCAATGATGATTGAGCACATCACACGAGTTGTCAAAGAAATGCTTGCAAGCTCAACCATTGAAACACCAACCCTGGACGACACACTACAATTCGTGCATATTGATCAATCTGATGCAGAAGTCGTAGAGTCTACGGAACAGCTCAACGAAACACAAACACCTAAACTAACTACCATGCCTACACAGCAAACACAAACTCCTCTAACCCAAGCAGACATTCCATCATCCTCCAACAATGAATATTTTGATATGACTCTTGCTCTTGCAAGTCTGTCAAGGAGAGATGAACACACTACAACTGCTCCTCCTCCTCCAGAAACACAACAAATTCTAGATCAATTGGCTCTCATGCCAACAAAGGAGGAGCTGACTACTACATTTTCTTGAAGAACACTCACTTGCTCTTCACTTAAGATTCGATCACATCATCGAATCTGTCAAAACTCTACCAGGACAATTGGGGACTGAACTGACTAAAGCATTGAGAGAAATTTTCAAAGAAATGGCTACAAGCCTCAAGGCAAGGGATGTTATTCGTTTTGCTGCGACAAAGAAGCATAAAGAAGCTATGATACTAATGCAAAAGAATCAGTAATCTCAAAATGAGCTGATGGCAGAACAGATTTCAGCACTGCGTATCTCTTTGAACCAATTCCAAGAATGCAGTGCTGCTCAAATTAGCCAGAACAACGATGCCTTAAAATTACTTCAGCAACAGAGAAGAAACACTGAAGCTATAGTTACTGAACAGAGCAATGATATTTCTCATCAACGAACTCAAATGCATGAACTGGTGGACGGAGTCAGACGCCTATCTGAAGATATTCAAACCCTAGATGATGACATAAAGGGGAGGATAATGAGCAAGGAGATAGACAAGGGGACAAAGGCAGAAGTAGAAGCAGCAGAGGTGGACAGAGGCAGACGCAGACATATATTCAACCACCACCTCCGCAACAGGGAAGGCAGAGGCAAACTCATATTGGTCAATCATTGGGTGGCAACTCCAGGAGTCCAAATGTTCAAACTCCACGATCTGATCAATATCTACAGCAGCCTCCAGTGGGAATACCTCTTCAAAGACATCAAGGCCAAGCTTCTGGCTCACAAGGCATGACTTCTGCATAGTCCAGATATAAGCTAGAAGACATTGAATGGAGAGATGAGCAAATCAGAAGAATGAGAGCTGCAGAATCTTCGAGGAATAAGAGGCAAAGAAAATAGAGATAAGTCCGAACTTAACTGTGTATTAATGTTTCTATGCTAGATTGTAATATCTCTTCAAACATCAATAAATTCATGCTTATTCTCTAGAAATTTTAGCTGCTCACTGAAACACTAAGTCATATTTACTTTCTAGCATTATGCATTTAGAAAATGATGCTATGATCTAAATCTCCTTGATTATGTCAACATCAAATAGGGGGAGATTATTGGGAATTGCATATTCAGATTTGATATTGAAAGTAAATATAAATGCTTAAGTGTACAGTCCTTAAGAGAATCATTGTACAAGGACTTAGATGATAGATCAAAACTGTTAGGTTGATCTGAGCTTTATTGTTTATCATTTATGTAAATAAATGTATAGAAGAAAAGATCAAACTTATTAGGTTGATCTATTTGAGCTGTAAAAGTTAAAGCCTTGACAGAATCGTAGTCTGTCAAAGGTAGCATGCAGATGACAATGCAGAATCGTGGAGCTTGAACGAAGATATCAAGAATCGTAGTCTTCCAAGATATTCGAAGTCTGCAAAAGAAAAGGAAGAATCGTGGAGCTTGAATGAAGATATCAAGAATCGTAGTCTGCCAAAGAATCAAGTCTGCAAAAGCCAAGGCAAGATCCGTTGAGCTCAAGTGAAAGCATCAAATAATCGTAGCCTGCCTTGGAAGCCACACTGAGAATCATAAAGTTGAAAAGCATCTGACGAGCCAAGTTTAGAATCGCAGAGTGCTATCAGAAGTGTGGAGTCTGCAAGACAAGCAAGCAAGGAATCGTAGTCTAACAAGAGCTTAAGAGAAATGGTAGTGTTCTCTACGATCAAGTCTGAATCAAGCTGTGCAAAGCCAACACACAACAACTATGTCACAATGACCATAATCGTAGTGTTCCTCCAGTCAGCATCAAAGATCTTAGTTCTGATGAAGGGAGGAAGAGCAACAAATGAAGAAAGGCTTATAGCCTTTGACAAAGTGATAGTCCCAATACTTTCATATTCATCCTTAGTTCAAATCGAAGAAGCGTATTGTAGAACCTAAGGAAAGGACTAAAGCTGCCTGCAGAAAGCACCTTTTCAGGTGTTAGGTGAAAGATACACTCTGCTGTGTCAGTGGGCCAGTCTGCAGTGCCGCAAAAAAGTAGGACGTCAACATCACTACACAGAAAACGTCTGGAGCATTAAATGAAGCAACGAGAGCATTCAAACGGCTAATTCTGAATGGCTCTTTTATAAAGAAATCAGACAAGGATTCAGACTAAGTAAGAAATATACAATAAGAAAGATTATCAAGAGAAAAGCTCAAGAACACTCAATGATTAACACTACGATCCTGAAAGAGGAAAGCTTGCTTCGCTACTCAGTCTTTAAGAGACAGATGCTGAACTGCAACTGAGTAGCACACCTCAAACAACTACTGCAAATCCAAGTGAGGTACCAAGTCAAAGGACTTGAAGATTTCAAAAGTAAACTAAGAGCAGATCCAAGTCAGCGGACTTGAAGAATTCAAAAGTGAACTAAGTGAAGTTCCAGGGCTGCTGGCCTTGAAGGGATCTAAGTGATCCAGTTGTAAGAACACATCCTTAGTGGATTTCCTACTCGTGGAGTAAAAGAGTGGATTAGGAGCCTTGTGTGCTCTGAACCACTTAGAACCTTGTGTCTCATTGTCTTTCATTAACTTCTATAGCTGTTGTAACTGTCATAGCTGCTTATCATACCATAACTGCAATATCGTGAAGAGGAATAAAACATATATTCCGCTGAAGTTAGTATCATTAATACTGATTAAGTATTTTAAACAAGGAAAATTTAAAATATATATTCAACCCCCCTTCTAGATAACTAACGTGCTTTTGGGAACTAACAAATTTATTTATTTTTTGTGTTTATTTTTTGTAGGATGGAGCTGGAGGGTCAAATTGGACATTTTGGAGGAGAAATGAATTCAATTTATTAAAATTCAAGCTGGATGACATTTTTGTAAATCTGTGGTCCCAGTCAAGCGCCTAGGCGTTTGGATTTGTACTAGGTTGAGCGCCTAGACGCTCATGCACGATCAAAGTTGCACTTTTTGCTGCTGAATTGGATTTTTGGGAGCCAAGAAGGAATCCTGATGAGAGTGGGGGACCAACACAAATAGGAGAGGACTTCATAAAAGACGTATCGATGAGTTTATCCAGACAATTGCAGAGAGAACAACAAAGGAAATACAAAGGAGGAGTGCAAAGGTTGAAGATCAAAGAGAGATCTATGAGCAATCTGACAAGTTTCTTCTACTCTTCTCTAAATTCTTAAACTTTGTATTTATCTGGGATGTTTGGATTTTAATTTGGATTAGGTTTTTCTTTGTTATTATGAACTAAATTTTAATTAAGATTGCAACGGAACTTGGTATGTAGTTTAAATTAAATCTTCCCATTGAATGAAAGTTAATTTTTATTGAATCATTTATTATATCTTGCATTTATTGATTAGTTGTTTAACCAATAATTACCATGATAATCTATATAAAATTGGAAGATGGAGTATAGATTTATATTTGGATATAATAACATCTGTTCATATAATCTGAATATGGTTAATATGATTAGCATGTAGGATATGAATATACATATGTGTCTTTTGTGTTCATTGAAAGAATTTGTGCTTAAAACCCTAATTAACTTGATTCAGATAGGAATATAGTGAGTTGATTGATTAGGGTGTTCCTTGTAATTTTGATTTGTAGAGAACGGATTTAGGAGGATTTGTTCACGTATCTTTCGGAAGAAGTGCGTAAATACTATAAAACATTTTTGGATAATGATACATATTAATTAATTAAGTTAAATGAGAAGTGAATTGATTTAAATGAAATACCAAGAGAAGTTGTAATCTTAGCCAGTTAAATTTGCAGTTAGTCTTGTGAACTTTGGTCTTATTTATTAATTTTGTTAATTTTAATTTTCGTATCTCAAACAATATTTCGTAGTTTAAAGTAGGATTAATTGAATTGAAATTGGTAATCGATAAATATTAACATATTTTCTCGTGAAAACGATATCCTTGCTTACTGAATATTACAAAAGAACGCGAATACTTGCGTGTTAAGTGCTAATAAGAAAATAGACAACAGTATATTATTTTATCAATTGTAATTTATGTTACTATATGTACTCTAAATATTAGCTAAATAATGGTAGTGTGATATTGTAAATGATAATGAAAAATATTGAAAAATTATAAAAATATATTTCTAATTTTCGACCGAATTAATAAGATAATTGTATCTATAATTTTAATTTTAGAACAAAGCAAGTATTAGCTAACATTTTTTATATAAAGTGACTTTAAAATGCTATTAAAATAGTTAGACATATAACCTTACCTAATAAGGATATTCATATTCTTGTTTAGTGTTTATTAAAATACATTGTCTTATTAAGAAAAAAAATAAAAAAAAGGAAGAAGAATAATTGAAAAAGAATTATAAATAAATATATAATAGATTTCAAGTGTCCTAATTGAAATTGGGAGTCACGTTGAAATTGAAATGATTGGTATTTCCAATCTCCTCAAGTCATTGTAGGATAGAATTTTAAAAAAGAACCGAAATAAAAAGAAATTAAGAAAAAAGAAGAAGAATTAAAAAGGATCCCAAATGGATAAAATTGATGGAAACTACAATTAGATAATACAAATACAAAATAAAAACAAACAAACAAATAAAAATAAAAATATTAACCAATCAAATCTATAATAAGTCAACTCAGTTTAGTATCAACCAAACCTTCTCAGTTGATTCAAACAAAAGATCGTTGTTTGTGCTACTATATATATATATATATATATATATATATATATATATATATATATATATATATATATATATATATATATATATATATATGTCGCCCGGTCCGTCGCTAAAGAAGAGTGAACAAGGTATGTTGGATAAGGGTGAGCTTAAGATCTGGACCGTGTGTGTGTATATATATATATATATATATATATATATATTCTTTAGAAATAAAATGAAATAAATAAATGAAACAAACATTTAATTGGGTATTGTTTACAAGAATAACAATTTTATAATTACTAAAATGAATTAAATATAGAAATTGTAAGCATAACAATATTTTGTGCTCAAAATTTTCAATTTTTTAGAAAATACTATATTCTAAGTATCTATTTTTATAATTTATATAGATGATGATTAACAATTGCACGCCACCTCTCCCTCTCTCTCCCGCTCTCTCTCTCTCTGTCTTAAGTAATCACACACGCACATATAGAGGCAATCCAAGCATAGGCCTTACTCATATTTCTCTTGTTTAATACTAGCAAGTCCTTAAGAATGAACTAAAAAAAAGAAAAAAAAAGACCTTGAGATCACCAATTATTAAACTAACACCTCTAGATGTAGAAATTTATTAGTAAGAATCTACTTGGAATAGGTTGAAATTTTCCAAAGACTCTACCTTCTCTTTCATTTTTCTCCTCCCCCAAGTGTTGGTAGTATTTTGGTATTTAGTATTCTTTCCAAATTTATGTTATGCATTGCGATAATTTTCTGTCGAATTACGATTGTGACGAATATTAATATATGAGATTAGTAGTATTATAAAATTGATTCACTATATCAAATATATTATTAAAATATTATCAACTATAGTTATAATTTCGACATATAAAGTCGCAAGATATATCAATATCCTTATTAAGGCAGTTTAAAAAAGTAGAGATTTGAGTTCAAATGGTCTTTCAGTTGAAGCAGAATATTGATAATTTTTTACTACTGCACTTTTGACAAAGGCATAAAATACAAAATTACCCTTATATTATTAATAAAAAAATCAAAAAAAAATCTCATACCACACACCTATCTTGAAATTGTCATTAATGCCTTTAAAAATACTTTTATAATTTTGTAGCAAAGCACAATTTAATTATCTTATAAAATCATTTATATATCAAAAAAAATTATATTTTAAAGTGTTTCCGCGTAGCACTTAGTCCATCAAATATAAATAATGCTAATATCACATAAAAATTATCACATAAAGATCACATATACAAACATGTATATTGTGGACTCTACGTGCCAGATGGAGCCAGAAATATGCATGTGTGTATGTGAGCTTTATGTGACTATTTTTTATGTGATAGTAGCATTGTTGATCAAATATATCTTAGGCATGTGCCAAAACTAGTCCTCCACCGTGGTCCGCCATCTCAACCATGCCCCCCGAACATCCGCAACATCTTTTGTATCTCCACCACCACCCCGAATAATAAAATTCCTCGTATGCCTACTTGACCGTATTTTAAATTCCTTAATATAATCGAAACCTAGTAATTAATTGTTTGTTACATTCTAACGTAATTTTAAAACAAACACTTTGAGCTGGCAAGATTTTGTCTCAAGCTTAAGCTTGTCTTAATTTAATGTCATTTGGATTAGCTTTAGGGGTCATGGTTAGTTAGAGGAATTGAAGGGACCACAGCCTTGGGGGTGGGGGTAGGGGGTAGGGGGTGGGGTGGGGGTGGGGAAGGAAACAGATCTATGTATATTTCTCAAATTTTAAGGTCTCTTGCCCCTTGGTCTCTAGCTTGATCTCCTTAGTTTATTTAGTCAAATGTACTTTCCCTATCTTGATGCTTAAAATTTTTTTAATGATGCCTTTGGCATGGAGTTTAATATTTTTGGTACCAATCAGAATAATTACTTGTTTAATAAAGGTTGGAAAGCCTCTAATCTTGTTTTAGACACTGGAATGCGCTAATTCAGTATCACATTTTGATTAATTTGTTAGGTTTAGACCTTAGGGGGGAAAAATCTAAATTCTGATACTATTTAACAAATTAAGTGATTAATTTGTTAGATTTTGAAAAACAATTCTGATACTATTTTTAACTACTTGGACCAAATCTAAATTCTAACTTATATTTGCATAATTGAACCATTTTCTTTAACATTTAGGTTATTTAGGATATGTTTGGCTGCAAATATAACACTTAGAATTGGACTATTAATTCTAAATCACTTGTTTGTTTTTAAAATTGGACTTAGGATTAATAGTACAGAGATAATAAAATGACTTCAGATGGGGGACTATTAATTATAGAATAAAGTGGACTAATGAATAATGGCATAATATTTTCATTGATATTAGAAGGTATAAATACAATAAGATTACAAGAGAGAATCAATTTGTTACAACCAAAAGATATTGATATCAAACCTAATAACTAAAGAATCAGTCAATCCCTAATTTAAGGGAATGAGATAATTACAATTAACTAAAGAATCAGTCAATCACTAATTTAAGGGAATGAGATAATTAAATTAAATACATTAATTTAATTCTCTATTATGCCCCCGCAAGTTGGAGCTCCTTGAGGTGAGACCAATCTTGTTCAACAAGCCATGGAAACGCGTGCGGGGTAGTGGTTTGGTGAGTGCATCAGCTAGTTGATCCATCGAAGAGACATGAGTGACTCGTAAGACGCCATCTTGGACTTGTTCACGAATGAAGTGAAAGTCGAGAGCTACATGTTTCATGCGAGAATGAAAGACTGGATTTGAGCAGAGGTTTGTTGCTCCCACATTATCACAGTAGATTACCGGTTGTTGTGAGGATGTGACACCAAGTTCACTAAGAAGAGATGTTATCCATCTCACCTCAGCAGCTGTGGAGGCAACAGATCGGTACTCAGCTTCAGTCGAGGAGCGAGCTACTGTTCGTTGCTTCTTAGAACTCCAGGATATCTGGTTTCGTCCGAGGTAGACAATATAAGCACTGGTGGAGGTGAAGTCGTCTTTATTACTAGCCCAGTCGGCGTCTGAGTAGGCGTGTAGAGTGAGAGGCGACTGGCGATGTAACATGATGCCATGATCAATGGTGCCACACAGATATTGAAGAAGTCGCTTGGTAGCATTCCAGTGTTCGGTAGTTGGACGATGCATGTATTGAGATAGTTTGTTGACTACATAGGCAATGTCTGGACGAGTAAGTGAAAGATACTGAAGACTGCCAACTACAGCTCGAAATTCGGTTGGGTCAGTGAGTGTTGTCCCCGACTGAAGAGTGAGGATGGGAGAGGTGGCTAGCGGAGTTGCAACTGGACGTGCATTAGTCATCTTTGTTTGAGCCAACAAGTCTGCTATGTATCTTTGTTGTGAGAGGAGAAGGCCTTGAGAGCAAGGAACAACTTCAACACCAAGGAAGTAGTGAAGAGGGCCGAGGTCTTTGAGGGAGAAGCGACGAGCAAGGACCGAGATGAAGGCTTGGATTGATGTTGCATTGTTACCTGTGATGATGATATCGTCAACATAAACAAGTAACAAGATGGTTATACCTTTATCACTGAAAATGAACAAAGAGGTGTCAGCAACTGAGTTGGTGAAATGAGATGCAAGTAGAAACTGGCGAAGTTCAGTGTACCAAGCTCTAGGAGCTTGTTTGAGACCATATATGGCTTTTCGCAGTTTACAGACATGGAGTGGATGATCAGCATCAACAAAACCTTGAGGCTGGGTCATGAAGACATCTTCAGTGAGGGTGCCTTGGAGAAAGGCATTGTTAACATCAAGCTGTCGAAGATCCCAACCGCGGCTGACCGCAAGCGAGAGGATGAGACGAACGGTGGTCGGCTTTATAACCGGACTGAACGTCTCATGGTAGTCCACTCCTGGCCGTTGGTGAAACCCCTTTGCTACTAAGCGAGCCTTATACCTATCAATAGAGCCATCAGATAAACGTTTAAGTCGAAATATCCATTTGCACCCCACAATATTTTGCACACCATTGGGAGGTACCAGTTCCCATGTGCCATTTCGAACCAAGGCATCAAACTCTTCGGACATCGCCTTTCTCCATTTGCCATCTTTGATGGCTTGAGTTACACATGTGGGTTCAATTTCTGAGGCAAGTTGGGCCGAGAGGTTGAGTTTAGTGATTGGTTTGTGGATGTTATTTCGAGAACGAGTGACAATTGGCGAGGTGCGAAGCAAGGATTGTGATGATGGGGCTTCGGAGACTTGAGGAAGTACTGGTGGAGGTAAGACCAAAGGGACAGGCGGGGACGTGCAAGGAGCAGGTGCAGGTATTGGGTTGGGTAGTATGGGGGATAAGTTGTTTGGGAAAGTAGGCAAAGTAGGAGGCTGGTCGGGTAAGGAAATGGGGAGTACTTGGGGCAAGTCATTGTGGGCTACCATAACCGTTTGTGTGGTGGAGTCAACTGGCGAAGAGCCGCTGGAACTACCTTCGGATGATGGGTATGAAACCGGGAGAATAACATGTTGTGGGAGCCATGTGTCACATGTCAAGTTATCAGGACGAGCGAGATGTGGATCAACTTTAGACATGGGAAACTCAGACTCAACAAATCGAACATGACGTGAGATGAAGATCTTTTGAGTATTTGGATCAAGACACAGATAAGCACTCTGAGTGAGGGAGTAACCAAGGAAGACACAAGGTGTGGAGCGACTAGCGAGTTTGTGAGGTGAATATGGACGGAGCCAAGGATAGCATAGACAACCAAAGGCTCGAAGCTTGGAATAGTTGGGCGGCGACTCAAAGAGTTTATGATAGGGAGAGGTCATATGGAGAGTTGGTGTCGGAAGGCGATTTATGAGATAGACTGCAGTGGAGAAGGCATATGACCAGTAGGTTAGTGGTAAGGTAGCTGTAGAGAGAAGAGTAAGTCCTGTTTCAACAATATGGCGATGTCTACGTTCCGAGAAGCCATTGTGTTCTAGAGTGTGAGGTGGTGAAGTGAGATGCGAGATTCCATGTGTAGATAAGTATGTGGCGAGACCAGTGGATTTGGCGAGACCTATATATTCCCCCCCAATGTCAGAGTAGAAGGTGACTATTTTATTTTTGAAGTAGTTTTCAACAAGAGCTCGAAAACGAGGAAAAATAGTGGCAACATTAGATTTACGTTTGAGGGGGTAAAGCCATATGTAGTGCGTGAAGTGATCCACAAAAATAACATAGTATTTGTAACCATTGAAAGAATAGATAGGTGAGGTCCACACATCAGAATAAATAATTCGGAGAGGGGAAGTCGACACAATTGATGATTGAGAAAAAGGTAATTTATGACTTTTATTGCAGAAGTAATCATTACAATGAAAATGCTTGGAACTAGAGACATCTAAAGGTAAACCAAACTTAGATACTATGTGACGTTGGATTGACTCGGATGGGTGACCAAGACGATGATGCCAGGCATAGGAGGATACTTTGGTACTGGTGAAGACCGAAGGATGAGAAGCAGGGTGCGAAACCGGTAATTCATACACACCATCTTTAGGTTGTCCTTCGAGCAGTATTTCCCCTGTCAGTAGATCCTTCACACGAAAAGAAGATGGTAAGAACTCAATCAAAGTGTTATTAGTTTTGCAAAATTGAGATATAGAGACTAAGTTTCTTTTCATGGCAGGAACAAATAAAACATCATGTAATTGAAAAGTGTGAGAGTATGTTTTAAGAGAGGCAGAACCAGTTTTGGAAATGTGTAACCCAGTGCCATCACCGATTTCAATGTCATCAGACCCGTCGTATGGAGCATGAAGCGAAAGGTTGCCGAGGTCAGCAGTGACATGATGAGAGGCACCACTGTCGAGAAGCCAGGTTGGGGTCTCAACACCTGATGTTGTGGCTACATGTGCCTTTGGGTACCACTGAGATCCATTATGCGATGAGCGAGGAGCACCGTGTGAGGGGGCGGGTACAAGCTGAAAGAGGGGACACTAAGTAACTGTGTGGCCCTGTTGGCGGCATCCTTGGCACTTGCCGAGATAAGGCCTCTGCTGGCGAGTTGTGGCATGAAGAGGCTGAGATGGCTGTTGTCGAGAAGCAAGATGTGGTAGGTGTGTCTGTTTTGACACTGGCCGATGTGGATTACTGAATCTGGTCGACGCAGCGTTGGCCGTGGCGAGATGCGAGAAGGAAACAGATTGCGACTGCTGAAGTGTCAGTTCCCTGTTGATTAGTTTCTCATGAAGCTCATCAAATGATATGGGGTTGTCCCTACCTGCCACTATATCGGTAATATGGCGATAGTCATCACCGAGACCCTCTAAGATCGTCTCAATGATGTCTTCATGGTCCATTGGTTTACCGAGTGCAGCAAGTTGATCAGTGCGACACTTGACGTAGTGCATGTAGTTCGATATGGACTGGGAGCCCTTCGTGGATTTCTTGATCTGGTCCTTGAGTTGCTTTATGTGACCACGAGTCGGGCGAGCATAGGTGTTGGCAAGGGTTTGCCATGCTTCGCGGGAGGTGGCTGATTGCTGGATTAGCGGAATAAGAGAGTGAGAGATGGAACCAACAAGGGCGCCAAATAGCAGTTTGTCTTGGCGAATCCATGGCAGAAAATCTGGGTTGGAAGCTTCAACACTGTTGGTGGTTATGGTGCGAGGAGGACATGGATGATTGTTATCAATGTATTTGTAGAGGTCGTACCCTATGAGAATGGCCTCAATCTGGAGTTTCCAGGCGAGATAATTTGTGGAGGTCAATTTGATGATGGATGGATGAGAGATGTTTATGAGTTGAAGACTTTGGGTTGGATTGCCTGGGTTAGGAATGACAATACTCTGATGATCAGTGGCCATGTTGGGTCTTCTGCTAGGATTGGCGGAAGATTATTTTAGGACCGACTAAGGCTTTGATACCATATAGAATAAAGTGGACTAATGAATAATGGCATAATATTTTCATTGATGTTAGAATGTATAAATACAATAAGATTACAAGAGAGAATCAATTTGTTACAACCAAAAGATATTGATATCAAACCTAATAACTAAAGAATCAGTCAGTCCCTAATTTAAGGGAATGAGATAATTACAATTAACTAAAGAATCAATCAATCACTAATTTAAGGGAATGAGATAATTAAATTAAATACATTAATTTAATTCTCTATTATTAATACCATGTCCAACTAGGTATTATAATCTTTACCATTTGGAATTAAAATTTTGTGGACAAAGTTAACAATTACTTTTTTTAAAAAATGACCAGCGTATCCTGTTATATTTATCTATACTCACACTATTGAAAATATGATATTTTAGTTATTAATGGTCAGAGTATAATAGCCCAAACGATAAATGTTTATCCAATCTTTTAAACAATCATAGAGAAAATAAATATAATATGAGATTATTTTAAATTATTCCATGAATAATCCCGCTCTAAACAAACACATGATTAAGACTATTTAATTCTAGGATTAGTAATCTTGAGATTATATAATACATGAGAATATAGTACTGGTATTATAATTCTCGCAAACAAATACTCTTTTCTTTCCAAAATTAGAGATACAATTTGACTTTTGAGGTCAAATGACGACATATTAAACTTCAAATTGATGTAAATTTATTTAATTTTAGTTGATACAATTATTATAATTGTATAGTATATAACAAAATTTATTAATCAGAAAATTTATTTCATTCTAAATTTTTATGAGTCATACCAATTTTAAAGTTTAATATGTCGTCGTTTGACTTTAAAAATCAAATTGTATCTCTAAGGATTTATTTACCGTGTACACTTAAAAGATCGTGGATGCCCACGAGGCTTCTAGACTTGTGCATTTAGGTAGTGTTTGATAAAATTAAATATTAAGATCTGAACAGTTTAGACCTTTGAATAATGTAGAGCATCTGAATAAAATTGTATTTGAATGAAAAAATGTTGTTTGATAATTAATTTTTTCAAAATGTCTTAATAACAGTATTTTACCATATTACCCTCTGAACTTTTTTTTCTTTCTCATCCTTTACTCTCTTATCAAATCCATAACTCCTCCGTAATCTCATTTTCTTTCCTACCAGTAAAATAATTGATCAAGAACATAATTAAGAAAGAAACACAAACGATCTCATTTTTCTTTGAACAAAATTATCAGGTAATGTAACAAAGCAAATAAAGCATACAAAATCAAGTTTCCTTTGAATATGGTCACTCAATGCTGCACAAACAGAAGGCAAAAGCTTTGATTCAACAAAGCTCTTGGCTTTCACCTGCCCATACCAAAGCAACAAGCACACCCCAGATATCACCGCACAGAACACAGAGCACCTAATTAGAAGTAACCCCTCTTCCCAAACTGGAGCCAAAGACCTAACTAAAGTTTTTCTCCGAGAAATGTAATGTAATTTCAGAACCAACAAAATCCCATAAGAAAAATTCAATTAAAGGTTTGTTGAGATGGATTTGGGTTTGGAGAAGAAGGGGCGGGATTGGGTGGGCCATGGTGGGATTCGGGATCGGAGAGAGAAGTCAAGGTAATGGAAGGAGGAGGTGATCGGAGGGGGAGATCGGAGAGAAGGGATTCGTCGGAATAGAGGGGTTCATCGTCTTCGGCGTCGAAGCCTTCGAAATGGGAGGCGGTGGATATTAATGATTGAGTGGGGAATATTAATGATTGATGAGAGTTTGACAATCTGACGAGTTCGAGGACGTAGGAGGATTTCTGGAGGTGGGAGAGCTAGATCGGAGCGGTTGGAGATGGAGAAGTTGAGGGATACAAGAGGAAATTATTAATATTGAAGAGGTCATTTTTGTCCAAAAAATAGTTTATGTAGTTCAGAACTACCTTTGAATATTATAGATTTAATTTTATAACTTACCGATTAAGAAGCAAAAAAAAATCTACCAAACAAGTTTTGTCTCTGACCGAATTAAAGGCATATTCATTAAAAGCTATTCAGATGTAAACAAACATTACCTTAATTGGATTAACCACGGAGAAGTTATTTAGCTAGTAAAGTCACTCCAAACGAAATGGTAGCCCATTCTATCAAGAACCAAATGGAATGCAAACCTTTTACTTACTATTATATAGTGCGGACCAGACCCATTCCGGCACAGGCCACATACTCACTGATCAATTCAATGAACATTGGACTGCCCATTTTCAGATAGTCCATTGGATTAAACATTTAGCCCACTCCTAAAAATGAGAATTTGGTTTAAAATTTTGTTAGAGTTAAATGCATTGGTAATTGATATTTCCGCTTGTAAAAATAATATTTTCACATAAATCTCTCTCACATGGTAGTGAAACCTATTCACTATTAATGTGAAAGGAATAATGAGAAAATATCAAAATTTCATGTGAAAATATCAGTTCCCAAATGCATTTTGTATCCCTTAAGTTTATCTCATTTTGCATATATCTTATATTCCAAACGCGATAATTTGCATTCCACACTTTTAACAAACCAGCACATAACATCCTCTGGCCCAAAATTTGTCGTTAAAAGTGCAAAATTCGTCGCTTTTAAACACCAACCCCATCACTTTTAGCTATTGATTTTGGATCGGAGGGTGTTATGTGTCGGATCGCTAAAAGTGCATGATACAAATTGTCACATTTTGAAATATAGAATGCAATGAATAAAATGAGCTAAACTTGAGAGGCGCAAAACGCATTTAACGCATTGACTTATTAACATCTTATGGAGAAAGTCTCACGCCACCCCCAAGAGTCCACAAATACAATTAGCAAAAGAAAAAATAATATATTTTATATATTTAAAAACATTTTTAATAAAATGTGAGTTAGTAGAAAAAATTAACTAGTAATGAGGGCATATTAAATTTCATGTATGCTACATTGCATCAAAATATAAAAAGGGTTCATCCTCTTTTTTGTTATTTCTGTCCATATAGTCCATACATTAACTATAGTTGAGTAACTTCACAACAACACAAAATTCGTTTTCCCTAAATCTGTTCAAAGCCCAAATATAATCTTCTTCTTCGTCTCTATCTTTATGCTCGGGAATTAAGAGTAAATTTGTAGAGAGAAAGGAATAATAATTTAGTAAAGTAGCACTCCTACTACTGAAGAAAAAAGAAAAAAAAATGAGGTTGAAAGTTGTGGAGAGAGAAAGATTAAGAGGATGAGGATGAGGAGGGAGGAGGGAGGAGGGGGGAGAGGGGAGGGGCGAGGGAGGAGAGGGGAGGGTAGTAAATTCTAAAAATAGCCTACTCCATGTTCAGATTTCTAGTTTACATCTAATTTAGTTGAGTTTTCTGAAAATAGGCTAAAAGCCACTTGAAATGGCGTTGGGAATCAAAAGTTCAAATGCGTTAGAATGATGAGCATCATTTCAATGTCTAATTTTATTCTTAATTATATTTTTTTGTTTATCCGATTTTTTTTAAATAAATTTAATTTTTAAAGAATATTTTTTTAAAAAAAAATAATACTTTTTTTTTGTAAAAATTTGATAATTTATTTTTGTAGAAAGTAAATTTGAAAATAAAAAATTAAATGCCATTTGAAATAACAAATTTTTTTTTTGAAGCAAATGTGGATGGAAATAGATGTCAGACTATTTTGGTATAAAGCATGCATAGAGGTTGAACGTCATTTCAAATGGCGTTGGAACTTTTTGTTTTTGTTTTTTTATAAAGCAAATATGGAATGGATTAGTCAAATGTGAGTTTGAATGCCATTTGAAATGGCGTTGGATTTTTTTTTTTAATAAAGCTAATGTGAAAATAGATGACAGTTTTTCTGACAGAAAAAATGTGGAATAGAGCTTGAACGCCATTTGAAATAGCATTGGAACATTTTATTTATTTTTTACAAAGTTTATTTGGACGCCATTTCAAATGGCGTTCAAACAATTTTTTTTACAAAGCAATTTTAGAATATATGTTACTACTTCAACGCCACTAGAAGTATTTGAAAATAAAAAAATATGTATACTTGGAATATATGTTCTTAATCAGTTTTTTTTTTAATCGTTGTTAATCAGATTTTTTTAAAAAACAAAAAACTTATCCGATTTTTTTTTAAGAAAAACAAATTTATTTTTTAAATAATTTATTTTTTAAAAAAAGAAACTTAATAAAAAAAATTATAGAGCAAATTTGAAAATAAAAAAAATTAACGCCATTTCAAATGGTGTTGGAACAAAAAAAAAAATTATAAAGCAAATGTGTCAGCTTTTTTTTATAAAGCAAATGTCAGCTTGAACGCCATTTGAAATAGTATTGGAACATATATATATATATATATATATATATATATATATATATATATATATATATATATATTGATGCCATTTCAAATGGCGTAGAAACAATTTTTTTTATTATAAAACAAATGTGTCAACTTTTTTTTATAAAGCAAATGACAGTTTGAACGCCATTTCAAATGGCGTTGAAACATTTTTTTTAGATGCCATTTCAAATAGTGTTGAAACATTTTTTTTCCTTTGCAAAGCAATTTTGGAATGTATGTCATACTGTTACTACTTGAACGCATCAAATAGCGTTGATTTTTTTTTATAAAGCAAATGTAAAAATAAAAAAAATTGTATACTAGAACGCCATTTCAAATGGCGTTGTAATTTTTTTTTTTTGTAATTTTTAAATTTTTTTTTAATAAAGTGAACTGATGCTTACCTTCTTTCTATTTTTAGATTTTAGTTATCCCACAATTTCACTATTGTAAGTGCACGCCTAAAACTAGTAAAACTAACAGTTTTTGAATAATTTATTTTATTAAAAAACAAAGAGATTGGCCTTAGCCTTTGAGCGCCACTTAAAGTGGCGTTGATTTTTTTTTTATAAAGCAAATTTGAAAATTGATGTACTTGAGCGCCACTTGAAGTGGAGTTGAAACCTTTTTTTTAAGTTTTCAAATTATGTCAGACTATTTAACGCCACTTGAAATGGCATTGGAATCTTTTTAATAAAAAAAAATTAACTCATAGGCGTTGTAATTTTTTTAATTTTTTTTATAAAGTAAATTTTAAAAGATTCGAATTGAACGCCACTTGAAGTCTTATATACTCTTTCATTTTCAACGTCAATGACAAAGATTGGACATAAAAAAAATATTGATGTCTGTAAAAAAGTTCAGAAGATCAAAACTCGTTTTAAAATTTTGATATGTTTTTTTAAAAACCATCACTCCTTCAACACATAGTTGGGAGTCTAATTCTCTATTAAACTGCATTTCACCATGTCACAAACTTTTATACTAAATACAATCCAATAAGATATGCACAAGAAAATCTAAACTTATCTATCTATGCACCCGATCATGTGTACCACATAGCCTCCCTCTATCTCTAGCCTCTCTCGGAAGTCCTCTACGTGGTTCTCGAATGTGTGCAGGTGGAGGTGTAGGTGTTGATGACTAGAAAGATGAAAATTGTGGCAGTGATTGAAGTGGACTAGGGAATAGTTGTGTAAATACTAAATGATGCGGAGTACAAAATTTAGATGGATCATAGTCCATATCATGATCTGTCTCTACATCATCTTATAGCGTCCAAGATGAAGATGGGATGTCGCATGGCTGAGATGTTGACGGGATGTCCTCACGACCTCTAATATCATCACCTCTTAGGTGTTCAGTGTAAACTGGTGTTGAGGATGTATCCGTACGTCGTCTGTCACGTACACGTGGGCGGAGTTCCCTAGATTGTGTTAGTTGATGGCTTAACAAGTGTGTGTAACATTTGTAGATTTTGCGATTCTGGGGACATAATCCTTATACGAAGGGAAGAATGTAATCATTGTAAATTTTGTAAAAATAATTATAAATATTTATCGAATAAAATAAATATTTTAATGGGAAATTATTCTTGTGAATAATTTGTTTGGTGTAATTATGTTACCCAGATATATGTGGGTTACTTGTATATTTTGATGCGTAATTTTGATACGCTAATGGATTAGGAATGTAATTAATCCAAGTAAAAGAATTTAATTTAATTTAATTAAGAAATGACTAAATTGAAATTCTAATTAAATGATAAAATCCGAGTGTAAGGAATAAGATGTTCCGAATATGTAGAAATTAAAATGTCTAATTTAATTTCTTAATAAACCTAATTCAGATCAATTTTAAAATATACTGGTTGGTTTATTGAGTAGATATATGGGATGTTTGGGATGTCAACCAATTAAAAACAAGAAAATATATAGATTAATTAGAGCAAAATGAAAGACATTCAGGAAAATCAAACCCCTGAGAAACCAAAACTGCTCAAACCTTATATCTCCCAGTAATGTTCATTGAACCTAAGTGAAAATCACGTAAAGTCTTATTCTTCAGTTCATTTTGCAACATAAGGCAGAGTTCATATAGAGAGAGAGGGAGTGGGTTTACAGTGATTTTGATAGGAAGCACTAGAAAATCAAGGAGAAACAAACATTTTCATCATCTAATCAAGCTAAGGAAGATTCAAGAGGTAAGAAATAAACTTCAAAACTCCTAATTTTTATTCCTTAAGTTTTCTGTTAGAAATTGTTTGGTTGAATGAGTTGGAGAAGAATTAAATTACGTCATTTCAATGGATTAATAATCTGATTAGTGTCATTTGCAAGTGAAACCAAAGTAAATAAATTCGAATTTGTGTGTAAAAGAGAAAAATGGACTTTTGAACTACTTTTAGTTATTTTGGTATGTTTTAAGGGTTATTATGGTTATGTTGTTGTGTTTAAAGAAATAAATTGATGGTTGAATGTTATACTCCTTTGAAATACGAAAAAACTCGATTTAAATGAATCAAAACGGAGCTAAAACGAATTCGTGGAGGATGATTTCGTAAAAGATGTCAAAATAAGAAAATCTAGCATGAACACTGAAATTGGATCCTTAAAATGGTCTGTTATAGTTTCTGAAATGTTTTAATTGCTCTGTAGAATTATAGTTTTGTGTTTAATGAATTTATTGAGTTAAAAACCAACTAATCTGGAGTTTAGATGAAGAAGTTATGAGTTTTGTAAGGAAGCAGAGTCTGAATTCAAGTACTGGAAAAACTAATTCTACAGGTGGGCGTTGTCGCACAGTGATCCAGGCTTAACTGGGCACTGCCGCGCTAGTACCAAGGCCAAATGTGGCGCGGCCGCGCTGGTAACAGATCAGACCCAGTAAAGAGTTTTTAAAAGGGAAGTCTATGGGAGATTTATATAATCAATCCTAATAAACATTAAACACCTAAAATGGAGTCATAATATATTGTCATACTAAGTGTCGATTAGAGAAGGAAGAATTATAAACCGAAAGATAATGTTAGCATAAGCGATTAATTAACATTGTTTCATGACTAATTGTTATATCTACGTGATTTAAATGTGTAGGATATTTAAAGGAAGTGAACTGTAACTTTGTAGCGAACTCGCAAGGCAAGTTTCCTAACATTTGCATATAATTTGACATTTAGCAAGGTTTCTTAATCCGTACAATACCTATGTTCTTGTACGAATTTCCTATGTATAAATGAGTTTTCCAATTCTTTTTGAAAGCATTACTTTGATAAATACCACTTGTTCAACTATGAATCATTGTGGCTCTATTTCTTATTGAATCATGACTTATTTATGTACTATTGTTCGAGATAATATTGTTATCAAATCTTTGAATGACTATTGAACCCTTTTGATTAGGCTAGTCCATAGTTGATGACCGTTCTAAAATTTTAGAATTCTTTCTGAAGTTATTTCAAATCAAATTGTTTTTGGAGTGGATTCCTATGATAAAACTGAGATGAACAACCCTATATCCGGGGTAAATGTTATCAAAAACTATAATTCTAAGCTACTCAATAACGATGATATGTCTGTGCACAATACATAGTACGAAAGGCTGATCACCGGAAGTACGAGGAAAGATGATCCATAATCTTTTGACTGTTAAAGGTTACAGTAGAAATACTCGTAAACCTATGACACAGTTCATGGTCTTGTGACCCTCAGTATATACATCTGAAATCAAAATCTATGGTTTAAATTGAAAATTGACTATCTTATTGAATTCTCAAGTTCTTGATTAATTGATGATCTGTTCTAATAATGGACTTTCTATTCAGTTGAAGAATAATCATCTATTTCTTTCATAAGTCATTTGTTGTATACTATTATACTTGTGGGAAATTTTATTGCTCACCCTTTTATAACCATTTCAGCTAAGGTCGAGGAACATGAGAAGCCTTCTTCAAGCAAAGGTAAGGGCAACATGCAGGAGTAGATGACCTCTAGTTTATATGTTTATATAATGAGTTGTGTAACATAAACTTCATCTAATTTA
This sequence comes from Panax stipuleanatus, assembly GCA_020205555.1. NCBI lineage: Eukaryota > Viridiplantae > Streptophyta > Magnoliopsida > Apiales > Araliaceae > Panax > Panax stipuleanatus. Next base: position 137,999,281 of record CM035115.1, on the reverse strand, counting down.
ATTATCTCAATTAAATTAGAACTACTCCATAAAATCATCACACATCAATTAAATAAAATATTAAATATTAATTTAATTAATATATAACACTTAATTAAATTACTCCATAATAATCACATTATTTATTTATTTAACTCAATAAATAAATCAAATCAAATATTTATTTAATTCAATAAATATTTACAATTAATATATAAAATTCTCATTCGTTACAATCTTCCCTCCTTAAAAGAATTCTGTCCCCAGAATCACAACAAAAAAAAATCTCGTCTGTTATATTCTTCCCCCCTTAAAAAGATTATATCCCCAAAATTGGTACATAGAGGTTTACACAAATAGCTAAGCAAATAATTAGGAATACGTTTTCTTTATTACATCTTCGAGTTCCCACGTGGCTTCTACAGCATTGTGGTTCCTCCAGATTACCTTAACAGATGGTATCACTTTATTTCTAAGTACTTGTTCTTTTCTATCGACTATTTGAACAGACACTTCTTCGTATGTTAAGTCTTTATCAAACTATAAAGGCTCGTATTCTATTACATGCATGTAGTCGTGTTTAATTATTAAGTTAATAATTTATTAATCACATCACATAATCATATTACTTGCTCACATAATTAAATCAAATAATAATTATGTACTCATATTATAATTAAACAAATTATAATTTAAACATTCACTTTAATTATAATTAATCAAATTATAATTACGTCTTATATTAATTAAATTATAATTAAATAAATTATAATTTATAATTAATCAAACTATATCATTAAATTATAGTTAAACAAATTATAATTTAAATTAACATTCAATTGATTAAAATTAATCAAACTATAATTATAATTAACCAATTATAATTTAAATCTTTGCTTTAATTATAATTAATCCAATTATAATTACATATTATATTTTATCCATATAATATATTACTATTTATTTAGCATTTTAATGTATGCCTATTATGTCATAAAATTTATAACATACAATTAGCTTTTTATGATATAACAAAATATATAAAAAAAAATAACACATCTTGATTTTCTACACCCCCCCCACCCCCGTCGGGGCAAGGGTTTTGACCTTGATAGGCCCGCCGGGGCGGGCCCCCCTATAGGGTCGGTAGACATATTCACGAACTGTGTAGAGAAAAAGCCAATTTGGCTTATTTCTCCACATCGAGTTCTGAATTCAGCCAACATAATACATATAACACTTTACAGAAAACATAATATTAAAGTTTCTAACATGTTTTAACACATTAAATCATTAAAACACATAATAAAAACTCAATTTCATGATTTTTGAAGAAAAGCCATTGTTAAGTGTTCTTGATGAAATTGAACACTAAACTTTTATTTTTAAACCAATTCACACAATTTCAAGCATAGTAATTAAATCCTTAAACATGTTATCATCATCTACAATTAATTTAAACAAAATGAACAATCAAACATGGATTCCTTTGATTTTTAAGAGAAAACTATACATATATATATAATTTCAAAATACTTTCACTGTAACTCTTTGAAGAGCATGGATTCCTCATGTTCATCATATATGCATGAATTAACAACTAAACCAAGCATACAATCATACATAAACATGCTATAAAATAATATATATATATATATATATATATATATATATATATATATATATATATATATATATAAACCATGATCATACAATTTCCATAAAATTTTATGTTTACAAAGAATCACTATATGAAAAACATAAAACAAAATATATAAACTGAATTTAGAGGTTATACCCTTTGATTAGTGGTAGGAGAAAAGATGAAGATGATGGTGTTGAATTTCTCAAACTTACTTCTCCTTCTCTCTTCTTCCTTTTCTCTCTATCTTTTTTCTCTTCTCTGTATTCTCTTTTCGTTGTTTTGTTCTAACACTGACTAACCTTTCTAACTAACGTATAATATAATACATATATTATACATGTGACACCCCCAAATCCCAAGAAACTCCTCACTTCATACGGCATCTTCGGTTGATCCCAATTCATCACGGCTTCAACCTTCGACAGATCTACCGAAATCCCATCCTTATCGATCACATGGCCCAGAAATTACACACGTTCTAACCAGAATTCGTACTTCGAGAATTTTGCGTAAAGCTTTTCTTGTCTCAGCGATTCCAACGTTAGTCTCAAATGTTCGGTGTGTTCATGACGCCCCCAAATTCGGACCGCCACATTCTATAATCTGACACCATGATAAAAATATTACGACTAATTGTCGCATGGCAAAGCGGAATAATTCACAATACCGAATATATTACATTTAATTAATATAATTTATTCTCGTTCCAAGGTCTCGAAACATAAACATTGGTTACATAACTTAGACATAACTTAAGCATATATAACCATAACTAATACATAATAGGATAAATTCTTATTACAATTATAAGTCATACATAACATTAAGCTACTCAGCAGCCTTTCCCTTGCCCTTGTCGGTACTTGAGGGTCCGCACTGCTCTGTCTTAACTGAAATATTTTAGGAAAAGCAAGAATGAGAAACAAGTTTGCTCAGCAAGTAATATAACAACAAGGGTGAGTAATATAGTTCTCGAATCTCAAAAAGGGTATAGTAAGGTATGATAGTTCAAAGATAGCAAGAATATCAATAGTTCTCAATAAAAGTCGCTAAGGGTAGAATAATATCAATATGATTCAAAATTAAATCAATTTAAGATTTCAAGAGACTGAATACTGAGCAGTCACAAAGGACTATGAACTTCTACTAGAATTAACAAAAATATACTGATAATCCAATAAAACAAGTACAACAGGTGATCAGCCTAAAGTACTCTACGGTATGCATATCGTTCAATCATACTAAAGTGCGCACGTCGGTCTCCCGACAAGTATAATTTCCCTTCAAATAAGGTTGTTCATCTCAGTTAAACACAAGATCCCGCACTAATCAATTAGTTTGGGTCGCCTTTCAACAATATAAGTCTAGCCGAATCAAATGGCATATATCACAACAATTATAAGTTCAATCCCAAGATTTAAAGCTCGAAGAAAATGAATAGACTTTTATCTTATTCAAGAAGTATATAGTTTATAATACATGACTTGCAATCTCAAAGATTTACTTGTACGATAATAATAACACAAGATTTATGAAAACTTAATAAAGAGTAAGGTTAGGAACTTGCTTACAACGTTCTTTGGATAAAATAAATACAAGGATAGAATACTTGCACCGTAAAAGAGTGTAAGTTAGAGAACTTGCCTTATGCGTAGTTTATCCACGAAAAGCTAATCAACACTTTGAATTCGTATCGTAATATAGTTACGTACATATGGTATTCATTAGCTAGGCACATTCGGTAATCAAGTTCGATATTCAAGTTAGATATATACACATGGTACTACCTTAGTCAAATGTCATTACATACTTATACACATATGGTACGGATTCAGTTTATAATTTGCCACGAAATCAAGTATCACTCGTATAGCATTATGTCATATTGCTTTAAATCGATTTAGGTTCTCATTATCTATGAAATTCCTTTTCTTAATTAAAACATCTTCATAGTAGGCTACTAGCATGTATCAGTAACAATTAGACTTGTTTAGTAGCTATAGCTTTTATATGAGTCAACTGCCAAAACCAGATTAACAAAACTGACTAACTCCTAATTCCAGGCCGGCGCAGCTGCCCCTTGGTTAGGCCTAGGGACGGCGCAACTGCGCAGTCCCCTGGCCAGTCCAAGGTTGAGCCTTGCATTTCTTTTTCTGTCCCGTACCTTAACATACTTAACCAATTACTCTTAACATACATTCATGTCAAAGGGCTTCTTATAAGCGTATGACCATCTTAAGTTCACTTATACATGTCATGGTCTTAGTCAAGGATTTACACGGAATTAAGATCAAATAGGGTCATGCAATCACAACGCATACAATTTAATCATAGATACATGTGAGAAGGTCATATAAATTATAATATACATGCTCGCGATTGTCCACATCATTTATTAATAACTAGCATGGTTTATCACTTTAAAAACATGCTTAACTCATGCTTGGTTAACCTGTGACACCCCCAAATCCAGTATCTTAATTTTCACAGGATTTGGTGTTCACTGTTCCAATATCATACAACTATCTACCCATAAATAATAAAATTCATTTATTAGATAAATAAATCATCATCTTACATCATCTGAAATACCCCAGGTTATACTAAACCTTAAATCTCTGTTGCGGAAACGTAAATAAATAAGTCTTAAATCATCACACATAAATCTTAAACTTTAACATTATTCATGACAACACAAGTCTTCATCACTTGTTAGCTTTTCCTTTGCCCTTGCTACTAGAAGGTACATAACTTCGTTCATTATTAGCTGCAATGTTATTATGCAAGAGTGAGCACGAATGCCCGCAAGTATAAAAATATGACAGAATAATAACATGCGACTGAAAGAATTCTGAATAACAGAAAGCTCAACATTTGAATCAAGAATATTAATCAATAGTCAAATTACTTCTCAACTTTTGAATCAAGAGTCAAATTACTTCTGAGGGTCATTAAGACCTTGAACCGAGTCTTAGGTTGTAAAGTATATTAACCTTTCCAAACTTTAACAGTCATAAGACTATAGACTTTACTTCTCGTACTTAGGGAGATCAGCCCTTCGTACTGATACTGTGCACACTATCTTAACGCTTTAAGCATCTTCATTAATTCCCTATATTAGGGTTGTTCATCTCAGTTTGACATCAGAATCCGCACCAAATAAAGTTGGTTTGGATAACTCAATAAATGATATTCAAATTGAATATTAACTTCTCAAGGTATACAATCGAATAAGTATTGTACACTTAAATGATACTTTTAAAAGAATCATGGCATCTCATGTGAAATTCTAAACTCGGATATTCAAGAGTAAGAATTTGCTCAACAATAGTAATTAAGCATAGCAATTGCTTAATTTAAAGAGTTTAGTTTAGGAGACTTGCCCAACAATAATAGTAAGTTAGGGATAGAAAACTTGCCTCGTGCGCAGGCTACAATTATTACTCACTTCTTTAATTACTCTTACCTATCAATACATTCACAATATCAATTAATCATAAGTTCGATATGATTATTGATTTACAATAGTATTCTTCAAACTTATTATTAGGTTTTCAAATAATGGTTTACGTTGATTAATTAATTGTTAATTAATCACATAACTTAAGTTATTAACTTGTATTAATAACTCATTACATACATAACATGTCATCATGTTAATTAGATTTAAAATAATGTCTTAATGTTTATAACACATTATTTAACCTTTACAAATAATAATTTAAGTCACGTAATTAATTTATTAATTAATCACATAACATAAATTATTAAACTCATATCAATATTTTATTATATTTATACAACATGTGTTCATGTTCATTAGACACAAAACACATTTCACAAATTTCCAACACTTAGCAATTTTTTTCAAAATTTTCGGACAGGCGCGGCCGCGCGCCATTTTGCCTTGAGGTCGGCGCGGCCGCGCGGCTGCGAAATTTCAGAATCTGAAGTTCGCGAACGAACACAGATTTTCTCCCATTTTCTCCCAATTCACATCATTACACTGATTTATAATGTTACCCATGAAGTATAAACTTCACAGGAACATTATATATCACTTATAACATGTTCTTAACATTTCAAGTCATGTAATTACACAAATCAACATATTAATTTTCACTATTCTTCAAAACTTTCAAGAGTTTAATGAAAAACATAAAAAAAAATCTCCTTACGGATTCGTTACTACACCGAATCCATTCATTTCAATTTCATTTTCTTTGTTTTAACATATACAATCATATTCATGTATCAATTTAAATATAAACATATGATTCAATCATTAATTTAACCCATATGGGTTATTCACCCATATTCAATAATTTGTAATTTCATAAACCCAATTATTAACAAAATTACTTGGTGTAATCACTGTGAATCATGAATGTATAGCCTAAATTATATCATAGACATATGTTAATATATATATATATATAGCCATGAAATCATCAATTGTCAATTTTCTCCATTGACAGAGGACTTTTACAAAACACGTATATGAAAACTTTGTAAATCTTTGAAAACCCAATTAAAGGCCAAATTATATAAAATTGATCCTTTAAAACATGATTATATGTTAGAAAAACACGTTATGATCCCATACCCATATAGATAAAGCCATATCGTAACCCAATTGGGAAACCCAATTTCACAGAAAACTCTAAACTCGTATATGAAAACTTTAGAAAATATAATTTTAAAAACTTTGAAAGAAGATTACCCTTTGTTAGTATGAAGATAATCAAAGACAACACTTAAGATTTTCTCAAATCTCTTTCTCCCTTTCACTCTCAATTTCTTCTTCCCGATCTCTCTATTTTCTTCTCTGAACTTTTCTAATTTTTTTTTCTGACTTTGAAAATAACTTATGTCTGACAATTATATACGTATATGTATATATATTATACCGTTGTATAATAAACGGATTAACCTCTCTTAAGGCCTTGTTTGCCTTCCTCTTCTTTTCTTTTCCCATTTATTTTAATAAACTAATTTACTATATAGTTAATTGTTACCTTACTTAATGATTAATTAATTTTATTTAAATCAATTAAATAAAATAAGATAATTCACATTAAATCACATTTTCACATAATTAATATTTTTATTTATTAATTATGTCAATTCATTAATTTATTAATTAATTATTAAATTAACTAAAGTAACATATGCTTATTTAATTAATCAAATAAACTCAATTAAATATATTCTTTGAACTATTAAATTACTACATATTAATTTAATTAATGTCACAGATATAATTAAATTAATTTATCACAAATTCATAAATTAATTATTTAATTCAATAATTAAATCATTAAAAATATTTATTTATTTTAATAAATATTCAAATATCTTTACAAAATTCTCGTTCGTCACATCTTTCCCCCCTTAAAAGGATTCTGTCCTCAGAATCGCGGTTCGATTAAAAATTTCGTCCCATCACATTCTCATAACCAAAATATTTATTTATTTCAATAAATATTCAAAACAACTTTGCAAAATTCTCAATATTTATTTATTTCAATAAATATTCAAACAACTAACTTTGCAAAACTCTCGTTTGTCACATCTTTCCCCCCTTAAAAGGATTCTGTCCCCAGAATCACGTTCATCTATTCAAGAAAATAATTATGGATAATTCTTCATTATATTCTCTTCGAGTTCCCACGTAGCTTCTTCAGCGTTGTGGTTCCTCGAAATTACCTTAACAGAAGGTATTACTTTGTTCCTGAGAACTTGCTCTTTCCTGTCAACAATCTGAATAGGAACTTCTTCATATGATAAATCTTTCTCAAATTGTAGGGGTTCATATTCTATCACATGTTTGTAATCGGGTTTATAATGTCGTAATACCGACACATGGAAAACGTTGTGGACATGCTCCAGTGCAGGAGGTAAAGCTACCTCATAGGCTACTTCTCCAATTCTTCGGAGTACCTCAAAGGGTCCAATGAACCTCAGGCTCAATTTTCCCTTCTAACCAAATCTGATCTTTCCCTTCCAAGGAGAGACCTTCAAAAATACAAAACTACCCGATTCAAACTCTACATTCTTACGGTGTGGATCGGCGTATTTCTTCTGCCTATCCTGAGCCGCTACTAATCTTGTCCGAATTACTTTAACTATTTCTATCGTTTGTTGGACTAACTCTGGTCCTAGCAATTGTCTTTCACCAACTTCATCCCAGTACAGTGGAGTTCTGCACTTTCTACCGTACAACGCTTCGTAAGGCGGCATACCAATACTAGCGTGGTAACTATTATTATAACCAAATTCTACAAGCGGCAAATGATCATCCCAATTGCCTTTAAAATCCATTATGCATGCTCTAAGCATATCCTCTAATGTTTGGATCGTTCTTTCACTTTGCTCGTCAGTCTGAGGGTGATAAGCAGTGCTCATCCTCAACTGTGTTCCCATGCATTCTTGCAGTCGCTTCCAGAAATTCGATGTGAAGCGCGGATCACGGTCAGAAATAATTGACACTGGCACCCCGTGCCTCGAAACAATCTCTTTTACATATAACTTCGCCAATTGTTCTAGGTTAAATCTGATTTTGATCGGAAGAAAGTGTGCGGATTTCGTTAATCGTTCGACGATAACCCATACTGCGTCATAGCCTTTCTGGGTCGTCGGAAGGCCAACAACAAAATCCATTGTAATATGTTCCCATTTCCATTATGGGATTTCTAAAGGTTGTAACAAACCACTTGGTCTTTGGTGTTCTGCCTTGACCCTTTGGCAAGTCAGACACCTGGAAACACAATCGGCAACGTCTTTCTTCATATTTGGCCACCAAAAGTGTTGTCGTAAATCCTGATACATCTTGGTACTTCCGGGGTGAATGGAATACCTCGAACTATGAGCCTCGCTCAGAATGTCCTCCTTGATTTCTGGTATTGGCGGTACCCAAACCCTACTTTCAAATCTCAACAATCCTTCGCTGTCTATTTTAAATCTAAGTTCAGTCCCTTCAGATATCATTTTCTTTACTTCCTCACATTCGTTATCCAGGATTTGTGCTTCCTTAATCTTATCCAATAAAGTTGTACCAGCTTGCATCTGGAACAGTTTCTCGTCAGTCTCCATTGGACATTCTACTTCCAATTCCAGCTTTTCCATTGCTGAAATCAATTCTTCTTGTGCTATCAGCATCATCAACTTTTCTCGACCCTTTCTGCTTAAGGCGTCGGCTACAACATTCGCTTTTCCTGGGTGGTATAAGATATCACAATCATAATCCTTTATTAACTCCAGCCACCTACTTTGGCGCATATTCAAGTCTTTCTGTGTGAAAATATACTTCAGACTCTTATGGTCTGTATATATTTTACACTTCTCACCATAGAGATAGTGTCTCCAAATCTTTAAAGCGAATACCACCGCAGCCAATTCCAAATCATGGGTTGGATATCCCTTCTCGTAATCTTTTAGTTGTCGTGACGCATACGTAATGACTCTGCCGTTTTGCATAAGCACACAGCCTAGCCCTTTATGCGACGCATCACTATATACCACAAGAACACAGGTGCTGTACTTAATCTTCTCTTAAGTTCTTGAAAACTTTCCTCACATTTTTCCGTCCAAATGAATTTCACAACTTTCCTAGTCAAATTCATTAACGGAGTGGCGATCTTGGAAAAATCCTGAATAAATCTTCTATAGTAACCAGCTAATCCAAGAAAACTTCTTACTTCCGACGGTGTTTTTGGCTGATCCCAATTCATCACCGCTTCGACTTTGGAGGGATCCACCGAAATTCCGTCCTTATCAATCACATGTCCGAGAAATTGCACCCTTTCAATCCAGAATTCACACTTTGAGAATTTGGTATACAACTTCTCTCTTCTTAATACTTCTAACGTCAACTTCAAATGCTCAACATGTTCTTCCTTGGTCTTAGAATAGACCAATATATCATCAATAAAAACCACTACGAATTTGTCCAGAAACGGCTTGAACACTCCATTCATTAGGCCCATAAATGCTGCAGGCGCATTTGTTAGACCAAATGACATAACCAAAAATTTTGTAGTGACCATATCGTGTCCTAAATGCTGTCTTTGGGACATCTTCTGGTCTTACCTTCAACTGATGATAACCACTTCTCAGGTCTATCTTCGAGAAATATCTCGGTCCTTTTAATTGATCAAACAGATCATCAATCCTTGGCAACGGATACCTATTCTTAATGGTAACCTTGTTCAATTCTCTATAGTCAATGCAGAGTCGCATTGTACCATCCTTCTTCTTAACAAATAATATCAGCGCTCCCCACGGTGATACGCTCGGTTGAATATATTTCTTGTCCAACAGCTCTTGTAGTTGTACCATTAATTCCTTCATTTCTACCGGAGCCATCCGGTATGGTGCTTTCGATATTGGAGCCGTTCCTGGCACCAAATCGATAACAAAATCTACTTCCCTGTCAGGCGGAAGTCCTGGCAGAGCATCCGGAAAAACATCCACGAAGTCTCTTACGACTGGTATTTCTTTTAACTTTGGGTTCTCTTTACGACTATCGACTATGTAGGCTAAATACCCCACACAGCCTTGTCTTAATAACTTCCTAGCCTGCATCATCGTCAGACAACTCGCTTATCTAGGCGACTTGCTGCCATAAAACACAACCTTTGACGGAGTCATAAGGTTAATACATTTTTTCTGGCAATCAATTACTACTCCATAATTGAATAACCAATTCATTCCCAGGATAACGTCAAATTCCCCAAGTTTAATCGGGATAAGATCTACATTCATAACGTTACCCTTAATATCCACTCTACAGTTCTTGTGTATATACTTAACATGAATTACTTCCTTATTCGCAATCTCTATGTTCATAGGGATTTCTAATTCGTCTTTAAGCAATTCTAAATTCTTTGCAAAGTCATCGGATATAAATGAACAAGTAGCACCCGAATCAAATAAAATATAAGCATTGACTTTATTGATCGGAATGATACCTGACACCACATCACGAGACTGCACAGCGTCTTGTACGGTCATGTTAAATGTCCTTGCAGTTGGTCGATTTGTCGAAGTCGGTCCGGTAATGGTAAGAGGATTTCCACTATTATTTCCCTTATGTCCACCTGACCCTGCCCCTCCAGATGCCTTCTTTGGACAGTCTCTAGCCAAGTGATCCTTTGACGCACATGTGTAGCAGGCGCCCTTCTTAGGGTTAGGGCAGTTAGGTCCTATGTGGCCTTCCTGACCACAATTGTAGCAAACTCTTTTTCCTTTCATGCAGACTCCCAAGTGAGTCTTCCCACAGGTTGGGCATGGTTCTAACTTTTTCTTCTGACTACCTTGCTGACTTACAGACGACGGGTTGTCATTCCATTTTCGTTTATGATTATTAGTTCCCCCTGTGAGATTGCCACTAGCCTTATTATTTCCTTCACTATCATTCTTCTTCTTCTTTTGATCTTGATTGTACTTAGACACCGCTTCGCTTCCACCTTTAGCGAGAATTGCCTTCTCCAGAACTCCAGCAAAAGTGTTCAATTGAAACATCGACACCTTGCTATACAACCAGGGTTTCAGTCCCTGTTCAAAACGCCTAGCCTTTCTTTCGTCAGTATGCACCTGATATTGGGCAAACCTAGACAATTCATTAAACTTTGTCGTGTAGTCGGGCACAGACATATTCCCCTGCTTCAACTCCAGAAATTGCACCTCCATTTGATTCTGGGAGCTGGTCGGGAAATACATCTCGAAAAATATTTCTTTAAACCTTTCCCAGGTTATTACACCTTCTCCTCCCCTGATTTTATTTGCCTGCCACCAGTAGCTGGCTTCTGATTTTAACATAAATGTCGCGTAGGCGGTCTTCTGGTCCTCCCTAACTCGGGCGACCTCAAAAATTTTCTCCATTTCCATAACCCAAGTCTGAGCTTCTATCGGGTTCGTGGAACCCTTAAAATCTGGTGGTCCCACTGCCTTAAATCTTTAAATGAGGTGTTTGGTGGAGCTTGAGGCTGATTGTTCATCGCTCCAGCCAACAGATTTACCAACTGCAGAACGGGGTTCGCATTGGCATCATTGTTGTTATTGGTTGACCCCTCTTGGGCTTGTCGACGATTTTGTCTCCTTCTTGGCGGCGTATTTCTGTTAAGAATATATGCTCATTAGATCTTTATTAAATCTCTTAAATATTTAAGACTTAACTCAAATATTTAACATAACCACTTTAACTCTTTTCTTTTCAAATAACCTTTGATAATTTATTTAAATCAAAAGTTTTAAACATAGTACTATAGCATCTCTGCCATTTACTTCAACTATCCCAAGATAAAGAATCTTCAGGATTTAGTTTCTCAAAATATTCCTTTGTTTTTAATCACATCGAAATTTATATTAACTACTCCAAAGGTGATAATGTTAAATACTTTAACATACTCACTTAACCCATATCATCTTAAACAACTTTATTATTTTATTAAAATCAAAAGCTTTTAATACAATACGATAGCATTTCTGCCATTTACATCAACTATCCTGAAATAAAGTTTCTACAGGATTTACATTATCACAATATTCCTTTGTTTATAATCACATTGGAATTTACATTATTTACGATTATTTAAACATTAACAATATCATATTATCCTATCACGGCCTACTAAGGCGTCGGACAGCTTCACTACGTTCCTCCTCTATAATGCGGGACATAGTCCTGCGATCTAACATATACCCAGGAAGTCCCTCGAACTGAATTGGATATCTCATAACTCGGTCCTGGGCCTCATCCATTGCCCTCAGAAACGTGTAGCACGTCTCTACAACCTTAACTCTCTTCGCACGCGCATCATCCTCTGCCAGATCTGCACGTCGTGCATTTCTCACCCAAGCTTCTTCCACTATGGCGAGTCTTTCAGATTTCTCTTTCAACTCATTCTTTAACTTGTCTATCTCCTCTGTCTTCTGCTCAGTTTGGCCCTTCTCATGAACCAAATCCCACTCCACATTGCCAAGACGGGTGTGGAGTGTCTCGATCTCACCACCCTGAGCAACTGACTGCTCCCTCAACTCCTGAATTGTATCTCGTAACTCTACGTTGCGATTATACAATAAATCATACATATCAGCATTGACAGAGTTCGGTGGGAACTCCTCAAGGTCTTCCTCCTCCTCTTCCTCTTCAGGGTCTTCCTCCTCCTCGGCTGCCTCAGCCGGAATCTCAACCTCCTCAGGGTCCTCCTCTGAGTCAATCTTTGGCTCATGCTCCTAACCAAAATCTGGAATCACAGAAGATGGCTCTAGCTGTACTAACTGCTCCCAGACAGTATGTATGTCCCGGGGCTCCTCATCTCTAGTCTCTAGGGGTACAACATCCCTAGGTTGACTAGCTCCTCCAGTATCTGACATCCTGACAAAATAAGTTTTAAGTCTTAGTTTTTACGTGATGTTAATCAATACTCTAACAAGTATGAACACATAAGCACATAGCACATAAGGTAATTTTATTATCTTTCTTAGAACTCAATCAGAGTTGTCATTACTATCTTCATGAAGGCTACTATCCTAAGGTTTTTCCCCCACCTAAGGTTCATAACCTACGGCTCTGATGCCAACTTGTGACACCCCCAAATCTGGTATCTTAATTTCCATAGGATTTGGTGTTCACTGTTCCAATATCATACAACTATCTACCCATAAATAATGAAATTCATTTATTAGATAAATAAATCATCATCTTACATCATCTGAAATACCCCAGGTTATACTTAACCTTAAATCTCTATTGCGAAAACGTAAATAAATAAGTCTTAAATCATCACACATAAATCTTAAACTTTAACATTATTCATGACAACACAAGTCTTCATCACTTGTTAGCTTTTCCTTTGTCCTTGCTACTAGAAGGTACATCACTTCGTTCATTATTAGCTGCAATGTTATTATGCAAGAGTTGAGCACGAATGCCCGCAAGTATAAAAATATGACAGAATAATAACATGCGACTGAAAGAATTCTGAATAACAGAAAGCTCAACATTTGAATCAAGAATATTAATCAATAGTCAAATTACTTCTCAACTTTTGAATCAAGAGTCAAATTACTTCTGAGGGTCATTAAGACCTTGAACCGAGTCTTAGGTTGTAAAGTATATTAACATTTCCAAACTTTAACAGTCATAAGACTATAGACTTTACTTCTCGTACTTAGGGAGATCAGCCCTTCGTACTGATACTGTGCACACTATCTTAACGCTTTAAGCATCTTCATTAATTCCCTATATTAGGGTTGTTCATTTCAGTTTGACATCAGAATCCGCACCAAATAAAGTTGGTTTGGATAACTCAATAAATGATATTCAAATTGAATATTAACTTCTCAAGGTATACAATCGAATAAGTATTGTACACTTAAATGATACTTTTAAAAGAATCATGGCATCTCATGTGAAATTCTAAACTCGGATATTCAAGAGTAAGAATTTGCTCAACAATAGTAATTAAGCATAGCAATTACTTAATTTAAAGTGTTTAGTTTAGGAGACTTGCCCAACAATAATAGTAAGTTAGGGATAGAAAACTTGCCTCGTGCGCAAGCTACAATTATTACTCACTTCTTTAATTACTCTTACCTATCAATACATTCACAATATCAATTAATCACAAGTTCGATATGATTATTGATTTACAATAGTATTCTTCAAACTTATTATTAGGTTTTCAAATAATGGTTTACGTTGATTAATTAATTGTTAATTAATCACGTAACTTAAGTTATTAACTTGTATTAATAACTCATTACATACATAACATGTCATCATGTTAATTAGATTTAAAATAATGTCTTAATGTTTATAACACATTATTTAACCTTTACAAATAATAATTTAAGTCACGTAATTAATTTATTAACTAATCACATAACATAAATTATTAAACTCATATCAATATTTTATTATATTTATACAACATGTGTTCATGTTCATTAGACTCAAAACACATTTCACAAATTTCCAACACTTAGCAATTTTTTTCAAAATTTTCGGACAGGCGCGGCCGCGCACCATTTTGCCTTGAGGTCGGCACGGCTGCGCGGCTGCGAAATTTCAGAATCTGAAGTTCGCGAACGAACACAGATTTTCTCCCATTTTCTCCCAATTCACATCATTACACTAATTTATAATGTTACCCATGAAGTATAAACTTCACAGGAACATTATATATCACTTATAACATGTTCTTAACATTCCAAGTAATGTAATTACACAAATCAACATATTAATTTTCACTATTCTTCAAAACTTTCAAGAGTTTAATGAAAAACATAAAAAAAAATCTCCTTACGGATTCGTTACTACACCGAATCCATTCATTTCAATTTCATTTTCTTTGTTTTAACATATACAATCATATTCATGTATCAATTTAAATATAAACATATGATTTAATCATTAATTTAACCCATATGGGTTATTCACCCATATTCAATACTCTATAATTTCATAAACCCAATTATTAACAAAATTACTTGGTGTAATCACTGTGAATCATGAATGTATAGCCTAAATTATATCATAGACATATGTTAATATATATATATACCCATGAAATCATCAATTGTCAATTTTCTCCGTTGACAGAGGACTTTTACAAAACACGTATATGAAAACTCTATAATTCTTTGAAAACCCAATTAAATTCCAAATTATATAAAATTGATCCTTTAAAACATGATTATATCTTAGAAAAACACGTTATGATCCCATACCCATATAGATAAAGCTATATCGTAACCCAATTGGGAAACTCAATTTCACAAAAAACTCTAAACTCGTATATGAAAACTTTAGAAAATATAATTTTAAAAACTTTGAAAGAAGATTACCCTTTGTTAGTATAAAGATAATCAAAGACAACACTTAAGATTTTCTCAAATCTCTTTCTCCCTTTCACTCTCAATTTCTTCTTCCCGATCTCTCTATTTTCTTCTCTGAACTTTTCTAATTTTTTTTTCTGACTTTGAAAATAACTTATGTCTGACAATCATATACGTATATGTATATATATATTATACAGTTGTATAATAAACGGATTAACCTCTCTTAAGGCCTTGTTTGCCTTCCTCTTCTTTTCTTTCCCCATTTATTTTAATAAACTAATTTACTATAGAGTTAATTGTCACCTTACTTATTGATTAATTAATTTTATTTAAATCAATTAAATAAAATAAGATAATTCACATTAAATCACATTGTCACATAATTACTATTTTTATTTATTAATTATGTCAATTCATTAATTCATTATTAAATTAACTAAAGTAACATATGCTTATTTAATTAATCAAATAAACTCAATTAAATATATTCTTTGAACTATTAAATTACTACATATTAATTTAATTAATGTCACACATATAATTAAATTAATTTATCACAAATTCCTAAATTAATTATTTAATTCAATAATTAAATCATTAAAAATATTTATTTATTTTAATAAATATTCAAATATCTTTACAAAATTCTCGTTCGTCACATAACCTCTTATCGAATTTAACAAGTGAGTACACATGTATGGTATACTAGTGATGTTATACTCATTATTAAATATGTTAAAAATATCAAAATATGAATCTTAATATAACATGTCAAGTCCATGTTTAAAGCTCATGTTTCGTTAGTAATGTATACTAATGAGGTTTAACATGTTCATGCTACCTTATGATACATACATACACAAGTCATCATATCCTTCATGCAATTCTTCACCATACTAATATGTATCAAAAGTCAGAATATAAATATGGTACACACATGTCAAAGTTTACTTTTAAAAGCTCCAAGTTTATTTTGAAAACCACACTTTTCATCAACCTTGAATATAAGCATAATAGAACATGCTTACTTTAGGTCTACGTATCTATATATATAGGATACTCATGCTAGCATGCTTTGTCTAAGTCTTAATAACCATTTACACATAATGGATTTCCTGCAGAAATTAGCATCTGATCTCAGAGACTGGCGCAGCTGCGCTATGCCTTGGTATAAAATCGGCGCAGCTGCGCCGTGTCCGATTAATGCTAGAAAACTTCTTGCTTCGGCAGGACTTAGGCCAAATACAAAATTTCCTTCACAACAACAGTTTTAAACTGCCATAGTGTAGTTCAAGCATGTATATAAGTTCATATAACAACTAAATAAGTGTTCTTACAATCCAATTACAATCTATTTTGGCATAATCAAGAATTAGAACTGTTGCAGAGAAATAAAATAAAAAACCAGTGAATGTGATATACCTCTGCTACTTGGTTTATATGAACTTGCTGCTAAATGCCAACTCACAATGCTGCTATCTTACTAATGAAGTCTTGCTCTCTATATGCTCTGAATTATCTCATCAATTTAATTTGAAGGAGAAGAAGTTATATATATAGAGAAGTTAATGTCCAGGCAATGCTAACTTCCACCAATTCAAACCAATAGATTGTATAATTGTTTGAAGGTTAAGGAGAAGTTGGTGGTGGGTAGTTGAGATTCACTATTGAGGCCACTCCTTTGTGATGATTTGCTAGAGAGCTATGGAGGTTTGCTGAGTTTGAGGAGAAGTAATAGGCTTAGGCCTCATAATGCTATACGCGTGAAGGAGGGAATGAGACTTTCTTTGTGGGACAAATAAAATAAGAACTTAGTAATGTAGCATCATGAATATACACAACACTTTGCATACATATGTTATATATATACTTAGGCATACAAGTATACTTAGGCTATCATATATATATATATATATACATACTATATATTTAGATTATAATGTACTTAGAGTCACAATGTAAGTCACATAATTAATATTTCAAGGTAGTAGATGTAACTTGATAAATAATATGACAATGTAGCATACATATAATCCATGTACATTTTTAATATTAGTATACGTTAATCAAATATTACCACATTACATCATCTCATGTATTATTCAACTAAATTCTATTAATCAACAATTGTTTACCATATATTCATGATATATTAATTTAATGTCCACACACTCATATTATCACCAAGGCATTATTCATGTAGCTTTCATAACTCAATAACTTTACAATATAGTTTATGTATAATTGTATAGTCACATTGCACTACACTTCATATAACACATATGTCATTACTATATGTTATATTTTCAATTATCACATCATTCGCACATATCAACTAGTTGAGCAAATATAATATACTCGTTTATATATTATTATTCTCAATGGTAATTAGTTAATTACTTATCTTATCATTTAATATATAATAATATTATTTAATCCTTTTCTCATTAAGCAATGTAATTATTAATCTTCATAACAATTAATTATCACTTATAGGATTAATTACCACATGAAATAAATATAAATCTTAGTATATTTATAAACAAGTCAC
This sequence comes from Panax stipuleanatus, assembly GCA_020205555.1. NCBI lineage: Eukaryota > Viridiplantae > Streptophyta > Magnoliopsida > Apiales > Araliaceae > Panax > Panax stipuleanatus. The sequence continues at coordinate 137,981,258 of CM035115.1, read as the reverse complement.
TTATTATTATTTTATTACTTGCAAAAATACTAAATCTACAGACTATTATTATATTTCTCATAATAACAATTAACAATTAATATAGATTAATTGTTCTCTTAATAATTCCTTTGTTGATTAATATAACCATTATTATTTCTCATCACTGTGCCACACAAGGCATTCAACGAGTTTATCGCAAACTCCATAATTTCTCAATTATTATAAATATTCTATTTAATATTTACTCCTCTCATAACATATAAATATTTATATTCAAATAAATATTCATTTCCATTAATATATTCATTTAATAATATTTGAAAATTCTTGGGTATTACATCCTCCCCCCTTATAAAAATTTCGTCCTTAGAATTGCTACAAGGTTACACAAATAGATGGGGATAATCCCTCATCATCCTATTTTCTAATTCCCACGTAGCCTCCTCGGCGTCGTGGTTACGCCAAAGTACTTTTAAAGATAAAATAGCTTTATTTCTTAAGGTTTGCTCTTTCCTATCTAAATCTGGACAGGAATTTCTTCATACGCTAGGTTCTTCTCCACTTGAATAGGCTCATAAGAAATCAAGTGCTTATAGTCGGCCTTATACAGTCGCAACACGGAGATATGGAACACATTGTGGATGTGCTCCAACTCGGGTTGTAATGCAACTTTGTATGCCACTTCGTCCACTCGCTTCAGTATCTCGAATGGTCCTATAAATCTTGGACTCAACTTTCCTTTCTTGCCAAAACGGATCTTTTCCTTCCGTGGAGATTGTAATACCCGAGAATTTCCTAATATTATTAAATAAATATATTAATAGAAATGAGAATTTATTTTAATATAAATGATTTTGTGTTGTGAGAAGGATTGATTCAATTATATCAAATTGAATAATTATAATAATAATTGAGAAATTTATGGAGTTTGCGATAAACTCGTTGATAGCCTTGTGTGGTATTAATTAACGAATGAATTATTAAGTAAACAATTAATCTATATTAATTATTAATTGCTATTGTAAAATATTAATTGATGGTTATAAAATAATAACTGTGATTGATTAATAATACGTGATTATTATTATTGCAAGAAATATAATAATAATAAGCAATCTGTTTATAAATATAATAAGATTTATATTCATTTAATGTGATATTTAATCATATAAGTGTTAATCGATTATTATAGAAATTAATAATCAATGAGGAATGGATTAATTAATATTATCGTTAATTAATCAATGAGATAAATAATTTATTTATTTGACATTAGGAATAATAAAACAAATAAGTAAGTTATTAATATAATAAGATTATATTAATTGATATGTGCAAATGTGCAATACTTGAATATATAAAGTATATGGAATACAACTATATTATATAGTGTAGAGAGACACTTTAGTGTGACCATGCATGTATATATAAACTATAGTGCAATGTGATTATACTACACATAGAAACCATATATTATATGAAGCATAATGTGATTATATTATGTACATAAACTATATAGTAAAGTTATTGAATTATGAGAGTTACATAAAATGCCTATGTAACAATGTGAATATTTATTAAAGTGAGACATCATTAGTATGTGGTAGATCATTTTGATAATACTTAATTATCTTATGTTATCTTCATTGATTATGAAATAATGTGAAACCAATGTACATGGGTTAAATGATAAGAGTACATATATAATCCCTAAACCTTCTACTTATAGTAATGTTATGTATTGGAATTACATGTGGAAACCAAAAGGAGAACTAAAAAGAACTGCATTGAACTAAATAAACATATTGCTGGAAGATTTAAACTCATCAGTTACATCATAGTACATAAATAGTAGCCTAAGGCTAAATCACGTAACTTCCAAGTTTATATCAGCGACTAAGCATAGGTGATGATTGCAAAGCCAATGGCTATGGGAATGGCTGGTGGGGGGTTGTTAAACCACTCCAAATTAACCAATGTTTTCTTCCATTATACCATAAACTCCAACCTCAGTACAATGCAAATGTCCAGTCCAAGTTTCCTTTATAAATAGAAGCTCCATTTTCAGTTTTTGTGTTGCTTGCAATTGTCTGATAAATTCTAAGTTTGAGAGTTCTAAGTTGTTGAGCAATTGTAGAAGCATATTCAGTGTGTGAGGAGTCCAATTAACATATAACAGAGGTATAACTTTATTTCCATGTTCTTCATTTTCCATTTTTCTATTTCAGCAATTATTCTTGAATTTCAATTTCTGACTATGCCAAATTGGACTGTAATTGGATTGAAGGAAGTTTGTTTAGTTGTTATAGACTTATAAACATGTTTAAACCATACTGTGACTGCTTAAAACTATTTTTGTGAAGTAATTTTTGTGTTTGGGCTGGGAACTGCCGAAGCAGGGATCTCACTGGTGCTGGGCGAAGCACGCCGCAGCTGCGCCAGTTTACTACTGAGGCGCAGCGCAGCTGTGCCGGCCCCTGAACCCAGTTTCATGCTTTCTGCTTGCTTTCTGCTATGTGATAGTTTCTTGCATTGATTTAAATGAACATGTTAACATGCATAGTACGTATATATGGGTACATAAACCTAACATAAGTATGTTTAAACCAAGATGGTATACCTTTTGACAAAATAACTTATGTTCTTCAAAGTGAACTTAGAGTTTTCAAAAAGGGACTTTGATATATAGGCGCTATGGTTATGTTCTGACTTGTGAGACATATTGGTATAACCTAGACACACACGAAATGCATATTGACTTAAGTATATATGTATCGTGATATAATATGAACATGTGAACCTAACTTGTGCACTTTCCTAACGAAAATTAATGTTTTGAAAACAAACTTTGACATGTGTGTAACACATTGATGTTCTAATTTTTGAGGCATGTTAGTATGATATAGAGACACATGATTTGAATGTTAACATGCATATCTAAACTTCATAACGTGACTTGAACAAGTGAACCTCAATAATGAACCTTTCTAATGAAAACACAAGCTTTGAACATGGACTCTAACATGCTATTGTAAGTTTTGTATTCTGATATTTATGGACACATATGATAGTACTCTTAGACTCATTCATGTGTCATGCATGTATATATACCATGATTAGTTGTCGTGATTCAAGTTTAGCGTAAACGAAGTATGTTTTCAAACTAATAACAATGATAGTAGCATGTATGCGATATGAATACTCATGACCATACGTAATATAAGTATATGAACACCTTATGTGTTTACAAGGTGAGCATGCTAGATTTTGTAACATCATGACCTTGAATGGTTTTAAATTATCGAAAGTGTTAACTTAGAAACTATATCACATATGTTTGGAACGAGGGAAGGTTATACAAACATAAAAGTATTCTTTAAAATGTATACATGCTATGTGATATTATATGATGTTATTTGAACCCGATTTTGACGGTTAACTTATGAGAACGCCATAACTTGCTAAAAATAAAATATATTTAGTATTGATTGTGGTCTTATGTGATATTAATAATATGAGAGCATGTTTGCTAATTGTTGCGATCTTATATGATATGAGATTGTGTTTAAACTCAAAAGGAGGAACGTAAAGGATAGAAATTATATCCTATATAACTGTGTAGCTAGGTTAAAACTTAGCTTATGTGTTGATCGTATATTCGAAGACAAAATGTGAAGTTAAACTATATGGCTAACGAATATCATATATATATATATATATACGTAATTATATTACGATAGGGATTTGAAAGTGTTGAATTACTTATCGTGGATAAACTACGCATAAGGCAAGTATCTAAACCTTATCTCTTTGGATGCAAGTTTCCTAACTTACACTCTTTTACGGTGCAAATATCCTAACCGACGCATTTACTTTATGCAAGTATTCTATCCTTGTATATTGCGAACTAGTTTCTTTACTTAATCGTTTGAATTGAAGTAGCATACTTGAACTCTTATTTCATTAAAGCTATTATTCATGTTGAACTTGGTATTGTTCTTGAATATTGTGAAAGTGTCTATGCCATTTGATTCGGCTAGACTTATATTATTGAAAAGCGACCCAAAACCAATTGATTGGTGCGGGATCTTGTATTTGACTGAGAAGAACAAAATATAATTGTCGGAGAACCTACGCGCGCACATTAGTATAATTGAGTGTTATGCATAACATAGGGTACTTTAGGTTGATCACCTGTTGTACTTGTTTTTGTTGGATTTTCAGTTTATTATTGTCAAATCTTGTGGAAGTTCATAGTCCTTAGTGACTGCTCAGTATTCAGTTATCTTGAAATCTTGAATTGATTTATTATTGAATCACATTGATATTATTCTGTCCTTAGCCACTGTTATTGAAAACTGTTGATATTCTTATTATCCTTGAACTATCAAACCTTGCTATACCCTTTCGAGAATGGAGAATTATATTGCAAACCCTTATTGTATATTACTTGCTGAGTAATTTGTGCTCATTCTTGCTTTCTCTAAAAATATTTTAGTTAAGGCCGAGCAGTGCGGACCCTCTAGTACCGACAAGGGCAAGGGAAAGGGAAAGGCTACTGAGTAGCTTTGTATATGTAGGACTTTATGATTGTAATAAAGAACTTATGAGATTATGTACTAGTTAAGGTTATTATTGCTTAAGATATGTCTAAGCTATGTAATCACTATTTAAGTTATGAGACCTTGGGACGTGAATAATTATATTATTTAAATGTAATTTATTCGGTATTAGTTGTGTATTATTTCACTGTGCGATGTGACATTTAGTCATATTATTATTGTGATGTATTACCATGAGCACGTGACGAACCGAATTCGAGAGACCAAGTGGCGGTCCCGGATTTGGGGGCGTCACAGGTTGGCATCAGAGTTGTAGTTATAAACCTTAGGAACGAGTGTCCTTAGACTATAACTTAGGAGAACTTAGAAGTTAGGAAGGAGATAAAACTCACATAGAGTTTTCCCTAGAGCGAGACTTAGCGTGTTATAAAATGTAACTTCATTCTATAGAATGAAGTTATATTTTATTTAACATTCTAATGGAGTTGCTGTTTGTTTGTCTTGTGTTTGTGATTATAGGATGACAGACACAGGTGTACCTAGTAGTGTGGCAGAGGAGGAGCCCAGGGATATACATGTAGTATACGAGGCACCTCTAGAGGCTACACCAGTGCAGGCTGTTGCACCATTCGAGTCTGACGACGAGGATGAGATTGAGATAGAGTCTGATCCAGAGGAGGAGTCGATGGAGGCCGAGCCGATGGGGGATGATCCAGTAGAGGACTCTAATGAGGCTACTGTAGAGGAGCAGATGCTAGGAGAGTATGAGGAGCAGATCCTAGAGTTAGACTGCAGGGTCTAGGAGCTGGAGGCCGAGGCCCATGAGAGAGAGTCTGAGTTCCAAAAACTGAGGGACGAGGACCACCATAGGAAGCTGGCCATGCAGGAGTTAGAGGTAGAGATTTCTTATCGTAGGGAGGCAGTGATTCAGATGGGAACTTTATTCCACATGTCGGTGGCGAGAAATGTAGATATAGCAAGGAAGCTGGAAGAAGTAGAACAGAGAGAATTGAGTGAGAAGACTGAGAAAGAGGCACTCCGTACTCAGCTAGAGTTGGAGGTGATGGATAGGATACACTTCGAGGAGAAGTGGGAAGCGGCCAATGAGAGAGCTGACGACCTAGAGGACGAGGTCAGGTGCAAGAAGAGGAAGATGAACAAGATGGGATATGTGTTCCATTCAGCTTTTGAGAAGGTGATTGATGGTGTGTACCACTACCTGGCAGAGCAGGGACAGACTCTACATACCTTGAGTCAAGAGCTGGTTGCGTATATAGCGCAGATGGAGTACAAGAGCGCAATGGAGCGCGGGATGATGTGATTAGTTAGATGGTCTAGTGGTAGTTTAGTAGAATTTATCTTTATGTATTATATATACTATGTTGTAATCCCAACTTTTTGTGTAAAGTATGGGATAGTGATATAAACCCCGAGTTAGGTTTTGTTAGAGGGGTAGTATGGTAGCAGGTTAGTATATTCCCCATCTTTTGTGATATTAGGGGATATATGTGATAACATTTATAGCAGTATGCTAGGAAAATCATGTAATGAAACGATTTGGCATATGAATATAAATGGAGTTTATTCAAAAATGTGTTATAAATTTATTCTTTTAGTATTAAAAGAAATACTTAAGTAATATAATTGAATAATAGTAAAATGAAAATTTATGATGCAGATAATGCCGCCCAGACGTAGATTGATTGCAACTGAGGAGTCAGTGAACAATACGAGGGAACAAGTAGACCCGATCCAGAAACTGGTAGACTTGTTAGAAGAAGCCTTAAGGGGAAGGAACAATGAACCCGTTCGCCCGAACCCTCAGGCTATGCCAGTAACAATCTTTAAAGACTTTAAGAGTGTAGGACCCCCAGAGTTCGAGGGAACTACCGACCCAATCATCGCATAAACGTGGATCAAGGAGATCAAAAAAGCTTTCACTATAGCTTACGTAGACGAAGACCAGAAGATGGTATTTGCCACATTTATAATGAGGGGAGAAGCGAACTACTGGTGGGAGGCTAATCAACAAAGAGCTGGAGAAGGGATAATAGCTTGGGATAAGTTTAAGAATCTATTTTTTGAGAATTACTTCCCAAAACGCATGAAAAATTGGATGGAGGTGAAATTTCTAGAGTTAAAACAAGTGGAGATGACGGTGGCGCAATACGCGGCTAGGTTTAACGAACTAGCGCGATTTGTGGAGCACCAAGTTGGTGATGAAGAGAGGAAGGCTAGACGCTTCGAACAAGGGTTGAAGCCGTGGCTGTTCAATAAGGTATCAGTTCTTCAAATTGATTCCTTTGCAACATTACTGGAGAAGGCAATCATTGCAGAAGGTGGTAATAAGGCCTTAAGTCTGTATAACAAGGAGAAGAAAGGAAAGAATACTGGAGGAGAGAACCATATGGGAGGAAGCAGTAGCAGAGGAAGCAACTTGGGAAAGAGAAAATGGGATAATAACAACAACAACAAAAATAACAATAATCAATCAGGGAATTTTCGTGGAGATTTCAAGAAGAGGGCTAAAATGCTGGAAGGGACGTGGCACTTGCTACAACTACGGACAGAAAGGGCACATCTCGCCCAACTGTCCTAAACTAAAGAAGATACATGGATGCTTTGCGTGTGGCTCGACGGAGCACCGAATTAAGGACTGCCCAAAGAAGGGAAGTGGCGGGGGTAGCAATCAGCAAGAAGGCAACAAGCTGATGATCAGCGAGCCAGCACAATCCAACCGCCCAACCGCCAGAACCTTTAACATGACCGTCCAGGACGCCGTGGCTACGAAGGACGTGGTGTCAGGTTCAATCCCAATCAATGATATAAATGCTTATGTATTATTTGATTCGGTTGCCACCTATTCTTTTATATCTAAAGAATTTACTAGTAAACTTAGTACACCCCAAGAACGATTAGAAAATCCTTTGAACATAGAAGTTGTGAATAAGGAAGTAATCCCTGTAGAATACATTTATCAAAATTATCGCACAAACATTAGAGAACATGAACTGAGCGTAGACTTGATTCCTATTAGATTGGGAGAATTTGACGTAATACTGGGAATGGATTGGTTGTATAACCATGCTGCGATAATTGACTGTCAGAACAAATGTGTGAACCTTCAGACTCCGAGTAAGTCTAAGGTAGGGTTTTATGGTAGCTCATCGCTTAAGCAATCGTGTTGCGTTACGATGATGCAGGCCAAGAAATTGTTAAGGAAAGGATGTGTAGGTTATTTAGCTTACATCGTTGATACTTGAAAAAAGGGAGTAGAAATTAAGGATATATCCGTAGTTAATGAATTTTAAGATGTGTTTCCGGACGATCTGCCTGGTCTTCCACTAGACAAAGAAATTGAATTCGTAATAGACTTAGCACCGGGAACGACACCAATTTCGAAAGCTCCACATCATATGGCACCAGTAGAAATGAATGAATTAATGATACAATTGCAAGAGTTGTTGGATAAGGGTTACATTCGACCGAGTGTTTCTCCGTGGGGAGCACCAGTACTATTCGTTAAGAAGAAGGATGGATCGATGAGGCTCTGTATCGATTATCGAGAATTGAACAGAGTAACAATCAAGAATCAATATCCACTACCAAGGATAGACGACCTGTTTGATCAACTGAAGGGAGCAAAGTGTTTCTCAAAAATTGACCTACGAACAGGATATCATCAACTAAAAGTGAGGGATGAGGACATACCAAAGACTGCGTTTCGAACCCATTATGGACACTACGAGTTTTTGGTAATGTCATTTGGATTGACTAATGCTCCGGCAGCATTTATGAACTTGATGAGCCGAGTTTTCAAGCCATACTTGGATAAATTCGTGGTAGTTTTCATCGACGACATATTGATCTACTCGAAGACAGAGGAAGAACACGCCGAACATCTGAAGATTATTTTGGAGGCACTAAGGAAGGAGAAGATGTATGCAAAATTTTCAAAGTGCGAATTTTGGATGAAGAAGGTTCAATTCTTAGGCCACGTGGTGGATAAGAATAGAATCGCTGCAGACCCTGCAAAGGTAGAAGCAGCAAGTAATTGGGAACAACCGAGAACACCGACGGAGGTGAGAAGCTTTTTAGGGTTAGCTGGGTACTATCGAAGATTTATCCAAGATAGCAACCCCGTTGACCAATTTAACTAGAAAGACGGTGAAATTTGTATGGACCGACAAATGCAAAGAAAGTTTTCAAGAACTGAAAAGGAGATTGAGCAAAGCACCTATGTTATCATTACCAGATGATGCGGGAAATTTTGTGGTGTATAGTGATGCATCGCACAAGGGGCTTGGCTGTGTGCTCATGCAACGCAGCAAGGTCATTGCGTATGCGTCACGACAATTGAAGGATTACAAAAAACAATACCCTACTCACGACTTAGAGTTAGCGACAGTAGTTTTTGCGTTAAAGATATGGAGGCATTATTTATACGGAGAGAAATGTGAGATATACACGGACCACAAGAGTCTGAAATATATCTTCACACAGAAGGAGTTGAATATGCGTCAGAGGAGGTGGTTAGAATTGATCAAGGATTATGACTGCGATATTCTTTATCACCCAGGTAAAGCAAACGTGGTTGCCGATGCTCTGAGCAGAAAAGGAATGGAAAAGTTGTTTAATTTGACGGCTCAGGAAGAGTTGATAAGAGAGATGGAGAAATTGGAGATAGAAGTGAAAGGACCAGAAAAGTCTGGTGAGAAGTTAATTGTAATGGAAGCTCATCCGACATTGTTGGACAGAGTGAAGGAAGCCCAGGAAAAGGATGAAGAGTGTGAGAAAATCCGAAAGAGTTGTGTATTATTTCGCTGTGCGATGCAACATTTAGTCATATTATTATTGTGATGTATTACCATGAGCACGTGATGAACCGAATTTGAGAGACCAAGTGGCGGTCCCGGATTTGGGGGCGTCACAGAGATACTTTCAAGAATACGAAACTGCCGACTTTAAAGTCTCGGTCCTGCCGATGCAAATCTGCACACTTTTTCTGGCAGTCATGAGCTGCTACTAGTCTGGCTCTTATCACTGTCACCACATTTGCGGTTTGTTGTACTAGCTCCGGTCCGAGTATTCGTCGCTCTCCAACTTCAACCCAACATAATGGTGTTCTTCACTTTCTCCCATAAAGAGCTTCGTACGGTGGCATGTCGATACTCGCATGATAACTATTGTTATACGCAAATTTTACTAAGGGTAGATGGTCATCCCGATTTCCCTTGAAGTCCATCATGCAAGTCCTAATCATGTCCTCCAACGTTTGTATAGTTCGCTCACTCTATCCGTCTATCTGGGGATGATAAACGGTACTCAACCTCAACTGTGTTCCCATTCTCTCTTGCAAGCTTTTCCAAAAATTTGACGTGAAGCGCGGATCTCGATCAGAGACAATTGGCACCGGCACTCAATGTCGTGAAACAATCTCCTTTACGTACAGACTCGCTAACTGAGTTAAACTATAGTGGATCTTGTTCGGTAGAAAATGTGTAGTCTTCGTTAGTCGATCCACGATAACCCAAATGGCATCATAACCTTTCTGCGTCACTGGAAGTCCTACTACGAAGTCCATCGTAATGTGCTCCCATTTCCACTCCGGTATTTCCAACGATTGTAGTAAACCACTCGGCCGCTGGTGCTCTGCTTTAACGCGTTGGCAAGTCAAACATCTACTAATGTACTCTGCGACTTCCCGTTTCAAATTGGGCCACCAAAAGTGTTGCCTCAAGTCTTGGTACATCTTAGTGCCTCCCGAATGAACAGAATATATCGTATTGTGTGCCTCGTGCAAAATTTCTTCTCTCAATTTAGTTACCACTGGTACCCACACTCTTCCTTTAAATTTCAAAATACCGTCTTTATCCATTTGGAATCTTTCTTCCTCATTTTCTGCGATCCTCTTTCTGATTTTCTCGCACTCTTTATCTTTCTCCTGTGCTTCCTTTACTCTATCCAACAATGTCGGACAAGCTTCCATTACAAATAACTTTTCTTCAGACCTCTCTAGTCCTTTTACCTCTATCTCCAATTTCTCCATCTCTCTTATTAACCCCTTCTGAGTCGTCAAATGGAACTATTTCTCCCTCCCTTTTCTGCTCAGAGCGTCGGCAACCACATTTGCCTTACTCGGGTGATAAAGAATATCGCAGTCATAATCTTTGATTAATTCTAACCACCTTCTTTGATGCATATTCAACTCCTTCTGTGTGAAGATATATTTCAGACTTTTGTGGTCCGTGTATATCTCACATTTTTCCCCGTATAAATAATGCCTCCATATCTTTAACGCAAAAACTACTGTCGCTAACTCTAAGTCGTGAGTAGGGTATCGTTTTTCGTAATCCTTCAATTGTCATGATGCATACGCAATGACTTTACCGTGCTACATAAGCACACAGCCAAGTCCCTTGTGCGATGCGTCACTATACACCACAAAGTTTCCCGCATCATTTGGTAATGACAATACAGGCACTTCGCTCAATCTCTTCTTCAATTCTTGAAAACTCTTTTTGCATTTGTCGGTCCATACAAATTTCATCGTCTTCCTCGTCAGATTGGTCAACGGGGTTGCTATCTTAGAAAAATATTGGATGAATCTTCGATAGTACCCAACTAACCCTAAGAAACTTCTCACCTCTGTTGGTGTCCTCGGTTGCTCCCAATTACTCACTGCTTCGACCTTTGCAGGGTCTACTGAGATTCCATTTTTATCCACCACGTGACCTAAGAATTGAACCTTCTCCATCCAAAATTCACACTTTGAAAATTTCGCATACATCTTCTCCTTCCTTAGTGCCTCCAAAACAATCTTCAGATGTTCGGCGTGCTCTTCTTCTGTCTTTGAGTAAATCAAGATATCATCGATAAAAACTACCACGAATTTATCCAAGTATGGCTTGAAAACTCGGTTCATCAAGTCCATGAATGCTGTCGGAGCATTAGTCAATCCAAATGACATTACCAAAAACTCGTAATGTCCATAACGGGTTTGAAACGCAATCTTTGGTATGTCCTCATCCCGTACCTTCAGTTGGTGATAACCCGTCCATAGGTCTATCTTTGAAAAACACTTTGCTCCCTTCAGTTGATCAAATAAGTCGTCTATCCTTGGTAGCGAATATCTGTTCTTGATCGTTACTCTGTTCAATTCTTGATAATCGATACAGAGCCTCATCGATCCGTCTTTTTTCTTGACGAATAACACTGGTGCTCCCCAAGGAGACACACTCAGTCGAATGTAACCCTTATCTAATAACTCTTGCAGTTGTATCATCAACTCCTTCATTTCTACTGGCGCCATACGATATGGAGCTTTCAAAATCGCTGCCGTTCCTGATGTTAAGTTTATTACGAATTTAATTTCTCTGTCTGGCGGAAGACCAGGTAGATCGTCCGAAAATACATCTCAAAATTCATTCACTACGGATATATCCTTAATTTCTACTCCCTTTTTTTGAGTATCTATGATGTAAGCTAAATAACCTACACATCCTTTCCTTAACAATTTCTTGGCCTGCATCATCGTAACGCGACACGATTGCTTAAGCGATGAGCTACCATAAAACACTACCTTAGACTTACTCGAAGTCTAAAGGTTCACACATTTGTTCTGACAGTCAATTATCGCAGCATGGTTATACAACTAATCTATTCCTAGTATTACATCAAATTCTTCCAATCTAATAGGAATCAAGTCTACGCTCAGTTCATGTTCTCTAATGTTTGCGCGATAATTTTGATAAACGTATTCTACAAGGATTATTTCCTTATTCGCAACTTCTATGTTCAAGGAATTTTTTAATCATTCTCGGGGTGAATTAAGTCTACTAGCAAATTCTTCAGATACAAAAGAACAGGTGGCACCCGAATCAAATAATACATAAGCATTTATATCATTGATTGGGATTATACCAGACACCACGTCCTTCGCAGCCACTGCGTCTTGGACGGTCATATTAAAGGTTCTGGCGATTGGACGGTTGGATTGTGCTGGTTCGTTGATCATCAGTTTGTTTCCTCCTTGTTGGCTGCTACCTCCGCCACTTCCCTTCTTCGGGCAGTCCTTAATCCGGTGCTCCGTCGAGCCACAAGCAAAGCATCCTTGTATCTTTTTCAGTTTCGGGCAATTGGGTGAAATGTGCCCCTCCTGACCGCAGTTGTAGCAAGTGTCGCATCCCTTCCAGCACTCACCCTGATGGTTCTTCCCACATTTCGGGCATCCCTCAGCCCTCTTCTTGAAACCTCCACAAAAATTTCCCGACTGATTGTTGTTGTTTTTGTTGTTGTTGTTCACCTACTTTCTTTTTCCCAAGTTACTTCCTCCAGTACGGTTTTCTCCTCCAATATTCTTTCCTTTCTTCTCTTTATTGTACAGACTTAATGCCTCACTGCCACCTTCTGTAATGATTGCCTTCTCCAGCAACTTCGCAAAGGAATCAATTTGAAGAACTGATACCTTATTGAATAGCCACGGCTTTAGCCCTTGTTCGAATCGTCTCGCCTTCCTCTCTTCATCTCCTACTTGGTGTTCTATAAACCGCGCTAGTTCGTTGAACTTAGTCGCGTACTGCGCCACCGTCAGATTGCCTTGCTTAAGTTCCAAAAACTTCACCTCCGTTCGGTTCTTAATGCTCTTTGGGAAATAATTCTCAAAGAACAGCGTCTTAAACCTATTTGAGGTTATCGTCCCTTCTCCAGCTCTCTACTGATTTACCTCCCACCAGTAGTTCACTTAGCCTCTCATCATGTACGTAGAAAATACCGTCTTCTGGTCTTCACCCACGCTAGCTATAGTGAAAGCCTTCTCGATTTCTTTTATCCAGGTCTACGCAATGATCGGGTCGGTAGTACCCTCGAACTCTGGGGGTCCTACACTCCTAAAGTCTTTAAAACTTGTGACTGGTACTGCTTGAGGGTTAGGGCGAATGGGTTCGTTGTTTCTTCCCCTTAAAGCTTCTCCTAACAAATCTACTAACTTCTGGATCGGGTCAACTTGTTCCCTCTCGTTATTCACTGACTCCTCAGGTGCAGTCAATCTACGTCTGGGCGGCATTTTTTGCATCACAAATTTTCACTTTTATTATTACTCAGCTATATTACTTAAGTATTTATTTTAATACTAAAAAGAGTAAATTTATAACACGTTTATAAAATAAGCTTCATTTATATTCATATGCCAAATCGTTTCATTACATGATTATCCTAGCATATTTCTATAAATGTTATCACATATCCCCTAATATCACAAAAGACGGGGAACACTAACATACTTTCATACTACCCCTCTATCAAAAGCTTACTCGGGGTTTACATCACTATCCCACACTTTACACAAAAAAAGTTGGGATTACAACACAGTATATACAACACATAAAGTAAATACTACTAAGCTATAGCTAGACTGACTAAGGGTCTCATCCCATCATTCCACGCTCCATAGCGTTCTTGTACTCGATTTGTGCTATATACGCCATCAACTCTCGGCTCAAAGTATGTAGGGTCTGTCCCTGCTCCGCTGGGTAGTGGTACACACCATCAATCACCCTCTCAAAAGCTGAACGGAACATATACCCCCTCTTATTCATCTTCCTCTTCTTGCATCTGACCTCATCCTCTAGGTCGTCAACTCTCTCGCTAGCCTCTTCCCACTTCTCCTCGAAGTGAATCCTATCCATAACCTCCAACTCTAGCTGAGTACGGAGTGCCTCTTTCTCAGTCTTCTCACTCATTTCCCTCTGTTCTACCTCTTCCAGCTTTCCTGCCAGATCCACATTTTGTGATACCGACCTGTGGAATAAGGTTCCCATCTGGATCACTGCCTCCCTACGGTAAGCAATCTCCACCTCTAACTCTTGCATGGCCAGCTTCCTCTGGTGGTCCTCGTCCCTCAACTTTTGGAACTCGAACTCTCTCTCCTGGGCCTCAACCTCCAACTCCTGGACTCTGTAGTCTAATTCTAGAATCCGTTCCTCATACTCGCCTAACATCTGCTCCTCTACAGTAGCATCATCAGAGTCCTCCATTGGCTCATCCCCTATCGGCTTGTCCTCCATCGGTTGCTCCTCTGGATCAGACTCTATCTCAATCTCGTCCTCGTCGTCAGACTCGAACGGTGCAACAGTCTGCACTGGTATAGCCTCTAGAGGTGCCTCGTATACTACTTGTTTATCCCTGGGCTCCTCCTCTGCCACTCTACTAGGTACCCCTGTGTCTGCCATCCTACAATCACAAACACAAGACAAACAAATAGCAACTCCATTAAATGTTAAATAAAATATAAGTTCATTGTATAGAATGAAGTTACATTTCATAACACACTAAGTCTCTCTGGGAAAACTCTATATGAGTCTTATCTCCTTCTAACTTTCAAAGTTCTCCTAAGTTATAATCTAAAGACACTCTCTCCTAAGGTTTATAACTACAACTTTGATACAAACCTGTGACGCCCCCAAATTTGGACCGCCACAGGGTCATTCGAATTCAGCTCATCACGTTCTATAATTTGACACCATGATAATAATATTACGACTAATTGTCGCATGGCACAATGGAATAATTCACAATACCGAATAGATTACATTTAATTAATATAATTTATTCACGTCCCAAGGTCTCAAAACTTAAACATTGATTACATAACTTAGACATAACTTAAGCATATATAACCATAACTAATACATAATAGGATAAATTCTTATTACAATCATAAGTCCTACATAACATTAAGCTACTCAGTAGCCTTTCCCTTGCCTTTGTCGATACTTGAGAGTCCGCACTGCTCTGCCTTAACTGAAATATTTTAGGGAAAGCAAGAATGAGCAACAAGTTTGCTCAGCAAGTAATATAACAACAAGGGTGAGTAATATAGTTCTCGAATCTCAAAAAAAGTATTGCAAGGTATGATAGTTCAAGGATAGCAAGAATATCAACAGTTCTCAATAAAAGTCCCTAAGGACAGAATAATATCAATACGATTCAATACTAAATCAATTTAAGATTTCAAGATAACTGAATACTGAGTAGTCACTAAGGACTATGAACTTCTACTAGAATTAACAGAAATATACTGATAATTCAATAAAATAAGTACAACAGGTGATCAGCCTAAAGTACTCTACGGTATGCATATCGTTCAATCATACTAAAGTGCACACGTCGGTCTCCCGACAAGTATAATTTTCCTTCAAAGAAGGTTGTTCATCTCAGCTAAACACAAGATCCCACACTAATCAATTAGTTTGGGTCGCCTTTCAACAATATAAGTCTAGCTGAATCAAATGGCCTAGATCACAACAATTATAAGTTCAATCCCAAGATTTAAAGCTCGAAGAATATGAATCGACTTTTATCTTATTCATGAAGTATATAGTTTAAAATACATGACTTGCACTATCAAAGATTTACTTGTACGACAATAATAGCACAAGATTTATGACCGCTTAATAAAGAGTAAGGTTAGGAACTTGCTTACAACGTTCCTTGGATAAAATAAATACAAGGATAGAATACTTGCACCATAAAAGAGTGTAAGTTAGAGAACTTGCCTTATGCATAGTTTATCCACGAAAAGCTAATCAACACTTTGAATTCCTATCGTAATATAGTAATGTACATATGGTATTCATTATCTAGGCACATTCGGTAATCAAGTTTGATATTCAAGTTAGATATACACACATGGTACTACCTTAGTCAAATATCATTACATACTTATACGCATATGGTACGAATTCAGTTTATAATTTACCACGAAGTCAAGTAACACTCGTATAACATTATGTCATATTACTTTAAATCGATTTAGGTTCTCATTATCTATGAAATTCCTTTTCTTAATTAAAACATCTTCATAGTAGGCTACTAGCATGTATCAGTAACAATTACACTTGTTTAGTAGCTATAGCTTTGATATAAGTCTGATGAGTGGTTTTTAGGACCACTTATTCGGATAGTAACCAGCTTGTTTTGTAGCTTAAGCTCAAGTAATCATGTGCTTTTAATGTGTTTTTCCTTTGTTTTGTGATTTTCAGGTTTAGGAACTCTTCGAGTGCTAATTGAGCTTAAAAGGGCAAAAGAACGCTTACATGAGGTAAAGCACAGAAATAGGCTTAAAGCATGAAGGATGGTCGGCGAAGAGGCAAAGGAAATGTGATTGTACGAGGCTGCAAGAAGGAAAGAAAACAAGCATGAAGGTGGCAGCCAAGTGCAGCAGCAAAAAGAAGCCATCAACAAAATCTGCAGGGCCGCGCGGCCGCGCCCCATGTAAGAACCTGAATTTTTAAGAAATTATTAAAATGAGAATTTAATAAACAAAATTCTCAAGACATGTACTAGGTTCGAATAGATATATGTGTGCTATAAGGAATGAAGTATGGTGTTACATAGGATAATATGAACTATGTAATATGTAATATGTGATTTTGTGATTAATAGATATGTTATTAATATATATTTGAGACAATTGAGTTGAGGTAAAGGAGGTGGATAAGATTTCCTATTGATATTAAATAATTTATAGAATTATTTTATCATAGTAAGTTGGTGATATTAAATAATTTTAATAAATAATCACCTTTTTCTTGAATAATATATGTACTAGTGAATAATATGATGTAATATAGGTTATTGTTAGTACTTAAGCTATTCATGGATGGATTGAGATAAGGCATGAATTTGTTAAGAAAATTAACTAACAAGAATACATATTGATTAAATTATATTGAATTGAAAGATTATATTATAGAATAATATAATGTGAATATTAAACCTTAATTAACTAAGGTGATATAGTATAGGGTTCAATTTACTTAAGTAAAGGAGTGAACTAATATATGTGTTGGATATGAAATTATAGTTGGTACTTTTATATATATTACTTAGAATGGTAATATGTGAGAAAGTCTAATGTGTGAATAATGTTAATAAATATATATACGTTATTAAAGGGAGATGGAAATTATTATATCTTTAAATGAATATTTAATATTTGAGATATGATTAAATGTATAAATTAAAGAAGTTGTGTTGGGGCAATTTATAGAAAGGAAAGAGAAATAGTCATTATATAAAAGATATTAAAATAATTTCTAATATTGAATTATTTTAATAAAAGAAGGAAATATTATGTCTGAATAATATTATTACCTTATATGTTTTGTAGGAGGTAATAGGTATAATTAATTAATATGGTAAATATATTAAAATATATTTGCTATATGTAAATAAATTGATGAAAATAATTTATTATAATAGAAAATAAACTTATTATCAATTTTTTATATATAATATATGTACATGTGCCGTGCATATAATTATTTTTAATAGATATTATATTGAGAATAATATCTTGAGACAATAAGTAAATTATTTTCTAATAATGAATGCCTTTAATTGGAGAAAACATAATATTTTATGTCATGTTATGGTGGAATACGTAGTTGTTATAATAGTAATGTATTTTCAAGGGAGTTAATTAATAAAACAAAGCTGAGTTATTTTAATGTATTAAATAACTTAAGTTATTATTTTACCATAGGCTTTATAAATAATTAATAGAGTAAATATTAATTATTATATGCGTAAAGGTTATACATATTATGAAGTGTATAAATAATTGAGGTAGCTTAGCATTTAAATGCTTGAGTCACACCAACATTATATTAAAAGGATATTAAGTGTGCTGGAAGTAATAATAAGCTTAAGATTGAGCTTGTGAGAATTGCCTTATGTGGCACAATAATAGATTCAATGATAAATTAATTAATTCATGGATAGACCTAGGAATTATTAATTAAATAATTAATCTATGTTAATTGTTAATTTTTATTATAATGGTATGTTAAATTATTATTATTATTGCGAGTGATAACATGATAATAAGTATATTTGTTATAAATATAATAAGATTTATATTTATCTAATGTGATAATTAACCATATAAATGTTAATTAATTGTTATGGAGATTAATAATTACATTGGTTGATGAGGGATGAATTAATTAATATTTTATTAATTAATTAACTATCATTGAGTATAATAATATATAAACGAGTAAATTATTAATATGATTATAATTGCTCAACTAGTTGATATGTGCAAAGAATGTGATTATTAAGAGTATAACATATAGTAGTTACGCATATGTTATATAAAGTGTAGTGCAACATTAATGTGACTATATTATATATATATAAACTATATAGTAAGATTAATTGCATTATGTGAGTTACATAATAGTAAATGTTTATGTGACAATAAGTGTATGAGTAAACATTGATGTATAGTAATATCAATAACCATTGTTAATTGATAATGTATGCAATAAGTTATTATAATTATAATAATAACAGTTATGATGAGTAATAATAATAATACTCAATTGAATTAGATATGGTATTAAGAAAATGTACATGGATTATATGTGATGTATATCTATGTGTAACCTTACTTGATACATTGTCATTGGAAATTTCATTCATGACCTAAGCTATATGAAATGAATGTGTATATATATTTTATAACCTATGTGTTTATAAAATTGTGATATAGCCTTAGTAAGTGGTAGACTATATACATATAACATTAGTATGTTGAATTTTGTAAGCAAGTTGCTGAGTTCTTTCCTTGTCCAACATTGAGTGCCCATTTCTTCTTCACGTGAACCCACATGGCTACTCTACTCTTCTCAATTTCATCACAAGCTAGCTAATAATTGCAAAGGGTGTGGGATTCATGATGAGATTTACCAACTCTTAACCACCATCCCTTAACCATCATTCGAACATACAATCTTTTGGTTTAATCTGAGGTGAAATTGCAATGTCTGGTTATTCATTTGCCTATAAGTATAAGCTCTTCTCTTCTCATTTCTTTTGCTGGAAATTTTGGAGAATGTGAATAGAGAGTGAGTTATATACCAGTGTTAGCATTCTGAGATAACAGTGAGGGAAGTTAGTGTAGCAGCAATGTGAGAACCATTGTAGCAACAATTTCAGTCAAAAGGTATAACTAACTGACATTTAATTCTCTGAAAATTCTAATTTCTTGATTTTTGAAGTAAGCATGTATTGATTGATTAGTGGATTATGAATATGTTTGTTAGATTGTTAAAAGAGTTACAAGCATGTTAGAAATGTATTATAGCAGTTTAGAATCAAAATTGATGTGAAATTTGTGAGTTGGGTTTGTAGTTCTGCCGAAGCAGGCTGTCTCTGCCCCTGACCGGAGCCCTGCGCAGCGGCGCCGGTTCCAGATTCTGGAATTTTGTTTTCTGTTGCAGTCTGTTTCTTCTAGCTTGGTTGTAACCACTTAGAGCAAGCATGTGGACATAAACAACATGCATATTTTGATACAACATGCATGATTTTAACCATGTTAGAATGTATATCATGAAATGGAAAGCGTATGTTTTAAGGAAAAACTTATAGTTTTAAAATAAAAATTTTAGTTTTAAATGTGAACTTTGACATATGTATAACATATATACATTCTGATTTTGGATGCATGCTCGTATGGTTTATATTTGCATGAAATGCATAATTTAAGTGTTAATCGTACACTAGCATACATGAGTGAAGGATCCAAGAGGTTTTCAAGAGAAACTTAAAGACTTTTTGAAATAAACTTGACCAAGACTTATGTCTTTTAGATTCTGACCATGTGAGAACATTTATGTAGTTTAGATATGTGTTTCAAATGCACATGAGTTATATGTTGAGATGCCTTGCATGTACTAAGTTGACTTAGTGCAATTTTTAAAGAAAACTTGGACGTTTTGGAAGAACTAAAGTGCATGAACATGATAGGATAACATTCAGATATTTTTGGACATATATGATAATGTCTTTAGCATCATTTAGATTGGCCTACATGTGTTCATACTATGATAGAAATTATGAAAGTTAGTAAGCATAAATGTGACATGATTTAAAGTAATTATCGGTACTAGTTATGCGTTTATAATAAAAGTAAATGTGAGCATGTGTCTTAACATTATTTTGACCCCTCACATGTATACATGATGAACATAGTAGCCTTGCATAACTAAGTTTAAAGTGTGACAAGGGTTTTGAAAGGGTAAACTCAGAGAGTTTAAATGTAATGGTTATATAAAACTAGGGAATTATAAATTCTATAAGAAATGTAAGAGTAATATAGATTATGTATCTATGTGTTTTAAATATATATCGAACACCTTTAGTTAAGTGTGTGATACATGTATATAAAGGATGATAGTAAGTATGTATGGTTAAGATATATCTATACGTACCTAGCTATACTAAGCGTATGAAGAAAGTGAAACAAGGTTCTAAGAACCAAGTTAGACAATATTGTAATACTTATTATTATATTGAGAATGTATGGATGTGTATAACTGACAAGTGTGAATCCATGATTATATAACTATGTAGGATTACACGAAGTACAGATATCTTTACGCAGTTAAGCCGTAGTTGTTAAACTACGAATCAAGCAAGTCTTTCTGTTCCTATTTGATATATGAATTCTATAACTGTTAATTGAGTTATATTATGCTATGAGAATGTTGATGTATATATGTGAAATGTATATAAGATATTTATGAGATTGAAAGTTGATCTTTGATGGTATACTTGTGAAGTGAATCTCTATGCCTGTTATATGAGAAGTAACATATGTAGGAAATATTAATTGATTATGAATGCATGAACTGAGTATGATATTATATGTTATGTGATGCATGAAAACTGTTAGAATTGCTGAGCTGTCGAGCTCACTCTTGCAAATAACCATTTTTGCAGGTTAAGAACTCACGATTAAAGTATTATGCCACTTGATTGATAGAGTTCCGTAGTTTCGTAAGGAGATCAACGTAGTTGTCTAATGATACGATCTTCAAAAATGTTTAAGTTTTATACAAGCTACTTGATAGTTGCTTATGATGTATAACGCTTGTCGTGTTGTAAAGTTGTACTATGTGATACATAGAAGACTTCGTATTAAGATGTAAAAGTTTATACAGTAACTCAAATAGAATGAATCATATCATATAGTTGATTCAGGGATTTGTAACTGATTTAAAGTTATGAAATCAATAAAAAGATTTTTTTCAAAGGAGATTGAAAAAGTTTAAATTATTTTTGTATTTTTATAACATCGAATATGATGTAAGCCAGGAATATTAAATGACCAAGAACGAAACTCATTAAAGTTTGGGGTCATTATACAGATCCTGGAAATGAAAGAATTTATATTCTAAATTGTAATAAAGCAAAGTTATATTCTTTAAGTTATGAAAAAAAGATGTAAATATTTGACTAGTAGTATCGTGACTGCATCGGATCCGAGGTAATAAAGGGACCCGAATTTGGGGGCGTCACACCCCATCTAAGGCAATACCACGAGCGACCGCACCCGTCAAGAACTTTGCCAGCTTTGACTTTCCAATTGCACGAGGCTTCGCTTGAGATTGGGATATAAGGGGGGCTCGGTTTTATCATTAGAGAGACAATTTTTGGCCTTAAGCCCTAGCTAGCTCCTCTCTTCCTTTTCCTTTACATTTTATCTAGATTAGGAGTATATTAGAGATAGATTAGGGTTTAGTTTAGTTAGTTAGTTTCTAGGGTTAGCTTAGGTTTGAAGATTGAAGCAAGTGGATTCCATTGTAGATTCAACAAGGAGCTTGAGCACTCAGATTTGCTATTTTCTATCTTTTGAATCTCTTTGCTTCCTATTTGTAATCTTGTGATGTATATTCAACCTGTGGATGATATGTTTGAGTCATTTATGACTTAGACCTTATTTTGAGGTTCCAATGGAACCTAATGAGTAGTTGATGTTGATTTACCTTCCATGTTGGCTCTTATTTGAATGCTATGTGATTGTCTACTGCGATTAATGCTTTCATTGCTTAATTGAGTCATGACCAATTACTGTGATAACCTATGTGGACTTGAAAGACGAAGTGTAGGTTTATATAGAATCGCTGTAGCGGGCGATTGTACATTCACATGACGTTGGACGTATGATTTGTGCTTAGGATAGACATATACCGAAGCGCCGCTCGTAGTCAATAGAGAACTTGACCTTAAACCCTATTTATTTGTAAACACCATAGACATATAGGGGTTTAGATAATGTGGGTGTCCACGTGTGTTCTATCATCTATGGATTGCACATGGTATGGAGTAGGTGCATCGAAAGATGGCCTTCTCTCACTTTAGTGTTCTCGGCTAACATCTATAATAATTAATTTGACCTAATTGGAAGTTTATATACTTAGACGAATCATTAGTGGAAATTGGAATCTCTTATCTTCATTATCTGATTCTACCTTAAGAATACTTAGTTTAAATTCAATTCCTTGCCTAGTTTAAATTCATTCTCTTTACCGCTTGTTTAAATAAGACTGAAATGATTATGTGCTAGTGTTTTGAAGACTGTTTATCTATTAATTCCTCGTGGGAATGATATCTGTACTCACTCTTTATTACTTGTTGATCGCGTATACTTGCGCGTTAATTGTCGTTATATAAATTGAATAACAAGTTTTTGGCGCCGTTGCCGGGGGGAATTAATTGGATAACTGTTTGCCAACATTAGTTTAAATCAAATTAGTCTTACTTTGAACATTTTTATTTTTGTTTAATTCTCTTTATATATTCTCTTTTCAGGTATAATGGACTCAAATTTCTATCCATGGAACTACACAAGACAAGAGCAACCAAGAGAAATAGGGAATGATGGCGTAGACCTAATTGCCAGATTACCAGCACAACTAGAGGTTTTCTCGAGGAATTTGGATACTGTTTCAGCCGAATAGAGTCGAGAGCCAGTTATTTCGTATGACTATGGTGCTGGAAGCTACACGAGCTATCAGGAGCCTATCAGTTATGGGCAGGAGCAGTATGGGGGTGAGTACTTCCACAATGAGACTTATCCCAATTATCAGCAGGATTGGGGGTATCACCCAGAGCCTTCAGGAAGCTACTATCAAGATCACTACTGCGAATCAAGTTCAATGTACGCGCCAGAATGCACCTTCCAGACTCCAGCTTATGAGCCTCAATATATGGATTTTGAAGATGACACAGAAAAGGCAAGCCTGGAGGAAGGAGGTGACATAGCATCATTAAGAAATACCTTAATTGATCAATCACAGTCAATCGAGAATCTTCAGTATTGGGCAAATCAGATTAGTATGGCGTTGATGAAAGAGGAGTTAATTGAGCAAGGGATACAGACTCAGAATCTTCAGAATCAACTCTCTCAAGTAGTGGATGCCGTGAGCAAAGGGCCTCAGAATTCCAGGGAGATTTAGTACATGGATTCTGAGGATGAAGCAGAAAAGGAGATCTTGATTGAGTAAGAGGAGTCGATTGAGGATCTTCAGACTCGGGTAGAGCAAATTAGCACAGATTTAAGGAATGAGGAGGTGATTGAGCAAGGTATCGAAGCTCGAGGTATTCAAAGTTTAATGCCTCAGATGTTTGAAGCTGTGAGTAATGATCCCCAGGATACGTGGTGCTATGACATGGATGCAGAAACTAATGGAGAATCCGAAGTGCACTTGCAACTGGACGAGCCGAAGGCAATGGATATAGAGGAACCGATTGGGGACGTGGAAAAGGATGAACCAATCGTGGCAATAACCCGAGAGCCTCCTCAGCCTAAGTTTGAGACACCAGTGAAGTTTGCACACCCTTGCCCCCTTGGTAGCCACATTACAGATCCGGATCTCGATGATATGAGAGAGTCCACAATCTTCAAACCATGGTGGTCAGAAGAAGAGAGAATAGAAGATGAATCTGTTGTGTTGTGTGAACCTCAATGCCCCATTCATTTCACGAACATAACAAAACCATTGCCTAGCTTTCCAACCTTCAGGACGAGGAATCCTTATACATATCATGTGCTAGGTAGTTTAATTCCGAGTCCTCTTATGATGGGAAGCATCTAAATGCACATTGCAATTCTAATGGATGGAGGGGTTCTCAAATATCATCGGGGAGTCGGATGGCAGTGGTCAGACACAGTCCAGCTAGAGGACTATAAATCAAGCGCTCGATGGGAGGCACCCCATCACTTCTCTTTCTCCCTTACTGTTTAATTCTAATTGTTTGTCTTTATTTCCTTCCCCCATGTTTAATTCTCAGTAGTATAGTTCTTAGTTATAAATATTTCCACATTGTGGTTTTACAGGGTTCAATGCCTATATTTTTGATTTTAGGCATGAATGCGTATAATTTTTGGGATTAAAAAGTTTATTGAGCATATTTTTGATGCACTTGCATTGCTTATACACACATAGAGAAATTTTTGGGGAATCGCTTGCTTATATCATCTTGTGTTAATTCTCTTAGAAGTACATAGTAAGTAGTAAGTTTTGAATATGTAGAGGGCTTAATAAGTCTTGTATCCTTTTGTCAAGTGAAAGCTGCTTAAATGCAAGGTTCAAATGCCATAGCAACAAATGCTTGCAAGCTGCTGCAGAAAATAGAAAATGACAGAGGGCGCGGCGGCGCCCAATTTAGCCTGAGTAGGCACGCTACTGCGCGTCGGGCAGACTAGGCCTGATTTAAAGAAAAACTGGCAGATTGTGGAGACACCACTTCATTTCTTTAGCACTCGAACTCTGCCTATTTCCCTCTCTTCTTCCAAATCTCAATTCCTAACATCACTCTACCTCTACCTCTATATTCAAACCCTAGCCTCATCTTTAACCCTCACTACATACACAAATTCCCTCTACTCAAGCCCTAATTTTGAAAACTCCTACCTCCTCAGTCGAATTCTCCAACACACCCATCACTCCATCATCTTAACCTGATCAATTGAGACAGTGAGTGGGGGTCCGAAGGCATAGCAATATTATTGAGTTGGGTTGATTCGTGAAGCACAGTATTGGATTTTTGTTCTTCAATTCTTATTTCTTATAGCATCCAAGAGGAGTAGGAGGGAGTCCACATCCAGGGATAATGATTCTGAGCAAAGGGGAGGTGGCATCGACTGTGATTACCACAAGTTCATCAGTCTGAAGGCTTAGAAGTTCTTTCACAGTGCATTGGTGGGCAGGACTTTTGTACCGGAGCGAGAGTTAGCACCCGATTCACTTTATGCTAAGGAGTGGGGATCAGAGCTAGATTCTATATGTGATTATCTATGCAAGCCGGGCACTATTTGGAACCTGAAGCAGGGGATGGATCTGAAGCTGCATTTCCCTCAGTCTGCCCTGAGTAGGTATGGGAAGGCGTGGTACAGCTTTATCTGTGTGAATCTGATGTCGACACAGCATCAGAATGAGGTCACTAAGGACCGAGCTATGTTACTCTATGGGATTGTCAAGGGCAAGAGAATCGACTTGGGATACGTGATCAACAGTTCTATCCGCAGATTTCTGAGAGGCGGTAATTCAGCGAGTATCCCACGCGCATCAGTGATCACTAAGCTATGCATTACAAACGGAGTTATGTGGTCAGATGCAGAGCTGATGCAGATGCCCATGAGCACCCTTAACCACGCTGCTATTGAGTCATTTAAGGTTTGGAAAGGGGGCAGATCTCATTCTTTGGGTGCAGGGTTTATTCTACCAGATCAGATAGAGGCTGAGGAGACTTCTGCAAGAGTGCAGCCAGTGTCATCTGATTCCTCTCACTAAGTCCAGGAGCATATTGATAGGATGGAGAGGAGACTGTAGCGTAGGATGGATACCATGAGCACCAACTTTTAGGCATTCACTACTAATTTTTGCGGGGCATTGTCCCACGCGTTTGGCCAGCTGGGAGTTCAGGTGAAGTTCCCTACATATGGATCCGCCGCTGCTTCTCCACCTCCAGACACACCTCCAGAGCAAGCTGATGAGGAGGACGATGAGGACGACGGCGACGACGAAGCCGAGTAGGGGAGTTTCTTTTTACCTTTACCTTTAATTAGGACATTGAACATTTTAAGTTTGGGGGTATTGGTTTTGTTTTGCATGTAGTTAGTTCATTTCATGTTGTGTTAGTTCAGTTAGTGCATGTAGGTTGTAAATAGTTAAAATTTATCAAAATTTAAAAATTTTTGCATTCTGTTTTGCATTCTGTGTTAGGACATTTTGCATGAATCCAGTTTCAGTTGGTGAGTTTTGTATGTGGCCTATGAAGAAATTGAATTCACTTGATTTTTGAACTGGTTTGAGACTTAAGCCTGATTTGAAGGTCATATATGTAAATCCTTATCTGTCAGATACTGTGTAACCAGTTAGCACGATAGAGTAACCATCATAACATACTGAGTTTAAATGTTCACATACTTGTCTTCTAGTGGGAAATTTATGTTTTAACGAAAGAGTTCAGTTATCATATAAAATAACTAGACTGTTAAAAGCTTAAGTTTGGGGGAAATAGGGGTTATGCATGCTAAGAGGGGAGATGGAGCGTAAGACGCACTCCTCTGCGAAAAAGAAAAAGAAAAGAAAACAAATGAAAAAGATTCAGAAAAAGAAAAAAATTAAATAAACACTTCGGCTACGTCGAGTTCTGTGGCCTTTGATATTCGAGCAAGTAAGCCTTCGGGGTGTCTCTACACCCAGCGCCCTAATGTCGTCTGGTATAGGAGTCGTTGATTGAAAGCTCGCTACACGGATATCATTGAAAAGCCTAAGAGAGCTAGGCATTGCACAGTCGATTGTGTATATGGGAAAGTGCGAATACGCCCTCGTGAGTAAATAAAAGCTGAATGAAAACCCCCTGTTGACTCTTAACTTTAGTAATACATGGTCTTAGTTAAAACTTATATGATTTGCTATTTTTCTTAAGTTGAACCTTGTTTTTCTCCTAAGAATCATAGTATGTGATTTATTTATCTGAATACATGTCTAATGGTTGCTAGGCACACAACGCACAATACATCCGTGTTGACAGTTTTGGATTTGCAAGAATATGCCTTATGATCTTGTTCTTAGGTAGCTTATCTATTCGATTATGTTGTGGTTTTTCTGAGGTATTGCTTTAAAAGTTCAATACTGACTAAGACATGGATTTGCATTCATAGTAGTGTAGGATTGCATACATTGTAAATATTGCATTGCATCTTGTGTTTAGTTTTGTTTTGGTTTCTTGAGGGCAAGCAACGTTTAAGCTTGGGGGAATTTGATGATTGGTTTTTAGGACCACTTATTCGGAGAGTAACCAGCTTGTTTCGTAGCTTAAACTCAAGTAATCCTGTGCTTTTAATGTGTTTTCCCTTTGTTTTGTGATTTTTAGGTTTAGGAACTCTCCGAGTGCTAATTGAGCTTAAAAGGGTAAAAGAACGCTTACATGAGGTAAAGCACGGAAATGGGCTTAAAGTATGAAGGATGGTGGGTGAAGAGGCAAAGGAAATGTGATGCTACGAGGCTGTAAGAAGGAAAGAAAGCAAGCATGAAGGTGGCAGCCAAGTGTAGCAGCAAAAAGAAGCCATCAACAAAATCTGCAGGGCGGCGTGGCCGCGCCACATACAAGGCAATACCACGCGCGGCCGCGCCAGTCAAGAACTTTGCCAGCTTTGACTTTCCAATTGCACGAGGCTAGGCTTGAGATTAGGATATAAGGGGGGCTCGGTTTTATCATTAGAGAGATAATTTTTGGCCTTAAGCCCTAGCTAGCTCCTCTCTTCCTTTTCCTTTACATTTTGTCTAGATTAGGTGTAGATTAGAGATAGATTAGGGTTTAGTTTAGTTAGTTAGTTTCTAGGGTTAGACTAGGTTTGAAGATTGAAGCAAGTGGATTCCATTGGAGATTCAACAAGGAGCTTGAGCACTCAGATTTGCTATTTTCTATCTTTTAAATCTCTTTGCTTCCTATTTGTAATCTTATGATGTATATTCAACCTGTGGATGATATGTTTGAGTCATTTATGACTTAGACCTTATTTTGAGGTTCCAATGGAACCTAATGAGTAGTTGATGTTGATTTACCTTCCATGTTGGCTCTTATTTGATTGCTATGTGATTGTCTACTGCGATTTATGCTTTCATTGCTTAATTGAGTCATGACCAATTACTGTGATAACCTATGTGGACTTGAAAGACGAAGTGTAGGTTTAGCTCGAATCGCTGTAGCGGGCGATTGTACGTTCACATGACGTTGGACGTATGATTTGTGCTTAGGATAGACATATACCGAAGCGCCGCTCGTAGTCAATAGAGAACTTGACCTTAAACCCTATTTATTTGTAAACACCATAGACATATAGGGGTTTAGATAATGTGGGTGTCCACGTGCGTTCTATCATATGTGGATTGTACGTGGTATGGAGTAGGTGCATCGAAAGATGGCCTTCTCTCACTTTAGTGTTATCGGCTAACCTCTGTAATAATTGATTTGACCTAATTGGAAGTTTATCGACTTAGACGAATCATTAGGGGAAATTAGAATCTCTTATCATCATTATCTGATTCTACCTTAGGAATACTTAGTTTAAATTCAATTCCTTGCCTAGTTTAAATTCATTCTCTTTACCGCTTGTTTAAATAAGACTGAAATAATTATGTGCTAGTGTTTTGGCGACTTTTATTGGTTAATTCCTCGTGGGAACGATATCTTTACTCACTCTTTATTACTTGTTGACCGCGTATACTTGCGCGTTAATTGTCGTTATATAAATCGGACAACAGAGTCAACTGCCAAAACCAGATTAACAAAATTGACTAACTTCTGATTCCAGGCCGGCGCAGCTGCGCCCTGGTTAGGCCTAGGAACGGCGCAGCTGCGCAGTCCCCTGGCCAGTCCAGGGTTGAGCCTTGCATTTCTTTTTCTGTCCCGTACCTTAACATACTTAACCAATTACTCTTAACATACATTCATGTCAAAGGGCTTCTTATAAGCGTTTGACCATCTTAAGTTCTTAGTCTAGGATTTACACAGAATTAAGATCAAATAGGGTCATGCAATCACAACGCATACAATTTCAACATAGATACATACGAGAAGGTCATATAAATTATAATATACATGCTCGTGATTGTCCACATCATTTATTAATAACTAGCATGGTTTATCACTTTAAAAACATGCTTAAACTCATGCTTGGTTAACCTCTTATCGAATTTAACAAGTGAGTACACATGTATGGTATACTAGTGATGTTATACTCATTATTAAACATGTTAAAAATATTAAAATATGAATCTTAATATAACATGTCAAGTCAATGTTTAAAGCTCATGTTTCGTTAGTAATGTATACTAATGAGGTTTAACATGTTCATGCTACCTTATGATACATACACAAGTCATCATATCCTTCATGCAATTCTTCACCATACTAATATGTATCAAAAGTCAAAATATAGATATGGTACACACATGTCAAAGTTTACTTTTAAAAGCTCCAAGTTTATTTTGAAAACCACACTTTTCATCAACCTTGAATATAAGCATAATAGAACATGCTTACTTTAGGTCTACGTATCTATATATATAGGATACTCATGCTAGCATGCTTTGTCTAAGTCTTAATAACCATTTACACATAATGGATTTCATGCAGAAATTAGCATCTGATCTCAGAGACTAGCGCAGCTGCGCTGCGCCTTGGTATAAAATCGGCACAGCTGCGCCGTGTCCGGTTAATGCCAGAAAACTTCCTGCTTCGACAGGACTTAGGCCAAATACCAAATTTCCTTCACAACAACAGTTTTAAACTGCCATAGTGTAGTTCAAGCATGTATATAAGTTCATATAACAACTAAATAAGTGTTCTTACAATCCAATTACAATCTATTTTGGCATAATCAAGAATTAGAACTGTTGCAGAGAAATAAAATAAAAAACCAGTGAATGTGATATACCTCTGCTACTTGGTTTATATGAACTTGCTGCTAAATGCCAACTCACAATGCTGCTATCTTACTAATGAAGTCTTGCTCTCTATATGCTCTCAATTATCTCATCAATTTAATTTGAAGGAGAAGAAGTTATATATATAGAGAAGTTAATGTCCAGGCAATGCTAACTTCCACCAATTCAAACCAATAGATTGTATAATTGTTTGAAGGTTAAGGAGAAGTTGGTGGTGGGTAGTTGAGATTCACTATTGAGGCCACTCCCTTGTGATGATTTGCTAGAGAGCTATGGAGGTTTGCTGAGTTTGAGGAGAAGTAATAGGCTTAGGCCTCATAATGCTATACACGTGGAGGGAATGAGACTTTCTTTGTGGGACAAATGAAATAAAAACTCAGTAATGTAGCATCATGAATATACACAACACTTATGCATACACGTGTTATATATATACTTAGGCATACAAGTATACTTAGGCTATCATATATATATATACATACTATATATTTAGATTATAATGTACTTAGAGTCACAATGTAAGTCACATAATTAATATTTCAAGGTAGTAGATGTAACTTGATAAATAATATGACAATGTAGCATACATATAATTCATGTATATTTTATCATATTAGTATAATTTAATCAGATATTACCACATTACATCATCTCATGTATTATTCAACTAAATTCTATTAATCAACAATTGTTTATCATATATTCATGATGTATTATTTTAATGTCCACACACTTATATTGTCACCTAGGCATTATTCATGTAGCTTTCACAACTCAATAACTTTACTATATAGTTTATGTATAATTGTATAGTCACATTGCATTACACTTCATATAACACATATGTCATTACTATATGTTATATTTTTAATTATCACATCTTTTGCACATATCAACTAGTTAAGCAAATATAATATACTCGTTTATATATTATTATTCTCAATGGTAATTACTTAATTACTTATCTTATCATTTAATTTATAATAATATTAATTAATCCCTTCCTCATTAATCAATGTAATTATTAATCTCCATAACAATTAATTATCACTTATAGGATTAATTACCACATGAAATAAATATAAATCTTAGTATATTTGTAAACAAGTCACTTATTATTATTCTATTACTTGCAAAAATACTAAATCAACAGACTATTATTATATTTCTCATAATAAAAACTAGCAATTAATATAGATTAATTGTTTGCTTAATAATTCCTTCGTTGATTAATATAACCATTATTATTTCTCATCACTGTGCTACACAAGGCATTCAACGAGTTTATCGCAAACTCCATAATTTCTCAATTATTATAAATATTCAATTTAATATAATTGAGTTACTCATCTCATAACACATAAATATTTATATTCAAATAAATATTCATTTCCATTAATATATTCATTTAATAATATTCAAAAATTCTCGGGTATTACATGTTCCTCCTCAATTTTGGAATAAACCAGGATGTCATCTATGAACACCACTACGAACTTATCCAAGAATGGCTTAAACACTCGATTCATTAGGTCCATAAATGTAGTTGGGGCATTCGTTAGACCAAATGAGATCACCAAGAACTCCTAATGACCATACCAAGTCCTAAAAGCCGTCTTTGGTATATCTTCCATTCCCACGTTCAACTGATGATACCCACACCTCAAATCGATTTTTAAAAAGTATCTAGCACCCTTCAACTGATCAAACAAGTCATCGATCCTAGGTAAAGGATACCTATTCTTGATCGTAACTTTGTTCAACTCCCTATAATCAATGCAAAGTCGCATCGATCCATCCTTCTTCTTTACGAATAAAACTGGCTCTCCCCACGGTGAAACGCTCGGCTGAATATACTTCTTGTCAGCAATT
Source organism: Panax stipuleanatus (assembly GCA_020205555.1). Classification (NCBI taxonomy): domain Eukaryota; kingdom Viridiplantae; phylum Streptophyta; class Magnoliopsida; order Apiales; family Araliaceae; genus Panax; species Panax stipuleanatus. Next base: position 137,949,031 of record CM035115.1, on the reverse strand, counting down.
TTTGCAGTTGAACCATCAGTTCCTTCATCTCGACTGGAGCCATTATGTACGGAGCTTTCAAAATTGGAGCAGTTCCCGGCGTTAAGTCGATCATGAATTCTATCTCCCTATCTGGCGGAAGTCCTGGCAAGTCGCTCAAAAAAATGTCCACAAACTCCTTAACTACTGGTATCTCTTGTACCTTCGGGCTCTCATTACACGTATCTACTATGTATACTAGATATCCTACACAGCCTTGCGTCAAAAGTTTCTTGGCTTGCATAACCGTCAGACAACTCGCTTGTCTAGGCGATTTGCTACCATAGAACACCAACTTTGACGGAGTCGTAAGGTTTTCCGACTTCTTCTGACAGTTAATTAATGCCCCATGGTTGAACAAGCAGTCCATACCCAGTATGACATCGAATTCCCCAAGTTTTATCGGAATTAAATCTACCCTCAACTCCTGACCCTTAATGTCCAATCTACAGTTTTTATATACAAACGTAATAGGAATAACTTCCCTATTAGTAATTTCTATGTTCAAGGGGTAAACTAACTCCTCTCTAGGTAAGTCTAGGGTCTTAGCAAAATCATCAGATATGAATGAACAAGTAGCACTCGAATCAAATAATATATATGCATTTATACTATTGACCAGAATAATACCTGCCACCATATCTTTTGATTGCACAGCATCCTGCACCGTCATGTTGAATGTCCGGGCAGTGGGTCGAACAGCCTGCAATGGTGCAACGATAGTCAAGGTACTATCGCTCCCATTTCCTTGGCTCCCTGCTGACCCTCCAGCTATCTTATTAGGGCAACTACGGTCCTTGTGATCCTTGGATCCATATGTGTAGCAAGCTCCCTTCTTCGAGTTCGGGCAATTCGGCACAATGTGGCCTTCCTGACCACAGTTGAAGCACACCCGCTTCCCCTTTATGCACACTCCAGTATGATTCTTCCCGCATATAGCACATGTTTCGAACTTCCTCTTCGGCTGGCTTCCCTGCTGACTCCCAGCAGAGGTGTTGTCGTTCCATTTCCTTTTCTGGTTGATAGCCCCGCTACCCCCAGCCTTGGTTTCTGTCTCATTCTTCTTCTTTGTATCTTGATTGAATTTGGTTACCGCGTCGCTTCCTCCCTCAGCGAGTATAGCCTTTTCCAGTATAGCTGCGAACGTGTTCAGCTAGAACATGGAAACCTTGCTGTAGAGCCAGGGCTTCAGTCCTCGCTCAAATCTCCTCGCCTTCCTAGCGTCAGTATTGACCTGGTATATAGCAAACCTGGCCAGCTCATTTAATTTCGCGGCATACTCTGACACCGTCATCCCTCCCTGCTTAAGCTCTAGAAACTAGACCTCCATCTGGTCCTGCGAACTAACAGGGAAGTACATTTCAAAGAACATCTCTTTGAAACGTTCCCACGGTATGACTCCTTCACCCTCTCTGGTCTTGTTGGCTTGCCACCAGAAACTAGCATCTGACTTTAACATGAAAATCGCGTATGCTGTCTTCTGGTCTTCACCGACTCTAGCTACGTTGAAGACCTTCTCCATTTCCATTACCCACGTCTGGGCATCTATTGGGTTAACCGATCCCTTGAACTCCGGTGGTCCTACTGCCTTAAACTCTTTAAAAGTCGTACCCTGCACTTGCTACTGATTTGCAGGTGCTCCCGTCAGCAGGTTCACCAACTGCTGCACCGAATTGGGATTCGTCCCATCGTTATTGTTGTTATTGTTCGTCGAACCCTTGGGGTTTTGACGTGTAGGTCTTCTTTTAGGAGGCATTTTCTGTTAAAAAATATTATTATTAGATCCTTTATTCAATTCTTAAGTATTCAAGTTCATACTTGAACATTTAAATAACTCAGTTCACATAGAACATATAGCACGTCAATAAACTTCTTTTATTCATTCATACGTAGTTTTAAGACATCAAATAGATAGCATTTATGCTATTTACATCATCTTTCCTGAACTAGAACAAGTTGCAGGATCTCATCCCATTCTTATCTTAATTTATGGGATTTATATTTATTTATTACAAAAAGAAGCACATAATTAAGAGCTCTGCTGCCTAGGCATGTTAAGACATCGCACAGCCTCTCTGTGTTCTTCCTCCATCACCCGAAACACCGTCCTTCTGTCCACCATGTACCATGGTAAACCTTGGAACTGAGTTGGGTAATAGAAGACACGATTCTGTGCTCTATCTATTGCCGTATGGAATGCGTATTCTGTTTCCCTCAGCTTGGCCCTCTTGGCATCAGCCTCATCTTCAGCTCGGTCGGCTCGTTGAATATCCCTCAAGCTTGTCTCTTCCGCTCTAGCACGCTTTGTCGACTCCTCTTAGATGTCTTGCTTCAGCTTCGCTAGCTCGGCCTGTGCCTCGTCTCTATCATTCTCTACATGGATTAGCTTCCACTGCACTTCTCCTAGCTCACTATCCATCTCCTCAATAGTCTCATCTCGCTACTGGATGGTTTCTTCGAGCTCTCTGACTCGACCATGTATCTCCACGTTACTATCGTAGATTGCCTCGTACATCTCAGCACTAGTAGAGTGAGGTGGAAATTTCTCTTCGAGATCCTCTTCCTCCTCTTCCTCCTTTGACTCATCCTCGTCCTCTTCCTCTGGAATAAGTGTCAGCTCATGCTCCCGACCAGCTACGGTGATCACTGGAGATGGCTCTCACCTAACCAACTGCTCCCAGACAACATGGATGTCTCGGGGCTCCTCCTCTCTAGGCACCTGAGGTAACACCTCTCTAGCCTGACTGGACTCTCTAACGTTCGTCATCCTAACAAAAGAATTTTAAAGTTTAATTATTACGTGATGTCAAGTCGTCACTCTTCGAATACTTAAACATAAACACATAAGGTAATTTATTATCTTTACTTATCACCACTATCTTTTCGATCTTACTATAAGGCTACTACCTAAGGTTTTTCCCCCCACCTAAGGTTCATAACCTACTATTTTGATACCAACCTATGACACCCCCAAATCTGGGTACTTCGTTTCCACAAGATTTGATGTTCACTTTCTAAATAGAACATACATCTACCCATAATAAGGAATTTCAAAATAAATTACAACCTTCATAAATACTTAAATAAAAATCTTCCTTATAAAAGGAATACAACCTTGTCCAAAATAAATCCCAGGGTTTAATCTAACCTTGACATAAACATTTAATGCGGAAAATAAAAGCATAACTTAAAGTCTTATTATAATTCAATCAATAATTAAAACAAGTCTTCACTTGTTCAACTTTCCTTTGTCTTTACTAGTTGACGGAGCGTCAACACTTTCAACCTTAGCTGCAATGGTTATTTAATATACAAGAGTGAGCAAACAACAACTCACTGGAATACAACAATAATAAAGATATAATTAAGTAGCTTCAATAGACTTGAATAACTTTACTTTTATCAACAATAAAGAATTGAATAATAATCCTTTCATTAATAATTAGAATTTCGAATATTGAAATCATCTAAGGGTCATAAGACCTTGAACTTTTGTCCTAGGTTATAAACTTTTCTATTTAAAACCTTTAACAGTCATTTAGACTATGGACCTTAACTCGTACTTATGGAGATCAGCCCTTCGTATCATGTATTGTGCACAAACATCTTAACGCTTTTGCATAGTAACCTCCCCTAGTAAATAGGGTTGTTCATCTCAGTATTTGAATACAAGTCCGCACCAAAGAAAGTTTGGTTTAGATAAGCTTAGAAGGGTAATTTAGAATTCAACGTTCATCAACTAAGGAATAGTTGAATCGACTTACAACAATTAAGAATAATTCACAAATAAAATATTATAGATAACTTATATGCTTTAGAATCAAACTTAAAGCATTTAAAAGACAATATAGACCCTGCTTGAACAATTAAGTCAAGGTCATGTTAATTCAATAATAAACTTTGATAATATTTACTCAATATAAAATTTATAAAGAGTACGAATAATTAGCATCATTATGATCAATAAAAATAACTCAAGTAAGGTTTGAGTTTAGAAGACTTGCACAATATAAGAATTAAAGAACTTGTATATAATTGACGAGTTTAAGGATAGAAAACTTGCCTCAAGCGCAAGCTACTATTAAAATCACGTTCTTTAACACTTCCTACACACATATATTTAATCACAATAATCTAAATTAGTTAACACATAACTAATTCACATAATTAGTTAACCCATCTAGGTTAACTCATTCTTGTTTAATTATTAAGTTAATAATTTATTAATCACATCACATAATCATATTACTTGCTCACATAATTAAATCAAATAATAATTATGTACTCATACTATAATTAAACAAATTATAATTTAAATTAACATTCAATTGATTAAAATTAATCAAACTATAATTATAATTAACCAATTATAAATTAAATCTTTGCTTTAATTATAATTAACCCAATTATAATTACATATTATATTTTATTCATATAATATATTACTATTCATTTAGCATTTTAATGTATGCCTATTATGTCATAAAATTTATTATATACAATTAGCTTTTTATGATACAACAATACATAAAAAAAAATAACACATCTTGAATTTCTGCAAACCCCCCCCCCCCCCCCCCCCGCCGGGGCGGGGGTTTTGACCTTGATAAGCCCGCCGGGGATGGCCCCCTGCACGGTCGGCAGACATGTTCGCGAACTGTGCAGAGAAAAAGTCAATTTAGCTTATTTCTCCATATCGAGTTCTGAATTCAGTCAACATAATACATATAACACTTTACATAAAACATATTATTAAAGTTTCTAACATGTTTTAACACATTAAATCATTAAAACACATAATAAAAACTCAATTTCATGATTTTTGAAGAAAAGCTATTGTTAAGTGTTCTTGATGAAATTGAATACTGAACTTTTATTTTTAAACCAATTCACACAATTTCAAGCATAGTAATTAAATCCTTAAAGATGTTATCATCATCTACAATTAATTTAAACAAAATGAACAATCAAACATGGATTCCTTTGATTTTTAAGAGAAAACTATACATATATATATATATATATATAATTTCAAAATACTTTCACTGTAACTCTTTGAAGAACATGAATTCCTCATGTTCATCATATATGCATGACTTAACAACTAAACCAAGCATACAATTATACATAAACATGCTATAAAACAATATATATATATATAAACCATGATCATACAATTTCCATGAAATTTCATGTTTACAGAGAATCACTATATGAAAAACATAAAACAAAATATATAAACTGAATTTAGAGGTTATACCCTTTGATTAGTGCTAGGAGAAAAGATGAAGATGATAGAGTTGAATTTCTCAAACTTGCTTCTCCTTCTCCTTCTCTCTTCTTCCTTTTCTCTCTATCTTTTTTCTCTTCTTTGTATTCTCTTTTCTTTGTTTTGTTCTAACACTGACTAACCTTTCTAACTAACGTATAATATAATACATATATTATACATATAACATATATACATACAACTGATAATCATATAATAATTATAATAATTCATAATTAAATCCCATACTAATTACATCAGTTATAAATTTTTGAAAATCAAAAGTCATAAGGCTTTGTTTGGCAAAAACAGTTTATTTTTTAAAAAACTAACTTTTTGAGCTTAAGACCCTGTTTGGTAAAACAAGATTAAAACAAAAGTAAGAGCCTTGTTTGGGTAAAACTTATTTAAAAGCCCCTTTTTTATTCTTTTAATAAATATTTTAACACATATTTTAATATTACACTTTAATTAATTAAATCCTTAACATCTAATTTAATTAATTAAAAGCTAACATCAATTAACCACATAAAAATACCATATAACAATTATAATTATTGGCTAATTATAATCTCATGTAACAATCATCAAATAAACTTCATCTAATTTAATTATATCAATTAAATTAGAACTACTGCATAAAATTATCACACATCAATTAAATAAAATATTAAATATTAATTTAATTAATATATAACACTTAATTAAATCGCTCCACAATAATCACATTATTTATTAATTTAACTAAATAAATAAATAAAATAAAATATTATTTAATTAATAAATATTTACAATTAATATATAAAATTTTCATTTGTTACATCTCTTCTTTCAATGATTTCTTTAATCAAATGAAAGTGCCGCAATACATGTTTGGATCCAAGATGAGACTTAGGAACTATTTATATTTCTGTAATGAACTTTTCATTTGAAACATCAACTTGTAGCTTCATCTATAGCTATATACTTTGTCTTTATCACTAAACTAGCAACTCTTTGCTGTTTGGAATCTTTCCAATTCATTGCACCACCTTTCAAGGTAACGACTTACCCTAAAGTGGTTTTGCTGTCGTCTTGGTTAGTCTGAAAACTTGAGTTTATTTAGTTCTCTAGTTTAATTCAGACCCATCATGAATCATGATTACATCCTTAGTGTCAGTTAAGTACTTTAAGATATTTATCACTGTCTTACAATGATCTTCTCCAGAATATAACTGATCAACATCAAGTCTCATACATTTTATTGCATACATGATAGTTACTCGTGCGATCTCTCTTTTATTGAGGTCGACTTTAGAGAGATACACTCTACGACTCATCATCATTAGACATCTTTTGGAGTTTGCCATGCTAAACGCCTTTAACATCAAATGAATATACGTTCCTTGGGTTAAGCCGAGCATCCTTTTAAATAAATCTATATAGATTTATATCCCCAATTTAGGATGTTCTACCCAAATTACTCATGGAGGAATGTTTTGACAACTTTATCTTTACTGATTATAGCACTGGTATGTCATTTCTTATCAGTAGTATATCAACATATAATACTAGTAATGTCACAGCGCTCCCACTGACCCTTTTGTACGCACTAGGTTCATTCTTGTTTTTGATAAAATTAAACTCTTTTGATTGTCTCATCTAAATGAATGTTCCATCTTTAAGAAGCTCGCTTTAATCCATAAATGGATTGTTATAGCTCATATACATGATTTACTTCATCCATTGAAACAAATCCATCTGACTGTATCGTACCTACATTATCCTCTAATAATATATATTTGAGGAAGGGCGTCTCCACGTCCATTTGCCAAGTTTAGTAATAATAAGCTACAATCGCAAGTAAAATTCGAATGGTCTTGAGCATTGCTTCAAAGATCCATTTTAGATTTTATGGTCATCTTCTATTTCTCCGAGTGTCTACAACTCTTAGCCTTATCGCATATAACTAGATCATCATCCTTTATGATGCGTACCGCATCATCATCATCTATGATGAATCCATACCTCCCAGGTATCTTCGGTAGTATTCCAGATTTACGAATCGGTTGTGGTACATTATGTCTAACTATAGGTTTCCCCTCTTTGACTAATAGTGATTTGTGGTTCTTGAACTCCTTCAAGATCTATTATCCTCCCACTAGCCCTTCAATGATAAACACCTTTATCTTAGAAGGCAGCGTGTTTCGCAAAAAACACCTTTTGCTAAGTAGGATTATAGAATATTTACCCTAAACTTACGTTAGGATGTTCCACAAATTTGTATTTGTCAAATCTTATCCCAGGCTTATCCTTTTAAAACTTTTTCACCTAAGCTGGACAACCCTTTATCTTAATATACTTAAGATTAGGAATCCTCCCTGTCCATAACTCTTATGAAGTCTTGGGGATGGATTTTGAGGTTACCTTATTTTGTAGATATGCAGCCGTTTCCAGGGCATTACCCTAGAAGGATACTGGAATGTCAGTAAAATCATTATGGACCGCACCATATCCAACAAGGTATTATTTTTCCTTTTAGATACACCAATCAATTATTGTGTATCAGGAAGCATCCATTTTATAAAAAAAAACTATTTAAGATGATCTTAAAACTTATTGCACAAGTATTTATTCCTCGATCTAATCGAAGAATTATAATACCTTGCCAATTAGTTTTTCTTCCGAATTCTTTGAACCTTTCAAATGATTCAAACTTGTATTTCACCAAATACAAAATATTCAACTCTTTGAATGATCATCTCATTTTCTTTTACTACTTTGTTCAATTTAAAATTATTTTCATGTAAGTCAAGTATGTAAAGTCCATTCAGTAAATTGTTAATTATTTAAACTAATTGACTTGCCCGTAGGCGGCGCTAAACAATAAGTTCCTGCATTTAATGGACCAAACTTTGCTCCATTCCTATACGCAGGAAGACTTCCTTTATTTAGCTCTCTACATCTGCTTGGTACCCTCATAAATCTGTATTTATGATAACCATAGTCAGTATCCAATACCCAAGTAGAAATTTTACTTACTAAAAGATTTATTTCAATTATGAACAAACCTGTATTTGTAACCGAAGCTTCACTAAGCTTCTTTTGGTTAGCCTCTAGAAGATACTTCTCGCGGTTTCTATTCCAGTGTATAGGCTTATTGCAGTGGAAACAAACTCCTTTGCTATCCGTATCAGTTTTGTTATTATTATCCTTTGTATTTTTCCTTTCCTTATACCTTCTTTGAATTGTTCTTCTTCTAGAACGAAAGAGCTCCTTAGATATTTGATATCTATTAGTCCTACTTTCCTCACCATTGAACTCCTTGAAGTGTAGGAATATAGTAGGAGCATCCATAGTTTCATGCTGACGCTGAAGCTCGTTACTCATGGATGCGAGCACGATGTATTGAGCCAACTATTCATCATCTTGATACTTTCTAAAAGTAGCAATCTCTTCCTCAGAGGCATTGTATACAACCATTGCAGGGATAGGCGTATTAAGAAAATAAGATAGCTTTTCAGCCTTGAGAACTATTCTCAAATTCCTTAACCAATCCGTTTAATTCGGTTCGGTTAATTAGCATCTTATATGCTACGCAGTGATAGTAATTTAGACATTGTAAAATTCTGTAAATGAATTTGTAATTAAACAACATTTTAGCATACAATTTTTTATTAATTACAAAAATAAATTAGGTCTCGTTTTAAATTGGTATCTCCCACTATTTTCTTCAAACTATATTACCCTCATAATATATAGTTCGACAAATTTAATTAAATATTTGTTAGTGAGAATAATGATCCTATTTCAAATGTATATAGCCTTGTGGATAGCACAACAAACCATATATAAATAAATAGGTAGACAACTCTTTGTCAATTACATCAACATATAACTCTTTTTATCTTGCCTCTTAGATCATAATGGTCAAGTGTGTGCACATCCGAACTAAAATAATTTAAGTTAAGTCCAACCTAGCACTTTTGTGACGAACGAGATTTTATAATTTAATTTGAATATTTATTGAATTAAATAAATATTTTTCGATGATTAATTATTGAATTTAATAATTAATTGATGAATTCATGGTAGATTAATTTTATTATGTGTTACATTAGTTAAATTAATGTGGAGAATTTTTATATTCAAAGTATGTATTTAATTGAGCTTATTTGATTAAATGAATCATTTAATAAGCATAATGTTATTCTAATTAATTTAAATAATTAATTAGAGATTTAAAGATTTGACATAATTAATAAAGGAGAATTTTAATTATGTGATAATATAATTTAATGTGGAGTTATGATATCTTATTTAATTAATTTAAATAAGATTATTTGGTTAATTAGAAGTGTGACATTAAAACTATACTATAAAGCTTTTAATTAAAATAAATGAAAAGGAACTCTTACCATTAGCCAAACATGGCCCTAAAAGAAGTTGGGGCAGTTAACCCATTATGGGATTAACTGACCACTTACGTATCTGTTATATTATATATACGTATTATATATCTATACATATATTACATATCATATCAGTTTCTATATTGATATCTTTTATCAGAGAGAAAAGAGAGAAGGTGAGAGGATAATTGAGAAAGAATCGTGAATTGAGTAGAAGAGTTGTAGATTCTAGAGTTCATATTATCATCAAAAAGATTTCAAGGGGTAATCTCTTCAACCCAAACCTTCAATTCACGTTCTTATATTTTCTCCATAAAAAGTGTTTTCAAGTTCTTTGTGAAAAATAATTTTATGATTAACTTAAGATATGATCATATATGTGTGTTATTATATGTTAATAACATGTTTTATATCATATACTCATGAATTAGGATAATCAATTTCATATAAACATGCTTTAATCAAAGTTTCATGAATTACAAAATATGAAAAATATGAAGAACACGTATGTATGGCCTTATGTACAATTTTTATGCTTTGAATTGGTTGTTTAACTTAAATTTGATAATGGATTATGATTATATATGTTAAAACAAAGAAAACAAACTTTGAACGGACGGATTCGGAGTTATAACGAATCCGTGACGATGATTTTCGTGTTTTCTTCAAAACCGTCAAGAACACCAAGAACAGTGAAATTTAATGATTTGATTCGAGTAATTGCATGATTTAAGATGTTAAAAATATGTTAGTAACATTATATGATATTTCTATGAAGTTCATACTTCATAGAAACCACTGTGTTAGTTTAATTTGCATTTATTTGGGCTAAAAACTGTCAAAATCGCGAACTGTTGTTGAACTGCAAGGGCAACCCCGCCCCAGCCGGCTTTATGACCGCCCCAGCCGGCCCCATGCAGCACCACACCCGCCCCAATGGGCCTAACCCACGCCCCAGCGGGGGTAGTGCAGAGAAAATTTTCTATTTTGACCTCCTGTAGTAAAATAAGCATAACTTCTTCATACGAACTCCAATTAAGGCAATTCAAGATGATTCAGAAAGATAACGAGTAGACCTACAACTTTTATTCTTTAAGTTTTTCAATTTGAAGTCGTTAAACTGGGTCAAATTGGCCGTCTCTGTGACTGATGCGTATTCGGAGGCAATCGGAGGGCGTCGGATATGCACATACACAAGTGTAGTGCTCTTAACAATAAAAGATGTTGTTCTAAATTAAATACATGAATATTATATGATTTGAAGTTCATTATTAATAAACTAAGTTATTGACATGTATAAGATAATGTGAAGGTTCAAGTTAACAAACTAAGTGCGAACTTGAATATTGTGATTGTAAAATTTGATTATGATTGTATAACTTGATTAAGTTATTGACATACGTGATGTAGTTGATTAATTATAAATTATAATTTGTTTAATTATAATTTGATTAATTAAAGTAATGGTTTAAATTAAAATTATAATTTGATTAACGTAATATGTATTTATAATTGATTAATTATAACTAAAGTGGATGTTTAAATTATAATTTGTTTAATTATATTTTAATATGAGGATGTAATTGTTAATTGATTAAATATGTGAAATGTAATATATATGATTACGTAATGTGATTATGTGATAATTAGCTATTAACTTATTAGTTAATGAGGAATGAGTTAACCTACATTGGTTAACTAACAATGATGATTAAATATATGATAATTAACTGATATTGTTAATTATACATATGATTTGACAGTGAGTGCCAAACGAGTAAATAGAAGAAAATTAGAAAAAATAAAGTAGAAGTTACTTAAGCGTTTACTAAACGTCGCTATGAGACTAATAATTGATGTGTATGGTAATACGTTATGTAGGATCATGAAGCAGATTATATTAAGCTATTTTCGGTAATTGGTAATCTACGAGCCAGGCAAGTCTTTCGGTTCTTATTTTTTATATGAACATGATGATATTATGAACTGTTTTAAGTTGTATTGCCAAGAGCATGCTGTGTTATATATGTTGCAAGCATAAAATGTTAAAGTTAATTTATGTCTACATTGTTATGGTTAAATAATGTTGATTGAGTAAGGAACTCAATCTTTATATTTGTTATGTGAATTAAAACATGTATGCCATGTTACTCTAACAATTATGAGATGTCTGTTGAGTATGTTATTTATGTGCTATGTAATGCATGAAAACTGTTAGATCTTGCTGAGCTGTCAAGCTCACTATTGCAAATAACCATTTTTGCAGGGCAATGATGCAAGATAATGATATTTGCTAGCTGAATTGTAAGATCAATAGCGATGAAAGAATTTAATTATTCTAGATGAGTATTATATATGTTTTTAATGTAACACATTTGTTGAATTGTAAGTTGAGCTATCCAATGTATATGAATATTGCTTAGTGATGTAAGACTTTGTATAGTAACTTAGAGGAAGAGATTCATGTAATAGAATTGAATCAAGGAGATGTGATGTAAAGGTTGTGATTCAGGGCAATAAAGAAAGAAGTTTATAAAAGTTTTAAATATTCTGTATTTTTGTGATTTTAATATCTAATAATGATTTAAAGGTAGATTAAAGATGTATTGTTAACGATCGAGGATGAGAATTATATTGTATAAATTTTGGGGTCGTTACAGTTGGTATCAAAGATGATAGGTTATACACCTTAGGTAAGAGTATCTTAGGCTATGACCTTAGAAAATAAGAAGTTAAGTTTAAGTTACGTATAATGAAAAGGCAGTTTTTTTCACATACGTAGGTGTATAGGATGAGTTAAGTCCTAGAAATATTATAAGAAGAAGATTAGAATTACGAGGAATAAAACTCAAATAAAATATTAAACTATATGAATGAATTATAAATTCTTAAAGGAAGAGTTGTTTAATAAACAAGAAGATTCAAAGAAGAATCTTGAAGAGATATAGAGATAAGAATCAGGAGTTGCCTAACTCCAATAATCGAGATGATGAATAACGATGAATAGATGAAGTCTATAAGTTTAATAGCATAATGAGATCATGATATGTCATTATGAAAGGAAAAGATAAGAAGATTGTAAAACAAACGATAATGAGATAAGAAAGAATCAAAAGGGAGATGATTATAGGCTAAGATCACGACGTGATCTTTTAAAGATGAAAGACAGTTGGTCTGTAATGATTGAATAGTTATAGTTTGAGACTATAACGGGAATGTACTATGATATAGTACGAGTTTAACTCACAAGGAGTTATAACTGATGAGATACAGAAGTCTGTATCGAGTATAGAGTGAGAAGTTATAAGTAAGATAGAGTTAAGTGGGATTTTAATTAAGGACTCATGTGATTGCTAAGTTGTACAAACCTTTGTATGGGCGGGGGTTTTGTGCTTGGTCTAACGACTACTTAGTTTATCACATTGATAATCATTGAAATGTTGTGTCGCGCTATTCGCTATATGTATGTTGAGAAGGTGATTCTTTTCTCATGTGTATAACGAATAGGTAGAGAATATAAGATTAAGTGCGAGTTCTTTAAACTTATACGTATGGTAAGTTCGTGACTCATAATCGTATGGTGAAACCCCTCACCGAATGGATGACTTTGGTCTGACTAGGATAAGTTCCTAAACCCATATGATTGTGGTAAGTTCCTGAACTCCTAACGTGTAGTATGTTTGATAAACTGTACTGGGGTATAGAAAAGTTATGAACGAAGAATTGAGAATTTTTAATAGATATAATTATTATGCAATTGATCATTAGAGCAATTGAAGTTGATGATGGAAGCATAGGTATTCCAAATCTTCTAACTGTGCTAGACTTCAAATTTTTGACATCAAGCTAAATTCGCACTGATGTGACTTTAAAAATATAAATAAAATTTTGTTATCAGCAACACATGGTTACAATTGTGTAGAAGTAGACTTCGAACCACTAACACATCGTTACCAGTTACGGCATGATAACCCCAAAAAAGTGATTTTAAATGGTTTTGAGCTGTTTAAAAGAGAGTCTATGCTAATTATTTCGACTAGACAAAAATAATTGTGATATCAAAAGGTATTTTATTTATCATTGATGCATTATGGAACCTGATGCAGAAATGAAAAAAATGATGGAGTTATCAATGCAGAATTATCTAGTGTTGAATGTGATCTAAGGATCGTCAGCCCACTATAGTACGATGTAGTATGACAAAGTCATAAAATGACAGAATCTTCAAATGGACTGTAAATACAGTGCGGTATCATGACGTTATAAAATGAATTTTATAATTTTAAAGAAAAGTTAAGTGCCAATTAACTTTGGCCAGACACATATTTCGATTGATATTCGAATTTTTGGTATACGTCTATGCTACTTGATTCAGCTTGACAAATATTGAAAGATGTTTATGAAATTCGAGCGTTTTTGGTCAAACTATGCCAAACCAAATTGTTTTGGTGCTGATTCAGATGTTAAGAAGTTGAGGTGAACAACCCTATAAAAGGGGACATGTTATCGGAGACAATAGTTCTGAGAGTAATGCATATAGTCATTACGATGTACTACGTTTGGGCCCGACGTAGGGGTATGATTGGCTGGCCACCTAGAGTACCGATGCGATTTATAGTGTGAAGTACCGGGGGTGAAGCACTATTAAACCTAAAAATAAGTTCAAGGTCTTTTGACCACTCAGCATGATTTGGAATCTTTTAAATTTCTGAGTTATTTATATCGCTTCCCAATTATTGAGCAATTGTGGAAGATTCTTATTATTCTGAAGGAGAATGTAGCGAGAAGGATATTCCTTAGAAAGAAGTAGTTGTAGAGCGCAAAAATCCAGTGGATGAAGATTTACGTAAAATCTATTTTTGATAGATTGATATATAAAGATTGATAGACTAAAATTTCGAGGATAAAATTCTTAGAAGAAGGGGTGAATGTGATAACCCGAATAATTATAGATGGTGAATTATGTAGTATATAAATTCTACGAGTAGAGTATATGGTAATGATCCTTACAAAGGAAATGAACGAGTTAAAGAAGATATATAATATTTGATATATGATTGTGTTTGATTGAAGGTTATATAATAAAATCTTAACTCTGTTGAAGAGGTGAATTTAGTAAAGATATATGTGTAGTTTATATAAATGTCGTTAAGATAATGTGTTGAAGTTATTCAACAATAAATTGTGGAAGAGATTTTGTGAAAACCAAGTAAGGGAGGTTTCGTTGATTCCGAGGACGGAATCCTTATAAGGAGGGAAGGTCAACATCCTGAATTTTTTTAAGATTTAATAAATAAGAATTTAATAAATAAAATTCTTATTATGAGGTGTTTTGAGTTGAGTATGTGTATACGTGTAATATATTGTGAAATATGTGACTTAATGTGAAGAGAATTTAAAGGTTAATTTTAATATAATGGGACGAATTTAATTAAATCGTGATTCTGGGGACAGAATCCTTTTAAGGGGGGAAAGATGTGACGAACGAGATTTTATAATTTAATTTGAATATTTATTGAATTAAATAAATATTTTTTGATGATTAATTATTGAATTTAATAATTAATTGATGAATTCATGGTAGATTATTTTTATTATATGTGTTACATTAGTTAAATTAATGTGGAGAATTTTTATATTCAAAGTATGTATTTAATTGAGCTTATTTGATTAAATGAATCATTTAATAAGCATAATGTTATTCTAATTAATTTAAATAATTAATTAGAGATTTAAATATTTGACATAATTAATAAAGTAGAATTTTAATTATGTGATAATATGATTTAATGTGGAGTTATGATATCTTATTTAATTAATTTAAATAAGATTATTTGGTTAATTAAAAGTGTGACATTAAAACTATACTATAAAGCTTTTAATTAAAATAAATGAAAAGGAACTCTTATCATTAGCCAAACATGGCCCTAAAAGAAGTTGGGGCAGTTAACCCATTATGGGATTAGCTGACCACTTACGTATCTGTTATATTATATATACGTATTATATATCTATACATATATTACATATCATATCAGTTTCTATATTGATATCTTTTATCAAAGAGAAAAGAGAGAAGGTGAGAGAATAATTGAGAAAGAATCGTGAATTGAGAAGAAGAGTTGTAGATTCTAGAGTTCATATTATCATCAAAAAGATTTCAAGGGGTAATCTCTTCAACCCAAACCTTCAATTCACGTTCTTATATTTTCTCTATAAAAAAGTGTTTTCAAGTTCTTTGTGAAAAATGATTTTATGATTAACTTAAGATATGATCATATATGTATGTTATTATATGTTAATAACATGTTTTATATCATATACTCATGAATTAGGGTAATTAATTTCATATAAACATGCTTTAATCAAAGTTTCATGAATTACAGAATATGAAAAATATGAAGAACACGTATATATGGCCTTATGTACAATTTGTATGCTTTGAATTGGTTTTTTAACTTAAATTTGATAATGGATTATGATTATATATGTTAAAACAAAGAAAATAAACTTTGAACGGACGGATTCGGAGTTATAACGAATCCGTGACGATGATTTTCGTGTTTTCTTCAAAACCATCAAGAACTCCAAGAACAGTGAAATTTAATGATTTGATTCGAGTAATTGCATGATTTCAGATGTTAAAAACATGTGAGTAACATTATATGATGTTTCTATGAAGTTCATACTTCATAGAAATCACTGTGTTAGTTTAATTTGCATTTATTTGGGCTAAAAATTGTCAAAATCGCGAACTGTTGTTGAACTACAAGGGAAACCCCGCCCCAGCCGGCTTTATGACCGCCCCAGCCGGCCCCATGCAGCACCACACCCACCCCAATGGGCCTAACCCACGCCCCAGCGGGGGTAGTGCAGAGAAAATTTTCTATTTTGACCACCTGTAGTAAAATAAGCATAACTTCTTCATACGAACTCCAATTAAGGCGATTCTAGATGATTCAGAAAGATAACGAGTAGACCTACAACTTTCATTCGTTATGTTTTTCAATTTGAAGTCGTTAAAATGGGTCAAATTGGCCATCTCTGTGACTGATACGTATTCGGAGGCAATCGGAGGGCGTCGGACATGCACATACACAAGTGTAGTGCTCTCGACAATAAAAGATGTTGTTCTAAATTAAATACATGAATATTATATGATTTGAAGTTCATTATTAATAAACTAAGTTATTGAAATGTATAAGATAATGTGTAGGTTCAAGTTAACAAACTAAGTGCGAACTTGAATATTGTGATTGTAAAACTTGATTATGATTGTATAACTTGATTAAGTTATTGACATGCATGATGTAGTTGATTAATTATAAATTATAATTTGTTTAATTATAATTTGATTAATTAAAGTAATGGTTTAAATTAAAATTATAATTTGATTAACGTAAGATGTATTTATAATTGATTAATTATAATTAAAGTGGATGTTTAAATTATAATTTGTTTAATTATATTTTAATATGAGGATGTAATTATTAATTGATTAATTATGTGAAATGTAATATATATGATTACGTAATGTGATTATGTGATAATTAGCTATTAACTTATTAGTTAATGAGGAATGAGTTCACCTACATTGGTTAACTAACGATGAGAATTAGATATGTGATAATTAACTGATATTGTTAATTATACATATGATTTGACAGTGAGTGTCAAACGAGTAAATAAAAGAAAATTAGAAAGTATAAAGTAGAAGTTACTTAAGCGTTTACTAAACGTCGCTATGAGACTAATAATTGATGTGTATGGTAATACGTTATGTAGGATCATGAAGCAGATTATATTAAGCTATTTTCGGTAATTGGTAATCTACGAGCCAGGCAAGTCTTTCGGTTCTTATTTTTTATATGATCATAATGATATTATGAACTGTTTTAAATTGTATTGCCAAGAGCATGCTGTGTTATATATGTTGCAAGCATGAAATGTTAAAGTTAATTTCTGACTACTTTGTTATGGTTAAATAATGTTGATTGAGTAAGGAACTCAATCTTTATATTTGTTATGTGAATTAAAGCATGTATGCCATGTTACTCTAACGATTATGAGATGTCTGTTGAGTATGTTATTTATATGCTATGTGATGCATGAAAACTGTTAGATCTTGCTGAGCTGTCAAGCTCACTATTGCAAATAACCATTTTTGCAGGGCAATGATGCAAGGTAATGATACGTGCTAGCTGCATTGTAAGATCAATAGCGATGTAAGAATTTAATTATTCTAGATGAGTATTATATATGTTTTTAATGTAACACGTTTGTTGAATTGTAAGTTGAGCTATCCAATGTATATAGATATTGCTTAGTGATGTAAGACTTTGTATAGTAACTTAGAGGAAGCGATTTATGTAATAGAATTGAATCAAGGAGATGTGATGTAAAGGTTGTGATTCATGGCAATAAAGGAAAAAGTTTATAAAAGTTTTAAATATTCCGCAATTTTGTGATTTTAATATCGAATAATGATGTAAAGGTAGATTAAAGATGTATTGTTAACGATCGAGGATGAGAATTATATTGTATAAATTTTGGGGTCGTTACAGTTGGTATCAAAGCTGATAGGTTATACACCTTAGGTAAGAGTACCTTAGGCTATGACCTTAGAGAATAAGAAGTTAAGTTTTAGTTACGTATAATGAAAAGGCGATTCTTTTCACATACGTAGGTGTATAGGATGAGTTAAGTCCTAGAAATGTTATAAGAAGAATATTAGAATGACGAGGAATAAAACTCGAATAAAATATTGAACTATATGAATGAATTAGAAATTCTTAAAGGAAGAGTTGTTTAATAAACAAGAAGATTCAAAGAAGAATCTTGAAGAGATATAGAGATAAGAATCAGGAGTTGCCTAACTCCAATAATCGAGATGATGAATAACGATGAATAGACGAAGTCTATAAGTTTAATAGCATAATGAGATCATGATATGTCATTATGAAAGGAAAATATAAGAAGATTGTAAAACAAACAATAATGAGATAAGAAAGAATCATAAGGGAGATGATTATAGGCTAAGATCACGACATGATCTTTTAAAGATGAAAGACAGTTGGTCTGTAATGATTGAATAGTTATAGTTTGAGACTATAACGGGAATGTACTATGATATAGTACGAGTTTAACTCACAAGGAGTTATAAATGATGAGCTACATAATTCTGTATCGAGTATAGAGCGAGAAGTTATGAGTAAGATAGAGTTAAGTGGGATTTCAATTGAGGACTCATGTGATTGCTAAGTTGTACAAACCTTTGTATGGGCGGGGGTTTTGTGCTTGGTCTAACGACTACTTAGTTTATCACATTGATAATCATTGAAATGTTGTGTCGCGCTATTCGCTATATGTATGTTGAGAAGGTGATTCTTTTCTTATGTGTATAACGAATAGGTAGAGAATATAAGATTAGGTGCGAGTTCTTTAAACTCATACGTATGGTAAGTTCGTGACTCATAATCATATGGTGGAACCCTCAGCGAATGGACGACTTTGGTCTGACTAGGATAAGTTCCTAAACCCATTTGATTGTGGTAAGTTCCTGAACTTTTAACGTGTAGTATGTTTGATGAACTGTACTGGGGTATAGAAAAGTTATGAACGAAGAATTGAGGGTTTTTAATAGATAGAATTATTAACCAATTGATCATTAGAGCAATTGAAGTTAATGATGGAAGCATAGGTATTCCAAATCTTCTAGCTGTGCTAGACTTTAAATTTTTGACATCAAGCTAAATTCGCACTGATGTGCCTTTAAAAATATAAATAAAATTTTGTTATCAGCAACACATGGTTACAATTGTGTAGAAGTGGACTTCGAACCACTAACACATCGTTACCAGTTGCTGTTAGAGTTTATGTCCTAGAAGCCAATTCTTTGATGTAATTGCTTAACATTTAAAATATTATATTTGATTGAATAAATGAATTATTTTATTATGATTTTATTTACTGCGTTATATAAATGTTAACATAATAAAAGTCCTTAGAATAGTGATACAAATTATATGGGTTCAAGTGTGTGACTTGAACATGAGATCATATAATTACAATTAGTATCATTACTCTTAAATGTCCCTAGTCGAGTGTCATTGCTAATGGGACAACAATGATACATCGAGACTAGTATGTGGATTGACTGATGGCCAAATCTCATTGGTCATAAATATATAAGATATTGAGTCAATGCATAAGTACATGTTAGAGAACAATGTACTGGACAGACCCACCATGAGAATTCTACGTGGAGCATTATGCAAAGTGTCATAAGCAATTCTTATAGTGACAATGAGGTAATGATCCTCCGACCTGAAATCACTATATTACTACATGGGAATTTATGTACTTTGATATCATCCAAGGTAACCTTTAATAGGGTAGATAATAAAGGTGATTATTGGGTACATCATGAATCGTGTGAGAAATATGAGTGATCTAGATGGAATTTAACCCTCCTATATATTAGTGGTGATATTCATAGGCCTCTTGATTGAGTAGGACTATGAAATGCATGGCCATGCTCAAATAGTGATTTGTTTTATATAGTCTACTCATCGATCAAGAAAGCTCAGATTAAATTATGAAGAGGATGACACATTCCATGCCTCGAGTTTAATCTAGGATGTCAAGGTTAAAAGATTAAATTACATTGAAACATCGGTCACGAAAAGGTTGTATCGAATCACCGATCTTATTATTATTTGAGTAGCAGTGATGCATTACTAGATGTCGCTCACTGTTTATAAATTTATAATATGATTTTAAAATTATTACCAACATAATAATAACCTATAGGGTCACACACTTAGAACGTAATTAAAAGGAAATTAATTTAAATTATAAGGATTTAAATATATCAATATGATTGATAGTATTTAAATTACGAATTTAAATTAATAGGATAATTTGTATATATATTTATATTAATTAAGTAAGACTTAATTAAGATATAATATATATATATAAATTCAGATTTTATTTTTATAATTGGAATAGGTTTTGGTTAATACCTTTAGCTGCTATATATATGATATATCAGCCGTTTTTAGGGCATTGATTAAAAACCAAAACCCTAGCTGCTCTTAGAGAGAGACTAGAGAGAAAAACTTCGAAAGTCCATATCCTTGGCGGCTAGTACCGCAGCTTTCCTTGTTACAGATCGTGTGACGATTCGCGGGATGTTCGTGTGGATACCGTAGAGACGCAGTTCCTTTGGATTGCGTTGAAGATTCGAAGCTATTCCAGAATCTCCATAGTCTCCGTTCAGACTTGAATAATCGAAAAAACAGATCTAAACCTCTGAATTAATATATATTCGCATGGATCCTGTTTTAGGGTTTCGAAAAAAAATTAATTTTCGCTACGTTTATGTGTCAAAATCCCTACAGTTACGGCATGATAACCCCAAAAAATAATTTTCAATGGTTTTGAGCTGTTTAAAGAAGAGTCTACGCTAATTGTTTTGGCTAGACAAAAATAATTGTGATATCAAAAGGTATTTTATTGCTCATTGATGCATCATGGAACCTGATGCAGAAATGAAAAAAATGATGGAGTTATCAATGCAGAGTTACCCAGCGTTGGATGTGATCTAAGGATCGTCGGTCCACTATGGTACGATGTAGTATGATAAAGTCATAAAATGACGGAATCCTCAAACGGACTGTAAATATAGTGCCGTATCATAACGTCGTAAAATGAATTTTATAATTTTAAAGAAAAGTTAAGTGCCAATTAACTTTGGCCAGATGATAAGTGGTCTTTATGACCACTTATTCGGATAGTAACATGCTTGTTCCGCTGTCAAAACTCAAGTATCTGTGTGTTTTTCACGTGCTTTTACTTTGTTTTGTAGTTTGCATGTTTTGGAACTCCCTTGGTGCTTATTGAGCTTAAAAGGATAAAATGAGGTCAAAAGGAGCAAGAAAAGATTGATGGCATGACAATGGAAAGAAGGCAGGCGACCAAATGGGAAGGAAATGCAATCCGGACATCGCTTGGGGGGTTTATGTTCATTTTATGTTCATGGATTGGAGCTTAGTTCATATAGTAGAGCGTCTTCTAAGCTTTTCGGAACATCTTGAATCATCCCAATCGGAGTTCGGAGGCGAGAGTTATGCCCCGTATACCAACAGACGTCAAACTTCACGGTTTTGGGTGTTCATTGCACAGCTTTCACTTGGAGCTCAATTTCAGCATTCATCCATCTATTATTTCTCAATACTCAAAGAATGAAAGTTGTAGAGCTCTTCAATATTTGATAGGTGACAGGCCTAGTAACTCCTCCCGGATAAAAAGTTATGGCCGTTTTACCAGAGGACTCTGCAGCAGAAAAGTGTTAGCGCGGGCGGGCAGACTCTAAGGCATTTTTGGGCGCGGCCGCGCCAATCTTCAGCTGTGCCAGACTTCACTTTTCAATTGCACGGGACTTGGCTTTTGATTGGGATATAAGGGGGCTCGTTTGGGGCAAGAAAGAGCATCATATATTGGCCTTAAGCCCTAGCCCTAGCTTATTCTTTCATTTCCTTTACATTTCTTGTATAGATTAGGAGTAGATTAAGTCTAGATTAGGGTTTAGTTTAGTTAGTTAGTTTCTAGGGTTAGATTAGGTTTGAAGATTGAAGCAAGTGGATTCCATTGGAGATTCAACAAGGAGCTTGAGCAGTCAGATTTGCTATTTTCTATCTTTTGAATCTCTTTGCTTCCTATTTGCAATCTTATGATGTATATTCAACTTGTGGATGATATGTTTGAGTCATTTATGACTTAGACCTTATTTTGAGGTTCTAATGGAATCTAATGAGTAGTCTATGTTGATTTCTCTTCTATGTTGGTTCTTATTGATTGCTATGTGATTGTCTACTGCGATTTATGCTTTCATTACTTAATTGAGTCATGACCAATTACTGTGATAACCTATGTGGACTTGAAAGACGAAGTGTAGGTTTAGATCTAATCGTAGTGGCGGGCAATTGTACGTTTACATGACGTTGGACGTATGATTTGTGCTTAGGATAGACATATACTGAAGCGCCGCTCGTAGTCAATAGAGAACTTGACCTTAAACCCTATTTATTTGTAAACACCGTAGACATATAGGGGTTTAGATAATGTGGGTGTTCACGTGCGTTCTATCATCTGTGGATTGCACGTGGTATGGATTAGGTGGATCGAAAGATGGACTTCTCTTACCTTCGTGTTCTCGGCTAACAACTGTAATAATTAATTTGACCTAATTAGAAGTGTGTCGACTTAGACGAATCATTAAGGGAAATTGGAATCTCTTGTCTTCATTATCTGATTTTAACTCTAGAATTAATTAGTTTAAATTCAATTTCTTGCCTAGTTTAAAGTAATTTTAATTCCAACTCTTTACCACCCGTTTAAATAAGACTGAGATGATTACGGACTATTGATTTGGAGACCTTTTATCTGTTAATTCTCCGTGGGAACGATCTTTACTCACTCTTTATTACTCGTTGGCCGCGTATACTTGCTCGTTAATTATGTCATCTAATCGGACCAACAAGTTTTTGGCGCCGTTGCCAAGGAATTATTTGGATAATTGTTTGCCAACATTAGTTTAAATCAAATTAGTCTTACTTTAAACATTTTATTTTTATTTTTGTTTAATTCTCTTCTCATATTCTCTTTTCAGGTACAATGGACTTATATTTCTATCCATGGAACTGTACAAGACAAGAGCAACCAAGGGAAGCAAGCACTGATGGACTCGACCCAATTGCCACACTTTAAGCACAGTTAGAGGAGCTCTCGAGAAAGCTGGATACTGTTTCAGTCCAACAGAGTCGAGAGCCAGTGACTTCATATGACTATGGTGCTGGAGCGTATATGAGCCATCAGGAGCCTATCAGTTATGGACAGGAGCAGTATGGGGGTGGTTATTCCTACACCGAACCTTATCCCACTTATCAGCCAGATTGGAGGTATTACCCAAGCCCTTCAACAAACTACTATCAAGACCAACACTGGGATCCAAATCCCGCATATGCCCCAGAATGCACCTTCCAGACTCCAGTTTTCGAGCCTCAATACAATTTTGAGGGTGACACAGAAAATGCAAGCTTGGAGGATGGAGGTGACATATCACTGAAGGACATCTTAATTGAGCAACAGAAGTTAGTCAAGAATATCCAGAACTGGGCAGAGCAAATTAGTAGGGCCTTGATGATAGAGGATGAGCAAGGGCAGACCCATATTGTGAGCTATCAAGAATAATACGAGCCAAGTCCAAATTGTGCACCCGAACCCCCATATCAATCCCCATGTTTACAAGGAGAACAGTCTACAGTAGACTTCAGGTATAGGAGCTTAGAAAGCCAAGAGGAGATGCTTAGGAGCCAAGAAGAATCGAGCCAAAATTTTTAGAATCAGATGGCCCTAATCCACAATGCTCCCATCAATGAGCCTCAGTACATGTATCCCGAGACTGAAACTGAAAAGGAAGGATTGTAAATTATGTGGGGGAACTCATTAGCATCAACAAAGGAGATCTTGGTCGAACAAGAGCAGTCAATTGAGGATCTTCAAACTTGGGTAGAGCAAATTAGCACAACTTTAAGGAATGAGGAGGTGATTAAGCAAGTAAATGAAGCTCAAATGCCTCCAATGACTGAAGCCGTAAGTTATGAACCCCAAGATACATGGTGCTATGAGATGGATGCAGAGACTGATGAAGAGCCCGAAGTGCAGTTACAACTGGACGAGCCTAAGGCAATGGAACAAGAGGAGATAATTGGGGATGTGGAACAGTATAAACCAACAGTGATAATACCCCAAGAGCCTTCTTCGCCGAAGTTTGAGAATCCAGTCAAGTTTGCACATCCTTGCCCCCTTGGTAGCCACATTTCAGAGCCGGATCTCGATGATATGAGAGAGTCCGCAAGCTTCAAACCATGGTGGTCAGAAGAGAAGAGAATAGAAGAAGAGTCCGTTGTGTGGTCTATACCTCCATGCCCCGATCATTTCACCTACACAACGGAACCCTTGCCTAGCTCCCCAACCTTCAGGACGGGGAATTCTTTTACTTATCCAATGCTAGGTAGTTTAAATATGCATCCGCTCCTACTGGGGAGCCTCCAAAGTCACACAGCTATTTTGATGGATGGAGGGGTTCTCCAGTATTGTCAGGGAGTCAGATAGCAATGGTCAGACACAGTCTAGCTAGAGGACTATAAATCAAGCGCTAGATGGGAGGCACCCCATCATTTCTCTCTCTTTATTTAATTCTCCATTACCTACTCCCAT
Source organism: Panax stipuleanatus (assembly GCA_020205555.1). Classification (NCBI taxonomy): domain Eukaryota; kingdom Viridiplantae; phylum Streptophyta; class Magnoliopsida; order Apiales; family Araliaceae; genus Panax; species Panax stipuleanatus. The sequence goes on along the minus strand of CM035115.1, from coordinate 137,924,068 downwards.
CATCCCTCTCTCTATCTCTTTGTTTAATTCTCCATTTACATGTTTTCTATCACATTTCCCTCCCCCTCGTTTAATTCTTATTAGTTAATATTTAGTTTAAATTTTTGCATACTGTAGGAATTAGGAGTTCATTGCCTACATTTTTGAACTTAGGCATTAGTGCATATCTTTTTGGGACCATGAAGCTTATAGCATACTTTTGATACACTTGCACATTGCGTATACGCACTTAGAGAATTTTTTGGGAATTTGAATGCATATATCTTTCCATGTTTAATTCTCTTGATGTAAATATTAAGTATTAGCTTTTGAGGGTTTTATAGGGCTTAATAAGTCTTGTCTGTATATTTCAGGTTAAAAGCTGATTGGGAGCAAAGTTCAAATGCCATAGCCTCTGTCCCTAGAAAAATTCTGCAGAAAACAGGATCTGACATGCCGCGCGGCCGCGCCAGGATAAGCCTGAGCTGGCGCGCGGCCGCGCCTCTCACAGACTGGGCCTGACTTAAGGAAAATTCTGGCAGCTTTTGGGGGCACCAATTCATATCAATTATCAATAGCACCCAAGCCTCAGCCCCTCTCATCCCAAACCCTCACTTTCCTTCATGCAATCCCCCATCTCGTCCATCTCATGCAATCCCTGTGACGCCCCCAAATTCCAGGACCGCCACTTGGTCTCTCGAATTTGGTTCATCACGTACTCATGGTAATACATCGCAATAATGATAACTAAATATCACACAACCACAGCGGAAAATCTATTCTAGAATAATTTACAATGATTTATTATAATTATTCCCCCAAGTCTCGCAACCTACAGTACTTAATAGATTACATAGCAATATCAATTAACGACTTGTTATATAATATAACTTAAGCTTAAACATAAACAAATCTAGTCTTACTACATCATCTTCACACAATATTAATATATTTGAAACATAACAGACATAAGCTAGTTGGTAGCCATGCCCTTGCCCTTATCAATGCCCGAAGGTTCGCCATGCTCTGCCTTAACTGAAATGTTTTAGGGAAAGCAAGAATGAGCACAAATTGCCCAGCAAGTAAAATACAGTAAGGGTGAATAATAAGATTCTCAATTCTCGAAAGGGTATAGCAAGATTTGATAGCTCAAGAATAACAAGAATATCAACAGTTCTCAATAACAGTTGCTAAGGACAGGATATGATTCAATAATAAGTCAATTCAAGATTTCAAATAATTGAATACTGAGCAGTCACTAAGGACTATGAACTTCTACTAGAATTGACAGTAATAAACTGAAAATCCAACAAAAACAGGTACAACAGGTGATCAGCCTAAAGTACCATCGTTATGCATAACAATCAATCATACTCAAGTGTGCACATCGGTTCTCCGATAATTATATATTTCCTTCAAAGAAGGTTGTTCTTCTCAGTCAAATGCAAGATCCCGCACCAATCAATTAGTTTGGGTCGCTTTTCAATAATATAAGTCTAGCCGAATCAAATGGCATAGACACTTTCACAATATTCAAGAACAATACTAAGTTCAACATGAATAATAGCTTTAATGAAATAAGAGTTCAAGTATGCTAATTCAATTCAACCAATTAAATAGGAAACTAGTTCGCAATACACAAGATAGGATACTTGCATAGTAAAAGAGTATAAGTTAGGAAACTTTTACAATCATAGCTTTCCTTCCATAAAGTAAATGCGTCGGTTAGGATACTTGCACTTTAAGAGAGTGTAAGTAAGAGAACTTGCCTTTAGCGTAGTTTATCCACGAAAAGCAATCAACACTTTCGAATTCCTATCGTAATACAGTTACGTATATATATGATATTCATTAGTCATATAATTTAACTTCACATTTTCTCTTTGAATATACGATCAACACATAAGGTAAGTTTTACCTAGCTACACAGTTATATAGAATATAATTTCTATCCTTAACGTTCCTTCTTTAGAGTTTAAACGCATTCTCATATTATATAAGATCTCAACAATTAGCAAACATGCTTGCATATTATTAATATCACATAAGACCACAATCAATACTAAATATATTTCATTTTAGCAAGTTACGGCATCTACTTAAGTTAACCGTCAAAATCGGGTTCAAGTAACATCATATAATATCACGTAGCATGTATTCATATTTAAAGGATACTTTACATGCTTGTATAACTTTTCCAAATCCAATCATACATGGTATAGGTTCTTAAGTTAATACTTAAAGCCATTCAAGGACACGAACTCATATGGTCTAACATGGTCGCTTTTAAACACATAAGATATTCATATAACTTGTATTAGTCATGCTCATGAGTACTCGTATTGCATATATGTAGCTAGCATTGTTATTATCTTGAAAACATGCTTTGTTTATGCTAAACTTTAATCACGGCAACCAATCATGGTATATATATATGCATGACACATGAATGAGTCTAAGAGTACTATCACATGTGTCCATAAATATCAGAATTTAAATCTCCACGTATCGTGTTAATGCTCATGTGCAAGGCTTGTATTTCTATTAGTGAATCTTACTAATAGAGCCTAACATGTTCATGCTTCCTTACGAACCATATAAACACAAGTTAAGGCTTCATTCATATATTTCAAAGTTATCTAAACATGCTCATAACATCAAAATGACTATATAGCATTTACATGATCATATCCACCTTTAAACTTATATTTTTGTTAGGAATGAGCACTAGTTAGGTTCACATGTTGATATTTTATTACGGAACCAATATAGATAAGCTAACATGCACTTCATGTGTCTCTAGGTGGTACTAACGTGCTTGCAAGTTCAGTATGTAAACATGCTTTATAATGTTAATGAGTGTTTATGAAATTTTAAGTTCGTTTCCAAGCTTCATGTCGTTTTGTTAACCATGCATGCTAATACACTAAAACATTCTTACATTGCCTCATTAGGTTTATATATATGTATTAATCATGCTTCCATGCTTGTTTAAACAAAAATCAACCAATTAGTACATAACAGTTTTGTTGCAGAATGCAGAAAACTGAACATAGAGGCCGGCGCTACGGCGCGGCAACAGCAGCCTATTCTAGCGCTGCGGCGCGGGTGGCGCTGCAGCGCGGGCTGCGGCGTGGGTGGGGCTGCGGCGCGGGCTTCGGCGCTGCGGCGCGGGCTGCGGCGCTTGCTGCGGCGCTGCGGCGTTGCGGCGTGGGGACAGTTCCTGCAGTTCAGACTGCAGCGAAACCGACCCAAAACCTCCCATTTTATCGATCTCGACATACCCATATGCTATTAGACTAACCTTTTTAACTTACTAACACATATATATGCTTATATAACAGTCAATTGCCCAAACGATTCCCAATTTGATGAACCCCAACTAATTTCACGAATTCGATGCTTTACAGAAATTACAGAGCAACAATGGAAATGAAAGTCAAGAAAGCTATATAGTGGTTCCATCACGTATGTATGTTCATATAACAACAATATAAGGGTTCTACAAACCAATCATGAACCAATTTGGCATAATCAAAAATTTGAAGGAAACTTCGGAAACAGAAAACGAAAATGAATAACAAGGAAACTGTATTATACCTTCTGTTAGATTCTGATCTTGCTGCTACTCAAGAACATTGATAAATATATATATAACTCTTAACTTACTTAGCCAAAATTCTCAGCAAATGAATTAGGAAGAGGATGGGTTATATTTATAGAAGAATTTCATAACCAGGCAATGCAATTACATCCAAAATCAAACTAACAGATTATAGGAATGTTTGCTAGATAAGAGGGAGTTGGTAATTAGTTGGTGATCTCCACTATTCCACCCACTCCCTTCATGATCATGATGGCTAGAATGCTGAGTTTGAGAGAAGAGAGTAGGCTAGCTTCATGATGCATTTCACGTGTACAAGGTTTGTGTTTAATAATATGGGACAAGGCCATATACTCAGCATTTTATTAGTACACAACACTTAAATTATTACACACACATAACATACTTCCTACTCTTATGTTATATTATATATACTTATTGTCCCTACATAGGTTATAACTTAATGTCACAATATAAATTTGCATAAGAAATACTTCAATATAGTGAAGGTGACTTGTACGCATATAATCCATGTACCTTCTGTTAATACCGGATATAATTTAATCAGATGTTAACACATTACACTGTCTCTTTTATTAAAACTAATTGTTTACAATATGTTCATGATATATTATACAATGTATACCCACATATTTATTGTCACACAAGTTATTAATCAAGTAGCTCACATGGTTTAATAAGCCTTACCATATAATAGTGTCATATTACACTTCACATAATACATAGTCAGCTAATATATGCTACACATTTAATTCGCATGCTTGCACATATAATTTCTCATCTTATAAATTGAATATTAATTAATAATATACACATATCCTACATCAATCAATATAATTGTTAACCTCCATAACAATTTAATTAACCCTTATATGATTAATTATCACTTTGATATAAGTCTTATTATATTTATAAACACGTTGCTCATTATTATTATGTTTCTTGCAATAATAATAATCACATATTATTAATCAATCCTCATTAGTATTTTATAACAGTTAATTAATATTCTTCGATTAACAATTAATATAGATTAATTGTTCGCTTAAATTAATATAATCATTCTTATATTACGTCACTGTGCCACACAAGGCAATCAACGAGTTTATCACAAACTCCACCAATTTCTCAATTATTATAATTATTCAATTATATATAATTGAATTAATTCATCTCATAACACAAAATCATTTATATTCAAATAAATTCTCATTTCCATTAATATATTTATTTAATAATATATGAAAATTCTCGGGTATTACAATCCCCTCCACTACAAGCCTTAGTTTTGAAAACCTCCTACCTCCTCAATCTAAAGTACCAATTCTCATCCTCTCAACCTGATCAATTGAGATATTGAGTGTGGGATCTCTAGCAGAGCAAGATTGATATGGAGTTAGGTTGGTTCGTTGAGTACAGTGCTGAGTGGGGTTTATTTTGCCAGAGCAGAGAGAGGCGGGGAAACTTCTGAGAGGGCGCCATTTCATTTCATGCAGCATCAGAAGCCAAATAGGGGAGTTTCTTTTTACCTTTACCTTCAATGAGGACATTGAATAGTTTAAGTTTGGGGGTATTGGCTTTATTTTGCATATAGGTTAGTTGCATTCATATTGCATATTGTGTTTGTTTATTTAGTGCATGTAGGTTGTAAATAGTTAAAATTTGTGAAAATTTATGAAAATTTTCTTTTGTTTTTGCATTCTGTGTTAGAGCATACTGCATGAATCCAGTTTTCAGTTGGTTAGTTGTGTATGTTTCCTGTGAAGAAACTGAAATCACTTGATTGTTGAACAGATTTGAGACTTAAGCTTGATTTCATTGTCATATATGTAAATCCTTACCTGTCAGATACTGTGTAACCAGTAAGCACGATAGAGTAAACACCATGATATGCTATGTTTAAATGTTTACATACTTGTCTTCTGGTGGAAAAACTATGTTTTAATAAAAGAGTTTCAGTTCGCATATAATAATAACTAGACTGTTAAAAGCTTAAGTTTGGGGGAAACAGGGGACATGCATGATTTATACAGGGAGATGGAGCGTAAGACGCACTCCCTTGCAGAAAAAGAAAAAGAAAAAGAAAACAAAAGAAAAGATTAAGAAAAAGATAAAAAAATAAAATAAACACTTCGGTTACGTCGAGTTTTGTGGCCTTTGATATTCGAGCAAGTAAGCACTAGGGGTGTCTTTACACCCAGCACCTTAAGGCCGTCTGGTCTGGGAGTCGTTGGTCGAAAGCTCGCTATATGGATATCATTGAAAAGCCTAAGAGAACTAGGCATTGCACAGTCGAATGTGTACACGGGAAAGTGTGAATATGCCCTCGTGAGTAATAAAAGCTTAATGAAAACCCCCTGTTGACTTTTAACTCTAGTAGTACATGGTCTTAGTTAGAACTTATATGATATACTATCTTTCTTAAGTTAAATCTTATTTTTCCCCTAAGAAGCATAGTATGTGAATTATTTGTCTGAATGCATATCTAATGGTTGCTAGGCACACAATGCATAATACATCAGTGCTGACAGTTTTGGATTTGCAGAATATGCCTTATGGTCTTGTTTTGGGTAGCTTATCTGTTCGACTATCTCGTGGTTTTCTGAGGCATTACTTTGAAAGTTCAATACTAACTGGGACTTGGATTTGCATTCATGATAGTGTAGATTGTATACATTGTATATACTGCATTGCATCTTTTGTTTAGTTTTTTTTGTTGCTTGAGGGCAAGCAACGGTTAAGTTTGGGGGTATTTGATAAGAGGTCTTTATGACCACTTATTCGGATAGTAACCAGCTTGTTCCGCTGTCGAAACTCAAGTATCTGTGTGCATTTCATGTGTTTTTGCTTTGTTTTGTAGTTTACATGTTTTGGAACTCCCTTGGTGCTTATTGAGCTTAAAAGGACAAAATGAGGTCAAAAGGAGCAAGAAAAGATTGATGGCATGACAATGGAAAGAAGGCAAGCGACCAAATGGGAAGGAAATACAATCCGGACATCGCTTGGGGGGTTTATATTCATTTTATGTTCTTGGATTGGAGCTTAGTTCATATTGTAGAGCATCATCTAAGCTTTCCGGAACATCTTGAATCATCCCAATCGGAGTTCGGAGGCGAGAGTTATGCCACGTATACCAATGGACGTCAAACTTCACGGTTTTGGGTGATCATCGCACAGCTGTTACTTGGAGCTCAATTTCAGCATTCATCCATCCATTATTTCTCAATTCTCAAAGAATGAAAGTTGTAGAGCTCTTCGATAGTTTCAATTTGATAGGTGGAAGGCCTCGTAACTCCTCCCGAATAAAACGTTATGGCCGTTTTACCAGAGGACTCTGCAGCAAAAAAGTGTTGGCGTGGGCGAGCGGACTCTAAGGCATTTTTGGGCGCGGACGTGCCAATCTTCAGCTGTGCCAGACTTCACTTTTCAATTGCACGGGACTTGGCTTTTGATTGGGATATAAGGGGGCTCGTTTGGGGCAAGAAAGAGCATCATATATTGGCCTTAAGCCCTAGCCCTAGCTTATTCTTTCATTTCCTTTACATTTCTTGTATAGATTAGGAGTAGATTAAGTCTAGATTAGGTTTTAGTTTAGTTAGTTAGTTTCGAGGGTTAGATTAGGTTCGAAGATTGAAGCAAGTGGATTCCATTGGAGATTCAACAAGGAGCTTGAGCACTCAGATTTGCTAATTTCTATCTTTTGAATCTCTTTGCTTCCTATTTGCAATCTTATGATGTATATTCAACTTGTGGATGATATGTTCGAGTCATTTATAACTTAGACCTTATTTTGAGGTTCCAATGGAATCTAATGAGTAGTCTATGTTGATTTCTCTTCCATGTTGGTTCTTATTGATTGCTATGTGATTGTCTACTGCGATTTATACTTTCATTGCTTAATTGAGTCATGACCAATTACTGTGATAACCTATGTGGACTTGAAAGACGAAGTGTAGGTTTAGATCTAATCGTAGTGGCGGGCGATTGTACGTTTACATGACGTTGGACGTATAATTTGTGCTTAGGATAGACCTATACCGAAGCGCCACTCGTAGTCAATAGAGAACTTGACCTTAAACCCTATTTATTTGTAAACACCGTAGACATATAGGGGTTTAGATAATGTGGGTGTTCACGTGCGTTCTATCATCTGTGGATTGCACGTGGTATGGATTAGGTGCATCGAAAGATGGCCTTCTCTTATCTTCGTGTTCTCGGCTAACAACTGTAATGATTAATTTGACATAATTGGAAGTGTGTCGACTTAGACGAATTATTAGGGGAAATTAGAATCTCTTGTCTTCATTATCTGATTTTAACTCTAGAATTAATTAGTTTAAATTCAATTCCTTGCCTAGTTTAAAGTAATTTTAATTCCAACTCTTTACCACCCGTTTAAATAAGACTGAGATGATTACGGACTATTGATTTGGCGACCTTTTATCTGTTAATTCTCCGTGGGAACGATCTTTACTCACTCTTTATTACTCGTTGGCCGCGTATACTTGCGCGTTAATTGTGTCATCTAATCGGACCAACACCAGACACATGTTTCGATTGATATTCGAATTATTGGTATACGTCTATGCTACTTGATTCAGCTAGACAAATATTGAAAGATGTTTATGAAATTTGAGCGTTTTTGGTCAAAGTATGTCAAACCAAATTATTTTGGTGCTAATTCAGATGTTAAGAAGCTGAGGTGAACAACCCTATAAAAGGGTTCATGTTATCGGAGACAATAGTTTCGAGAGTAACGCATATAGTCGTTACGATGTACTACGTTTGGGTCCGACGTAGGAGTATGATAGGCTGGCCACCTAGAGTACCGATGCGGTTTATAGTCTGAAGTACCGGGGGTGAAGCACTATTAAACCTGTAAGAACCCGAATTTTCAGAAATTATTAAATAAGGATTTAATAAATAAAATTCTTAAACTGTGAGATGGGTTCGAATAAGAGTATATATATGTGATATGAGGTATATTGTATTATATTACATAGGGTAATATAGACTATGTAATATGTGTTTTTGTGATTTATAAATATATTATTAAAAAATATTCGTTATTTATTTTTGAGACAGTTTAGTTGAGATCAAGGAAGTGGATAAGATTTCCTATCAATATTAAATAATTTATAGAATTATTTTATCATAGTAAGTTGGTGACATTAAATATCCTTAATGTATAATCACCATATTCTTGTGTATGTGTATTAATAATTAGTATGTTTATAATATAGGTTATTAATAGCACTTAAGCTATCCGTGAATGGGTTTGGATATTGAAGCATGAGTTAGTTAAGGGAATTAACTAATAAGAATAAATATTAGTTAATTTAAGTTGGGAGTTATATTATGGAATAATATAATGTTAATATCGAACCTTAATGATATGGTGCAGTGTTTAATTTACTTAAGTAAAATAGTGAATTAATATGTGTGTTGAATATGTAATTATAGTTGATACTTTTTATATATATTACTTAGAATGGTAATATGTGAGAAAGTCTAATGTGCGAATAACGTTAAATATATATACGTTATTAAAAGAGGATGGAAATCATTATATCTTTAAATGAATATTTAATATTTGAAGAAATTATTTTGGAGACAATTTATAGAAAAGAAAGAGAAATGATTATTATATATTTTTAATAAAGGATATTAAAATAATTTCTAATATTGAGTTATTTTAATAAAAGGAGAAAATATTATTTTTGAATAATAATATTTCCTTATATGTTTTTGGTATGATGTAATAAGTGTGATTAATTAATATGGTAAATACATTAAAACATATTTGCTATATATAAATAAATTGATGAAAACAATTTATTATAAAAGAAAATAAACTTATTATCTATTTTCTATATATAATATATGTACATGTGTCGTACATGTAATTATTTGATATTATATTAAGGATAATATCTTAAGACAATAAGTAAATTATTTTCTAATAATGAATGCCTTTAATTAGAGGAGACATAATATTTTATGTTATAGTGGAATACATAATTGTTATAATAGTAATATATTTCCTAGAGAGTTTAAATTATAAAAGAAAACTAAGTTATTTCAATAACTTGAGTTACTATATTACCATAAGAGTTATAAATAATATTTGAATATTTTTATTCGCAATATATATATATATATATATATATATATATATATATATATCTGTGTGTGTGTGTGAACCTTGTGGCTTAATAGTCCTAAGTAAATTGAACATGTGGTGGGTGAGTAATGTGGTGGAAATAAATAAGTGTCGAGAATGAGAATAAGCTTAGTGTAAGCTTGTGAGATATGCCTTGTGTGGCACGATAATAGATTCGTTGATGAATTAATTAATTCGAGGACGGAAGATTTATTAATTAAACAATTAGTCTATATTAATTGTTATTATAATAATATGTTGATTTATTATTATAACTAGTGATAGTATAATAATAAGAAAATTGATTATAGATATAATCGGAATTTGTATTGCTGAGGTATGAGATATATTGTCTTATAATATTAATTATTGTTATGGACAATATACTAGTATCTAGTAATTATTTGATGGTATGTTGAATTATTATTATTGCGAGTGATAGCATGATAATAAGTATAATTGTTATAAATATAATAAAATTTATATTTATCTAGTGTGATAATTAACCATATAAATGTAAATTAATTGTTATGGAGGTTAATAATTACATTGATTGATGATGGATGAATTAATTAATATTTTATTAATTGCCATTGAGTACAATAATATATAAACAAGTAGATTATAATTATGTTTATAATTGCTCAATTAGTTGATATGTGCAAAGGATGTGATTATTAAGAATATAACATATTGTAGTTACACATGTTATATAAAGTATAGTGCAACATTAATTTGACTGTATTATATATATAAAATATATAGTAAAATTGATTTCATTATGTGGGTTACATAATAGTAAGTGTTTATGTAACATGATGTGTATGGGCAGACCTTGTTGTATACCCTATTATTATATAGTAATATCAATAACAATTGATAATTGATAATAATTTCAATAGTTATTATAATAGAAATAATAACCATTGTGATAATGAATAATAATGATACCCAATTGATATATGTAATTGGTATTAAGGAAAATGTACATGAAGTACATATATTATATAACCAAAGTGTATATATTATGTGTATGGATGTATAACTCAAGTGTTATATTTCACTTTGCAAGTTGCTGAGTTCCTGGGTCTTGTCCCTAAATGAGAGTCTCGTCACGTGAGAAGCTAGCCTACTCTAGTTCCTTCTCAATTTCAGCAATGTAGAACTAATGATTATGGGGGGAGTGGGTTTCATGATAGGATTCACCAACTTCTTGATAACCTTCATGTTCTTGCGTAATCCATTAGTTTGATTTAGTGGGAGATTGCATTATATGGATAACCAATTGCCTATAAATATCGACTCTCTTCCTCTCATCTTCTTTTGCTGAGAATTCAAAGTATAAACCAAGTGAGTGAGTTTATTAAGAGAGTTATCAGTATAGGAGAGGCTTGATATAGCAGCAAACGAACTTGCAGAGGTATAATTCCTATATTTCTCATTCATGTTGGCAAGTCCTTGATTATGTAATTTAGATGTTAATTTAATTGTGGAATATGTTTATCAAGTGTTATGTAAGATTATAAGCATGTTAGAAATGCATTATAGCATCTTAGAATTGAAATTACTATGAGAATTCTGAGTATGGGTCTGTGTACTGCCGAAGCAGAAGACATCTTTATCTCTGGCCGGCCAGCAGCGCAGCTGCGCCAGTTTTATACTGGCCAGCGGCGCAGTTACGCCGGGCCTGAAACTTGAATTTTTTTTTTGCAGTCTGCTGCAGATTCTGTTAAGGGATAGTGGTTAAGATAGCTTAAGCAAGCATACTAATAGATTTAACATGCCTATATGAGTATATTAACATGACATGCACATGTGTTGCTATGTTTACATGAACGATTGACGAAATAACTTGTGGTTTTCAAAATGAATGTTGAGTTTTAAAAAGGGACTTTTGGTATAGAAGTATCATGGTTATATTCTGACTTTTTAGACATGTTAAAATGACCTGGGAAGGCATGAAACACATGTTAATTGATGTATATATGTTTTATGATGGAATGTGAACATGCAAACCCCACTATTAAACAATTCTAACGAAAATGTTAGTTTCAAAGGTAAACCTTGGCACGTAAATGTCATGAATACATTCTGATTTTGCGAGCATGTTTGGATGACTTAAAAATACGTGTCGAACATGTTAACACATGAATCTAGATAGCATGGACGTATTAGACCCTATTAGTGAGGTTTACTAGTAAAAGTATACGTTTTACACGTGAGTCTTGACATGTATATTGAGATTTGAATTCTGATATTTGTAAACATGTTTGATAGTACTCGTAGACTCGATCATGTATCCTACATGTATATACACCACGATTAGGTGTTGTGATTCAAATGAAGCATAAACGAAGCATGTTTTCAAAACAAAATGGTGTTAGTTGCATGAATGTGATATAATTATTCATGAGTATGCCTAATACAAAGCATATGAATACCCCATGTGTTTAAAAGGCGAGCATGTTAGACTTTATGACTTTATAGCCTTGAATGGACTTAAGGTTTTACGGGTATTAACTTAGAACCTATATCATGTAAATTGAACGTGAAAAGGTTAAATGAGCATGAAAGTATCCTTTAATGTGTATACATGCTATGTAGGACCATATGTTAATACTTGAATCTGATTTCGACGATTAATAGAGTATATTTTCTTTGTTATGGTCTTATGTGTTAGTAATGATTAACTCAAAAGATGGACTACACTAGCGATATGTAAATAGATTAGTGGTAGACAGGCATGTGTATATGAAGAATGTTAGTAAGTACGTATGGTTAAAGTATACATATACTTACATAGTTATTCCAAGAATACGATAAGAATGTGAGACGAAGGTTCTAAGAACCAAGTTAGACAACAATGTAACCTTTATTATTACATTGAGAATGTGTGGATACATATAACTGATGAGTGTGATCTCTATGATTAATATAACTGTGTTGGATTACAAGAAGTGCAGATATTCTTAAGCAGTTAAGTCGTAGTTGTTAAACTACGAATCAGGCAAGTCTTTCAGTTCCTATTTGATATATGAATTCAATAACTGTTAGTTAAATTATATTATGTTGTGATAATGTGAACTTATATATTAACTGTATATGAGATATAAATGAGATTGAAAGTTGATCTTTGATGATATACTTGTTATGTGAAAAGTAACATGCGTAGTAAATATAAATTGTTTATAAATGCATGAACTGAGTATGATGTTGAATGCTATGTGATGCATGAAAACTGTTAGAATTACTGAGCTGTCGAGCTCACTCTTGCAAATAACCACTATTGCAGGTTAGGGATTCACGGTAAAGATTTCGTACTTCTTGATTGATAAAGATAGATAGTATCACAACGAAGAATACTTTTTAGATTATCGTTTGAACCCTATTTAGGTTCTATGAGTTGTATTTGATAATTGTATACGTTGTTTAAAATTTGTCGTACTGTAAAGATGTATTAGTTGATACATAGAGGATATCAAGTCGAGTTGTAAACGTTATACGATAACTCAAATAGAATGAATCATATTATAAAGTTGATTCAGGGATTTGTAATTGATTCAAGTTATGAAATCAATAAAAGATTTTATTCAAAGGATATTGAAAAGTTTAAGTTGTTCCGCATTTTAGTAACATCGAATGTGATGTTTAGACATGGATGGTATATGACCGAGTTTTAAAACTTGTAAAAGTTTGGAGTCATCATACAAGATCCTAGATATGAATAGAATTTATATTTTAAATTGTAATAAGCAATGTATGATATTTAATCATATAAATTAATAATCAATGAGGAATGGATTAATTAATATTATTGTTAATTAATCAATGAGATAAATAAATTATTTATTTGACACTATGAATAATAAAACAAATAAGTTATTAATATAATAAGATTATATTAATTGATATGTGCAAATGTGCAATACTTGAATGTATAAAGTATATAGAATACAACTATACTATATAGTGTAGTGAGACACTTAAGTGTGACCATGCATGTATATATAAACTATAGTGCAATGTGATTATATTATGTACATAAACTATATAGTAAAGTTATTAAATTATGAGAGTTACATGAAATGCCTATGTGACAATGTAGATATACATTAAAATGAGACATCATGAGTATGTGGTAGATAATTTAATAATACATGAGATAATGTGATGTGATTATATCCGAGTAAATTATACTAGTATGATAAAAATGTACATGGATTATATGTGTACAAGTCACACTTACTACATTATGTGAATTATAGTGTGACATTTCAATAAAAGACATATGTATAAAATATATATATGTGTAGATAGCCTAAGTATTTAATACATATGTGTATAATGATTTAAGTGTAGTATGTTTCAAATGCTGAGTTAGTATTGTGCCTTGTCCCTAAATGCTAGTCTCATTCTCATTCACGTGAAGAACAAAAAGGCTAAGGAGCTACTCCTTCTTTTCCCAAGCTCCTTCTAGCTCATGATTATGGGGGGAGTGGTTATCATGATGATCTTCAACAACCATTTACCAACTCTCTTTTAACCATCATGTAATCTAACATTCTCATTGGTTTAATTTGATGTATATATGCATTGTCTGTGTAAGAATTGCTCTATAAATATGGTTCCCTCCCTTCTCTTTTCATTTGCTGAGATTTTGTCTAAGTATTGAATTGAGAGTGTTGTGAGTTTAATAGCCAGATAATCACAGAGAGAGAGATTTCAATAAGCTTACTTTGCATTATAGAGGTATAAATCCTTCATTCTTGGTTCATCATTTTGTTTACTATCAAAGTTTCCAATTATTGATTTTGATTACAATTCATGCTAGATTGGATTAGAACATGTTCTTAGTTGTTATATAGACTTATAAACATGTTTAAACCATAATGTGGCTGCTTAGAAAAGTTTTCGTGAAGTAATTTCGTGAGTTGGATTTGTTATGTGCCGTTGCAGGCTGCTCTCTGGACTGGAACGGGAGCCGCGCGGCCGCGCGTCTCCCTAGTACAATTTGGGCGCGGCCGCGCGCCACTGCAGAATTTGTTGATGATTTCTTTTATATCTTCTGATGTGTTGAGCATGATGTATTGTTAGGATGTGAATATAACTCACATTAACATATAGAATAAGGTTATTAGGTTATAGCAATCCATGCTAGTTGTTTTAGTTGAATATTTCAAAGAAAACTTAAAGATATGAAAAGAGAAACTTTGATATGTTGGCCCTATATTGATGTCTGACTTTGAGTCATGTTTGTATGACCTAGGAACACATGATATGAATGTCGACTTGCGTATCTACGCTCCATAATGTAACTTGAGCATGTGAACCTCAATAGTGAACCTCTCCAACGAAAACACAAGCGTTGAACATGGACTCTAACATGTTATATTAGGATTCTAGGTTCTGATTTTTGAGCATGTTATACGACCTTAAAATGCGTGTCAAACATGTTAACGTATGAATCTAGATAGCATGAGCATGTTAGGCCTTATTAGTGTGCTTTACTAATGAAAATACGAACTTTGAACGTAAATGTTAACATGCTACTTTGAGAGTTAGAATCTGATATTTGTGAACATGTTTGATGATACTCTTAGACTCACTCATGTATCATAAATGTATATGTGCCATTCTTAGGTGTCGTAACTCAAGTAAAGCATAAACGAAGCATATTTCAAACCAAAACGATGCTACTTGCACATATGCGATATGAATACTCACAAGCATGTCTAATGTGAGTTATATGACTACCTTATATGTTTAAGAAGCAAGCATGTTAGACTTTGTGGTTTCATGACCTTGAATGGCTTTAAATTATTGAAAGTTTTACTTAGAATCTATTACATGTATGATTGGAACAAGGAAAGGTTGTATACACATAAAAGTATTCTTTAAACATGTATACACGGTACGTGATATTATATGATGTACTTGAACCCGATTTTGACGGTTAACTTATGAAAATGACATAACTTGCTAAAATGAAATATATTTAGTATTGGTTGTAGTCTTATGTGATATTAATAATATGCGAATATGTTTGCTAATTGTGGTAGTCTCGCATGATAGTAACGATGTATGAATATGATCAACTTGAGAAAAGAGGAAGTTAAGGGTAGAAATTATATTCTATATAACTGTGTAGCTAGGTTAAAACTTAGCTTATGTGTTGATCGTATATTCGAAGATAAAATGTGAAGTTAAATTATATGACTAATGACTATCATTACGATAGGAATTCGAAAGTGTTGACTAGCTTTACGTGAGTAAACTACGCATAAGGCAAGTATCCTAAACCCTTGCATTACTTTATTCAACGGATATCGTAAGCGAGTATCTAAAACTTATCTCTTTGGATACAAGTATTCTATCTTTGTATATTGCGAACTAGTTTCCTATTTAATTGTTTGAATTGAATTAGCATACTTGAACTCTTATTTCATTAAAGCTATTATTCATGTTGAACTTAGTATTGTTCTTGAATATTATGAAAGTGTCTATGCCATTTGATTCGGCAAGACTTATGTTATTGAAAAATGACCCAAACTAATTGATTGGTGCGGGATCTTGTATTTGACTGAGAAGAACAACCTTCTTTGAAGGGAATATATAATTGTCGGAGAACCGACGTGCACACTTGAGTATGATTGATTGTTATGCATAACGATGGTACTTTAGGCTGATCACCTGTTGTACCTGTTTTTATTGGATTTTCAGTTTATTACTGTCAATTCTAGTAGAAGTTCATAGTCCTTAGTAACTGCTCAGTATTCAATTATTTAAAATCTTGAATTGACGTATTATTGAATCATATTGATATTATTCTGTCCTTAGCGACTGTTATTGAGAACTGTTGATATTCTTGTTATCCTTGAACTATCAAACCTTGTTATACCTTTTCGAGAATTGGGAATCTTATTACTCACCCTTATTATATATTACTTGCTGGGCAATTTGTGCTCATTCTTGCTTTCCCTAAAACATTTCAGTTAAGGCAGAGCATGGCGAACCTTCGGGCGTTGATAAGGGCAAGGGCAAGGCTACCAATTAGCTTGTCTCTTATATGTTTTAAATATTTTAATGTTGTATTAAGATGATGTAGTAAAACTGGTTTTGATTATGTTTAAGCTTAAGTTAGGTTATGTAATAAGTCGTTAATTGATATTATTATGTAATCTATTAAATACTGTAGGTTGCGAGACTTGGGGGAATAATTATAATAAATCATTGTAAATTATTCTAGAATAGATTTTCCGCTGTGATCGTGTGATATTTAGTTATTATTATCGTAATGTATTACCATGAGCACGTGATGAACCGAATTCGAGAGACCAAGTGGCGGTCCTGGAATTTGGGGGCGTCACAGCGTCAGCACGAAAAAATGGATGCTCCTGCTATACTGCTTCACCTCAAGGAGTTGTATGGTGAACAGAGTAGGACTGCTAGATATGAGATATCTAAGGAGCTCTTCCGATCTCGGATGACCGAGGGCACTGCCGTCGAGACTCATGTTCTGAAGGTAATCAATTTGATTGAACGCCTTGGACAGCTTGGGTTCGTCATGGATGGGGAGTTGAGTCAAGACTTGGTCTTGCAATCACTCCCTGAGACCTTCTCGCAGTTTGTGGTTAATTTTCACATGAATAAGCTAGATGTCAGCTTACCTGAGCTGCTTAACATGCTGAAAACTGCAGAAGGTCACTTCTCATCCAAGAAGAACCATGTCTTGATGGTGGATTCTTCCAATAAAAGGAAGAGGCCCAAGGTGTCTTCTGAAAAGAAGAAATCTAAGAAGGCTAAGGGAAAAGGGAAAGAAAAGGAGCAAAAGAAACCTGAACCAGCTAAAGGAATGTGCTTTCATTGCAATGAGCCGGGACATTGGAAGAGGAACTGCAAGAAGTTTCTAGCAGAGAAGAAGCTTGGAGAAGCTTCGACTTCAAATCAAGGTTTGTTTATGATTGAAATTAATTTTTCTGAAAGTCATAATTCTACTTGGGTATTAGATACCGGCTGTGGTTCTCACATATGTAATACTGTGCAGGGACTGGTCAGAAATAGAAAGCTGAACAAAGATGAGGTGATCCTACGAGTGGGAAATGGAGCAAAAGTTGCTGCATTAGCTGTAGGAACTTATTGTTTAGCAATGCCTTCGGGCAAATCCATTTATCTTAATAATTGTTATTATGTTCCGAATATTATTAAAAACATTATTTCAATTTCTGTATTGGATATGGAAGGTTTTGACGTTATTATAAAGAACAATGGTTGTTCTATTTATAAAGACGATGTTTTATATGGTATTGGAAATTTGCGAAATGGACTTTATACACTTGACTTACAAGAAAATATATTTCAAATTGAACAAATTAAGAAAAGGAAAAGAGATGATATTAATTATACCTATATGTGGCACTGTAGACTCGGTCATATCAATGAAACAAGATTATCCAAGTTGCATAAAGATGGGCTCCTCGAGCTATCTGATTATGAATCATATCCAACTTGTGAATCTTGTCTCATGGGTAAAATGACTAAATCTCCTTTTAGTGGAAAAAGAGAGAGAGTTACAGAGTTATTGGCATTGATTCACACAGACGTTTGTGGACCTATGACAACAAGTGCACGGGGTGGGTATTCTTATTTTATTACTTTCACTGATGATCACTCAAGATTTGGATATGTGTATTTAATGAAATATAAATCAGAATCATTTGAAAAGTTCAAAGAGTTCAGAAGTGAAGTAGAGAAACAAACGGCCAAGAGTATTAAGATACTTCGATCAGATCGAGGTGGAGAATACTTAAGCAGTGAGTTTCTCAATTGTCTCAGAGAAAATGGTATAATCTCACAATGGACTCCTCCAGGTACACCACAGTTAAATGGAGTATCTGAAAGGAGAAATCGAACACTGTTGGACATGGTTCGATCCATGATGAGTTTTATCGACCTTCCAATTTCCTTCTGGGGATATGCCCTAGAAACGGCTGCATACCTACTTAACAAGGTACCTACCAAATCCGCCCCAAAGACTCCATATGAGATGTGGAAAGGGAGGAAACCAAATCTTAAGCATGTTAAGACTTGGGGTTGTCCAGCTTATGTCAAAAAGTTTGAAAATGATAAGCTACAGACTAAATCTGATAAGTGTAGATTTGTGGGATACCCTAAAGAACCCGTAGGGTATTATTTCTATCATCCAACTGATCAAAAGGTGTTTGTTGCGAAACATGCTACCTTCTTGGAGAAAGAGTTTATCCATGAAGGGGTCAGTGGGAGCAAGATATATCTTGAAGAAGTTCAAGAACCACAAGTTACCACGGACCAAAGTCAGGTACCTAACCAAGTAGAAGAACCTACTGTACCACACCCTGTTCGTAAATCTGGAAGAGTACCGAAGATACCTTAGAGGTATGGATTCGTTATAGAGGATAACGATGAGGTACACATCATGAATGATGATGATCCATTGAATTACGAACAGGCTATGAGTAATAAAGACTCAGGGAAATGGCTTGAAGCCATGAAATCCGAAATGGACTCCATGTATGAAAACAAAGTATGGTCTTTGGTTTCACCACCTGAAGGTATTAAACCTATTGGGTGTAAATGGGTTTTTAAGAAAAAGACTGGAGCAGACGGAAAGGTAGAGACTTATAAGGCCCGACTGGTTGCAAAAGGTTTCAAACAAAGACAAGGAGTTGACTATGATGAAACCTTCTCACCAGTAGCCATGCTCAAGTCCATTCGGATTTTGCTTGCGATTGCAGCTTACAACGACTATGAGATCTGGCAGATGGACGTGAAAACGGCCTTCCTCAATGGGAAACTTGAGGAGGATGTGTATATGACACAGCCAGAGGGATTTATTTCAAAAGTTGGAACAAATCAAGTCTGTAAGCTACAACGATCCATTTATGGGTTGAAGCAAGCTTCTCGTAGATGGAACATTCGTTTTGATGAGACAATCAAAGAGTTTGATTTTATCAAAAACGAGGATGAACCATGTGTATACAAGAAGGTTAGTGGGAGCGCAGTATCATTCCTTGTATTATATGTTGATGATATATTACTGATAGGGAATGACATTCCTATGTTACAATCCATTAAAATCTGGTTATCTAAAAACTTCTCCATGAAGGACTTGGGTGAAGCATCCTATATTTTGGGGATAAAGATCTATAGAGATAGATCTAAAAGGATGCTCGGCTTATCCCAAGGAACGTACATTGATACGATGCTAAAGAGGTTTAGCATGGAAGATTCCAAAAGAGGTCTCATGCCGATGAGCCATGGAATAAATCTCTCCAAGAAACAGGCCCCAAAGACACCAGAGGAGAGAGACCGTATGAGTAAGATCCCTTATGCTTTTGCAATAAGATCTATCATGTACTCTTTAAACTCTTTCTCCAAAAAGGAAGCATGTTTCGCAACAAACACCTTTTGATTAGTTGGATGATTGAAATAATATCCTACGGTTTTTTTAGGTTATCCCACAAATCTACACTTATCGGATTTAGTCTGTAGCTTATCATTTTCAAACTTTTTGACATAAGCTGGACAACTCCAAGTCTTAACATGCTTAAGATTTGGTTTCCTCCCTTTCCACATCTCATATGGAGTATTTGGGGCGGATTTTGTAGGTACCTTGTTAAGTAGGTATGCAGCCGTTTCTAGGGCATAACCCCAGAAGGAAATTGGAAGGTCGGTAAAACTCATCATGGATCGAACCATGTCCAACAGTGTTTGATTTCTCCTTTCAGATACTCCATTTAACTGTGGTGTACCTGGAGGAGTCCATTGTGAGATTATACCATTTTCTTTGAGATAATTGAGAAACTCACCGCTTAAGTATTCTCCACCTCGATCTGATCGAAGTATCTTAATATTCTTGCCCATTTGTTTCTCTACTTCACTTCTGAACTCATTGAACTTTTCAAATGATTCTGATTTGTATTTCATTAAATACACATATCCAAATCTTGAGTGATCATCAGTGAAAGTAATAAAATAAGAATACCCACCCCGTGCATTTTTTGTCATAGGTCCACAAACGTCTGTGTGAATCAATGCCAACAACTCTATAACACTTTCTCCTTTTCCACTAAAAGGAGATTTAGTCATTTTACCCATGAGACAAGATTTATAAGTTGGATATGATTTATAATTGGATAGCTCTAGGAGCCCATCCTTATGCAACTTGGATAATCTTGTTTCATTGATATGACCGAGTCTACAGTGCCACATGTAGGTATAATTAATATCATCTCTTTTCCTTTTCTTAGTTTGTTCAATTTGAAATATATTTTCTTGCAAGTCAAGTATATAAGTCCCATTTCGCAAATTTCCAATACCTTATAAAACATCGTCTTTATAAATAGAACAACCATTGTTCTTTATAATAACATCAAAACCTTCAATATCCAATACAGAAATTGAAATAATGTTTTTAATAATATTCGAAACATAATAACAGTTATTAAGATAAATGGACTTGCCCAAAGGCATTGCTAAATAATAAGTTCCTACAGCTAATGCAGTAACCTTTGCTCCATTCCCCACTCGTAGGATCACCTCTTCATTTTTCAGCTTTCTACTTTTGACTAGTCCCTGTACAGTGTTACATATGTGAGACCCACAGTCGGTATCCAATACCCAAGTAGCATTATGACTTTCAGAAAAATTAATTTCAATCATAAACAAACCTTGATTTGAAGTCGAAGCTTCTCCAAGCTTCTTCTCTGCTAGAAACTTCTTGCAGTTCCTCTTCCAATGTCATGGCTCGTTGCAATGAAAGCACATTCCTTTAGCTGGTTCATGTTTCTTTTGTTCCTTTTCTTTCCCCTTTCCCTTAGCCTTCTTGGATTTCATATTTTCAGAAGACACCTTGGGCCTCTTCCTTTTATTGGATGAATCCACCATCAAGACATGGTTCTTCTTGGATGAGAAGTGGCCTTCTGCAGTTTTTAGCATATTAAGCAGCTCAGGCAAGCTGACATCTAGCTTATTCACGTGAAAATTAACCACAAACTGCGAGAAGGTCTCAGGGAGTGATTGCAAGACCAAGTCTTGACTCAACTCCCCATCCATGACGAACCCAAGCTGTGCAAGGCGTTCAATCAAATTGATCACTTTCAAGACATAAGTCTCGACGGCAGTACCCTCGGTCATCCGAGATCGGAAGAGCTCCTTAGATATCTCATATCTAGCAGTCCTACTTTGTTCACCATACAACTCCTTGAGGTGAAGCAGCATAGCAGGAGCATCCATTTTTTCATGCTGACGCTGAAGCTCGTTATTCATGGATGCGAGCATGATGCATTGAGCAACATATGCATCATCTTGCCACTTATTAAAAGTGGCAATCTCTTCCTCAGAGGCTGTTTCTGAAACAGATTCAGGGACAGTTGAATTTAGGACATAAGAAATCTTTTCAGCAGTGAGAACAATTCTCAGATTTCTTAGCCAGTCCTTATAATTCGGCCTCGTAAGCTTATTTGCATCAAGTATGCTTCGTAGTGAGATTAGTGATTTAGATATTTTTAAAATTCTGCATGTGAAAAAAACAATATTTTAGCAAACATTCATTTTATTAACTTTGCATACCAAAATAAATTTAGGTCTTTATTTTAAATTGGTATCTCCCACTATTTTCACCAAACTATATTACCCTCACTTATATAATTCGGCAACATCTAATTAAAGATTTTCTAGTGAGAATAGGGATCTCATTTCAAATGTATATAACCTTATGGATAGCACAACAAGCGATATACAAATAAATAGGTAGACAACTCTTGTCAATTACATCACTATGTAATTCCTTTTATTTTGCCTCTTAAATTATAATGGTTATGTGTGTGCACATCTGAACTAAAATGATTTAAGTTAAGTCCAGCCTAGCACTTCCATAAATTCAAAAAAGAAAAATGTTCGTCCTTGTGGATAGCACAACAATACTAGATCGTTCAATTTTCTTGATAAGCATCAAATGTGATTAATTAACATCTTAAATATTCAATACTCGCCTTGTGGATAGCACAACAAGCTCATATTAAATATTTAATACTCTATTAATTTATCATGCTAGAAGGCGACGTTCGATATTCTAAATATCTTTGAACGCTTCGGACTTAATCTTGTTTCTTTGAGGGGTTGTTATTATTTGTCTCATCTTGTTTAGCGCACATGCACATATAGATATATAAAATACGCGTTATTTTATTAAACATGCGAAGCATGTTTGCATAAAATATAATATATATAATATTTAGCATGCAATATAGAATACTATATTCTACCTAGATTGATTATGGACTTTTATTCTAATTTGGTTCGCTAGAGCCACCAAGTGAACCAAAAAGGTCAAACTTAGGAGTGTAAAAATTTAAATTTAACCGTAACGATTACATTTAAACCCGGGCTCCATACAAATTGGTCTTCAAGCGCTCCTTGCTCCTTGATCTCCAGTTCTTCAAAAATTCTAACTAATCCTACTACATAAACTATTTCATTTAAATAGAAACCTTGATCAATAGTCAAGGGAAAGTACATAGGAGAGAGATAGAATTTACAATAAGAAGAAAACCAAAAAAGATGAGGTACGCAGGCCCCATTTTATAAAACCCATACATTCAAGCATTCATCCAAAATAAAATCCAATCACATTGGTCATAGTCCATAATCAATCCCTTTTATTAACATACATATCATCATACGTATCAATAAAACTTATTCATCTCATGAAAGTAAATTCATTCCATATATGTATTAATATCAGTTAACGGGAAAAAGTGTGCTAAACTTTGTTTTTGGAAAAATAAACTTCTTTATTTCATTCAAAAATAATTCCAAATTAAACTCTTTAATTTTAGCAATTCTGAAATTATATTTCATATAAACTAAACATCTTTATTTTAAACCTTTATTAATTAAATAAACCATTTATTTAATTAATCAAAACAAAAAAATTTTTCCAGTTCCTGTTCAGTGGCGCAGCTGCGCTAGGAATGTAAAGGGAACCGGTGCAGCATGAAAACCAGGAACAGACACCGGCGCAGCTGCGCAGTAAGAAGGCCTTGCACCGGCGCAACTGCGCAGCTTCACAGAATCTGAAAAAATTTTGTTGCCCAAGAACTCGATCCAATCGCATATCATACATGTATGGAATCACATAAACTGATAATTAGCACAAGATTGGCTCTGATACCACTGTTGGGTTTGCTAGAAACATAAGCACGCAATCAAATTACATAAACGCAGCGGAAGGGATGAAAAATCAGATTTTAAAATTTTCTTACAAACCCTTAACCATGATCTTTCTTGTGCATCACTTATCAGTCAATACATAGAAGGAGAGGATAGAATTATACCTTTGAAGATCCAAGCTTACTCAGGTACAAGTTCTACTCCTTTGATTCCTTTGATTCATCTGTAGTGGCTCCTTCCCTTGATCAATGCCAGCCACCCAAATGTTTGGCCTCTAACGGTGATCCACCAAGGAAGATGAAGAACTCAGGAAGATGGGTTATTGGCTTAACCCTTGTTTCTATCTCTATAGAATATGTGTACTCCCAACCTTTGGAAAAATTCACGTACCTTATTTCTGCTATAAGACTCTCTTATATAGATATTAGGTTAACCTTCCTAACCCAATTAGAATAGGATTTTATTTAATTAATGAAATAAACACTTTTAATTAATTTATATCCTAATCTTATTAGGATTGAGAGAGAGTACTGATATTATATTAATTCCTAAACTCCTTTAGAATTAAAATAATAATAATAATAATAATAATAATAATAATAATAATAAGACTCCTCTTATTAATTTATATTTAATATTTCTAAAATATTAAATAATAAACATTAAGCTATTTAATTTATTCTATCACCATAGATTAAATTAATTACACTTAATGCATTATTACTATTATGCCATTTTCTTCTTAAATAATTCTTTTTCCTTTTTTGGTGTGACCCTTTAGGTTCTCCATATTAAACTGGTTGTGAATAAATCAATTAGAACAATTCTAATCTTATTTAAATAAATAAATTAAACTAATAATCTATTTAAATAAATAACATTTATTCTACAATAGGAAAAAGCCTCCCTAGCGATCAACGACTTTCCAGATAATATAGATTTCAACATTAATCATAAAAGAACCTGCGAGTTAATAGTTACCGTACAATTTAATCCTTCCACCATACAATGTCCCAATTAAATATAAGATATGGATTTACTGTCAAGTCTTAATTTATTTAATCATATGTATTTCGATTAGAAAACGTACAACTCCAAATAATGCAAATTAGAAATCTCTTTCTAATTTCATTCTACCTTGGCCAAGGATTCCTGGGTTGTCATTTAACGAATCACATAGGACATATCTCCTCTTTTATTAGAGGTGGTAGATTCTTTATTGATCATACATTATCTCCATATGCAACTCATTATACCCAAGCATACCCTTTATATGCCTTAAAAGGCCTTAAGGAATAAGTCACAGTATAATTTGTTACATACAAGATACTATGATGATCTCAAGTCAAAGGATCACTTGTACTACTATCACATTAGAAATTCCTATCGACAGGCGAGCAAAACTCCATTAGATATTCCATAGCGAGTCACGTTCAGTGAACTTATTCTCCAATAAGCACCTACACACTTGCTTTAGTGTCTCCACACAAATGACCATGAGATCAGTCATCCTCATCCAATGAGCAAGCAACGTATGTACCAATCTATCCGAATTTATTAATCCCCATTTTAGTAATCCCACAATTGGGAACTATTTTAGTTTTTAAGCTTTTTAAGAATTTAGATCTTATTAACATGATCTCATCATGATTCTAAAAGCATTGCTTAAAACTATGAGTTTTTTTACATATTATTAAAAATATCACCATGTAGATAATTAAAAGCCTTAAATGAATATTTTATTAATAAATAAATAAGATTGTTTACAAAGTATGTGCTTTATCATCATACATGATTGGCTTGTATGCACACTACTATCAATCTCCCACTTACACTAAAGCCAATCACCATGGTATCTCATACCCATCTTCTCTAAGTGACGATCAAACTGCTGTTATGTTAGAGCTTTAGTAAATGGATCTACAATGTTGTCTTGAGAGTCCACACACTCCAAGGTGACGTCTCCTCTTTCAATGATCTCCCTGATCAAGTGAAATCGCCGCAACACGTGTTTGATTTCTGATGAGACCTGGGTTCCTTAGCCTGTGCAATCGCTCTGGTGTTGTCACAGTATACTAAAACTGCTTCTCCAATGCAAGGAACCACACCAAGTTCAGTTATGAACTTCTTCATCCAAACAGCTTCCTTTGCAGCTTCACTTGCAGCTATATACTCTGCCTCTGTCACTGAATCAGCAACTGTTTGCTGCTTGGAACTCTTCCAACTCACTGCGCCTCTGTTCAAGGTAAACACATACCCTGAAACAGATTTACTGTCATCTTGGTCTGTTTGAAAACTTGAGTCCGTGAATTCCTCGAGTTTTAATTCAGACCCACCGTAGAAAAGAAAAATATCTTTAGTCCTTCTCAAGTACTTTAGGATATTCTTCACTGCCTTCCAGTGCTCTTCTCCTGGATTCGACTGGTATCTGCTCGTTACACTAAGTGCGTGACCAACATCCGGTCTAGTACATATCACACCATACATGATAGATCCTATTGCAGAAGCATAAGGGATCTTACTCATATAGTCTCTCTCGTCAGGTGTCTTTGGGGCCTGTTTCTTGGAGAGATGTATTCCATGGCTCATCGGCATGAGACCTCTTTCGGAATCTTCCATGCTAAACCTCTTTAGCATCATATCAATGTACGTTCCTTGGGATAAGCTGAGCATCCTTTTAGATCTATCTCTATAGATCTTTATCCCCAAAATATAGGATGCTTCAGCCAAGTCCTTTATGGAGAAATTTTTAGATAACCAGATTTTAATTGATTGTAACATACGAATGTCATTCCCTATCAGTAATATATCATCAACATATAATACAAGGAATGATAATGTGCTCCCACTAACCTTCTTGTATACACATGGTTCATCCTCGTTTTTGATAAAATCAAACTCTTTGATTGTCTCATTAAAACGAATGTTCCATCTACGAGAAGCTTGTTTCAACCCATAAATTTATCGTTGTAGCTTACAGACTTCAACCCATAAGATAACCCGGACTGCGAAGTTGCTAACAACGAAGATGAAAGTATATGAAAACCACTAGAAGTGACGGATCGTCAATTCGAGTTGTAGAAATGCCAGAAAATGCGTTTACGTACAAAAATATACCAAAAGTTGACAAAAACGGCCACAGAACTGAGTTTTGGGCATATTTGGAAAAAGAAACTTAACGTGCAAGTGTATAAAAGTGTAAAGAAGTAGTATTGACTTGCTGATCGTAAAAATACTCACAACGGACTGCTACACGAGCTTTTCGCCAAATCGTAGGCTTTAAACGTAGATCCAAAGGAAAGTTGCTAGCCAGGAAGACGTAGATCCAAAGGAAAGTTGCGAGTTCGAGGAGATGTTGGGACGTTATCACTTTCTTAGCGTTCTGAATTTTATTTTCCATGCATATAAAAAAATCAAAAAAAAAAATCAAAATCAATCAAAAAAATAAAAAATCAAACTAATCAAGTATTGGCAAAACCGGAACTACGAATGACCTGATCTCCCTCATCACGGGAGTATGTAGGCAGCCATTTCTGGTGCGGTCAAACCATTCAAAAACTCATCAAACATATCCAAACAGGGAATTGAATCAAAATATATTTTTCTGATATATAATATTTTTTGATATATACATAGTGTCTTGTACATGAAAAAAATTGCTGATCTAGTATGTGTAGGAAAAATAAAGCTAGTTTATGGACCCATGAATAAGCGGGATAGCAATGCCAACATGGCATCTCTCTCTGAAGATGGAGGAACTGCTGCAAGTGAAATACCCTCTGCCTCCATGTGGGCCAAAACATCCACAGCCACTTGCATAGTGGCACTGTGATCATCAATGTAAACACTCATATCGGCAACCAGGCCCTGAGTATATAATCGGAAAGTAGTACTGTCGATAATATGGAAATCCCGGGAAGCTATAGCCTCGTCCATCTCCACAAAAACAGTATCCCTGGCAATCAAAACCTCCTCAATCCCCTCATAAGCTGCATCTCTAGCAGATCGAATCTCATCCCTCTCCGCAAAAGCTGCGTCCTTGGCAATCAAAGTCTCCTCGATATCAACAAAAGCAGCATCTTGAGAAGATCGAGCCTCGTCTCTCTCAACCAATGTCATATCTCAAGTGGCTCGAGCCTCATCTCTCTCCGCAAAAGCTATATCTATGCTAGAAGGGGCTATCAACATCAGTGCTCTAGTATCATCCCTCTCAGAGGTCATCTGAGCTAATGAATCAATAAGAGCTGGATCTGTCCCAGTCGGAATACTCGGGGGGTCACTGACTAAAGATGCTGTCAAACCAGTAAAGGAATCATCCTCGGTGGGGTAATCAGGATCCTCCATAGGCTCCTCCTCATCAGAATTAATACTCGGAGCTGAATGGATAAACGCAGCCAATGCAATATCTGACTCCAACCATGTAGAATACTCTGGAGAACAATTTGGATGGCTAGTTGAAAAATTAGCCCTCTCTTTACGAGTCCAACACTCATAAGTCCTGGTAAGGTCAGCTGACGACAAAGACGAAGCTAATATTCGCTGATCCAAAGCCCCCTCAAAGTGGTGTATGCTCTGAAACTGATCAAACTGGCCCATGACTGCCAGCAGATGATATGTGGTCACCCTCTTCAAACCCGCCAGGGGCAGATAATCCATGGCAAATGCTTGAATGATGAAGTTACAAGGGGAACAAAGTCCTGAGCATGGAAATAGCAAAAAGGGATGCTCGATCTCCAATATGAAGGCCAAACCTAAAAAGCTTACATATAAGGAACACACTCAAGATCGATGACATATGTTAAGAGGACCCAATGGCACCTTAATGTTGTTCCATTAAATTCGGGGTGACTCTCGAAAGGAAGAGACATCGATACATCAAGACGACCAGTCGCAGGGATAAAATGGCAATCATCATAAGATGCACGTTGTCAGCAACTCATCACTCCTGAAGTGCGAGAAGACTTGATCTCCTTTAACCCACCGAAGCACATGGGCTACCATCGTGGCAAAGTCTATCTCATCCCCGATGATCTGGTCCCTGTGTAAAAGGCCATGGATTAAAACCTCATAAATCAAAACAAATCCGGCTAAAGCCATTACATCACCAGCCATCACAAGCCCTTGAGTCGATATCAGTGGAATCTACAGGCCGTTCGATATCAACCATCAAAGTCAATTACGATTACAAGTTAGAAACAATGATTAGGGCATCCAAACATCAAGGCCAATATCCACTACCTGTTCACCATGGGGGTCATGCGATAAAAAATAATTGTGATCTAGGCATCTTATCATCCCATCGGTCAAACATACAACAAAGCAATCATCTCATATGACAAACAAGACTGGGTCAAGTTCAGAATCGGTGACAACCCTATGTTGGGGCCCTTACAACAAGACTGGGGCAATTTTAGAAATCGCGACAACTCAACACTGGGGCGTTTATCAACCATCTAATGAAAATAAAGCAGTCGGTACCATCCGCATGGTTTGTCATCATCAAAGCTTCCATTATTGGAGATCTGCTATGATCAATCAGTCTTTTCTAAATCATAATTTTCTTAGAATACTGCAATCCACTAATAAGTTGCGACTCTTTCATCCCTTTATGTGCTTTCAATTTTCTAGTTACATGCATTGGGAAGGGTATACATGTCAAGTATAGATAGATCTTGCGTTAGAATCTTAAAAAAAGGTTTTAAGAAGGAGAATATTTTTGATTAACTTTTTATGTATTGGATTAATTCTGATAAGCGTCCGTGGAGCAAGAATCACGGATACGATTAGAGAATTAAGATAATTAAACCTTTTGATTAGGCATGACATCCTAGTTTAAAGCGCTTTTTAGAACAAACTTGACCTCATATTCATGTCTGCACTTTGCGATCACCCGAACTCTTAGTTATGGGGTATGAAACTATGACGACAAGGATGACGATTAGTAGCCAGCCTAATGTCTCAAATCGTGGCCTGGGTTACTCAAGTTATTAAGCCTGAGGGGTGTCTTTACACCTGGTGCCCTAAAGCCATTTGGTTTCGGAGTCACTGGCCCAACACTCGTTATGTGGGTAACTCAGTGCCTAAGAAAACGAGCATTAAAAGAAGAAGGAAAAACCTGAGCAGATCCGAATCGTGGCCTAGGTTACTTTAGTAATTAAGCCCGAGGGGTGTCTCTACAGCTGGTACCCTAAAGCCGTATGGTTTGGGAGTCACCGGCCCAATACTCGCTACACGGGTAATTTGGAGCCTAAGAAAACAAATCTTGTACAAGCTCAGGCGAGGATCAAAAAGAGTAGACCGCCTGACTTGTCTCGAAGTTTGGCCTTTGTTACTCGAGCCAGTAAACCCGAAGGGGTGTCTTAACACCTAGTGCCCTAAAACGATCTGATTTAGGAGTCATTGGTCCAAAACTCGTTATATGGGTAACTCTGAAAAGCCTAAGAAAACAAGATAAAGTTAAGCAAGGAAAATAGAAAAATTTTGCAAGATAAAAATGAGATCATCTAAGTCATAGAAGAGAAACCCCTGCTAAGGGTTGCGTCACTCATAGTGCACATGTCATATGATGTTTAATTTTTTGAAGCAGTGTCTAGAGCGAAGATGAGGTGTCTCTGATGAAGGGAGACGAGTCTTCTGAATCTGATCCTACCCATGAAAAATGACTATGGACGCTTAAAAGTTTTCTTACGATTTCATAACTTGTTACATGAAAATTTCGATTTCCTAGGAAAAATTCATTCGCATACTCCCTTTCAAGATCTTTAGCGAGAAGATAAGAGCGTATTGAATACAAATATTCATTTTCATAAACTCTAAACTTCAAATGCCTCATTCACAAGATCATACTAATCCCGATGGCCCGAGCCATCCAGATTTTGGGCACATTTTGTTATTTGTCTAATGTACAGGATATTGCTCACTCTAGATGTGGTCAATAAAGCTAGTTTCTTCTTTGAACCCCAGTAACAACCTACGAAAGGGCTGGGGCATTGCCGATTCCAAGAAATGGAAAGGATCTACGGTGAGACCAAGTTCCTCATTAAAAGAAAAGAGAGAATTCCTAAAAGAAATCAAGGCAACATAAGCTGTCCCTCCATAAGAGGGGAAAAATTCTCAAGAGAATCCTTAACTCGGAAAAAACAGATGCCCAATGATAAAAGGTCTGGCAAATAAAATCTACATCATTAAAAATGTCAACCTGCGCCAAGTCCTCACAAGTCAAGGCCTCTGCACTGCATTTTAATTATGGGCAATAAAGGAACAAGCTACATCCTCCAGGACGTCAGCAACACCTTGGTCATCAGCCAAGCCAGATCTAATCCAGCAGGGTCGTAAAGTAATGAGCTCGCCCCTGTTCATAAACAATGATCAAACCGTTGGCGTCAATCCAGTGTAGCATCGGAGAAGGACCCGTTGAAGTAAGCCATTGAACACGACTTCAGTGAAGATATCGGGATATCTCCTAATAAATCCACTAGTGTTTGGACTGCCAGTGGGACCATCACCAGGTCCCGATTCAGAAAAAATTGCAGCCTCTGCAAGATCCCTACCAAAGATGGATATGAAAGGGGAAAATCCAAATCTGCTATGCGAATGACAAAAGAAGTCATACGGGAGTTAGAGCTGTTAAGCCTATCAAAATTCATGCCTAAAAAGAAACTTAAAATCACCTCAGAAAGGGTGAGGTATGGTTTCCACATCAATTCAATTAAGCATATGCATCAACCTAGGATAAATAAAGATCATAATATCATGTCTGGTATACACATGTGCAACAAGCACTACATCAGCGCACATCTCCATTAAAAAGTTAGGCATACGTACCCAGTAGAGTTAAACATGCATATAAATTAAATACACAAACTCGATGAAAAAGTTTGCTACCGTTCGAGTAGGCATCGGGACAGTCCAATAATCAACCATTGCCCCAACCATCAGGGTAGGCACTGTTGCAAACTACTGGTGTAAGTTATCATCAAGATAGGCATAGGGAGCATCAGCTGAGGTAACTCGACAAAAGAGATATATCCCCAGCGGAGGAGCCTTCAAAAATGTACAACGACATCAGCCAAGAGAAAAATTGCTCCCTGATAGTATCGACAGATTGGGGAAACCATTTATTTTAAAACCAAGGTAACAATAAAGGCTATCTTAAAGGACGTCGTCCCCAGCATAAATGTAGAAAATAGTTCAGTTTATCTTCATCAAACCAAGCATCGGCAACACCGATAGAAATTAAACCGTTAGAGTGAACACCAGCATAGATATCAGCAGCACTGATGAAAGTCAACCACTAAAATTAGCTTCAACACATGCACCGGTAAGGGTAAGCGATTTGCGATGCGATTTGCGAAGTGCAAAATGCGATTAACGAAAACATTTCATTACATTATGATTTGCATCATTAAATATATATCTTGTCATATTTCAAGTATCTAGTAATCTTTGTCATGTTCATTTCATTGCATTGCAAAAACATGACAAAGAGGGGCTTCTGTAGACACTCAAAATTTTGCATTCTTGTTACTAACCCTGCAGGAAGGCAAAACTGTCTTTTTAACCTCGGTCTCAATACCGGGATGTCAACTCAGCCCTGTCCTAATACTGGGATGCCAGTTCAACCCTGGTCTCAATACCGGGAAGTTAGATCAACCCCGGTCCTAATACCGGGATGCTAGTTCAACCCCGATCCCAAATATCGGGAAGTCAGATTAACCCCGGTCCTAATACCGGGTTGCCAGTTCAACCCCGGTCTTAATACTGGGAAGTCAACTCAACCCCGGTCTCAATACCGGGACATCAGGTCATCCCCGGTCTCAATATCGGGCCATCAGCTCAACCTCGATCTCAATACCGGGCCCTCAGATCAACCCTGGTCTCAATACTGGGACATCAGGTCAACCCCAGTCTCAATACCGGGCCATCAGGTTAACCTCGGTCTCAATACCGAGCTATCAATTCAGCCCTGGTCACAACCCGGGAGGTACAGTTAAGCCCCGATCACAATCGAGAGATCCAATTCAGCCCCAGAGATAACAGTGGGAAGCCAATTCAACCTTCAAAGACAAACCCAAAGCATCACATCATCCCTGAAGTCAACCTTGGGAGGACCATGTCAGCCTCATAGACGACCATGAGGACAAACAGAATCGACTGGGAGCCAAACCTAGGGGAGACAGCCGAAGATCGTGCCATCACAGTAAACAACCCTAGAGGGGAAAAATGGTCATTTTACCATCTTAAAATTGATTTGGTCAAAACCAAGCTGAATTGATGACATCAAGGTCAGAAAGAACCATAACATTGATCCCGAGTGAAAACAGCGCAAGACAGCTTTAACAGATAAACTACGGGGAATCAAAGACCTGGTTATGAACCCATCTTTTTGGACTCAGAAAAGATTTTATCCCATGTCATTGCGACACTCTCGACTAGGGCTTTCCAAAAAGATATAGCACGCCTCAAATGGACGCTCCGATAAAAAATTATAAAGTTTTGAATCTGACATCGCATTGCTCGAAGTGCACATACTTCAATACAATGAAGCCCACCATCTCTATCTGCCATGTGGAGCCACAGGTAGAGTGGAGGCAGCCGCAGATAGAGCTGTTTCCACCTGGTCTATATATATGAGTGCACCCCCAGCTCATTTTTAATTCGAAAACGCTCTAAACCTTTGTCTGTTTGGTTTTCCAGCCATTTTGTTGTCTTCCAAACCCAAATTTTTTCACTCTAACACGTAGATATACCCAAATACTACCACATATCAAAAATTGAATGGTAGAATCGGACGTTTAAAGCCAACGATTTGGTAAAAAGTTCGCATAGCAGTCCATTGTGAGTATTTTTACGATCAGAAAGTTTATACTACTTCATTACACTTTTATACACTTGCACATTAAGTTTCGTTTTTTAAATATGCTCGAAACTCAGTTCCGTGACCGTTTTTGCTAACTTTTGGTACCTTTTAGTACCTAAATGCATTTTTTGGCATTTCTACAACTCGGATTGACGATCCGTCATTTCTAACAGCTTTTATATACTAATATCTTAGTTTTGAGCAACTTCGCCGGACTTGGTTATCTTCCCAGTCCGGGTTTGGCCTGGATCATTTCGTGGCCTTTTATTTCTTTTATATATATATGGGCCTAGGATAGAATGTCCATTGCCCTTTTACAACTTATATATATATATATATATTTCAATTCTGTCGAGCCTGGTTAATTCTGTGGCTCTTTTACAGCTTT
The DNA here is from genome assembly GCA_020205555.1 of Panax stipuleanatus. Taxonomy (NCBI): domain Eukaryota; kingdom Viridiplantae; phylum Streptophyta; class Magnoliopsida; order Apiales; family Araliaceae; genus Panax; species Panax stipuleanatus. Next base: position 137,889,846 of record CM035115.1, on the reverse strand, counting down.
TATATATAAATGGGCCTAGGATAGAATGTCCATTGCCTTTTTACAGTTTATATATATATATTTATATATATATTTTAATTCTGTCGAGCCTGGTTAATTCTATTGCTCTTTTATAGCTTTTATATATATATATATATATATTTCCATTTCAGTCCGGACAAAGGATAGCATGTCCGTCGCCCTTTACCGCTTTTATATATATATATATATATATATATATTTTCATTATGTCAAGCCTGAATCACTTCGTGGCTTTTTACAGCTTTTATAAATATAAATATAAATATAAATATATATATAAATATAAATATATATATATATATATATATATATATATATATATATATATTTACATTCCTATCCAAACGTCGAAGTGAAAACCCATTGTCGACGTCAGGGAAAAATCCGCGGGTCGGGTCACAACCCGGATCTTTCTCTCTTCCTAAGTTATCTATACCCTCACTCTTTCTATTGCGAAAAAGGTTTTGAAGGGATTTTTATGAAAAGGCCAACATGTATCATGTCAACGATTTGAACGTTTTATAGAGTCGCTAGTTGGTAGATTTGAAATGGTTGTACTAACTCAACCGAATTTTGTTTGAAAGAGGCCCAATTTGCTGGACACTGTCAAAATTTGATCTTTGAAAACAAAGTTTTATGCTCGGGGGCTTGGTTAAATGTGGGGAAGGTGTCAGGCACCCCACGACTCCCGTGTAAACACGGTACCACATCTTTTTAATATTTCCCTTAAAACTGAAATGCGTGTGTGAATGCTGTTTGAAAATTGGGCCTATATTTAATTGATTGAAAGTAGTGCTTTGCTTCGTTTGAACCTATGTACGAAGGGTTTGATTTGATTTGCAAAAAGTCTTTGATTTGATTTGCAAAAGTATTTAATTTGATTTGCAAAAAGCTTTTCTTTTGATTGAATTGAAATGATGTTTTGAAAGCTGGTTATCAAACCCTTACGCTAACATAAGAATTAAAGCCTGTTGACGCTTTCATTTTTATCTTTATAGCCTTAAGGCTTGCATTTGAATGGTGATTTGTCGGGCTGCGAAGCATCCTCGACCACAGAAATAAATACAAGTGTCGATCTCCTTATGGGCATGATAGCCATTGGAGGGACTCTAACACGTCAAACCATATTTCTCACTATGTTGAGACCTTAAATCCGGATAGCCGTTTTAAGGTCTTTTGTATGTATATTTTACAGAAAAAATGGAAGGGTACATCTGTAAAGTGAAGTTTGTCCATTATGAAAATCAGATTCCGATCAGTTTGATCATGAATCCCACGATTCCTAGGCTCACATATGAGTAGCCAATAAACCTGCACAGTTCAAATTTATACAGAAATAGATATATATTCCAAATGTCGCCAGAACCGAGGATTCATTCAGTAAATCCTGGTTCGCACCTGGCCGAAACGTCTCGTTCCCACTAGATAGGGATCTAAGGCACGCGAGGTTGCTTTTGCGACTGACAGATGCCGATTCATATCAAATGAATATTTAAAGCATTAATTGAAGAAAAACAAGCAAAGCAATATATACACAATGATATATAAAAGCTGTAAAGAGCAATGGGTTTTCACGCTGGTGCCCGGACTGGAATTGAAATATATATATATATATATATATATATATATAGCAATGTAGTCAACCAAGACTGGGAAGAGAACCTAGTGACGGTGAAGGCTAGTTATATATGCATATTTATATATAAAAGCAGTAAAAAGGCCACATAATAATCTAGGGCGAACAAAAATGTAAATGTACAGCAAAGTAGTCAACCAGGGACTGCGAAGATAACCCAGTAATGGTGAAGGGTGAAAAGAACAGTATAAAGACCACATAATAATCCAGACCGAACTGAAATATATAAATATATATATATATATATATATATATATTAACAGAAACGTAGTCAACCAAGACTGGGAAGAGAACCCAGTGGTGGTGAAAGTTGCTTATTTATGCATAAATATATATAAAAGCAGTAAACTACCTTGAATTTGACATCCGGGCTTGACAGAATTGAAAAGTTAGTATATATATATAGTTGAATAAACACAAAAAAAGCCAAACCCGGACTGGGAAAATAACCCAGTCCGGCGAAGTTGCTTAAAACGAAGATGCTAGTGCACTGAAGCTGTTAGAGCTGACGGATCATCAATCCGAGTTGTAAAAATGCCAGAAATTGAGTTTATGTACAAAAATGTACCACATTTTTGACAAAAACGGCCATGGAGCTAAGTTCCAGGAATATTTAGAAAACAAAATTTGATATGCAAGTGCAAAACAGTGCAAAGAAGTAGGAATCACTTTATGATCATAAAAATACTTATAATGGACTGCTACACGGGCTTTTTGCCAAATCGTAGGCTCTAAACGTCAGAATCTACCAGTTATTTTTTGATATATAGTAGTATGTGGGTATATCTACGTGTTAGAATGAAAAGATTTGGGTTTAGAAGAGGTGAAAAGTCAAAAAATCAAACAGGCAGAGGTTTATTGCGTTACAAAATTCTTGAAAATGGGGGGGGGGGGGGCACGTTTATTTATAGGCCAAGGAGCCTCAGCTCTACCTGCTACTATCGCAGGTAGAGGCGAGGCTCCCTTGGCGGGGTCCATGTGTTTGAGTCATCTCGAAGTACGTGTACTTCGAGCAACACGAGGTCGAAGTCAAAACTTTCTAACTTTTGATCGGAGCGTCCGTTTGAGGCGTGTTATACCTTTCCGGAAAGCCCTCACCGAGAGTGTCACAACGACATATGATAAAACATTTTCTGAGTCCAAGAAGATGGGTTCATAACCAGGTCTTTGATTCCCTGCAGTTTGTCCGTTGAGCTATCTTACGCTGTTTGCACTCGGGATTGTCGTTATGGTTCGCTCTGACCTTGGTGGCATCAATGCGGCTTGAGTTTAACTGAATCAGCTTAGGGTTGGTAAAATGACCACTTTGCCCCTCCCGGGGTTGCCTTAGGTGTTGGCATGGCCTTTGGTTGACTTCTGAGAGTTATTTCCAAGACTTGGATCCCAGTCGAGTCTGTTTGTCCTCAGTGTAGTCTCTAAGACTGAGTTGGTCATTCCAAGTTTTCCTCTGGAGATGTTGTGGAGCTTCAGGTTTGTTCCCAAAGTTGACTTGACTTCCCAGGTAGAGACAAGGGCTGGAACTTCCCGTGTTGAGACCGGGGCTGCTCTGATGACCTGATATTGAGATCGGGGTTGATCTGACGGTTCGATTGGAGATCAGAGTTGATTTGATGGCCCGATATTGAGATCGGTGTTGATCTGACTGTCTGATTGGAGATCAAAGTTGATTTAATGGCACGATATTGAGATCAGGGTTGAACTGACGGTTCAATTGGAGATCGGAGTTGATTTGATGGTCTGATTGGAGATTGGAGTTGATTTGATGGCCCGATATTGAGATCGGGGTTGAACTGACGGTTCGATTGGAGATCGGAGTTGATTTGATGGCCCAATATTGAGATCGGGGTTGAACTGACGGTCCGATTGGAGATCAGAGTTGATTTGATGGCTCGATATTGAGATTGGGGTTGAACTGATAGTCCAATTAGAGATCGGAGTTGATTTGATGGCCCAATATTGAGATCGAGGTTGAACTGATGGTCTGATTAGAGATCGGAGTTGATTTGACTGACCGATATTGAGATCGGGGTTGAACTGACGGTCTGATTGGAGATCATAGTTGATTTGATGACCCGATATTGAGATCGGGGTTGAACTGACGGTTCGATTGGAGATCAGAGTTGATTTGATGGCCCGATATTGAGATTGAGGTTGATCTGACGGTCCGATTGGAGATCGGAGTTGATTTGATGGTACTATTTTGCCCTCCTACAATGTTAGTAAAAGGGAAAGAAAATTTTGAGTGTCTACAGATGCCCCTCTTTATCATGCACATGCAATGTAATGAAGTGAGCGGGATAATGATTGCTAGACACTTGAAATGCAAAGATATTAATGATGCAATGCAATGAATGTTGAAATGTTTTCATAGATTGAAGGTTGCACTTCGCATCGCTAAACGCATAGCAAATCGCTTCGCTAATCGCATCTCAAATTATTTACCTTTATTGGTGTTTGTGTTAGGGCTGAGACCAACGATTTAATTCCCATAGTTGTTGTCGATGTTTGTTTTGATGATGACAAACTGAAATATTTTCTACATTTCTGCTGGGGATGTTGATAAGTAGGTTTTATACCTGCTTATTGGATACCCACTTACTTTGATTATAGCCTAAACTTAAGCACTTTCGTGTCTTTTAATGCATTTTATCTATGTTTTGCATATTTAGGCGGGAAACTCCAAAGCGTAGGAAATGGCACAATAAAGGCATGATTTGGCAAGGATTTGGCATCAAGGAAGGAGGGATGGTGCTATGTTAGCTTGGCATGAACTGGCATTAAGGTAAGGAGAACTTGGCATGAGTTGGGCAACAAGGCGAATGAAGAGGCATGTTGATGTAGTGATCATAAGAAAGCATGAAGGCTTGGCATAAGAAAAGGGCATCAAAGCAGTATGTGTGAAGGAATTGGAAGCAGCAAAGAAGCGCAAAGGAAGTAGCAAAGGATTGTGCATGAAAGCAAAAGGCTAAAAAGTGCATCAGCTGCAGAACAGGGATCGCGCGGCCGCGCCTGAAAGCCAAAGAGGATCCGTGCGGCCGCGCTTAGTCGCAGACCAGAGAGGGATTTCTGGGCACAGGCGCGCCCGCGCCAGGAAAGATTTATTGGGCCGCGCGGCCGCACCGGGGCTTGACTGAAGATTTGACTTTTTATTTTGTTGCTCAGCTGATTGTAGTGCATATAAGGCCAATATTTTTCGAAGAACCGAGATATCACTCAGCACATATTAGACTTTACATTTTTACTTTTAATTATTATTCCTATTTTCTAGGGTTAGAGAGTTGGAAGGTTGTGGAGGCTTCTCTTCTTCTTATTTCTTGCTCTAGTAGCATTTTACTTTCTAGGGTTCATTGAAGATCTATTTGGTGGTCTAACTCAAGCTTGAAACATTCTATTGGAAGAGAACCATCAAGATTTGCATTTCTATTCTCTATATTCTCTATCTTATTTAGATTGTTGAAATGCTTGGTTTGAATCCCATAATGGTGGGTAGTTCAGTGATGAACTAACTTCCATTATGGGATTCTAATGGATTCTATTTGCTAATTCTAGGGTTTATACCTCTTTGATATATATCGATGAAAATGTTTGGTTTGCCTAGCATGGTTGCTTTGTATGCCTAGATGTCTGATCAACATCTACTCTAATAGTTTATATGGACTTGAAAAACGAAATGTAAACTTAGATTTTTCCATGTTAGCATATGTTTGTGAAACTTGCATTAGATGAGTTTTGTGATTCGCTAGCGGGATAGAAATATATAGTATGGCCGTATGTCGTCTAGTGGGAGCTTGTGCTTAAATTGGTTTAGCTTGTAAATCGCATAGAAATATAGTGGTTTAGGCGTTACCGATGTTCATGTGATTTTTATCTTAATTGTGGACATTATATGATTTGGACTTGGTGTATTGAAAAATATCCAAGTCTCACATTCGTGTTCCCGGCTAGCATTCCTATGTGATTATCCATGTATGATTTGAGGTGTGGTTAACCTAGATGATGCTTTAGATGAAGTTTGGATCCCATATCCCTCTAATTTGAACTCTTCTCTTGTTAATCGGTTAAATCTAGTTTAAATTCAGTATTATAAATTAAAGAACACTGTGACAACTGTTTAAGTAGACAAATATAACCAATTGACTGTTGCATGATAGATTAAGCTTTATTCCTTTTCTCCGTGGGACGATCTCGACTTACCGAGTTATTACTTGTCGATTGTGTAAACTTACACGTGTTTGTGTGTCCGTTTTTGTTAACACATAAATGGCACAACAAGTTTTTGGCATCGTTGCCGATGATACGATTTTAGCTTAATACTATTGACATCGGTTTTTGTTAGATTTGGTTGACTTGAACAAATCTCTTCTTATCTCATTTCTAACTTTATTTTTATTTGTGTTTCAGCTACTTGTGGATAGTTTATGCACACGCGAGCTTCAAATCCTGAGTTAGTGCCTCGACAAGAGCACATAAACGGTAGAACGTAGAGAGCAAACATCAGAAACACCAATCCGCAATTAGAACCTGAACCACCTCATCCAATGGCTGAATAGCATAGGGCCTTACAAGATTATTCCATGCCCAAACTCACTGATATGCAATCAAGTATAGTGAGGCCAGCAATTGCGGCGAACATTTTTAAGATAAAGCCAGGAACATTGCAGATGATACAGAACAATCTCCAATTTGGGGGTGCTCCTTTCGAAGACCCCAACGAGCATATTATGAGCTTCATAGAAATATATGACACGTTTAAATACAATAATGTCCCAGATGATGCAGTGAAACTTAGAATATTCCCTTTCACCTTGAGGGATAAGGCAAAAAGTTGATTGCATTCATTACCTTCAGGGTCAATAACTACATGGGAAGATTATGCTCAGAAATTCTTGACCAAGTTCTTCCCTATGGCTAAGACTGCTGCTATGAGGAGAGACCTAAGTACCTTTGCACAACATCCAGGGGAAACGTTGTATAAATATTGGGAACGTTATAAAGAAATGCTAAGGAAGTGTCCGCACCATGGCATGCCAGATTGGATGGTGATAAACTCTTTCTACAATGGGTTGGGATGGTAATCAAGGCCAATTATTGACGTTGCATCGGGGGGAGCTATCTGGACTAAAGATGTTTCAACAGCGTATGAGCTCTTTGAGACCATGGCGGCAAATGAGTATCAAAATCCAACGGCCAGGATGGTACAATCGAAAGTTGCAGGGATGTTAGAAGTGGATGCCATTACAGCATTGTTTGCCCAAATGGCAGCCATGGCAAAGAAGATTGATTCATTGGCTGAAAAAAAAGTCAAGACAGTTGCTTGTGTCTGTGAGATTTATGCAGGGTCACATCAAACAGACCAATGTGCTATTAGTACAGAATCAGTACAGTTTGTGAGCAACTACCAAAAACCCCACAATCAATTTTAAAATTCTTACAGCCCCAACAATAGGAATCATCCTAACTTTAGTTGGAGTAATACCCAGAATGTCCAACAGCCCATCCTCAAACATCTCAGCCACAATACCATACATCAAACCAACAACACCAATATCAATTGGCTCAACCACAACCACAACAATTTTAATCTCAACAACAATATCAACCACAACAATCTCACCACCAATATGCTCCAAAACCCCCCTACCCTCCTGGTTTTCAACAACAACATCATCCCCCACCTGTACCTCATCCAGAAAAGAAATCAGAGGAGAGAGTGGAAATTGATGAACTTAAGTTAATCGTGAAGAGCCAAGCTATATCTCTCAAGATGATGGAGACTCAAATTGGTCAAATTGCCAATGCGATTCTCAATCGACCTCAAGGGACTCTTCCTAGTAATATAGAGATGAATCCAGGGAAAAGGGAGGGAAAGGAGCAGTGCCAAGCTATCAACGTAAGGTCTGGGAGGCCGACTTCAGACGTGGAGGCTGGCGCGGCCTCACCCCAGGAAGGCCAAAACCTGGCGCGGGCACACCAAGTTGCAGAGAATCCTGAGACAGTGTTGGCTGATGGAAATGATGGAGGAAAGGTTGTTGCGGCAAATAAGGAGGAAACCACTGAGAAAATCATAACCAAACCATCACCTGTGTACCCTACTGTTCCTTACCTACAGAGATTACACAAGCAAAGGGACGACAGACAGTTCGCTAAGTTTTTGGAGGTGTTTAAGAAACTGCAGATAAACATACCCTTGGCAGAGGCATTAGAACAAATGCCAAGTTACGCGAAGTTTATGAAGGGTATTCTGTCAAGGAAGAAACGATTAGAGGACTTTGAGATAGTAGCCTTAATAGAAGAGTGCAGTGCAGTATTACAACGTAAATTACCTCCAAAGCTTAAAGACCCGGGCAGTTTCACAATACATTGCTCCATTGGAAATTTGTCTTTCAGCAAATGCCTCTGTGACTTAGGAGCTAGCATAAATTTGATGCCTCTGTCCGTATTCAATTAATTGGGATTGCCGACTCCCAAGCCAATAAATGTATCACTACAACTTGCTGACAGATCCATCACTTATCCTAGGGGTATTGTTGAAGATGTTTTGGTTAAAGTGGACAAATTTATCTTCCCAGCTGACTTCATCATTCTTGATTACGAAGAAGTTAGAAATATCCCAATCATCCTTGGGAGACCTTTCTTTGCCACGAGGTGAACTTTTATAGATGTCCAGAAGGGAGAGTTAACAATGAGAGTGCATGATCAAGAAGTCACTTTCAACATTTTTAAAGCTATTAAGTTTCCCACCGACGAGGAAGAGTGCTTCCGGATTGATTTGATAGTGTGATGAATGAAGGAGTTGGAAATCTGGTGGATACTGAGCCTTTGGAGAGTGCTATATTGGGAGATTCAGATATTGAGGATACTGAAGTTGCTGAATATGTGCAAATTATTGAGGCAGCACCAAAGATGCGAAAGTTTAAGATGCATATCGAGCCACTAAAACTTGCTGGGGAGACATCAGAACGACTCAAGCCTTCTCTTGAGATGCCTCCAGATCTTGATCTTAAACCTCTTCCTAACATCTTGTTAGGAAGAACAACTGCTACGGGTACTAAGAGAGTTTAAATCGGCAATTGGATGGACCATAGCAGATATAAAGGGGATCAGCCCAGCATTGTGTATGCATAAAATCTTGCTGGAAGATGATAGCAAACCATCAGTGGAGCAACAACGCAGATTAAATCCTATCATGAAGGAAGTGGTTAAGAAGGAGATTTTAATGTGGTTAGATGCAGGGATTATCTATCCAATATCATACAGCTCTTGGGTGAGCCCGGTGCAGTGTGTGCCGAAGAAAGGGGGTATGACCATGGTATCTAATGAACACAACGAACTAATTCCTACCAGAACAGTGACGGGTTGGAGAGTCTATATAGACTACCGCAGACTAAATAAGGCTACCAGGAAAGATCATTTTCCCCTCCCGTTCATTGATCAAATGCTAGACAGGCTGGCCGGTAGTGAATATTATTACCTTCTGGATGGGTACTCAGGATACAATTACATAGTGATAGCCCCAGAAGATTAAGAAAAGACTACCTTTACTTGTTCGTATGGTACATTTGCGTTTAGAAGGATGTCTTTCGGTTTGTGCAATGCCCCGGCTACCTTTCAGAGGTGTATGATGGTTATTTTCTCCGATATGGTTGAGCATAATGTTGAAGTCTTCATGGATGATTTTTTTTTGGAGACTCCTTTGACCTATGTTTGGAGAATTTGGTAATGGTGTTAAAACGGTGTGTCGAGACGAATCTTGTACTGAATTGGGAGAAGTGCCATTTTATGGTACAAGAGGGTATCATTTTGGGACATAAGGTTTCGAAGAAAGGATTAGAGGTGGACCGGGCTAAGTTGAAAACTATTGAGAACTTGCCTCCGCCTATTTCTGTAAAAGGTGTTCGTAGCTTCTTGGGACATGCAGGCTTTTATCGTCGATTTATAAAGGACTTCTCGAAGATTACAAAGCCACTTTACAGTTTGTTAGAAAAAGATGTCCTCTTTAAATTTGATGAGGAATGTCTGACTGCATTCGAGCACTTGAAGAAGAAGTTAACTACGGCACCGGTGATCACATCTCTGAATTGGGACCTTCCTTTGGAGTTGATGTGTGATGCCAATGATTTTGCTGTGGGAGCTGTATTGGGCTAGCGGAGGGACAAGGTCTTTGATGTTATATACTATGCTAGCAAGACCCTTACTGATGCCCAACTGAACTACACTACTACAGAAAAAGAGCTTTTGGCGGTGGTGTACGCATTCGACAAATTTCGTGCTTATTTGATTGCGACTAGAGTGATTGTGTACACCGACCATGCAACAATCTGATATTTGAAGCAAAGAAAGATGCCAAACCCCGTCGGATCAGGTGGATCCTTCTTTTTCAAGAATTTGATCTAGAAATCAAGAATAGAAAAGGGACTGAGAACCAAGTGGCTGACCACTTGTCGCGATTGGAAAATCCGGGAAGGGATGCAAATGACAAAGTTATGATAAATGAATCCTTCCCAGATGAGCAATTGTTTGTGGTGAAAGGCGAAGTGCCATGGTTCGCAGATTTTGCAAACTTCCTAGTAGGCAATATCATTCCTCCTGACTTGACTAGGCATCAAAAGAAGAAGTTTCTACATGATGTGAAATGGTTTATTTGGGGTGAACCGTACTTGTTCAAGCAGTGTGCTGATCAGATGATTAGAAGGTGCATTTTATTTAACGAGACGGAGAGTGTGTTGCAGGATTGCCATGCATCAATATATGGAGGTCATTACGAAGGGGAAAGGACAGCGGCCATGGTTTTACAAGAAGGTTTTTATTGGCCTACTATCTTTAAGGATGCTTATAGCTTTGTTCAAAGATGTGATAGATGTCAGAGGGTAGGAAATATATCGAAGAGAAATGAAATGCCCTTGAATACAATCCTCGAGGTGGAGATCTTCGATGTCTGGGGGATAGACTTTATGGGGCCGTTCGTTTCATCATGTTGGAACTTGTACATCCTTCTGGCAGTCGATTACGTATCTAAATGGGTGGAAGTGGCAGCTCTACCGACAAATGATGCTAGGGTGGTTCTGAGGTTTCTACAAAAGAGCATTTTCACGAGGTTTGGATCTCCCCGGGCAATCATTAACGATGAGGGCACCCACTTTTGCAATCGCCATTTTATAGCTTTGTTGGCTAAGTATAGGGTAAATCATTGAGTAGCTACAGCTTATCACCCCTAAACCAATGGCCAAGCCGAAGTGTCAAATCGTGAGGTAAAAAGAATATTGGAAAAGATTGTGAACCCCACAAGAAAAGATTGGTCGCTGAAGTTAGATGATGCAGTATGGGCTTACATGACTGCCTATAAAACACCGCTGGGAATGTCGCCATTTCAGCTTGTGTATAGAAAGGCGTGTCACCTTCCTCTGGATCTTGAACATAAAGCATATTGGGCAATCCATAAGTTGAACTTCGACTTAAAGGATGCAGGAGAGAAACGTCAACTCCAACTCAATGAATTGGACGAATTTTGATTGCAGGCTTATGAAAATTCCAAATTATACAAGGAAAAGGTGAAAAAGTGGCATGATCGCAAGATTATGGAAAGGACATTCGAGTCGGGGCAAGCAGTGCTATTATTCAACTCCTGACTTAGACTTTTCCCAGGAAAGCTCAAGTCAAGGTGGTCAGGGCCTTTCACTGTCAAGATTGTATATCCACATGGTGCAATAGAGATTTTTGATAAGGACCCAGATAACCCCTTCAAAGTCAATGGACAAAGGCTGAAGCATTACTATGGTGGAGAGGTTGACAGACAGGAGGTCGCCTCAATCCTTTCGACAACTTGACTAAATCCGACATAATCTAGCTTATGGACTGTAAACAAGCACTAGATAGGAGCCACCCCATCATCTCTATCTCTTCCTCTTGTTAATTCTTGCATTGCTTTTCCATACATTTCTCTCCCCTGTTTAATTCTGGTGACTTATCTCTATAATTTCTCTTTCCCTGTTTAATTCTAAGCATTTGGAAAAAGTTTACCTATTCTTGAACATTGTAGGGTTAGAATGCTAATCGCCTACATTTTTGAACTTTAGGCATGCAGCATGAAATTTTTTGGAGTTAGATACTCTTTGTATATACCTCTATGGGATTTACATGATTCATTGCCTACTTTTTTGCAATTAGGCATAGTTGCACAGAGTTTTGGAGCTGGAAGCTCTTTGAACATATATTGGACATGTTAGCATTTTGCATAGAAACCTATAGCAAATTTTTGAAATTACATAGAAAAGATTCATACATAGCATTGCTAAGGAATAGCAGTTCATTCATCTTACTCATGCACATTGGATAATGGAATCAAGCAACGTTTAACTGTTATTGCTTTATGTGTAGGTGAGATAAAGGGTCCAAGTTGCTTGTTATACCTTCATTAAGTTGCTGTAGAACAGGAACAAAAAGCAAAAAATTTTGGCCAGGTTAAGGGGTAGCGCGCCCACGCCAACCTCAGGGTGTTTATAGGAGCGCCCACGCTAATATTCAGCAAGCCAGAGAACAGCCTTGACCCGTACGGCAGCCGGCACACCATGTCTAAACCGGCACGCTCGCGCCAGCGCTCGAAGCCATTCGGCAATTTTAATTTTAAATCAGCCGTTCCAACCATTCAAGCCCTTTTATGCCTTATATCTTGTAACCCCCCACTCCACTCTCATATTATACGACCCTTCTCAGTTATATCTCCCTCCCTCTCTTAACCCTAATTCCTGTTTCCATTACTCAATCCTCTCTATCCCCTGTCTGATTTCGTCCACTTGTCATCACCCAAGTTAGGGTTTGAGTAGTATTGCAGAGATTTTCATCACCAGTTGGGGGAAGTTTCATCAATTAAGGATTTGTTCTTCAAAGTGGGAAAATAGGGTTATTGGAATTAGTGGCGGTCGATCCTTTGTTAGAGGCCAAACCGTCGATTAGCGCCCAACTGCAATTCGGGAGGTTCTGAATTTGCTATCAGTACCGGCTGGGCAAGTGAATTGGGTCGAGGCCGAAAGATTCGAGACTGATTTGGATCAGGTGATTAGGGACTTATGTGCGCCTGGCACAGTGTGGAATATAAAAAAGGACACCACTGATGAATATACCATATTTCCCGCCTCTGGACTGAACCGCTACGTTAAGGCGTGGAACTTGTTCCTTTGTGCCAATCTGATGCCATCCACTCATCAACATGAAGTTACTGTCGAGTGAGCCATCATCTTATGGGGAATTATCACGGGCAAATACATTGACGTTGGCCGTTTGCTTAATTAGAACATGCTATAATTTATGAGAGGAAGTACCACAGGAGCTATCCTGCACACATCCATTATAGCCTATCTTTGTGCGGAGGCAGGGCTCGAATGGCCCGATGAGAAGATTCAGATGCCCAGTGGGGATGTCACACACAACACGATCAAGCATTTTCAGGATTGGGCAGGGGGCACAGCACACCTGAGGGGGAAAGGGTTTATTATATCAGCTCCTCCGCTAGTCCCGCCCCCACAGCAGCAGCAGAAGAGGCAGCAGCCCCTCCTCCCGCAGATCATGGTTGCCAAATGCTGAGTATTGAGAGGAAGATCGATGCCTTGCACGAAAACTTTGTTGTGTTCTCTAATGTGTCGAGGCCTTTGCACATCAGGGCACCATGCTGGAGTGGCCCGTGTTTGCTTCCGAGATGCCATCCATCCGCCAGATACACCACTCGAGGAGGGTGGCCATGCCGAGCAGTAGGGGAGTTTTCTAACCCTTTACCTTCAATGGGGACATTGAATATTTCTAGTTTGGGGGTATTGGGTGTAGTTAAGTAGTTTATTGCATATAGTTAAATGTCTGCATCTAGTTTTATTGCATTTAGTTAATTTGCTTCGTAATTGCTTGTAATTTTTCATATAAGTTGTATATAGTAGTTACATTGCATTCCAGTATAGTTTTAGTTAAATGTTGCATAAGATTTTTTAGTTTTTAGTTTATTTATTTTAGTTTTATTTCATTTTGTTGAATTAGTAAGTGTTTAATTGCATTGCATTGCATAATCCCTTATTTTAGCTTGTTGAATTTCGATCTGGCCAATGATGACATCGAGATATGGCAGATTATTGAACTCTGTTAGTAGCTTAGGCTTAGTTATATTTTTATACATGATGTAATCTAAATCTGTTGCTTAGATGTTATCGGATAGCACAATGTGTCTTTTGTTGCTTATTGGCTAGATTAATACATGCTTGTCTTCTAAGAGGAAAAATTTTGTTTTTAATTGCTAGAATGGTGTAATAAAAGCAATAATGACCTTAACAACACTGGAATACATGTCTGAAGAAAAACTTTGGGTATGCATGCTATAAGAAGAGATGGAGCGTAAGACGCACTCTCCTTTTAAAAGATAAAGAAAAGAAAATAAATTGAGAAATAGAACACAAAAATAGAATAAACACCATGGCTAGCAAAGTCTTGTGGCCTTTGATACTCGAGCAAGTACGCCCTAGGGGATTGTCTCTACACCTAGCGCCCTAAGGCCGTCTGGTCTGGGAGTCGTTGGTCGAAAGCTTATTAAATGGGTATCATTGAAAAGCCTAAGAAGGCCTATCGTTGCACAGTCGGGTGAATAAAAGCATAATAAGCCCTTGTTGCGCTTCAGCTTGTGTCTTTGTGTTGTTTTCGTCATTGTTTGGTCTTCATGAGTAATTCTTAACTTAAAACCTCAATATTTCCTTCCTTAGAAGTATAGCATGTGAAGTCTTTGTCTCTATCAAGCTTGTTTAGGACATTGCACGCACACACCACATCTGAGTAGCAGGTTGTGATTTACAAATTGTATATCTATATAACTGTAGCTTGAGCCGATTCATTGATCATTGTTCTTGTTATATCTCTAAGGCAAATCTGATTGGAATTCATATGATGGCTGTTACTTTGGGATTCATTTTCATGTAGTTAGTTACCTATCATGTAGCTGCATTTGTGTTTTTGCTTGAGGGCAAGAAATAGTTCAAGTTTGGGGGTATTTGATAAGTAGGTTTATAGCTGCTTATTGGATACCAACTTACTTTGATTATGGCCTAAACTCAAGCACTTTCGTGTCTTTTAATGCATTTTATCAATGTTTTGCATATTTAGGCAGGAAACTCTAAAGCGTAGGAAATGGCACAATAAAGGCATGATTTGGCATCAAGGCAGGAGGGATGGTGCTATGTTAGCTTGGCATGTAAGGATGGCATGAACTGGCATTAAGGCAAGGAGAACTTGGCATGAGTTGGGCAACAAAGCAAATGGAGAGGCATGTTGATGGAGTGATCATGAGAAAGCATGAAGGCTTGGCACAAGAAAAGGGCATCAAAGCAGCATGTGTGAAGGAATTGGAAGCAGCAAAGAAGCGCAAAGGAAATAGCAAAGGATTGTGCATGAAAGCAAAAGGCTAAAAAGTGCATTAGCTACAGAACAGGGATCACGCGGCCGTGCCTGTAAGCCAAAGATCATCCGCGCGCCCGCGTTGAGTTGCAGACCAGAGAGGGATTTCTGGGCACAGGCGCGCCTGCGCCAGGAAAGCTTTATTGGGGTGCGCGACCGCGCCGGGGCTTGACTAAAGATTTGACTTATTATTTTGTTGCTCAGCTGATTGTAGTGCATATAAGGCCAATGTTTTTGGAAGGAACGAGATATCACTCAGCACATATTAGACTTTACATTTTTACTTTCAATTATTATTCCTATTTTCTAGGGTTAGAGAGTTGGAAGGTTGTGGAGGCTTCTCTTCTTCTTCCTTCTTGCTCTAGTAGCATTTTACTTTCTAGGGTTCATTGAAGATCTATTTGGTGGTCTAACTTAAGCTTGAAACATTCTATTGGAAGAGAACCATCAAGATTTGCATTTCTATTCTCTATATTCTCTATCTTATTTAGATTGTTGAAATGCTTGGTTTGAATCCCATAATGGTGGGTAGTTTAGTGATGAACTAACTTCCATTATGGGATTCTAATGGATTATATTTGCTAATTCTAGGGTTTATACCTCTTTGATATATATCGATGAAAATGTATGGTTTTCCTAGCATGGTTTCTTTGTATGCCAAGATGTCTGATCAACATCTACTCTAATAGTTTATATGGACTTGAAAAACGAAATGTAAACTTAGATTTTTCCATGTTAGCATATGTTTGTGAAACTTGCATTGGATGAGTTTTGTGATTCGTTAGCCGGATATAAATATACCGTATGGCCGTATGTAGTCTAATGGGAGCTTGTGCTTAAATTGGTTTAGCTTGTAAATCGTATAGAAGTATAGTGGTTTAGGCGTTATCGATGTTCATGTGATTTTTATCTTAATTGTGGACATTATATGATTTGGACTTGGTGTATTAAAAACTAGCCAAGTCTCACATTCGTGCTCCCGGCTAGCATTCCTATGTGATTATCCATGTATGATTTGAGGTGTGATTAACCTAGCTGATGCTTTAGGTGAAGTTAGGATCCTATATCCCTCTAATTTGAACCCTTCTCTTGTTAATCGGTTAAATCTAGTTTAAATTCAGTATTATAAATTAAAGAACACTGTGACAACCGTTTAAGCAGACAAAGATAACCAATGGACTGTTGCATGATAGATTAAGCTTTATTCCTTTCTCCGTGGGACGATCTCGACTTACCAAGTTATTACTTGTCGACCGTGTACACTTGCACGTGTTTGTGTGTCCGTTTTTGTTAACACGTAAATGGCGTAACAGATGTCAATACTAGGCTACCGCGAACTGTTTTTGTCACTTTTTGCTGGGGATGACGTTATTCATGATAGCCTAAGGTGGACGTTGTCAAACGATCACTGATGGTGGAACCACTGAAGTGATTGTCAGGGATGAGCTATCACAGATTGTTCTTGTCTTGCTTTGCTGGGGATGAGGTCCTCTGCGATAGCTTTATTGATTTAGCTGAGGATGATACCATTGATGCTACCTTGGTTTAAGACCAATGGCTTCCCTATCTGGCGGTATTCTTAGCAGTGTTGATTTCCCTTATGCCGGTGCTGTTACACATTTTAAAGGCTCATCTGCTGGGGATACTTATCGATTACCTAGTTTCCTTAAGGGATGCTTCCGATGCCTACCGTGATGATAGTTTACATCGACATTTTATCATAAGCAGTTGAATAACCAATTCTTCTTGATGTTCCTTTTGAGGATGTGTATAACAGATTCAATCATCGGGGATGGATTATTATATGGTTTCCGTCACCAGATCAGTTTAGATGCTTTGCGGAGGATGCTCTGACGGATAAGACATCGCTGAGGCTGAACCAACGGCTGAATTGAACTCGGTCTGTATCTGATACTTCGCTGGGGCTGAACCAACGGCTGAGTTGGATTCGGTCTGTACCTGATACTTCGCTGGGGCTGAACCAATGGCTGAATTGGATTCGGTCTGTACCCGATACTTCATTGGGGCTGAACCAATGGTTGAATTGGACTCGGTCTGTACCCGATACTTCGTTGGGGCTGAACCAACGGCTGAACTCGATTCGATCTGTACACGATACTTCGCTGGGGCTGAACCAACGGCTGAATTAGATTCGGTCTGTACCCGATACTTCGCTGGGGCTGAACCAACGGCTGAATTAGATTTGGTCTGTACCCGATAATTCACTGGGGCTGAACCAACGACTGAACTGGACTCGGCTTGTACGCGATACTTCACTGGGGCTGATCCAACGGCTCAATTGGATTTGGTTTGTACCCGATACTTCGCTGGGGCTGAACCAACTGCTGAATTGGACTCGGTCTCTACCTGATACTTCGCTGACGTTAAACCAACGGCTGAATTGGATTCGGTCTGTACCCAATACTTCGTTGGGGCTGAACCAACGACTGAATTGGATTTGGTCTGTAACCGATACTTCGTTGGGGCTGAACCAACGGCTGAATTGGACTCGAATTGTACCCGACACTTCGCTGGGGCTGAACCAACGTTTAAATTGGACTCGGTCTGTACTCGATACTTCGCTAGGGCTGAACCAACGGCTGAATTGGATTCGGTCTGTACCTGATACTTCGCTGGGGCTGAACCAACGGCTGAATTGGATTCAGTCTGTACCCGATACTTCACTGGAGCTGAACCAACGACTGAATTGGATTCGGTCTGTACCCGATACTTCGCTGGGGCAGAACCAACGACTGAATTAGACTCGGCCTGTACCCGATACTTCGCTGGGGCTGAACCAACTACTAAATTGGATTCAGTCTGTACCGAATACTTCGCTGGGGCTGAACCAACGGCTGAATTGGACTCGGTCTCTACCCGATACTTCGCTGGGGCTGAACCAATGGCTGAATTGGATTCGGTCTGTACCCGATACTTTGCTGGGGCTGAACCAACGCCTGAATTGGACTCAGTCTGTACCCGATACTTCAATGGGGCTAAACCAACTGCTGAATTAGATTCGGTCTTTACCTGATACTTTGCTGGGGCTGAACCAACGGCTGAATTGGATTCGGTCTGTACCTGATACTTCGCTGGGGCTGAACCAACAGCTGAATTGGATTTGATATGTACTCGATACTTCGCTGGGGCTGAACCAACTGCTGAATTGGATTTGGTATATACCCGATACTTCGCTGGAGCTGAACCAACGGTTGAATTGGATTCGGTCTATATCGATGCTTGAAAAGTGGCAGTTTTTCTGCAGTTTTGTGCATTTTTCATCATTGATCCCCGGATATGCCTTCGGGATGAATACCAAGGGTATCCAGAGTGTCCCCCTTTCTGTTAGAATTACTCTGCTTAAACGTAAGATTTCAGGACAAACCGCTCAATCACGTAGCGATTTTTCTTCAGATTTAACTTGGGAACACATAAAAACTCCATTTCAACCCCAATCGAACCGAGCTCGGGGGAGTGGGACCCACCTTGGGGAGCTGCAGGTGGAGTTGCGGCAGCCGCAGGTGGGCACACTTCCACCTGGGCTTTAAATTGGGCTGCGGGATTTTATAATTTTGAAGTTTCATTTCGAGTTTCAAACAGAATCCGATCTTCTTTTTCAGATCTACGAAGCTTGGACAGCTATTTTCTGATTTCGTTAGTTCCTACGCATTCAGTGCAGCGCAGGTAACGTTTTACATCCTATTTTCACAAGTTTTGACCGTTAAAAGCATGTGAACCACATAGGGAGCTTTTAGACGCAATGTATGAAAAATGTATGCCTATATGATCTGTTGATTTTTTTGACTACATATGTATGCATATCTTACTGTAATGCACGTTTAGATGTAATAAAATTTAGAGTCTGAGATAGTCAATTTTTGCTATTTTTTATCAGTTTACTCATCCTTTTTGAGGCCTAGTGAGCCTAGACTTTCAACCAAAAATGTCCATGGTAATTTGGCTACCATGTGAGGTTATTTTTGATTTTATTTCATAAATATGAGCTGTTCCTATTTTTTGGGAAATTGTGCTACTTAATGGCAACCTAGACATGCCTATTGTGCATATGGATAGTATATTTTATAAAAAAGACTCTGGTGAAATTTTTTTAAAACCCGAGCATTGAATAAACATGCAATTTTAACTCTACGGGGGATTTCTAACTGACCCATGCAAGTTCTTAGGATTTATTTTTTTTGAAAACATGCAATTTTGTCTTTACTGGGTATTTTTGACTGACCCATGCATGTTCTTAGAATTTATTTTTTTGAAAACATGCAATTTTGTCTTTATTGGGTATTTTTAACTGACCCATGCATGTTTTAGGACTTAGAGATGCATAGAGTACTGATTTAAATGAATAAGCCATAGGTTTTTGGCTTACCACACCCTTTCTAAGGTGATTGGGAGACTTTATACAGGTGATGGATCGTGATAGACCCGATACTGCTAGCAGAGTCGTCTTAGGGGTTAGACGTAAGAGGGCTTCTGTTGTTCCTCAGCTACGTCCGGCTAGACCACCTCGTAGATTGGTAAAGTCGGTGATTCGTCCAGCACAGGACGAGCCGTCGATTGACATTGATGATGAGCAGGCTGCTTTTGCTACTCCAGCTCCATCTCAGGCTCCATGGGTTGAGGTTCCAGGCATCGTTGTGCCTACGTAGGAGTTGCTGGGTGACTTGAGTCGCCATCCCTCGAGATATCTCCACGCCAATGAGGTGACTTAAAGTTTTTCTCTTCTTGGATTCTTTTCTTTCTTTGGCCATTCTCGGGGCATAGGTTTTTAACATGGGTTGGTTTTTGATGCAGGTTCCAGGCTTTACGCAGCCTCGAGAGAACTGGTTCAATGTACATTCCCTGTATCATACTTTACACGAGGATTATAGGGAAATTATTGATGGCTGGGGGTTCCAGGCTTTCTTTTTTATTCTTCCCCGTCGTTGCCCCTGGGGGTATATGAGGGCTTTATCTGAGCGCTGGTTTCACCAGACTCAATCCCTTCATCTGCTAGACTGTGAGGTGATGATGACCCCTATGGACTGGAGGTTCATCACCGGCATTGAGTTTGATGGCGAGCCAGTGCCTGTCGTGGCTAATATTATGCCCACTGCAGTTTGATCCCTGCTGGGAGTTCCTGCGACGGTGCTCAAGGGTCAGTCGGTCTGATCTGGTCCCTTGAGTATAGATGCCCAAAATGGGGTTTTGCTGGAGCCTCCACCTGATGATCGGAGGGTTAGAGATCGCATTCTGAGGCGATTATTTCTGGTGATTATCAGGGGTTGTTTTTTGGCGAACAACTCATCGATTGTGTCCTTCGCCTTGGTTAGCGCTACCTGGCATATAGAGCGCCTCAGTGACTTTAATTGGGGTTACTATACCTTTGCCTATTTTCTCCTGGGCATGCACATACTTTCAAAGTGTTCGGCGGAGGCTTGGTTAGGGTTCTACCTGTTTCTGCTGGTAAGTACATCTTTCTTATACCTTTTTGATTTTAGCATTTATATTTGTCAATCTTGATCACTGAGGACTTTTGATACTGATATGGCCAGTTCTGTGCATTTGAGAGGCTTCCTTACCTACGGCCCGCCACTGTTTTAGGCCTGGAGACCTGTCCTCGAGGACGGCGTCGGCATCACTCAACTTTGATGGAGGTCCCTGTTGCTGAGGGATTTACACATGCTCGCTTACAGTTGGAGCTTTTGACGGCTGGATTGATTTTATAGACGCCATATACCTCTGAGTTTTTGATCGTCAAATTCGAGGGAGTCTTTCCTACTAGTCGAGAGTTTGTATTGTCGACCCACAGAGTCACAATTTTGATAGAGGGAGGCTGGGTGCTTTATTTAGGAGAGCATGCCATTAAGAGTATTATGGGTGAGATACGCATCCCCATTGTTCCTCTTACACGGGATCATTGGCCGTTGATCATGCCTTTGACAGATATTCCCATGGAAGGTATAGATGGCTTCACCCTGTCAGAGGGCCCGTTCAGCCAGGACATTTAGCAGATGGTGGAGTCCTCGCACTATTGAAGCTCAGACTCGGGCTACCCAGTTCATGGCAGACATGGTGCCAGGGTCTGTGATGATGACAGACTGGATAGCTTACCTCAAGGTGCCGACTCATTTGGACCAGATCATAGGATTGACCCAGCAGCTGGAGAGAGCTCAAATATTTATCAAGCATCTTGGCAGAGATCCGTCAGAGGTATCCTCTTTTGACTCGTCCAACTCAGGAGTGCCCCTCTTCAGGTCCATTTAGCAGCTATTTTGCAGGGGCAGATCATCCTTTATATAGCCCAGATATGCCTGATGACTCCAGCTTTATGTCTATAGCAGAGATGAAGCAGGTTGATCACCTGGATGTAGATTATTTGGATCTCTTCTGATAGTTGTGGTAGCTATATTTTTGGTCAGCCACTGTTTTGGTTATTTGACGGTTGTGCCATCATTTTGATAGACCACTGTTAGTATTTGGTGGTGGTGCCCCATTTTTATGTATTCTTCATTTCACTTTGTATTATCAGACAGGGATGATGCCCATAGTAGATAGCTTGTTGTATATGCTCATGATATTTCCTATCTATCGCATCATGTTTATATTTGTCATCATATATGTATTATGTCATATATATGCATTTAGACAGATGAGTTTAGATTTGACCCTTGGATGGTCTTGTGGTACGGTGATACAGATGACGTCATCTGCGATTAGCCGTAACGAGCACTTGCCACAGTCTGAGGTGGCTTTATCATTGAGGTTGTGGTTCGAGAGCCTGCCCTTATCAGCTAGAGGGATAGTTGACCAGATGTTGGGGCATTCGCTGGCCCTTGCAAATTTTTAGGCGCCATATGGGTTTGTGGATGGCATACTATCCTGCTGGATACCCGAGAGGCAGGTGTTTCGCATTGGGCAACATGAGCTGACGCTGACTCTGGAGGAGTACGAGCGGCTTACCGATCTGGCTCTGGACTTGTCGTATGCCCGGATTGCTATTAGTGATATGCGAATATCATTCCTGCGGATGTCTTGTGTTCGCCAGAGGGTAGTCGAGGACGAGATCATAACTGGGTGTGTGATCTCGATTGACTTCTTGATCGATCATTTTGGGGAGTTTGATAGCTGCGATCGACATGTTGGGGATTTTATTATTTCAGGAGAGGCATGGCATTTGGCCAGGGTAGATATTCTGCTGATGTGCATTGTGGCATACGTCTGCATGCCGCTACACTTGGATCATCTGGACGTGGGATTGGTAATAGTTGTTCGAGCCCTTAGACAGGGTAGTACCATTATCCCAATGATATTAGCTGAGACGCTGCGGTCAGCCACTTACTATATTACCCACCCGGAGGGGTTCTTTCGAGGTAGCTCAGTTTTACTGTATGTATGGCTGATGTCGCATATCTGATAGATCAGATTTTTTAGGTCTCATGGATATTGCTTTACCCGCGAGGTAGCCACATCTTACTCCTTTCAGCCTGCGGAGTGTATTGATGCGGAGACATGGTCAGTATTTTTGTCGAATATTGAGCATCCATTTTTGATCTTGCCATGTTCAGGGCTAGCCTCCACATATAGCTTCATTACTCATGCACCTAGCATGGATTACTTGTCCCTAGCGGGTTTGAGGGGATTAACTACTTATCATCCCCTGGCTGTTATGAGCCACTTTGATCAGTTCTAGAGCTTGCACCAATTCGAGGGGTCTGCTGATCAGAGGATGTTGGCATCGTCCATGTCATCAGCCGACTTGGTTCAAGTATATGAGTGTTGGGCTCATAGAGAGAGGGCTGAGTTCTCCAGTAGTCATCCGAACCGTTCTTCAGAGTTTTCTGCATGGTTGGAGGCAGTTATGGAAGTAGCTGCATTTATTCCTTCAGCTCTTAATATAGATTCAGATAAGGAGGAGCCTATGGAGGATCCTGACTCTCCTACTGAGGATGAACTATTCGTAGGTTTGACAGCGGCACTAATCAATGATCCACTGACTATTCCTGCAGGCACAGATCCGGCTTTGGCGAATTCCTTGTTCAGGGTAACCATTTAGCGAGATTCGGTTAGAGCGCAGATGTTGACCGCCTTATCTGGCAGAGATATAGCTTTGGCTGAGAGGTACGCACTTTGAGTCGCTCAGGATGCTGGCTTGATAGAGAGAGAGGAGCTCCGATCTGCCAGATATGTAGCTATTGGGGAGAGGGATGAGATCCGCTCAGCCAGAGACGCAGCTTTTGCTGAGATAATGGATACTTTGATTGCTAAAGATGCAGCTTTTGTGGATAGGGATGAGGCTATAGCTTCCCGTGATTTCCACATTGTTGGCAGTATTGCTCTTCGATCTTATATGCACGACCTGGTTACCGAGATGAGCGATATATTGACGACTACAGCGCCACACTACAGATGACTGTGGAGGTTTTGAGCCATATGGAGGCTAAGGGTACTGCACTTGCAGCTACTCCTACATCTCCAGAGAGAGATGCCATGGTGGCATTGCTGGCCCGCCTATCCTTAGGTCCATAGACTAGCCTTATTTTTTCCTGCACAGACTAGATCAACCATTTTTTTAATGTATAAGGCACTATGTGTATATCAAACAGTTTTATATCAGAGAAATATATTTTTGATTCACTTCCCTGTATTGAGATGTATTGTCATTGCTGAGTGATTACCACTTCTTTTATGACTCGCGGTTGTTAATGTATCTCGAGCTTCTCCTTGATGGACTGACAGTTGAGATGTCAGGGAGTATCTCAGATGGGCTTGTTGACCAAGGTAGCTTGATAGGATTTAGCATCTGTATGGCTTTCGACGTCTTGGAACTAGTTTTTATTGGGATTTTATTTTATCTTAAAAGTTAAACCGCACTGTAAATGACTGCCTACGTACTCCCGGGTGGAGGGAGATCAGGTCATTCGTAGTTTTGGCTTCTATTAGAGAGGGTTTGAAAAGTATTTGTCTTGGGTTTTGAGTTTGGTTTGATGAGTTTTTTGAGTTTTTATTTGGTTCGACCGCACCAGAAATGGCTTCCTACATACTCCCAGGTGGAGGGAGATCAGGTCATTCGTAGTTCCGGCTTTCTAGTGAAAAAAACCTAACTTAATTTGATTTGTAGGACCCGGAGACGGGTATGCATGTGCTTCAGACGTAGTGCCTCTTCACGGTGTCTGAGTTGATGAGTTGGGGAAATTCGTTCCCATCCATTTCTTGTAATCTGATAGCTCCTCCTGTTAACACTTCCTTGACAATGAAAGGGTTTTCCTAATTAGGAGCGAACTTTCCTTTAGCTTTGTGTTGATTGGCTAAAACTTTCTTCAGCACCAAGTCATTTTCTTTGAATTTTCATATTCGAACCTTTTTGTTATAGGATCGAGCAATCCTTTGCTAATATAATTATCAGTGGAAAATTGTTGTAGCCATTTTTTCATCTATCAGAGATGGTTGGTGATATCGGTCTTGCAACCACTGATCCTCGTCTATCTGAGCATCGATCAACACTCGCAAAGATTCCATCTCTACTTTTATGGGGACGACTGCTTCCATGCCATAGACCAATGAATAGGGGGTAGCCCCAGTAGAGGTACGCATTGACGTCATGTATGCTAACAGGGTTAGAGGCAGCAGGTCAGGCCATTCTTTGTGATTGGCGGACATTTTCTACATGATATTTTTGACGTTCTTGTTGGCCGCTTCGACAACACCATTCATCTTGGGTCGATAAATGAAGGAATTGAGATGTTTGATGTGAAATTTACTACACAGTTCTCTCATCATTTGATTGTTCAGGTTTTTGGCGTTGTCGGATATGAACACCTCCGGTTGTCCATATCGACAGACGACATTGTTTCTGATGAAACCCATGATGACCTCTTTCGTGACTTTGGGAAAAGAGGCTGCTTCAACCCATTTGGTGAAGTAATCGATCGTGGTGAAGATGAATCGATGACCATTGTTGGCTTTGGGTTCCACTGGACCGATCACATCCATTCCCCATATAAAGATAGGCCCTGGTGAACTAATGTTGTGTAGCTCATTCGGAGGAGCGTGTATGGCATTTCCATGTACTTGACATTGATAACATCTTTTGACGTTATCGTCGCAATCAGCTTTGAGAGAGATCCAATAATGATCAGTTTTTAATATCTTCCTGGCCAGTAGATGATCGCTCATGTGTGGACCACAGACTCCATCGTGGATTTCATCCATCAATCTCCGCTCAGATAGAACTTTATAGCCATCTTGTGAATCCGCTTTCGCTCGGATTAACTTGCTCCAGTGGGTGTAGATCCAACTCTTAGATATTCCTTGATGTCTTGATACCAAAGCTGATTGTTAGGAGGTATTTCATCTGATACATCTCCAACGTAATTCCTGTATGTCGCAGCTTTCTGAATTATGAATTTGATACAGGGAAACCCACTCCTATCAGATATGCAGATTAATGAAGCCAACGTTGCCAATGCATCAGCAAAGTCATTCCTACCTCGAGGAATAAGGATGAAGGTTATGTTTCAAACTCCATAGATATTTTGACGACCTACCGATGATAGTGTAGCAAATACAGTTCTTTGGTGTGATATGCCCCGGTGGTTTGTCTGATGACCAACTCAGATTCTCCAAAGACCAGTAAGTGTTTGATGCCCATGGATTGGGCTAGTTTCAACCCCATTATACAGCCTTCATACCCTACCTTGTTTTTAGTGTTGCCAACTTAAAGTTTGGTAGCCACAGGATATTGTTCTCCTGTACCAGAGATAAGGATTGCCCCAGCTCCGGCACCTTCCATGTTTGTTGCTCCGTCGAAATACATTTTCCATTGTTGGACTGTATTCTTTTGCTAGAGTTGTTGAACTATCATAATTCCATCATCCGAGAAATATGTCTCTAGGGGCTCGAACCCTCCTGAAGGTGCTTCAGATAATTGATCTACAATGCCTTGACCCTTGATTGACTATTATTATAGGATCAACTGGCATTTGGACAATCGATAATTTAACATTGACTTGTTGAATACCTATTTAAGTGGATCCATGCAGGATATGAGGTAAGTCGTGTGCCTATGGAGGTAATGCTGTAACCTCATGGCGGCCCATGCTAATGTATAACATGTTTTCTCGATCAGGGTGTATTTCTGTTCACCACTGCTGAATCTTTTTCTGATGTAGTAGATGGCTCTTTCTTTTCTACTATCATCTTTCTATCTTAACATGCATCCCATTGCGTTGGAATTGATGGACAGGTACATGAACAAGGGAACTCCATCCCTTGGAGGTACCAAAACAGGTGCTTCGATCAGCTGTCTCTTGATGGCAAGGAAGGCTTGTTGACAATCCTCGTTCCATTTGGTAGAAGAATTCTTCATTATTAGTTTGAATATGGGTTCATAGGTTGCTGTGAGCTGGGAAATGAATCGGCTTATGAAATTGATTCTCCCTAGAAACCCACGTATTTCCTTCTCTGTTCGAGGTACTGGCATCTCAATGATGGCTTTGATCTCGGCAGGGTCTAGTTCGATGCCTCGATTACTCACCAGGAATCCTAGTAGCTTGCTTGCTTTGACGCTAAAAACATATTTGGCGGGATTCAGCTTGAGGTTGTACATACGTAACCTGTTGAACAGCTTCCTAAGATGGTCGATGTGATCATCCTCCCTCCGGGATTTAATAATGACATCATCCACATAAACCTCTATCTCTTAGTGCATCATGTCATGAAACAGGGCCATCATAGCTTGCTGATATGTGGCTCCGATATTGATGCGGCCGAAGGATAGTTGCCTATAGTAGAAGGTTCCCCAAGGAGTGATGAAAGCTATTTTCTCCCGGTCCTCTTCAGCAACCATGATTTGATGGTAACTAGCAAAGCAATCTAGGAAGGAATACATGCCATACTACGCAGTATTGTCGATCAGGATGTGGATGAAAGGTAAAGGGAAATTATCCTTAAGGCAGGCTTTGTTCAAATCTCGATAATCCACACATACTCGTACCTTCCCTCCGGCCTTAGGCACAGGAAATATGTTTGAAAGCCACTCTGGGTAGGTTGATACCATGATAATTCCGTCTTTGAATTGTTTAACAACTTCTTCTTTGACTTTCAGACTCCATTCAAATTTCAATAGCCTGAGCTTTGGTTTGACTGGCTTGAACCCGTCTTTGATGGCCATTAGATGGATGACAATGTCAGTGGACAGGCCAATCATGTCTTCATGTGACCATACAAATACATCCTAGAACTTTGTTAGGAGTTCGATCAGGTCGACTTTTTGGTCTGGTGTGAGGTCTAAACCTATCTGGATTTCTTTGATGTTTTCGGAGGTTCCTATATTGATAATGATGGTTTGGTTGAGGTTTGGTTTGGGTTTATCTTTGACCCATTCTTTGATCTCCTCGGGCACCTCATAGTCATCTTCCTCCTTTTGATCAATATTCATCAAGTCGAAGTTCAGTTCTACATCAAAGTCGTAGTCATTTTGATATGTTGGCATCTCATCAGCAGAGATAAACACATCCAACGTTTGAGTCCTGAAAACAAAAAGGCTTTCATCTTAGATATATACAACTGCTTAAATATACATAGCATTCTGCAACGCATGACAAAGTTGCTGCTATAGCTGTGCAATCAAAAGTAAGGAGTAAATGAAAGCATGATTAAAGGGCAGATTGACTCTCTCTACCCCTTTACCCTTTTTGACCGAGGCAAGGGACACTGCTCCAGTTATCCAAGGTCAGATCCTCATGAACCAGGAGGATCAGGGATTTGTGATTATCTATCTCGTCTTGGATGACGATTGAGACATCCTTTATAATAGGGCATGGGTTTTTCTTTGAACTGCCCCCTTTTTCCTTCTTGATGAGAGGAATTTGAATCTGATCCTCATCTTTGCTGTCTGGGATCTCATCATTTATACCCTCATAGTTTATGATGACCCGCATATTAGCGAATGGGTCTCGTCCTTCATACATGATCTTTTCTTTTCCCTTTTTGCTATCTGCCTCATACTTGAGGGCTTTTCTTTCCTTGACAGGTATAATTGGAGGAAACAGCATGGCTGATGCCGTAGTAGGGATCTTCCTCATTGGTTTTACCCATCCAACATTAGTAAGATTTGGCAAAAGTATAGTGGAAGCATGAGCCTTGGGATGATTATGCGGGTTCTTGTAATTTGCCCTGGATGAATATCCCAATCCTGCTCTCCCAGTTTGACTCGGGATTTGTATCGGGCTGTTGATACATTGCTGATTCTTTCCTAACCCTTCTCCAGGTTGGAAACCCAAAGATACCATTTCCTGGTCCACTGTCATTACTTCGGTGGAGACCTTAGGCTTCAAGGCTGGTGCTCCGATAGGTAGATACTGCATATCGCTCACCTCCAGAGCTTAAAAACTTGCAGGTTCAATCCCTGCATCCAGGTTGATCACTGGCATGTCTCCCTATATACCGACAGGGTATTCTGGTTTAGCATTGACCATGATGAGGTTGTCGTTGATAATGTATTTGAGCTGTTGATGGAGGGTGGATGGCACTGCCCCTGCCATATGAATCCATGGCCTGCCCAATAACATGTTATATACAGTAGCGATATTGAGCACCTGAAAGGATACGTAGAAAGTGTGTGGGCCAATCTCCAAGGGTAGCTCTATTTCTCCTATAGCTTGGCGTCGTAATCCATCAAAAGCTCAGATGACCATACGGTTGGTTTTGATCCGATTCAGGTTGATCTTCATTCTTTCCAAGGTATCGTAGGGACATATATTAAGGGATGATCCTCTGTCGATGTGTACCCCTCCGATCACATACCCGGAAGACATCACAGCTATATGTAGGGACTTATAATGGCCCGTTCCTTCTGCAGGGATATCATCGTCAGTGAGATATCACATTGCTGTTGAAAATGTGTTCTACCACATGACAGAATTTCTCGACATCCACAGTATATGGCAGATGGGCTTCTTCTAGTACTTTCACTAGAATGTTGCAATGATCCACTCAGGATAAGACCAAGTCTAGGATGGACATTTGCTTGGGTGTATCTTTCAAGTCTTGCACCACCTTGATTTCATTGTGTCCCATTTTATTGAGGAACTCTTCAATTTTCTCATCGGTCACCTTTACTTTGGCTTTGCTAACTGGTTTGATCACCCGCTGAGGTAGGTATAAGGGATTATCCTTTGGTACAACGGTAATGTTGTTTGAGGCGGACCCTTCATCATTCCCATAGTTCCATGGGACCCGCTTCAGACTGATAATTGGATACTGGGGTCTGAAGGGCAATATCAAAGGCTCAGGTGCGGCCACCTTCACAATATTTTATATTTCTTGGACCCCTTTCCCTGGAAGTACTAAGGGTTTGAGGGTTGACTCATCGTTACATGAGATGACAGCTATGGTACCCCGATTCCATACAGTGGGGATCCAGAGAGTTTCTTCATCTAGGACGTCGAGAACTTGATTTCCCCATTATTAGGTCACCATTTTCAACCATGTCTTGAATTAGGTTACGAAGCGCCCAGCAATCCTCAGTATCATGGCCGGGTGAATTGGAGTGGTACTGACATATTTTATCAGGTTTGAATTTTTTGGCCCGAGGGTTCAATGATGGTAACAAGTCTGCAACCATTCCCTCGTTGATTAGTATCTGGAGGATTTCTTCCATTGACTGCTTTAGGTTGGTGAAGTTCCTTTGAAATAAGAATTTTCCACTAGTTTGGACGCTCACTTCTTCAACCCCTTTGTCAGTCTAGGATTCATGCTCATGAAACCGATTATGATCCCTCATGGGATTGATCTCTGGTGTGGGAGGTTGATCGATATCAGACCGGTTGGCCCGATTGATCATTTTTCTGGTGATCTGATGCTGGTAGACGACCAGTTCTGTTAATTGCTTGATTTGTTCCTTGATAGACTTTATTTCTTGCTCTATCAAGAACCTTCTTTTTGAAACTTCCCAACTGTCCGGGGTGTTGTTACTGGATGGAGTTGATTCTCCCACATAACGGATGTACTTGGATCCTTCTCCACTTGTGGTGCTGATCATATTGACATTTTTCTCTTTATGCTGCGGAAGAGGATTGTCCTACACATGCGGTTATTCAGGCTTTGTTACCACAATCTCTCCTTTGTCGATTAAGTCTTGTATTTTGTGCTTGAGAGACCAACAGTCTTGAATATCATGGCCTGGAGATCCAGAGTGGTAAGTGCATTTCTTGCTTGAGTCAAAATTTCGTCCACCGATGTTGGTGGGTGGAAGGAGTTGGACAATCTTCTTCTGAGCTGTCAGAAGCTTAAACACGTTCTCGAGTGAATCCCCTAGAGGGGTGAAAGTTCTTCTACGCCTGACCTCTATATTTTTATGGAATGGAGGGTTTGAAGGCTATGCTGGAGCTTGAAAAGGGGTATAGTTCTTCTTTTGAATGGGCATACCGTTTGACTCGCCCCTTATATTCCGTCCTTGCAATACTAAGGACACTTCTTTATTTTTCTTTTTGTATACTCTCCGGGGATTACTCCCGTAATTTCCAGACTGGATATGTTCAGCGATAGCTTCGAGGACGGTCAGATCTTTTATCTTCCCGGACTTGTGCCCCATTTCTGCCATTTCGCCACGTTTGATCATTTCAGAGAATGGTTTTCCTATGCCTTCTAGGACCCTCTCATAATATGGTGCTTCTTGGATGTCGATGAAGGTCATGACTATCTTAGACTCATTCATGGCTGGGGTGACTTGTGCTGCCACCCGCCTCCATCGTTGGGCATATTCTCTGAATGATTTAGTGTTCTTTTTCTTGATTTTGGTTATCTGGTATCTGTCTGGAGCCAGTTGAGATTGGAAACTGTACTGACTAAGAAAGGCATGGGCCAACTCTTCTCAGCTGTGAATCTTAGAATTGTCTAGGCGGGCATACCAGGCTCTAGCCTCTCTAGTTAGACTCTTTTGAAATAACTGCATTCGAAGTTTCTCGTCCTCTGCATAGGATTCAAGTTCTTCGATGAATACTTTCAGAAGTGTATAAAAATCTCCAAATCCATCATATTTCTCGAAATCGAGAGTTCTGAATTTCTCAGGATAACAAGCTCCGGGGAAAATACAGAGGTCGGAGTAATTAACATTGCTTAATGCCCCAGTCACTTTGATAGACCGAAAAGTTTCTTCCATTTGTTATACTTTCTTCATGATGTCACCGGCTTCCTGTTCTTTGACGAGGGTGGTGATTTCAAGGGTTTTATTGGTTGTGTCCTGGTTCTGTGGCCTAGGAATCTGAGTCTCGGCCTTTTCGGTCTCTTGACTACCACCACTACCACCAGGTGTTCCTGGTTCTATGTGAGTTTGGGTTTGCTTCCCTTTAAGGGACTTGCTTTGTTCTCTTAGAAAACTGGCTAATTTAGCTATCTGATTTCTCAGTCCTTCGAACTCTTCCCTAGAGACAAGGGTGAATTCTGTTTGAGCACTCGAAGTCATGTCCGTGGATGGACGTAGTGCTTTCTTAGACTTAGATCTAGTAACAGGACCAACTTTTCACCTACAACAAAATATAGGCGTGTCAATTTCCTGAAGTAGGTAGGGATAGGATGCATGACGTGGTTTTTTATTTTTATCATACAAAATAGAGGTATGTTATTTTTGATGACAGGATGACAAGAAATAAATATTAAAAACGGGACATTGAATTGAAAGATGAAGGCATGAAGAAGCTTCCCATCGGATTTGGTTAATAAGAGGCTGACCTATTTTAGGCTACTCTCGCAGTTTTTTGGCATGAAGGTCCCTAGATCATCGCAATCTACTAGAGGGGAAATTAATCCGATCTTTCAACTGGAGCGAATCTGGGTGGTGCATTTTCATGAGCCCTGAAGACTAAGCCGTCCTTAGAGACATTACTTATCACCGATGGGTTTTGCCTCCTTGTGAGAGGAACACAACATACATTCACATACATTTCCCTCACCGTATGCATATGATGACAGTTGGTGCAAAGCATTAATATGGGTGTGAAGCACTAAAAAGTAGGAAAGCATTCATTCACATTCATTCAATGTAAAGACGCAGTATTCATTAATGTGGAGACGCACAATTCACGCATTCATAGTTTTGAAAGGGAAATGTTTGAAAAGATTTGAAAGCGGCCTAAGCCCTCTACTGTCCCAGCGGAGTCGCCACCTATCGACGTAGGGAAAAAATCATCAAGTCGGGTCACAACACGGATCTTTTGCTCTTCCTAAGTTATCTCTACCCTCACTCTTTTTATTGCGAAAAAGGTTTTGAAGGGTGTTTTAGGAAAAGGCCAACATGTATCATGTCGACGATTTGAACGTTTTACAGAGTCGCCAGTTGGTAGATTTGAAATGGTTGTACCAACTCAACCAAATTTTGTTTGAAAGAGGCCCAATTTGCTGGACACTGTCGAAACTTGATCTTTGAAAGCAAAGTTTTGAGCTCGGGGGCTTTGTTAAATGTGAGGAAGGTGTTAGGCACCCCACGACTCCCATGTAAACACGGTACCGCATCTTTTCAATATTTCCCTTAAAATTAAAATGCGTGTGTGAATGTAGTTTGAAAATAGGGCCTATGTTTGATTGATTAAAAGTAGTGCTTTGCTTCGTTTGAACCTATATACGAAGGGTTTGATTTGATTTGTAAAAAGTCTTTGATTTGATTTGCAAAAGTATTTGATTTAATTTGCCAAAAGCTTTTCTTTTGATTGAATTGAAATGATGTTTTGGAAGCTGGTTATCAAACCCTTACGCTAGCATAGGAATTAAAGCCTATTGATACTTCCATGTTTATCTTTATAGCCTTAAGACTTGCATTTGAATGGTGATTTGTCGGGCTGCGAAGCATCCTCGACCACAGAAATAAATACAAGTGTCGGTCTCCTCATGGGCATGATAGCCATCGGAGAGACTCTAACACGTCAAACTATATTTTTCACTATGTTGAGACCTTAAATCCGGATAATCATTTTAAGGACTTTTGTATGTACATTTTACAAAAAACTGGCAGGGTACATCTGTAAAGTGGAGTTTGTCCATCGTGGGAATCAGATTCCGATCAGTTTGATCATGAATCCCACGATTCCTAGGCTATATGAATAGCCAAAAACCTGCACAGTTCAATTTGTACAGAAATAGATATATATTTCAACTGTCGCCAAAAACGAGGATTCATTCAGTAAATCATGGTTCGCACCTGGCCGAAGCGTCTCGTTCCCACTAGATAGCGATCTAAGGGACGCGAGGTTGCTTTTGCGACTGACAAATGCCGATTTATATCAAATAAATATTTAAAGCATTAATTGAAGAAAAATAAGCAAAGCAATATATATACAATGATATATATAAAAGTTGTAAAGGGCGATGGGTTTTCACGCCGGTGCCCGGACTGGAATTGAAATATATATATATATATATATATATATATATATATATATATATATATATATATATATATACAGAAAAGCAGTCAACCAGGATTGGGAAGAGAACCCAGTGATAGTGAAGGCTGCTTATATACGCATATTTATATATAAAAGTAGTAAAAAGGCCACAGAATAATCCAGGTCGAACAGAAATGTAAATGTATAGAAAAGTAGTCAACCACGGACTAGGAAGGTAACCTAGTAATGTTGAAGAGTGCAAAGAATACTATAAAGGCCACAGAATAATCCAGGCCGGACTGATATATATATATATATTGATAGAAACGTAGTCAACCAAGACTGGGAAGAGAACCCAGTGGTGGTGAAGGCTGCTTATATATGCATAAATATATATAAAAGCAGTAAAATAACTCGAATTTGACATCCGGGCTTGACAGAATTGAAAAGTTAGTATATAGAGTTAAATAAACACAAAAAAGCCAAACCCAGACTGGGAAGATAACCCAGTCTGGCGAAGTTGCTTAAAACGAAGATGCTAGTGCACTGAAGTTGTTATAGCTGACAGATCGTCAATCAGAGTTGTAGAAATGCCAGAAATTAAGTTTATGTCCAAAAATATACCAAATTTTGACGAAAACGGCCACGAAACTAAGTTCCAGGCATATGTTGAAAACAAAATTTGATATGTAAGTGCAAACTAGTGCAAAATAGTGCAAAGAAGTAGGAATCACTTTCTAATCGTAAAAATACTTACAATGGACTGCTACACGGGCTTTTTGCCAAATCGTAGGCTCTAAACGTCAGAATCTATCAGTTATTTTCTGATATGTGGTAGTATGTGGGTATATCTGCGTGTTATAACGAAAAGATTTGGGTTTAGAAGAGGTGAAAAAGTCAAAAAATCAAACGGGCAGAGGTTCGCTGCTTTTTAGAATTCTTGAAAATGAGGGGGGCACATTTATTTATAGGCCAGGGAGCCTCAGCTCTACCTGCTACTGCCGTAGGTAGAGGTGCGGCTCTTCTGGTGGGGCCCACATGTCTAGTTGAGTCGTCTCAAAGTACGTGCACTCCGAGCAAAGCAAGGTCAAAGTCGAAACTTTCTAACTTTTGATCGGAGCGTCCGTTTGAGGCGTGCTATACCTTTTCAGAAAGCCCTCGCCGAGAGTGTAACAATGACATAGGATAAAACATTTTTCGGGTCCACGAAGATGGGTTCATAACCAGGTCTTTGATTCCCCGCAGTTTGTCCGTTGAGCTGTCTTGCGCTGTTTGCACTCAGGATCGTCATTATGGTTCGTTCTGACCTTGATGGCATCAATTCTGTTTGAGTTTAACCGAATCAGCTTAGGGTTGATAAAATAACCGTTTTGCCCCTCCCGGGGTTGCCCTTGTTGTTGGCATGGCCTTCGGTTTACTTTCGGGAGTTATTTCCAAGACTTGGATCCCAGTCGAGTCTGTTTGTCCTCTGTGTAGTCTCTGAGACTGAGTTGGTCGTTCCAAGTTTTCCTCTGGAGATGTTGTGGAGCTTCAGGTTTGTTCTTGAGGTTGACTTGACTTCTTGGGTAGAGACCAGGGCTGACTGGGACTTCCCGTGTTAAGATCTGGGCTGCTCTGATGACCCGATATTGAGATCGGGGTTGATCTGATGGTTTGAATGGAGATCAGAGTTGATTTGATGGCCAAATATTGAGATCGGTGTTGATCTGACGGTCTGATTGGAGATCAGAGTTGATTTGATGGCCCGATATTGAGATCGAGGTTGAACTGACGGTCTGATTGGAGATCGAAGTTGATTTAATGGCCAGATATTGAGATCGGGGTTGATCTAACGGTTCAATTGGAGATCGAAGTTGATTTGATGGCCCGATATTGAGATCGGGGTTGAACTGAAGGTCTGATTGGAGATCGGAGTTGATTTGATGTCCTGATATTAAGATCAAGGTTCAACTGACGGTCCGATTGGAGATCGGAGTTGATTTAATGGCCCGATATTAAGATCGGGGTTAAACTGACGATTTAATTTGAGATCAGAGTTTATTTGATGGCCCGATATTGATATCGGGGTTGAACTGACCGTCTGATTGGAGATCAGAGTTGATTTGATGGACAGATATTGAGATCGGGGTTGAACTGACAGTTCGATTGGAGATCGGAGTTGATTTGATTGCCCGATATTGAGATCGGGGTTGAACTGACGGTCCGATTGGATATCAGAGTTGATTTGATGGCCCGATATTGAGATCGGAGTTGATCTGAAAGTTCGATTGGAGATCGGAGTTGATTTGATGGTACCATTTTGCCCTCCTACAATGTTAGTAATAGGGAAAGGAAATTTCGAATGTCTACACCCATCACCCTTTACAGTTTTTGTATATATAATTATATATATATATATATATATATATATATTGTTTTACTTATTTTATTAAATTGTTGCTTTAAATATTCATTTGATATTAATCGGCACTAACATTTCTCCGGACGAACTAGATTTCTTTAAATCTCGCCAATTCCAGCTTTCAAACGGTTCAAAATAGGTCCAGACAGAACCGAAAAGCTAGAATGGCTGAGATTTATTTACATCTAGCAATTTTTTAGTTTCAGTTATAAAAGCTACCTCGCGGCCCTTAGATTGCTATCTAGTGGGAACGAGATGCTTCGACCGTGTGCGAGCCAGGATTTATTGATGAATCCTTTATTCTGGCGATGTTGGATATATTGCTGTACATATTTGGCTATGCAGGTTTTATTGGATTCCCTATGTGAGCTTAGGAATTGCGAGATTCATGATCAAACAGATTAGAATCTGATTTCCACGATGGAAAAACTTCACTTTATAAATGTACCCTGCCGGTTTTTCTGTAAAAATGTACATACAAAAGACCTTAAAACGGTTATCCGGATTTAAGGTTTCAACATAGTTAAAATATGATTTGTCGTGTCAGAGTCACTCCGATGGTTGTCATGCTCATGAGAAGACTGACACTTGTATATATTTTGTGGTCGAGGATGCTTCGCAGCCCGACAATCACCATTCAAATTGAGCCAAAAGGCTGAGAAGATAAAACTAAAGTATCGATATGCTTCAATTCCTATGTTAGGGTAAGGGTTTGAAAACCTGCTTTCAAAACATCATTTCAATAGTCTTATCGAAAAAAGAAGCTTTTGCAAATCAAATCAAATACTTTTGCAAATCAAATCAAATCAAACCCTTTGTACATAGGTTCAACGATGCATAAACATACTTCCAATCAAAGCACAGTCCCAATTTCCTCTAGCATTCACACACACATTGCAGATTTAAAAGGGAAATATTGAAAAGATACGGTACCGTATTTACACGGGAGTTTTGGGGTGCCTAACACATTCTCCACACTTAACTAAGCACCCGAACTCAAAACTACGGTTTCAAAGATCAAGTTTTGACAGTGTCCAGCAATTGGGCCTCTTTTCAAATAAAACTCGGTTGAGTTGGTACAACCATTTTCAAATCTACCAACTAGCGACTCTGTGAAACGTTCAAATCGTCGACATGATACATGTTGTCCTTTTCCTAAAAAATCCTTCAAAACCTTTTTCACAATAAAAAGAATAAGGGTAGACAAAACTTAGAAAGAGAGAAAGATCAGGGTTTGACCCGACCTGCAGATTTCTTCCCGACGTCAACATCCATTTTTGAATAAAAATAAACTCTTTTATTTTTAAATCAAATTATTTAATCAAAATAAACTCTTTTATTTTAATTATTATGGAATCCAACTCTAAGTCAAAATAAACTCCTTTATTTTAACTTTTAAAAACGTTTTTGGGAGGAACAAAATATGTGGAATCCAATTCCTTATCAAAATAAACTCTTTTATTTTCATTAATTTGAAATCGTATTTCATATCTAAATAAACTCATTTATTTAAGGAAGCATGGAATCCCTTTTTCTAATTCATAAATAAACTCCTTTATTTTTAGGAAACAAGGAATTCAATTTCATCTCTAATTAGTTATCATGGAAATTTCCTTATCAAAATAAACTTCTTTTTTTTCATTAATATGAAATTCTATTTCATATCTAAATAAACTTCTTTATTTAAGGAAGCATGGAATCCCTTTTCCTCATTCACAAATAAACTCCTTTATTTTTACGAAAAAAAGAATTCAATTTCATCTCCAATTAGTTATCATGAAATTCAATTCCAATTATAATTAGTTAGCATGAAATTAAATTCTAATTAAAATAAATATCTTTATTTTAATCTAATTCTAAATAAAAATAAACTACTTTATTTAATTTTAGAATTACTAAAAAAACTTGGAATTCAATTTTTAATTTAAAATAAACATTTTATTTTAATTAGAAATCAAATAAATAAAAAATAAAAAAAACTAATTTTCTTTTTCTGGAGAGAGGCGTTGCGGCGCCGCTAGTGAACTAGCATTAGGTGCTGCGGCGCCATGTCATCAATGTCAGAACCCGGAGCCTGCTCTACGGCGCCATGATTGTACTACAATCAGGCGTTGCGACGCCAGTCTCCAGAAACTGTTTTTTCAGTTCGCGAATTGTGTTGTTTTTCTCCAAAAACATAATTCTATGCCAATAATTATGCCCAAAAAAATTGTTCTAAACACATATCAACATACATACCAAAACTAAACAATTAATAACTTGCATAAATGTTTGTCTCTGATACATCTGTTAAGTTTGTAAGATTCATGAACGCAATCAAATTGCATAAAATAAGCGAAAACATGGTAAATCAGAGTTTTAAAATTTTACAAACCATATACCCGGATTATCTTATATGCATAATTATTAATTAAACAAAAAGATGAAGATTAATATTCATACCCTTGAAGGTTCTAGCTTTCTCAAGTACGAGTTCAACTTCAAATCATTTTCGCGTTCTACTTGAATCCACCAGGTTGATTCCTTCCTTTGATCAACGTTAGCCACCCAAGTGTTTGGCCTTTAGAGGTGATCCACCAAGAAAGAATAAGAATTCAAGAAGAATGGTGTTTGGCTAAACCCTAGTTTCCTTCTCTCTAGAAAATGAGTGCTCTGCCAACTCTTGGAATTAA
Source organism: Panax stipuleanatus (assembly GCA_020205555.1). Classification (NCBI taxonomy): domain Eukaryota; kingdom Viridiplantae; phylum Streptophyta; class Magnoliopsida; order Apiales; family Araliaceae; genus Panax; species Panax stipuleanatus. The sequence continues at coordinate 137,851,323 of CM035115.1, read as the reverse complement.
AAATGTCTAACCTTGTTCTATAATAAGACTTTCTTATTTATAGATGTAGGCAACCCTCCTAAATAATTTAGGATTAGGGTTTTATATTAATTAATTAAACTCATTTAATTAATTAGGCTTCCCAATCCTATTGGGAATAATTAAACTCTTTTAATTAATTAGCCTCCTAATCTTATTAAAAATATATATGAGAGAGAGAGAATATCTTATTAATTAATTTCCAACCTCCTTTAGGAATTAAATAATAATAATAAGACTCCTCTTATTAATTTATATTTAATATTTTCAAAATATTAAATAATAAATATTAGGCTATTTAATTTATTCTATCACCATAAATTAAATTAAATATACTTCACTTATTATTACTATTATGCCATTTGTTTCTTTAATAAATATTTTTCATTTTATGGTGTGATCTTTTAGGTTCTCCATATTAAACCGGTTGTGAATAAATCAATTAGAACAATTCTAATCTTATTTAAATACGTAAATTAAAGTAATAATTCATTTAAATAAATAACATTTATTATATAATAAGGATAAGCCTCTTTAGCGATCAACGACTTTCTAGATAATATAGACTTCAACATTAATCATAAAAGAACCTGTGAGTTAATAGTTACCGTACAATTCAATCTTTCCAACATACAATATCCCAATTAAATATAAGACATGGAATTACTGTCAAGTCTTATTTTATTTAATTATATGTATTTCGATTCTAAAATGCACAACTCCAAATAATGCAAATTAGAAACTCCTTTCTAATTTCATTCCACCTTAGCCAAGGAATTGAATGAGTTGGGGGTTTTTTTGTTTGAAAACAATTTAGGTAACAAGAGTGAATTTAAGAAAATATCAATAAGTAAAAGAGTTCAATTCTTCAGTTCAGTATTCCCTTTTCACAATTATGAATTAATTAAGTTATTATACTATTTACCCTTTCAATGAGATTAATGACCCTAGATAATTGCAATCGCAAATTACCCGAAATTCTCCTTAAGTATAGATCTAATGCGACGATCGCCAACAAGAGATTCTAACTAACATACAACCTATAACTATCAGTTTAGATTTAATATGATAGAAGCATGAAGAATGAGAATTAGATTATTCTAAGCAATAATTACACAATCAGGAATTATTTAACTTGTCTTCTGAATATCTTAACAATATTTCAAAGCTTGTCCACAATAAAATATTATCAATTGCTACTTAGATTAGACACACTTCGTTTGTTTAAAATCTATCCTAATCTAGCAGATGAAATTAATTTATTAATTTAATCCTGCAGAAACCAAATTAATCAATTGGATAGCATATATGAAAGTTAACATAGATAATCAGAATAAATCTCAATGAATGAATAAATACTAAATAAACTTAATCAAACTAGTAATTGTTAATCAGGTTCAACATCCCTTCAGAATTGAATACGAGAATTAACCTGACATGCCTTGAATAACCTCCAAGAAATATGATGAGAATACTAAGATCCAAGATGGTCAAAACATAGGAAAATAACTCCTATTTAAAGCCTAGAAAAACCCTCAGTCCATTCAGGTCAATCACAATCCTATTCTAATTTAACTTATAATTTAAAAACCTAAAAATCCTGTCAGGCGTCAGAACTGCGCGGCCTACTCTCCATTCCCTTTGTTAACTGCGCGGTCAGTGCATCACCTCCAGTAGCTTTATCCCGCAGCTGCGCGGCCAGCGGTTCTCCTTAGGCTTCCTCAGCGTGGTCCGCGCTCCTCTACCAGTTTTGTCCAAACTTTGATCTTTCAACTTTAAATCCATTTCAACCTCTATATCTATAATAAACACAAAACACTACAAAGTAATACGAACAATACCCAAAAACTCACAATAAACAAGCTAATATGAGATCAATTCATAGGTCTTCAACCTACTCATTAGTTGGCTCCTTGGCCTCAACTCCCAATTTTTAGCCTGAAGAAGGTACCGTGGAATTACGGAGATGGCATCAAGTTGGCACCCGATTGCATAGCCATCATACCTAAGGAGAATCCTTTTTACCTCCTGGGGCGTGTGTTAAAACTGGCAACCAAGGTATTGGGGAAGGTATCAACAGGAAAAATCACAGAATTCCCCTATAAGATGGGGCACGGTGAAGCCAAGACGGTGAAGCAATTGGAAGTAGAACCACATCAAATTTCCATCCTGGATTTGGTATTAGATTCTGACGACCATCGTCAAATCCTGATCTTAGTATTGGAGGAAGCACACTTACCCAAAACTATCGATACTGAGAAATTCCAGCACCTGGTCAGCCATGTACTGGATAGTAATGTGATATCCTTCATTGACGACGATATACCAGCCGAAGGAATTGGGCATCACAAACCATTGCATATCGCTGTCGTTTCATCAGGATATGTTATAGGTGGCGTGGTAATCGACGGAGGATCTTCCTTAAACATCTGTCCGCAGGATACTCTAGAAAAGATGAAGATCAACCCAAACCGGATTCGGGAAAGCCATGCGGTGCTGCGAGCTTTCGACGGATCAAGAAGGGATACCGTGGGGGGGGGATTGAACTTCCTGTGGAAATTGGCCCTTTCACTTTTAACATACCTTTTCAAATCCTGAAGATCATTATCGGGTATAATTTGTTGTTAGGACGACCATGGATCCATATGGCTGGAGCGGTTCCTTCAACTCTTCATCAACAACTGAAATATATCGTCAACGGCAATCTGGTGACTGTTAATGCAGAACTTGATTATCCTATCCATAATCTGGGAGACATGCCTCTGATCGGCATGCATGAAGGTGTCAAGCCCGCCAGTTTCTAAGCCTTTGAGATAAGTAATCCGCTATATAACCCTGGGGGAGCACCGATCTTAATTCCCCCATATATCTCTCGAAGTGATGGCGGTTGGCCAAGAGATGCTGTCCCGAGGACATCGACTAGGCCGAGGATTAGGAAGAAATGGCTAAGGAATCAGGAACCCAATCCGTATACCCACACAGTTGGGAAAGGCTGGACTCAGATATTTTGGTGGATCCCGACATCAGAATCCTCACAAGCACAAACCAGTTACTCATCTGATTCACCTCAAGCCAAATCTCAGTGAAGCCGGATTTAAAGAACCATTAAAGAAGATCCCCATCGTCATCTCGAACCTTCTGACTCCTAATGTCATTCAGAGCAGACCTCGACAGGATGAGAATGAAAAGCCTCTTAAGGATGCAGCCCAGAAGGCCAAAGACAAGAAGTTTCTGGAGGAGATTCAGTTATAGTTCATGAGCAGTTTTTACCTTTCTAAAGAGGACTTGAAGAAGTCCAGCGAGGCAGATTTGTCAACTGATCAACCTATCCTCCCGGTCCTTAACTGGGGAAATGTAAACATCCCAAACGAGGATCCAGAGACCTATTCCAAACCAGTTATTTCCATTTTTGGAAGACGACGACTCTAGTAGTGCGTCTATCTCAGTGATTCCCCAGGATCTCATGACCAGCAATTGGACGATCACTCCACAGATCGTCCGGAAAGGGTAAAAACCAGGAAGTGGCCGCTGACAGGGAGCTCTACCTTTATATATATTTATGTCTATTTTATTTCATCTGTAGCTTGTTATTGCTAGTTGTCATATTAACTGATGAATCTTTTTGTAATTGACGACTACTTGTATATATTTAGCAATCAAGTTTTTGTCTCAGGTTTCCAAATTTGCATAGTCTTAGACATGTCCATGACTTGCCGAATTCGAGTAATGATTACTATTTTGATATAGAATTGGACTTTGACTTGATGGGAATCGAGCAAGAGGAAGGGGATAATGATGAGGTGCCCGAGGAAATCAAAGCATAGGTCGAAGATAAACCTAAACCCAACCTCGATCAAACCACCACTATAAATATCGAAACCCCCGACGATCCTAAAGAGATACAGATAGGGATCAACCTTCCCCCTAACCAAGAAAAAGAACTAATACAACTCTTAACCCAATTCAAGGATGTTTTTGCCTGGTCTCATAAAGACATGATAGGTCTATCCACCGATATCGTTGTCCATCGACTACCAATTAAAGAAGGGTTCAAACCAGTCAAGAAGAAATTGAGACGGTTGAAACCAGAATGGAGCTTGAAGGTCAAAGAAGAAATTATCAAACAGTTCAAAGTGGGAATCATTATGGTGTCAACATATCCTGAGTGGTTGTCCAATGTAGTCCGAGTGCCAAAATCTGGGGGAAAGGTGCGGGTATGTGTAGATTATCGAGATCTCAATAAAGTCAGCCTTAAAGATGACTTCCCAGTGCCGTTCATCCAGGTATTAATCGACAACACTGCACAGTTCGAGATGTATTCTTTCGCTGATTGCTTTTGCTGGATATCACCAGATCATGGTTGCTGAAGAAGACAGGGAAAAGACTGCCTTCATTACCCATTGGGGAACCTTTTGTTAACGAAGACTAGCTTTTGGCCTTACCAATGCTGGTGCTACTTATCAGAGGGTCATGATGACCTTATTTTACGACATGATGCATAAAGAAATCGAAGTGTATGTGGATGATATCATCATAAAGTCCCGACAGGCTGATGACCATTGCACCCATCTTTGGAAGTTGTTTGAATGACTCCGCAAGTTCAATTTGAAGTTTAACCCAGCGAAATGTGCTTTTGGTGTGAAATCCGACAAACTGCTAGGATTTCTTGTGAGCAACCGGGGCATTGAATTGGATCCTGCCAAAATCAAAGTCATCACGGAAATGCCTAAGCCAAAGATCGAGAAGGAAATACGAGGTTTTTTGGGGAGAATAAACTTCATCAGCCAGTTCATATAGCAGTTGACAGCAACCTGTGAACCCATTTTCAAACTGTTAAGGAAGAACTCTTCGGGAAAATGGAATGAAGACTTCTGAAAAGCTTTCCACACCATCCAGAAAAGGTTGATTGAAGCACCTATCTTGGTACCCCCAAGGGATGGAATTTCGTTGTTCATATATATCTTAGTCAACTCCAATGCTATGGGTTGCCTACTGGGGTAGGAGGATTGCATGGGGAAAGAAAGAGCAATCTATTATCTCAATAAACGCTTCAGCAGCGGAGAACAAAAATATACTCTGATCAAAAGAACCTACCGTGCATTAGCTTGGGCAGCCACAAGGTTACAACATTACCTACACGACCATACCACTTATCTCATCTCGAGGATGGATCCTTTGAAATACATCTTCAATAAGCCAATTTTAAATTGCTGTTTATCCAAGTGGCAGTTAATCCTTCAACAGTTCGACATCATCTATGTCACCCAAAAATCCATTAAAGGGCAAGGGATTGCGGATCACCTGTCGGCTGCACCAGCAGGGGGTTTTGAGCCTCTGGAAACATATTTCCCAGAAGAGGAAGTGTTGACTGTTCAACTGATCGATAAAGAGGATCAAGGTCAATTCTGGAAAATGTTTTTTGACGGCACATCAAACGCTGAAGGCGCTGGAGCTGGGGCAGTCCTGGTATCCATCACGGGAGATCAATACCCCGTGGCCACCAAGTTGCATTTCAAAAACTCAAATAATACTGCAGAGTATGAAGGGTGCATTGTGGGGCTGAAGCTGGCTCAGTCCATTGGAGTAAAATGGTTAGCGGTGTTTGGAGGTTCGGCGCTAGTTATCAGACAAACTACCGGGGCATACGCCACCAAGGAGCTGCATTTACTGCCGTATCATCTACATGTCCTTAGATTGGCAGGGGAATTTGAAGACATTGCCTTCACGCATATCCCCCAGAACCAAAATGATTTTGCCGATGCATTAGCCACATTAGCTTCACTGGTGAACCTGTCTGCAAGAAGGGGAGTGCCTGTCATCACTTTCATTGTGCAGAATACACCGTCGTATGGAAACAATGTAGGGGAGATATCAGATGAAATAGCACCTGCTGGACCACCTTGGTAACATCATATAAAAGAATATTTTCGAGATCAGTCAACCCTTGAAAGGATGAGTCAAGCCACGAAGAAGCGAATACAGAAAATGGCCATGAATTTCTACATAAGTGGAGATGCTCTCTATAAAAGAGACCTAGGTGTAGGACTTTTGAGATGTCTCGATAAAGATCAAGCCTAGCGACTTATAAATGAAGTACATGGTGGAGTATACGGAGCACATATGAGTGGACCTCTGCTTGCCAAAAAGATTCTGAGGACAGGACATTACTGAAAATCCTCAAAGCGGATTGCGATGATCATGTCAAACATTGCTATCAATGCCAGATCCAAGCTAACATTATTCACGCACCTCCAAATCAACCACATTGCATGACATCACCATGACCTTTTTCCATGTGGGGAATGGACGTAATAGGACCGGTTGAGCCTAAAGCCAGTAACGGCCATCGATTCATCTTCACTATGATTGACTACTTTACCAAGTGGGTGGAAGCAGCTTCTTTCCCCACGGTCACCAAGGAGGTCATCATTGGTTTCATTAGAAACAATGTCATCTGTCGATATGGACAACCCGAGGTTATCATATTAGACAATGCTAAGAATCTGAAAAATGAGATGATGGGGGAACTATGCAGTAAGTTCAATATCAAACACCTCAATTCGGTTATTTATCATCCTAAAATAAACAGCGCTGTGGAAGTGGTTAACAAGAACATCAAGAAGATAATGATGAAAATGTCAGCAAATCACCGGGGATGGCTTGATCTATTGTCATTAACCTTACTCGCATACCAGACGTCGACTCGAACCTCGACTAGGGCAAAACCCTACTCATTGGTAAATGGTATGGAGGCTGTACTTCCTGTCAAAGTGGAGATGGAATCACTAAGAGTGATGCTAGATGCCCAGATAGAGGAGAGCCAATGGATACAAGATTGATACGATCAACTATCCCTGATAGATGAAAGGAGAGTTGCTGCTATCTTTCATGGTCAACTCTATCAACAGCGAATGTCCCGATCTTATAATAAGAAGGTGCGACCGTGAGAATTCACAGATCATAATTTGGTACTAAAGAAGATTATTTCGGGCCAGGATGCAGCTAAAGGAAAATTTACCCCAAATTGGGAAGGACCCTTTCTTGTTAAAGCAATCCTATCGGGCAGAGCTTTGAAATTGGAAGAGATGGAAGGTGAGGAATTCCCGCAACTGATCAATTCCGATTCGGTGAAACGGTATTATGTCTGAAACCCTTTTCAGTTTTTGACTGGACTACTATGTCTTGATATAAAAAAAAGAAAAAAAATTAATAGAAAAAAAGTAAAAAAAGAAAAAAAACATATCAAGTCTAGTTTTTCAGGTCTGAGCCTGAACTACGAAAGACCTGATCTCCTATCTATGGGAGTACGTAGGCAGCCATTTATAGTGCGGTCTAACCCATGAAAAACATCAAAATCCTATCAAATCAAATCAAAAATCAAATCAAAATCCTATCAAATCAAACTCAAACCCAAATAAACCCCTTTTTAAACTTTTCAGGTCTAAGCCTGAACTACGAAAGACATGATCTCCTATCTGTGGGAGTACGTAGGCAACCATTTATGGTGCGGTCTAACCTTCAAAAAAAATCCAAACCTTTTCATCTTATTTAAGATCCTAACCTATACAGAAAACCTATCCATAAGCCCACCCAATCGACGGCTCATGTGGAGAATACCTAGCGACATCTCAGCATCACTCCCGCCGAATCTGATGCCACATAACGTGACTAGTGCTACATCAACATAATAAATCATGAAGCAAAAATGGCAAACGTGTGCAAAGCTAGACATGCGCAAACAAGGGAAGTGAACTGAACTTGCTTCTTTTTATATATACAACTTTTTAGAATACAAAAGTTGATTCTAATCTATGACAAGTGATAATAATCAAGTCTCTATAGGAAAATAAAATCAAGCTATAAATCAGTGGTGAGACGAGCCAACATCGCCAAATATCCAGCAGTCTCTGTAATCGGGGAAGCAACTCTGAACTCGTGCTCCAACATATCAACCCGTCTCAGCATCTCTGCTGCCATATGAAAAAACTCCTCCCGACTCTGCACTACACCCTGTACGTGACCAATGAGACCATATGAGAAATTCTGGGCCTCATCTCTGTCAACGAGGGCCAGGTCTCTAGAAGCACGGGTTGCATCTCTCTCAGTGATAGCAGCATCCCGACCAGCTACGGTGGTCAACAACAGAGCCCGAGCCTGATCCCTTTCAAAGGTCACCAGGTGAAGCTGCCTATCCATTGCCTCTATGGAAACTGAGGCCTAACGCGGGACAGTGCTCACTAGAGAAGCTGTCAAATCTGCAAATAAAGCATCCTCAGTCGGAGATATAGGATCCTCCATCGGTTCCGCAGCATCTGTGGACCAACCATCATCATTGGATACAGATCCTGTCTTAACCTGATCTGCGATCTCTGGTGCCAAACCCGACTCAAGCCAAGCTGAATACTCTGCAGATCGATCGGGATGGTAGTCTTTGAACTCTGCTGTCTGTCGATGAGACCAAAATCCATAAACCCGAGCCAAATCAGCCTCGATAACTGAGCAGATAGGGAAGCAATAATCCTCAATCCCCTCAAAAGCATGGACCTCCTGGTACTGATCAAACTGACCCATCAACGCCAGAGGATGATAGATCGTCACACGCCTCAAACCCACCAACGGAAGGAAATCCAGGTCGGTTGCATGGGTGATGAAACTCAGAAAGGAGCAATACCCAGAATACATGACTATAGCAAAAGGCTCCTCCATAGCACCTAGAAATGAAATCCATGATGCCTCATCGACGCAAGAAGTAGGGCGATATGAGTAGACCTGAGATAAGACGTGTCCAAAACAAAACCCGTGACGACAAAGCCGCCCTATCGGTCTGAGGTGTGTCACCAACCAGATGTATAAAAGCATTGGGCTACCTCTGAACTGCTGATCCCCAACGTCATGGCAGATAGAGGCTGATATCAATGTCTCTGCCAGGATAAGGGGAAGTATAGTAAAGTCCTCTCGGAGAGTTCTAACAACCATCGACATCGCCATATCCAGATGGTCAGTATAAAATGGCATGTATAGATAGGCTATAGGCACATAACAAAGCATCCACTCGGGCAACGTCCCATCGCTCTTATAAAATGGTAAAGTCTCCGTGATAAATAGGGAAACTATCCGCAGAAGCGAAGTAACTGATCATAAAGTCCATAGAGATAATGTGGCTACCACCCACCTTGGCCAACACAATTGCCCTCCTAAGTCCAGTCATCGTAATGAACTGGCGGCGCATATGGCCCAAAGCCATTCGGGCACATGGCCCTTGCATCGATAATCCCGAGATGCGATCATACTCCTCCAAAGTAGGAGTCAACTCGGCCGAGCCAAACCAAAAGACATGACGCTCAGGAACCCAATACCTGAGTATCCCTGCAATAAATCCCGCTGGAACCTGAAAGGACAGCAGAGATATGGAGTGGCCTAACACGCGACTGATAGCGACACGGTCGGTATATGACAACTGATCATACCAAACCCTCAAACTAGTAGCTACATGGATAGGAGGAAGGTGGTCCAAACGCACCACAACAGAGGATGACATCTATAAAAACTGTGTCAATAAGACCATACAAGGGTCAATCTCTATCCAATCATTTAAATATATCTGAAGCATGCATCATAACGGGTGATAAAATAGCATGTGTGATGAATAAATAAAAAGCATCATATATAGATATTTGTCAAGTACATTAGTTTCATAAACATCACTGTAATACCCGAGAATTTCCATATATTATTAAATAAATATATTAATGGAAATGAGAATTTATTTGAATATAAATGATTTTGTGTTATGAGATGAATTAATTCAATTATATATAATTGAATAATTATAATAATTGAGAAATTGGTGGAGTTTGTGATAAACTCATTGATTGCCTTGTGTGGCACAGTGACGTAATATAAGAATGATTATATTAATTTAAGCGAACAATTAATCTATATTAATTGTTAATCGAAGAATATTAATTAACTGTTATAAAATACTAATGAGGATTGATTAATAATATGTGATTATTATTATTGCAAGAAACATAATAATAATGAGCAACGTGTTTATAAATATAATAAGAGTTATATCAAAGTGATGATTAATCATATAAGGGTTAATTAAATTGTTATGGAGGTTAACAATTATATTGATTGATGTAGGATATGTGTATATTATTAATTAATATTCAATTTATAAGATGAGAAATTATATGTGCAAGCATGCGAATTAAATGTGTAGCATATATTACCTGACTATGTATTATGTGAAGTGTAATATGACACTATTATATGGTAAGGCTTATTAAACCATGTGAGCTACTTGATTAATAACTTATGTGACAATAAATATGTGGGTATACATTGTATAATATATCATGAACATATTGTAAACAATTAGTTTTAATAAAGGAGACAGTGTAATGTGTTAACATCTGATTAGATTATATCGGGTATTAACAAAATGTACATGGATTATATGTGTCAATTTACACTTACTACAGTATATGAATTATTGTGACATTTCAATTAAAGACCTAAGTGTCTAAATATGTGTGTGTATATAACCTAAGTATTAACACTAGTTTGTTTACAAATTGGAAATGCTGAGATTTTTATGCCTTGTCCCATATTAATAAGACACAAACCTTGTACACGTAAAACACTCATGAAGCTAGCCTACTCCTACCTTCTCAAACTCAGCATTCTAGCAAATCATGATACGGGGAGTGGGCACAACAGTGTTCTTCAACCACTCTACCAACTCTTCCTTAGCTGATATACAAAGATTCAATCTAGTGGTTCAATTTAATGGACAATTGCATTGTCTGTGTAAGGATTCATCTATAAATAGCAGCTATGTTTCTTCGTTTTCAATTTGCTGAGAGTTTGCATAAGTGGTGAGTGAAAGCAATATACATATATCAGTAGGAGAAGTTGGATTAGCAGCAAACTATATTTGAATCCTAGCAGAGGTATAATCCCTCTTCCTTTGTTCTTCATTTTCGTTTTCTGTTTCTGAAGTTTCCTTCAAATTTTTGATTATGCCAAATTGGTTCATGATTGGTTTCTAGAACCCTTATATTGTTGTTATATGAACATACATACGTGATGGAACCACTATATAGCTTTCTTGACTTTCATTTCCATTGTTGCTCTGTAATTTCTGTAAAGCATCGAATTCGTGAAATTAGTTAGAGTTCATGAAATTGGGAATCGTTTGGGCGATTGACTGTTATATAAGCATATATATGTGTTAGTAAGTTAAAAAGGTTAGTCTAATAGCATCTGGGTATGTTGAAATCGATGAAATGGGAAGTTTGGGGACGGTTTTGGCTGCAGCGAACTGAGTCTGCAATGCCGCGCCGCAGCGCCGATGCACAGCGTTAGCTGCACGCTGCAGCGCCAGAACGCGGCAGTACCAGCGTCTCCCACGCCGCAGTGCCAATCCCAGGGCATTATGCCCGCGCCGCAGCGCCACCCGCACCGCAGCGCCAGATTGTGGCTGCTGTTGCCGCGCCGCAGCGCCGGCCTCTGTGTTCAGTTTTCTGCATTTTGCAACAAAACTGTTATATACCAATTGTTTGATTTTTGTTTAAACAAGCATGGGAGCATGATTAATACATATATATAAACCTAATGAGGCAATGTAAGCATGTTTTAGTATATTAGCATGCATGGTTAACCAAACGACATATAGTTTGAAAACAAACTTAAAGTTTCATAAACGAACGTTAACATATATAAAGCATGTTAATATTATGATTTTTCAAGGCATGTCGGTATGAGGTAGAGATGTATGAAAGACATATTAAGTTATGTATATATGGTTCATAGTATGACAAGAGCCTGTTAGACCTCACTATTGAACATATCTAACAAAAATACAAGTTTTGAAGGTTGATATTGACATGTAAAGACCATGTATACATTATGACTTTTCGAGCATGTTTATAGGGCCTTGAAATGCATGAAAAGCATGTTAACTTATATATATAGGTTTCATAAGGAAGCATGAACATGATAGACCTTATTAATGAACTATACTAACAAAGTATAAGCTTTGAAAGTGAACGTTGGTATGTTATGACGAGAATTATAATCTGACATTTATGGACACATGTGATAGTACTCTTAGACTCATTCATGTGTCATGCATGTATATATACCATGATTAGTTGCCGTGATTAAAGTTTAGCATAAACAAAGCATGTTTTCAAGATGATAACAATGCTAGCTACATATATGCAATACGAGTACTCATGAGCATGACTAATACAAGTTATATGAATATCTTATGTGTTTAAAAGCGACCATGTTAGACCATATGAGTTCGTTTCCTTGAATGGCTTTAAGTATTAACTTAAGAACCTATACCATGCACGATTGGATTTGGAAAAGTTATACAAGCATGAAAGTATCCTTTAAATATGAATACATGCTACGTGATATTATATGATGTTACTTGAACCCGATTTTGACGGTTACCTTAAGGAGATGCCGTAACTTGCTAAAATGAAATATATTTAGTATTGATTGTGGCCTTATGTGATATTAATAATATGCAAGCATGTTTGCTAATTGTTGAGATCTTATATAATATGAGAATGCGTTTAAACTCTAAAGAAGGAACGTTAAGGATAGAAATTATATTCTATATAACTGTGTAGCTAGGTAAAACTTACCTTATGTGATGATCGTATATTCAAAGAGAAAATGTGAAGTTAAATTATATGACTAATGAATATCATATATATACGTAACTGTATTACGATAGAAATTCGAAAGTGTTGATTGCTTTTCGTGGATAAACTACGCTAAAGGCAAGTTCTCTTACTTACACTCTTTTAAAGTGCAAGTATCCTAACCGACGCATTTACTTTATGCAAGGAAATCTATGATTGTGAAAGTTTCCTAACTTATACTCTTTTACTATGCAAGTATCCTATCTTGTGTATTGCGAACTAGTTTCCTATTTAATCGGTTGACTTGAATTAGCATACTTGAACTCTTATTTCATTAAAGCTATTATTCATGTTGAACTTAGTATTGTTCTTGAATATTGTGAAAGTGTCTATGCCATTTGATTCAGCGGGACTTATGTTATTGAAAAGCAACCCAAACTAATTGATTGGTGCGGGATCTTGTATTTGACTGAGAAGAACAACCTTCTTTGAAGGGAATATATAAATTGTCGGAGAACCGACGTGCACACTTGAGTATGATTGATTGTTATGCATAACAAGGGTACTTTAGGCTGATCACCTGTTGTACCTGTTTTTTTGTTGGATTTTCAGTTTATTACTGTCAATTCAAGTAGAAGTTCATAGTCCGTAGTGACTACTCAGTATTCAATTATTTGAAATCTTGAATTGACTTATTATTGAATCATATTGATATTATCCTGTCCTTAGCGACTGTTATTGAGAACTGTTGATATTCTTGTTATTCTTGAGCTATCAAATCTTGCTATACCCTTTCGAGAATTGAGAATCTTATTATTCACCCTTATTGTGTATTACTTGCTGAGCAATTTGTGCTCATTCTTGCTTTCCCTAAAACATTTTAGTTAAGGCAGAGCATGGCGAACCTTCGGGCATTGATAAGGGCAAGGGCAAGGCTACCAACTAGCTTATGTCTGTTATGTTTCAAATATATTAATATTGTGTGAAGATGATGTAGTAAGACTGGATTTGTTTATGTTTAAGCTTAAGTTAGATTATGTAACAAGTCGTTAATTGATCTTGCTATGTAATCTATTAAGTACTGTAGGTTGCGAGACTTGGGGGAATAATTATAATAAATCATTGTAAATTATTCTAGAATAGATTTTCCGCTGTGGTTGTGTGATATTTAGTTATCATTATTGCGATGTATTACCATGAGCACGTGATGAACCGAATTCGAGAGACCAAGTGGCGGTCCTGGAATTTGGGGGTGTCACAGGTTGGTATCAAAGCCGTAGTTATAAACCTTAGGAACGAGTGTCCTTAGACTATAACTTAGGCGAACTTAGAAGTTAGGAAGGAGATAAAACTCATGTAGAGTTTTCCTTGAGAGGCTTAGTCTGTTATGAAATGTAACTTCATTTTATACAATGAACTTATATTTTGTTTAACATTCTAATGAAGATGCTATTTCTTGTCTTGTGTTTGTAATTGTAGGATGACAGACACAGGAGTACCTAGTAGAGTGGCCAAGGAGGAGCCCAAGGATATACATGTAGTGTACGAGGCACCTCTAGAGGCTACACCAGTGCAGGCTGTTGCACCGTTCGAGTCCGACGACGAGGACGAGATTGAGATAGAGTCTGATCCAGAGGAGGAGCCGATGGAGGATGAGCCAGTAGAGGACTCTGATGAGGCTACTATAGAGGAACAGATGTTAGGCGAGTACGAGGAGCGTATTCTAGAGTTAGACTGCAGAGTCCAGGAGCTGGAGGCAGAGGCCAACAAGAGAGAGTCTGAGTTCCAGAAGCTGAGGGACGAGGACCACCAGAGGAAGCTGGCTATGCAAGAGTTAGAGGTGGAGATTGCCTACCGTAGGGAGGCAGGGATCCAGATGGGGACTCTATTTCACAGGTCAGTGGCTAGGAATGTAGATTTGGCAGAGAAGCTAGAAGAGGTTGAGCAGAGGGAGCTGAGTGAGAAAACTGAAAAAGAGGCACTCCGTACTCAGCTAGAGTTGGAGGTGATGGATAGGTTACACTTCGAGGAGAAGTGGGAAGCGTCCAATGAGAGAGCTGACGACCTTGAGGACGAGGTCAGGTGCAAGAAGAGAAAGATGAACAAGATGGGTATGTGTTCCGTTCAGCTTTTGAAAGGGTGATTGATGGTGTGTACCACTACCCGGCAGAACAAGGATAGACTCTACATACCTTGAGCCGAGATCTGGTTGCGTATATAGCACAGTTGGAGTACAAGAGCGCAGTGGAGCGCGGGATGATGGGATGAGATTTCCTTAGTAAGTCTAGTGGTAGTACTAGTTGTGTCTTTATGTATTGTATATACTATGTTGTAATCTCGATCTTTTGTGTAAGATGTGGGATGATGATGTAAACCCCAAGTTAGCTTTTGTTAGAGGGGTAGTATGGTAGTAGGTTGGTATATTCCCCGTCTTTTGTGATATTAGGGGATATATGTGATAACATTTATAGCAGTATGCTAGGAAAATCATGTAATGAAATGAAATGGCATATGAATATAAATGGAGTTGATTTTAGAAACGTGTTATAAATTTATTCTTTTAGTATTAAAAGAAATACTTAAGTGATATACTTGAATAATAATAAAATGAAAAATTTTGATAATGCCGCCCAGACGTAGATTGACTGCACCCGAAGAATCCGTTAACAATGAGAGAGAACAAGTAGACCCGATCCAGAAACTGGTAGACTTGTTAGGAGAAGCCTTAAGGGGAAGGAACAATGAACCCGTTCGCCCGAACCCTCAAACTGCGCCAGTAACAACCTTTAAAGACTTTAAGAGTGTAGGACCCCCGGAGTTCGAGGGAACTACCGACCCAATCATCGCACAAACGTGGATCAAAGAGATCGAAAAAGCTTTCACTATAGCTAGCGTAGGCGAAGATCAGAAGACGGTGTTTGCCACGTACATGATGAGGGGAGAAGCGAACTACTGGTGGGAGGCTAATCAACAAAGAGCTGGAGAAGGGATAATAGCTTGGGATAAGTTTAAGACACTGTTCTTCGAGAATTACTTTCCGAAGAGTAAGAAGAATAGGATGGAGGTGAAATTCCTAGAGTTAAAACAAGGTGAGATGACGGTGGCGCAATACGCGGCTAGGTTTAACGAACTAGCGCGATTTGCGGAGCACCAAGTTGGTGATGAAGAGAGGAAGGCTAGACGCTTTGAACAAGGGTTGAAGCCATGGCTGTTCAATAAGGTATCAGTTCTTCAAATTGATTCCTTTGCAACATTACTAGAGAAGGCAATCATTGCAGAAGGCGGCAGTGAGGCCTTAAGTCTGTATAACAAAGAAAAGAAAGGAAAGAATACTGGAGGAGAGAATCGTACGGGAGGAAGCAGTAGCGGAGGAAGCAACTTGGGAAAGAGAAAGTGGGAGAGCAACAACAACAACAAAAACAACAATAATAATCAATTAGGGAATTTTTGTGGAGGTTTCAAGAAGAGGGTTGAAGGATGCCCGAAGTGTGGGAAGAATCACCAGGGTGAGTGCTGGAAGGGACGTGGCACTTGCTACAATTGCGGACAGGAAGGGCACATCTCGCCCAACTATTTGAAACCGAAAAAGATACAAGGATGCTTTGCGTGTGGCTCGATGGAGCACTGAATTAAGGACTGCCCAAAGAAGGGAAGTGGCGGGGGTAGTAATCAGCAAGGAGGCAACAAGCTGATGATCGGTGGACTGGCACAATCCAACCGCCCAACCGCCAGAACCTTTAACATGACCGTCCAAGATGCAGTGGCTGCGAAGGATGTGGTGTCAGGTATAATCCCAATCAATGATATAAATTCTTATGTATTATTTGATTCGGGTGCCACCTGTTCTTTTGTATCTGAAGAATTTGCTAGTAGACTTAGTACACCCCGAGAACTTTTAGAAAATCCTTTGATCATAGAAGTTGCTAATAAGGAAGTGATCCCTGTAGAATACGTTTATCAAAATTATCGCGCAAGTATTAGTAAACATGAACTGAGCGTAGACTTGATTCCTATTAGACTGGGAGAATTTGACGTAATACTGGGAATGGATTGGCTGTATAACCATGCTGCGATAATTGACTGTCAGAACAAATGTGTGAACCTTCAGACTCCGAGTAAGTCTAAGGTAGTGTTTTATGGTAGCTCATCGCTTAAGCAATCGTGTTGCGTTACGATGATGCAGGCCAAGAAATTGTTAAGGAAAGGATGTGTAGGATATTTAGCTTACATTGTTGATACTCGGAAAAAGGGAGTAGAAATTAAGGATATAGACGTAGTTAATGAATTCCAAGATGTGTTTCCGGACGATCTGCCTGGTCTTCCGCCAGACAGAGAAATCGAATTCGTAATAGACTTAGCAACGGGAACGGCACCGATTTTGAAAGCTCCATATCGTATGGCGCCAGTAGAAATGAAGGAATTGATGATACAATTACAAGAATTGTTGGATAAGGGTTACATTCGACCGAGTGTTTCTCCTTGGGGAGCACCAGTACTATTCGTTAAGAAGAAGGACGGATCGATGAGGCTCTGTATCGATTATCGAGAATTGAACAGAGTAACGATCAAGAACCGGTATCCGCTACCGAGGATAGACGACTTATTTGATCAACTGAAGGGAGCAAAGTGTTTCTCAAAGATCGACCTACGAACAGGATATCATCAACTGAAAGTGAGGGATGAGGACATACCAAAGACTGCGTTTCGAACCCGTTATGGACACTACGAGTTTTGGGTAATGTCATTCGGATTGACTAATGCTCCGGCAGCATTTATGGACTTGATGAACCGAGTTTTCAAACCATACTTGGATAAATTTGTAGTGGTTTTTATCGACGACATTTTGATCTACTCAAAGACAGAGGAAGAACACGCCGAACATCTGAAGATTGTTTTGGAGGCACTAAGGAAGGAGAAGATGTATGCAAAATTTTCTAAGTGCGAATTTTGGATAGAGAAGGTTCAATTCTTAGGCCACGTGGTGGATAAGAATGGAATCTCAGTAGACCCTGCAAAGGTCGAAGCAGTAAGTAATTGGGAACAACCGAGAACACCGACGGAGGTGAGAAGCTTTCTAGGGTTAGCTGGGTACTATTGAAGATTCATCCAAGATTTTTCTAAGATAGCAACCCTGTTGAGCAATTTAACTAGAAAGACGGTGAAATTTGTATGGACCGACAAATGCGAAGAAAGTTTTCAAGAACTGAAAAGGAGATTGAGCGAAGCACCTGTGTTATCATTACCAGATGATGCGGGAAATTTTGTGGTGTATAGTGATGCATCGCACAAGGGGCTTGGCTGTGTGCTCATGCAACATGGCAAGGTTATTGCATATACGTCACGACAATTGAAGGATTACGAAAAACGATACCCCACTCACGACTTAGAGTTAGCGGCAGTAGTTTTTACGTTAAAGATATGGAGACATTATCTATACGGAGAAAAATGTGAGATATACACGGACCGCAAAAGTCTGAAATATATCTTCACACAGAAGGAGTTAAATATGCGGCAGAGAAGGTGGCTAAAATTAATCAAAGACTATGACTGCGATATTCTTTATCACCCGAGAAAGGCAAATGTGGTTGCCGACGCTCTGAGCAGGAAAGGAAGGGAGAAGTTGTTTAATTTGACGACTCAGGAAGAGTTGATAAGAGAGATGGAGAAATTGGAGATAGAAGTGAAAGGACCAGAAAAGTCTGGTGAGAAGTTAATTGTAATGGAAGCTTATCCGACGTTGTTGGATAGAGTAAAGGAAGCTCAGGAAAAGGATGAAGAGTGTGAGAAAATCCGAAAGAGGATCATAGAAAATGAGGAAGAAAAATTTCGAATGGATAAAGACGGTATTTTGAGATTTGAAGGGAGGATGTACTAAGATCTAAGGCAACATTTTTGGTGGCCCAATTTGAAACGGGAAGTCGCGGAGTGCGTCAGTAGATGCTTGACTTGCCAACGCGTTAAAGCAGAGCATCAGCGGCCGAGTGGTTTACTACAACCGTTAGAAATACCAGAGTGGAAATGGGAGCATATTACCATGGACTTCGTGGTAGGACTTCCAGTTACACAGAAAGGTTATGATGCTATTTGGGTTATCGTGGATCGACTAACTAAGACCGCACACTTTCTACCAATCAAGATCCGCTACAGTTTGAACCAATTAGCAAGCCTATATGTAAAAGAAATTGTTTCACGACATGGAGTGCCGGTGTCAATTGTCTCTGATCGAGATCCGCGCTTCACGTCCAATTTTTGGAAGAGTTTGCAAAAAAGAATGGGAACGCAGTTGAGGTTGAGTACAGCTTATCATCCTCAAACAGACGGACAAAGTGAGCGAATAATACAAACGCTAGAAGACATGCTTAGGACTTGCGTGATGGATTTTAAGGGAAATTGGGACGACCACCTACCCTTAGTAGAATTCGCATATAATAATAGCTACTATGCGAGTATCGGCATGCCACCGTACGAAGCTCTTTACGGGAGAAAGTGTAGAACGCCGTTATGTTGGGACGAAGTCGGAGAACGACGAATACTCGGACCAGAGTTAGTTCAACAAACCACAGACGTGGTGACAGTGATAAGAGCCAGACTTGTAGCAGCTCAAGATCGCCAGAAGAAATACGCAGATTTGCATCGGCAGGACCGAGACTTCAAAGTCGGCAGTTTCGTATTCTTGAAGGTATCTCCATGGAAGGGAAAAATCCGTTTCGGCAAGAAAGGAAAATTGAGTCCAAGATTAATAGGACCGTTCGAGATACTGAAGCGAGTGGGCGAAGTGGCATGCAAAGTTGCATTGCCACCCGAACTGGAGCACATCCACAACGTGTTTCACATTTCCGTATTGCGACCGTACAAGGCCGACTACAAGCACGTGATTTCTTACGAGCCCATTCAAGTGGAGAAGAACTTGGCGTATGGGGAAATTCTTGTCCAGATATTAGATAGGAAAGAACAAACTTTGAGAAATAAAGTTATTTCATCTGTAAAAGTACTTTGGCGTAACCACGATGTCGAGGAGGCAACGTGGGAGTTAGAAGATAGGATGATGAGGGACTATCCCCATCTATTTGTGTAAACTTGTAGCAATTCCGGGACGGAATTTTTATAAGGGGGGGAGGATGTAATACCCGAGAATTTTCATATATTATTAAATAAATATATTAATGGAAATGAGAATTTATTTGAATATAAATGATTTTGTGTTATGAGATGAATTAATTCAATTATATATAATTGAATAATTATAATAATTGAGAAATTGGTGGAGTTTGTGATAAACTCGTTGATTGCCTTGTGTGGCACAGTGACGTAATATAAGAATGATTATATTAATTTAAGCGAACAATTAATCTATATTAATTGTTAATCGAAGAATATTAATTAACTGTTATAAAATACTAATGAGGATTGATTAATAATATGTGATTATTATTATTGCAAGAAACATAATAATAATGAGCAACGTGTTTATAAATATAATAAGATTTATATCAAAGTGATGATTAATCATATAAGGGTTAATTAAATTGTTTTGGAGGTTAACAATTATATTGATTAATGTAGGATATGTGTATATTATTAATTAATATTCAATTTATAAGATGAGAAATTATATGTGCAAGCATGCGAATTAAATGTGTAGCATATATTAGCTGACTATGTATTATGTGAAGTGTAATATGACACTATTATATGGTAAGGCTTATTAAACCATGTGAGCTACTTGATTAATAACTTGTGTGACAATAAATATGTGGGTATACATTGTATAATATATCATGAACATATTGTAAACAATTAGTTTTAATAAAGGAGACAGTGTAATGTGTTAACATCTGATTAGATTATATCGGGTATTAACAAAATGTACATGGATTATATTTGTCAATTTACACTTACTACAGTATATGAATTATTGTGACATTTCAATTAAAGACCTAAGTGTCTACATATGTGTGTGTATATAACCTAAGTATTAACACTAGTTTGTTTACAAATTGGAAATGCTGAGATTTTTATGCCTTGTCCCATATTAATAAGACACAAACCTTGTACACGTAAAACACTCATGAAGCTAGCCTACTCCTACCTTCTCAAACTCAGCATTCTAGCAAATCATGATACGGGGAGTGGGCACAACAGTGTTCTTCAACCACTCTACCAACTCTTCCTTAGCTGATATACAAAGCTTCAATCTAGTGGTTCAATTTAATAGACAATTGCATTGTCTGTGTAAGGATTCTTCTATAAATAGCAGCCATGTTTCTTCGTTTTCAATTTGCTGAGAGTTTGCATAAGTGGTGAGTGAAAGCAATATACATATATCAGTAGGAGAAGTTGGATTAGCAGCAAACTATATTTGAATCCTAGCAGAGGTATAATCCCTATTCCTTTGTTCTTCATTTTCGTTTTCTGTTTCTGAAGTTTCCTTCAAATTTTTGATTATGCCAAATTGGTTCATGATTGGTTTGTAGAACCCTTATATTGTTGTTATATGAACATGCATACGTGATGGAACCATTATATAGCTTTCTTGACTTTCATTTCCATTGTTGCTCTGTAATTTCTGTAAAGCATCGAATTCGTGAAATTAGTTAGAGTTCATGAAATTGGGAATCGTTTGGGCGATTGACTGTTATATAAGCATATATATGTGTTAGTAAGTTAAAAAGGTTAGTCTAATAGCATCTGGGTATGTTGAAATCGATGAAATGGGAAGTTTGGGGACGGTTTTGGCTGCAGCGAACTGAGTCTGCAATGCCGCGCCGCAGCGCCGATGCACATCGTTAGCTGCACGCTGCAGCGCCAGAACGCGGCAGTACCAGCGTCTCCCACGCCGCAGCGCCAATCCCAGGGCATTATGCCCGCACCGCAGCGCCACCCGCACCGCAGCGCCAGATTGTGGCTGCTGTTGCCGCGCCGCAGCGCCGGCCTCTGTGTTCAGTTTTCTGCATTCTGCAACAAAACTGTTATATACCAATTGTTTGATTTTTGTTTAAACAAGCATGGGAGCATGATTAATACATATATATAAACCTAATGAGGCAATGTAAGCATGTTTTAGTATATTAGCATGCATGGTTAACCAAACGACATATAGTTTGAAAACAAACTTAAAGTTTCATAAACGAACGTTAACATATATAAAGCATGTTAATATTATGATTTTTCAAGGCATGTCGGTATGAGGTAGAGATGTATGAAAGACATATTAAGTTATGTATATATGGTTCATAGTATGACAAGAGCCTGTTAGACCTCACTATTGAACATATCTAACAAAAATACAAGTTTTGAAGGTTGATATTGACATGTAAAGACCATGTATACATTCTGACTTTTCGAGCATGTTTATAGGGCCTTGAAATGCATGAAAAGCATGTTAACTTATATATATAGGTTTCATAAGGAAGCATGAATATGATAGACCTTATTAATGAACTATACTAACAAAGTATAAGCTTTGAAAGTGAACGTTGGTATGTTATGACGAGAATTAGAATCTGACATTTATGGACACATGTGATAGTACTCTTAGACTCATTCATGTGTCATGCATGTATATATACCATGATTAGTTGCCGTGATTAAAGTTTAGCATAAACAAAGCATGTTTTCAAGATGATAACAATGCTAGCTACATATATGCAATACGAGTACTCATGAGCATGACTAATACAAGTTATATGAATATCTTATGTGTTTAAAAGCGACCATGTTAGACCATATGAGTTCGTTTCCTTGAATGGCTTTAAGTATTAACTTAAGAACCTATACCATGCACGATTGGATTTGGAAAAGTTATACAAGCATGAAAGTATCCTTTAAATATGAATACATGCTACGTGATATTATATGATGTTACTTGAACCCGATTTTGACGGTTAACTTAAGGAGATGCCGTAAC
Organism: Panax stipuleanatus; assembly: GCA_020205555.1. Taxonomy (NCBI): domain Eukaryota; kingdom Viridiplantae; phylum Streptophyta; class Magnoliopsida; order Apiales; family Araliaceae; genus Panax; species Panax stipuleanatus. The sequence continues at coordinate 137,828,727 of CM035115.1, read as the reverse complement.
TTGCTAAAATGAAATATATTTAGTATTAATTGTGGCCTTATGTGATATTAATAATATGCAAGCATGTTTGCTAATTGTTGAGATCTTATATAATATGAGAATGCGTTTAAACTCTAAAGAAGGAACGTTAAGGATAGAAATTATATTCTATATAACTGTGTAGCTAGGTAAAACTTACCTTATGTGATGATCGTATATTCAAAGAGAAAATGTGAAGTTAAATTATATGACTAATGAATATCATATATATACGTAACTGTATTACGATAGGAATTCGAAAGTGTTGATTGCTTTTCGTGGATAAACTACGCTAAAGGCAAGTTCTCTTACTTACACTCTTTTAAAGTGCAAGTATCCTAACCGACGCATTTACTTTATGCAAGGAAATCTATGATTGTGAAAGTTTCCTAACTTATACTCTTTTACTATGCAAGTATCCTATCTTGTGTATTGCGAACTAGTTTCCTATTTAATCGGTTGAATTGAATTAGCATACTTGAACTCTTATTTCATTAAAGCTATTATTCATGTTGAACTTAGTATTGTTCTTGAATATTGTGAAAGTGTCTATGCCATTTGATTCGGCGGGACTTATGTTATTGAAAAGCAACCCAAACTAATTGATTGGTGCGGGATCTTGTATTTGACTGAGAAGAACAACCTTCTTTGAAGGGAATATATAAATTGTCGGAGAACCGACGTGCACACTTGAGTATGATTGATTGTTATGCATAACAAGGGTACTTTAGGCTGATCACCTGTTGTACCTGTTTTTTTGTTGGATTTTCAGTTTATTACTGTCAATTCAAGTAGAAGTTCATAGTCCGTAGTGACTACTCAGTATTCAATTATTTGAAATCTTGAATTGACTTATTATTGAATCATATTGATATTATCCTGTCTTTAGCGACTGTTATTGAGAACTGTTGATATTCTTGTTATTCTTGAGCTATCAAATCTTGCTATACCCTTTCGAGAATTGAGAATCTTATTATTCACCCTTATTGTATATTACTTGCTGGGCAATTTGTGCTCATTCTTGCTTTCCCTAAAACATTTCAGTTAAGGCAGAGCATGGCGAACCTTCGGGCATTGATAAGGGCAAGGGCAAGGCTACCAACTAGCTTATGTCTGTTATGTTTCAAATATATTAATATTGTGTGAAGATGATGAAGTAAGACTGGATTTGTTTATGTTTAAGCTTAAGTTAGATTATGTAACAAGTCGTTAATTGATCTTGCTATGTAATCTATTAAGTACTGTAGGTTGCGAGACTTGGGGGAATAATTATAATAAATCATTGTAAATTATTCTAGAATAGATTTTCCGCTGTGGTTGTGTGATATTTAGTTATCATTATTGCGATGTATTACCATGAGCACGTGATGAACCGAATTCGAGAGACCAAGTGGCGGTCCTGGAATTTGGGGGTGTCACAATCACTGTCATACTTATGATACATTTGAAAACTAAAAAAATAAAAAGTAAAGGATACTGGGGCACAAATGCCCAATGACTAACAGATGACCTATGGACTCGCTACCTCATTAAAATCATCCAGGAAAGTGAGGGTATCATCAAACTGATCAACCTAGGGCCGTCTGCCTGGAGTGGGCACATCCTACTGATCAGGGCGATAGGGTGTCTCCTGCATATCCGGGTAACGGGGGAAATGATCATCCCTACCCTGAAAGCCACCAATACCTGAGGGTCCAGCACCATGAGAGCCACCACCGCCTGACGGTCCGGTCTCATGACCCTGAGAAGCAAAAGTACTAGCTAAGGATGGGTCCAACCCATTATAACGACAGTAGGCCGACAGCTGCTCTAACTAAAGTCTTAAATCAGCAATCTGAACCTGATAAAAAGGCCCCTGAACATATGATATCTTGTCCTTCATCATGAGTGACCCTTTGACAATGTTTCCCAAGAACTAGGTAGCACGTGTCTGAGCTCCTATCGTGCGCAGGCCCCACCAAGCGATAAAGTCCTCAGAAATGATCGGACTGTCGGACAAGTGAAAACCATCATACCCCATGGTAGGAATCAATGCAACCGACGAAGATATAGGCCAAAAATGCTGAGCCGGAGGAAGATAAGGAAGGCGAATCTCCCCGGTGATGTATCAAAAAGCACGCTCCCCGAGGTAGAGCTCCCAACCTCCATCAAAAAGGAATGGAATCCGACGAGTGGATAACTGAAACTCTGGCCCTGTCCGTAAACCATCCTCAAATCCCTCGGCCAAGTCCTCTCCAGAATATGAAAGCCACACTATGTCCCAAGGTACCAGTGTCTCCAACTAAAGACGAGCATGGGTAAAGCCCTCCGCGACCGGGACCTTCGACAAAGTAGAATGATGCCATCTACGTCCCCGGGGATAAGTGTCCAAGCCTAATACGGATATGGGGCAAAGACGTGGAAGCCTCTCGTAAGCCCAGAACTGTCAATTCAAAAGAACCCTCCATTAGTCGTGGGAAAAGATAAACCAATCAAAAGTCAAATAAATGAAATTCGATCAAAAAGGACTTACCAGAAGAAATGGGTAGAATTCGACCCAGGCATCGATAACTCCCTCAAATCCCAGTCGCATCCCATGCAGGAAAGGAACGAATGTAAACGATCCCTAATCGTAGTCCCCAATGCGGTCTACTCGAACGGCCCCTACCAAGCTGAAGAGAACAGTGGAGGAGTTGTTCGCAATAAAATAACCCCTCATGATGGTCAGGAGCAGACGCCGCAAGATGCGATCCCTCTCCGCCAAATCGGTAGGCAATGGCTGCTGTAAGGTGCCTTGAGCAGTATCGATGCCCAAACATCCCGACAGAATACTACGAGCCTTGAAGGCTCGCTCCTGAGAAGAAAACCCTAAGAGGGTGCGCATCATAGTCGGAGTGATAGTCGGCTCCAAGGGCACCCTATCCCCGGTAAACTCTAAACCAGTGATGTACCTCCAGTCCATGGGACTCATCACGACCTCGTAGTCTAGCACATGGAGAGACTGACTCTGATGAAACCATCGCTCGGACAAAGCTCGCAAGTAGCCCCAAGGGCAGCGACGGGGAGCAATGGCGAAGAAAGCCTCAAATCCCCAAGAATCCACGATCGCCCTGTACTCGGGATGTAGCGAGTGATACAGAGTATATATACTGAACCATTTACCCCTAGGCTGGGTAAACTCCAGAACGTGCACGACCTCAAGGTTAATAAAACCCGTCTGTGACAGAAAGGAGAAATGAAAAAAAAAATCACGTACCTCGTTCGCCTGCAAGTGAATGGAGGGATGGCGGCTCGGATCCGTACCCAGCAAATCAGGGACATCTACCTCAATTCCAGGAAGAAATCTAGGCGCAATAGGGGGCTGAGGTGGAACCTCAGGCTCAGGAATATCCTCCTCATCCACATGAAGATGGTCCTCCCCACAAGGTCGATGAGCTGGCTCCGTCAATCTCTGTACCCGTCTGCTAATTCGAGGAGCAGGAACCTCGAAAGGAGCTCTACGTCGACGAACTCCAGATGAAACCCGCTGGGATGTAGAACGACTGTGTCCACCCGAATCCATGTCTGAACAATGAGTTCACAGGAATCAAAGCCAAGTCAGGTATATTCCTACATTATTTTAAATTTCAAATTAAATCCATGAAATATAATTTAGGTCATCACATCATGCATGTCCTACATGTGCCATTATATATGTACGTTATTTTAATCACATCCTAGTATATCCATGAATGTATCTAGGACCCTGACATCTGGCTTATGAATTTTTTTTGCCAGAGTCTCCTCTATAAAATGGACTATTCACATGCCCGAAGCATGTATTAAATCACCCTATGAGGGTATACCATCACAACCAAGCATGTAAACATCAATTTAAACTGTTATTCTAACACATATATATATATAATGAATGTCTAGATTAAATGATAAATGATAATGTATCGCATTCATAAAGTCCGTAAGATGATCTGTAGGCATGCATTGCATCATAAACACGTTTATTTAGCTGTCTATGCATACATGTTAGATATAATGCCTTTAAGAAAGGAAATACGGGTTTTCACCAATGAAAACACAAAAAAGCAGAGTCTAGACGTTACCCATAGCACATAGAAGAAATATACGGTGGCGGATCGCTACGAATCATGTCAGAATCGAGTATAAATGAAGAATAGCTCAGTTTTTGTAAAGAGAAAGTGAAGAAATCTGAATGGAATTAGTTAATGAGGCCTCCTGAGGGTATAGGCTCGATTAGGGGCAGCCTTGACCATGGTTGCTCCAGCCGTAACCATATATGCGGCTGCCATAGGTGGGCCCCGCTGCTTCCCGATTGGTAACGCGATGTCTGAAATGTGTTATTTTGGGTTCAGAGTGGTCACATTATGAAAGATGATACCTTTCCATTACAGTTTGAAACCCCAAAAATCCTAAAAATCCACTGAAATAGCAGAAGTTTGGCGAAGATCATAAATCCCGATGTCGAAAGCCGGAAGACCAGAAATTAGTTAAAATTAATACTGTATCTCAGAATTCGCCAACAACGAACCAGTGAATGCGTCGGCTCAACCCCCGACGATGGAATCCACCGATAATAAATCAGTGAAGGACTCGGCTCAACCCCTGACGATGTAATCCACTGACAACGAATCAGTGAAGGCGTCGGCTCAACCCCCGATGATGAAATCCACCGACAAAAAATCCGTGAAGACGTCGGCTCGACCCCCGACAACGAATCAGTGAAGGCATCGATAAATCCCTGATAATGTAATCCTTTGGCAACAACCCTACGCAGGTCAGAAAATCTCCGATGATGTAATCCGTTGGCAACAACCCTACGTAGGTCGGCAAATCCCTAATGATATAATCCGTTGGCAACAACCCAATGTAGGTCGGCAAATCCCCGATGATGTAATCCATTGGCAACAAACCTACGCAGGTTAAAAATTCCCTGATAATGTAATCCGTGGGCAACAACCCGACGCAGGTCGGCAAATCCCCGATGATGTAATCCGTTGGCAACAACCCGATGCATATCGGCAAATCCCCGATGATGTAATCCTTTGGCAACAACCCTATGCAGGTCGGCAAATCCCCGATGATGTAATCCATTGGCAACAACCCAACGCAGGTCGGCAAATCCTAGATGATGTAATCCATTGGCAACAACCTTACGTAGGTCAGTAAATCCCCGATGATGTAATCCGTTGGCAACAACCCTACGCAGGTCGACAAATCCTCGATGATGTAATCTGTGGGCAATAACACAACGCAGGTCGGCAAATCCACATTGATGTAATCCATTGACTACAACCCAACGCAGGTCAGCAAATCCCCGATGATGTAATCTGTTGGCAACAACCCTACGCAGGTCGGCAAATCCCCGATGTTGTAATCCGTTGACTACAACCCAATGCAGGTCGGCAAATCCCCGATGATGTAATCTGTTGGCAATAACCCTACGCAGGTCGGCAAATCCCTGATGATGTAATCCATTGGAAACAACACTATGCAGGTCGGCAAATCCCCGATGATGTAATCCATTGGCAACAACCCTACGCAGGTTGGAAAATAATCGATGATGTAATTAGTTGGCAACAACCCTACGTCGGTCGACAAATCCCCGATAATATAATCCGTTGGCAACAATCCTATGCAGGTCGGCAAATCTCCGATGACGTAATACATTGGCTATAACCCAGTGAGGGCATCGGGATGACCCCGATGGTGCAATCCATTGACTATAATTCAGTGTAGGTCAGTTAGATCCCGACAACGTAATCCTTAACTTCCCCAGCCGGGGATGTAACCCTTCTCTAAATCTCACACATCATCACATCTGTTATACATAACATTGCATCATCAAATATACCTTGTCATGCATTCTTCATGTATATTAATCTTTGTCGTGTTCATTCCATTACATTACATGAACATAACAAAGAGGGACATCTGTAGACACTCGAAATTTTGCTTTCTTTGTACTAACCTTGCAGAAGGGCAAAAGCATAATTTTTCTTCGGCGACAACCCCGAGGTAATGCAAAAGAGATAGATCATCTCGGAGACAACCCTGGGAGTGATGTAAAGGACAAATAACATCCGAACATACCATGAACCGATCGAGGATCGATGAGCTGAGACAGTGATCACCGAAAACTAACTCAGCAAACCTCGAACGACGTGCCATCAGAGATAATTCAGATAACTGATATCCAAACCTAATAAATATATCTCAACCATGAGTATCGACTTCCCGAACCCTAATCCAGTCAGAATCGATATATTCCATTTGTATTCTTCAAAGATTATCCGAAAGGCCGAGCGGCGAACTTTAACTTCTGCCAAACTGGGACCGAAGGACCACCTGCCTAGCCTATGGGGCCCACTTAGGCCAGCCTTGACCATATCTGTGGCTAGCCGTATATATGGTTGCGGCTGCCTCTAGTAGCTTATAACACCCACACTAGTTCATTTTAAAAGGAGAGAGATACATTTTAGAGAGAGAATAGACATTCTAAAGAGAAAGGGGCTCGGGTGGAACCCATCTTCACCTCTTTGAAGCTCAATCATCCCATCCAGCACATACTTAAAGCCCTACTAGTGTTCTAAGTTCATCTCAGGAGTTATAACGCTTGTTCACGCATCCCCCAAGGTAAAATAATGCACTTTCTAGCTTCAGTTCTTCGTAAATGTTGTTTAAATTATAGATTAATGAGATATCTTGTTTGAATATAGTTAAACTTGATGTATTGTAAGCATATCATATAATAGTTGATAGACTTTACGTTTTTATCAGTTATATTATGCTTATTACATTATAAATCAACCGCGAAGGCTAGATATATGATAAGTGGTTTTCATGACCACTTATTCAGATATTATCTAACTTGTTTTGTTGCTTAAACTCAAGTATCATTGTGCTTTTCATGTGTTTTTACTTTGTTTTGTAGATTTCATGTTTAGGAACTCTCTTGGTGCACAATGGGCTAAAACGACTGAAAGAATGCTAAAAGAGATGATGGCATGATAATGGAAAGGAGTCAAGTAGCTTGATGGGACTGTGATGATGCGAAGAAGCAAATGAGTCAAGAAAGCAAGAGGTGCAGGAGAACGAATGCTGCAGAAATCAAAGCACCAACAGCATTTCAGGTCCCGCGCGGCCGTACCTGCATAACAAAGGAACCACGCGCGCCCGCGCCATTGTTTTGACCAGAATCCCAGAATTTGCACCCACGCGGCCGCGCCAGCTCAGAAATTGACTAGACTTGACTTTTATTTCAGCTGATCGGGAGAGGCATATATATTAGGGCTTATGCCTATTTTGAAAGATATACAATACTCCTCCCCTTAAGGGAGCCCTAGCCCTAATTCTTCCTTTCCATCCTTTTAATTCCTTGTCTAGATTAGGTTAGGAATAGATTAGGTTAGATTTAGTTAGTTAGTTTTCTAGGGTTTAATTAGATTTAAAGATTGAAGTAATTAGATATCATCAAAGATCCAAGCTCGGAGAAAGAACACAGATTTGCATTCTCTATCCTTATACTCTCCTTGTTATCAATTTGTATTCGGATGATGTTTATTCCTTTTGTGGATGATATATTTGAGTCATTTATGACTTAGTTTATATTTTAAGATTTCAATGGAACCTTTTGAGTAGTTTACTTTGATAAGCTTCCATGATTGGTCTTATTAATTTCTATGTAGTTGTCTATTACGATTCATGCTTTAATTACTTAATTGATTAGCTACCAATTACTGTGATAACCCATATGGACTTGACAGACAAAATATGGGTTTAGATCTAATCATAGTAGCGGGGGATTGTATGTTTATATGGTGTTAGACGTATGATTTGTGCTTACGATAGACATATACCAAACTGCCGCTCGTAGTTAATAGAGAACCTGTGCTTAAACCCTATTTATTTGTAGAACGCATATACATATAGTGGTTTAGGTAATGTGGGTGTTCATGTGCATTCTATCATCTTTTAATTGTATATGATATGAATTCGGTGCATCGAAAGATGGCCGTATCTCACTTTCGCGTTCTCGGCTAACAAACTATTGCGATTAATTTGACCTAAATGGGAGTGTGTTGACTTAGATGAATCATTAGGGGAAGTTGAGATCTTATGTCTTCAGTATCTGATTTTACTCTAGGATTAATTAGTTTAAGTTTAATTACTCGTCTAGTTTTAATTTAAATCTCTTTATCGGACATTTAAATAAGACTGAGATGGTTATGGGCTAGTGATTTGGCGATCTTTTATCAATTAATTCTCCGTGGGAACGATATCTTACTTACTCTTTATTACTTGTTGACTGCGTATACTTGCGCGTAATTGTCATTATATAAATCAGACAACAAGATTTTGGCGCCATTGCCGGGGAATTAATTTGATAACTGTTTGCCAACATTGGTTTCAATCAAATTAGTCTTAATTTACACATTTTCTATTTTGTTTAATTTTCTTCCTATATTCTTTTTTCAGGTACAATGGATCTCAATGCTTATCCATGGTTTACACAAGGAAAGATCAACCAAGGGAAACGTATAATGAAGGACTCGACCCCATTGCTACACTATCAGCACAACTTGAGACTCTTTCGAGGAAGTTGGACATTGTTACAGCCCAACAGAGTCGAGAGACGACAGTGACTTATGACTATTATGCTGAAAACTATATGAGCCATCAGGACCCCATCAATTATGGACAAGAGTAGTATGGGGGTGATTACTTCAACCACGAGTATCCTAATTATCACCAAAATTTGGAGTATCACCCAACCTCTTCAGCGAGATATTATCAAGACCAATACTGCGAGCAAAGTCCAATATTAGAACCAGAACCCCCATATCAATCTCCGTGTTTACAAGAAGAACAGTCAATAATGGAATTCATGTATAGAGCCTTAGCGATCCAAGAGGAGATGATTAGGAGCCAGGAACTATGAAACCAAAATTTTTAGAATTAAATAGCCTTAATCAACAATACTCCAACCAATGAGACTCAGTACATGGATCCTGAGGCTGAAACAGAAAAGGTAAGATTAGAAAATTTGTGGGTCAATTCCATAGCATCAACAAAGGAGTTCTTGATTGAGCAAGCAAAGTCGATTCAGAATCTTCATAATTGGGCGGATCAAATTAGCACGACTTTAATAAAGGAGGAATTAATTGAGCAAGGTAGAAAGACTCAAGATATTCAGAATCCAATGCCTCAACTGTTTGAAGTCGTGAGCAATTGCCCTCAGAATACATGGTGCTATGAATTGGATGCTGAAACTGATGGAGAGCCAGAGGTGCACATGCAACTTGATGAACTGAAAGAAGGCGACATTGAGGAGACACTTGGGGATGTGGAAAATTATGAATGCGAGCCAACCGTGACGACATCCCAGGTGCCTTCTCCGCCAAAGTTGAACAAGCCAGTGAAGTTTGCACACTCTTGTCCCCTTGGTAGTCAAATTACAGGAAACTATCTTTGTGGTAGTAATCCATCCTTTAAACCATGGTGGTATAGAGAAGAGAGAATTGAAGAAGAGCCCGTTGTGTTAGTCGTGCCTCAATGCCCCAATAACTTCACAAACATAACGGAAGCAGTGCTTAGCTCCCCGAACTTCAAAATGGGGAATTCATATACATATCATATGCTAGGCGGTTTAAATTCGAAGCCCCTCATGCTGGGGAACCTCCAAACTTACACTGCAATTCTAATGGATGGAGGGTTTCTCCAATATCGTCGGGGAATCGGATAGAGATGGCAAGACAAAGTCTAGCTAAAGGACTATAAACCAAGCGCTCGATGGGACGCACCCCATCAAATTTCTCTCTTCTCCCTACTTGTTTAATTCTACGTACTTATATCCATTTCCCCCCCCCCCTATTTAATTCGTAGTAGTTTAATTTTTAGTTAAAAAATTATTTTTGAATACTCTTGGAGTTAGGAGTTCATTGCCTACATTTTTGGACTTAGGCATTGATGCGTATATTTTTGGAACTATACAGTATTGGACATATTTTGATGCACTTGCATGTTGCATATACGCACATATAGGAGTTTTTAGGAATTCATTCATACGTATATCTTCCTATATTTAATTCTCATAGTTGTACATAGTTAATATTAGTTTTGGTGATTTAGAGGGCTTAATAAATGTTGTATGCTTTTCTCAGGTCAAGGCTGCTAGAATGAATCAAAAGTTAAAAGTCCCATCCTCAATGCATGTCAAAAGCTACATATCAGAAATTTGAGGAAGGGCGTGTCATGCAGGTTGTTTCAGACTCAAGGAAAAATTCAGCAGAACTGAGCGCCACATTATTTCATGTAGCAGACGAAGCCAACTAGGGGAGTTCTTCTTTTTCCTTTTATCTCTAATGAGGACATTGCAGTTTTTAAGTTTGGGGGTATTAGGTTTGCATGTAGTGTAGTTCATGTCATTTTGCATACTGTGTTAGTTCATATAGTGTATATAGGTTATATTATATTAAAATTTGTCAAAATTTTAAAATTTTTGTTTTTGTTTTAGTCAATTGTGTAGGACATATTGCATGAATCCAGTTTTTAGTTGGGTTGTTATTTATTTGGCCTATGAGGAAACCTAAATTACTTGAATGATTGAACCGATTTGAGACTTAAGCTTGATAATATTGTCATATATGTAAATCCTTATCTGTCAGATAATGTGTAATCGGTTAGCACGATAGAGTGACCACCATGATTTGCTCAGTTTAAATTTTCACATACTTGTCTTCTGGTGGGAAATCTGTGTTTTAATGAAAGAGTTTCAGTAATCAAATAATAATAGTTAGACTGTAAAAAGCTTAAGTTCGGGGAAAAGCAGGAGGTATGCATGCTATTTGGGGAGATGGAGCGTAAGACGCACTCCCCTAGGAAAAAGAATAGAAAAATAGAAAAATGCGAGCAAAAAAAAAAGAGAATAAACACTTCGGCTACATCGAGTTCTGTGGCCTTTGATATTCGAGCAAGTAAGCCCTAGGGGTGTCTCTACACCCAAGTGCCCTAAGGCCTTGCTGTCTGGGAGTCGTTGGTCGAAAGCTCGCTACACGGGTATCATTCAAAAGCCTAAGAGGACTAGGCATTGTACAGTCGATTGTGTACACGAGAATGTGCAAAAACGCCCTCGTGAGTAAATAAAAGCTTAATGAACCTTGTTAACTCTTAGCTTAAGTAATATATGGTCTTAGTTAGAAATTATATGATTTACTGCTTTTCTTGAGTGGAAACTTTTTTTTCCCCTAAGAAGCATAGTATGTGATCTATTTGTTCTAAGGCATGTTTAATGGTTGCTAGGCACACGACGCACAATACATCAGTACTGACAGGTTTGGATTTGCAAGAATATACCTTATGATCTTGTCTTAGGTAGCTTCTTGTTTCATTATCTTGTGATTTTTTTGAGGCATTGTTTTTTGAGTTCAATACTGGATGATCCTTGGATTCGAATTCAAGATAGGATAGGTTGCATTCATTGTAGATACTGCATTGCATCTTTTGTTTGGTTTTATTTTGGGTCACTTGAGGGCAAGCAACTTTTAAGTTTGGGGGTATTTGATAAGTGGTTTTCATGACCACTTATTCAGATATTATCTAACTTGTTTTGTTGATTAAACTCAAGTATCATTGTGCTTTTCATGTGTTTTTGCTTTGTTTTATAGATTTCCTATTGAGGAACTCTCTTGGTGCGCAATGGGCTAAAATGACTAAAAGAATGCTAAAAGAGATGATGGCATGATAATGGAAAGGACTCAAGCAACTTGATGCGACTGTGATGATGCGAAGAAGAAAATGAGTCAAGAAAGCAAGAGGTGCAGGAGAGAGAATACAGCAAAAAGCAAAGCACCAGTAGCATTTTAGGTCCTGCGCGGCCGCATCGGCATAACAAAGGAACCATGATGTCCAGACCAGAATCCCAGATTTTGCATCCGTACGGCCTCGCAAAGACCAAAGCCAAATGTCGTGCGGCCGCGCCCGCTCAAAAATTAACCAGACTTGACTTTCACTTCAGCTGATCGGGAGAGACATATATATTAGGGCTTATGCCCATTTTGAAAGATATACAATACTCCTCCCCTTAAGGGAGCCCGTGCCCTAATTCTTCCTTACCTTTTCCTTTCAATTCCTTATCTAGATTAGGTTAGGAGTAGATTAGGTTAGATTTAGTTAGTTAGTTTTCTAGGGTTTAATTAGATTTGAATATTGAATCAATTGGATATCATCAAAGATCCAAGCTCGGAGAAAGAACACAGATTTGCATTCTCTATCCTTATACTCTCCTTGTTATCAATTTGTATTCGGATGATGTTAATTCCTTTTTTGGATGATATATTTGAGTCATTTATAGCTTAGTTTATATTTTGAGATTTCAATGGAACCTTTTGAGTAGTTTACTTTGATATGCTTCCATGATTGGTCTTATTGATTTCTATGTGGTTGTTTATTACGATTCATGCTTTAATTGCTTAATTAATTAGCTACCAATTACTGTGATAACCCATATGGACTTGACAGACAAAATGTGGGTTTATATCTAATCATAGTAGCGGGTGATTGTATGTTTACATGGTGTTAGACGTATGATTTATGCTTAGGATAGACATATACCGAAGTGCCACTTGTAGTCCATAGAGAATTTATGCTTAAACCCTATTTATTTGTAGACCGCATAGATATATAGTGGTTTAGGAAATGTGGGTGTTCATGTGCGTTCTATCATCTTTGGATTGTATATGATATGAATTTGGTGCATCGAAAGATGGTCGTATCTCACTTTTGTGTTCTCGGCTAACAAACTATTGCGATTAATTTAACCTAAGTGGGAGTGTGTTGACTTAGATGAATCATTAGGGGAAGTTGAGATCTCATGTCTTCATTATCTGATTTTACTCTAGGATTAATTAGTTTAAGTTTAATTACTTGTCTAGTTTTAATTTAAATCTCTTTATCGCTCGTTTAAATAAGACTGAGATAGTTATGGGCTAGTGATTTGGCGATCTTTTTTTCAGGTAATTCTCCGTGGGAACGATATCTTACTTACTCTTTATTACTTGTTGACCGCGTATACTTGCGCGTAATTGTCATTATATAAATCGAACAACAATATACCTGAATCTAAGCCTAATCTAGCCTTTGAGAGGATATTAAGCATGAAGCTTTTAACCGTGTGCTAGGATGGCTTAGATTCATGGTATATCTATGGATTTATCATTTTAAATGGTCCTGGTTATCCCGTATAACCCTAAATTTATATTTAGAGGTGAAAGTGTTGGGTTTGCTAGAAACATAATCATGCAATCAAATTACATAAACGCATCGGAAAGGATGAAAAATTAGATTTTAAAATTTCTTACAAACCCTTAACCATGATCTTTCTTGTGCATTAATTATCAGTCAATACATAGAAAGAGAAGATAGAATTATACCTTTGAAGATCCAAGCTTCCTCAGGTACAAGTTCTACTCCTTTGATTCCTTTGATTCCTCTGTAGTGGCTCCTTCCCTTGATCAATGTCAGCCACCCAAATGTTTGGCCTCTAACGGTGATCCACCAAGGAAGATGAAGAACTCAGGAAGATGGATTATTGGCTACCCCCTTGTTTCTATCTCTATAGAATATGTGTACTCCCAACCTTTGGAAAAAATCACGTACCTTATTTCTGATATAAGACTCTCTTATATAGATATTAGGTTAACCCTCCTAATCCAATTAGAATAGGGTTTTATTTAATTAATTAATTAAACACTTTTAATTAATTTATATACTAATCTTATTAGGATTGAGAGAGAGTACTAATATTATATTAATTCCTAAACTCCTTTAGAATTAAAATAATAATAATAATAATATTAATAAGACTCATCTTATTAATTTATATTTAATATTTCTAAAATATTAAATAATAAACATTAAGATATTTAATTTATTCTATCACCATAGATTAAATTAACTACACTTAATACATTATTACTATCATGCCATTTTCTTCTTAAATAATTATTCTTCCTTTTATGGTGTGACCCTTTAGGTTCTCCATATTAAATCGGTTGGGAATAAATCAATTAGAACAATTCTAATCTTATTTAAATAAATAAATTAAACTAATAATCTATTTAAGTAAATAACATTTATTCTTCAATAGGGATAAGCCTCCCTAGCGATCAAGGACTTTTTAGATAATATAGATTTCAACATTAATCATAAAAGAACCTGTGAGTTGATAGTTACCGTACAATTCAATCCTTCCACCATACAATGTCCCAATTAAATATAAGACATGGATTTACTGCCAAGTCTTAATTTATTTAATCATATGTATTTCGATTAAAAAACGCACAACTCCAAATAATGCAAATTAGAAACCTCTTTCTAATTTCATTCTACCTTAGCCAAGGATTCCTGGGTTGTCATTTAACGAATCACATAGGACATATCTCCTCTTTTACTAGAGGTGGTAGATTCTTTATTGATCATATATTATCTCCATATGCAACTCATTATACCTAAGCATATCCTATATATTCCTTAAAAGGCCTTAAGGAATAAGTCAAAGTATAATTTGTTACATACAAGATACTATGACGATCTCAAGTCCAAGGATCACTTGTACTACTATTACATTAGGAATTCCTATTGACAGGCGAGTAAAACTCCATTAGGTATTCTATAGCGAGTCACGTTCAGTGAACTTATTCTCCAATAAGCACCTACTTACTTGATTTAGTGTCTCCACACAAATGACATGAGATCAGTCATCCTCATCTAATGAGAAAGCAACATATGTACTAATCTATCTGAATTTACTAATCCCCATTTTAATAATCCCACAATTGGGAACTATTTTAGTTTTTAAGTTTTCTAATAATTTAGATCTCATTAGCATGATCTCATCATAATTCTAAAAGCATTGCTTAAAACTATGGGTTATTTACATATTATTAAAAATAGCACTATGTAGATAATAAAATGTCTTAAATGAATATTTTATTAATAAATAAATAAGATTGTTTACAAAGTATGTGCTTTATCATCATACATGATTGGCTTGTATGCACACCACTATCAAAAAGGGGGGCCGAAATGGCTTAAACGGTGATTTCAATCGATGAAATCATCTAATATCGAAGCCGTGGATATTATGTATATTTAATATCGTGCAAATCATGTCAGCCTAGGAATCCCGATGTTAAGATCCTAGAATGGATCCGACTTGATTCCCACGATGGATCAGTTTTTATGTTGTAATGTTTTAATAGCATAAATATAGTTGTATATGTAATATTTGGATCTTCAAAACGAGCTCGCGGGGTTAGTCCCGAGAAGTCAGATTCAAGATCCCGTAATAGTGAAAACCTTGATTGCAGGAGCTCAGTTCATCGAGATGGCTTACATGCCCGATGATGATCCGTCCTCTTTTTAATGCTTTTGCATGTATATCATCAAAATAATTTCTAATAAAATTACAAAGAGCTTTTGATGAAGAATAAAGCGATTCGGGGTAGATCACGTAATAAACATAAAGAATAAAAAGAAGTAGCGAAGTCCTTGATTCCTAGTATGGCAAAGGATTTGAAAACCTTACTTTCTAAAACCTCATTTCAATTTATAAATTTTGTTAAAAATAAACTTTTCATTAAATCATATCCTTCGTACCTAGGCTCAAAAGAGGTACAACACTACTTTCAAGTTACCCAAAATAAAGACTTAGAAAAACACTAATAAATCTTTCAAAATAAAACACACACACTGTAACGATTGAGATTTTATATATTAAATTGTAATATTTATTGAGTGAATAAATATTTTATGTGATTTATTTATTGAGTTAAATAAATAAATTATGTGATTGTGTGGACTGATTTAATTAAGAGTAATATTTAAATAAATTTATATGTTAGTAATGGTGTAGCATAATTGTAATTTAGTTGAGAATAATTAAATTAGATTTAAAATTATGTGCTAAGTATTTGTTGTAATTTACTAAGTATTACGTGAATTTAATTTCAAGTGTGATAATTGAGTATTATGTGAATGTTAGCTTTTATTTAATTGAATTAGAATATTGTAATTTAATTAAATAAGTATAGTATTTAATCTATGGATTAAATATTTATTAAAAAAAAGGGAAAAGGATTTTTAAGTGATTTTATCAAACAAGGCCTTAAGCTTAAAAAGTTAGTTTTTAAAATAATTCTGTTTTGGCCAAACAAGCCTTAGGGCTTTTCAAATTCAAAAGTTTTCTAACTTACCTAATTAATAATAGTTAGTATATACAATTATTATTAGGAGTTACATATTTTATGTATTATGTATTATATGTATATACTACAAGTTACTTTATTTTAGAGTTAGTCAGTTAGAGACAAAGAAAGAAAGAAAGCAGAGAAAGAGCAGAGAAGAAGAACTCAGAGAAAAGTTAGAGAAGTAGAGAAAGAAGAAGAAGGATTTCTACTTATCATCATCTTCTTCCACTCTCATAGCAAAAGGGTATCATCTTAACCCTTGTAATTGTAGAATCCATTGATATGCTAATTATATTTTCTTCTCTGTCAAACTAGGTTTTCATGAAATTGTAAAATCATGGATTTTATATGTATATGTTGTATTCATATGTAATTGTATGCCATGAAAGGATTTTCAGAATTCAATTGTCTTAAAAACAAGTTTTAAGTTATGTTCTTCAATATTTTCATAGTTTAAAACTTCTCTGTAAAAGCTTTTTGTGTAAATTATTTAATCATGATGTATATGTGTGATGTATATATATATATATATATATATATATATATATATATATATATATATATATATATTGATGACTATATATGAGTTATATTGTTGTTTTAACAATTCAATCTATGTAATTTTGATAAGCAAGAAGAATTGTGTTCATATGATTTTTGGTGAACCAATTCTTGAAAAATGGCTTTTGAAACTATCAAATTGGTGTTGATTGTGGGTTATTGTTTAAATTGATCGTGGGTTATGTTAGTATGTTAAGAATAAGAGTTATTACAATTAGAATTACTTGAATTGATTGAAAAAAGATTTCGTAATAGCAAATTTGGTCAAGAACGCTTAATATGGTGTTTTCTTCGAATAAATCATGAAATCTTGGTTTTGATCAGGTGTTGTAAGAATTATGCATGTTATAATCATGTTAAAGAGTTCAAAATATTGTTGTTAGCAAGTTTCATGTTAATAATGTTGAGAAAAATCGAATCCGGTGTGAAGAAATAAGCCAAATTGGCTTATTTCTCTGCCAATTCGCGAACCGGCACTTCCACCAGAGGATGGACCCGCCCCAGCGGGGCTTTGTGCCTTGTACCACCCGCCCTAGTGGGTTAGCATGCTGTCCGGGAAGTTTGGTTTTTGCTTTTTGAGTTTTCATGCCCCGTTTGTTTAGCTAACTTATTTCTATGACTTGATAAGTGTAATAGGTAATAAGATAACATACTTTTGATGTGTTTAAGATAGATTGAAGTTTTATATGAATGTGTTACATGTGTATGAGTGTGTTACTTTCATAAGGTACACCGCACGATTCAAAGTGTTAGAAGCTTATGAATGTATGTCGTGAGTATAGACTCACGTATGTGGCTAGTTAGCAACCTATGTCGTAAACAACGTTGTGAGTTGGACTTGAGTATGAAGTTCAACAGTTTAAACGTTGTAGTTGGGTACTAATAGATGTTTTGAACATAATGTGAATGTGTAGGGTAATTGTGGAAGTGATTGTAGTTATTAAAGTGTAGCTTGCGCTTGAGGCAAGTTCGCTAATCCTTATTCTTATATGTTAAGCAAGTTTCTATTTCTAAACTCGTTATTTACTTTGTACAAGCTTTCTAAACTATTCTTGTACGCTATGCAAGCTTTTTCAATGCATCTTTTTATTGTGCAAGTTCTTTAACCCTTGCTCTATATGTCATGCAAGTTTACTTTCAATTCTTAACTTGTTATGTATTGTACAAGTTATATTGTATTCCAAGGTTCATAATGCAATTATTGTCATGGTGTTGTGATCTTGACTTAATTGTTCAAGCAAGATCTACTTATTCTTTCAGTTGCTTTAAGTTATTTCTAAAGCATGTTTACTTATTATGTAGATTGTTTCTATATCTTACAATTGGTTCATGATTCTTATATTATTGAATTGTTAAAGTATTGTGAGTCGATTCAACTACTCCTTAGTTGATGATAGTTGAAATTCCAAAGTTCCTTTACCTATCCAAACCAAACTTTCTTTTGTGCGGACTTGTATTCAATTACTGAGAATGAACAACCCTATTTATTAGGGGGTATTTATGCGAAAGCGTTAAATGTTTGTGCACAATACATGGTACGAAGGGCTGATCCCCCTGAGTACGAGTTGAAGATCCATAGTCTTAATGATTGTTAAAGGTTTAAATAGAAATATTTATAACCTAGGAAAAAGTTCAAGGTTGTATGACCCTCAGATAAGTTCTATATTCGAATTTTAAAGATGGTGAAAGAATTATTATTCAATTCTTTATTTTAATGAAAGCAAAGTTATTCAACCTCTTTTGAAACTATTCAGTTATGTCATATCATTGTTGTATTTCAAGTGAGCTTTTGTTTGCTCACTCTTGCATGTTTTACAACCCCTTGCAGTTGAAACCAAGAATGTTGACATTCCGTCAACAAGTAAAGGAAAATGAAAGATGAGAAAGTGAAGGCTTGTTGTTTCAAATTTTATTGTAATAAGATTTAGTTGATGATATTTTATTTTCGTATTTACTTTGTTTGATGTTATAGTTTAGTTAACCCTGGGATTTTATTTGGACAAGTTGTAATCCTTTGTCAAGGAAGATTTTATTTAAGTTTTATGAAGGTTGTAATTGGTTGCAATTCTTTATTATTGGGTAGATATATGTTTTAAATAGAAAGTGAACACCAAATTATGTGGAAACAAAGTACCCAAATTTGGGGGTGTCACAGGTTGGTATCAAAGCAGTAGGTTATAAACCATAGGTGGGGGGGGGGAACCTTAGGTAGTAGCCTTGTAGTAAGATCGAAAAGATAGTGGTGATAGGTAAAGATAATAAACTACCTTATGTGCTATGTGTTTAGGTTTAGGTATTCGAAGAGTGACGACTCGATATCACGTAATAATAAACTTTAAAATTCTTTTGTCAGGATGACGAACATTGGAGAGTCCAGTCAAGCTAGAGAGGATGTACCTCAGGTGCCTAGAGAGGAGGAACTCCGAGACATCCATGTTGTCTGGGAGAAGCTGGTTAGGAGAGAGCCATCTCCAGTGATCACCGTAGCTGGTCAGGAGCGTGAGCTGACACCTATTCCAAAGGAAGAGGATGAGGATGAGTCTGAAGAGGAGGAAGAGGTTCCCGAAGAGGAATTTTCACCTCACTCTGTTAGTGCTGAGATGTACGAGGCGGTTTATGACAGTAATTTGGAGCTACATGGTCGAGTCGAAGAGCTCGAAGAAACCATCCAGCAGCGGGACGAGACTATCGAAGAGATAGCTAGTGACTTAGGAGAAGTGCAGTGGAAGCTAATCCACGTAGAGAATGATTGAGACGAGGCCCGAGCTGAGCTAGCAAAGCTGAAGCAAGACATCCAAGAGGAGTCAACAAAGCGTGCCAGAGCTGAGGAAACAAGCTTGAGGGCTACTCAACGAGCCGATCGAGCTGAAGAAGATGTTGAAACCAAGAGAGCCAAGCTAAGAAAAACAGAATACGCTTTCCATACAGCCATAGATAGGGCCCAGGATGGTATCTTCTATTACCCAGCTCAGTTCGAAGGTTTACCGTGGTATGTGGTGGACCGAAGGACAGCATTTTGGGTGATGGAGGAAGAACGCAGAGAGGCTGTGCGACGTCTTAATATTCCTAGACATTAGAGCTTTTAAAGTATGTGTTTCTTTTTGTATTTAATAAATGTAAATCCCATAGTTTTAGATAATAATGGGATAAAGTGATGATGTTGTCCTGTAACTTGTTCCAGTTCAGGAAAGTTAATATAAATAGCAAAAAATCTATCTATCCTATGTTTTTAAAACTATGAGTAATGAATAAAAGAATTTTATGGATGCGCTATGTGTTCATATATAAATTGAGTTATTTAAATGTTTAAGCTGAACTTAAATACTTAAGAATTGAATAAAGGAGCTAATAATAATTTTTCTTAATAGAAAATGCCTCCTAGAAGAAGACCAATACGTCAAAACCCCAAGGGTTCGACGAATAACAACAACAATAACGATGGAACAAACCCTAACTTGGTTCAGTAGTTAGTGAACCTACTGATAGGAGCAATGGAGAATCAGCCGCAAGTGCAGGGTACTACATTTAAGGAATTCAAGGCAGTAGGGCCGCTTGAATTCAAGGGATCGACAAACCCGATAGATGCACAGACGTGGGTTATGGAAATAGAGAAGGTATTCGACGTAACTAGAGTCGGTGAAGACCATAAAATGGCATTCGCAACTTTCATGTTGAAGTCAGATGCTAGATTCTGGTGGCAGGGTAATAAGACCAGAGAAGGCCAAGGAGTCATACTGTGGGTATATTTTAAAGATATGTTCTTTGAAATGTACTTCCCTGTGAGTTCGCAGGACCAGATGGAGGTCCAATTCTTAGATCTTAAGTAGGGGGGATGACAGTGTCGGAATACGCTGCAAAGTTCAACGAGTTGGCCAGGTTCGCTACATACCAAGTCTGCACGGATGCTAGGAAGGCGAGAAGGTTTGAGCGGGTCTGAAACCCTGGCTTTACAGCAAGGTCTGTATGTTCCAACTGTACATGTTTGCAGCTGTGCTAGAAAAGGCCATACTTGCTGAGGGAGGAAGCGACGCGGTGACTAAGTTTAACCAAGAGAAGAAGAAGTATGAGACAAAAAACAAGGCTGGTGGTAGCGGGTCTATCCATCAGAAAAGGAAGTGGAACGACAGTACCTCTGCTGGGAGTCAGCAGGGAGGCTAACAGAAGAGGAAGTTCGAAGCATGTGCTACATGCGGGAAGACTCACACTGGAGTGTGCATGAAAGGAAAACGTGTGTGTTACAACTATGGTCAGGAAAGCCACATCGCGCCAAATTACCCAAACCAGAAGAAGGGAGCTTGCTATACATGTGGATCCAAGGATCACATGGCTCGCAACTGCCCTAAGAAGCCAGCGGCAGGGTCAGCAGGGAATGGAGGAAATGGCAGCGGCAGCACTCTGACTATTGCTGGACTGTCGCCACTGCAAGTCGTTCGACCCACAGCCTGCACGTTCAACATGACGATGCAAGACGTGATGCAATCAAAAGATGTGGTGTCAGGTATTATTTCGATCAATAGTATAAATGCATGTGCATTATTTGATTCTGGTGCTACTTGTTCATTCATATCTGATGATTTTGCTAAAATGCTAATCATCAAAAAGTGTTTTTCAATATTTTGAAAATTCGAAGGACGCATAAAAATTAATCGGTAGAGGAAGGACGAAATATCCAAAAATATTTGGATTATGAGAAACGCACTTTTTCAAACTGTTGGACGAATTTCGAAAGACGAAACCAAGAAGCTTCCAGGGGAAGCTTCGTGAATAGTGAGGAGGTGTAAATAGTGAGAAGGTGGGGGTAAAATGGTAAAAAACTACAAAATGACCAACATGCCCCTAGCCTTGAAAATTAATATAAATCAAGCTTAAGCTCATTTGTTTGGTTAGAAAATTTTAACCAACACTTGAGTGAGAGAGAGAAGTTAGCATGGGGAAGAAAGGAAATGGAAGAGGAAAAGCTAGCAATCTTGCAAGCTTTGTCCAACGGAAGAAGATTAAAGAAGAAAGGTAATCCAAAATCTTACCGTAATCTAATTTTCTTTAAGTTTTATATGTCAAATACATAGCTTAATGAAAATAGAAGTAAGAGTTGTTAAGAAATAATTTTATTATGGTTGAATCATAAGGAAATGAAGAAATAGGAATTTGAAGTTTAGTTTATAAACTTCTTTAAAAGCTTTCATAGAAGGCATTAATTGCTTGATGTTAATGGACGATTCAGATGAGTTATATGAACTCTCTGATGTTATAAGGATGAATTATAAAAATTATAACGTTAAAATACGAGAAAATGTAAAATCGTAATCATAATATCAATTAAAAACGAAGAACGAATGAAGAACACGAAGAACGCGAAGAACGCGGTAAGAACATTGTTGGTGGGCAAATTTAAAACCATCTAATTATAGCTTGTTTTTGGTGGACAAGTTTAAAACCATCGTATATATTTTTTCTTGGTTAGGAATGGTAGAAACGTTCAGGAAGAACGGATCGAAATTAGCTAATAACGGAGTTATGACAAAATTTTGTAAAAGACGAACGAAATGTAGAAAGTATGTAAGTGAACCCGAATGAGTAGGGTTTCCTAATAATGTAAGAAAACGTAGAAAATGTGAGTCGTGGACTCAAGAACGAACGAATTCTGGGTTCAGATAGACGAATTACGGACGAACAAAAATTTAACGTAAAGTTAAAAAACTTAGCGAGGGAGGACTTTCGAGCTAATTTTATGGTTAGTTAGAAACTCAGAAAATAATTTTTATCCAGATGGATGTGTAGTAGGTGTTGCAAGGTTTCCAACGCCTCCAAAACGGACCAATTTCAATAGCGGGAGTAGAAGTTATGACGTCGCGAAGTAGGCGTCTCAAACTTGTTCAACACTCAGAAAAAAAAAAATTGAGTTCTAAGGGAGGTGCCGCATCGCCGCCCAGTAAAGGGGAACTGGCGCCGTAGTGCCGTGTCTGGGGCTCAGCTGCTGCAAAGTGGCGCCTCAGCGCCGAATTTAAAGGGGAGAGTGGCGCCACAACGCCTTTAACCCGAAAATTTTTGACTGGATATTTTTATTGTCCAACTTTTTGGATGGTAATTAAGGGGCAAACATAAATGCAATGTTCATGAAAAGAAATGTCTAGAATGTTGAGTAGAATCTTGAGTTTGACGATTAAACGTCGAATTAAGCTTATAAAACGACAAACGCAAAATATATAACCGATATTCGGGGACCGTATTCGCGTTAAACCAACGTATGGGATTGCTATAATTGTGATTCCTTGGACGTTGAATGAAGAGGTTGACTTATAACATTTCAATGTTATAATGTTGTAATAAGAGTTAAGTGTAAAGCGTATAGATGCTATAACCGTAATGTAATTACGATGGACGATCTGTCTTAGCATATGAAGCATTGTATGGCTTAGACATTATGAGAGGATGATGAACGTGATGTTTATGTAGTGGATCACTCTTGAGAGTGATTAAAACCTTAAGTAAAGGTTGAATGGGAGTTTAAAACACGAACAACATGAACGATCCTCGTGAATCGTATTCGCGTCGAGCGAACGTTCTAAGTATACATTAGTTTTATGACTTAAACATTGATGAGTGTAGTAAGTAAGATGTGTAATCATCAAGAAAGCCGTAACGAACGGTAATAAGATTAATAAAAGTCCAAGTGTGAATAGGATAACGAGCGTAGAATGAAGTGTAAGCGTTAGAACACTTAAGCTGACATAAAGGTATTGAGTGTACGCGTGAATTAAACGTGCATAACTTACACACCGTGTATGGTTTGAACGTGAGATAATGAAGAGTAATGTATAACGTTAAACAAGCCGAGTTAGTGATAATAACGTGAATAACGTTCTGAGTCAAATGGGCTGAACATTGTAAGATATGAAGATAAGGTAATGTAAAATGTATAAAAGTTATGAACGTATTGTCTTAACCTTGAGAATTCATTCTCGGCATACAAATGACTGTATGACCTAGACGTTAATGAATAAATCCTGAGGAATGGCATTTAGTTGCCAGAAAGCCATAAGGAATGGGAAATGAACTTAACAAACATTATAGTTTTAATGATTCGGATAAGTTACGATAAGAAGGTAAGAATAAGAAGCTAAGTTTAAGTTGTGGTATAATTGTACTCTTTAATAGTTGATGTATGGTATCTGGACTAAACGATTTTGGTAGAGAGCAACGGTTAATACGAACTAGCAACCGATCTAACTCGTTGTGAAAGATAGTGTAGACGAGACGGGAAACTAGTTTGTTGGTTATTTGTGGGAAACCACTTAGCGTGCCATATTAAACACTGTTAGAGACTCAATGTGTGCTAGGTGTGAAGTTGTGGATACGTATGCTGAAAAGGTGATCCTTTTCACATATGTGGATGTATAGGATGAGTTAAGTCCTAGAAATGTTATAAGAAGAAGATGAGAATGTAAATCTATAGTAAAAGATGGTTATAAGGTTTATGCCATCTTCGTATGTCATAATACCGAATGAATGAAAGTAAAGTTAGTCACGTAAACTTAAATTACAAGAACGCGAGCCATAGGAGATAAATTTAAGTTTAAACCAATGCGTAAATCAAGTATATGACTAATTAGTGTATGTGCTATTTCCTTATGTGATATATAGGAATTGCGGTAGATAGTTCAACGTAAACTAAGCTATAGTTGTACTTAAGGAAAGTTTCCAAACTTCATTCATATTTCAAATAAATGCTAATTTCTTAAACTTTCTCATATGTTGGTCTTGAGAAGTTTTACTTATGTGCAAATGTGTGATATTTGTGCAAAGTGGTTATGTATGAGGCCTTGTACCAAACTTTCAACACTTATGTATTTCTGTGAAATAAATTATTGTATGATTGAACGGGTTAATGTGGTATAGTTCTATTGGTGAACTGTTCAGATTAAGTCTGTGCTAATGATTCTAGCCAGACTAAATGTAGGGTATGGGGAAGTAAATGTGATTAATGTTTTAAAATGATAAGAATCAGAGTTTTTCCTATTATTCGAACTGCTTTATAATCTTTGTTCGGTTATTGAAGTTTAAAAAGAATACGTTATTTTTGCTTAGTTTTTATTCAACTGCTTTAACTTGTTGAGTAATTGAATGCTCACTCTTGCTTTAAATAAAAACATTTTCAACGAACGACATTAGTATGAACTTAAGGATTCCGTAAATAACAAGCTGACTGGTGTCTTGCTGAGGTGCTGTTCATTTTATGAACGAGCGTGAAGATCAAGCCAAGACTTGTAGTATAGAATAGTTAGTTAAACTATAAAGTAGTTTAGCGAACTATTATTTATTCTTTGTGGTGGATAAAAGTCACACTTACAAGATGTAAAGAATAATGTAATTAGCATTATTTATAATGAACGAGGTTTTAACGTAATAAAACCTAAGATTTGAGATCTATGTTGTTATATTTAGTTGTATAATGATTTAAGTTTGGAATGAGATGTACTCGTGATGTACTGAATCCGGGTGTGAAGATAGACCAAATTTTGGGGCGTCACAATTGGTATAAAAGCTGATAGGTTATAAACCTTATGTATGAGTACCTAAGGCTAGAATCTGAGAGAGAAGGATAAGAAAATCATTGAGTTAACGATTAAGGAAGAAGATCACTACGTGATCTCATTAAATCGTGAATAACATATATTCTGTTAAACAGTGAATGATTTATAGTTAAACGCTATAAATGAATAGTACTATGAAGTAGTACGAGAAGAAGAACTCAAAAGAGTTGTAGAGGATAAGGTATGAATTAAAGAAAATTCGTATCAAGTAAAAGAAGATTAGAATATTGTGAAATTTCAATTGGTGTACTCATGTGATAGCTGAGTTGTACGAACTTTTGTTATGGACAGGAGTTTGTGCTTTGGGGTAATAACCACTTAGTTTATTAAAGTGATAGTTATTGGAATAGTAATGTCGCACTATCAACATGTATATGACGAGAAGGTGAATCTTTTCTCATGTGTATATTAGATAGTAGAATGTATTAAGATAGGTGCGAGTTCTTGAAACCCATACTTATGAAAAGTTTGTGACTCATAGTTATATGCTATGTTTTCGAGCCTCTAAGCGTATGGAAAGTCCTTGATTTGTTCTTGGATTACATATTGCGAAGATAAGTTCTTAAACACATATGGTTGTGGAAAGTTCCTAAACACATAAAGTGTGGTAAGTTGATGAACTATACTATGGTATAGGAATGTTTAGACTGAGAATAAGTTATTTTCAGTAAAAGTAGCATTGAAGGTGCTAGAAGAACTTAGAATTGTCACAAGTATGACAATGAAGGAAGATGAAGAAAGTAAGTTTTCCAAGTCTTCTAACTATGCTAGATTTCAAAATTTATTGACATTGTCCTAAAGAGTACATGTTTAAGAAAATGATATTGGTTCAAATTTTGGAATCAATTAATTTTAAAAGAACTATTCTTTGTATGTCTATGCTAAATCGTTTCAGCTAGACAGAAATTGATTTGAAATATCAAAATAAATTTTATATCATCAGTGCATTTGATGTAGAGATGGTAAAAAGATGGAGTTATTAATGCATTTGAACCTAGTGTTGGATGTGATCTTTGGATCAACAACCCGCTATGATATTATGTAGAATGATGAAGTCATAAACTGACAAAGTCCTCAACGTGCTGTGAAACAGTACGGTATCATGATGTCATAAAACATTTTGAAGTATTGTGAAAGAATTTAAAGAAGTAGTCGATGCCAATTGATTTGACTAGATGAATGTTTTAGGTGACGTCCAATTTATTGGTATGGTCTAAGCTATTTGATTTGTCTAGACGGATGGTATGTCATGTTTAAAAGAAAATTGATCTTTCTTTGAGAAGTTACGCCAAACCAAATTGTTTTGGTGCAGAATCTGATGATTAAGTCTGAGGTGAACAAACTCTAAAATGGCGTTATACGATAGGTTGATCACCTACGTATGGAAGAGGTATTTTGCTTTCTTGGTGATTGTAAACTAGCCGTAATAGAATGGTTTACGGTGAAATGCTGTTAAACCTAGTAAAAGTTCATGGTCAATACGACCCCTCAACAAAGTATGAAATGTTTTAAAGGAATCCTTATATTTCTCGTTATTCATTTAACTTCATAATTCTTGATAAATTGTGGAGACTCTGGAATGTTTCAAAGATAAGAACTTCCTTGAAGAGAAGTTGAGAGATTAGTATGCTAAAATTTTGAGGACAAAATTCAGTGAAGAAGGGGTGAATGTGATATCCCGAATGATTGTAAGAATAGTTAAGTAATAAGTTTAACTATTGACGATTATGTTGGAAGAAATAAGATGTTGACGTTATTCAACGAGAAGGAGAAGAAGTAAGATTAAAACCTTTGATAAAGGTTGTACGGATAGAGCATCCGGGTATGGATGTGGTTTTAGAAATTTCGAGGACGGAATTTTTATAAGGGGGGAATAATGTGACAACCCGAAAAATCAGATAATCTAGAAAATTAAGTTTAAAGAATTATTAATTAATAAAATAGATTTTTATTAAATATATTCTATGTTATATGTTTATTAATCGTTTTAGGACCTAGGATGATTATAAAATGGGAAGATTCTAGCTACGAGCTAAACTGAATGAGTAAGAATTTTCAAGACAAAAATAAAATACTTTCGGGGAAAAAAATATTTTTAAGAAAAAGACGAAAGAGGCACTATGCACCCGACAAAACCTAAAAGTTAGGGTTAGAATAACTTAGGCATTTCTAAGAGTTCGGTGTGTCGTAATGACATTATGTCTGAAGATTTGCCGGTAACATATCGTGAAAAGTTATGTTAGCCGATAAAAGTTTTCTCGAAAAATGTGCAGAAATCAGACAAAATAAAAACGACGAAAAGTACTGTTATGTACTTTTCATTTGTTTAACTATGTTGTGGGAAATGTGACAGAAAACACTAATCATCAAAAAATATTTTTTAGTTTTTTGAAGTTTCGAAGAACGCGTAAAAGTTAATCGGTAGAGGAAAGACGAAATATCCAAAAATATTTGGATTCTGAGAAACAAACTTTTTCTAACTGTCGGACGAATTTCGAAGATGGAAAGTGAGGGGAAGCTTCGTCAATAGTGATGAGGTGTGAATAGTGAGGAGGTGGGGATAAAATGGTAAAAAGCCGCCAAATGACCAAAATGCCACTAGCCTTAAAAATCAATATAAACGAAGCATAAGCTCATTTGTTTGGTTAGAAAATTTCAACCAACACTTGAGAGAGAGAGATAGAGAGAGAGAAGTTTGCATTGGGAAGAAAGGAAAAGAAAGAGGAAAAGCTAGCAATCTTGCAAGCTTTGTCCAACGGAAGAAGATTAAAGAAGAAAGGTAATCCAATACCTTATCGTAATCTAATTTTCTTTAAGTTTTATATGTCAAATACATATCATAATGAAAAAAGAAGTAAAGGATTTTAAGAAATGATTTCCTTATGTTTGAATCATAAGGAAATAAAGAAATAGGAATTTAAAGTTTAGTTTATAAACTTCTTTAAAAGCTTTCATAGAAAGTATGAATTGTTGGATGTTAATGGACGATTTGGATGAGTTATATGAACTCTCCAACGTTATAAGGATGAATTATTAAACTTATAGCGTTAAAATACGAGAAAACGTAAAATCGTTATCATAATATCGATTAAAAACGAAGAACGAATGCAGAACATGAAGAACGAATGAAGAATGCGATAAGAACGTTGTTTGTGAACAAATTTAAAACCATCTAATTAGAGCTTATTGTTGATGGACAAGTTTAAAACCATCGTATATATGCTTTCTTGGTTAGGAATGGTAGAAACATTAATGAAGAACGGATCAAAATTAGCTAATAACGGAGTTTTGGCAAAATTTCATAAAAGATGAACGCAACATAGAAAGTATGTAGGTGAACCAGAATGAGCAGGGTTTCCTAAGAATGTAAGAAAACGTAAAAAACGTGAGACGTGGACTCAAGAACGAACAAATTCCGTGATCAGATGGACGAATTACGAAAGAACGAGAATTTAACATACAGTTGAAAAACTTAGCGAGAGAGGACTTTCAAGCTAATTAGAAACTCAAAAAAATTAATTTTATTCTAGGGGTGTGTAGTAGGTGTTGCAGGATTTCCAACGCCTCCGAAATGGACCAATTCTGATATCAGAAGTAGAAGTTATGACGTCGCGAAGTAGGCGTCTCAAACTTGTTCAACACTCAGGAAAAAAATTGAGCTCTAAGGGAGGCGCCGCAGCGCCGCCCTGTAAAGGGGAACTGGCGTCGCAACGCCGGGTCCGATGCTCAGCTGCTGCAAAGTGGCGCCGTAGTGTTAGGTTTGTAAGATTCATGGACACAATCATATTGCATAAAATTAGCGGAAGCATGGTAAATCAGAGTTTTAAAATTTTACAAACCATATACACGGATCTTCCTTTATGCACAGTTATTAATTAAAACAAAATAAATATAGATTATATTCATACCCTCGTAGAAACTAGCTTCCTCAGGTACGAGTTCAACTCCAATTCCTTTTCGTAATCAACTTGAATCCACCGGGTTGATTCCTTCCTTGGATCAACGTTAGTTACCCAAGTGTTTGACCTCTAGAGGTGATCCACCAAGAAAGAACAAGAATTCAAGAAATATGGTGTTTGGCTAAACCCTAGTTTTTATCTCTATAGAATTATGTGTACTCTCCCAACTCTTGGAAAGATCATCAACCCCAAATCAAAATAAGACTCATCTTATTTATAAATGTAGGCAACCCTCCTAAACAATTTAGGATTAGGGTTTCATATTAATTAATTAAACTCCTTTATTTAATTAGGATTCTCAATCCTATTAGGAATAACTAATTAAACTCTTTAATTTATTAGCCTCCTAATCTTATTAGGAATATAAATATATGAGAGAGTATCTTATTAATTAATTTCCAAACTTCTTCAGGAATTAAATAATAATAATAATAATAATAATAATAATAATAATAATAATAATAATAATAATAATAATAATAATAATATTAAGACTCCTCTTATTAATTTATATTTAATATTTCTAAAATATTAAATAATAAATATTAAGCTATTTAATTTATTCTATCACTATAGATTAAATTAAATATACTTAACTTATTATTACGATTATGTCATTTGTTTCTTTAATAAATATTCTTCCTTTTATGGTGTGACCCTTTAGGTTTTTCATATTAAACCGAATGTGAATAAATTAATTAGAATAATTTTAATCTTTTTTAAATAAATAAATAAAACAAATAATTCATTTAAATAAATAACATTTATTCTACAATAAGGATAAGTCTCCTTAGCGATCAACGACTTTCCAGATAATATAGATTTCAACATTAATCATAAAAGAACCTTTGAGTAAATATTTATCGTACAATTCAATCTTTCTACCATATAATGTCTCAATTAAATATAAGACATAGAATTACTGTCAAGTCTTATTTTATTTAATTATATGTATTTCGATCCTTAAATGCACAACTCCAAATAATGCAAAATAGAAACTCCTTTCTAATTTCATTCCACCTTGGCCAAGGATTCCTGAGTTGTCATTTATCGAATCACATAGGACATATCTCTTTTTTTACTAAAAGTGGTAGATTCTTTATTGATCATTCATTATCTCTATATATAACTTATTACACTCAATCATATCCTTTGATATACCCTAAGGGTCTTAAGGGCCATGTTAAAGTATAACTTATTATACACAAGATATTATGATGAGCTCAAGTCTAAGGATCACTTGTACTACTATCACTACAGGAATTTCTATTTATAGGCAAGTAAAACTCCATTAGATATTCCTTAGCGAGTCACGTTCGGTGAACTTATTCTCCAATAAGCACCTACATACTTGCTTTAGTGTCTCCACAGAAATGATTATGAAATCAATCATCCTCATCCAATAAACAAACAACGTATGTACCAATCTATCCAGATTCACTAATCCTTTTTTTAGTAATCCAACGATTGGGAATAATTTTAGTTTTAAGCTATCTAAGAATTTAGATCTCATTAGTATGATCATCATCGTAATTCTAAAAGCATTGCTTAAAACTATGGATTTATCACATGTTATAATAACAACATTATGTAGATAATTAAATGCATTTAATTAAATAATACTTTTATTAATAAATGAATAAGATTGTTACAAAGTATATGCTTTATCATCAAACATCATTGGCTTGTGTGTATACTACTTTCAATCTCCCACTTGCACTAAAGCCAATCGCCATGGTATCTAATACCATTCTTCTCTAAGTGACGATTATCCTGCTGCTGGATAAGCTTCAGTAAATAGATATGTAATGTTGTTCTTGAGAGTTCAATATCTCTATAGTGACTTCTCCTTTTCAATGATTCCTTTAATCAAATGAAAGTGTCAAAACACATGTTTGGATCCAAGATGAGACTTAAGAACTATTCCTAGTTCTGTAATAAACTTTTCATCTGAAAAATCAACTTGCAGCTTCATTTACATCTATATACTTTGTCTTTTTCACTAAATAACAACTCTTTGCTGTTTGGAACCTTCAAGGTAATAACTTACCCTAAAGTGGATTTGTTTTGGTTTTGGTCAGTCTGAAAAAACTTGAGTCTGTTTAGTCCTCTAGTTTTAATTTAGAACCATCATGAATCATGATTACATCTTTAGTGTCGGTTAAGTACTTTAAGATGTTTGTCACTGTCTTACAATGATCTTCTCCAGAATATGACTGATCAACATCAAGTCTGTTGGGTTTGTAAAAAGTCTTGACGCAATCAAATTGCAGAAAATAGCGGAAACATGGTGTATCAGAGATTTAAATTTTTTTACAAAACCATTACCCAGATCATCCTTTATGCATAGTATTAATTTAAAAAGATAAACAAGAAGTTATGGAATTCATACCCTTGTAGAACGAAGCTTCCACAGGTACAAGTTCAACTCCTTGTCCTTCGCGATCTCCTTGAATATTCGGGATTAATTCCTTCCTTTGATCAACGTTAGCTACCCAAGTGTTTGGCCTCTAGAGGTGATCTACCAAGAAAGAGAAATTATTCAAGGAGGGTGGTTGGCTAAACCCTAGTTTTTCTATCCTCTATAGAAAATGATTACTCTCCAACAATTAGAATTGCATCAACTAATATCTAACATAAGACTACTCTTATATAGATATTAGTCAACCCTTCTAATTTTATTAGACATAGGGTTTCATTTAATTAATTAAACTCCTTTAATTAATTAGGCTTCCCAACATATATTGAGATTAATTAATTAAACTCCTTTAAATAATTTGCCTTCTAATCTTATTAGGAATAAATAAGAGTACTAATATTAAATTAATTATTACACTCCTTTAGAAATTAAAATAATAATAATTGTAATAATATTAATAAGACTCCTATTATTAATTTATATTTAATATTTTTAAAATATTAAATAATAAATATTAAGCTATTTAGTTTATTCTATCACTATAGATTAAATTAATTACACTTAATGCATTATTACGATTATGCCATTATCTTCTTAAACAATTATTCTTTCTTTTATGATGTGACCATTTAGGTTCTCCATATTAAACCGATTGTGAATAAATCAATTAGAACAATTCTAATCTTATTTAAATAAATAAATTAAACTAATAATCTATTTAAATAAATAATATTTATTCTAAAATAGGGATAAGCCTCCCTAGCGATCAACGACTTTCTAGATAATATAGATTTCAACATTAATCATAAAAGAACCTGTGGGTAATAGTTACCGTATAATTCAATCCTTCTACCATACAATGTCCCAATTAAATATAAGACATGGAATTACTGTCAAGTCTTATTTTATTTAATTATATGTATTTCGATTAGAAAATGCAAAACTTCAAAAAATACAAATTAAAAACTTCTTTCTAATTTTATTCTGTCTTGGCCAAGGACTACTTAGTTGTCATTTAACGAATCACATAAGACATATATCTTCTTTTAGTAGAAGTGGTAGATTCTTTATTGACCATTCATTATCTCCATATGTAATTTATTTAACCCAAGAATACCCTTTGATATTCTCAAAGGGTCTTAAGGAATAAGTCAAAGTATAATTAATTACACACAAGATACTATAATGACCTCAAGTCCAAGGATCACTTGTACTACTATCACATTAGGAATTCCTATTGACAGGCAAGTAAAACTCCATTAGGTATTTCATAGCAAGTCACGTTCAGTGAACTTATTCTCCAATAAGCACCTACATACTTGCTTTAGTGTCTCCACATAAATGATCATGAGATCAATCATCCTCATCCAATGAGCAAGCAACATATGTACCAATCTATCCAGATTTACTAATCCCCTTTTTAGTAATCTAACGATTAGGAACTATTTTAGTTTTAAGCTTTCTAAGAATTTAGATCTCATTAGCATGATCAACATCATGATTCTAAAAGCATTGCTTAAAACTATGAGTTATTTACATATTCTAAAAATAGCATCATGTAGATAATTAAATGCCTTTAATAAATAAATACTTTTATTAATAAATAATTAAGATTGTTTACAAAGTATGTGCGTTATCATTATACATGATTAGCTTGTATGCACACTACTATCAAAGTCTCGTACATTTCATTGCATACAAGATAGTAACTCATGCAATCTCTCTTTTATTGAGGATAATTTTATAGAGATACACTCCATGACTCATCATCATGAGACATCTCTTGGAGTTTGCTATGCTGAACGCCTTTAGCATCAAATGAATATACATTCCTTAGGTTAAATCGAGCATCCTTTTAAATCTATCTATATAGATTTATATCCCCAATTTAGGATGTTCTACCCTAATCATTCATGAAGGAATGTTTAGACAACTTTTTCTTCACTGATTATAGCACTGGTATGTCATTCCTTATTAGTAATATATCAACATATAATAATAGAAAAGTCACAGCGCTCGCCCTTTTGTACACACTAGGTTCATTCTCATTTTTGATAAAATCAAACTCTTTTGATTGTCTCATCAAAATGAATGCTCCATCTTTGAGAAGCTTGCTTCAATCCATAAATAGATTGTTGTAGCTCATTTACATGATTTTCTTCAACCATTGAAACAAATCCATCTGGTTGTATCATACATACATTATCCTCTAATAATATATATTTGAGGAAGGGCGTCTCCACGTCTATTTGCCAGATCTAGTAATATTAAGTTGCAATCGCAAGTAAAATCTAAATGGACTTGAGCATTAATACTGGTAATAAAGGTTTTATTACAATCAACTCCTTGAATTAATTTGAAAACCTTTTCCAAAAGGGTCTGGCCTTATAGGTCTCCACCTTGCCATTTGCTCTAAGGATCCATTTTGAATTTTATGGCCATCTGCCATTTCTCTGAGTGTCTACAACTCTTAGCCTTATCGTGTATTACTAGATCATCATCCTCTATGATGCGTACCTCATCATCATCATCTATGATTAATCCATACCTCCCATGTATCTTCAGTACTATTCCATATTCACGATTTGGTTGTGGTACAATAGGTCTATCTATAGGTTCCTCCTTTTGACTAATAGTAATTTGTGATTTTTGAACTCCTTCAAGATCTATTATCCTCAGACTAGCCCTTTAATGATAAACATTTTTTCTTAGAAGGTAGCATGTTTCGTAACAAATACCTTTTTCTATGTAGGATTATAGAACATATACCCTAAACTTACTTTAGGATGTCTTACAAATCTGTACTTGTCAAATCTTGTCCCAAGCTTATCTTTTTGAAACCTTTTCATATAAACTGGACAACCCTTTATCTTAACATACTTAAGATTAGGAATCATCCCTGTCTATAACTCTTATGAAGTCTTGGGGATGGATTTTAAGGTTATCTTATTTTGTAGATATGCAGTCGTTTCCAAGGCATTACCCCAAAAGGATACTAGAATGTCGGTAAAATCATTATGGACCGCCCCATATCCAACAAGGTACGATTTTTCCTTTTAGATACACCAATCAATTATTGTGTATCAAGAAGCGTCCATTGTGAGAAAACTATTTAAGATAATCTTTAAACTTATTGCACAAGTATTTATTCCTCGATCTAATCGAAGAATCATAATACCTTGCTAATTAGTTTTACTTCTGAATTCGTTGAACCTTTCAAATAATTCAGACTTGTATTTCACCAAATATAAATATTCAACTCTTTGAATGATCAACTCCTTTTCTTTTACTAGTTTGTTCAATTTAAAATTATTTTCATGCAAGTCAAGTATGTAAAGTCCATTCAGCAAATTGTTAATTATTTAAACTAATTGACTTGCCTTTAGGTAGCGGTAAACAATAAGTTCTTGCAGTTAATGGACCAATCTTTGCTCCATTCCCACACGCAGGAAGACTTTCCCTTGTTTAGCTTTCTATTTCTTCTTGGTCACTTCATAAATTTGTATTTATGAGAACCATAGCCGGTATCCAATACCCAAGTAAAAACTTTACTTACTAAAAGCTTTATTTCAATCATTGACAAACCTGTATATGTAATCGAAGCTTCACTAAGCTTCTTCAGGTTAACCTCTTCAAGATACTTCTCGCAGTTCCTATTCTAGTGTCCAGGCTTATTGCAGTGGAAGAAAACTCAATTGTTATCTGTATCAGTTTTGTTCTTATTATCCTTTATATTTGCCTTTCTATTTTCCTTCATTGAATCGTTCTACTTTTCAGAAGATCCTTTAGCCCCTATCAGTAAGACTTGGTCTTTCTTAGTTGAAAAGTGACTCTCAACTGTTTTTCAACATGTTTAAGCAAATCAGCGAGGCTGACATCTACCTTGTACATCTGAAAATTCACAACAATTGTGAGGAGTCCGGGAGTGAGTGCAAGATCAAATCTTGGCTCAGTTCTCCATCCATGACAAAACCATGTTGTCCTAATTGTTCAATCAAATTGATCATTTTTAGAACATGTGTCTTTACTGTAGTACCATCAGTCATTCTAGATTGGAAGAACTCCTTACATATCTGATATATATTAGTCCTACTTTCCTCACCATTCAACTCTTTGAAGTGTAGAAATATAGTACGAGCATCCATGGTTTCATGCTGACGCTGAAACTCATTACTCATGGATGCGAGCATGATGCATTGAGCCAACTATGCATCATCTTGTAAATTTTTAAAAGTAGCAATCTCTTCCTCAAAGGCATTGTCTGCAACCATTGAGGGATATGCGTATTAAGGACATAAGATAGCTTTTCAGTCTTGAGAACTATTCTCAAATTCCTTAACCAATCCGTTTAATTTGGTTCGGTTAATTAGCGTCTAATATGCTACACAGTGATAGTAATTTAGACAGTGTAAAATTCGGTAAATAAATTTGTAATTAACAACATTATAGCATACATTCTTTTATTAATTACCAAAATAAATTAGGTCTTGTTTTAAATTGGTATCTCCCACTATTTTCATCAAACTATATTACTCTCAAAATATATAGTTCGGCAAATCTAATTAAAGATTTGCTAGTGAGGATAAGGATCCCATTTCAAATGTATATAGCCTTGTGGTGACACAACAAACTATATATAAATAAATATATAGACAACTCTTGTCAATTACATCCTCATATAACTCCTTTTGCCTCTTAGATTATTTTGATCAAGTGGTGGCACATCTGAATCAAAATTATCTAAGTTAAGTCCAACCTAGCACTTCCATATATTCAAAAGAAAAACACTATCCTTGTGGTAACACAACAAAACAGCATCGTTCAGTCTATTTATAAGCACTAAATGTGATAAAATAATATCTTAAATATTTAATACTTTCATTGTGGTGACACAACAAACTCTTATTAAATATTTAATACTCTATTACTTTTATCATGCTAGAAGGCAACGTTCGATATTCCAAATATCTTTGAACGCTTAGGACTTAATATAAATTATTTGAGGGGTTTGTTATTATTGTCTCATCTTGTTTAGCGCGCATGCACACACACACACACACACACACACACACACACACACACATATATATATATATATATAATACGCATCATATTAATTGACATGCGAAGCATGTTGCATAATATATATATATATATATATATATATATATATATATATATATACACTATAAGCATGCATATAGAATACTATATTGTACCCAGATTAATTATGGACTTTATTCAAGTTTGGTTCACTAGAGCCACCAAGTGAACCAAAAGGTCAAACCTAGGGGTGCAAGAATTAAATTTAAATATAACTATTACATTTAAATCTCGGCCTCATTTACAAACGAGTCTTCATGCGCTTCTTGCTCCTTGGTCTCTAATTCTTCAAGAAATTTCTAACTAATTTTATTACATAAACTATTTACATTAAATAGAAACATTAATCAGCAGTCAAGGGAAAGTACATAGGAGGGAGATAGAATTTACATCAAGAAAAATTAGAGAAGACGAGGTATGCATACCCCATTGTCGACGTTGGTTTTAAAAATCTACTGGTCGGGTCACAACCCAGGTCTTTTAATCTCTTTTCCTAAGTTCTCTCTGCCCTTATTCTTTTTATTTAGGAAAAAGGTTTTGAAGGGTTTTTTAGGAAAAAAGCCAACATGTATCATGTCGACGATTTGAACGTTTTACAGAGTCGCCAGTTGGTAGATTTGAAAATGGTTGTACCAACTCAACCGAGTTTTGTTTGAAAGAGACCCAATTGCTGGACACTGTCGAAACTTGATCTTTAAAAACAAAGTTTGAGCTCGGGAGCTTGGTTAAGTGTGAGAAATGTTTTAGGCACCCCACGACTCCCGTGTAAACACGGTACCAGATTTTTTCAATATTTCCCTTAAAACTGATATGCGTGAGTGAATGCTGTTTCAAAAATTGGGCCTATTGATTTGATTGATTGAAAGTAGTGCTTTGCTTCGTTGAACCTATATACGAAGGGTTTGATTTGATTTGAAAATTAGTCTTTGATTTGATTTGCAAAAGAAACTTTTGATAACCATATAATTCGCCATGAACAACACCACCTATATATATATACCATCCATGTTTATGCTATTACATGAAAACTCAGTTTTCACAGAGAATAAAACATGAAACTTAAATCGAGTTTTGAAAATATGAAAGTAGAGATTATGGATTACCTTTCGGTGATAGGAGAAGAAAACAAAGATTCACTCTAGCCTTCACAAGCTTCTTCTTCCTTCTCTTCTTCTTCAACTCTTCTCTGCTTTCTCTTTTTTCTCTTCTCTTTTTTTTCTTCTTTGCTCTTAGTTTAGACTTAGGATTAATCTAACGTAGTATAGAACTAACGTAATATAATATAATACGCATACTAACTAATACTAATTAGCCTAATTAATTTAGCAGTTACATAAGTTTCAAAATTCAAAAAGCCTTAAGGCTTTGTTTGGCCAAAATAACATTATTTTAAAAAAATAGGTTATTATTACTAAGGCCATGTTTGGTAGAATATATTTAAAACAAATGCAAAGCCTTGTTTGGTAAAAATCATTTAAAATCCTTTTTCTTTTATTTTAACAAATTATTTAATACATACTTTAATGTAACATTTTAATTAATTAAATATCAATCATCTAATTTAATCAATTAAAATCTAACATCAATTAATCACATAAAATTGCCACATAATTATAATTACTCGCTAATTATAATCCATGTAACACTTCATCACATAATTCATCTAATTCAATTATCTCAATTAAATTAGAACTATAGTATAACATTAATATTAATTAAATAAATATTACACATTCATTTAATTAGTATATAACACTTAATTAAATCACTCCATAAATCACATAATTTATTTATTTAACTCAATAAATAAATCACATAAAATATTTATTTATCTCAATAAATATTAAAATTAATTATAAAATCTCAATCGTTACAATCTTCCCTCCTTAAAAGTATTCGATCCACAGAATGACAAAAAAAAAAAATTCTCGTCTATTACATTCTTCCCTCCTTAAAAGGATTCTGTCCCTAGAATCAGTGTATAAGGGGTTACACATAACTAAGCAAATAAATGCGAATAAGACTTCATCATAACATCTTCGAGTTCCCACGTAGCTTCTTCAGCACTGTGGTTCCTCCAAATTACCTTAACAGAAGGTATCACTTTATTCCTAAGTACTTGTTCCTTTCTATCAACTATTTGAACATGCACTTCTTCATATGATAAGTCTTTATCAAATAGCAACCTGTGACACCCCCAAATCCGGGTACTTCGTTTCCACAAGATTTGGTGTTCACTTTCTAACTATAACAAACATCTACCCAATATATCTTAAAATAAATTACAACCTTTATTCAACTATTAATAAAATCTCCCTTAAAACAAGGGTTACGACCTTCTCCATATCAATCCCAGGGTTACTCTAACCTTGAAATGAATACAATAAAGTGCGGAAATAAAACATAACATTCAATTATTACAATCATTCTCCATTAAATAAAAACAAGTCTTCACTTGCTTTGCTTTCCCTTGCCCTTACTCGTAGATGGAGCATCAGCGTTATCAACCTTAACTGAAATTGTTATTTAATGCAAGAGTGAGCAAACCACAGCTCACTGAAGTTTAACAATAATATATACATGAAAGGAATTCTTAAAAAAAGAATCTGAATAACTTAGCTTACTTCAACAATAAAAAATTGAATAATAATTCTCTATCAACATTAAAATTCGAATATAGAATTTATCTGAGTGTCATAAGACCTTTGAACTCTTGTCCTATGTTATAAATATTTCTATTTAAACCTTTAACAGTCAATAAGACTATGGACCTTAACTCGTATTTAGGGGGATCAGCCCTTCGTACCATGTATTGTGCACAAACATCTTAACTCTATGCGTAGTAACCTCCCCTAGTAAATAGGGTTGTTCAACTCAGTAATTTGAATTCAAGTCCGCACCAAAGAAAGTTTGGTTTGGATAAGCTTACAAGGGTAATTTAGAATTCACGTTCATCAACTAAGGACTAGTTGAATCGACTTCCAATAATTCATAAATAAAGAATTATGAATTAACATATGCTTTAGAATCAACTTAAAGCATTTAAAATAATAACTGGATCTTACTTGAACAATAAGTTAAGATCATTTTAATTAAATAAACAATTGTCTAATACAGAAATAGAAAAGGACATTCTTAACAAGAATATATGAACACAAGAAATTATACAAGATTAGGGTTTAGAAAACTGGCATAAAATTAACGAGTTTAAGGTTTAGAAGACTTGCCTCAAGCGCAAGCTACTTAACACAATTCACGTACTTTAATACTTCCTACACATATATATTCAATCACAATAACCTAAATTAGTTAACACGTAACTAATTCACATAAGTGGTTAACCCTCATGGTTAACTCACTCTAATAATAATAATCAACTATCACATAGTTAATTAAATCAATTATGTATTTAACTAAATTATAATTAAACAATTATAATTCAAACACTTAATCAAATTATAATTATAAACAAATTATAATCAATTAAACCACATCATGCATTTAATTACACAAATTATAATTAATCATGAAATTATCAATTTATAATCCATAATTAAACATGCATTTATTAAATTATAATTACATAAATTATAATTTAAATTAACATCTAATTGATTAAAATAAACCAACTTCTATACATTATAATTTCACAAAAATTTAAATTTAAATTAAGCATTTACTCTTAATTATAATTAATAAATTATAATTAAGTAACTTATTGTACAATTAAACAATTATAGTTTATAATTTAAATACCATATTAGTTTTTTCAAAACTTTCTTTTTCTCGAATTATGAAATTATCAACTTCATGTTAACACATGTTATAGCAGCTAGATACATGCTCATTATCTTAGCAATAATGTAATGGAAACATAACAACACAATGCACACTTGACTAAAACTCACTGCCACTGCACTGTGCACGGCGCAGCTGCACAGCCACAGGCCTTGGCACCGGCGCAGCTGCGCAGGGTAAGGATCTGGGAAGGACAAGCGGCGCAGCTGCGCTGCTCCTGGCCTTGCTGCCGGCGCAGCAACTCGGCCAGACGCAGACAGCCACGTTACTCTGTTTCACCGATTAACCCATACAAGCCAACAAATGGAAATTTACAGTAACTTAAACATTGTAAATCATACCTATGCAATTATACATATATATATATATATATATATATATAACATGCTTCCACAACAGAAAACCATTTAAACAATGATAATCACAAGTTTTAAAAATCCAATTTGGCCATTTTCATGAAAACTCATATATTTTCCAAAATAAGTCACTGTAATCAAATTCTTAAGCAATTCAACTTATAACACATGGTTTATTCTCATGATTCAAGGTAGTATCATAGAAAATTTTTAAACAACATACTAACATATACCAATTTCTCAATGTAAAATCACCCATAATATATAAACTCATGAAATTCCATATGAACTCATATAAACATGAATTTTCTGTTAAAATATATTTTTACAGTAATTTAATTTCTGAAAATCATTGATAACCATATAATTCACCATGAACAACACCACCTATATATATATACCATCCATGTTTATGCTATTACATGAAAACTCAGTTTTCACAAAGAATAAAACATGAAACTTAAATCGAGTTTTGAAAATATGAAAGTAGAGATTATGGATTACCTTTTGGTGATAGGAGAAGAAAACAAAGATTCACTCTAGCCTTCACAAGCTTCTTCTTCCTTCTTTTCTTCTCCAACTCTTCTCTGCTTTCTCTTTTTCCTCTGCTCTTTTTCTTCTTTTTTGCTCTTAGTTTAGACTTAGGATTAATCTAACGTAGTATAGAACTAACGTAATATAATATAATACGCGTACTAACTAATACTAATTAGCCTAATTAATTTAGCAGTTACATAAGTTTCAAAATTCAAAAAGCCTTAAGGCTTTGTTTGGCCAAAACAACATTATTTTTAAAAAAATAGGTTATTATTACTAAGGCCATGTTTGGTAGAATAGATTTAAAACAAATTCAAAGCCTTGTTTGGTAAAAATCATTTAAAATCCTTTTTCTTTTATTTTAACAAATTATTTAATACATACTTTAATATAACATTTTAATTAATTAAATATCAATCATCTAATTTAATCAATTAAAATCTAACATCAATTAATCACATAAAATTGCCACATAATTATAATTACTCGCTAATTATAATCCATGTAACACTTCATCACATAATTCATCTAATTCAATTATCTCAATTAAATTAGAAATATAGTATAACATTAATATTAATTAAATAAATATTACACATTCATTTAATTAGTATATAACACTTAATTAAATCACTCCATAAATCACATAATTTATTTATTTAACTCAATAAAATATTTATTTATCTCAATAAATATTAAAATTAATTATAAAATCTCAATCGTTACAAAAATAGTATAAAGGCCACAAAATAGTCCAGGCCAGATTGGAATGTAAATTGCAGAAAAGTAGTCAACCAGTGACTGGGGAGATCACCTAGTATGGCGAAGAGTGCAAAAATAATATAAAGGGCGATGGGTTTCACGTTGGTGCCCGGACTGGAATTTATATATATATATATATATATATATATATATATATATATATATATTGACAGAAATGTAGTCAAGCAATACTGGAAAGAGAACCCAGTTATGGTGAAAATCGTTCATATATGCGTAAATATATATAAAAGCGGTAAACTACCACGTATTTGGCATCCGGGCTTGACAAAATTAAAATGTTAGTATATATAAAGTTAAATATATACAAAAAGAGCCAAACCTAGACTGGGAAGATAACCCAGTCCTGCGAAGTTGCCAGAACGTGTGTGCTAGTGGATTGAAGCTGCTAGAGCTAACGGATCGTCAATCCGAGTTGTAAAAATGTCAGAAAATTAGTTTATGTACAAAAATGTACCCAATTTTGACGAAAATGGCCACGGAACTAAGTTTCGGGCATTTTTAGAAAACAAAACTTATCGTGCAAGTGTATAAAAGTAAGAATAAGTAATATTCACTTTCTGATTGTTAAAATATTTATAATGGACTGTTACACGGGCTATTTGCCAAATCGTAGGCTCTATATATCCAAATCAACTGGTTGTTTTCTGATATGTGGTAGTATATCGGTATATCTACATGTTAGAGTTAAAATATTTTGGTTTGGAAGAGGTGTAAAAGTCAAAAAATTGAACTGGCAATGCTTCGCTGCGTTTCTGATTGTTTAAATATCAGGGGGGTGCACGTTTATTTATAGGCCAGGGAGCCTCCACTCTACCAACTGCTACCACGGGTAGAGATGCGGCTCCCCAAGGTCAGGCCCACATGCTCAGCTTTGTCGTCTCAAAGTGCGTGCATGCCAAACAATGCGATGTAAGGTTCGA
The DNA here is from genome assembly GCA_020205555.1 of Panax stipuleanatus. NCBI lineage: Eukaryota > Viridiplantae > Streptophyta > Magnoliopsida > Apiales > Araliaceae > Panax > Panax stipuleanatus. Next base: position 137,785,441 of record CM035115.1, on the reverse strand, counting down.
AATTTTATAACTTTTGATCGGAGCGTCTGTTTGAGGCGTGCTATACCTTTACGGAAAGCCCTCGATGAGAGTGTTGCAATGACATAGGATTTAACCCTTTTAAGCACAAAAATATGGGTTCATGTCTGGGTCTTTGTTTTCCCGCAGTTTATCCTTCGAGCCATCTTGCGCTGTTTGCACTCGGGATCATCGTTGTGGTTCATTTTAACTTTGGCGGCATCGATTCAGCTTAAGTGTGAATGAATTGGCTGAGAGTTGGTAAAATGACTGTTCTTGCCCCTCCCGGGGTTGCCTCTAGTGTCGGCATGGCCTCTAGTTGACTTCCGGAAGCTGTTTCCAAGACTTGGATCCCATTCGAGTCTGTTTGTCACTAGTGTTGCCTCTGTGGCTAACGTGGTCATTCCAGGTTTTCTTTTGGAGTTGTTGTGATGCTTTAGGTTTATGTCTAAAGTAGACCTGACTTCTCGGGCTGATGTCGGGGCTGACCTGTACCTCCCGGGTTGCTGTCGGGGCTGAATTAGTTGACCGATATTGAGACCGGATTTGAGTTACTTGACCGATATTGGGGGTCGGATATAAGTTAACCGATATTGATGATCGGATTTCAGTTGAAGGACCGATATTGGTAACCAAATTTGACTTGAATAGACGGCCTTGCCCTCTTGTAGTGTTAGTAATCGAGAAATGAAATTTTGAGTGTCTACAGATGCCCCTCTTTATCATGTTTATGTAATGCAATGGAATGACTAGGATAAAGACTGCTAGACACTTGAAATATGACAAGATATTAATGATACAAATCGCAATGCAATGAATGTTAACATATTTTTGCAAATTGCATTTTGCACTTCGTATATCGCATCACAAATCGCATCACGTCACATATCGCATCGCAGATCGCATATCGCATTGCAAATTAATGACATTTACCAGTGCCTTTGTTGGGGCTGATCTCAACTGTTGACTTTCATCAATGTTGCTGATGTCTATGCTGGTGTTGACTTGAACGGTTTGATTTCCATCGGTGTTGCCGATGCTTTGTTTGATGAGGATGAACTGACATGTTTCCCATATTTCTACTGGGGATAACGTTCTTTATGATAGCCTTTGTTGTTATCTTGGTTTTAAGACGAATGGTTTTCCCAATCTGTCGATACTATCAGGGGGAAGATTCTCTCTTGGCTGATGCCGTTGTATATTTCTGAAGGCTCCTCTGATGGGGATATATCACTTTTGCCGAGTTACCTCAGTGCGTGCTCCCGATGCCTATCCTGATGATAACTTACACCGGTAATTTACAACAGTGCCTACCCTGATGGTAGGGACAATGGTTGATCACTGGACTGTCCCGATGCCTACTCGAGTGGTAGCAAACTTTTTCATCGAGTTTGTGTGTTTAATGTGTATGCATATTTAACTCTACTGGGTATGCATGCCTACCTTTTTAATGGAGATGTGCGCTGATGTAGCGCTTGTTGCACATGTGTAGACCAGACATGATATGATGATCTTAATTTATCCTTGGTTAATGCATATGCTTAATTAAATTAATGTAGAACCACACCTCACCCTTTCTGAGGTGATTTGGAGTTTCTTTTCAGGCATGCATTTTGATAGGCTTATCAGCTCTAACTCTCGTATGGCTCCTTTTGCCATTCGTAGAGCAGATTTGGATGTTCCCCTTTGATATGATGTCTTTGATGAGGATCTCGCAGGAGCTGCTATTTTCTGGATCTGGATTTGGTGCTTGTCCCTCTGGTGATCCAAACACTGATGGCTTCATTAGCAGATATCCTGATATCTTCACTAAAGTAGCGTTCCACGGTCTACATCACCGGATCCTTCTTAATGCCCCTTCTTAGTATTTGTATAACAAATTCCATCATTTGCCCTCTATGGGGATGGATTGATATACTATTTTTTCCATCGAACCATTCCTGATGTTTTGCTGGGGTTGTGCCAATGGCTGATAGTGTCAGACAATCTGACCTTCACTGAAGTGCCCTTTAATGGCTGAATGTCACCGAACCATTTTTGATGCTTCGCTGGGTTGTGCCAACGGCCAATCATTGAGTATGAAAAGAGGCAAGCTCTTTACTTGTGACCCTGCTGGGTTAAATGCCTGCTTGGCTGATGACCCAGGTGATGCTGACGTTCTGGAGGATGTAGCCCGTTCTTTTATTGCGTAGATTTGATCTTCAGTGTAGAAGCCTCAACTGATGAGGACTTGGCGCAGGTTGACATGTTTGATGATGCAGATTTCATTTGCCAGGTCTTTTTTCACTGAGCATCTATTCTTCCCGATTTAAGGACTCTGTTGAGGATTTTTCTTTTTTTGTGGAGGGGCATCTGATGTTGTCTTGATTTCTTTCAGGAACTCTCCCTTTTCTTTTAATGAGGAACTTGGTCCCGCCATAGATCTTTTCCATTTCTTGGAATCGACAATGCCCCAGCCCTTTCGTAGGTTGTTACTGGGGTTCACAGAAGAAACTCGCTTTGTTGACCATGTCCATAGTGAGCAATATTCTGCATATTAAGACAAATAACAATATATGCCGAAAGCTTGATGGCTCGGGTTGTCGGGGTTAGTATGACCTTGTGAATGAGGCATTTGAAGCTATTGTTTATGAAATTGAATGCTTGTATTCACCGAGCTCTTATCATATCGCTAAAGATCTTGAAATTGAGCATAAAAATGAATTTTTCCTAAGGAAATCAAAATTTTCGCTTGACAAGCTATGAAATCCCATGAATACTTTTAAGCGTCCATGGTCATTTTTCATGGGTAGGATCAGATTTAAAAGACTTATCTCCCTTCATCAGAGATAATTCATCTTCGCTCTAGACACTGCTCTTCATAGAATTAACATCATATGACACTTGCACTATGAATGACGCAACCCTTAGAAGAGGTTTCTCTTCTATGACTCTAGATGATCTCATATTCTTGCAAGATTTTTTGCTTTCTATGCTTAACTTTGTCTCATTTTCTTAGGCTTTTCAGGGTTACCCATGTAACTAGTTTTGGACCAATGACTCCTAAACCAAACGATTTTAGGGCACTAGGTGTTAAGATACCCCTTAGGGTTTACTGGCTCAAGTAACAAAGGCCACACTTCGAGATAAGTTAGGCGGACTACTCTATTTGATCTTCGCCTGAGCCTGTACCAGATTCATTTTCTTAGGCTCTAAATTACCTGTGTAGTGAGTGTTGGGCCGGTGACTCCCAAACCAGACGGCTTTAGAGCACCAGGTTTAGAGACACCTCTCGGGCTTAATTACTCGAGTAACCTAGGCCACGATTCAGATCTTCTTAGGTTTTGACTTCTTATAATGCTCATTTTCTTAGGAACTGAGTTACCCATGTAATGAGCGTTGGGGCGGTGGCTCCCAAACCAGATGGCTTTAGGGCACCGGGTGTAAAGACACCCCTCAGGCTTAATAACTCGAGTAACCCATTCCATGATTCGAGACATTAGGCTGGCTACTAATTATCATCCCTGTCGCCATAGCTTCATACCCCACAACTAAGAGTTAGGGTGATCGCAAAGTGCAGACATGGATATGAGGTCAAGTTTGTTCTAAAAAGTGCTTTGAACTAGGATGCCATGCCTAATCAAAAGGTTGAATAGTCTTAATCCTCTGATCGTTCCTGTGATTCTTGCTCCACGGATGCTTATCGGAATTAATCCAATTCATAACAAGTTATGCAAAAATCTTTTTCCTTTTTAAAACCTTTTTCTAAATTCTAGCGTAAGATTTATCTATACTTAACACGTATACCCCTGCCAATGCATGTAACTAGAAGTTGAAAGCTCATAAAGAGACGAAAGAGGCATACCTAATCCATAGATTGCAGTATTATAAGAAAATTATGATTGGAAAAGACAGATTGATTATACCGAATTGCTAGTGATTGAAGCTTGGATGATGACAGACCATGTTGATGGTGCCGACTGGTGCATGTTGATTGGATGGTTGATAAATGCCCCAGTGTTGAATTCTTACAATTTCCAAAATTGGTCCAGTCTTGTTGTAACGGTCCCAACATTGGGTTGTCATTGACTTTGAACTTTCCCCAGTCTTGCTTGTCATCTGGGAGGATTGCTTGGTTGTATGTTTGACTGATGGGCTGATAAGATGCCGAGATCACAAGAGTCATTAATCGCATGACCCCCATGGTGAATAGGTAGTGGATTTTGGCTTTAATGCTTGGATGCCCCAGTCATTGTTTTTAATTTGTAGGAGCAATTGGCTTTGGTGACCTTTTTTCTGGTTTGATGAAGGTTTCATATTGAGGGTGTCAGCTCTTCGAAGGTCCTTGATGATGATTAGGCTTGATATATCGCTATGTTATTTCAACTTTGATGTCGAGATGCCTTCAGACTTCGATGAATTGGACCTAAGAGTTCAGCCTGGTTGGTGGTGTGATGGCTTTTACCGAATTTGGCTTGATCTGTGAGGTTTAATCCGTAACCTTTTGCTCAAGGAATATATCGTCGGGTATGAGATAAACTTTGCCACGACGGTAGCTCATGTGCTTCTGTGGGTCAAAGGAGATCCAATATTCTCGCACATCAGGAGTGATGAGTTGCTGACAGGTTACATCTTATAATGATTGCCATTTCATCCCTATAACTGGTCATTTTGATGTATCACTGTCTCTTCCTTTCGAGACTTGCTCTGGATTTGATGGAACAACATTGAGGTGCCGTCTGGTCCTCTCAACTTGTGTCATCGATCTTGAGTGTAGGCTTTTCATGTTTGGCCTTCACGAGTTGACTCTTACGCTTGAGGAGTATGAGCGTCTTACAGGTTTGGCATTAGCTATGTCCCGTGCCAGGACAGCCATTAATGACATGAGACGACCATTCATGGCCATGATTGGTTTAAGGCATAGAGTCGTCATTGAGGAGGTTACTGCCAGACATGTGTGTCCATTGATCGCTTTGGTAGTTTGGACCACTACGGGCAGATGAGCGGTAGTCTGCACAAGTGGATGTGCTGTTAATGTGCATCGCTGCGTATCTGTACATGCCCCTATATATGGACCACTTAGATACTAGCTTGATGGTAGTGGTTCGCACCCTCAGACAGGGTTGTATGATTCTGCCTATGATATTAGCCGAGACTCTGAGGTCGGCTACTTTCTGCAGTACCCATCTAGGGGGAATTTTCAGAGGTATCGTCATTTTACTGTATGGATGGTTCATGACGCATTCGAGTCCAATCGGCACCTTCAGAAATCATGGGTACTGCTTTACCCTTGAGATAGCCCTGTCATACTTTTTCTAGCCAGTGGAGTGTTCATATGCGGCATCATAGTAGGCCTTTTTGTCGGAGATCGAGCACCCCTTTTTGATCTCGCCATATTTAAGGCTGAGTTCCCCCTATAGCTTTATTACTCATGTAGTTGGCATGGATTATCTACCTCTGGTGAGTTTGAGAGAGGTGACCATATATCATCCGCTGGCAGTTATGGGCCAGTTTGATCGATTTCAGAGCATTCACCAATTTGAGGGGCTATGGATCAGCGGATATCAGCTTTGTCTTTGTCATCAGCTGACCTTACCAGGTCTTATGAGTGTTGACTTGTAGGGGGAGGGCTGATTTCTCTACTAGCCATCCAGATCGTTCTCCAGAGTATTTGGCATGGTTGGAGTCCAATATCGCATTGGCTGTGGCTGCCCAGTCAGCTCTGAGTATTAATTCTGATGAGGAGGAACCTATGGAGGATCCTGATTATCCCACTGAGGATGATTTGTTTACCGGTTTGACAGCGGCTTTAGTTACTGACCCTCCGAGCATCGTTATCGGGACAGATTCAGCTATCGTTGATTCACTGGCTCGGATGACCTTTGAAAGGGATTAGGCTAGGGTGTTGATGTTGACAACCCTATCTGGCAGAGATACAGCTTTTGCAGCTAGAGACGAGGCTCAACCTACTCGGGATGTAGCATTGAGAAGAGAGATGAGATCCGTTCTGTCAGAGATTTAGCCTTTAAGGAGATTCAGGAGGTTTCAGTTGCTCCAGATGTCGCTTTTGCTGAGATGGATGAAGCCATAGTATGCAGATGGCAGTGGATGTTCTGGCTCGTATGGAGACTGAGGGTTAAGAGCTTGCAGCTGCTCCTCTATCTTCAAAGATATGCCATATTGGTACTGTTATCCCGCTTATCCACGGGTTCAGAGTCCAGCTTTGATTTTCCTCACCAGGGCTTGTTGACCAAGAGGTTTGATAGAATTTGAGTTTTATAAGATTCAGTGTCTTGGGACAAGTTTTTTTTTTCTGAAGGTCAGACCGCACCAGGAATGGTTGCCAACGTACTCCCGGGTTGAGGGAGATCAGGTTGTTCGTAGTTCCTATTTTTGTGTGAGAGGCTTGAGAAGGGTCTCTTTCGGGGTTTAAGTTTGGTTTGATAGGTTTTTGGATTTTTGTGTTCGGATTCGAGGGTTGAGTTTTTTGGTTTGGTTTGACTGCACCAAGATGGTTGCCTACGTACTCCCGGGTTGAGGGAGAACAGGTCTTTCGTAGTTCACGTTTTTGGCTTGAAATGCTCAATTTTTGATTTTTTTTCTTTTTTTTTTTTTTGATTTTATTGGTCTTTTGATTTTGTATGCATGGAAAATAAAGGGCATAATGCTAAGAAAAGGATAACGTCCCAACATCCTCTGGAACTCGTAACTTTCCTCTTGATCTACGTCCTCCTGGCTAGCTGAGGCCTGATAGTCCAGTCGTCCTTGGCTATGTTTCCTTCGAGGCTCGTGATAGAGGTTTCCTCTGGGTCATTAATATCTTCAATCACTGCCATAAATTAATCGCATCCTGAATCATCATATCCCTTAAGGAGACTCAAAGTAGAGTCGTTGCAGAAAGGTATGAAATCTAGGTTCCTCGATGGGTTGGCTTCCTTGACAATTTCACCACATTTCCCTTTATCTGCTCCTTCACCTTTCTCACAGGCTTGAGAGGGTTTGAGTATGAAATCCCCCTCGCACTGATGTTGTCTCTCGTAAGGAACTTTACTTTTAGGCTTTTTCAATATGGGGAAGGATCAGTATCTCCTCGTCATCCAAGAGGATAAGGTCAAGAATATGGATGATAACTTCTGGCAATAAGATGTTTGATGATGGTGTATGAACTTCATTGGGAGATTCTTTTGTCTCCTCACTCCTAGCACTAGGATCGGTCCACCTTGTGTTTTGCTAGGATTGGTGCTTACAGCCATCACCTCATTTGAACTTCATATCTCACGTGGACATCTTAAGCTCTTTATTTTTGTCTCGCCTTTTTTGGTCATGGGGACTTCTATCTTCAGTTCTTCACTTTCAATGAGATCCTGGATTTTGTGCTTTAGAGACCAGCATTCCACAGTTGCATGTCCAGGTGAGTTAGAATGATAGCGACATAACTTTGTGCCATCATAACTTTTCATCTTGGTCTTAGTAGGAGGTAGTGTAATACCCGAGAATTTCCATATATTATTAAATAAATATATTAATGGAAATGAGAATTTATTTGAATATAAATGATTTTGTGTTATGAGATGAATTAATTCAATTATATATAATTGAATAATTATAATAATTGAGAAATTGGTGGAGTTTGTGATAAACTCGTTGATTGCCTTGTGTGGCACAGTGACGTAATATAAGAATGATTATATTAATTTAAGCGAACAATTAATCTATATTAATTGTTAATCGAAGAATATTAATTAACTGTTATAAAATACTAATGAGGATTGATTAATAATATGTGATTATTATTATTGCAAGAAACATAATAATAATGAGCAACATGTTTATAAATATAATAAGATTTATATCAAAGTGATAATTAATCATATAAGGGTTAATTAAATTGTTATGGAGGTTAACAATTATATTGATTGATGTAGGATATGTGTATATTATTAATTAATATTCAAATTATAAGATGAGAAATTATATGTGCAAGCATGCGAATTAAATGTGTAGCATATATTAGCTGACTATGTATTATGTGAAGTGTAATATGACACTATTATATGGTAAGGCTTATTAAACCATGTGAGCTACTTGATTAATAACTTGTGTGACAATAAATATGTGGGTATACATTGTATAATATATCATGAACATATTGTAAACAATTAGTTTTAATAAAGGAGATAGTGTAATGTGTTAACATCTGATTAGATTATATCCGGTATTAACAAAATGTACATGGATTATATGTGTCAATTTACACTTACTACAATATATGAATTATTGTGACATTTCAATTAAAGACGTAAGTGTCTAAATATGTGTGTGTATATAACCTAAGTATTAACACTAGTTTGTTTACAAATTGGAAATGCTGAGATTTTTATGCCTTGTCCCATATTAATAAGACACAAACCTTGTACACGTAAAATACTCATGAAGCTAGCCTACTCCTACCTTCTCAAACTCAGCATTCTAGCAAATCATGATACGGGGAGTGGGCACAACAGTGTTCTTCAACCACTCTACCAACTCTTCCTTAGCTGATATACAAAGCTTCAATCTAGTGGTTCAATTTAATGGACAATTGCATTGTCTGTGTAAGGATTCTTCTATAAATTGCAGCCATGTTTCTTCGTTTTCAATTTGCTGAGAGTTTGCATAAGTGGTGAGTGAAAGCAATATACATATATCAGTAGGAGAAGTTGGATTAGCAGCAAACTATATTTGAATCCTAGCAGAGGTATAATCCCTCTTCCTTTGTTCTTCATTTTCGTTTTCTGTTTTCGAAGTTTCCTTCAAATTTTTGATTATGCCAAATTGGTTCATGATTGGTTTGTAGAACCCTTATATTGTTGTTATATGAACATACATACGTGATGGAACCACTATATAGCTTTCTTGACTTTCATTTCCATTGTTGCTCTGTAATTTCTGTAAAGCATCGAATTCGTGAAATTAGTTGGAGTTCATGAAATTGGGAATCGTTTGGGCGATTGACTGTTATATAAGCATATATATGTGTTAGTAAGTTAAAAAGGTTAGTCTAATAGCATATGGGTATGTCGAGATCGATAAAATGGGAGGTTTTGGGTCGGTTTCGCTGCAGTCTGAACTGAGGAACTGTCCCCACGCCGCAGCACCGCAGCCAGTGCCGCAAACCGCGCCGCAGCGCCGCGTCGCAGCGCCACCCGCGCCGCAGCGCCAGATTGTGGCTGCTGTTGCCGCGCCGCAGCGCCGGCCTCTGTGTTCAGTTTTCTGCATTCTGCAACAAAACTGTTTATACCAATTGTTTGATTTTTGTTTAAACAAGCATGGGAGAATGATTAATACATATATATAAACCTAATGAGGCAATGTAAGCATGTTTTAGTATATTAGCATGCATGGTTAACCAAACGACATATAGTTTGAAAACAAACTTAAAGTTTCATAAACGAACGTTAACATATATAAAGCATGTTAATATTCTGATTTTTCAAGGCATGTCGGTATGAGGTAGAGATGTATGAAAGACATATTAAGTTATGTATATATGGTTCATAGTATGACAAGAGCCTGTTAGACCTCACTATTGAACATATCTAACAAAAATATAAGTTTTGAAGGTTGGTATTGACATGTAAAGACCATGTATACATTATGACTTTTCGAGCACGTTTATAGGGCCTTGAAATGCATGAAAAGCATGTTAACTTATATATATAGGTTTCATAAGGAAGCATGAACATGATAGACCTTATTAATGAACTATACTAACAAAGTATAAGCTTTGAAAGTGAACGTTGGTATGTTATGACGAGAATTAGAATCTGACATTTATGGACACATGTGATAGTACTCTTAGACTCATTCATGTGTCATGCATGTATATATACCATTATTAGTTGCCGTGATTAAAGTTTAGCATAAACAAAGCATGTTTTCAAGATAATAACAATGCTAGCTACATATATGCAATACGAGTACTCATGAGCATGACTAATACAAGTTATATGAATATCTTATGTGTTTAAAAGAGACCATGTTAGACCATATGAGTTCGTGTCCTTGAATGGCTTTAAGTATTAACTTAAGAACCTATACCATGTACGATTGGATTTGGAAAAGTTATACAAGCATGAAAGTATCCTTTAAATATGAATACATGCTACGTGATATTATATGATGTTACTTGAACCCGATTTTGACGGTTAACTTAAGGAGATGCCGTAACTTGCTAAAATGAAATATATTTAGTATTGATTGTGGCCTTATGTGATATTAATAATATGCAAGCATGTTTGCTAATTGTTGAGATCTTATATAATATGAGAATGCGTTTAAACTCTAAAGAAGGAACATTAAGGATAGAAATTATATTCTATATAACTGTGTAGCTAGGTAAAACCTACCTTATGTGATGATCGTATATTCAAAGAGAAAATGTGAAGTTAAATTATATGACTAATGAATATCATATATATACGTAACTGTATTACGATAGGAATTCGAAAGTGTTGATTGCTTTTCGTGGATAAACTACGCTAAAGGCAAGTTCTCTTACTTACATTCTTTTAAAGTGCAAGTATCCTAACCGACGCATTTACTTTATGCAAGGTAATCTATGATTGTGAAAGTTTCCTAACTTATACTCTTTTACTATGCAAGTATCCTATCTTGTGTATTGCGAACTAGTTTCCTATTTAATCGGTTGAATTGAATTAGCATACTTGAACTCTTATTTCATTAAAGCTATTATTCATGTTGAACTTAGTATTGTTCTTGAATATTATGAAAGTGTCTATGCCATTTGATTCGGCGGGACTTATGTTATTGAAAAGCAACCCAAACTAATTGATTGGTGCGGGATCTTGTATTTGACTGAGAAGAACAACCTTCTTTGAAGGGAATATATAAATTGTCGGAGAACTGACGTGCACACTTGAGTATGATTGATTGTTATGCATAACAAGGGTCACCTGTTGTACCTGTTTTTGTTGGATTTTCAGTTTATTACTGTCAATTCTAGTAGAAGTTCATAGTCCGTAGTGACTACTCAGTATTCAATTATTTGAAATCTTGAATTGACTTATTATTGAATCATATTGATATTATCCTGTCCTTAGCGACTGTTATTGAGAACTGTTGATATCCTTATTATTCTTGAGCTATCAAATCTTGCTATACCCTTTCGAGAATTGAGAATCTTATTATTCACCCTTATTGTATATTACTTGCTGGGCAATTTGTGCTCATTCTTGCTTTCCCTAAAACATTTCAGTTAAGGCAGAGCATGGAGAACCTTCGGGCATTGATAAAGGCAAGGGCAAGGCTACCAACTAGCTTATGTCTGTTATGTTTCAAATATATTAATATTGTGTGAAGATGATGTAGTAAGACTGGATTTGTTTATGTTTAAGCTTAAGTTAGATTATGTAACAAGTCGTTAATTGATCTTGCTATGTAATCTATTAAGTACTGTAGGTTGCGAGACTTGGGGGAATAATTATAATAAATCATTGTAAATTATTCTAGAATAGATTTTCCGCTGTGGTTGTGTGATATTTAGTTATCATTATTGCGATGTATTACCATGAGCACGTGATGAACCGAATTCGAGAGACCAAGTGGCGGTCCTGGAATTTGGGGGTGTCACAGGTAGAAACTCAGTAATCTTTCTCTGCGCAACCAACAGTGCTAACACATTTTCCAATGAGTCCCCTAAAGGTGTGAATACCCTTCTCCACCTACTCTCCCCGACTCTCGGTGCCGTAGGATTTCGAGGGTTTTCCCGTGTTTAGAATGTTGCTTAATATTTCCTATTTGGGAGTTCGTACTCCTCCGGACGATTTTTCCTTTGGTGAGATCTTCTAGTAATTTCATTATTCCCCCTTTCTCGTCTACTCAGCATGCTTTGATCTTCTTCATTTGGCTGATCTTGGAGGGAGATATGCTTACATTCTAAATAACCTCCTCTTTCCCTTGACTTCCTGATAGTTGAGTGAAAATCTGCCTCGTAGCATGATGTTGGCGCACTACCAGATTAGCCAACAGAGTTACTTGATGCTAGATTGCATCCAACTTTTGCATCACTATCATACCCTCCTCTGAATTTTTTGACTCTAGGATATTTGTTCTATTCCTTTTGGGGTAATCCTCTGTCCTTCGTATATATTTATGATTTGGATACATTTCATCGCTGCCTAACTCGATCATGTTTACTCCCTCTATATCATGCGACAACAGAAGGTTGGTGTTGACATTTGGATGGTAGGGTTGTTGGACCACAATATTTCTTTTTTCGATCAGGTTTTGGATTTTATGCTCTAAGGACCAACAATCTTGTGTATCGTGTGCTAGAGATCCTGAATGGTAAGAACATCTCTGGCGAGGATTGTATCTTTTGCTTTTTGGATCCAAAGGTGGAGCCAGTTCGATAATTTTGTTGTGATCTATTAGCATCAGCAACATATTTTCAATGGAATCGCCTAGTGGAGTGAAAACCTAATTTTTTGTTCTTTTAAATTTTCTCTTTCTGTCCTGGTAATTGTTGAATGCAGTTTGTTGTGAAGAGAGATTACCTTCCCTCTTCCAAATGGGGGAACTATGGTTGGGTTTCCTAGATTGCCCCTGTACAATGAGGGATACTTCTGTTGGGTTTGTACGTAACGCAATCATGCAATCAAATCACATAAATAGGGCGGAAGCGTAAAAAACTAGGTTTTCAAAAATTTATACAAACCCATTACCATGATCATTCTTATGCATCAATTATCAGTGAAAAAGGAGAAAAAAAAATTATACCTTTGAAGATCCAAGCTTCCTCAGGTACAAGTTCTACTCCTTTGATTCATTTGATTCCTCTGTAGTGGCTCCTTCCCTTGATCAATGTCAGCCACCCAAATGTTTGGCCTCTAACGGTGATCCACCAAGGAAGATGAAGAACTCAGTAAGATGGGTTATTGGCCCTTGTTTCTATCTCTATAAAATATGTGTACTCCCAACTCTTGAAAAATTCACGTACCTTATTTCTGATATAAGACTCTCTTATATAGATATTAGGTTAACCCTCCTAATCCAATTAGAATAGGGTTTTATTTAATTAACTAATTAAATACTTTTAATTAATTTATATCCTAATCTTTATTAGGATTGAGAGAGAGTACTGATATTATATTAATTCCTAAACTCCTTTAGAATTAAAATAATAATAATAATAATAATAATAAGACTCCTCTTATTAATTTATATTTAATATTTCTAAAATATTAAATAATAAACATTAAGCTATTTAATTTATTCTATCATCATAGATTAAATTAATTATACTTAATGCATTATTACTATCATGCCATTTTCTTCTTAAATAATTCTTCTTCCTTTTATGGTGTGACCCTTTAGGTTCTCCATATTAAACCGATTGTGAATAAATCAATTAGAATAATTCTAATCTTATTTAAATAAATAAATTAAACTAATAATCTATTTAAATAAATAACATTTATTCTACAATAGGGATAACCCTCCCTAGCGATCAACGACTTTTCAGATAATATAGATTTCAACATTAATCATAAAAGAACCTGTGAGTTAATAGTTACCGTACAATTCAATCCTTCCACCATACAATGTCCCAATTAAATATAAGACATGGATTTACTGTCAAGTCTTAATTTATTTAATCATATGTATTTCGATTAGAAAATGCACAACTCCAAATAATGCAAATTAGAAACCTCTTTCTAATTTCATTCTACCTTGGCCAAGAATTCCTGGGTTGTTATTTAACGAATCACATAGGACATATCTCCTCTTTTACTAGAGGTGGTAGATTCTTTATTGATCATTCATTATCTCCATATGTAACTCATTATACCCAAGCATACCCTATATATGCCTTAAAAGGCCTTAAGGAATTAGTCAAATTATAATTTGTTACATACAAGATACTATGATGATCTCAAGTCCAAGGATCACATGTACTACTATCACATTAGGAATTCCTATTGACAGGCGAGTAAAACTCCATTAGGTATTCCATAGTGAGTCACGTTCAGTGAACTTATTCTCCAATAAGCACCTACATACTTGCTTTAGTGTCTCCACACAAATGACCATGAGATCAGTCATCCTCGTCCAATGAGCAAGCAACATATGTACCAATCTATCCGGATTTACTAATCCCCATTTTAGTAATCCCACAATTGGGAACTATTTTAGTTTTTAAGCTTTCTAAGAATTTAGATCTCATTATCATGATCTCATCATGATTCTAAAAGCATTGCTTAAAACTATGGGTTATTTACATATTATAAAAACTGCACCATGTAGATAATTATATGCCTTAAATGAATATTTTATTAATAAATAAATAAGATTGTTTACAAAGTATGTGCTTTGTCATCATACATGATTGGCTTGTATGCACACTACTATCAATCTCCCACTTGCACTAAAGCCAATCGCCATGGTATCTCATACCCATCTTATCTAAGTGACGATCAAACTGCAGTTGTGTTAAAGCTTTAATAAATGGATCTGCAATGTTGTCTTGAGAGTCTACACGCTCCAAGGTGACGTCTCCTCTTTCAATGATCTCCCTGATCAAGTGAAATCGCCGCAACACGTGTTTAGATTTCTGATGAGACCTGGGTTCCTTAGCCTGTGCAACCGCTCCGGTGTTGTCACAGTATACGGGAATTGCTTCTCCAATGCTAGGAACCACACCAAGTTCAGTTATGAACTTCTTCATCCAAACAGCTTCCTTTGCAGCTTCACTTGCAGCTATATACTCTGCCTCTGTCACTGAATCAGCAACCGTTTGCTGCTTGGAACTCTTCCAACTCACTGCACCTCCATTCAAGGTAAACGCATACCCTGAAACAGATTTACTGTCATCTTGGTCTGTTTGAAAACTTGAGTCCGTGAATCCCTCGAGTTTTAATTCAGACCCACCGTAGACAAGAAAAATATCTTTAGTCCTTCTCAAGTATTTTAGGATATTTTTCACTGCCTTTCAGTGCTCTTCTCCTGTATTCGACTGGTATCTGCTTGTTACACTAAGTGCGTGAGCAACATCCGGTCTAGTACATATCATACCGTACATGATAGATCCTATTACAGAAGCATAAGGGATCTTACTCATACGGTCTCTCTCCTCAGGTGTCTTTGGGGCCTGTTTCTTGGAGAGATTTATTCCATGGCTCATCGGCATGAGACCTCTTTTGGAATCTTCCATGCTAAACCTCTTTAGCATCGTATCAATGTACGTTCCTTGGGATAAGCCGAGCATCCTTTTATATCTATCTCTATAGATCTTTATCCCCAACATATAGGATGCTTCACCCAAGTCCTTCATGGTGAAGTTTTTAGATAACCAGATTTTAATGGATTGTAACATAGGAATGTCATTCCCTATCAGTAATATATCATCAACATATAATACAAGGAATGATACTGCGCTCCCACTAACCTTCTTGTATACACATGGTTCATCCTCGTTTTTGATAAAATTAAACTCTTTGATTTTCTCATCAAAACGAATGTTCCATCTACAAGAAGATTGCTTAAACCCATAAATGGATCGTTGTAGCTTACAGACTTGATTTGTTCCAACTTTTGAAATAAATCCCTCTGGCTGTGTCATATACACATCCTCCTCAAGTTTCCCATTGAGGAAGGCCGTTTTCACGTCCATCTGCCAGATCTCATAGTCGTTGTAAGCTGCAATCGCAAGCAAAATCCGAATGGACTTGAGCATGGCTACTAGTGAGAAGGTTTCATCATAGTCAACTCCTTGTCTTTGTTTGAAACCTTTTGCAACTAGTCAGGCCATATAGGTCTCTACCTTTCCGTCTGCTCCAGTCTTTTTCTTAAAAACCCATTTACACCCAATAGGTTTAATACCTTCAGGTGGTGAAACCAAAGACCATACTTTGTTTTCATACATGGAGTCCATTTCGGATTTCATGGCTTCAAGCCATTTCCCTGAGTCTTTATTACTCATAGCCTGTTCGTAATTCAATGGATCATCATCATTCATGATGTGTACCTCATCGTCATCCTCTATAACGAATCCATACCTCTCAGGTATCTTCGGTACTCTTCCAGATTTACGAGCAGGGTGTGGTACAGTAGGTTCTTCTACTTGGTTTGGTACCTGACTTTGGCCCGTGGTAACTTGTGGTTCTTGAACTTCTTCAAGATATATCTTGCTCCCACTGACCCCTTCGTGGATAAACTCTTTCTCCAAGAAGGTAGCATGTTTCGCAACAAACACCTTTTGATCAGTTGGATGATAGAAATAATACCCTACGGTTTCTTTAGGGTATCCCACAAATCTACACTTATCGGATTTAGTCTGTAGCTTATCATTTTCAAACTTTTTGATATAAGCTGGACAACCCCAAGTCTTAACATGCTTAAGATTTGGTTTCCTCCCTTTCCACATCTCATATGGAGTCTTTGGGGTGGATTTGGTAGGTGCCTTGTTAAGTAGGTATGCAGCCGTTTCTAGGGCATATCCCCAGAAGGAAATTGGAAGGTCGGTAAAACTCATCATGGATCGAACCATGTCCAACAGTGTTCGATTTCTCCTTTCAGATACTCCATTAAACTGTGGTGTACCTGGAGGAGTCCATTGTGAGATTATACCATTTTCTCTGAGACAATTGAGAAACTCACTGCTTAAGTATTCTCCACCTCGATCTGATCGAAGTATCTTAATACTCTTTCCCGTTTGTTTCTCTACTTTACTTCTGAACTCTTTGAACTTTTCAAATGATTCTGATTTGTATTTCATTAAATACATATATCCAAATCTTGAGTGATCATCAGTGAAAGTAATAAAATAAGAATACCCACCCCGTGCACTTGTTGCCATAGGTCCACAAACGTCTGTGTGAATCAATGCCAACAACTCTGTAACTCTCCCTCCTTTTCCACTAAAAGGAGATTTAGTCATTTTACCCATGAGACAAGATTCACAAGTTGGATATGATTCATAATCAGATAGCTCGAGGAGCCCATCTTTATGCAACTTGGATAATCTTGTTTCATTGATATGACCGAGTCTACAGTGCCACATATAGGTATAATTAATATCATCTCTTTTCCTTTTCTTAATTTGTTCAATTTGAAATATATTTTCTTGTAATTCAAGTGTATAAAGTCCATTTTGCAAATTTCCAATACCATATAAAACATCGTCTTTATAAATAGAACAACCATTGTTCTTTATAATAACATCAAAACCTTCCATATCCAATACAGAAATTGAAATAATATTTTTAATAATATTCGAAACATAATAACAATTATTAAGATAAATGAATTTGCCCGAAGGCATTGCTAAACAATAAGTTCCTACAGCTAATGCAGCAACTTTTGCTCCATTTCCCACTCGTAGGATCACCTCATCTTTGTTCAGCTATCTACTTCTGACCAGTCCCTTCACAGTATTACATATGTGAGAACCACAGCCGGTATCCAATACCCAAGTAGAATTATGACTTTCAGAAAAACTAATTTCAATCATAAACAAACCTTGATTGGAAGTCGAAGCTTCTCCAAGCTTCTTCTCTGCTAGAAACTTCTTGCAGTTCCTCTTCCAATGTCCCGGCTCATTGCAATGAAAGCACATTTCTTTAGCTGGTTCAGGTTTCTTTTGCTCCTTTTCTTTCCCTTTTCCCTTAGCCTTCTTAGATTTCTTCTTTTCAGAAGACACCTTGGGCCTCTTCCTTTTATTGGAAGAATCCACCATCAAGACATGGTTCTTCTTGGATGATAAGTGACCTTCTGCAGTTTTCAGCATGTTAAGCAGCTCAGGTAAGCTGACATCTAGCTTATTCATGTGAAAATTAACCACAAACTGCGAGAAGGTCTCAGGGAGTGACTGCAAGACCAAGTCTTGACTCAACTCCCCATCCATGACGAACCCAAGCTGTCCAAGGCGTTCAATCAAATTGATTACCTTCAGAACATGAGTCTCAACGGCAGTGCCCTCGGTCATCCGAGATTGGAAGAGCTCCTTAAATATCTCATATCTAGCAGTCCTACTCTGTTCACCATACAACTCCTTGAGGTGAAGCAGCATAGCAGGAGCATCCATTTTTTCGTGCTGACGCTGAAGCTCGTTATTCATGGATGCGAGCATGATGCATTGAGCCACAGATGCATCATCTTGCCACTTATTGAAAGTGGCAATCTCTTCCTCAGAGGCTGTTTCTGAAACAGATTCAGGGATAGTGGAATTTAGGACATAAAAAATCTTTTCAGCAGTGAGAACAATTCTCAGATTTCTTAGCCAGTCCTCATAATTCGGGCCGTTAAGCTTATTTGCATCAAGTATGCTTCGTAGTGAGATTAGTGATTTTGACATTTTTAAAATTCTGCATGTGAAAAGACAACATTTTAGCAAACATTCATTTTATTAACTTTGCATATCAAAATAAATTTAGGTCTTTATTCTAAATTGGTATCTCCCACTATTTTCATCAAACTATATTACCCTCACTCATATAGTTCGGCAACATCTAATTAAAGATTTGCTAGTGAGATTAAGGATCCCATTTCAAATTTATATAACCTTGTGGATACCACAACAAGCGATATACAAATAAATAGGTAGACAACTCTTGTCAATTACATCATCATGTAACTCCTTTTATTTTGCCTCTTAAATCATAATGGTCATGTGTGTGCACATCCGAACTAAAATGATTTAAGTTAAGTCCAGCGTAGCACTTCCATAAATTTAAAAAAAAAATTCGTCCTTGTGGATAGCACAACAAGACTAGATCGTTCAATTTTCTTGATAAGCATCAAATGTGATTAATTAACATCTTAAATATTCAATACTCGCCTTGTGGATAGCACAACAAACTCATATTAAATATTTAATACTCTATTAACTAATCATGCTAAAAGGCGACGTTCGATATTCCAAATATCATTTGAACGCTTCAGACTTAATATTATTTCTTTGAGGGGTTTGTTATTATTTGTCTCATCTTTTTAAGCGAGCATACACATATATATATATAAAATACGCGTCATTTTATTAAACATGCGAAGCATGTTTGTATAATATATAATATATATAATATTTAGCATGCAATATAGAATACTATATTCTACCCGGATTGATTATGGACTTTTATTCTAGTTTAGTTCACTAGAGCCACCAAGTGAACCAAAAGGTCAAACCTAGGAGTGCAAGAATTTAAATTTAAATATAACTATTACATTTAAACCCTGGCTCCATACAAATGAGTCTTCACGCGTTCCTTGCTCCTTGGTCTCTAATTTCTTCAAAATAATTCTAACTATCTCTATTACATTAACTATTTAAAATTAAATAGAAACCTTGATCAGCAGTCAAGGGGAAGTACATAGAAAGGAGATAGAATTTACATCGAGAATAAAACTAGAGAAGACGAGGTACGCAGACCCCATTTTATAAAACCCATTCATTCAAGCATTCAACCAAAATAAAATCCAATCACATTGGTCATAGTGCATAATCAAACCCTTTTATTACCATACATATCATCATACGTATCAATAAAACTTATTCATCTCATGAAAATAAATTCATTCCATATATGTATTAATATCAGTTAATGGGCAAAAATTTGCTAAACTTTGTTTTTGGAAAAATAAACTCCTTTATTTCATTCAAAAATAATTCCAAATTAAACTCTTTAATTTTAGCAATTCTGAAATCTCATTTCATATAAAATAAACATCTTTATTTTAAACCTTTATTAATTAAATAAACCATTCATTTAATTAAATAAAACAAAAAAAAAATTCAGTTCCTGTCCAGTGGCGCAGCTGCGCCAAGAATGTAAAGGGAACCGGCGCAGCTGCGCAGCATGAAAACCAGGAACAGCACCCGGCGCAGCTGCGCAGCAATATTGCCTTGTACCGGCGCAACTTCGCAGAATCAGAAAAAATTTTATGGCCCAGAACTCGATCCAATCGCATATCATACATGTATGGAATCACATAGACTGATAATTAGCACAAGATTGGCTCTGATACCACTGTTGGATTTGTACGTAACGCAATCTTGCAATCAAATCACATAAATAGGGCGGAAGCGTAAAAAACTAGGTTTTCAAAAATTTATACAAACCCATTACCACGATCATTCTTATGCATCAATTATCAGTGAATGAAGAAGGAGAAAAAAAAATTATACCTTTGAAGATCCAAGCTTCCTCAGGTACAAGTTCTACTCCTTTGATTCCTTTGTTTCCTCTATAGTGGCTCCTTCCCTTGATCAATGTCAGCCACCCAAATGTTTGGCCTCTAACGGTGATCCACCTAGGAAGATGAAGAACTCAGTAAGATGGGTTATTGGCTTAACCCTTGTTTCTATCTCTATAGAATATGTGTACTCCCAACTCTTGAAAAATTCACGTACCTTATTTCTGATATAAGATTCTCTTATATAGATATTAGGTTAACCCTCCTAATCCAATTAGAATAGGGTTTTATTTAATTAACTAATTAAATACTTTTAATTAATTTATATCCTAATCTTTATTAGGATTGAGAGAGAGTACTGATATTATATTAATTCCTAAACACCTTTAGAATTAAAATAATAATAATAATATTAATATTAATAAGACTCCTCTTATTAATTTATATTTAATATTTCTAAAATATTAAATAATAAACATTAAGCTATTTAATTTATTCTATTATCATAGATTAAATTAATTATACTTAATGCATTATTACTATCATGCCATTTTTTTCTTAAATAATTCTTCTTCCTTTTATGGTGTGACCCTTTAGGTTCTCCATATTAAACCGGTTGTGAATAAATCAATTAGAACAATTCTAATCTTATTTAAATAAACAAATTAAACTAATAATCTATTTAAATAAATAACATTTATTCTACAATAGGGATAAGCCTCCCTAGCGATCAACGACTTTCCAGATAATATAGATTTCAACATTAATCATAAAAGAACCTGTGAGTTAATAGTTACCGTACAATTCAATCCTTCCACCATACAATGTCCCAATTAAATATAAGACATGGATTTACTGTCAAGTCTTAATTTATTTAATCATATGTATTTCGATTAGAAAATGCACAACTCCAAATAATGCAAATTAGAAACCTCTTTCTAATTTCATTCTACATTGGCCAAGGATTCCTGGGTTGTCATTTAACGAATCACATAGGACATATCTCCTCTTTTACTAGAGGTGGTAGATTCTTTATTGATCATTCATTATCTCCATATGTAACTCATTATACCCAAGCATACCCAATATATGCCTTAAAAGGCCTTAAGGAATTAGTCAAAGTATAATTTGTTACATACAAGATACTATAATGATCTCAAGTCCAAGGATCACATGTACTACTATCACATTAGGAATTCCTATTGACAGGCGAGTAAAACTCCATTAGGTATTCCATAGTGAGTCACGTTCAGTGAACTTATTCTCCAATAAGCACCTACATACTTGCTTTAGTGTCTCCACACAAATGACCATGAGATTAGTCATCCTCATCCAATGAGCAAGCAACATATGTACCAATCTATCCGAATTTACTAATCTCCATTTTAGTAATCCCACAATTGGGAACTATTTTAGTTTTTAAGCTTTCTAAGAATTTAGATCTCATTATCATGATCTCATCATGATTCTAAAAGCATTGCTTAAAACTATGGGTTATTTACATATTATAAAAATAGCACCATGTAGATAATTATATGCCTTAAATGAATATTTTATTAATAAATAAATAAGATTGTTTACAAAGTATGTGCTTTGTCATCATACATAATTGGCTTGTATGCACACTACTATCAATCTTCATCTCCTTTCATTGGAACCCTATTGGGAGTGTTCGACTAGTTGTCAGACTGTATATGCTCGGTGACTACTTTCAAGGTGTGAGATCTTTAATCTTTTCTGCTTTTAGGCCCATCTCTGTCATTTTGCCGTGTTTGATCATCTCTGAGAATAGCTTTCCTATTCTAGCTAGGATCCTCTCATAGTAAGGTGCCTCTTGGATGTCTATGAAAGTCATCACCATTTCAGCTTCGGTCATAGGTGGGCTGACTTGTGCTGCCAGACGTATCCATCTTTGGGCATACTCACAGAAAGACTCATTGTTTTGCTTTTTGACCTTGGTCACTTGATACCGATCCAGAGCCATCTAAGACTGGAAGCTGTATTGAGTTAGGAAGGCATGGGCTAACTCTTCCCAATTGTGGATTTTTACATTATCAAGTCGAGCATACCATATCCTAGCCTCTCCAGTGAGACTCTTTTGGAAAAGCTGCATTTTGAGGCTTTCATCTTTAGCATAAGACCCTAGCTCGCCAATGTATACTTTCAAGTGCGTATAGGGATCGCCTGCCCCATTGTACTTTTTAAACTCTGGGACTTGGAATTTATCTGGATATCTAGCCCCTGGGAATATGCAGAGATCTGAATAGGAAACACTTCCAAGGTTTCCAGTCCCTTTGATTACCCAGAAGGTTTCTTCCATTTGTTGGACTTTCCTTCGGATATCGCCAGTTTCCCAATCTTCCCAATCTTCCCAGAGATTTATGATTTCATGGGTTTTGTTGGTTCTTTCACTGTATCGCGGTTCAAGGATCTGCATTTCCCCCTTTTGTCAGCACTTTGATTACCACCCTGTGAGAAGGTATCTGTTTGATTGAGTGTTGGCTGGCCCTAAGTGTTTTTGCTTTATTCTCTTAGGAGGATAGCCAACTCTACTATTTGATTCTTAAGTCCTTTGAACTCTTTTTGAGATACAGAATCCAACTCGTATTGGCTACTTTCAGCCATGTCGGTTGGATAGGCTTTGTGCCTTTTCAGATTATGATCTAGTAATGAGACCACTTTTTTGTACCTAAAACAAAACGTAGGCGTGTCAATTTCCTGATGTAGGTAAGGATAGGATGCATGATGTGTTTTTTAGATTTTATCCTGCAAAACCGAGGTTAGTTGTTTTAATGACATGGTATTTTGACAGGAAGAGTAAATCTTTCATTATGATATTTACATTGTGCTCCTCGGTAATTGGAGGCTTAACATGGAATTGAAAGAGGATGGCATGAAGAAGCTTCCCTTCGGATTTGGTTAATCAGAGGCTGACCTATCCTAGGTTACTCTCGCGACATTGTTTTTGGCATGAAGGCTCCCAGATCATCGCAATCTACTGGAGGGGAAATTAATCCGATCGTTCAACTAGAGCGAATCTGGGTGGTGCATTTTCATGAGCCCTAGAGACTTAGTCATCCCCAGAGACATTATTTATCACCGACCGGGTTTTCCTCCTTGTGAGAGGGACACACAACATACATTCACATGCATCGTGCCTCACCGTGGTGCATATGATGACATGGGTGCGAAGCACTAAATATGGGTGCGAAGCACTAAAAAGCAGGAAAGCATTCCTTCACATTCATTCAATGTAAAGATGCAACATTCATACATTTAATAAAGACGCAGCATTCACTCATTCATTAACTGTGGAGACGCAGAATTTAATGCATTCAATAGTTTTGAAAGGGAAATATTTGAAAAGATTTGGAAGCAGCCTAAGCCCTCTACTGTCCCTAGCAGAGTCACCACCTGTCGACGTTGGTTTAAAAAATCCACGGGTCGGGTCGCAACCCGGGTCTTTTAATCTCTTTTCCTAAGTTCTCTCTACCCTTATTTTTTTTCTTTAGGAAAAAGGTTTTGAATGATTTTTTAGAAAAAAGGCCAACATGTATCATATCGACGATTTGAACGTTTTACAGAGTTGTCAGTTGGTAGATTGGAAAATAGTTGTACCAACTCAATCGAGTTTTGTTTGAAAGAGGCACAATTGCTGGACACTATCGAAACTTGATCTTTGAAAATAACGTTTGAGCTCGGGGGCTTGGTTAAGTGTGGGAAAGGTGTTAGGCACCCCACAACTCTCGTGTAAACACAGTACCACATCCTTTCAATATTTCCCTTAAAATTGAAATGCGTGAGTGAATGCTGTTTTGAAAATTGGGCCTATTGATTTGATTGATTGAAAGTAGTGTTTTGCTTCGTTGAACCTATATACGAAGGGTTTGATTTGATTTGAAAATCAGTCTTTGATTTGATTTGCAAAAGCATTTAATTTGATTTATAAAAGCTTTTCTTTTGATTGAATTGAAAATGATGTTTTGAAAGCTGGTTTATCAAACCCTTACGCTAACATAGAAATTGAAGCCTGTTGATACTTCTAATTTTATCTTTATAGCCTTAAGGCTGCATGTGAATGGTGATTTGTCGGGCTGCGAAGCATCCTCGACCACAGAATATACAAGTGTCGGTCTCCTCATGGGTATGAAAACTATCGGAGGGACGCTGACACGACAATCAACATTTTTTTTATTATATTGAGACCTTAAATCCGGATAACTGTGTTAAGGTCTGTTTACATGTACATTTTTACAGAAAAACTGGCAGGGTACATTTCTAAATTGGAGTTTGTCCATCGTGGGAATCAGATTCCGATCGTTTTGATCGTGAATCCCACAATTCCTAGGCTCACATATGAGTAGCCAAAACCTGCACAGTTCAAATTTGTACAGAAATAAATAAATATCCCAATATGGCCAGAATCGAGGATTCATTCAGTAAATCCTGGTCCGCACGGCCGAAGCATCTCGTTCCTGCTAGATAGCGATCTAAGAGACCCGAGGTTGCTTTTGAAGCTGAAACTAGAAAGAAAGCTAGATTTAAGGAAATCTTAGCCATTCTAGCTTCCCGGTTCAGTCTGGAGGTTTTGAACCGTTTGAAAACTAGAATTGGCGAGATTTTAATAAATCTAGTCCGCCTGCAGATATGTCAGAGCCAATTCATATAAAATGATTATTTGAAGCAGTAGTTGAATAGAAAGAGAGTAAAGAAATATATATATATATATATACAAATATACATAAAAGATATAAAGTGCGATGGATTTTTACGCCAGTGCCTGACTAGAATTGATATATATATATATATTGACAAAAACGTATTCAAGCAAGACTGGAAAGAGGACCAGTGAGGGTGAAGGCTGCTTATATATGCATAAATATATATAAAAGCAGTGAAAAGGCCACAAAATAATTCAGGGCGAACTGAAATGTAAGTGTATAGAAAAATAGTCAACCAGAGACTGGGAAGATAACCCCGTAATGGTGAAGTGTGAAAAAATAGTATAAAGGCCCTGAAATAGTCCAGGCCAGACTAGAATGTAAATTGCAGAAAAGTAGTCAACCAGTGACTGGGGAGATCACCCAGTATGGCGAAGAGTGCAAAAACAATATAAAAGGCGATGGGTTTTCACGCCGGTGCCCGGACTAGAATTGAAATATATACATATATATATATATATATATATATATATATATATATATAGAAATGTAGTCAACCAATACTAGGAAGAGAACCCAGTTATGGTGAAAATCGCTCATATATGCGTAAATATATATAAAAGCGGTAAACTACCTCGGAGTTGGCATCCGGGCTTGACAGAATTGAAATGTTAGTATATATATAGTTAAATATATACAAAAAGGGCCAAACCTGGACTGGGAAGACTAATCAGTCCGGCGAAGCTGCCAGAACGTGTGTGCTAGTGCATTGAAGCTGCTGGAGCTGACGGATCGTCAATCCGAGTTATAAAAAGGCCAGAAAATTAGTTTATGTATAAAAATGTACCAAATTTTGACGAAAACGGCCACGGAACTAAGTTCCATGCATTTTTAGAAAACGAAACTTAACGTGCAAGTGTATAAAAGTACGAAGAAGTAATATTCACTTTCTGATCGTGAAAATACTTATAATGGACTGCAACACGGGCTTTTTGCCAAATCGTAGGCTGTATAAGTCCAAAACTACATGTTGTTTTCTGATATGTGGTAGTATATGGGTATATCTATGTGTTAGAGTGAAAATCTTTGGGTTTGGAAGAGGTGTAAAAGTTAAAAAATCGAATTGGCAGAGCTTCGCTGCGTTTCTGATTTTTTAAATTTGAAGGGGGGTGCACATTTATTTATAGGCCAGGGAGCCTCCACTCTACCTACTTCTACCATAGGTATAGGTACGGCTCCCAAGGTGGGGCCCACATGACCGACTTTGTCATCTCGAAGTGCGTGCATGCCGAACAATGCGATGTCAGGTTCGAAACTTCATAACTTTTGATAGGAGCGTCCGTTTGAGGCGTGCTATATCTTTCCGGAAAGCCCTCGCCGAGAGTGTTGCAATGACATAGGATTTAACCCTTTTTTAAGCAGAAACAAATGGGTTCATGGCCGGGTCTTTGTTTCCTCACAGTTTGTCCGTCGAGCCGTCTTGCGCTGTTTGCACTCGAGATCATTGTTGTGGTTCATTCTGATTTTGGCAGCATTGATTCGGCTTGAGTTTGACCGAATTGGCTAAGAGTTGGTAAAATGACCATTCTGCCCCTCCCGGCAATGCCTCTAGTGTCGGCATGGCCTCTGTTTGACTTCCGGGAGCTCTTTCCAAGACTTGGATCCCATTCAAGTCTGGTTGTCCCTAGTGTTGCCTCTGTGGCTGACGTGGTCATTCCAAGATTTTTTCTGGAGTTGTTGTGATGCTTCAGGTTTATGTCTGAAGTCGACCTGACTTCCTGGGCTGTTGTCGGGGCTGACCTGTACCTTTTGGGTTGCTGCCGGGGCTGAATTTGTTGACCAATATTGAGACCGGATTTGAGTTGCTTGACCGATATTGGGGGTCGAATTTAAGTTGACCGATATTGGGGATCGAATTTGAGTTGACCAATATTAGGGATCAGAGTTGACCGATATTGGGGATCGGATTTCAGTTGAAGGACCGGTATTGGTGACCACATTTGACTTAAAGAGACGACCTTGCCCTCCTGCAG
Organism: Panax stipuleanatus; assembly: GCA_020205555.1. NCBI lineage: Eukaryota > Viridiplantae > Streptophyta > Magnoliopsida > Apiales > Araliaceae > Panax > Panax stipuleanatus. The sequence continues at coordinate 137,758,581 of CM035115.1, read as the reverse complement.
TGTTAGTAACAGGGAAACGAATTTTCGAGTGTCTACACCCATTTAATAAAACCCATACATTCAGGCATCCAACTAAAATAAAATATAATCATATTGGTTAATAGTCCACAATCAACCCCATTTATTATCATACACATCAACATATGCATCAATAAATAAAACATTCTTCTCGTAAATAATAAACATTCAATATATATACATTGATATCAATTTAATATGTAATTTTAGTTAGCATAAAATTCAATTTTGAATTAAAATAAACTCTTTTATTTTAATTCAAATTTAAATTAAAATAAATCTTTTATTTTAATTTATACATTTTTGAATAAAATTAATCTCCTTTATTTTTAATCAAATTATTTAATCAAAATAAACTCCTTTATTTTAATTAATATGGAATCCAATTCCAAGTCAAAATAAACTACTTTATTTTAACATTTAAAATTGGTATGAAAAAAATAAAATATATGGAATCTAATTCCTTATAAAAATAAACTCCTTTATTTTGATTAATATGAAATCTTATTTCATATCTAAATAATCTCCTTTATTTAATGAAACATGAAATCCTTTTTCTAATCACAAATAAACACCTTTATTTTAGAAAATAAGGAATTCAATTTCATCTCCAATTAGTTATCATGGAATCTAATTCCAACTCTAATTAGTTAGTAGAAAATTAAATTCTAATTAAAATAAACTTCTTTATTTAAATCCAATTCTAAATAAAAATAAACTACTTTATTTAAATTTAGAATTACTGAAAAATCATGGACTTTAATTTTTAATTTAAATAAATATTTTATTTTAATTAGAAATCAAATTATTAAATAAAATAAAATTTTATTCAATTTTGGGTATCGGCGCTACGGGTGTCCCGAATGAACTGGATTTGGGCGCTACGGCGCCGAGTTAGCCATTTTTCAAAAATTCGTGACCAGCGTTGCAGCGCCCCATTAATACTGCAAATTGGCGCTGCGGCGCCGGGTCACCCATTTGAAAAAACTCTGACCGGTATTACAGCACTCGGATTACACTGTAATCCGGCGTCGCAGTGCCGGTGTCCATAAACTATTTTTTTAATTCGCGAATTATGCAGTTTTTCTCCAAAAACATGATTCTATGCCAATAATTATGCCCAAAAAAATTATTTAAACAAATATCAACATATATATCAAATCTGAATAATTAATAACTTGCATAAAGGTTTGGCTCTGATACCGCTGCTAGGTTTGTAAGATTCATGGACACAATCATATTGCATAAAATTAGTTGAAGCATGGTAAATCAGAGTTTTAAAACTTTACAAACCATATACCCGGATCACCCTTTATGCACAGTTATTAATTAAAATGAAATAGATGGAGATTAGATTCATACCCTTGTAGAAAACTAGCTTACTCAGGTACGAGCTCAACTCCGATTCCTTTTCGCGTTCAACTTGAATCCATTGGGTTGATTCCTTCCTTTGATCAACGTTAGCCACCCAAGTGTTTGGCCTCTAGAGGTGATCTACCAAGAAAGAACAAGAATTCAAGAAGAATGGTGTTTGACTAAACCCTAGTTTCTATCTCTATAGAATTATATGTACTCTCCCAACTCTTGAAATCATTAACCCCAAATCAAAATAAGATTCCTCTTATTTATAGTAGGCAACCCTCCTAAACAATTTAGGATTATAGTTTCATAATAATTAAACTCTTTTAATTAATTACGATTCCCAATCCTATTGGGAATAACAAATTAAACTCTTTAATTAATTAGCCTCTTAATCTTATTAGGAATATATATATGAGATAGTATTTTAGTAATTAATTCACAAACACATTTAGAAATTAAATAATAATAATAATAATAATAATAATAAGACTTCTCTTATTAATTTATATTTAATATTTTCAAAATATTAAATAATAAATATTAAGCTATTTAATTTATTCTATCACCATAGATTAAATTAAATATACTTAACTTATTATTATGGTTATGTCATTTGATTCTTTAATAAATATTCTTCCTTTTATGGTGTGACCCTTTAGGTTCTCCATATTAAACCAATTTGAATAAATTAATTAGAACAATTCTAATCTTATTTAAATAAATAAATTAAACTAATAATTCATTTAAATAAATAGCATTTATTCTACAATAAGGATAAGCCTCCTTAGCGATCAACGACTTTCTAGATAATATAGATTTTAAAATTAATCATAAAAGAACCTTTGAGTAAATAGTTACCGTACAATTCAATCCTTCCACCATACAATGTCCCAATTAAATATAAGACATGGAATTACTATCAAGTCTTACTTTATTTAATTATATGTATTTCGATCCTTAAATTCACAACTCCAAATAATAAAAATTAGAAACTCTTTTCTAATTTCATTCCACCTTGGCCAAGGATTCTTGTTTTGTCATTTATCGAATCACATATGACATATCTTTTCTTTTACTAAAACTGGTAGATTCTTTATTGATCATTCATTATCTCGATATATAACTTATTACACCCAATCATACCTTTTGATATAACCTAAGGGCCTTAAGGGACATGTCAAAGTATAACTGATAATACACAAGATACTATGATGATCTCATGTCTAAGGATCACTTGTACTACTATCACTATAGGAATTCCTATTGACAGACAAGTAAAACTCCATTAGGTATTCCTTAGCGAGCAACGTTCAGTGAACTTATTCTACAATAAGCACCTACAGACTTGCTTTAGTGTGTTAACACAAATGATTATAAGATCAATCATCATCATCCAATGAGCAAACAACGTATGTACCAATCTATCTGGATTCAGTAATCCCCTTTTTAATAATCCAACGATTGGGAATAATGTTAGTTTTAAGCTATCTAAGCATTTAGATCTCATTAGCATGATCATCATCATGATTCTAAAAGCATTGCTTAAAACTATGTGTTTATCACATATTATAATAACAGCATCATGTAGATAATTAAATGCCCTTAATTAAATAATACTTTTATTAATAAATGAATAAGATTGTTACAAAGTATATGTTTTATCATCAAACATGATTGGCTTGTGTGCATACAACTTTCACGCAGCGCCAGATTTAAAGGGGAGAGTGGCGCCGCAGCGCCCTTAACCCGAAAAATTTTGACTGTAGATTTTTATTGTCCAACTTTTTGGATGCTAATTACGGGGCAAGCATGAATGCAATGTTCATGAAAATTAATGTCTAAAATTTTGAGTTAAACCTTGAGTTTGACGATTAAACGTCGAATAAAGGTTATAAAACGACGAACGTAAAATACGTAACCGATATCCGGGGACCGTATTCGCGTTAAAATAAATGTATGGGATTATTATGATTGTGATTCCTTGGAATTGAATGAAGAGGGTGACTTATAACATTTTTATTTTATAATGTCATAATAAGAGTTAAGTGTAAAGCGTATAGACGCTATAACCGCAAAGTAATGGCGATGAACGATCGGTCTTAGCATACGAAGCACAGTATGTCTTACACATTATGAGAGGACGATGAACGTGATGTTCATGTAGTGGATCACTACTGAGAGTGATTAAAACCTTAAGTAAAGGTTGAATGGGAATTTAAAAGATGAACAATGTGAACGCGGATTACGTGAACCATCCTCGTAAATCGTATTTGCGTTGGTAGAATGTTCTAAGTATATAATGGTTATATGACTTAAACGTTGATGAGAGTAATAAGTAAGATGTGTAATCATCAACAAAGCCGTAACGAACAGTAATAAGATTAATAAAAGTTCGAATGTGAATCGGATAACGAGCGTAAAATAAAGTGTAAACGTTAGAACACCTAAGCCGACGTAAAGGTATTGAGTGTACGTGTGAATTAAACGTGCATAACCTACACACTGTGTATGGTTTGAATGTGAGATAATGAAGAATAACGTATAACGTTAAACAAGCAGAGTTAGTGATAATAACTTGACTAACATTCTGAGTCAAATGGACCGAACGTTGTAAGATATTAAGATAAGGTAATGTAAAATGTATAAAGGCTATGAACGTATAGTCTTAACCTTAAAAATTTATTCTCGACATACAAATGACTGTATAACCTAGACGTTAATGAATAAATCCTGAGGCATAACATTTAGTTGCCAGAAAGCCATAATGAATAGGAAATGAACTTAACGAACATTTTAGTTTTAATGATTCAGATAAGTTACGATAAGAAGGTATGAATAAGAAGTTAAGTTTAAGTTGTGGTACAATCGTACTCTTTAATGGTTGATGTATGGTATCTGGGCTAAACGATTCCGTTAAAGAGCAACGGTTAATACAAACTAGCAACCGATCTAACTCACTGTGAAAGATAATGTATGTCAGACGGGAAACAAGTTTGTTAGTTGTTTGTGGGAAACCACTCAGCTTACCATATTAAACACTGTTAAAGACTCGATGTGTGCTAGGTGTGAAGTTGTGGATACGTATGCTGAAAAGGTGATCCTTTTCACATATATGGATGTATAGGATGAGTTAAGTCCTAAAAATGTTATAAGAAAAAGATGAGAATGTAAATCTATCATAAAAGATGGTTATAAGGTTTATGCCATCTTCGTATGTCATAATACCGAAGGAATGAAAGTAAAGTTGGTCGCGTAAACTTAGATTACAAGAACGCGAGCCATAGGAAGTAAAGTTAAGTTTAAACCAATGCGTAAGTCAAGTATATGACTAATTGGTGTATGTGCTATTTCATTATGTGATATATGGGAATTGCGGTAAACAGTTTAGTGTAAACTAAGTTGTAGTTGTTAAGGCAAGTTTTCTAACTTCATTCATATTTCAAATTAATGCTAGTTTCTTAAACGTTCTCAGATGTTGCTCTTGAGAAGTTTTACTTATGTGAAAATGTCTGATATTTGTGCAAGGTGGTTATGTATGAGGCTTTGTACCAAACTTTCAACACTTATGTGTTGTAGACACTCAAAATTTTGCATTACTGTTACTAACCCTGTAGGAGGGTATAACCGTCTTTTGCCTCTCGGCAACAACCTAGGATGTCAAATCAGCCCCAGTCTCAATACCGAGATGTCGACTCAGCCCCGGTCTCAAATACCAGGATATCAACACAGCTCCCGTCTCCATACCGAGATGCCAACTCAGCCCCGATAACTATACCGCGATGTCAAGCAGCCCCGGTGAAAATCCCGGGATGTCAAAGTCAACCCCAGTCACTATACCGGGATGTCAAGTTAAACCCCGACAATATCGGGATGTCAAGTGAAGCCCCAATAACAATATCGGGATGTCAAGCAGTCCCGGTCACAGTACGGGAGGTCAAGTTAAGCCCCAGTCACAACCGGGGAGGCCAAATCAACTTCGGAGACACCCCCAAAGCATCGCATCATCCCCATAGACAACCCTAGGAAACCAAGTCAACCTCAAAGACAACATTGAGGACAAATAGAATCGGCTGGGATTAAAACCCCGGAGACAACCGCGGGAAAATAGTATAAGACCATGTAAGTACAAGAGACAACCCTTGGAGGGGAAAAATGGTTATTTTACTAACTTGAAGCCAATTCGGTCAAAATCAAGCCGAATTGATGCCATCAAGGTCAGAAAGAACCATAACACTGATCCCGAGTGAAAATAGCACAATACAGCTCAACGAAAAAACTGCGAAGAAATGAAGACCCGATTATGAATCCATCTTCTTGGACTTGAAAAAGGTATATTCCCATGTCATAGTGACGCTCTCGGAGAGGGCTTTTCGAAAAGGTATAGCACACCTCAAACGGACACTCCGATCAAAAGTTAGAAAGTTTCGAATCTGACCTCGTGTTACTCGGAGTGCACGTTCTTCGAAACGACGGGACCTGCCACGTAAGCCATGCCACGTGGAACCGCAGGTAGACCCGCGGTTGCCACGGGTAGGCCCGCTTCCATCGGGTCTTTAAATATAAGTGCACCCCAAGCAAAAAAAAGAAAAAACAGAAAACGCTCTGAAACTCTGCCCATTTCATTTCCTAGCCCGACTTCTTATACTCCAAACCTCGTTTTTATCACTCTAACACGTAGGTATACTCATATACTACCACATATCAAAAATTAAATGGTGGAAACGTCCATTTGAAGCCTACCAAGTGGCAAAAAGCCTGTGTAGCAGTCCATTGTAAGTATTTTTACGATCAGGAAGTTCCTACTACTTCATTGCGCATTTATACACATGCACGTTAAGTTTCGTTTTCAAAATTTGCCCAAAACTCAGTTTCACGGCCGTTTTGGTGTACTATTTAGTATATTTACTTGTTTTCTTGCATTTGCACAGCCCAGATCATCGATCCGCTGCTTTTAATAGCTTATATATATATATATGCATATATATATATATATATATATCATTCTTCTCGGACTGGGTCATGGACTCATGTCCTTTTTGGCTTTATTATGTATCTATTTAACTGTATATATACTAACTTTTCAATTCTGTCAAGCCCGGATGGCAAATTCGTGGTAGTTTCTGCTTTTATATGTATAACTATATATATATATATATATATATATATATATTTGACTTTATTTAACCTGGATTTTGATTTCGTGGTCTTTTTATTGCTTTAATATATATATATACTAACTGTATATATTAACATTTGTATTTTCGTTTGCCCTGGATCATTTTATGTCCTTTTTACCGCTTTTATAAATATATATATATATATATAGAAGGAGTAAGGAAAGATAAAAGGCGCATACAAATCTGAATCACAACTATAGTAAAACTATAAGAAATGATAACCGCAGTTCATATGTATTAACAAGAGTTTGAAATAAAATAAAATTTTATTGATTAATGAAATAATTACAAACAGATAACTTGAAGTTACTTACAAACAGACTCGATTATAGAAGCCTAATATTGTTATAACTAAGATAGAAGGCAAGAGGGTTGAAGATTAGTCAGATAGGAATCTGAGTCTTCACAAACTCTTCAATGGATATCTAAATCCTGCCTTACACAAATGACTGAGCCTCTCTTATATAAGAATGAGAGAAGGCGAATGATTACAACTCAATAATTACAAAATATTTTAACTATTGAATAACAGTAATGCTTTATCAAAAGATAACAGTACAACTTTGGACTATTACAGACGCGTTATTACACTTTTGAATAAAATACAGACAAAATTAATTACAACTTTTGACTAAACGACCACAGATGGCCGACAAATACAAATGACTCAACATGACGACAAACCGACTCAACTTTTACTTTCGACTACTTTTTGAAAAGGAGCACGGGCTGCTTGGGCAGGAGCATCTTGCATCAAAACGACAGCATTTGGCTGCAAAAGAAACTGTAGGCATCCTATGCAAATGGATCCTGAGCATCCTGGAGAGAGATGCTTCCATACGGATCATTAGGGCTAGAAGCACTGTGACTAGATTTGGACTAGGAAAATGAACAGACTGAGGGAACAGAATCCTAACTGAATTTATCTACTCGTTTTTGAATAAGTCGAGCTAATTGTTTTAACTCGGCATTTGAACAATAATCAATATCAGCAAAATCTAACTTTGAATGGGAAGATTTTTTGGATTTAGATTTACTGGGAGAAGATTCCTTTGGAGGAGGAACCGAATTAATGGGAGTAGGGTTAGGAAATTCCTTTTGAACCTGACCGACAATACGATAAGGATCAAATTTATCCCACCATTTAACTGAAAATTTGCAGTTAACATAAGTCAACTGACTAATGTTAGAGCAAGTAACAATAGATTTGTCCTTGTCAGACGCAAGATTAACTTCAACAACAGGGGAATAAAATCCATAATTCCATTTGAGAATCCATGCAATTTTATACTTGCTGACGAAATGAAGGATAACTGGAATACAGCTTTTAGCTGGAATGAAAGGGGCACGACAACAAAAAACGTTCAGAACTGACTTAAGCTCAATTGGAAGAATTTTATAGATGAGAGCAAATCTTTCCCACCATAAAACAAACCAATGAGGAATTTGACTCTTGAATTTGTGGTCAAATTGAATGAACCACGAGTGACTAAAGGAGGGAGTTTGAAACAGAAAAACTCTATTCTAAGCTTCCATGTAATCATAATAGCAGAACTGACTATTATGATCATTTAACTGACGCAGATCAGAAGGATGATTACCCCAGTCAGACATGGAGATAATCTGTTTAATATAGAGAGAATGATAGATGATTTTAGAAGAATCATTTCTATCATAAATAGGTTTGATTAAGATTGACTATGTTTGAAGAAGGATGTCCTTATAATACGCAAGGGATTTATAAGGAGCCAAAGGGAGAAAATGCCAACCAGTTGGGAAGAACTGGGCGGCCAATTTGACTGGATCATCAATTGATTTCATATGTCTCTCAATATGAAATAAATTGGTGGAATAGACAGGGACATACTCAGAAAAAGTACGTTGACCAGAAGTAGCTGGAAAAAGACGAAGTAAAAGGATTAAAGGGCTTGGGAGGCTGGGCCAAAACCGTATTACAGGGCTTTGGAACAGTACTAAGAATTGTAAATCTATTTTCTACATCAATAGGTGTAACTGGGCTAACTGGATGTGGGATTATGGATCCCAAGGGCCTTTGATTAGGCGGGCCTGGGCCTGGAGGGCCAGGAGGCCGAACATTCTTGCTACCTCTCACACTCATTTATTCTGGGTACCTGAATGAATAAATTCTCGTGTAAGAAAATCAGGAACTGAATTCTCACTAGCTTTAATATATTCAATATCAAAATTAAAAATACTTAAAAGAGATTGCCAACGGGCAAAAATATGTTTTGCAGCAATATTTTTAACATCTTTTTCTAAAATAAATTTGGCTGATTTGCAGTCAATACGAACTAAAAATCTTTGATTTAATAAATCATTTTGAAACTTACTAATACACAAAACCAAGGCTAAAATCTCCTTTTTAATTGTACTATAGTTTCATTGAGCTTGATTCCACGCGCCAGAGTGAAATTGAACAATTTGTTAAGAAGAAGCAGGAGTCAATTTATGCTTCAGAATGCCACCAAATCTAATTTCGGAGGCGTCAATTTCAATAATTTTAAAAGCAGATTCATTAGAAATGCCAAGGCAGGGCAAAACCTTAATATATTTTTGACTTGTTGGACGATGGCAGTATGTTCATCAGTCTAAGGAGGAGAATTTTTCTGTAAACGAAGAAACAAAGGTTTACATATTTTTCTTAAATTTTTATAAAACTTACCAACATAATTAAGAGATCCTAAGAATCGCTGGAGCTGGGTTTTATCAATGATTTTATCATGGAATTTATCTGCGAACTGAATGACTCGTTGAATTGGACGGACTAGACCACGATAAATATCATGACCCATAAATTTGACTCTAGTTTGGAACAGACTACATTTTGTAGGGGATAGAACCAAACCATTGACTTTGACAGATTTGAAGAACAAATTCAAGTGTTTGAAGTGTTCATCAATTGACTTTGAAAAGACAAGAATATCATCAATGTAAACAATGATGAAATGACTAAAAGGGTTCAAAATTTCATTAAGAATATTTTGAAATTCACTAGGAGCATTTTTCAAGCCAAATGCTTGAACAACCCATTCGTAATGACCAAAGGGGGGTGGTGAAGGCCGTTTTGTACCTATCACTAGGGTGAATACTGACTTGCCAAAATCCTGACTTGAGGTCAAATTTACTAAATATGGTAGCGTTACTAAGCCGACTAAGAAGGTCTTCCTTATTGGGAAGAGGATACCTAATCCACTCGAGAACCTTATTAAGGGGCTTGTAATTAATAACTAGGCGAGGTACACCTCTCTCTTTCTCAGCTTCGTTGTTAACATAGAAGGCTGAGCAAGACCAAGGTGATTTACTATGTTTTATTAAGCCTTTTGCAAGCAAGTCATTAATCTCTTATTTGCAAAGCTCCATCTGCTGATGATTCATTTGGATAGGCCTAGCCTTAGTAGGAATCAAGTGTTATTTGAATTCCTTAGCATAAGGTAGTCTAACCACATGTTTCCTTCTATGCCATAAGGCATTAGGAGAATCAGCACATAAATTTTTAGTCATAAATAAGCGAAGCTCTTCAATCTTATCTTGATTTCATCAAGAAGAATAAGATCTTCAACCTGTTTATATCTAATTTCCTACTTCAGAAATTTTAACTATGAAGTTTTACAGCTTAACAAATTCAAAGATTTTGAAATAGACTCATCTTGAATGAATTTCAAATCTCTTTCCTTAGGTTGAGTGATAAACTCAAAAACCACTTTCTGACCTAAGTGCTCAGTTGTTAAACCATTATTACTAGTAGTAAATGGATATAATAAATATATAAACGTGAGTCCTAAAATTATATTATCTGTCAAGTTGCGAATTAAAACAAAAGAGGTTTTAAAACACATATTGTCTTGGCAAATATGAACTTTAGGCAGTTTATATTTTATCTCCATCATACTACCATTAGCAGAATTAAGACGTTCACTAGTCTTTTTATAGAACTTGGTAAGAATTAATCCTTCCTGAATGCAATTAAGATCTGCACCAGTGTCAACTAGAGCAGGAAGTTGAATTGCAAAAGTTCCATCAATAACTAGACGAACGATAATATACCATTTTTGAATGGTAATGTCTTTTAATCTTTTTAACAAATTACCTTGAACCATAAGAAGTGACTCATCTTCTTTGGCATTAGAAGACTCAGCTTCTTCATCATTGTCTGATGAATTAGAAATGTGAAGTTCTTAACCTTTAGTAGCCAGAGTAGTCATTTCTTTCCGTAAATCAGAAATTTCAGTCTTAAGACCAGAAATTTCTTTCTTAAGTTTATTAACTTCTTGATTTAACTCATGAAGTGTTATTTCCTTATCAGTGGCTTTAAATCTTTCAAGGGTTTTATTAAGGCTTATTACAGGTTTTTCTTTACCCCTAATTACCTTACCCTTTCCCGGATTATTTTTAGAAAACAAATCTTTTAATTGTTTCATGTACTGTAATTTTAACTCATCGTCTCTAAGTTTGCTAATTAACTCAATTAACAAAGAGCTTTCTTGATCCTCTTTGCTAAGTACGTTAATAGTCTTACAACAATCAGACCTGCAATTATCAGTACAAAGGGTAACTTCATTATCATCACTAGGAGTTTGACTAGCTTCATCATTACTAGAGGAATAAGGAATATCAGAATGATCATTATCATCATCAGTCTATATTCTTATTAACTCTAAAATCTTATCAGTATCTTCAACAGAAATGTTCAACTGACTTAATTTCTGTTTTAACTTACACTCACTTTTGTAACGACCCTTTTTACCACAATTATAACAAGTAATTTTACTATTATCCTATGACTTAGACGTAGATTTTTTACTATGAGTTTTCTTCCTTGACTTAGGTTTTTCATAATAACTCTCTTGATTTTTAGATTGACTACTAGACCGCTTCTTATGATGCTTTCTCGTTTTGCGTTTTTCAATCTATTTTTTCCTATGCTTTCTTCTAGAGGGAGCAATAGGAGGTAAACCATATTGTTCACAAAACATGCCAAGCTCATACTTAGCTTTTTTCTTATCTTTAGCAGCCTGTTTAGCAATCTTAAAATCAATACACATTTTTAATCCAATCTTTTGAATATAACTGATTATGTCACCATAAGTCAGGTTATCATAATCGATATATCCAAGAGTTTTACTAAGTTCTTCTCTAACGTTATGAGCAAATAAGTTAGGAAGTCCATTAACAAATTTTTCTTTCCAAAACGGGTTATTACTATCACTGCGCATCATAACACGAGAAATAAAAACATCTTTGTACCACCTAAAATCGCTTAAAGTGGGACAAGTGAGATTACTTAACTGGTCATGAATTCGTTCAGTGATATTACTGGGAGTTCCAATAAAATATTTTATTATTGTGAAAATTAACGTGTTAATGCCATCAAGAATACCAAAACCTATATATTCTCGAAAGATAGGTTGATCATTGTCATCTAACTGGCGAGCATGGATAATAGAATTCCTTGCATCTTCATCAAGGTGTTTTTCCCACCAAGAACGAAGTACACCAGTGAAACCATTAGTTAATATTTCAACGATTTCAGGCTGAGTTAAACTGCTGAACGCTGTAATATAACTATTGGCTACCATAGACAAGTGATTCATTTTGGTAAGAATCTGATGCTCACTAAAACTATCAATATTCCACTCATGAATTTTATTAGACGAAACAGAAAATTGATTATCTAAATTTTTCTCCTCATACTGAAGATCAGGGGGAGTAGGTCTAGAGTACCAATTTTTTGTTATACTAGTGTTATTAAAGGTTAACTTGTTTAGCTGTTCAGCAAGATCTGGAATAGAAGCAATCTCAGATTCATTATCTGATTGACTATCACTGTCATTATCAGATTCTTTAATCTGATCGATGATAGCTACAGTACCACTAGCTTCTCCAGAAGTTGAACCAATCTTTTTAATTAACTTAACAATGCTTTTAACTAAATCAGAGTCTTTATTATGCAATTCCATTCCTTCTCTTTTTTCTGGGAGTGTCAATAAAGATCGATCTAGTTTCTTTTTAGGATTTTTAATCAAAGAATGATCAAACTTTTCTTCAATTTTGTCTAACTGCTTACCAATTGTAGCTAAGTACTGATTAGTAAAATTATTTTGTTCAATAATTTTCTTTTCATCAGTCTTTCCATCCGCAACTTTGAATGGACTAGCAACAACTGGGGTGTTTTTAACATGTAAAAGAACAGTTTCCAAAGGAGGATGAGATGCTAAAATATTAGATTTATCCTCTTTGGTCCACTGATTTTTAGTAAGGACTTTACATTGTGAATGATATTGATCATACCAGTCATAAAATGTAAGGTTCTCTTGATTATTCTTTAAATATTTTTTCCATTTATTGATAATTTTATTTCTGTCATGCTTATCATATTTATTACGAAAAGCATGACGTTTTTCTTTATTAGATGAGGAATTAAAATCTGCAACCAGACTATCCCAATCTAATTTAAACGCTTTAGTTATTACTCTTAACTGATGATTAATAGGTGCTTCGAAATCAGAAGGGGTTGGTTCTACAGAGACTGTAGGTGATGATAGTAGTGTGCATACAAGCCAATCATGTATGATGACAAAGCACATACTTTGTAAACAATCTTATTTATTTATTAATAAAATATTCATTTAAGGCATATAATTATCTACATGGTGCTGTTTCTATAATATGTAAATAACCCATAGTTTTAAGCAATGCTTTTAGAATCATGATGAGATCATGATAATGAGATCTAAATTCTTAGAAAGCTTAAAAACTAAAATAGTTCCCAATTGTGGGATTACTAAAATGGGGATTAGTAAATCCGGATAGATCGGTACATATGTTGCTTGCTCATTGGATGAGGATGACTGATCTCATGGTCATTTGTGTGGAGACACTAAAGCAAGTATGTAGGTGCTTATTGGAGAATAAGTTCACTGAATGTGACTCGCTATGGAATACCTAATGGAGTTTTACTCGCCTGTCAATAGAAATTCCTAATATGATAGTAGTACGTGTGATCCTTGGACTTGAGATCATCATAGTATCTTGTATGTAACAAATTATACTTTGACTAATTCCTTAAGGCCTTTTAAGGCATATATAGGGTATGCTTGGGTGTAATGAGTTACATATGGAGATAATGAATGATCAATAAAGAATCTACCACCTCTAATAAAAGAGGAGATATGTCCTATGTGATTCGTTAAATGACAACCCAGGAATCCTTGGCCAAGGTAGAATGAAATTAGAAAGAGGTTTCTAATTTATATTATTTGGAGTTGTGCATTTTCTAATCGAAATACATATGATTAAATAAATTAAGACTTGACAGTAAATCCATGTCTTATATTTAATTGGGACATTGTATGGTGGAAGGATTGAATTGTACGGTAACTATTAACTCACAGGTTCTTTTATGATTAATGTTGAAATATATATTATCTGGAAAGTCGTTGATCGCTAGGGAGGCTTATCCCTATTGTAGAATAAATGTTATTTATTTTAATAGATTATTAGTTTAATTTATTTATTTAAATAAGATTATAATTGTTCTAATTGATTTATTCACAACCGGTATAATATGGAGAACCTAAAGGGTCACACCATAAAAGGAAGAAGAATTATTTAAGAAGAAAATGGCATGATAGTAATAATGCATTAAGTATAATTAATTTAATCTATGATGATAGAATAAATTAAATAGCTTAATGTTTATTATTTAATATTTTAGAAATATTAAATATAAATTAATAAGAGGAGTCTTATTAATATTATTATTATTATTATTATTATTTTAATTCTAAAGGAGTTTAGGAATTAATATAATATCAGTACTCTCTCTCAATCCTAATAAAGATTAGGATATAAATTAATTAAAAGTATTTGATTAATTAATTAAATAAAACCCTATTCTAATTGGATTAGGAGGGTTAACCTAATATCTATATAAGAGAGTCTTATATCAGAAATAAGGTACGTGAATTTTTCAAGAGTTGGGAGTACACATATTCTATAGAGATAGAAACAAGGGTTAAGGCAATAACCCATCTTACTGAGTTCTTCATCTTTCTTGGTGGATCACCGTTAGAGGCCAAACATTTGGGTGGCTGACATTGATCAAGGGAAGGAGCCACTACAGAGGAATCAAAAGAATTAAAGGAGTAGAACTTGTACCTGAGGAAGCTTGGATCTTCAAAGGTATAATTCTATTTTTCTCCTTCTTCATTCACTGATAATTGATGCACAAGAATGATCATGGCAATGGGTTTGTATAAATTTTTGAAAACCTAGTTTTTACGCTTCCGCCTTATTTATGTGATTTGATTGCATGATTGCGTTACGTACAAACCCAACAGTGGTATCAGAGCCTATCTTGTGCTAATTATCAGTCTATGTGATTCCATACATTTATGATATGCGATTGGATCTAGTTCTGGGCAACAAAAATTTTTCAGATTCTGCGAAGCTGCGCAGCTGCGCCGGTACAAGGCAATATTACTGCGTAGCTGCGCCGGGTGCTGTTCCTGGTTTTCATGCTGCGCAGCTGCGCCGCTTCCCTTTACATTCTTGGCGCAGCTGCGCCACTAGACAGGAACTGAATTTTTTTTTTGTTTTATTTAATTAAATGAATGGTTTATTTAATTAATAATGGTTTACAATAAAGATGTTTATTTTATATGAAATGAGATTTCAGAATTGCTAAAATTAAAGAGTTTAATTTGGAATTGTTTTTGAATGACATAAAGGAGTTTATTTTTCCAAAAACAAAGTTTAGCAAACTTTTGCCCATTAACTGATATTAATACATATCTGGAATGAATTTATTTTCATGAGATGAATAAGTTTTATCGATACGTATGATGATATGTATGGTAATAAAAGGGATTGATTATGGACTATGACCAATGTGATTGGATTTTATTTTGGTTGAATGCTTGAATGAATGGGTTTTATAAAATGGGGTCTGCGTACCTCGTCTTCTCTAGTTTTATTCTCGATGTAAATTCTATCTCCTTTCTATGTACTTCCCCTTGACTGCTGATCAAGATTTCTATTTAATTTTAAATAGTTAATGTAATAGAGATAGTTAGAATTATTTTGAAGAAATTGGAGACCAAGGAGCAAGGAACGCGTGAAGACTCATTTGTATGGAGCCAGGGTTTAAATGTAATAGTTATATTTAAATTTAAATTCTTGCACTCCTAAGTTTGACCTTTTGGTTCACTTGGTGGCTCTAGTGAACCAAACTAGAATAAAAGTCCATAATCAATCCGGGTAGAATATAGTATTCTATATTGCATGCTAAATATTATATATATTATATTTTATACAAACATGCTTCGCATGTTTAATAAAATGACGCGTATTTTATATATATATGTGCATGCGCGCTTAAAAAGATGAGACAAATAATAACAAACCCCTCAAAGAAATATTATTAAGTCTGAAGCGTTCAAATGATATTTGGAATATCGAACGTCGCCTTCTAGCATGATTAGTTAATAGAGTATTAAATATTTAATATGAGTTTGTTGTGCTATCCACAAGGCGAGTATTGAATATTTAAGATGTTAATTAATCACATTTGATGCTTATCAAGAAAATTGAACGATCTAGTCTTGTTGCGCTATCCATAAGGACGAAAATTTTTCTTTTTTGAATTTATGGAAGTGCTAGGCTGAACTTAACTTAAATCATTTTAGTTCGGATGTGCACACACATGACCATTATGATTTAAGAGGCAAAATAAAAGGAGTTACATGGTGATGTAATTGACAAGAGTTGTCTACCTATTTATTTGTATATCGCTTGTTGTGCTATCCACAAGGTTATATACATTTGAAATGGGATCCTTAATCTCACTAGCAAACCTTTAATTAGATGTTGCCAAACTATATGAGTGAGAGTAATATAGTTTGATGAAAATAGTGGGAGATACCAATTTAAAATAAAGACCTAAATTTATTTTGGTATGCAAAATTAATAAAATGAATGTTTGCTAAAATGTTGTTTTTCACATGCAGAATTTTAAAAATGTCAAAATCACTAATTTCACTACGAAGCATACTTGATGCTAATAAGCTTACCGGGCCGAATTATACGGACTCGCTAAGAAATCTGAGAATAGTTCTCACAGCTGAAAAAATTTCTTATGTCCTAAACTCACCTGTCCCTGGAACTGTTCCAGAAACAGCCTCTGAGGAAGAGATTGCCACCATTGTAAAGTGGAAATATGATGCATCTGTGGCTCAACGCATCATGCTCGCATCCATGAATAACGAGCTTCAGCGTCAGCACGAAAACATGGATGCTCCTACTATGTTGATTCACGTCAAGGAGTTGTATGGTGAACAGAGTAGGACTGCTAGATATGAGATATCTAAGGAGCTCTTCCGATCTCGGATGACCAAGGGTAAAGTGAACAGAAAGGAACAAAAGAAATCTGATCCAGCTAGCAAAGGAACGTGCTTCCATTGCAACGAGCCGGGTCATTGGAAGAGGAACTGCAAGAAGTTTCTAGCAGAGAAGAAGCTTGGAGAAGCTTCGACTTCCAATCAAGGTTTGTTTATAATTGAAATTAATTTTTCTGAAAGTCATAATTCTACTTGGGTATTGGATACCGGCTGTGGTTCTCACATATGTAATACTGTGCAGGGACTGGTCAGAAGTAGAAAGCTGAACAAAGATGAGGTGATCCTACGAGTGGGAAATGGAGCAAAAGTTGCTGCATTAGCTGTAGGAACTTATTGTTTAGCAATGCCTTCGGGCAAATCCATTTATCTTAATAATTGTTATTATGTTCCGAATATTATTAAAAACATTATTTCAATTTCTGTATTGGATATGGAAGGTTTTGACGTTATTATAAAGAACAATGGTTGTTCTATTTATAAAGACGATGTTTTATATGGTATTGAAAATTTGCGAAATGGACTTTATACACTTGACTTACAAGAAAATATATTTCAAATTGAACAAATTAAGAAAAGGAAAAGAGATGATATTAATTATACCTATATGTGGCACTGTAGACTCGATCATATCAATGAAACAAGATTATCCAAGTTGCATAAAGATGGGCTCCTCGAGCTATCTGATTATGAATCATATCCAACTTGTGAATCTTGTCTCATGGGTAAAATGACTAAATCTCCTTTTAGTGGAAAAGGAGAGAGAGTTACAGAGTTGTTGGCATTGATTCACACAGACGTTTGTGGACCTATGACAACAAGTGCACGGGGTGGGTATTCTTATTTTATTACTTTCACTGATGATCACTCAAGATTTATATATGTGTATTTAATGAAATACAAATCAGAATCATTTGAAAAGTTCAAAGAGTTCAGAAGTGAAGTAGAGAAACAAACGGGCAAGAGTATTAAGATACTTCGATCAGATCGAGGTGGAGAATACTTAAGCAGTGAGTTTCTCAATTGTCTCAGAGAAAATGGTATAATCTCACAATGGACTCCTTCAGGTACACCACAGTTAAATGGAGTATCTGAAAGGAGAAATCGAAAACTGTTGGACATGGTTCGATCCATGATGAGTTTTACCGACCTTCCAATTTCCTTCTGGGGAAATGCCCTAGAAACGGCTGCATACCTACTTAACAAGGTACCTACCAAATCCGCCCCAAAGACTCCATATGAGATGTGGAAAGGGTGGAAACCAAATCTTAAGCATGTTAAGACTTGGGGTTGTCCAGCTTATGTCAAAAAGTTTGAAAATGATAAGCTACAGACTAAATCCGATAAGTGTAGATTGTGGGATACCCTAAAGAAACCGTAGGGTATTATTTCTATCATCCAACTGATCAAAAGGTGTTTGTTGCGAAACATGCTACCTTCTTGGAGAAAGAGTTTATCCATGAAGGGGTCAGTGGGAACAAGATATATCTTGAAGAAGTTCAAGAACCACAAGTTACCACGGACCAAAGTCAGGTACCTAACCAAGTAGAAGAACCTACTGTACCACACCCTGTTCATAAATCTGGAAGAGTACCGAAGATACCTGAGAGGTATGGATTCGTTATAGAGGATAACGATGAGGTACACATCATGAATGATGATGATCCATTGAATTACGAATAGGCTATGAGTAATAAAGACTCAGGGAAATGGCTTGAAGCCATGAAATCCGAAATGGACTCCGTGTATGAAAACAAAGTATGGTCTTTGGTTTCACCACCTGAAGGTATTAAACCTATTGGGTGTAAATGGGTTTTTAAGAAAAAGACTGGAGCAGAAGGAAAGGTAGAGACCTATAAGGCCCGACTGGTTGCAAAAGGTTTCAAACAAAGACAAGGAGTTGACTATGATGAAACCTTCTCACCAGTAGCCATGCTCAAGTCTATTCGGATTTTGCTTGCGATTGCAGCTTACAACGACTATGAGATCTGGCAGATGGACGTGAAAACGGCCTTCCTCAATGGGAAACTTGAGGAGGATGTGTATATGACACAGCCAGAGGGATTTATTTCAAAAGTTGGAACAAATCAAGTCTGTAAGCTACAACGATCCATTTATGGGTTAAAGCAAGCTTCTCGTAGATGGAATATTCGTTTTGATGAGACAATCAAAGAGTTTGATTTTATCAAAAACGAGGATGAATCATGTGTATACAAGAAGGTTAGTGGGAGCGCAGTATCATTCCTTGTATTATATGTTGATGATATATTACTGATAAGGAATGACATTCCTATGTTACAATCCATTAAAATCTGGTTATCTAAAAACTTCTCCATGAAGGACTTGGGTGAAGCATCCTATATTTTGGGGATAAAGATCTATAGAGATAGATCTAAAAGGATGCTCGGCTTATCCCAAGGAACGTACATTGATACGATGCTAAAGAGGTTTAGCATGGAAGATTCCAAAAGAGGTCTCATGTCGATGAGCCATGGAATAAATCTCTCCAAGAAACAGGCCCCAAAGACACCTGAGGAGAGAGACCGTATGAGTAAGATCTCTTATGCTTCTGCAATAGGATCTATCATGTACGGTATGATATGTAATAGACCGGATGTTACTCACACACTTAGTGTAACAAGCAGATACCAGTCGAATCCAGGAGAAGAGCACTAGAAGGCAGTGAAAAATATCCAAAGTACTTGAGAAGGACAAAAGATATTTTTCTTGTCTAAGTGGGTCTGAATTAAAACTCGAGGGATTCACGGACTCAAGTTTTCAAACAGACCAAGATGACAGTAAATCTATTTCAGGGTATGTGTTTACCTTGAACGGAGGTGCAGTGAGTTGGAAGAGTTCCAAGCAGCAAACGGTTGCTGATTCAGTGACAGAGGCAGAGTATATAACTGTAAGTGAAGCTGCAAGTTGATGTTTTAGATGAAAAGTTCATTACAGAACTAGGAATAGTTCCTAAGTCTCATCTTGAATCTAAACATGTGTTGCGGCACTTTGATTAAAGAAATCATTGAAAGAGGAGAGTGTAGACTCTCAAGACAACATTGCAGATCCATTTACTAAAGCTTTAACACAACAGCAGTTTGATCGTCACTTAGAGAAGATGGGTATGAGATACATGGCGATTGGCTTTAGTGCAAGTGGGAGATTGATAGTAGTGTGCATACAAGCCAATCATGTATGATGACAAAGCACATACTTTGTAAACAATCTTATTTATTTATTAATAAAATATTCATTTAAGGCATATAATTATCTACATGGTGCTGTTTCTATAATATGTAAATAACCCATAGTTTTAAGCAATGCTTTTAGAATCATGATGAGATCATGATAATGAGATCTAAATTCTTAGAAAGCTTAAAAACTAAAATAGTTCCCAATTGTGGGATTACTAAAATGGGGATTAGTAAATCCGGATAGATCGGTACATATGTTGCTTGCTCATTGGATGAGGATGACTGATCTCATGGTCATTTGTGTGGAGACACTAAAGCAAGTATGTAGGTGCTTATTGGAGAATAAGTTCACTGAACGTGACTCGCTATGGAATACCTAATGGAGTTTTACTCGCCTGTCAATAGGAATTCCTAATGTGATAGTAGTACATGTGATCCTTGGACTTGAGATCATCATAGTATCTTGTATGTAACAAATTATACTTTGACTAATACCTTAAGGCCTTTTAAGGCATATATAGGGTATGCTTGGGTGTAATGAGTTACATATGGAGATAATGAATGATCAATAAAGAATCTACCACCTCTAGTAAAAGAGGAGATATGTCCTATGTGATTCGTTAAATGACAACCCAGGAATCCTTGGCCAAGGTAGAATGAAATTAGAAAGAGGTTTCTAATTTACATTATTTGGAGTTGTGCATTTTCTAATCGAAATACATATGATTAAGTAAATTAAGACTTGACAGTAAATCCATGTCTTATATTTAATTGGGACATTGTATGGTGGAAGGATTGAATTGTACGGTAACTATTAACTCACAGGTTCTTTTATGATTAATGTTGAAATATATATTATCTGGAAAGTCGTTGATCGCTAGGGAGGCTTATCCCTATTGTAGAATAAATGTTATTTATTTAAATAGATTATTAGTTTAATTTGTTTATTTAAATAAGATTAGAATTGTTCTAATTTATTTATTCACAACCGGTTTAATATGGAGAACCTAAAGGGTCACACAATAAAAGGAAGAAGAATTATTTAAGAAGAAAATGGCATAATAGTAATAATGCATTAAGTATAATTAATTTAATCTATGATGATAGAATAAATTAAATAGCCTAATGTTTATTATTTAATATTTTAGAAATATTAAATATAAATTAATAAGAGGAGTCTTATTAATATTATTATTATTATTATTATTATTTTAATTCTAAAGGAGTTTAGGAATTAATATAATATCAGTACTCTCTCTCAATCCTAATAAAAATTAGGATATAAATTAATTAAAAGTATTTAATTAATTAATTAAATAAAATCCTATTCTAATTGGATTAGGAGGGTTAACCTAATATCTATATAAGAGAGTCTTATATCAGAAATAAGGTACGTGAATTTTTCAAGAGTTGGGAGTACACATATTCTATAGAGATAGAAACAAGGGTTAAGGCAATAACCCATCTTACTGAGTTCTTCATCTTCCTTGGTGGATCACCGTTAGAGGCCAAACATTTGGGTGGCTAACATTGATCAAGGGAAGGAGCCACTACAGAGGAATCAAAAGAATCAAAGGAGTAGAACTTGTACATGAGGAAGCTTGGATCTTCAAAGGTATAATTCTGTTTTTCTCCTTCTTCATTCACTGATAATTGATGCACAAGAATGATCATGGCAATGGGTTTGTATAAATTTTTGAAAACCTAGTTTTTACGCTTCCGCCCTATTTATGTGATTTGATTGTATGATTGCGTTACGTACAAACCCAGCAGGTGACACATCATCTTGTTCATCTTCTACCTGGGTAGGAGGAGTGTAACAAGGATGAATAGTCTGACCTTGATTAAGAATACCTTTCATTTTAATATCAGGAATAGAAAAATCACTTAAAACTTCAGTATCTCTTCGTGAAATAACAGAAGGAACTGAAGAATTGGTAAATTCTTCTTTTATCAAGGGTCTTCTGGTACGTTCAAAACTGACCCGAACAGTACCATCAGAAAATTGTTTAATATTATCTAAATTCAATAAATTATTTATTACTGGTTTTTGTGTAATCTCTTGAGGGAGGATCCACTGACTAGGTAGCGTAATATCTTTCCAAAGAATAGTCCTTGGAGTTTGGATATTAGCGTTACTAGTACTGCTTTGAATTAAAACAGTGTGATCTTTTGGACTTTTATTTGGAGCATGAATATTTCAATTGGTTTTTATGACTTTATAATAAATTATGTATCTTAAAGCTATAGGTTGAGAACTCCCAATCATTTGAGTTATCTCACCTGCAGTCTTAATATTCAGAGTTAATGCTTTTAATAGATTAACATCACTTAAACTTAGAGGGAGATCAGGAAAGCAATTGAAATGGATAGGACCATCATGCAAACTTGACTCCATGATACCAATTATGCTAGGAGCATAATTAAGGTACCTTGCATCTCTCAGACATAAAAAGATGCTTGAGTTTATCCCTTTAATTGTTAAAGGTTTAACTGCGACCTGAACTAAACCAATATGAATAAAATTATAGCCTTTCTTTCTATGTTTGTTTATAACATCAGGAGAAAGAAGACTATAATTTTCATATTCTTTGTTGATCGCATAAACACGTTCAACAGTTTTAACATTATAATCAGTTTTAAAGTTAACAATAAAGGTTGACTGATAAATCTCCTTAGGAGACACACTAGGTATGTTCCAGTTACTAAGGGTTTGATTAATGTTTTCATAACTGTGTTCTTCCTGATTAACTATGTCCGGTACTGGAGGAAGGGCTGATCTATTACTAACTGATGAACTCGACCTGAATAATCTACTCATTTTAAAAAAATAAAATTCTTAAAAATTCTGTGTTCTTCCATACATACCCCTTTCTTTCCTTAACATAAACGCATACCCATAGGTCTAGTGATTCCCATTTTGCCTAAACTGCTCACACTCTAGAGACTTACAACGGCTAGACGGGACCTATGACGACCTGGGGTGTTCTACAAAAAGAGATTAGGTGACTTCAAGAACAAAGAAGAAAGAGATTAGGTCATCTAATCTCTTTCTGTAGAACACCCCAGGTCGTCATAGGTCCCGTCCAGCCGTTGTAAGTCTCTAGAGTGTGAGCAGTTTAGGCAAAGTGGGAATCACTAGACCTCTGGGTATGCGTCTATGTTAAGGAAAGAAAGGGGCATGTATGGAAGAACACAGAATTTTTAAGAATTTTATTTTTTAAAAATGAGTAGATTATTCAGGTCGAGTTCATCAGTTAGTAATAGATCAGCCCTTCCTCCAGTACCGGACATAGTTAATCAGGAAGAACACAGTTATGAAAACATTAATCAAACCCTTAGTAACTGGAACATACCTAGTGTGTCTCCTAAGGAGATTTATCAGTCAACCTTTATTGATAACTTTAAAACTGATTATAATGTTAAAACTGTTGAACGTGTTTATACGATCAACAAAGAATATGAAAATTGTAGTCTTCTTTCTCCTGATGTTATAAACAAACATAGAAAGAAAGGCTATAATTTTATTCATATTGGTTTAGTTCAGGTCGCAGTTAAACCTTTAACAATTAAAGGGATAAACTCAAGCATCTTTTTATGTCTGAGAGATGCAAGGTACCTTAATTATGCTCCTAGCATAATTGGTATCATGGAGTCAAGTTTGCATGATGGTCCTATCCATTTCAATTGCTTTCCTGACCTCCCTTTGAGTTTAAGTGATGTTAATCTATTAAAAGCATTAACTCTGAATATTAAGACTGCAGGTGAGATAACTCAAATGATTGAGGGTTCTCAACCTATTGCTTTAATATACAGAATTTATTATAAAGTCATGAAAACCAATTTAAATATTTATGCTCTTAATAAAAGTCCAAAAGATCACACTGTTTTAATTCAAAGCAGTACTAGTAACGCTAATATCCAAACTCCAAGGACTATTCTTTGGAAAGATATTACGCTACCTAGTCAGTGGATCCTCCCTCAAGAGATTACACAAAAACCAGTAATAAATAATTTATTGAATTTAGATAATATTAAACAATTTTCTGATGGTACTGTTCGGGTCAGTTTTGAACGTACCAGAAGACCCTTGATAAAAGAAGAATTTACCAATTCTTCAGTTCCTTCTGTTATTTCATGAAGAGATACTGAAGTTTTAAGTGATTTTTCTATTCCTGATATTAAAATGAAAGGTATTCTTAATCAAGGTCAGACTAGTCATCCTTGTTACACTCCTCCTACCCAGGTAGAAGATGAACAAGATGATGTGTCACCTACAATCTCTGTAGGACCAACCCCTTCTGATTTCGAAGCACCTATTAATCATCAGTTAAGAGTAATAACTAAAGCGTTTAAATTAGATTGGGATAGTCTGGTTGCAGATTTTAATTCCTCATCTAATAAAGAAAAACGCCATGCTTTTCGTAATAAATATGATAAGCATGAGAGAAATAAAATTGTCAATAAATGGAAAAAATATTAAAAGAATAATCAAGAGAACCTTACATTTTATGATTGGTATGATCAATATCATTCACAATGTAAAGTCCTTACTAAAAGTCAGTGGACCAAAGAGGATAAATCTAAGATTTTAGCATCTCATCCTCAATTGGAAACTGTTTTTTTACATGTTAAAAACACCCCAGTTGTTGCTAGTCCATTCAAAGTTGCGGATGGAAAGACTGATGAAAAGAAAATTATTGAACAAAATAATTTTACTAATCAGTACTTAGCTACAATTGGTAAGCAGTTAGACAAAATTGAAGAAAAGTTTGATCATTCTTTGATTAAAAATCCTGAAAAGAAACTAGATCGATCTTTATTGACACTCCCAGAAAAAAGAGAAGGAATGGAATTGCATAATAAAGACTCTGATTTAGTTAAAAGCATTGTTAAGTTAATTAAAAAGATTGGTTCAACTTCTGGAGAAGCTAGTGGTACTGTAGCTATCATCGATCAGATTAAAGAATCTGATAATGACAGTGATAGTCAATCAGATAATGAATCTGAGATTGCTTCTATTCCAGATCTTGCTGAACAGCTAAACAAGTTAACCTTTAATAACACTAGTATAACAAAAAATTGGTACTCTAGACCTACTCCCCCTGATCTTCAGTATGAGGAGAAAAATCTAGATAATCAATTTTCTGTTTTGTCTAATAAAATTTATGAGTGGAATATTGATGGTTTTAGTGAGCATCAAATTCTTACCAAAATGAATCACTTGTCTATGGTAGCCAATAGTTATATTACAGCGTTCAGCAGTTTAACTCAGCCTGAAATCATTAAAATATTAACTAATGGTTTCACTGGTGTACTTCGTTCTTGGTGGGAAAAACACCTTGACGAAGATGCAAGGAATTCTATTATCCATGCTCGCCATTAGATGACAATGGTCAACCTATCTTTCGAGAAGATATAGGTTTTGGTATTCCTGATGGCATTAACACATTAATTTTCACAATAATAAAATATTTTATTGGAACTCCCAATAATATCACTGAACGAATTCATGACCAGTTAAGTAATCTCACTTGTCCCACTTTAATCGATTTTAGGTGGTACAAAGATATTTTTATTTCTCGTGTTATGATGCGCAGTGATAGTAATAAATCGTTTTGGAAAGAAAAATTTGTTAATGGACTTCCTAACTTATTTGCTCATAACGTTAGAGAAGAACTTAGTAAAACTCTTGGATATATCGATTATGATAACCTGACTTATGGTGATATAATCAGTTATATTCAAAAGATTGGATTAAAAATATGTATTGATTTTAAGATTGCTAAACAGGCTGCTAAAGATAAGAAAAAAGCTAAGTATGAGCTTGGCATATTTTGTGAACAATATGGTTTACCTCCTATTGCTCCCTCTAGAAGTAAGTTTAGGAAAAAATAGATTGAAAAATGCAAAACGAGAAAGCATCATAAGAAGCGGTCTAGTAGTTAATCTAAAAATCAAGAGAGTTATTATGAAAAACCTAAGTCAAGGAAGAAAACTCATAGTAAAAAATCTACGTCTAAGTCACAGGATAAGAGTAAAATTACTTGTTATAATTGTGGTAAAAAGGGTCGTTACAAAAGTGAGTGTAAGTTAAAACAGAAATTAAGTCAGTTGAACATTTCTGTTGAAGATACTGATAAGATTTTAGAGTTAATAAGAATATAGACTGATGATGATAATGATCATTCTGATATTCCTTATTCCTCTGGTAATGATGAAGCTAGTCAAACTCCTAGTGATGATAATGAAGTTATCCTTTGTACTGATAATTGCAGGTCTGATTTTTGTGAGACTATTAACGTACTTAGCAAAGAGGATCAAGAAAGCTCTTTGTTAATTGAGTTAATTAGCAAACTTAGAGACGATGAGTTAAAATTACAGTACATGAAACAATTAAAAGATTTGTTTTCTAAAAATAATTCGGGAAAGGGTAAGGTAATTAGGGGTAAAGAAAAACCTGTAATAAGCCTTAATAAAACCCTTGAAAGATTTAAAGCCGCTGATAAGGAAATAACACTTCAAGAGTTAAATCAAGAAGTTAATAAACTTAAGAAAGAAATTTCTGGTCTTAAGACTGAAATTTCTGATTTACGAAAAGAAATGACTACTCTGGCTACTAAAGGTTCAGAACTTCACATTTTTGATTCATCAGACAATGATGAAGAAGCTGAGTCTTCTAATGCCAAAGAAGATGAGTCACTTCTTATGGTTCAAGGTAATTCGTTAAAAAGATTAAAAGACATTACCATTCAAAAATGGTATATTATCGTTCGTCTAGTTGTTGATGGAACTTTTGCAATTTAGCTTTCTGCTCTAGTTGACACTGGTGCAGATCTTAATTGCATTCAGGAAGGATTAATTCCTACCAAGTTCTATAAAAAGACTAGTGAACATCTAAATTCTGCTAATGGTAGTATGATGGAGATAAAATATAAAGTGCCTAAAGTTCATATTTGCCAAGACAATATGTGTTTTAAAACCTCTTTTGTTTTAATTCGCAACTTGACAGATAATATAATTTTAGGACTCACGTTTATGTATTTATTATATCCATTTACTACTAGTAATAATGGTTTAACAACTGAGCACTTAGGTCAGAAAGTGGTTTTTGAGTTTATCACTCAACCTAAGGAAAGAGATTTGAAATTCATTCAAGATGAGTCTATTTCAAATTCTTTGAATTTGTTAAGCTGTAAAACTTCATAGTTAAAATTTTTGAAGTAGGAAATTAGATATAAACAGGTTGAAGATCTTATTCTTCTTGATGAAATCGAGATAAGATTGAAGAGCTTCGCTTATTTATGACTAAAAATTTATGTGCTGATTCTCCTAATGCCTTATGGCATAGAAGGAAACATGTGGTTAGACTACCTTATGCTAAGGAATTCAAAGAACACTTGATTCCTACTAAGGCTAGGCCTATCCAAATGAATCATCAGCAGATGGAGCTTTGCAAATAAGAGATTAATGACTTGCTTGCAAAAGGCTTAATAAAACATAGTAAATCACCTTGGTCTTGCTCAGCCTTCTATGTTAACAACGAAGCTGAGAAAGAGAGAGGTGTACCTCGCCTAGTTATTAATTACAAGCCCCTTAATAAGGTTCTCGAGTGGATTAGGTATCCCCTTCCCAATAAGGAAGACCTTCTTAGTCGGCTTAGTAACACTACCATATTTAGTAAATTTGACCTCAAGTCAGGATTTTGGCAAGTCAGTATTCACCCTAGTGATAGGTACAAAACGGCCTTCACCACCCCCTTTGGTCATTACGAATAGGTTGTTCAAGCATTTTGCTTGAAAAATGCTCCTAGTGAATTTCAAAATATTCTTAATGAAATTTTGAACCCTTTTAGTCATTTCATCATTGTTTACATTGATGATATTCTTGTCTTTTCAAAGTCAATTAATGAACACTTCAAACACTTGAATTCGTTCTTCAAAGCTATCAAAGTCAATGGTTTGGTTCTATCCCCTACAAAATGTAGTCTGTTCCAAACTAGAGTCAAATTTCTGGGTCATGATATTTATCATGGTCTAGTCCGTCCAATTCAATGAGTCATTTAGTTCGCAGATAAATTCCATGATAAAATCATTGATAAAACCCAGTTCCAGCGATTCTTAGGATCTCTTAATTATGTTGGTAAGTTTTATAAAACATTAAGAAAATCTGTAAACCTTTGTTTCTTCGTTTACAGAAAAATTCTCCTCCTTGGACTGATGAACATACTGCCATCATCCAACAAGTCAAAAATATGTTAAGGTTTTGCCCTGCCTTGGCATTTCTAATGAATCTGCTTTTAAAATTGTTGAAACTGACGCCTCCGAAATTGGATTTGGTGGCATTCTGAAGCAGAAATTGACTCCTGCTTCTTCTAAACAAATTGTTCGATTTCACTACAGCGCGTGGAATCAAGCTCAATTAAACTATTGTACAATTAAAAAAGAGATTTTAGCCTTGGTTTTGTCTATTAGTAAGTTTCAAAATGATTTATTAAATCAAAGATTTTTACTTCGTATTGACTGCAAATCAGCCAAATTTATTTTAGAAAAAGATGTTAAAAATATTGCTGCAAAACATATTTTTGCTCGTTGGCAATCTATTTTAAGTATTTTTGATTTTGATATTGAATATATTAAAGCCAATGAGAATTCAGTTCCTGATTTTCTTACACGAGAATTTATTCATTCAGGTACCCAGAATAAATGAGTGTGAGAGGTAGTAAGAATGTTCGGACTCTTGGCCCTCCAAGCCCAGGCCCGCCTAGTCAAAGGCCCTTGGGAGCCATAATCCCACATCCAGTTAGCCCAGTTACACCTATTGATGTAGCAAATAGATTTACAGTTCTTGGTACTATTCCAAAGCCCTATAATACGGTTTTGGCCCAACCTCCCAAGCCCTTTGATCCTTTTGCTTCGTCTTCTTCCAGTAACCCTACTTCTGGTCAACGTACTTTTTCTGAGTATGTCCTTGTCTATTCCACCAATTTATTTCATATTGAGAGACATATGAAATCAATTGAAGATCCAGTCAAATTGGCCGCCCAGTTCTTCCCAACTGGTTGGCATTTTCTCCCTTTGGCTCCTTATAAATCCCTTGCGTATTATAAGGACATCCTTCTTCAAACACAGTCAATCTTAATCAAACCTATTTATGATAGAAATTATTATTCTAAAATCATCTATCATTCTCTCTATATTAAACAGATTATCTCCATGTCTGACTGGGGTAATCATCCTTCTGATCTGCGTCAGTTAAATGATCATGATATTAAGTTCTGCTATTATGATTACATGGAAGCTTGGAATATAGTTTTTCTGTTTCAAACTCCCTCCTTTAGTCACTCGTGGTTCATTCAATTTGACCATAAATTCAAGAGTCAAATTCCTCATTGGTTTGTTTTATGGTGGGAAAGATTTGGTCTCATCTATAAAATTCTTCCAGTTGAGCTTCAGTCAGTTCTGAACGTTTTTTGTTGTCGTGCCCCTTTCATTCTAGCTAATAGCTGTATTCCATTTATCCTTCATTTCGTCAGCAAGTATAAAATTCCATAGATTCTCAAATGGAATTATAAATTTTATTCCCCTGTTGTTGAAGTTAATCTTGCGTCCGACAAGGTCAAATCTATTGTTACTCGCTCTAACATTAGTCAGTTGACTTATGTTACCCACGAATTTTCAGTTAAATGGTGGGATAAATTTGATCCTTATCGTATTGTCGGTCAACTTCAAAAGGAATTTTCTAACCCTAATCCCATTAATTCGGTTCCTCCTCCAAAGGAATCTTCTCCCAGTAAATCTAAATCCAAAAAATCTTCCCATTCAAAGTTATATTTTGGGGATATTGATCATTGTTCAAATGCCGAGTTAAAATAATTAGCTCAACTTATTCAAAAATGAGTAGATAAACTCAGTGAAGATTCTGTTCCCTCAGTCTGTTCATCTTCCTCGTCCAAATCCAGTCACAGTGCTTCTAGCCCTAATGATCCGTACGGAAGCATCTCTCTCCAGGATGCTCAGTATCCATTTGCCTAGGATGCCTACTGTTTCTTTGGCAGCCAAATGCTGTCGTTTTGATGCAAGATGCTCCTGCCCAAGCAGCCCGTGCTCCTTTTCAAAAAGTAGCCGAAAGCAAAAGTTGAGTTGGTTTGTCGTCTTATTGAGTCATTTGTATTTGTCGGCCATCTGTGGTCGTTTAGTCAAAAGTTGTAATCAATTTGTTTGTATTTTATTCAAAAGTGTAATAACGCGTCTGTAATAGTCAAAAGTTGTACTGTTATCTTTTGATAAAGCATTCCTGTTATTCAATAGTTAAAATATTTTGTAATTATTGAGTTGTAATCATTCTCCTTCTCTCATTCCTATATAAGAGAGGCTCAGTTATTTGTGTAAGGCTGGATTTAGATATCCATTGGAGAGTTTGTGAAGAGTCAGATTCCTATCTGACTAATCTTCAACCCTCTTGCCTTCTATCTTAGTTATAACAATGTTAGGCTTCTATAATCGAGTCTGTTTGTAAGTAACTTCAAGTTATCTGTTTGTAATTATTTATTTAATCAATAAAATTTTATTTTAGTTCAAACTCTTGTTAATACATATGAACTGCTGTTATCATTTCTTTAGTTTTAATATAGTTGTGATTCAGATTTGTATATATATATATATATATTTCCATTCTGTCAAGCTTGGAATATTTCGTGGCTTTTACTGCTTTTATATATATATATATATATATATATATATATATATATATATATATATTTACATTTAGTCAAACCTGGATCATTCTATGGCTTTTTACAGCTTTTACATATATATATATATTTCAATTCTGTCAAGCCTGGATCATTCCGTGGCTCTTTTACAGCTTTTTTAAATATATATATATATATATGTATGTATTTACATCTCTGTCCGGGCATAGGATGGAAGATCCGTCGCCTTTCACAGCTTTTATATATATATATATATATATTTTAATTATGCCAAGCCTGGATCATTCCGTGACTCTTTTAAAGCTTTTGCAAATATATACATATATATATATATACATATATATATATATACATATATATATATACATATATATATATATACATATATATATATATATATATTTACATTTCTATCCGGGCATAGGATGGTAGATCCGTCGACATTCACAAGTTATATATATATATATATATATATATATATATTTACATTCCAGTACGGGCCTGAGAATGAAAACCCATCGCCCTTTACATCTTTTGTATATATATAATTATATATATATATTCGTTATTCATTGTGATTAAATTTTTTCTTTAAATATTTATTTGATATGAATTGACACTGACATCCATTTGGCGAACTAGATTTCTTTAAATCTAGCCCTTTCTATCTTTCAAACGATTCAAAATAGGTCCAACCGAAATCGGGAAGCTAGATTGGCTAAGATTTATTTAAATCTAGCTTTCTTTTCAGTTTTATTCATTTTAAAGTAACCTCGCGACCTTTAGATCGCTATCTATTGGGAACGACAAGCTTTGGCTACGCGCATGCCAAGATTTGACTGATAAATCCTTTATTTTTTGTGATATATTGATGTAAATATACATTTTATGTGAATATCTGGACTGTGCAGGTTTTCTTGGCTTCTCTCTGTGAGGCTAGGAATCGTGGGATTCATGATCAAACTGATCAGAATCTTATTCCCACGATGGACAAACTCCACATTACAAATGTACCCTGCCATTTTTTCTATAAAAATGTACATCTGAAAAATCTTAAAACGATTATTCGCGTATAAGGACTCAAACATAATGAAATAATGGTCTGTCATGCTAGAGTCACTCTGATGGTTGTCATGCCAATGAAAAGACCGGCATTTGTATATATTTTGTGTTCGAGGATGCTTCGCAGCCCAACAATCACCATTTAAATTGAGCCGAAAGGCTAAAAAGATAAAAATGAAAGTATCAACATGTTTCAATTCCTACTTGAGCGTAAGGGTTTGAAAATCTTCTTTCAAAACATTATTTTTCATATCTTATCTAAAAAGGACTTTTGGAAATCAAATCAAACCTTTCGTATATAGATTCAATGAAGCACGTCCATACTTTCAAATCAAACAAGTGTAGGCCCAATTCCTTCTAGCATTTACACACATATTGCAAATAAAAAGGGAAATATTTAAAAGATGCGGTACCGTGTCTTCACGGGAGTTGGGGGGTGCCTAACACCTTCCCCCCACTTAACCAAGCCCCCGAAGTTAGAACTTCGGTTTCAAAATTTTAATTTTGTCATTGTCCAACAATTGGGCCTACTTTCAAACAAAACCCAGTTGAGTTGGTACAACCATTTCAAATCTACCAATTGGCGACTCTGTAAACCGTTCAAATCGTCGACATGATACATGTTGGCCTTTTTCTAAAAAATCTCTTCACTTTTTCATAAAACAGACAAGATAATAAGGGTAGAAGACCACAAAACTTAAGAAGAGAGAAAGATTCAAGTCCAACTCGACCCGTATTTTTTCCCTACGTCGACAGGTGGCTTATGCCGCGTTCAAATCTTTTTAAAATTTCTTTTTATATCTGTGTGTGTAAAATGCTACGTCTTTGCATTGAATGGATGTGAATGAATGCTTTACTGCTTTATATTAGTGCTTCGTACAAATGTCATCATTTCATAAGGTGAGATGCGATGTATGTGAATGTATGTTGTGTGATTCTTCCACCAGGAGGCAAACCCGTCGGTGTTTGAGTAATAGACTCAAAGAAGATTAATTCTGCGAGGCTCAGGAAAGGCACCACTCAGTTCCTCTCTAATTAAAAGATCGGATTAATTTTCCATATAGTAGATTGCAATGATCTTGGGACCTTCATGCCGAAAAGCACCGAGAGTAGCCTAAGATAGGTCAGCCTCTAATTAACCAAATCCGAAGGGAAGCCTCTTAATGCCTTCCTCTTTCAATACAAATGTCTATTTTCAAATTCCAATATAAATTTCATAAATATACATTTCATTGTGAATCCTGTCATACTATCCTGTCATCAAAACAACTGACCTTTGTTTTACTGTATAATATTAAAAAACCTCAAAAATAGACACATTGCATAGTATGCATCTGACCGATCCTACATCAGGAAATTGACACATGTACATTTGTTGTAGGGAAAAATTGGTCCCATCACCAGGTCGAAATCTAAGAAAGCACTAGGCCCATCTTCAAACATAGCTTCAAGTGCTCAACCAGAATTCACCCCTGTTTCTAGGGAGGAATTTGAAGGATTGAAGAATCAGAGAGCCGAATTGGTTATTTTCTTGAGAGAACAAAGCAAATGCCTTCAAGGGAAACAAATACCAGGTCATACAGATCCATCTACACCCGGTGGCAATCAAGAGATCAGAAAGAAAGACACTTATATTCCTGAACCACAAAATCAGGATATGATCAACAAAACCCCTAAAATCATTATCCTCAACAAAGAACAGGAAGCTGGTGATATTCTGAAGAAAGTACAACAAATGTAAGAGACCATCCGGTCCATCAAAGGGACTGGGGCATTTAACAGTGTTAACTATTCAGACTTATGTATATTCCCAAGGGCTAATTACCCTAAACAAATTTAAGTCCCTGATTTTGAGAAATATGATGGATTGGGAGACCCATACACCTACTTAAAGGTATTCATTGGAGAGCTTGGATCCTACATAGAGGACGAAAAGCTCAGAATGCAATTATTCTAGAATAGTTTGACCGTAAAGGCTAGAGCCTAGTATGCACGTTTGGATAATTTCAAAATTCATAGCTGGGAAGAGTTAGCACATGCCTTCCTCTATCAATATAGTTTTCAGTCCCAAATGGCTCTAGACAGATACCGGATCACTAAAATCAAAAAGCAAAGCGCTGAGTCATTCAGAGAATATGCCCAATGATGGAGGCGGATGGCAGCACAAGTCACCCCACCTATGACTGAGTCAGAGATAGTCATGACCTTCATCGACATCCAAGAAGCTCCGTATTACAAAAGAGTCCTAGCAGGCATAGGAAACCCATTCTGGGAGATGATCAAACACGGAGAAATGGCTGAACTGGGGCTAAAATCTGGGAAGATAAAAGATCTTACCGCCTTGGAGCCGTTGCCGAGCATATCCAATCTGGGAGTTACGGGAGTAATCCCCAGAGAGTACACAAGAAGAAAGATGAGGAAGTGTCCTTAGTACTGTAAGGACAGAAGTAGAGGAACGAGTCGAGCAGTATGCCTATTCAAAGGAGGAACTATTCCCTTTTTCAAGCTCCTGTCCAATCTTCTAACCCTCCATTTCAAACAAATTTGGAGGCCAGACATTAGAGAACGTTCACCCTTTTAGGGGATTCAATAGAGAACGTGCTGAAACTGTTGACATCACAGAAGAAGATTGTTCAGCTCCTTCCATCAACTAGTAGTGGGGGAAGGAATTTTGACCCAAGTAAGATCTGAGCATTCCATTCCAGATCTCTTGGTCACGATACACAGGACTGTTGGGCTCTCAAGAACAAAATCCAAGACTTAATAGACAACAGAGAGATTGTGGTGACCAAACTAGAACAACCTCATGTGTAGGATAATCCCCTCCCTCAGCACAAAGAGGAGAGTGTCAACATGATTAGCACAAAGAATGGAGAAGGATCAAAATATCTCTGGTATGTTGGAGAGGCAACTTAATCCAGTACTAGTAGCCTAGACAGTTGGCAGTTATCAGAAAGGCGATTCCTAATAGAACAGGAAATTATGTCTATCAAGGAACAAATTGGACAGCTAGCGGATCTGGTCGTATACCAACATCAGATAACAAGGAAGTTGATAAACTAGACCAACCAGCATGAAGCGAGTCCTCCCACACCGATAATTAGCCTCATCGCAATGAGGGACCATTATCGGCTTTATGAGCATGACCCCTGGGCCGACAAGGTGGCTATGGAAAAAAGGTTCTAGGCAGATAGAGAATTCGCCTTTTAGAGGAATTTCACTAATCTGAACCAGCCAATGAAGGAAATCCTCCAAATGCTGATCAGTGAGGGAATGGTTGCAGATTTGTTACCCCAGGTGAACCCTGTGACACCCCTAAATTCAAACCGTCACGGATCTCGAATTCGGTTCGTCACGTACCAATTCTAATAACGACTAAAATCTCAACCAATATAATAACAGAATAATTTATATTGATATAACATAAATATTCTCGTCCCAAGTCTTCAAACTATTACTAATAAACTTTATAACTTAAACCAAACATATCTTAACACATAACATTAATTAAGTCTTAATACAATATAAAGGAAACATCCTAATATAAAATAGCACAGCTACTTCATAGCCTTGCCTTCGCTCTTGTCCTGTCCTGGGGTTCCACCTTGCCCTGCCCTAACTAAAATGTTTATGGGAAGCAAGAGTGAGCAACAAATTTACTCAGCAAGTAATATGCCAATAAATGTGAACAGGAATATATACGGTTCTTAATCTCAAGGGTAAAATGGTAATTAATCGCTCAGGAATTCAAATAAGAATGTTGTGAACAAAATAAATAGTAATAACTTCCAAATCTAATCTGTGAAGTTAGATAAGGACCACTACGGGTCGAGAAGTTATTAAAGGATTCAAAAGTTTTAATAATTTCAAGTGAATGAATATATATCAATGAGTGTCGCTGTGGACCAAGGATTAATAAAAGAATCCAACGAGTTCAAAGTGTCAAGTTAATAAATACTGGATACTAAGTGGTCGCTAAGAACCATAAACTTCTACTAGAATCACCAAAAATATTTCTAGTAACCCAAACAATTACAATATAGGGATCAGCCTATCGTACCTGGTGTTATGTATAACCTATCACTCTATTGTCGACCCCGACTATATAGTTCCCCTTTTTTACGAGGGTTGTTGAACTTAGTCAATTTGTAAGAGTCCACACCAAGGCAATTGGTGTCGGTCGCTTTCCAATTCATGATATTGGTCTAGCCGAATTAAATGGCGTAGACAATTTCAACAATGTATATAAGAACAATTTATGAGTTCAATACTCGCAACAATAATTCGAAGAATATAATCGTGATTTAAATCAAGCTATGAAATATAAGTTTATAATGCAAGAATTATTCTAGCACCTATTTACTCATACGATCAATGATAGTACAAGCTCAAATATATGTTCAATAAAGAGTATTAATCAAATACTTGCTCAATAAAAAGAGTAGTCAGATACTTGCATTCAATATATAAATCAAATGAAGTTAGGAATTTTGCTCGATAAAGTAGGGTAAGAACTTGCACTAAAGGGATAAGGTTTAAATACTTGCACAAAACCAAAGTTGTGTAAGTTAAGAGACTTGCTTACAAGATTCATCAAATAAAGAAATGCAAGGGTTTAGGATACTTGCAATTAATATACAAGAACGGGTTCAAGGAAATTTTCACAATGAAAGAGTATAAGTTAGGGAACTTGCTTACAACGTTCCTCGAATAAAGTAACCACAAGGATAGGATACTTGCCTTATGCGTAGTTTATCCACAAAAAGTTAATCGACACTTTGAATTCCTATCGTAATATAGTTACTTATATAATACCCATTAGTCATATAGTTTAACATCATACTTTATCTCATATATACCATCCACATATAAGTTAAATCTTTAACCTTCCTATACAGTCATATATAGTATCATATTTAATTCACAAGTCTCGACTAATATAATTTTTAATCTTAACGTTCCTCTTTTTGAGTTAAACATATTCTCATATCATTATTATCACATAAGACCACAATCAATACTAAATGTAGGTTATTTTAGTAAGTTATGGTATTTCAATAAGTTAACCGTCAAAAATCGTATTCAAGTATCAACATATGATATCACATAGTATGTATGCATATTAAAGGATTCTTTCAAGCTTGTTCAACCTTTTCACATTCAATTTTACATGATATAGGTTCTAAGTGAATACCTTTAATAATTTAAGGCTCTTCTATGTCATGAAACCACAATAGCTATCATGCTTGTCATTTGAAATATATGAGGTGATCACATAGTTTGATTTAGGCATACTTGCAAATTTTCATATAATATAGTATTTCTATCATCGTTACATACTTTGAAACATGTTTCAAACACATGCTTGGTTTACTTCCATTATATCAAATACACAAGAACCATATTTAGAGACATAACGAACGTAAACATGTTATCTTAGATTCTTAACTACTCATATTAATACAATTGGTTTGAAAATATCTTCAAGTTTGTCTTCAAAATCATTTTCAACTTGAACGATGAAATTTAACACATACAAGATCACTTTAAAGCTCTTATAATATATAGTCAAGTCATGTTAACATCTTCTCAAGTTCAGAATGTACATCATATAGTATTCATGCATATTTGCTTTTATATATCAAGCTTTACTTGAAAATGTTCTCTAACACAAAGTCCAACGAGTTTGGTCAAAAACAAAGGAACTATAAATCCTATATCATGAAAAATATACGTACATGGTATCACATTCTTCAGGCATTTCTAGGTTCTACTTACATGCTCAAAGTCAAAATATAGTTATGGTTCACACATGTTAAAGTTCGTTTAGGAAACTTTAAGTTTATTTCAACGTTATACGTCGCTTCATTAATCTTGCATGAAATCATGGCAACACATGTGCATGTGAATGTTTATGATATTTTAATGAGGTTATGAGCACTACCAACATGTTTGTAAATTTCAGAATTTAAACCTCAAGGTAACATGTCAAGGTGCACGTTTAAAACTTGTATTCTCATTAGTAAAGCTCATTAATAAGGCCTAACATGCTCATGCTATCTAGATTCATATGTTAACATGTTCGTCACGCATTTCAAGGCCATATACTCATGCTTGAAAATCAGAACACATATATGATACATACATGTCAAAAGTTCGTTTGTAAAAACTTACATTTCCGTTACTAGTGGGGTTTGCATGTTCGTATTTCATTATGAAACTTATTTACACAAGTGAACATGCATTTTATGTGTTTCTAGGTCATACAACATGTCTCAAAAGTCAGATTGTCTAGAACGGATAAAACAAGTAAATGTCCATTTTGAAACTGTAAGTTCATTGTGAAATCTATAACTTCACCATTCAA
The DNA here is from genome assembly GCA_020205555.1 of Panax stipuleanatus. Taxonomy (NCBI): domain Eukaryota; kingdom Viridiplantae; phylum Streptophyta; class Magnoliopsida; order Apiales; family Araliaceae; genus Panax; species Panax stipuleanatus. The sequence goes on along the minus strand of CM035115.1, from coordinate 137,720,272 downwards.
GCAAGCGATCCTACTATAACATGCTCACATTAGTTTAACATGTTTATACATATGTATTAATTATACCAGCATGCTTGTCAAATCTATCTCAACACCTAACACTTAGCAGAAATCAAGCAGGAAATAGAAACTGCAGACTGGCGCGGTCGCGGGCTAGTTGTACTAGGGAGACACGCGGCCGCGCGGCTCCTGTTCCAAACTAGAGAGTAGCCAGCAACGGCACATAACAATCCCAAATCACGAAATTACTTCACGAATTAGATTCTAAACATGTTTCATTATAGTTTAAACATATTTCTAAGAATATATAACCATCAAACAGTCATTCTATAACCCATTTATACCTTAATTCTATATAATCAAGAATTTAGATTTTTGACAGAGAATCAAAATTAAGAATAAAGAAACTATTATACGAATTTTGATTGCTAGCAAGTCACTTTGTATAACAGGATGGTTATAAGTTTTATACAACGACTCACAAACACTATTCAAACATAGCTTCATGGATTCATGCCAAATTCAAGAATTTGAAACTCAGTGAACAAGAAATGGAATTTTGACAGAAAATGAAAATAAAGACAAGAAGAGGAATTATACCTCTGCTATGAATTAAGCTAGTTCCAAGTTGAATTTCCAACTCTTTGTAAACTACCTTGCTATCCACTCACAATATACTCTCAATACAATCTCAGCAATTTGAAAATGGAGAAGGAGAGCTTATATATATAGAAAAACAAATGTCCAGACATTGCTATTGTTCTTCATATTAAACCAACGAGAATGTTGATTTGCATGATGGTTAATAGAGAGTAGGTAATTGGTTGTTGAAATCAATCATAATTCCCTCATCCTTGCTCATTATTTGCTATGAAGCTATGAAATGCCAGTTGCTGAGTTTGGGGAGAAGAAGAAGGAATAGCTTCTAGTCTTTATATGTTACACGTGAATGAGAAGTGAGGAGCAATTGGGCAATCAAAGTGTGGACAAGGAAACTCAGCATTCTAGCAATAAGGAAATACCATATATTATACACTTAACACACATATATACATATCATGGCTTAAGTTCATTTAGGGCATACATGGAATTAGAAAGTCACTACAACATTTCATGGTAGTACATTGGGTTACATATTTATACACATCATATAATCCATGTACATTTTTAATAATGCCAATTTATGAGTTAATTAAATGGTGACATACTACATTATCACAAATCTCATTATTATTATTATTTCAATTATGTACTTATTGAAATAATTATTGTTATTTCTTATTCACATACTTTAATATACCATATATTTCATAGTCTTACTAAAGTATCACACTACACTTTATATTTTATATAGTTCCTTGTGTTGTCACATATGCAATTATTTATGTAACTTATAATTCTTTTTACTTTATTATATAGTTTCTGTATATGATATAGTTACCACAATATGTCACACTACATATTCTTTTTAATGTAGTTACTAGACCTTACTATATACTTTGCACATATTAATTAAATAGATAATACATACTCTAATTATGTAATTTACTTTGCTCATCAATTAATTAATAATATGATATTAATTAATTCTTCACTCCCTAATTTAATCATCTCTTATTTAAACCAATTCCTTAAATCGTTGTTCTCATGCCACACAAGGCATTATCACAATTCTCATCACAAGCCACATTTGTATAAATTTAATTTAACTTAGTTGAATTATACATTTCGTAGCACATCAAAATTTATATTTAAATAAATATTCATTCTCTTATTTTATCAAAATAATACTTATTCATGAAATTCTCGGTTCCTACATACTCCCCCCCCCCCCCTTATAAAAATTCTGTCCCGGAATTGTTACAAGGTTACACAAATAGATGGGGATAGTCCCTCATCATCCTATCTTCTAACTCCCACGTTGCCTCCTGACATCGTGGTTACGCCAAAGTACTTTTACAGAAGATATAATTTTATTTCTCAAGGTTTGCTCTTTCCTATCTAATATCTGGACAGGAATAACTTCATAATCCAAGTTCTTCTCCACTTGAATGGGCTCTTAAGAAATCACGTGCTTGTAGTCGGCCTTGTACGGACGCTGTTGGGTTTGTATGTAACGCAATCATGCAATCAAATCACATAAATAGGGCGGAAGCGTAAAAAACTAGGTTTTCAAAATTTATACAAACCCATAACCATGATCATGCTTTGTGCTTGTTATCAATAACAGAAAAGAGAGAACATGGAATTATACCTTTGAAGATCTAAGCTTCCTCAGGTACAAGTTCTACTCCTTTGATTCCTTTGATTCCTCTGATAGTGGCTCCTTCCCTTGAATAATGTCAGCCACCCAAATGTTTGGCCTCTAACGGTGATCCACCAAGGAAGATGAAGAACTCAAGAAGATGGGTTATTGGCTTAACCCTTGTTTCTATCTCTATAGAATATGTGTACTCCCAACTCTTGGAAAATTTCACATCCCTTATTTCTGATATAAGACTCTCTTATATAGATATTAGGTTAACCCTCCTAATCCAATTAGAATAGGGTTTTATTTAATTAATTAATTAATTACTTTTAATTAATTTATATCCTAATCTTTATTAGGATTGAGAGAGAGTACTGATATTATATTAATTCCTAAACTCCTTTAGAATTAAAATAATAATAATAATAATAATAATAACAAGACTCCTCTTATTAATTTATATTTAATATTTCTAAAATATTAAATAATAAACATTAAGCTATTTAATTTATTCTATCATCATAGATTAAATTAATTATACGTAATGCATTATTACTATCATGCCATTTTCTTCTTAAATAATTCTTCTTCCTTTTATGGTGTGACCCTTTAGGTTCTCCATATTAAACCGGTTGTGAATAAATCAATTAGAACAATTCTAATCTTATTTAAATAAACAAATTAAACTAATAATCTATTTAAATAAATAACATTTATTCTACAATAGGGATAAGCCTCCCTAGCGATCAACGACTTTCCAGATAATATAGATTTCAACATTAATCATAAAAGAACCTGTGAGTTAATAGTTACCGTACAATTCAATCCTTCCACCATAAAATGTCCCAATTAAATATAAGACATGGATTTACTGTCAAGTCTTAATTTATTTAATCATATGTATTTCGATTAGAAAATGCACAACTCCAAATAATGCAAATTAGAAACCTCTTTCTAATTACATTCTACCTTGGCCAAGGATTCCTGGGTTGTCATTTAACGAATCACATAGGACATATCTCCTCTTTTACTAGAGGTGGTAGATTCTTTATTGATCATTCATTATCTCCATATGTAACTCATTACACTCAAGCATACCCTATATATGCCTTAAAAGGCCTTAAGGAATTAGTCAAAGTATAATTTGTTACATACAAGATACTATGATGATCTCAAGTCCAAGGATCACATGTACTACTATCACATTAGGAATTCCTATTGACAGGCGAGTAAAACTCCATTAGGTATTCCATAGCGAGTCACGTTCAGTGAACTTATTCTCCAATAAGCACCTACATACTTGCTTTAGTGTCTCCACACAAATGACCATGAGATCAGTCATCCTCATCCAATGAGCAAGCAACATATGTACCAATCTATCCGGATTTACTAATCACCTTTTTAGTAATCCCACGATTGGGAACTATTTTAGTTTTAAAGCTTTCTAAGAATTTAGATCTCATTAGCATGATCAACATCATGATTCTAAAAGCATTGCTTAAAACTATGGGTTATTTACATATTATAAAAACAGCACCATGTAGATAATTAAATGCCTTTAATAAATAAATATTTTATTAATAAATAAATAAGATTGTTTACAAAGTATGTGCTTTATCATCATACATGATTGGCTTGTATGCACACTACTATCAATCTCCCACTTGCACTAAAGCCAATCGCCATAGTATCTCATACCCAACTTCTCTAAGTGACGATCAAACTGCTGTTGTGTTAAAGCTTTAGTAAATGGATCTGCAATGTTGTCTTGAGAGTCTACACGCTCCAAGGTGACGTCTCCTCTTTCAATGATCTCCCTGATCAAGTGAAATCGCCGCAACACGTGTTTAGATTTCTGATGAGACCTGGGTTCCTTAGCCTGTGCAACCGCTCCGGTGTTGTCACAGTATACGGGAACTGCTTCTCCAATGCTAGGAACCACACCAAGTTCAGTTATGAACTTCTTCATCCAAACAACTTCCTTTGCAGCTTCACTTGCAGCTATATACTCTGCCTCTGTCACTGAATCAGCAACCGTTTGCTGCTTGGAACTCTTCCAACTCACTGCACCTCAGTTCAAGGTAAACACATACCCTGAAATAGATTTACTGTCATCTTGGTCTGCTTGAAAACTTGAGTCCGTGAATCCCTCGAGTTTTAATTCAGACCCACCGTAGACAAGAAAAATATCTTTAGTCCTTCTCAAGTACTTTAGGATATTTTTCACTACCTTCCAGTGCTCTTCTCCTGGATTCGACTGGTATCTGCTTGTTACACTAAGTGCGTGAGCAACATCCGGTCTAGTACATATCATACCGTACATGATAGATCCTATTGCAGAAGCATAAGGGATCTTACTCATACGGTCTCTCTCCTCAGGTGTCTTTGGGGCCTGTTTCTTGGAGAGATGTATTCCATGGCTCATCGGCTTGAGACCTCTTTTGGAATCTTCCATGCTAAACCTTTTTAGCATTGTATCAATGTACGTTCCTTGGGATAAGCCGAGCATCCTTTTAGATCTATCTCTATAGATCTTTCTCCCCAAAATATAGGATGTTTCACCCAAGTCCTTCATGGAGAAGTTTTTAGATAACCAGATTTTAATGGATTGTAACATAGGAATGTCATTCCCTATCAGTAATATATCATCAACATATAATACAAGGAATGATACTGCGCTCCCACTAACCTTCTTGTATACACATGGTTCATCCTCGTTTTTGATAAAATCAAACTCTTTGATTGTCTCATCAAAACAAATGTTCCATCTACGAGAAGCTTGCTTCAACCCATAAATGGATCGTTGTAGCTTACAGACTTGATTTGTTCCAACTTTTGAAATAAATCCCTCTGGCTGTGTCATATACACATCCTCCTCAAGTTTCCCATTGAGGAAGGCCGTTTTCACGTCCATCTGCCAGATCTCATAGTCGTTGTAAGCTGCAATCGCAAGCAAAATCCGAATGGTCTTGAGCATGGCTACTGGTGAGAAGGTTTCATCATAGTCAACTCCTTGTCTTTGTTTGAAACATTTTGCAACCAGTCGGGCCTTATAGGTCTCTACCTTTCCGTCTGCTCCAGTCTTTTTCTTAAAAACCCATTTACACCCAATAGGTTTAATATCTTCAGGTGGTGAAACCAAAGACCATACTTTGTTTTCATACATGGAGTCCATTTCAGATTTCATGGCTTCAAGCCATTTCCCTAAGTCTTTATTACTCATAGCCTGTTCGTAATTCAATGGATCACCATCATTCATGATGTGTACCTCATCGCCATCCTCTATAACGAATCCATACCTCTCAGGTATCTTCGGTACTTTTCCAGATTTACGAACATGGTGTGGTACAGTAGGTTCTTCTACTTGGTTAGGTACCTGACTTTGGTCCGTGGTAACTTGTGGTTCTTGAACTTCTTCAAGATATATCTTACTCCCACTGACCCCTTCATGGATAAACTCTTTCTCCAAGAAGGTAGCATGTTTCGCAACAAACACCTTTTGATCAGTTGGATGATAGAAATAATACCCTACGGTTTCTTTAGGGTATCCCACAAATCTACACTTATCGGATTTAGTCTGTAGCTTATCATTTTCAAACTTTTTGACATAAGCTGGACAACCCCAAGTCTTAAAATGCTTAAGATTTGGTTTCCTCCCTTTCCACATCTCATATGGAGTCTTTGGGGCGGATTTGGTAGGTACCTTGTTAAGTAGGTATGCAGCCGTTTCTAGGGCATATCCCAGAAGGAAATTGAAAGGTCGGTAAAACTCATCATGGATCGAACCATGTCCAACAGTGTTCGATTTCTCCTTTCAGATACTCCATTTAACTGTGGTGTACCTGGAGGAGTCCATTGTGAGATTATACCATTTTCTCTGAGACAATTGAGAAACTCACTGCTTAAGTATTCTCCACCTCGATCTGATCGAAGTATCTTAATACTCTTGCCCGTTTGTTTCTATACTTCACTTTTGAACTCTTTGAACTTTTCAAATGATTCTGATTTGTATTTCATTAAATACACATATCCAAATCTTGAGTGATCATCAGTGAAAGTAATAAAATAAGAATACCCACCCCGTGCACTTGTTGTCATAGGTCCACAAACGTCTGTGTGAATCAATGCCAACAACTCTGTAACTCTCTCTCCTTTTCCACTAAAAGGAGATTTAGTCATTTTACCCATGAGACAAGATTCACAAGTTGGATATGATTCATAATCGGATAGCTCGAGGAGTCCATCTTTATGCAACTTGGATAATCTTGTTTCATTGATATGACCGAGTCTACAGTGCCACATGTAAGTATAATTAATATCATCTCTTTTCTTTTTCTTAGTTTGCTCAATTTGAAATATATTTTCTTGTAAGTCAAGTGTATAAAGTCCATTTCGCAAATTTCCAATACCATATAAAACATCGTCTTTATAAATAGAACAACCATTATTCTTTATAATAACGTCAAAACCTTCCATATCCAATACAGAAATTGAAATAATGTTTTTAATAATATTCGGAACATAATAACAATTATTAAGATAAATGGATTTGCCCGAAGGCATTGCTAAATAATAAGTTCCTACAGCTAATGCAGCAACCTTTGCTCCATTCCCCACTCGTAGGATCACCTCATCATTGTTCAGCTTTCTACTTCTGACCAGTCCCTTCACATTATTACATATGTGAGAACCACAGCCGGTATCCAATACCCAAGTAGAATTTTGACTTTCTGAAAAATTAATTTCAATCATGAACAAACCTTGATTGGAAGTCGAAGCTTCTCCAAGCTTCTTCTCTGCTAGAAACTTCTTGCAGTTCCTCTTCCAATGTCCCGGCTCGTTGCAATGGAAGCACATTCCTTTGCTAGCTGGATCAGATTTCTTTTGTTCCTTTATGTTCACTTTGCCCTTGGTCATCCGAGATCGGAAGAGCTCCTTAGATATCTCATATCTAGCAGTCCTACTTTGTTCACCATACAACTCCTTGAGGTGAATCAACATAGTAGGAGCATCCATGTTTTCGTGTTGACGCTGAAGCTCGTTATTCATGGATGCGAGCATGATGCATTGAGCCACAGATGCATCATCTTGCCACTTTACAATGGTGGCAATCTCTTCCTCAGAGGCTGTTTCTGGAACAGTTCCAGGGACAGGTGAGTTTAGGATATAAGAAATCTTTTCAGCAGTGAGAACTATTCTCAGATTTCTTAGCCAGTCCGTATAATTCGGCCCGGTAAGCTTATTAGCATCAAGTATGCTTCGCAGTGAAATTAGTGATTTTGACATTTTTAAAATTTTGCATGTGAAAAACAACATTTTAGCAAACATTCATTTTATTAATTTTGCATACCAAAATAAATTTAGGTCTTTATTTTAAATTGGTATCTCCCACTATTTTCATCAAACTATATTACCCTCACTCATATAATTCGGCAACATCTAATTAAAGATTTGCTAGTGAGATTAAGGATCCCATTTCAAATGTATATAACCTTGTGGATAGCACAACAAGTGATATACAAATAAATAGGTAGACAACTCTTGTCAATTACATCACCATGTAACTCCTTTTATTTTGCCTCTTAAATCATAATGGTCATGTGTGTGCACATCCGAACTAAAATGATTTAAGTTAAGTCCAGCCTAGCACTTCCATAAATTCAAAAAAGAAAAATTTTCGTCCTTGTGGATAGCACAACAAGACTAGATCGTTCAATTTTCTTGATAAGCATCAAATGTGATTAATTAACAGCTTAAATATTCAATACTCGCCTTGTGGATAGCACAACAAACTCATATTAAATATTTAATACTCTATTAACTAATCATGCTAGAAGGCGACGTTCGATATTCTAAATATCATTTGAACGCTTCAGACTTAATATTATTTCTTTAAGGGGTTTGTTATTATTTGTCTCATCTTTTTAAGCGCGCATGCACATATATATATAAAATACGCGTCATTTTATTAAACATGCGAAGCATGTTTGTATAAAATATAATATATATAATATTTAGCATGCAATATAGAATACTATATTCTACCCGGATTGATTATGGACTTTTATTCTAGTTTGGTTCACTAGAGCCACCAAGTGAACCAAAAGGTCAAACCTAGGAGTGCAAGAATTTAAATTTTAAATGTAACTATTACATTTAAACCCGGGCTCCATACAAACTGGTCTTCACGCGCTCCTCGCTCCTTGGTCTCCAATTTCTTCAAAATAATTCTAACTATCTCTATTACATTAACTATTTAAAATTAAATAGAAACCTTGATCAGCAGTCAAGGGGAAGTACATAGAAAGGAGATAAAATTTACATCGAGAATAAAACTAGAGAAGACGAGGTACGCAGACCCCATTTTATAAAACCCATACATTCAAGCATTCATCCAAAATAAAATCCAATCACATTGGTCATAGTCCATAATCAATCCCATTTATTATCATACACATCAACATATGCATCAATAAATATCCATTCATCTCATGAATAACAATGTTATTCCATATATGGATCGATGTTATTTAATGGACAAAAGTTTTGCTAAATTTTATTTTTGAAACAAAATAAACTCTTTTATTTTAATCAAAAATAAATCCAAATTAAACTCCTTTAATTTTAGCATTCTGAAATCATATTTCAGATAAAATAAACTTCTTTATTTTAAAAACTTTATCAATTAAATAAACAGTTTACTTAATTAATTAAAATCAATTTTCAGGGTCTGTCCAGGTACCGGCGCAGCTGCGCCAGTAATGAACTGGACAGCTGCGCAGGTAGACGGAAGCAGCAGTTTTTGCAGACCGGCGCAGCTGCGCCAGTAATGAACTGGGCAGCTGCGCAGCTGCGCCGTTCGTCGCAGAAACTTGCAGAAAACGATTTTTGTCCAGAAAAACGATCCAATTCTCACATCAATTCATACATGGAATTATAAAATTGATAATTAGCACAAAGTTAGGCTCTGATACCACTGTTGGGTTTGTATGTAATGCAATCATGCAATCAAATCACATAAATAGGGCGGAAGCGTAAAAAACTAGGTTTTCAAAATTTATACAAACCCATAACCATGATCATGCTTTGTGCTTGTTATCAATAACAGAAAAGAGAGAACATGGAATTATACCTTTGAAGATCTAAGCTTCCTCAGGTACAAGTTCTACTCCTTTGATTCCTTTGATTCCTCTGATAGTGGCTCCTTCCCTTGAATAATGTCAGCCACCCAAATGTTTGGCCTCTAACGGTGATCCACCAAGGAAGATGAAGAACTCAAGAAGATGGGTTATTGGCTTAACCCTTGTTTCTATCTCTATAGAATATGTGTACTCCCAACTCTTGGAAAATTTCACATCCCTTATTTCTGATATAAGACTCTCTTATATAGATATTAGGTTAACCCTCCTAATCCAATTAGAATAGGGTTTTAATTAATTAATTAATTAATTACTTTTAATTAATTTATATCCTAATCTTTATTAGGATTGAGAGAGAGTACTGATATTATATGAATTCCTAAAATCCTTTAGAATTAAAATAATAATAATAATAATAATATTAATAACACTCCTCTTATTAATTTATATTTAATATTTCTAAAATATTAAATAATAAATATTAAGCTATTTAATTTATTCTATCATCATAGATTAAATTAATTATACTTAATGCATTATTACTATCATGCCATTTTCTTCTTAAATAATTCTTCTTCCTTTTATGGTGTGACCCTTTAGGTTCTCCATATTAAACCGGTTGTGAATAAATCAATTAGAACAATTCTAATCTTATTTAAATAAACAAATTAAACTAATAATCTATTTAAATAAATAATATTTATTCTACAATAGGGATAAGCCTCCCTAGCGATCAACGACTTTCCAGATAATATAGATTTCAACATTAATCATAAAAGAACCTGTGAGTTAATAGTTGCCGTACAATTCAATCCTTCCATCATACAATGTCCCAATTAAATATAAGACATGGATTTACTGTCAAGTCTTAATTTATTTAATCATATGTATTTCGATTAGAAAATGCACAACTCCAAATAATGCAAATTAGAAACCTCTTTCTAATTACATTCTACCTTGGCCAATGATTCCTGGGTTGTCATTTAACGAATCACATAGGACATATCTCCTCTTTTACTAGAGGTGGTAGATTCTTTATTGATCATTCATTATCTCCATATGTAACTCATTACACCCAAGCATACCCTATATATGCCTTAAAAGGCCTTAAGGAATTAGTCAAAGTATAATTTGTTACATACAAGATACTATGATGATCTCAAGTCCAAGGATCACATGTACTACTATCACATTAGGAATTCCTATTGACAGGCGAGTAAAACTCCATTAGGTATTCCATAGCGAGTCACGTTTAGTGAACTTATTCTCCAATAAGCACCTACATACTTGCTTTAGTGTCTCCACACAAATGACCATGAGATCAGTCATCCTCATCCAATGAGCAAGCAACATATGTACCAATCTATCCGGATTTACTAATCCCCTTTTTAGTAATCCCACGATTGGGAACTATTTTAGTTTTAAAGTTTTCTAAGAATTTAGATCTCATTAGCATGATCAACATCATGATTCTAAAAGCATTGCTTAAAACTATGGGTTATTTACATATTATAAAAACAGCACCATGTAGATAATTAAATGCCTTTAATAAATAAATATTTTATTAATAAATAAATAATATTGTTTACAAAGTATGTGCTTTATCATCATACATGATTGGCTTGTATGCACACTACTATCAGACGCAACATAAATATGTGAAACACGCTGTGGATGTCCTCCAACTCGGGTGGTAACGCAACTTTGTATGCCACTTCGCCCACTCGCTTCAGTATCTCGAACGGTCCTATAAATCATGGAATCAATTTTCCTTTCTTGCCGAAACGGATCTTTCCCTTCCATTGAGATACCATCAAGAAAACGAAACTGTCGACTTTAAAGTCTCGGTCCTGCCGATGCAAATCTGCGTACTTTTTCTGGCGGTCTTGAGTTGCTACTAATCTGGCTCTTATCACTTTCACCACGTCTGCGGTCTGTTGTACTAGCTCTGGTCCGAGTATTCGTCGCTCTCCGACTTCATCCCAACATAATGGCGTTCTGCATTTTCTCCCATAAAGAGCTTCGTACGGTGGCATGCCGATACTCGCATGATAACTATTATTTTAAGCAAATTCGACTAAGGGTAGGTGGTCGTCCCAATTTCCCATAAAGTCTGTCACGCAAGTCCTAAGCATGTCCTCTAGCGTTTGTATTGTTCACTCACTCTGTTCGTCTGTTTGAGGATTATAAGCGGTACTCAACCTCAACTGTGTTCCCATTCTTTCTTGCAAATTCTTCCAAAAATTTGACGTGAAGCGCGGATCTAGATCAGAGACAATTGACACCGACACTCCATGTCGTGAAATAATCTCCTTTACGTATAGGCTCACTAACTGATTCAAACTGTAACGGATCTTAATTGATAGAAAATGTGCGGTCTTTGTAAGTCGATCCACGATAACCCAAATAGCATCATAACCCTTCTGTGTAACTGGAAGTCCTACCACGAAATCCATCGTAATATGCTCCCATTTCCACTCTAGTATTTCCAACGGTTGTAATAAATCACTCGGCCGCTGATGCTCCGCCTTAACGAGTTGGTAAGTCAAACATTTACTGGCGCACTCTGCGACTTCCCGTTTCAAATTGGGCCACCAAAAATGTTTCCTTAAATCTCGGTACATCTTTATGCCTCCCGGATGAACGGAATACATCGTATTGTGTGCCTCGTGCAAAATCTCTTCCCTTAACTTAGGTACCGCTGGTACCCACACTCTTCCTTCGAATCTCAAGATACCGTCTTTATCCATTCGGAATCTTTCTTCTTCATTTTCGGCGATCCTTTTTCTGATTTTCTCGCACTATTCATCTTTCTCTTGTGATTACTTTACTCTATGCAACAATGTTGGACGAGCTTCCATTACAAACAATTTTTCTTCAGAGCTTTCTGGTCCTTTCACTTCTATCTCCAATTTCTCCATCTCTCTTATCAACTCTTCTTGAGTCGCTAAATGAAACAACTTCTCCCTTCCTTTCCTGCTCAGAGCGTCGGCAGCCACGTTTGCCTTCCCCGGGTGATAAAGAATATCGCAGTCATAGTCTTTGATTAATTCTAACCACCTTCTCTGCCGCATGTTCAACTCCTTCTGTGTGAAGATATATTTCAGACTTTTGTGGTCTGTGTATATCTCACATTTCTCTCCGTATAAATAATGCCTCTAAATTATTAACGCAAAAACTAATGGCGCTAACTCTAAGTCGTGAGTAGGGTATCATTTTTTCTAATCCTTCAATTGTCGTGACACATACACAATGACCTTGCCATGTTGCATGAGCACACAACCAAGTCCCTTGTGCGATGCATCACTATACACCACAAAGTTTCCCGCACCATCTAGTAGTGATAACACAGGTGCTTCACTCAATCTCTTCTTCAGTTCATGAAAACTCTCTTCGCACCTTTCGATTCTTACAAACCTCACTGTCTTCCTCGTCAAATTGGTCAACGGGGTTGCTATCTTAGAAAAATATTGGATAAATCTTCGGTAGTACCCAGCTAACCCTAAAAAGCTTCTCACCTCCGTTGGTGTTCTCGGCCGTTCCCAATTACTCACTGCTTCGACCTTCGCAGGGTCTACTGAGATTCCATTCTTATCCACCACATGACCTAAGAATTGAACCTTCTCCATCTAAAATTCACACTTAGAAAATTTTGCATACATCTTCTCTTTCCTTAATGCCTCTAAAATAATTTTCAGATGTTTGGCGTGTTCTTCCTCTGTCTTCGAGTAGATCAAATAATCATCGATGAAAACTACTACAAATTTATCCAAGTATGGCTTGAAAACTCGGTTCATCAAGTCCATAAATGCTGCCGGAGCATTAGTCAATCCGAATGACATTACGAAAAACTCGTAATGCCCATAACGGGTTCAAAACGCAGTCTTGGGTATGTCCTCATCCCGTACCTTCAGTTGGTGATATCCCGTCCATAGATCTATCTTCGAAAAGCACTTCGCTCCTTTCAGCTGATCGAATAAGTCATCTATTCTCGATAGCGGATATCTGTTCTTGATCGTTACTCTGTTTAATTCTCGATAATCGATACAGAGCCTTATCGATCCGTCCTTTTTCTTAACGAATAACACTGGTGCTCCCCAAGGAGACACACTCGGTCGAATGTAACCCTTATCCAATAACTCTTGTAGTTGTATCATCAATTCTTTCATTTCTACTGGCGCCATACGATATGGAGCTTTCGAAATTGGTGTCATTCCCGGTGCTAAGTCTATTACGAATTCAACTTCTCTGTCTGGCGGAAGACCTGGAAGATCGTCTGGAAATACATCTCAAAATTCATTTACTACGTATATATCTTTAATTTCTACTCCCTTCTTTCGAGTATCAACGATGTAAGCTAAATAACCTACACATCCTTTTCTTAACAATTTCTTGGCCTGCATCATCATAACGCAACACGATTGCTTAAGCGATGAGCTACCTTAAAACACTACCTTAGACTTACTCAGAGTCTGAAGGTTCACACATTTATTCTGATAGTCAATTATCGCTGTATGGTTATACAACCAATCCATTCCCAGTATCACATCAAATTCTCCCAGTCTAATAGGGATCAAGTCTACGCTCAGTTCATGTTCTCTAATGTTTGCGCGATAATTTCGATAAACGTATTCTACAGGGATTATTTCCTTATTCGCAACTTCTTTGTTCAAAGGATTTTCTAATCGTTCTCGAGGTGAATTAAGTCTACTAGCAAATTCTTCGGATACAAAAGAACAGGTGGCACCCAAATCAAATAATACATAAGCATTTATATCATTGATTGGGATTATACCTGACACCACGTCCTTTGTAGCTACGGCATCTTGGACGGTCATGTTAAATATTCTGGCGGTAGGGCGGTTGGATTGTGTCGGTCCGCTGATCATCAGCTTGTTTCCCCCTGGTTGGCTCCCTCTATTACTCCCGTTCTCCGGGCAATCCTTTATCAGGTGCTCCGTTGATCCACAAGCGAAACATCACCTAATTTTCTTCGGTTTTGGGCAATTTGGTGATATATGCCCCTCCTGGCCGCAATTATAGCATGTGCTATTTCCTTTCCAGCACTCTCCCTGATGACTTCTCCAATATTTGTTACAAGCTTCACTCCTTTTCTTAAAACTCCCTTGGTGACTCCCACCTTGATTATTGTTTCTGTTATTATTGTTGTTGTTGTTGTTGTCCCATTGTTTTTTCCCGGAGTTACTCCCTCCGACGCTGCTTCCACCACGATACTCACTACCAGTGTTCTTGTTTTTCTTCTCCGTATGATATAAACTTAAGGCCTCACTGTCACCTTCTGCAATGATTGCCTTCTCTAACAATGTCGCGAAGGAATCAATCTGGAGGACTGATTCCTTGTTGTACAGCTATGGCTTTAGCCCTTGCTCAAAGCGTCTTACCTTTCTCTCTTCATCCCCTACCTGGTGCTCCGCAAACCGTGCTAGTTCATTGAACTTAGCCGCGTATTGCGCCACAGTCATCTCACCTTGCTTTAATTTTAAGAATTTCACCTCCATTCGGTTCTTCATACTCTTCAGGAAATAGTTCTCAAAGAATAGCATCTTAAATCTATCCCATGTTATTGTCCCTTCTCCAGCTCTCTGCTGATTTGCCTCCCACTAATAGTTCGCTTCTCCTCTCATCATGTACGTAGCAAATACCATTTTATGGTCTTCGCCCACACGAGCTATAGTGAAAGCCTTCTCGATCTCCTTGATCCAGGTTTGCGCAACTATCGGGTCAGTAGTTCCCTCGAACTCAGGGGCCTACACTTCTAAAGTCTTTGAAGGTTGTTAATGGCACAACCTGAGGGTTTGGGCGAACAGGTTCATTGTTCCTCCCCCTAAGGGCTTCTCCTAACAGATCAACTAGCTTCTGGATGGGATCTATTTGCTCCCTCTCGTTGTTAACTGATTCTTCGGGTGCAATCAATCTACGTATTGGTGCCATGCATCACAAATTTTCATTTTATCATTAAGTATATTACTTATGTATTTCTTTTAATACGAAAGACTAAATTTATAACACGTTTCTGAAATACACTTCATTTATATTCATATGCCAAATTGTTTCATTACATGATTTCCCTAGCATATTTCTATAAATGTTTTCACATATCCCCTAATATCACAAAAGACGGGGAAAATACTAACATACTACCATACTACCCCTCTAACAAAAGCTTACTCGGGGTTTACATCACTATCCCATACTTTATACAAAAAGTTGGGATTACAATATAGTATATACATCACATAAATTAAATACTATAACTAGACTGACTAAAAAGTCTCATCCCATTAGCCCACGCTCCACAACTCTCTTATACTCGATCTGTGCTATATATGCAACCAGCTCTCGACTCATAGTATGTAGGGTCTGTCCCTGCTCTACCGGGTAGTGGTACACACCATCAATCACCCTTTCGAAGGCCGAACAAAACACGTACCTCATCTTGTTCATCTTCCTCTTCTTATATCTGACCTCATCCTCCAGGTCATCAGCTCTCTCATTGGCCGCCTCCCACTTCTCCTCGAAGTGTATCCTATCCATAACCTCCAACTCTAGCTGAGTACGGAGTGTTTCCTTCACTATCTTCTCGCTCAGCTCCCTCTGCTCGACCTCTTCTAGCTTCCCTGCCAGATCTACATTTCTGGATACCGACCTGTGGAATAGGGTTCCCATCTGGATCCCTGCCTCCCTACAATATGCAATCTCTACCTCTAGCTCCTATATGGCCAGCTTCCTCTGATGGTCTTCGTCCCTCAATTTTTGGAACTCAGACTCTCTCTCCTTGGCCTCAGCCTCCAACTCCTGGACTCTGCAGTCCAACTCTAGGATACGCTCCTCGTACTCGCATAATATATGCTCCTCAAGATTAGGGTCGTAGGAGTCCTCCATGGGCTCCTCCTCTGAAGGCTAGTCCTCGACAGACTCGTCCTCCATAGGCTCCTCCTCGGGGTCGAACTCCACCTCGTTGTCAGACTCGGATGGTGCAACAACCTGCACTGGCACAACCTCTAGAGGTTCCTCGTATACTACATGTATGTCTCTAGGCTCCTCCTCGGCCACTCTACTAGGTACTCCCATATCTGCCATCCTACAATCATAAACACAAGACAAACAAACAGCTACTTCATTAGAATGTTAAATAAAAAATAAGTTCATTGTATAGAATGAAGTTACATTTCATAACACACTAAGTCTCTCTCAAGGAAAACTCTACATGAGTTTTATCTCATTTCTAACTTCTAAGTTCTCCTAAGTTATAATCTAAGGACACTCGCTCCTAAGGTTTATAACTACAGCTCTGATACCAACCTGTGACGCCCACAAATTCGGGACCGCCACTTGGTCACTAGAATTTAGTTCGTCACGTTCTCATGACAATACGATGATAACTAAAATCACACATTCACAGCGGAAGATCTAATATAGAATAATATACAATGATTTATTATAATTATTCTCCAAAATCTCGCAACCTATAGTACTTAATAGATTACATAACAATATCGAGTAAAGATTTATTACATAATCCTACTTAAGCTTAAATATAGTCTGAAGACAATCTTAATAAAACATTAGAAATTTAAACATAAAGGAACAAGTTAGTCAGTAGTCTTTCCCTTGCCCTTATCCTTCCCAGAGACACCTCCCTATTCCGCCTTAACTGAAAGGTTTTAAATAAGCAAGAATGAGCAAAAATTTCCCAGCAAGTAATATACAACAAGGATGAAGATCTTTATAACACAAGTTTGAAATATCGAAGTATCATCTCTAAGACAGTTCAGGGTTTCAGAATAATATCATGAATAACGAGTATCAACAATTCTCTGGAATATGAAATGATAATTCAGTATAGATCGACAGATATATATGAATTCAAAGGCTATCAACATATCCAACTGGATAAAATAATTTATATGCTGAGCAGTCACTAAGGACTATTGAACATCTACTAGAATTACCAATATTAAACTGATAACCCAAAAGAAACAAGTATGATAGATGATCAGTCTACAATACTCTATGTTATGCATAACACCACAGTAATAATCATGCGTGTGTCGGGGCTTCCAACAATAAACACTCCCCTTACCATAAGGGTTGTTCAACTGAGTTTTTAGATTTTCGCACCAATGAAAAGGTTTGGACAGTTTTATAAATATGCATATAGTCTAGCCGAATCTAATGGCATAGACACTTTCACAATATTCAAGAACAATACCAAGTTCAACATGAATAATAGCTTTCACAAGAGTTTAAATGTACTAGCTCAATGAACGAGTAAGTAAGATGACTTGCATTGTACAAGGATAGAATACTTGTACCATAAAAGAGTGTAAGTTAGGAAACTTGCCTTTAGCGTAGTTTATCCACAAAAAGCAAATCAACACTTTTGAATTCATATCGTAATATAGTTACGTATATATAGGATAGTTATTAGTCATATAATCTCACGTCACCTCTTATCTTCGGATATACGATCAACACATAAGTTATGTTTTAACCTAGCCACACGGTTATATAGTATCATATTAATATAATTTCTATCCTTAACGCTCCTCTTTTTGAGTAAAAACACATTCTCATATCATTAATATCACATAAGATGGCAACAAATAGCAAACATAATCTTTCTAGCACTTTATAGCATTATTGTAAGCTAACCATCAAATCAGATCCAAGTAACAACATATGATATCACATAGCATGTATACATATTAAAGGATACTTCTATGTTTGTATAACCTTTCCTCGTTCAATTATACATATTATAGTTCTAAATCATGATTTTTAACTACTTTGAGTCAAGCAATGCCATGAGTTCCCGTAAGTTATCATGCTTGTCATGTAAACATGTAAAGTGATCACAATTTAGAAATGCTTGCAAGTTTCTACTTCATATACACATGTTAAGTATTGCTATTTAGCTTAATTCATGCTTTACTTGTGCTCAACTAGTCTTCATGGCATATAACATGGCATGTGTATGTTTATGATATTTTAATGAGGTTATGAGCACTACCAACATGTTCGTAAATTTCAGAATTTAAACCTCAAGGTAACATGTCAAGGTGCACGTTTAAAACTTGTATTCTCATTAGTAAAGCTCACTAATAAGGCCTAACATGCTCATGTTATCTAGATTCATATGTTAACATGTTCGACACGTATTTCAAGGCCATATACACATGCTTGAAAATTAGAACACATATATGATACATACATGTCAAAAGTTCGTTTGTAAAAACTTACATTTCCGTTACTAGTGGGGTTTGCATGTTCGTATTTCATTATGAAACTTATTTACACAAGTGAACAAACATTTCATGTGTTTCTAGGTCATACAACATGTCTCAAAAGTCAGAATGTCTAGAACGGATAAAACAAGTAAATGTCCATTTTGAAATTGTAAGTTTATTGTGAAATCTATAACTTCACCATTCAAGCAAGCGATCCTACTATAACATGCTCACATTAGTTTAACATGTTTATACATATGTATTAATCATACCAGCATGCTTGTCTAATCTATCTCAACACCTAACACTTAGCAGAAATCAAGCAGGGAACAGAAACTGCAGACTGGCGCGGCCGCGCGCTAGTTGTACTAAGGAGATACGCGGCCGCGCAGCTCCCGTTCCAAACCAGAGAGCAGCCAGCAATGGCACATAACCAACCCAAATCACGAAATTACTTCACGAATTAGATTCTAAACATGTTTCATTGTAGTTTAAACATATTTCTAAGACTATATAACCATCAAACAGTCATTCTATAACCCAATTATACCTTAATTATATATAATCAAGAATTTGGATTTTTGATAGAGAATGAAAATTAAGAACAAAGAAACAATTATACGAATTTTGATTGCTAGCAAGTCACTTTGTATACCAGGATGGTTATAAGTTTTATACAACGACTCATAAACATTATTCAATCATAGCTTCATGGATTCATGCCAAATTCAAGAATTTGACTCTCAGTGAACAAGAAATGGAGTTTTGACAGAAAATGAAATTGAAGACAAGAAGTGGAATTATACCACTGCTATGAATTAAGCTAGTTCCAAGTTGAATTTCTAACTCTTTGTAAACTACCTTGCTATCAACTCACAATATACTCTCAACACAATCTCAGCAATATGAAAATGGAGAAGGAGAGCTTATATATATAGAAAAACAAATGTCCCGACATTGCTATTGTTCTTCATATTAAACGAACGAGAATGTTGATTTGCATGATGGTTAATAGAGAGTAGGTAATTCGTTGTTGAAATCAATCATAATTCCCTCATCCTTGCTCATTATTTTTTATGAAGCTATGAAATTCCAGCTGCTGAGTTTGGGGAGAAGAAGAAGGAATAGCTTCTAGTCTTTATGTGTTACACGTGAATGAGAAGTGAGGAGCAATTGGGCAATCAAAGTATGGACAAGGAAACTCAGCATTCTAGCAATAAGGAAATACCATATGTTATACACTTAACACACATATATACATATTATGGCTTAAGTTCATTTAGGGCATACATGGACTTAGAAGGTCACTACAACATTTCATGGTAGTACATTGGGGTACATATTTATACACATCATATAATCCATATACGTTTTTAATAATGCCAATTTATGAGTTAATTAAATGGTGACATACTACATTATCAGAAATCTCATTATTATTATTATTTCAATTATGTACTTATTCAAATAATTATTGTTATTTCTTATTCACATACTTTAATATACCATATATTTCATAGTCTTACTAAAGTGTCACACTACACTTTATATTTTATATAGTTCCTTGTGTTGTCACATATGCAATTATTTATGTATCTTATAATTCTTTTTACTTTATTATATAGTTTCTGTATATAATATAGTTACCACAAGATGTTACACTATATATTCTTTTTAATGTAGTTACTACACCTTACTACATACTTTGCACATATTAATTAAATAGATAATACATACTCTAATTATGTAATTTACTTTGCTCATCAATTAATTAATAATATGATATTAATTAATTCTTCACTCCCTAATTTAATTATGTCTTATTTAAACTAATTCCTTAAATCCTTGTTCTCATGCCACACAAGGCATTATCACAATTCTCATCACAAACCACATTCGTATAAATTCAATTTAACTTAGTTGAATTATACATTTCACAGAACATCAATATTTATATTTAAATTAATATTCATTCTTTTATTTTATCAAAATAATATTTATTCATGAAATTCTCGGTTCCTACAAGATCCGTCGCCCTTCACAGCTTATATATATATATATATATATATATATATATATTAATTTTGTCAAGCCTGGATCATTCTGTGACTCTTTTAAAGCTTTTATAAATATATATATATATATATATATATACATATTTATATTTTTGTCCGGGCTTAGGATGGCAGATCCGTCGTCCCTTCACAACTTATATATATATATATATATATATATATATATATATATATTTACATTCCAGTACGGGCCTGAGAGTGAATACACATCGCCCTTTACAACTTTCGTAGATATATAATTATATATATATTTTCATTATTCATTGTGATTAAATTTCTGCTTTAAATATTCATTTGATATGAATTGGCACTGATATCCATTTGGCGAACTAGATTTCTTAAAATCCAGCCCTTTTTATCTTTCAAACGGTTCAAAATAGGTCCAACCGGAATCGGGAAGCTAGAATGGCCAAGATTTATTTAAATCTAGCTTCCTTTCTAGTTTTATTCATTTTAAAGCAACCTCGCGACCCATAGATCGCTATCTATTGGGAACGAGAAGCTTTGGCTACGCGCATGCTAGGATTTGACTGATCAATCCTTGGTTTTTCGCGACGTATTGATGTAAATATACATTTTCTGTGAATATCTAGACTGTGCAGGTTTTCTTGGCTTCTCTATGTGAGCCTAGGAATCGTGGGATTCATGATCAAACTGATCAGAATCTGATTCCCACGATGTTCAAACTCCACATTAGAAATGTACCCTGCTAGTTTTTCTGTAAAAATGAACATCTGAAATACATTAAAATAGTTATCCGGGTTTAAGGTCTCAAACATAATAAAATGACGGTCTGTGGTGCTAGAGTCACTCTGATGGCTATCATGCCCATGAGAAGACCGGTACTTGTATATATTTTGTGGTCGAGGATACTTCGTAGCCCGGCAATCACCATTTAAATTAAGCCGAAAGGCTAAAAAGATAAAAATGGAAGTATCAACATGTTTCAATTCCTACTTGAGCGTAAGGGTTTGAAAATCTTCTTTCAAAATATCATTTTTATATCTTGTCTAAAATGAACTTTTACAAATCAAATCAAACCCTTCGTATATAGGTTCAATGAAGCACATCCATACTTTCAAATCAAACAAGCGTAGGCCCAATTCCTTCCAGCATTTACACACACATTTTAAATAAAAAGAAAAATATTAAAAAGATGCGGTACCGTATTTTCATAGGAGTTGGGGGGTGACTAACACCTTCCCCCCACTTAACCAAGTCCCCCGAACTTAGAACTTCAATTTGAAAAATTTAGTTTCGACGGTGTCCAATAATTGGGCCTATTTTCGAACAAAACCCAGTTGAGTTGGTACAACCATTTCAAATCTACCAACTGGCGACTCTGTAAACCGTTCAAATCGTCAACATGATACATGTTGGCCTTTTCCTGAAAAATCTCTTCACCCCTTTATAAAACAGACAAGATAATAAGGGTAGAAGACCACAAAACTTAGGAAGAGAGAAAGATTCAGGTCCAACTCGACCCGTATTTTTTCCCGACGTCAACATGTGTTTCTGTGAAATAAACTGTTCTATAATTGAACAGTTTAATGTGGTATAGTTCTATTGGTGAACTGTTAAGATTAAGTATATGCTAATTATTCTAGCCAGACTGAATGTATGGTATGGGGAAGTAAATGTGATTAATGTTTTAAAATGATAGGAATCATAGTTTTTCTATTATTCGAACTGCTTTATAATCTTTGTTCGGTTATTAAAGTTTTAAAAGAATACGTGATTCTTGCTTAGTTGTTATTCAACTGCTTTAACTTGCCGAGCAATTGAATGCTCACTCTTGTTTTAAATAAAAACATTTTCAGCGAACGATGTTAATATAAACTTAAGGATCCCGTAAAGATCAAGTTGACCGATGTCCTGCTGAGGTGTTGTTTATTTTATGAACGAGCGTGAAGATCAAGACAAGACTTGTAGTATAGAATAGTTAGTTAAACTATAAAGAAATTTAGCAAACTGTTATGTATCCTTTGTGGCGGATAAAAGTCACACTTGCGAGATGTAAAGAATAATGTAATTACCATTATTTATAATGAATGAGGTTTGAAGGTAATAGAACTTGGGATTTAAGGATGTATGTTGTTATATTTAGTTGTATAATGATGTATGTTTGGAATGAGATGTGCTCGTGATGTACAGAATTCGGGTGTGAAGATAGACCGGATTTTGGGGCGTCATAGATGATTTGTTGAGATATGGTTTATATATGTTTATGGGTATGTGCAATTTATTTTATATAATCTAAAAGTGGTTTTGATGTAATCAAATTCATGAAAACATATTTAAGAATGAGAAATTTGAGTTTTGTTAATATATATATATATATATATATATATATATCACTACAAGAAAAGAGGCTATCAGCGACCAAATATATCAGCGACCGCAAAATACGGTCGCTAGTGGTGGAATCAGCGACCGCCTTTGGCGACCATTATAAAATCTGGTCGCTAATTTATATCTGCGACCGCATGCGGTCGCTAGCCGGTCGCAAGTGTGTTTTTGCCGCCTAAAAATTGGCGTGAATTGTTCGCGGTCTTTTCTTCAGCGACCAAGGAGTGACAGCGACCGCATGCGGTCGCT
Source organism: Panax stipuleanatus (assembly GCA_020205555.1). Taxonomy (NCBI): domain Eukaryota; kingdom Viridiplantae; phylum Streptophyta; class Magnoliopsida; order Apiales; family Araliaceae; genus Panax; species Panax stipuleanatus. Next base: position 137,696,961 of record CM035115.1, on the reverse strand, counting down.
GATATATCCACGTCATTAAATACTAGCGACCGCATGCGGTCGCTGAAAGCGGTCGCTGATGCTTTTAAATGTTCTCAGCAACAGGCCTGAACAACAGACGCGAAACGGAAAGAAAAAGAGGGAGGCAGAGAAGGAGAGAAGAGGGAGAAGGGAGAGAAGAAGAGGGAGAAGGGAGAGAAGAATAGGGAGAAGAGGTGCCGCCCATTGCTACCGTCTCGCTGCCACCGCCCGCTGCTATCGTCGCCGACATTTAGGTATATATTAGTTATACTATGAATGATTTTGGTATACAATGAATGATTAATTTGGGTAATGTATACATATATGCATTGATATGTTGCTATGAATATATATATATATATACATATATACATGTTATTATATTGATTTGTTGCTATGAATATGTATATATATATACATAAATTTGATTAATTTGGTGTATGTATACCCCATTGTTAAGAACCCTTAATTAGGTTTAATTTGGATAATTAGATTTAATTTGGGTAATTAGGTTTAATTTGGGTATTGTATACTATATATATATTCTTTGTAACATTACTAAGTTACCATTTACTTAGTTGCCAACTAATAAATAAATAAAAATTTGTGATCACATATGTATTTAGTGATCATTTTGGATGACTAATATAGAGTACTGATTATAATTTTATAATTGTAATAGCCAACCCAACCCAATATAGAGTACTGATTTTCCAATATGCAAACTTAGATGCTATATTATGAATTAGGTATTAGGAATCCCAAATAATTTTAAACAAGTCTACCATAAATTAAAAAGCACAGCCTTTACTTGGCTTACCCACCCAATATCAATGAATCTTCTCTTTTTCTTAGTATCTTATTTTTCTTAGTTAAAAAAATAAATTATAAGTCAACAAACTCTACCACCCACGGCAACGTACAAGAAATATTACTTCTTGACACATTCAAATGGAAAAGGTATGGTTTCAATAAAATAGTGTAATAATAAGTTAAAAAGCTAATATTATAAGTAAGCAAATTCACTAAATTTCTCTCTACTGTTGGATGGATGAGAATTTATTTACGACCAACGAATAGGAGGCATACAACCCACATATATAATCACATACAGTTTACTTAGTTTGCATAACAGAACAGCTAGAAAATAGTGCCTAATATTTTTAGGTACAAAACACAATCTTAATATAACCCACTACAAACTTGCTTCAAAAAAGAATAAGAAAATGACTGACATCCAAAAGAATAGAGCATCGGATGAACTGTCTCTCCGAGTCTTCTCTATGTAAGCTCCTCTTCTTCACATATAAAGCATAGACTATTAGTATCAAATATAAAGGGTTATCTAGGAAGAAAAATTAATTAAACACTAAACAAAAAGAACAAGAATGAAATTGATCTAGTTGAACTGTTATAATGGGAAGATGTTATAGGTTCAAGGGGCTTAGGTTATGTTAACAAGAATAATCTATGATCCTATAGAAGAACTATGACTAATCAAGTTAGGATTCTACAGCTATATCATAAATCCAGGCAGGACGGAAGTATTCAGACAAGAGAATTAAATGCGTCACCAATCAACTAGTTTCCTTTGAAGCTTGAAGATGGGAGAAGTATGATTTGAACATGTATGGTTGGAGCTGTGTTGTTGTTTGAAGACCCTCAAACAATAACAGCTTACATGTATGTTGAAATGTTAATCATATACGTGTATATGCTCAAGTCATATGTTTACAATTATGCTTAAATGTTAATCATATGCTTACAAGTATGCTCAAGTCATATGCTTACAAGTATGCTTAACGCATATGCTTACAAGTATGCTCAAGTAATATGCTTACATAAGGATACATCTATATGTATTTATATGCATCATAAATGACATTGGGCTGAATTGTAAATATCTAACAAGGGGATACAATAATTCTTGTTTGCAATAGGTACCGTGGTATCATGGACCTTTATTCAGACCGAAGTTGGATGAGAAAACGAAAGTCAAGTTCCCAAATAGGTGCTACAACTGAATTTAGAACTGGTTGTCAAGTGTTTCTAGATTATGCATATAGTCATCCGGAATGTGTGAATGGTCAGAACAAGATAAGATGCCCTTGTTTGAAGTGTAAAAATCAAAATTATATGGACAGAGACATAGTAAACTATCATTTACTTGTTTCTGGGTTCATGAGAAATTATGAAGAATGCTGGTGGGCACATGGGCAGAGAAGAGATAGTGGCTATGCACAAGTACACACTCCGGGCAGCAGTACCCATCGTATGAATGCCATGGTTCATGATATTGCAGGGCCGGATTTTGATTGGGAACAAGGCAGAGAGCAACCTATGAATTCTGATGCCAAAGCGTTCTTTAAGTTGTTAGACGAGGGTAGCGAGCCGTTGTGGCATGGTTGCACCAAGCACACTACATTGTCTGCAGTGGCGACATTACTTAACATCAAGGCTGATCACAACATGAGCCATGAGTGTTTTGAGTCGCTATTGAAGGCCATTAAGAGTATGTTGCCAGACGATGAAAAATTACCCGATAACTACTACTATTGTAAAAAAATGGTGAAGAAGTTGGGTCTTGGATACCAAAAGATCGATGCATGTTCGAACGATTGCATGTTGTTTTATAAGGAAAATGAACAAAAGACAAGGTGCACGTTTTGCAGTCATGATCGGTTCAGGCCTAATAAAGAGGGTGTGACTACAAAAAAGACAAGTATACCTTTTAAGATTTTAAGGTATTTTCCAATTACGCATCAGTTAAAAAGGTTGTACATGTCTTCAAGAACAGCTGAACATATGACTTGGCATGCGAAATCTCCAGCTAAAGATGGAGAACTTAACCATCCCGCAGATGGGCAGGCTTGGAAGAATTTTAACTTAGCACATCCTGGATTTGCATTGGAACGTAGAAATGTGAGGTTTGGTTTGTCCACTGATGGATTCAACCCGTTCGGCCACTCAGCTGTTCCGTACTCATGTTGGCCTGTGATTGTTACTCCGTACAACTTGCCTCCATGGATGTGTATGAAACAATCATACTTGTTTCTTTCACTCTTGGTTCCTGGTCCTAAGAGTCCTGGAAAGAACTTAGATGTTTACTTGAGACCTCTTATAGATGAGTTGAAGGTATTGTGGGAGGATGGAGTACAGACTTGGGATGTTGCAACGAAAACAAATTTTAACCTTAGGGCAGCGGTTATGTGGACTATAAGTGATTTCCCTGCCTATGGTATGTTAGCTGGATGGAGTACACACGGGAAGTTGGCTTGTCCGTATTGTATGGAGCATACAAAGTCTTTCAATCTATCAAAAGGTCGAAAGCCTTGCTGGTTTGACTGTCATCGTCGTTTCTTGCCGGTAGACCACCCGTTTTGAAGAAATAGAGAACACTTCAGGAAAGGGAAAGTAGAGAATGATATTCCTGCACCGCGATTGTCGGGGACGGAGATACGTGACCGTGTGATGAGATTGCCGGTCATCCCATTTGGTAAGATTGATGCCACAAACATAATCAATGGGTTTGGCGAGTCTCATAACTGGGTTCGGAGAAGCATCTTTTGGGAATTGCCTTATTGGTCTACAAATTTGATTCGTCATAATCTAGATGTGATGCATATTGAGAAGAATGTGTTCGACAATGTGTTTAACACCGTGATGAATGTTACGGGGAAGACAAAAGATAATGATAAGGCACGTTTGGACATGAAAGATATTTGTAAGCGTCCTGAATTAGAACTTTATGAATCTCCTAATGGTAAGATTGTCAAACCGCATGCAAGGTACACATTGTCCAAAAAACAAGTTGAAGATGTGTGCACATGGGTTAAGTCTCTGAAACTACCAGATGGATATGCGTCAAACATTGCAAGGTGTGTTACGGGTGGAAAATTGCAAGGGATGAAGAGTCATGACTGTCATGTGTTCATGGAGAGACTCATGCCTATAGCATTTCGGGATCTGCTTGATAAACCAATATGGGATGCTTTGACGGATCTTAGTCGTTTCTTCAAAGACTTATGTTCAAAAACATTAAATGAGAAGGACATGTCTCTACTTGAGAAGAACATCATAGAGATCACGTGTAAACTGGAAAAAATATTTCCGCCTGGTTTTTTTGACTCCATAGAGCATTTGCAAATCCATCTTCCCTATGAAGCTCGTATTGGGGGTCCAGTTCAATATAGATGGATGTACCCTTTCGAAAGGGTGATGGGAAACCTTAAGAGGAAGGTTAAGAATAGAGCTTATGTCGAGGGGTCGATATGTGAGGCATACAGTTTCGATGAGATATCTACGTTTGTCTCAGACTATTTTCCGGACGAAGTCTTGACAAAGGCCAATCGAGTCTCGAGACATGATGATGGGGGAAATGTTGAACTAAATGGTCGGCTTTCTGTATTTGGTCTATCGGGCCGCGCTTATGGAAAAGGGAAGCGCATATTCCTCTCTGAGCTGGAATTACATGCTGCACATACTTACATTCTTCTCAATTGCGAGGAGATTGACCAATTTGTGAGGTACACACGTAAACTTGAAAATTTATCCCTTAACTTTCAATGACATGTAATATACATTCCAATATATTAATGTTTATAACATTGTATAGATTGTACGATGACGAGTTAAAAGTGAAGCATCCCGGCATAACTGATAAAGATATTCAAATCAATCGTGATAAAAAATTTGCACTTTGGCTAAAGGACAAAGTAAGTTCAATTTCTTAAGCACGACATATATATATATATATATACTCCATATTAACGATGACTTCATTTAATAAGATGGAGTTTTTGTAGGCTTTGACTGAGGGATCAACGATTCCGGCTAATGTACAAGTCCTAGCTATGGGACCAGATAGGGACCAAGTCAGCCACAGTGGTTACAAAATAAATGGTTGTGAATTTCATACAAAGCCATATGGGCGCGGTAAAAGAACAACAAACTCTGGAGTGTGTGTCCAAGGAGATTGTTACAATGAGCTTGGTCGTGCCTTTTATGGGGAGTTGGAGGAAATCGTAGAGTTGTCGTACAAGGGCACGTACGGGGGTCATATTAACTTGTTCAAGTGTCGTTGGTTTGATTCAGAAAAAGGGATACGTGTTGACAGACATGGAATCGTCGATATTGACCTCCATAGGTCTGCGTACTCCAACGAACCATTTGTTTTACCAACTCAAACAGTACAAGTATACTACACTCCTAGTCCTATTAGGAAAAGGGATAGACCGCCTACAGATTGGCAAGTTGTAATTCATACTCCCGCGCGCAGTCGTGTAGAAGTAGTTGATGGGGAGATTTACCAAGAGCATATGCTTCATGCTCAAACTATTGTGCTTGTGGAGGACGACAATGAAGTAATCCAGTTAGATGGTGGAGATGAACCACATGAATTAGATCCTGAGTCAATACTTGTGTTAGATGACATTGATACTGAGGAGGAAGAGTTACTAACTGAATCTGACACTGAATCTGAAGCAGATGATGGTTATGAATCTGCAATACGTATACAAGATGATTCTGAATCAGACATTGACACTTGAACAAATGAAATGTATGTTTAGCATTACATGTTTAGCATTTTCTGTCATTATTGTCATTTTATATTCATATATATACATGTAATCAAATATAACTCATACTAACATCTTTATATCACTGACATGTTTATGTACTTAACTATTTAAGTGCAATTTCCTGTCATTATTGTCAATTTATATTCATATATACATGTAATCAAATAGAACTCATACTAACATTTTGAAATTTGTAATATATAGATGGCTTCTGAAGCAGCGCAGAAAAAGCGCGGCTTGGGTAGGGGGCCTAATCATGTGCCCAAGGCCCCTACTAATCCGGATGATCGGATTCTTATTCAGATTCGTCCTCCTCCGAATAGCACGTACGTCCCGCATCATTTATATATAAGCATTTTAGATTCCATTTATATAAGATATATAACTAATGTAAATTGCTTTAATATATCTACTTATCTTTGATGTAAATTATTGTATATTATAGTGATTTTTCAGATAATAAGATCGTCAAGTGCATATCACAATTGTGCTTACAGAATTGGCCCACACCTGTGATTACGTGGGCGACCACACCTATCGCCCACAAGGATGCAGTTTGGGCTGAATTTCAGGTATTTCTCTTAATTATGATAGATAATATAATATTCTAAGGATAATTGTTTAATAGTGTTGGATTATATGTTAAAAGTATCATTTTAATATTATTATTGGTATTTTATTTGCAGAAAAGGTATAGATGGGAAGACGCGCAGGCTTCAGTGATACAGACACTATTTTGGCAGAAGTGCGCCGCCCGCACCAAAGACAATTTGAACAAAGAACGACAAAAAGCCCTTCACAATGCATCGATCGACCATCCAGGCCAGGGTGAGGATTACATGCATGAGCATAGCCCCTGGTGGTGCACCCAGTCCATATGGGCTGAGATGTGTGCCCAATGGAGAGATGAGACCTGGGTCAAAAGACGCAAGACTGCCGCCACTAATAGATGCTCGGGTGTACCTGATGGCGAAAAGGCTAAAGGAACCTACAGAGGCGGCAGTATTTCACAGTTGCAGCATATCACTGCCAAGGTACGTATGAATAGTTTTAATATGTTTGCAATTATAAATTGTAGAATATCACATGTGTACTTAGTAATATTGGAATATATTTTGTATAGGAGTCTCAGTCTCAAGGTCAGCCTATCCATTGGCTGGATGTGTACGTGGCCACCCGTGATGGTCTGCCTGATGCTGTCCACATAGCGGTAATAAGTTTCAACAACTTAATCTTGCTTATCAAGTTTTACGTCATTCTTTAGAATTTTACCAATTTATTTTTAACTATTTAATTGTTAACATGATGACAGGATACTTATAAGCTTTTATTGAATGAGCGCTATCCTGAAGGCACCCCACGTCCGCCAATTGATCAAGAATTGTGGGAGAGGGCGTCTGTTGTGAAGAAGAACTACGTCAAAGGTCAAGGACAACGACGACGCCCATCCTTCAGTGGCTCAGGCAGCTCTGCTACCCAGTCTTCACAGTCATCGAGTCATCCAGCCATTCATACTCCTGCTGACTGTGTGAGAGCTATATGTCAAGATCGCGATCTTCTAAAGATACTGGGCGGGCATTTGGCGGCTCTGAGTGCTGATGAGTTAGCTGATGCAGTGGCGGCAGCAGCAGCATCACAGCATGGGCATGGCGACGAGGTAATCAATCTTATTTATTACAATCAAAGTAGTGACTTATATATATATATATATATATATATATATATATTGTTGTGTTTAAAAACAACTGTATATTGTCGATCGTAACACCAGTATCAACATATATACTATATTATATGTAATTTGTTTTATTTTTTTGTTAATTACAGGGTGATCAAGATCAAGGAGAAACTAATTTGGACAATGATGCTTGACGACTGATTTAGTGTTGTTTTGTAGTTATTTGAGAATCTTATACTTTTATATTCATTCTTTGGATGTCTGTATGTTGCTTAAAGATTATATTTGTTTATATTTATTCAATTTATATCGATTTTTAAAGGTTTATATAGTTTATATATAATTTATATACTAGTTTGGTGTATGTGTCGGTAATGGACGATGGATGTTATATTGTTGTGAATGTTTGTGTTGGGATAAAGCAGGTACAAAACAGGTATATAAACTGTACCTGTACAAAACAGGTACAGTTTTTTGGGAATTCGACAAAACAGCAAAATTCTGGTTCCAATGTTTTTTGACATCAGCGACCGCATGCGGTCGCTGATAAGTATAAAGCAGTCGCTAATCATATGGGGATTTCGGCGACCGCATGCGGTCGCTGATTGCAGTCGCTGACACGTGGCACACGTCAGCATGTGGCCCTGAACCATGCTGACTCATTTTAGCGACCGAAAGGACAATAACGGTCGCTAATGTCGGTTGCAGATAATGCGGTCGCTAATAGTGGTCGCTGATGTGCATTCTAGCGACCAGATTTTATGCGACGCATATCAGCGACTGCAAACGGTCGCAGATGTTTATCTGCGGCCGCATGCGGTCGCTGATATGCGGTCGCAGATAGGCTTTTTTCTTGTAGTGTATGTTTCGGTCTATTTTAAGTTTAAAATTAGCTAGGAATTCATGTTGTAATGTGTAAATTGATGATGGATGTTGTTAATACTTTGAGAAACAAAAACAATGCAAGTTAAATGAATCAAATTCGTTAAAAAACAAATTTGTAGTTTTTGATTTTGCTATGTTTGTTAAATATGAAAAAAATAAAGCATGAACTTTGATTTTTGAGTCCTTAAATTGGTTGTTAGAAGTGTTTATGTTGCTCGAATCGTGTTATATATGTTAGGTTTTGATTTTACAAAGTTTATAACATCTTAGATTGGTTAAATTGTTGTTTGGGTCAAGAAATTGAGTGTTTTTGGGATGAACAGTGTTGTGTGGCGAACTACAGAAATAAAAACTACGTCGCAGCGCCATAGCGCAGGCTTATCTGGACGCCACAGCGCCGGTCCCTAGTACAACAGCAGCGTCGCGGTACTGGTGTGCAGTTTCACCCAGAGATGAGCTTTTAAGCGTATAGTTCTAGGAATGTTTATATAACCTTAATGAATGATTGTAATGAAGTGTAAAACATGTTAAAAGACTTAATAACACGTTGTATTCACACAGATGATGATTATAAGTTGCGAATTAATAAGTTATGACAGACTTTAACTCGATGTTTGTGAGGATTGGTGATGAGGTTTATATGTTAAGTCTTGTGTGGCGTGTTAACAAAGATTTGTGTTATGTGAATGGTTAGGATAATCAAATCTTAAGCTTAAGAGTATAGTTTTGACTAAAGGGGGAATTAAACCAATAAACATAGTTGTAATGTAACTAATTGGTATTGTGATCTTAATGGTATATGTAGGATATTTCGAGAACGTGAGTTGTAATTATATAGCTAACGAACGAGGCAAGTTCCTTAACTCTAATTTTTCATTGAGCAAGTTGTTTAACCGTGGCTTCTTATTATTCAAGCGAGGTTTCTTATAATATCCAATGCCTATATTTTGATTAAGCTTTCTAGACTTTCGAAAGCATTACTTCGATGTATAATACTTATTTGTTTGCAATCATTGTATTTTATTTTTGATGAAGTCTCGTTTTACAAAGATTATATTGTTGTTGATATCAGACTGTTATATGGCTAGTGTTGTCTAGTCCATAGTTGATGAGCGTTTTAAAATCTAGAATTTCTATTTAAGCTATTCCAAACCAAACATCCTTTGGTACGGATTCTTATGTCAAAGATCAGATGAACAACCCTAAATAGGGGATTATGTTACGCAATAGTGTTAAAATGTTTGTGCACAATATATTGTACGAAAGGGCTGATCTCTTAAAGTACGAGATGGATGGTCCATATTGTGACGAACGAGATTTTGTAGAATCCTTTTAAGGGGGGAAAGATGTGACGAACGAAATTTTGTAATTTAATTAGAATATTTATTGAATTAAATAAATATTTTTTGATGATTTAATTATTGAATTTAATAATTAATTGATGAAATTGTGGTAGATTAATTTAATTATATGTGTTACAGTGATTAAATTAATGTTGAGAATTTTATTGTGCAAAGTTTGCATTTAATTGAACTTATTTGATTAAATTAATTATTTAATAAGTATAATGTTATTCTAATTAATTTAATAATTAATTAGAGATTTAAAGATTTAACATAATTAATAAAGGAGAATTTTAATTATATGATAATATGATTTAATGTGGAGTTATGATATTTTATTAAATTAATTTAAATAAGATTATTTGGTTTATAAATGTGTGACATTAAAACAATGCTATAAGAAGTTAATTAAGTTAAATGAGAAATGAAGAATTTAAGGGACAAGTAAACAAAGCCGTAGTGGGGGTTGGAGCCAGTTAACTCATTATGGGATTAACTGACGACCCATTAAGCCACGACTATTAACTATACGTATATTATATTTAGCCTATATATATATATCAGGCTTCCATATATTCATATATCAGAACAAGTTAAGGGAGAAATACTATAACGATTGAGATTTTATATATTAAATTTTAATATTTATTGAGTGAATAAATATTTTATTGAATTTATTTATTGGGATAAATAAATAAATTGTGTGGTTGTTGTAGATAATTTAATTAAGTGCTATATATTTAATTAAATTGATATGTTAGTAATGGTGTAACATAATTCTAATTTAATTGAGAATAATTGAATTAGATTTAATGTTATGTGCTAAGTGTTAATAATAATTTGTTACATAAATTATGTTTAATAAAGGAATTACAATTGTGTAACAATTTGGTATTATGTGTTTTTATTAATTAATGAATGTTATCTTTTATTTAATTGAATTAAAATGTTGTAATTTAATTAAATAAGTGTAGTATTTAATCTATGGATTTAAAGAGTTATTAAAAGAATGGAAAAGGGTTTTAAAGTGGTTTTACCAAATAAGGCCCTTGTACTTGTTTAATCTTATTTTTCTAAACAAGGCCTTAAGCTCAAAAAGTAGTTTTTAAAATAATTCATTTTGGCCAAACAAGCCTTAGGGCTTTTCAAATTCAAAACTTATAACTTATGTGATTAATTGTATTTATGGTAATTATTATAGAGTAATTATATTATATAAGTTATATATCATATGTATATACAATATACGTTAAGTTAAAAGAGTTAGTACGTTAGTTTTTACAAACAAAGAGAGAAAGAAACAGAGAGAAAGGGTTAGACAGAGTTCTTAGAGAAGAAGAAGAAGAAGCTTGAGAAAGCAAGAGAAGAACATCATTATCTCCATCTATATCTCTTAATTCAGACTAGTAAGTGTAAGAACCGTGAATTTCATGAATAATATTTATTATTATTATTATTATTATTATATTATTTATTTGATATAATAAGAAAATGAATACGTATTGGAACATAAATGTTTATGAGTTATGAGATAAGTAATTCGATTATATTAAATTGAATTTATAAATATGGAGAATTACGACGAACTCGTAGAATGCCTTGTGTGGCATGAGAATGAAAAAGATGATGATTTAATTAATTTAAGAGGGAAATCGATAAGTGAAGGATTAATTAATATTACATTGTTAATTAATTGTTCTTTTTAATGAGTAATTATTAATAGTATGTTATTGGGAAGAACAAAACATTTACGAATAAGTAATTGATGAATATAATAAGAGTTATATTTAATTGATTATTTGTTGAGTGCAATACATGTGATAGTTAATCATACAATAACGTTATTAAGTGTTATTATGAATAATAATCGGTTAAAGAGTAAATGAATTATTAAGTGAACAATTAATCTATATTAATTGTTAATTGTTATTATAAGAAATATAATGATAGTCTGTCGATTTATTATTATTGCAAGTAATAGTATAATAATAAGTAAGTTATTTATAAATATAATAAGATTTGTATTGAGGAATGTGATTATTGATAAGGGTAAATTAATGAAAAAATTACTATGTGAACAATTAATTGTTATTTAATTATAATAGAATATTAATGGTGATTAATTATTAATAATATGTGATTATTATTATTGCAAGTAATATAATAATAATAAGTGATTTGGTTATAAGTATAATAAGATTTGTATTTATTGAATGTTGTAATTAATCCTATAAGTGATAATGAATTGTTATGGAGATTAATAATTACATTGATTGATGAGGAAGTGATTAATTAATAATATTATTAATTAATTAATAAGATAAGTAATTACCATTAAGAATAATAATATATAATCGAGTGGATTGTTATTGCTATATGCCAAGCATGCGATAATCAATTATCGTAGCTATAGCTATGTCATATAGTGTAATGTGGCCTTGAAGGTGACTATATTATTTATAGAAACCATATATTAAAAATTGATTAAATTATATAAGCTACTTGAATAATGCCTATGTGACAATGTGACTGTGTGGACATTAAAATAATACATCATGGATATATTATAAATAATTGTTGGATAGTAGAATTTAATAATAAAGGAGACAATGTAATGTGATAATATCTGAGTAAATTATATCCGGTATTAACAACATATACATGGATTATATGTATTCCAACTTATTACCTTGCAATATTATTTTAGGAGGACCCAAGTGTACATGGATTTTATATGTGTAAATTATTTTTACTACATACCTTATTGTCTAAATTAAAGTACATTATGACTCCAATTATAAACTAAGTATATGATATGTGTGTATAAAAAATTTAAGTGTTGTGTGTTGCAAATTTTGAGTTATTGAGCCTTGTCCCAATTTGAGAGTCTCTTTCTCTCTTCATGTGTGCAAGCTCAAGCTAGTCTACTTCTTTATTTCTTTCCCAAACTCAGCATTTCATAGCTCATGATAAGCAAGGGAGTGGGAGTCATGATTTCTGCACCAACCATCCACCAACTTCTTCTTACCCACCATGTGATAGTAGTGTGCATACAAGCCAATCATGTATGATGATAAAGCACATACTTTGTAAACAATCTTATTTATTTATTAATAAAATATTCATTTATTAAAGGCATTTGATTATCTACATGGTGCTGTTTTTATAATATGTAAATAACCCACAGTTTTAAGCAATGCTTTTAGAATCATGATGTTGATCATGCTAATGAGATCTAAATTCTTAGAAAGCTTTAAAACTAAAATAGTTCCCAATCGTGGGATTACTAAAAGGGGATTAGTAAATCCGGATAGATTAGTACATATGTTGCTTGCTTATTGGATGAGTATGATTGATCTCATGATCATTTGTGTGGAGACACTAAAGCAAGTATGTAGGTGCTTATTGGAGAATAAGTTCACTGAACGTGACTCGCTATGGAATACCTAATGGAGTTTTACTCGCCTGTCAATAGGAATTCCTAATGTGAAAGTAGTACAAGTGATCCTTGAACTTAACATCATCATAGTATCTTGTATGTAACAAATTATACTTTGACTTATTCCTTAAGACCTTTTAAGGCATATATAGGGTATGCTTGGGTATAATGAGTTATATATGGAGATAATGAATGATCAATAAAGAATCTACCACCTCTAGTAAAAGAGGATATATGTCCTATGTGATTCGTTAAATGACAACCCAAGAATCCTTGGCCAAGGTGGAATAAAATTAGAAAGAGGTTTCTAATTTGCATTAATCGGAGTTGTGCATTTTTTAATCGAAATACATATAATTAAATAAAATAAGACTTGACAGTAAATTCATGTCTTATATTTAATTGGGACATTGTATGGTGGAAGGATTGAATTGTATGGTAACTATTTACTAACAGGTTCTTTTATGATTAATGTTGAAATCTATATTATCTGGAAAGTCGTTGATTGCTAGGGAGGTTTATCCCTATTGTAGAATAAATATTATTTATTTAAATAGATTATTAGTTTAATTTATTTATTTAAATATGATTAAAATTGTTCTAATTGATTTATTCACAACCGGTTTAATATAGAAAACCTAAAGGGTCACACCATAAAAGGAAGAATAATTATTTAAGAAGGTAATGGCATAATCGTAATAATGCATTAAGTATAATTAATTTAATCTATAGTGATAGAATAAATTAAATAGCTTAATGTTTATTATTTCATATTTTGGAAATATTAAATATAAATTAATAAGAGGAGTCTTATTAATATTATTACAATTATTATTATTTTAATTTCTAAAGGAGTTTAGTAATTAATTTAATATTAGTACTCTCATTTATTTCTAATAAGATTAGGAGACAAATTAATTAAATGAATTTAATTAATTATTCCCATGTGGTGGGAAGCTTAAATTAATTAAAGGAGTTTAATTAATTAAAAGAAATCCCATGTCTAATAGGATTAGAAGGGTTGACCAATATTTATATAAGAGGAGTCTTATAATAGATATTGATTTGATGAAATTTCAATTGTTGGAGAGTACTCCTTTTCTATAGAGGATAGAAAACTAAGGTTTAGCCAAACACCCTCCTTCTTGATAAATCCTCTTCCTTGGTGGATCACCTCTAGAGGCCAAACACTTGGGTGGCTAACGTTGATCAAAGGAAGGAATCTAACCTGGAAATTCAAGGAGATCATGAAGAACAAGGAGTTGAATTAGTACATGTGGAAGCTTCGTTCTACAAGGGTATGATTCTATAACTTCTTATTTATCGTTTTAAATTAATAATTTGCATAAAGGATGATCCGGGTAATGGTTTTGTAGAAATTTTTTAAACTCTGATATACCATGCTTCCGCTAATTTTTGCAATTTGATTGCGTCACGATTTCGTACAAACCCAACAGTGGCATCAGAGCCAAACCTTTATGCAATTATTAATTTTTTTTTGATTTCATATACATATGGGTATATATTTAAAATAATTTATTGGGCATAATTTTATTGTATAAAATTTTTTTTTTTAAGAAAAAAAATTATCACATTTTTTTTGGGACGAATCACAATTTTTTTTTTTGGGTGCTAATCTTGAATTCTGCAAAGAAAAGGTGTTGTCTCTTTCTTACTCCAAAAAGAAGATGACCCATCAGGAAAGGACTCTTTTAATAAACCTGCAGAACTCTTTTAATAAAAGAAGGTGACTTCTTTTAAAAAAATAAATGTGAATTTATATTATATATATATATATATATATGATATATTTATATATTATATTCCAAATAATTTTATAATTAAAATAAAGAGTTTATTTTAATCTTGAAATTGGATTTCATGCAATTTAAAATTGCCCATTAAATGATACTCATATATATATGAAATGTTTTAATTCATGAGATGACTATTTATTTATTGATATATATGGTGATATGTATGATAATAAATGGGGATTGATTATGGACTATTTGACCAATGTGACTAGATTTTATTTAAGTTGAATGCTTGAATGAATGAGTTTTATTAAATGGGGTCTGTGTACCTCGTCTTCTCTAATTTTTTTTTCTTGATGTAAAATGTACTTCCCCTTGACTGCTGATCAAGGTTTCTATTTAAATTAAATAGTTTAATGTAATAGAAATAGTTAGAATTATCTTGAAGAAATTGGAGACCAAGGAGCAAGGAGCGCGTGAAGACCCATTTGTATGGAGCCCGGGTTTAAATGTAATAGTATTTAAATTTAAATTCTTGCACTCCTAGGTTTGACCTTTTGGTTCACTTGGTGGCTCTAGTGAACCAAACTAGAATAAAAGTCCATAATCAATCCGGGTAGAATATAATATTCTATATTGCATGCTAAATATTATATATATTATATTTTATGCAAACATGCTTTGCATGTTTAATAAAATGACGCGTATTTTATATATATATGTGCATGCGCGCTAAACAAGATGAGACAAATAATAACAAACCCCTCAAAGAAATAATATTAAGTCCGAAGCGTTCAAATGATATTTGGAATATCGAACGTCGCCTTCTAGCATGATAAATTAATAGAGTATTAAATATTTAATATGAGCTTGTTGTGCTATCCACAAGACGAGTATTGCATATTTAAGATGTTAATTAATCACATTTGATGCTTATCAAGAAAATTGAATGATCTAGTCTTGTTGTGCTATCCACAAGGACGAACATTTTTTTTTTTGAATTTATGGAAGTGCTAGGTTGGACTTAACTTAAATCATTCTAGTTCGGATGTGCACACACTTGACCATTATGATTTAAGAGGCAAAATAAAAAGAGTTATATAGTGATGTAATTGACAAGAGTTGTCTACCTATTTATTTGTATATCGCTTGTTGTGCTATCCACAAGGTTATATACATTTGAAATGGGATCCTTATTCTCACTAGCAAATCTTTAATTAGATGTTGCCGAACTATATAAGTGAGGGTAATATAGTTTGATAAAAATAGTGGGAGATACCAATTTAAAATAAAGACCTAAATTTATTTTGGTATGCAAAATTAATAAAATGGATGTTTGCTAAAATGTTGTTTTTCACATGCAGAATTTTAAAAATGTCAAAATCACTACTTTCACTGCGAAGCATACTTGATGCTAATAAGCTTACCGGGCCGAATTATACGGACTGGCTAAGAAATCTGAGAATAGTTCTCACTGCTGAAAAGATTTCTTATGTCCTAAACTTACATGTCCCTGGAACTGTTCCAGAAACAGCCACTTAGGAAGAGATTGCCACCATTGTAAAGTGGCAAGATGATACATCTGTGGCTCAATGCATCATGCTCGCATCCATGAATAACGAGCTTCAGCGTCAGCACGAAAATATGGATGCTCCTACTATGTTGATTCATCTCAAGGAGTTGTATGGTGAACAAAGTAGGACTGCTAGATATGAGATATCTAAGGAGCTCTTCCGATCTCGGATGACCAAGGGCAAAGTGAACATAAAGGAACAAAAGAAATCTGATCTAGCTAGCAAAGGAATGTGCTTCTATTGCAACGAACCGGGTCATTGGAAGAGGAACTGCAAGAAGTTTCTGGCAAAGAAGAAGCTTGGAGAAGCTTCGACTTCCAATCAAGGTTTGTTCATGATTGAAATTAATTTTTCAGAAAGTCAAAATTCTACTTGGGTATTGGATACCGGCTGTGGTTCTCATATATGTAATAATGTGAAGGGACTGGTCAGAAATAGAAAGCTGAGCAATGATGACATCATCGTACGAGTGGGGAATGGAGCAAAGGTTGCTGCATTAGCTGTAGGGACTTATTATTTAGTAATGCCTTTGGGCAAGTCCATTTATCTTAATAATTGTTATTATGTTCCTAATATTATTAAAAACATTATTTCAATTTCTGTATTGATTATGGAAGGATTTAACATTGTTATAAAGAACAATAGTTGTTCTATTTATAACGACGATGTTTTATATGGTATTGTAAATTTGCGAAATGGACTTTATACACTTGACTTATAAGAAAATATTTTTCAAATTGAACAAACTAAGAAAAGGAAAAGAGATGATATTAATTATACTTACATGTGGCACTCTAGACTCGGTCATATCAATGAAACAAGATTATCCAAGTTGCATAAAGATGGGCTCCTTGAGTTATCTGATTATGAATTATATCCAACTTGTGAATCTTGTTTCATGGGTAAAATGACTAAATCTCCTTTTAGTGGAAAAGGAGAAAGTGTTATAGAGTTGTTGGCATTGATTCACACAGACGTTTGTGGACCTATGACAACAAATGCATGGGGTGGATATTCTTATTTTATTACTTTCACTGATGATCACTCAAGATTTGGATATGTGTATTTAATGAAATACAAGTCAGAATCATTTAAAAAGTTCAAAGAGTTCAGAAGTGAAGTAGAGAAACAAACGGGCAAGAGTATAAAGATACTTCGATCAGATCGAGGTGAAGAATACTTAAGCGGTGAGTTTCTCAATTGTCTCAAAGAAAATAGTATAATCTCACAATGGACTCCTCCAGGTACACCACAGTTAAATGGAGTATCTGAAAGGAGAAATCGAACACTGTTGGACATGGTTCGATCCATGATGAGTTTTATCGACCTTCCAATTTCTTTCTGGGGATATGCCCTAGAAACGGCTGCATACCTGCTTAACAAGGTACCTACCAAATCCGCCCCAAAGACTCCATATGAGATGTGGAAGGGGAGGAAACCAAATCTTAAGCATGTTAAGACTTGGGGTTGCCTAGCTTATGTTAAAAAGTTTGAAAATGATAAGCTACAGACTAAATCCGATAAGTGTAGATTTGTGGGATACCCTAAAGAAACTTTAGGGTATTATTTCTATCATCCAACTGATCAAAAGGTGTTTGTTGCGAAACATACTGCCTTCTTGGAGAAGGAGTTTATCCATGAAGGGGTCAGTGGGAGTAAGATATATCTTGAAGAAGTTCAAGAACCACAAATTATCACGGATCATAGTCAGGTACCTGACCAAGTAGAAGAACCTACTATACTACACCCTGTTCGTAAATCTGGAAGAGTACCGAAGATACATGAGAGGTATGGATTCGTTATAGAGGATGACGATGAGGTACACATCATGAATGATGATGATCCATTGAATTACAAATAGGCTATGAGTAATAAAGACTCAGGGAAATGGCTTGAAGCCATGAAATCCGAAATGGACTCCATGTATGCAAATAAAGTATGGACTTTGGTTTCACCACCTGAAGGCATTAAGCCTATTAGGTGTAAATGGGTCTTTAAAAGAAAGACTGGAGCGGACGGTAAGGTAGAGACCTATAAGGCCCGACTAGTTGCAAAAGGTTTCAAACAAAGATAAGGAGTTGACTATGATGAAACCTTTTCACCAGTAGCTATGCTCAAGTCCATTTAAATTTTGCTTGCGATTGCAGCTTATAACGACTATGAGATCTGGTAGATGGACGTGAAAACGACCTTCCTCAATGGGAAATTTAAGGAGGATGTGTCTATGACACAGCCAGAGGGATTTGTTTCAAAGGTTGGAACAAATCAAGTCTGTAAGCTGCAACGATCCATTTATGGATTGAAGCAAGCTTCTCGTAGATGGAACATTCATTTTGATGAGACAATCAAAGAGTTTGATTTTATCAAAAATGACGATGAACCATGTGTATACAAGAAGGTTAGTGGGAGCGCAATTTCATTCCTTGTATTATATGTTGATGATATATTACTGATAGGGAATGACATTCCTATGCTATAATCGATTAAAATCTGGTTATCTAAACACTTCTCCATGAAGAACTTGGGAGAAGCATCCTATATTTTGGGGATAAAGTTTTTTAGAGATAGATCTAAAAGGATGCTTGGTTTATCCCAAGGAACGTACATTGAAGCAATGCTAAAGAGATTTAGCATGGAAGATTCCAAAAGAGGTCTCATGCCGATGAGCCATGGAATACATCTCTCCAAGAAACAGGCCCCAAAGACACCTGAGGAGAGAGACCGTATGAGTAAGATCCCTTATGCTTCTGTAATAGGATCTATCATGTACGGTATGATATATACTAGACCAGATGTAGCTCATGCACTTAGTGTAACGAGCAGATACCAGTCGAATCTAGGAGAAGAGCACTGAAAGGCAGTGAAGAATATCCTAAAATACTTGAGAAGGACAAAGGATATTTTTGTTATCTACGGTGGGTCTGAATTAAAACTCGAAGGCTTCACAGACTCAAGTTTTCAAATGGACCAAGATGACAGTAAATCTATTTCGGGGTATGTTTTTACCTTGAACGGAGGCGCAGTGAGTTGGAAGAGTTCCAAGCAGCAAACAGTTGCTGATTCAGTGACAGAGGCAGAGTATATAGCTGCAAGTGAAGCTGCAAAGGAAACTGTTTGGATGAAGAAGTTCATAACTGAACTTGGTGTAGTTCCTAGCATTGGAGAAGCAGTTCCCGTTTACTGTGGCAACACAGGAGCAGTTGCACAAGCTAAGGAACCGAGGTCTCATCAGAAATCTAAACACGTGTTGCGGCGATTTCACTTGATCAGGGAGATTATTGAAAGAGGAGACGTCACCTTGGAGGGTGTAGACTCTCAAGACAACATTGCAGATCCATTTACTAAAGCTTTAACACAACAGCAGTTTGATCGTCACTTAGAGAAGATGGGTATGAGATACCATGACGATTGGCTTTAGTGCAAGTGGGAGATTGATAGTAGTGTGCATACAAGCCAATCATGTATGATGATAAAGCACATACTTTGTAAACAATCTTATTTATTTATTAATAAAATATTCATTTATTAAAGGCATTTGATTATCTACATGGTGCTGTTTTTATAATATGTAAATAACCCATAGTTTTAAGCAATGCTTTTAGAATCATGATGTTGATCATGCTAATGAGATCTAAATTCTTAGAAAGCTTTAAAACTAAAATAGTTCCCAATCGTGGGATTACTAAAACGGGGATTAGTAAATCCGGATAGATTGGTACATATGTTGCTTGCTCATTGGATGAGGATGATTGATCTCATGATCATTTGTGTGGAGACACTAAAGCAAGTATGTAGGTGCTTATTGGAGAATAAGTTCACTGAACGTGACTCGCTGTGGAATACCTAATGGAGTTTTACTCGCCTGTCAATAGGAATTCCTAATGTGAAAGTAGTACAAGTGATCCTTGGACTTGAGACCATCATAGTATCTTGTATGTAACAAATTATACTTTGACTTATTCCTTAAGACCTTTTAAGGCATATATAGGGTATGCTTGGGTATAATGAGTTACATATGGAGATAATGAATGATCAATAAAGAATCTACCACCTCTAGTAAAAGAGGAGATATGTCCTTTGTGATTCGTTAAATGACAACCCAAGAATCCTTGGCCAAGGTGGAATAAAATTAGAAAGAGGTTTCTAATTTGCATTAATCGGAGTTGTGCATTTTCTAATCGAAATACATATAATTAAATAAAATAAGACTTGACAGTAAATTTATGTCTTATATTTAATTGGGATATTGTATGGTGGAAGGATTGAATTGTATGGTAACTATTTACTAACAGGTTCTTTTATGATTAATGTTGAAATCTATATTATCTGGAAAGTTGTTGATCGCTAGGGAGGTTTATCCCTAGTGTAGAATAAATATTATTTATTTAAATAGATTATTAGTTTAATTTATTTATTTAAATAAGATTAGAATTGTTCTAATTGATTTATTCACAATCGGTTTAATATAGAAAACCTAAAGAGTCACACCATAAAAGGAAGAATAATTATTTAAGAAGGTAATGGCATAATCGTAATAATGCATTAAGTATAATTAATTTAATCTATAGTGATAGAATAAATGAAATAGCTTAATGTTTATTATTTCATATTTTGGAAATATTAAATATAAATTAATAAGAGGAGTCTTATTAATATTATTACAATTATTATTATTTTAATTTCTAAAGGAGTTTAGTAATTAATTTAATATTAGTACTCTCATTTGTTCCTAATAAGATTAGGAGACAAATTAATTAAATGAATTTAATTAATTATTCCCATGTGGTGGGAAGCCTAAATTAATTAAAGGAGTTTAATTAATTAAAAGAAATCCCATGTCTAATAGGATTAGAAGGGTTGACCAATATTTATATAAGAGGAGTCTTATAATAGATATTGATTTGATGAAATTCCAATTGTTGGAGAGTACTCCTTTTCTATAGAGGATAGAAAACTAAGGTTTAGCCAAACACCCTCCTTCTTGATAATTCTTCTTCCTTGGTGGATCACCTCTAGAGGCCAAACACTTGAGTGGCTAACGTTGATCAAAGGAAGGAATCTAACCCAAAAATTCAAGGAGATCACGAAGAACAAGGAGTTGAACTAGTACATGTAGAAGCTTCGTTCTACAAGGGTATGATTCTATAACTTCTTATTTATCGTTTTAAATTAATAATTTGCATAAAGGATGATCCGGGTAATGGTTTTGTAGAAATTTTTAAACTCTGATATACCATGCTTCCGCTAATTTTTGCAATTTGATTGCATCACGATTTCATACAAACCCAACACCATGCAATCCTACATTCCCGTTGGTTTAATTTAAAGTGCAATTGCAATATCTGTATATTGGTTTTGCTATATATATGGCCTCTTCTCCTTCACAATTCTATTGTTGAGATTTTGATAAGGCTGGTATATTGAAATATAGAGAGAGTGAGATATCAATTGAAGGCTAAGCCTTGTAAACAAAAGCTTCAAAGAGGTAATACTACTTCTCTAAGTTCTTACAGTTTCAGAAATGGCATGAGTTCATACTAGCTTAGTCACAAAATTTATGGTGTTGGCTTGAAGTAATTTGTAAATTTTGGTTAATCACGGTTAGTATACTCAAACACGAACCCCATAGATGTCGAACGAACCAAATTGGTTGAGAAATGAATCTATGAAGGAAGATTTTGCTAAACATGAGAAAAATATATAAAGTTAACATGATCATGAATTTAATCTTTGAAAGTAGTTAGTGAGTTAATATGTATGCTAGAAATACTTGTATAGTGGTTACGTAGACTCATGTACATGTTTCAACTACATTGTGGCTGTTTGGTGTTGAATTGGTCATAATTTGGCCTAGCTGCTGCCGAAGCAGGGAACCTTCTGGTTCAGTCCGGACGTGGCACAGCTGCGCCGGTTATACACTAAGGCGCAGCGCAGCTGCGCCGGCTACTGGATCCTGTTTTCTGTTTCTACTTCAAGGCTGTTAAGTATTAATGTTTTTATACTACCTAAACAAGCATGCTAATGGGTTTGACATACTTATATGAGTATATGGAGATAACGTAAATATGATTTGGCTATGATTGCATGCAAGAATTATGAAACGACATATAGTGTTGAAGTAAACTTAAAGTTTCATGAACGAACGTTAACATATATGAAGCATGATAGCCTTTACGATTCCATGATGTTATTTAGCCATAATTCGATAGAAATTCCAATTAAGATATGATAAATAAGCACGGACTTGAAATGACCCTATGAAAGTCCAATACCTTTTAATATGTATGATTGTTATGCGTTAACACTCTTCTACGCTAGAAAATGGAATGAGAACGAAGAAACAAAAAAAAACACAACTCTGGTCTGGCCAAGGGACAGCGCAGCTGCGCCGTCCCTAAGCCTTTCTAGAGCGCAGCTGCGCCAGGCTGAAAATTGGTCTGGAGCATTCTGCTTGATTATGATTTTTGTAATTAAGTGATAATGTTATCTAAGCTACTAAAAAGAGTTTTATTGGTACTGATATGTGGTAATGACATGCTATGAAGATGTTCTAAAGATAATAAGGACATACTCATTTAGGCGTTGTGATATAATATGATACCTATGTAGCAAGGATAAGACTTATGTAAGCATTACTTATATGAGGTTGTATATGTTGATTAACTGTGTAACTATTGGATACAATTATAACTATGTTACTTGATTCTGTAATGTCTTATGAACTATTTATGTGTTAAGTGTATGTGTAACTTACATATCAAGCTTGCGTACCAAATGTATTTAGCTAATGAATATTCTATACATGTAAATATATATATTACGATAGGGATTCAAAAGTATTGATTAGCTTTACGTGGATAGACTACGCTTGAGGCAAGTTTCCTGACTTACACTCATTTATAGTGCAAGTATCTGAACCCTACTTTTATTGTGTTGCAAGTATCCTATCCTTGTGGTTACTTATTCAAGGAACGTCGTAAGCAAGTTTCCTAACTTATACTCTTTCATTGTGCAAGCTTCCTTGAAACCGTTCTTGTATATTAATTGCAAGTATCTGACTATTCTTTTATTGAGCAAGTATTTGATTCATACTCTTTATTGAACACATATTCGAGCTTGCACTAACTTTGGTCGTACGAGTAAATAGGTGCTAGAATAATTCTTGCCTTATAAACTTATGTTTCATAGATTGATTTAAATCACGATTATATTCTTCGAATTATTGTTGCGAGTATTGAACTCATAAATTGTTCTTGTATACATTGTTGAAATTGTCTACGCCATTTAATTCGGCTAGACCAATATCATGAATTGGAAAACGATCCACACCAATTGCCTTGGTGCGGACTCTTAGAAATTGACTGAGTAGAACAACCCTTGTAAAAAGGGGAACTATAAAGTCAGAGTGCCGACAGTGGTGTGGTAGGTTATGCATAACTCCAAGTATGATAGGCTGATCCCCTAATTATACTTGGTTGGGTTACCAGAAATATTTTTGGTGATTCTAGTAGAAGTTCGTGGTTCTTAGCGACCAGTCAGTATCCAGTATTTATTTACTTGAAACTTTGAATTCTTTGGATTCTTTTATAAATCCTTGGTCCACAGCGACACTTAGTGATATCTATTCATTCACTTGAAATTGTTGAAACTTTTGAATCCTTTAATAACTTCTCGACCCGTAGTAGTCCTTATTCAACTTCACGGAATAGATTTGGAAGTCATTGCATTTCATTTTGTTCACAACATTCTTATTTGAAATCCTGAGCGATTACTTACCATTTTACCCTTGAGATTTAGAACTGTATATATTCATGTCCACATTTATTGGCATATTACTTGCTGAGAAAATTTGTTGCTCACTCTTGCTTCCCATAAACATTTCAGTTAGGGCAGGGCAAGGTGGAACCCCAGGATAGGACAAGTGCGAAGGCAAGGCTATGGAGTAGCTGTGCTTTTTCTATCCTAGGATGTTTTCGTTATGTAGTATTAAGACTTATTTAAATGTTATGTATTAAGAAATGTTTGGTTTAAGTTATGAAGTGCATTAGTAATAGTTTCGAGACTTGGGACGAGAATATTTATGTTATATCAATATAAACTATTATGTTATTTTATTGTTTGAGATTTTAGTTGTTATTAGAATTAGTTCGTGATGAACCAAATTCGAGATCAGTGATGGTCTGAATTTGGGGGCGTCACAGTAAGGTTATAATCTTAACCCTTATAATCAATTCATTTATTTTTCATAATCATGAACTTTATATGTATATATGATATTCATATGTAATTGTATGCCATTAAAGGATTTTTAGAATTCAATTGTTGTAAAAACAAGTTTTAAAAGTTATGTTCTTCTATATTTTCTTAGTTTAAAACTTCCTTGTAAAAATCTCTTTATGAAAATTCTTGATTTTGATATATGTATGGGATGTGCACACACACACACACACACACACACACACACACACATATATATATATATATATATATATATATGTTTACATATGATTTTTATAGTGGTTTAAGTGTTTTAATTCACAAGGATATGATGAACATGGAGAAGTCATGTTCATAGTATTTTATTATGAAGTTATTTTGAAAATAGTTCTTAAATAATCAAAGAGATTGGTGTAAGCATAAAGTTATGAGTAATATGTGACATAGCATGATTATATATGAGTATATAGTGGTTTTAGCAATTCAATCCATGTATTTTTGATGAACAAGAAGAATTGTGTTCATAATGATTTTCTATGAATTAATTTCAGAAAAATGGCTTTTCAAACTACTAAATTGGTGTTTGATTATGGGTTTTTGTTGAAATTGATCATGTATTATGTTAGTATGTTAAGAATAGAAGTTATTACAATTGGAATTACTTGAATTGATTGAAAAACGAATTATTAATAGCAATTTCCGTCAAGAACATTTAATATTGTAGTTTTCTTTGAAAATCATGAAATCTTGGTTTTGATTATGTGATGTAGGGATTTTATATGTTATGATTATGTTAAAGAGTTTAAAATATTGTTTGTATCATGTTTCATGTTTATCATGTTGGGAAAAATCGAATTTAGTGTGAAGGAATAAGCCCAAATTGGCTTATTTCTCCACCGGTTCGCGAACTGGGATGTGCACCAGGGGGTGACCCGCCCCAGCGGGGCTATTAGGCCTGGAGGACCCGCTCCATCTGGGGTTCCTGCTTTTTCGGGAATGTTGGTTTTTGCTTGTTGAGTTTTCATGCCCCGTTTGTTTAGCTAACTTATTTCTATGACTTGATAAGTGAAATAAGTAATAAGATAACATATTTTTGATGTGTTTAAGATATAGTGAAGTATGTTATGAATGTGTTACATGTGTGTGAGTGTGTTACTTCCATAAGGTACACAACACGATTGATAGCGTTATAAGCTTATGAAATATATGTCGTGAATGTAGACTTACGTATTTAACTAGTTAGCAACCAATGTGGTAAATTACATTGTGAGTTGGACTTGGCTATGAAGTTCGATGGTTTATACGTTGTAGTTGGCTACTAATAGACGCTTTAAATGTAATGTAATGCGTAGGGTAATTGTGGAAGTGGTTATAGTTATTAAAGTGTAGCTTGTGCTTGAGGCAAGTTTTCTAACTCTAAACTTGTTATTTATATTATGCAAGTCTTCTAGTTAAGCGAGTTTCCATTTCGAACTTGTTGTCTACTTTGTCTGAGCTTTGTTGTATTCTATTATTCCTAATGCTCAAATATTGAAGTATTATTGAGGTATTGTGATCTTGACTTAGTTGTTCAAGCAAGATCTACTTATTCTTTCAGTTGCTTTGAGTTACTTCTAAAGCATGCCTATCTATTATGTAAATTTGTTCTATATCTTGCAATTGGTTCATGATTCTTATATTATTGAACTGTTAAAGTATTGTGAGTCGTTTCAACTACTCCTAGTTGATGATAGTTAAAACTCTAAAGTTCCCTTATCTATCCAAACCAAACTTTCTTTGGTGAGGACTTATATTCAAATTACTGAGAATGAACTACCTTATTTACTAGGGGATATTTATGCGAAAGCGTTAAGATGGTTGTGCACAATTCATGGTACAAAGGGTTGATCCCCCTGAGTACGAGTTAAAGGTCCATAGTCTTATTGGCTGTTAAAGGTTTAAATAGAAATATTTATAACTTGGGACATAGTTCAAGGTCTTATGACCCTCAGATGATTCTATATTCGAATTTTACGTATTGATGAAAAATTTATAATTCAATTCTTTATTTTGAAGAAAGTAAAGTTATTCAAACTCTTTTGAAACTATTCACTTATGTCATATCACTGTTGTATTTCAAGTGAGTTTTTGTTTGCTCACTCTGGCATGTTTTACCACCACTTGCAGTTGAAACCAAGAATGTTGACATATCGTCAACAAGTAAATGAAAAGGAAAGATGAACAAGTGAGGGCCTGTTGTTTTGAGTTTTTATTTTAATAAGACTTAGTTGATTGTGTTTTATTTTCCACATTTGTTTGATTGATGTTAAGGTTTAGATAACCCTGGGATTTTATATTGGACAAGTTGTAATCCTTTTTCAAGGAAGATTTTATTTAAGTATTATGAAGGTTGTAATTTACTTTGCAATTCTTTATTATTGGGTAGATGTATGTTTTATTAGAAAGTGAACACCAAATCATGTGGAAACGAAGTACCCGAATTTGGGGGTGTCACAGGTTGGTATCAAAGCAGTAGGTTACGAACCTTAGAAGGGGGGAAAACCTTAGGTAGTAGCCTTATACTAAGATCAAAAATATAGTGGTGATAGGTAAAGATAATAAACTACCTTATGTGCTATGTGTTTACGTTTAGGTATTCGAAGAGTGACGACTCGATATTACGTAATAATAAACTTTAAATTCTTTTGTCAGGATGACGAACGTTGGAGAATCCAGTCAGGCTAGAAGGGATATACCTCAGGTGCCTAGAGAGGAAGAGCCCCGAGACATCCATATTGTCTGGGAGCAGCTGGTTAGGAGAGAGCCATCTCCAGTGATCACCGTAGCTGGTCGGGAGCGTGAGCTGACACCTATTCCAGAGGAAGAGGACGAAGACGAGTCTGAAGAGAAGGAAGAGGATCCCGAAGAGTAATTCCCACCTGACTCTGTTAGTGCTGAGATATACGAAGCAGTCTACGACAGTAATGTGGAGCTATATGGTCGAGTCGTAGAGCTCGAAGAAACCATCCAACAGCGGGACGAGACTATCGAAGAGATAGCTAGTGATCTAGAAGAAGTGCAGTGGAAGCTAATCCACATAGAGAATGATCGAGACGAGGCTCGAGCCAAGCTAGCAAAGCTGAAGCAAGATATCCAAGAGGAGTCGACAAAACGTGCCCGAGCTGAGGAAATAAGCTTGAGGGCTACCCAACGAGCCGATTGAGCTGAGAATGAGGCTGAAACCAAGAGAGCCAAGCTAAGGGATACATAATACGCTTTCCATATAGCCATAGATAGGGCCCAGGACCGTAACTTCTATTACCCAGCTCAGTTCCAAGGTTTACCGTGGTATGTGGTGGACCGAAGGACAACGTTTCGGGTGATGGAGTAAGAACAAGGAGAGGCTGTACGACATCTTAATATGCCTAGACATTAAAGCTTTTAAATTATGTGTTTCTTTTTGTAATAAATAGATGTTAATCCCATAATTTGAGATAATAATGGGATAAAGTGATGATGTAGTCCTGTAACTTGTTCAAGTTCAGGAAAGATGATGTAAATAGCAGAAATGCTATCTATCCTATATTTTAAAACTATGAGTAATGAATAAAAGAAGTTTATGGATGTACTATGTGTTCATATATGAACAGAGTTATTTAATTGGTTAAGTTTGAACTTGAATACTTAAGAATTGAATAAAGGAGCTAATAATAATATTTTCTTAATAGAAAATGCCTCCTAGAAGAAACCAACATGTCGAAACCCCGAGGGTTTGACGAACAATAACAATGGAACAAACCCTAACTCGGTGCAGCAGTTAGTGAACCTGTTAACAGGAGCGATGGCCAATCAGCCGCAAGTGCAGGCCACGACGTTCAAAGAGTTTAAGGCAGTAGGACCGCCAAAATTCAAGGGATCGACAAACTCAATAGATGCACAGACATGGGTTATGGAAATGGAGAAGGTCTTTGACGTGGCTAAGGTTGGTGAAGACCAGAAAATGGCATTCGCGACTTTCATGTTGAAGTCAGATGCTAGCTTCTGGTGGCAGGCTAATAAGACTAGAGAGGGTGAAGGAGTCATAACGTGGGAACATTTTAAAGAGATGTTCTTTGAAATGTACTTTCCTGTGAGTTCGCAAAACCAGATGGAGGTCTAATTCCTAGAGCTGAAGCAGGAAGGGATGACAGTGTCTGAATACGCCGCAAAGTTCAACGAGTTGGCCAGTTTTGCTACTTACCAAGTCAGCACATACGCTAGGAAGGCGAGGAGGTTTGAGCGGGGACTGAAACCCTCGCTTTACAGCAAGGTCTCTATGTTCCAGCTAAACACGTTTGCAGCTATGTTGGAGAAGGCCATACTAGCTGAAGGAGGGAGCGAAGCCGTGACTAAATTCAACCAAGGCAAGAAAAAGAAGATTGAGACGGAGACCAAGGCGGGTGGTAGCGGGGCTATTCATCAGAAAAGGAAGTGCAATGATAATAACTCTGATGGGAGTCAGCAGGGAGGCCAATAGAAGAGGAAGCTCGAAGCATGTGCTATATGTGTGAAGACTCACACTGGAGTGTGCATGAAAGGGAAATGGGTTTGCTACAACTGTGGTCAGGAAGGCCACATCGCTCTAAATTGCCCAAACCCGAAGAAGGGAGCTTGCTATACATGTGGATCCAAGGATCACATGGCTCGCAACTGCCCCAAGAAGCCAGCAGCAGGGTCAATAGGGAATGGAGGAAATGGCAGCGGCAACACTCTGACTATTGCTGGACCGTCGCCACTGCAAGCCGTTCGACCCACTGCCACTACGTTCAACATAATGGTGCAGGACGCCATGCAATCAAAGGATGTGGTGGCAGGTATTATTCCGATCAATAGTATAAATGCATATGTATTATTTGATTCGGGTGCTACTTTTTCATTCGTATCTGATGATTTTGCTAAAACCCTAGACTTACTTGTAGAGGAGTTAACTTACCCCTTGAACATAGAAATTACAAATAGGGAAGTCATTCCTGTTAGTTTGTATACAAGAACTGTAGGTTGGACATTAAGGGTCAAGAGCTGAGGGTAGATTTGATTCCGATAAAACTTGGGGAATTCGATGTCAAATTGGGAATAGACTGGTTGTTCAACCATGGGGCGGTAATCGACTGTCAAAAGAAGTCGGTAAACCTTACGACTCCGTCAAAGGTAGTGTTCTATAGTAGTAAGTCGCCTAGATAAGCGAGTTGTCTGACGGTGATGCAATCCAAGAAACTTTTGACGCAAGGCTGTGTAGGATATCTAGCTTACATAGTAGATACGCGTAAGGAGAGCTCGAAGGTAGAATAGATATCAGTGGTTAAGGAGTTTATGGACGTTTTTCCAAGAGATTTACCAGGACTTCCGCCAGATAGGGAGATAGAGTTCGTGATCGACTTAGCACCGGGAACTGCTCTAATTTCGAAGGCACCGTACCGAATGACTCCAGTTGAGATGAAGGAACTGATGGTTCAACTACAAGAATTACTGGACAAGAAGTATATTCAACCGAGTGTTTTACCGTGGGGAGCGCCAGTTTTATTCGTGAAGAAGAATGATGGATCGGTGCGTCTTTGCATTGACTATAGAGAGTTGAACAAAGTTACGATCAAGAATAGGTATCCCTTACCTAGGATCGATGACTTTTTTGATCAATTGAAGAGTGCTAAATACTTCTCAAAAATCGATTTGAGAAGTGAGTATCATCAATTGAAAGTCAGAAAGAAAGATATACCAAAAATGGCTTTTAGTACTCGATATGGTCATTACAAGATCTTGGTGATGTTATTTGTTCTAACAAATGCCCCAGCTGCATTTATGGACCTAATGAATAGGGTGTTTAAGCCATTCCTGGACAAGTTTGTAGTGGTGTTCATAGATGATATTCTTGTTTATTCCAAGACCGAGGAGGAACACGCTGAACACTTAAGTCTAACCTTAGAATCGCTGAGACGAGAGAAGCTCTATGCAAAATTCTCGAAGTGTAAATTTTGGTTGGAACGTGTGTAATTTCTAGGCCACGTGATCGACAAGGATGGTATTTTAGAAGATCCGTTGAAGGTTAAAGCGATAATGAATTGGGATCAACCGAAAATGCCGTCTGAAGTACGGAGTTTCTTGGGATTGGCAGGTTATTACCGGAGATTTATCCAAGATTTTTCCAAGACCGCAACTCCGTTGACAAATTTGACTCATAAAATAGTTAAGTTTGTTTGGACGGAGAAGTGTGAGGAAAGTTTCCAGGAATTGAAGAACAGGTTGAGTATTGCGCCTGTATTGTCTTTACCAGATAGTATGGGGAATTTCGTGGTATATAGTGATGCCTCACATAAGGGTTTAGGCTGCGTGTTGATGCAAAGCGGCAAGGTCATTGCCTATGTGTCACGTCAGCTGAAGGATTACGAGAAGGGGTATCCGACTCATAACTTAGAATTGGCAGCAGTAGTGTTTGCTCTAATGATTTGGAGACAATACCTATATGGAGAGAAGTGTGAAATATACACAGATCACAAGAGTCTGAAGTATATTTTTACCCAGAAGGATTTGAACATGCGCCAAAGAAGATGGTTAGAACTGATCAAGGACTACAACTGCGAGATACTTTACCATCTGGGTAAAGCTAATGTCGTCGTCGACGCTTTGAGCAGGAAAGGTCGGGAGAAGCAGAATATGTTAACTGCTCAGGATCAGTTGATAGAACAGATGACTAGATTAGAGTTGGAAGTGAAGTTTCCGAAAGAATCGGATGAGAAGTTATTTCAAGTAACTACTGGTTCTATTCTGGTAGATAAAGTGAAAGAAGCACAACTTCACGATGAAGAATGCGAAAAGATTCAAAAAAGAATAGCGGATGGTGAAGAGTTCAAATTCAGAATCGACAGTGAGGGACTGCTACGATTTGAAGGTAGAATCTGGGTACCGCCAGTACTGATAGTTAAGGAGGAGATCTTGAGCGAAGCTCATGGTTCAAAATATTCAATTCACCCTAGGAGTATGAAGATGTACCAGGATCTTAGGTAATATTTCTGGTTGCCGAATATGAAGAGGGATGTTGCTGAGTGTGTTGCGAAATGTCTAACTTGGCAGAAAGTTAAAGCAGAACACCAGAGACCTAGCGGATTGCTACAACCGTTGGATATTCCAGAATAGAAGTGGGAGCATATCACGATGGATTTACTGGTTGGTCTTCCAGCGACTCAGAAGAGTTTCGATGCAATATGGGTCATTGTAGATCGACTGACGAAGTTAGCCCACTTTTTGTCGATCAGGATTAAGTACAACTTGGAACAATTGGCTAAATTATACAGTAAAGAAATTATTTCTTGTTGGGTAAAATCTAGTTACGCACAACACGCAAGTATACGTGGTCAAGAAGTAATAAAGTTAAAGTAAAGTATCGTTCCCACGAGGAATTATTTAATAAGAATCACCAAGTACTAACCCGTAATCAACTCAATCTTATTTAAACGAGTGAATTTCAATATATAATTAAACTACTTCTAACTACCATTAATTACAACTAGTTAAATTAAGACTACGGAGATTTAAGATCATAACTTCACTTATTGCTTCATCTAAGTTAATATACTTCTCATCAATTATTCTCTCTATACTGAATGGTTAATCAAGAACACGAAAGCAAATATAACCACCTCACGATGTATCATACCATACTCACTCAAATCCACAGATGATAGAATTAAGCAAGAAATCCTAATTAACTAATCCACTATATTGCTATGTGAATTACAATTAAAAAGGATTTAATCACAAGTAAAAAGGATTAAAATTTTTCTTGAGGATCAACTAGATATTTAAACATTTAAGCACATATGAACCTTTCCCTAGTATTTTAAAAATATATCTTTCTATCTTTTTAGTGAGTGCATTTTACGCTCCATCTCACTTTCCATTTCCATTAAACGAGTGCGTTTTACGCTCCATCTCGTGCCTGTGTTTATGGGAGTGCGTTTTACGCTCCATCTCGACCCACCACATGCTTCAATTATTCAACTGGGAAGGTTCCAAAATATTTTTTTTTTCAAAAATTCTCCAAGATTTCCCCATAAGATTTCCCCCAAACTTATGTCAGTGCCTAATTTTCACTTTGAATGATGCTCAAATAAGAATTCTCAAGTTGCAATGGTAACTTTCATAAGCATTTCGCCAAAAAATTTCAATCCCAACTGGCTAAACAAATGGATATATGTAAAATTTTTCAAAAATTTCGCAAGTAGTGTGAAACCAACTAATGAGTTGAAATATAGACTAAGAATGCTCATCAATTTTCCAAGAGTTAAAAACATTAACCACCCACTTATCATTGGCTATCAAATTCCATCAAAACATTGCCCAAGTGATTATTAAACATGATAAATACCCCCAAACTTAAAATAGACATTGTCCTCAATGGATAAGATATGAAAAATTAAAGGAGAGGACTTCCCTGAAAATATAGCATTTTCCTCCTGTTTGCTAAGTCCTAAGAATAGGATAGGCACATGAATCGGGCACCACACTTTACTAACCTGTGAACATGATAGATGTAAGTTTATTAAATTCTAAAAAAATTGAAAAATCTATCAAATAATATGAAACCAAAAAAAAACTAAAAATAAAAATTAAACTTGGGTTGCCTCCCAATAAGCGCTTGATTTATAGTCCTTCAGCCGGACTTTGTCTGGTCAACGCTATCCAATTCCTCTTCGGAAGTTAAGGAACCCTCCATCCATCAGTAACAAATAATCCTTTGGGAAGTTTCCACATGCGATGGCCAGTACATCAAAGTCACCTAGTATGCTTTGATTTGGTATGATCTCAATAAAGAAGGTCCAATAGATAGGTGTTGTCTCCATTGTGTATGTGATCACTTTGGGGCATGGGAGCTTGTCACACACAATGGGCTCTTTGTCTATCTTCTCTCTCTCGTCCCACCATGGCTTCAAAATTGTACTCGCTCTTATGTCATAAAGAGCTTTGCCGACGATATGACTACCAAGCGGGCAGGGTTTTGAAAATCTGACTGGATCCTTGATCTTTGGCGGAGAAGGCACTTGGGAAACTAGCAGGATCAATTCATCTTCTTTGGAATTTAGATCTTCGTCGACCTCCATTTCATGATCCCCATTTATCTCCTCTCTTTCAATATTTTGTGGCTCATTCAGCTGTAAATTTGGTTCGGATTCTCCGTCAGTTTTGTTATCCATGTAATTAGGACCAGTGTTTGGAGGAATGTTGTTCACGGCTTTGGTCATTTCCTCCAGTTGAATTGCTAGATTCTTAATTTTCGTCGCTATAGATTTCATCACCTCTTCCATTTCTGTTCTGACTCTAGACAACTCTTCCCACATCCTTGAATTATTTGTTTGCTACAATGGAGCTGGATATGAAAATTCTGGTGTGTATGATGGATTTGGAGCATAGTATTGGTCATCATAATTGTAGCTCCATGAAGAATCCAGGTGATACCCCCAATCTTGGTGATAGTTAGGCTCAGCATAGTTGTTGAGGTAATCACCACTATATGGTACCGGTTCAAAACTGACGGTGCATTGATGACTCGAATGATTGCCAGCACAATAATCACACGTTACTGCCATCCTTCGACTCTGTTGGGCTGTGATAACCTCCAACTTCCTCAAAAGTTCTTTAATCTGTGCTAATATAAATTCATCAATCCCTGTTTCCCTTGGTTGAGTCATGTTCGTATATGGCCATTGATAATTGAATTCAGCCATAGTACATGAAAAGATAGTAAGATAGGAAGAGAATAAAAATATATAATAAAAAAAATATTTAAATTAAGACTAATTTGATTGAAGTTAATATTGGAAAATAATTATTAAATTAATTCCTCGGCAACAGCGCCAAAAACTTGTTAGGTAAAATCTAATTACGCACAACACGCAAGTATACGTGGTCAACAAGTAATAAAGTGAAAGTAAAGTATTGTTCCCACGAGGAATTATTTAATAAGAATCACCTAGTACTAACCCGTAACCAACTCAATCTTATTTAAACGAATGAATTTTAATATATAATTAAACTACTTCTAACTACCACTAATTACCACTAGTTAAATTAAGATTACGGAGATTTAAGATCACAACTTCACTTATTGCTTCATCTAAGTTAACATACTTCTCATCAATTATTCTCTCTATACTGAATGGTTAATCAAGAACACGAAAGCAAATATAACCACCTCACGATGTATCATACCATACTCACTCAAATCCACAGATGATAGAATTAAGCAAGAAATCCTAATTAACTAATCCACTATATTGCTATGTGAATTACAATTAAAAAGGATTTAATCACAAGTTCTCTAGAAGATTACATATGGCGTAAAGGCATACTTCTACCCTAAACACGAATCATGATTTCCATCTATGCAGAAATCACAAAAACATGTTATTATGATCAGATCTAAATCTGTACTCATCTCTCGATTTCATATATATTATCATGGTAATTGATAATGAGTCAATTAAACAATTATTCCAAATTATAATAGACAATTCACAATGATAGATCACAATAATTGATAGAGAAGTATATTAAAATAAATTACACAATAAGATCCATTGCAATCTTAAACAAAGAATTGGTTCATTGAATTAAAACTAAGAATCCACACTTGAATATACATTAAAAGATAAGAATAAGATTAAGAAAAAGAATTGAATCTGTTGCCGGCAAATTCGTCCTCCTTCTTGCTCTTGATCTGGATCTCCAATGGCTTTCAAGTGCTTTAATCTCCAAATCCCCTTTCAACTATGGTTTGTATCTAATCTATTCTATATTAATCTAATGGAATCCCCCTCTAATATGTCCATCTCTTACTCTTAAATAGCCTTTTTGACCCAACTAAACTCGTAGCCCTAATTCCATCCAAATCCTACTTGACATATGAGTTTTTCATGTTCCCAGCGCGTAAGCCCTCCTCGGCCGGCTTTTTAGCCTTGTTACGCCCGCCCCCGCGGGGATTTTCTGCCATACCCCTACCCTGGCGGGGGTTTTGCCTTGTAAACGCCCGCCCCGGCGGGCCTTGCTTTGCTGCTGTGATATCCTTTGGTAGAACGAGCATAACTTTTGATCCAGAAAGAGTTACGAGGCATGCTACAAGTCAAATCGAAGCTGTCGACGAGATCTAGAACTTTCATTCTTTGAGCATTGGCAGATTCTGATAGAATCAATGTCGAATTTGGGCTCCAAGTGACTGCTATGTAAATTTCACTTCCAAACTCTGAAGTTTCAACTTTAGCTTGGTAAAAGGTCATAATTTCTTCCTCCGAACTCCGATTATAATGATTCAAGATGTTCCAGAAAGCTAAGAAGAAGCTCTATAATAAAATCCATGTCCCAAGACAAGAGTACAAAAGTAACATGAAATCACAAATAAGTTCTGGATTGCATTTCCTTGCCTCTCCATGCTAATAGCCGCTCACACAGTTCCCAAGCATGAAGTCTACAAAATAACCACAAAATACATGAAAAGTGACTACGACACATAAGATTAAACAACTTATTCAAGTAATAGATACTGGATAAGTAGGTATAAAACCGACTTATCAAATACCACCAAACTGGAACCGTTGCTTGTCCCCAAGCAAAACACTCGAACCACAAATTAGAAAGACTCATTCTCTAGCAATGATCCACTTAGGTAATTATTCAATATGAATTTGAACATTGGCCTCAAAGGTTACAACAAATGATAACCCACTTAAAATTTCAAAACAATGCAATTTCTAAAATTTCAACACTCTCATCAGTTCCACATCTACTAATGATCCTTTAAGAGCGTGTGTGCATCCACATGTTTAAACTAGTTATGATTTACATAAGATCAACCAATACTCATAAAAGATTTTCAAAAATAACTCTTAAAACTTCTTATCACATCAATCTCCGCTAATAAAGACAAAGCACAAATTTTTCTTGAGGATCAACAGGAAATTTTTCTTGAGGACCTACCGGATATTTAAACATTTAAGCACTTATGAACCCTTCCCAAGTATTTTAAAAATATATCTTTCTATCTTTTTAGTGAGTGCGTTTTACGCTCCATCTCACTTTCCATTTTCATTAAACGAGTGCGTTTTACGCTCCATTTCGTGCTTGTGTTTATAGGGAGTGCGTTTTATGCTCCATCTCGACCCACCACATGCTTCAATTATTCAACTTGGGAAGGTTCCAATAATTTTTTTTTCAAAAATTATCTAAGATTTCCCCCAAACTTATGTGAGTGCCTAATTTTCACTTTGAATGACGCTCAAATAAGATTTCTCAAGTTGCAATGGTAACTATCATAAGAATTTAGCTTCAATCCCAACTGGCTAAACAAATGGATATGTGTAAAATTTTTCAAAAAATTTGCAAGTAGTGTGAAACCAACTAATGATTTGAAATATAGACTAAGCATGCTCATCAATTTTCCAAGTGTTAAAAAATTAACCACCCACTTATCATTGGCCATCAAATTCCATCAAAGCATTGCCCAAGTGAATACTAAATATTATACATTCCATTAAGCCGACGCCTTCACTGATTCGTTGTCAGTGGATTACATCGTTAGGGTTAAGCCGACGCCTTCACTGATTCGTTGTCGATGGATTACATCGTCGGGGTTAAGCCGAGGCCTTCACTGATTCGTTGTCGGTGGATTACATCGTCGGGGTCAAGCCGATGCCTTCACTGATTCGTTATCGGTGGATTACATCGTCGGGGTCAAGCCGACGCCTTCACTGATTCATTGTCGTTGGATTACATCGTCGGGGTCAAGCCGACGCCTTCACTGATTCGTTGTCAGTGGATTACATCGTCAGGGTCAAGCCGACGCCTTCACTGTTCATTGTCGGTGGATTACATCGTCGGGGTTAAGCTGACGCCTTCACTGATTCATTGTAGGTGGATTACATGTTGTAAGGTTGATTTTGATTGATTTCCTGGTCTTCTGGCGTTCAACGTCGGGTTGTCTGATCTTCATCAAACTTCTGCTTTTTCGGAGGATTTTTAGGGTTTTCGGGGTTTCAAACTGTCCCGGAAAGGCATCATTTTTCATAATATGACCATTCTGAACCCAAAAGAACACGTTCTAGACATCGTGTTGCCAAACAGAATGCTACGGGATCCACTTAAGGTAGCCACATACATAGTTGCGGCTAAAGCAACTATGTTCAAGGCTACCCGCGTTCGAGCATATACCTTCGGGAGGCCTCATTTTCACCCATTCCATTCGAATTTCATCTTGTTTCTCTCTACAAAACTGAGCATTTCTTCAGCTATACTCAATTCCAGCTTGATTTGGAGCGATCCGCCACCTTATACTCCTTCTTCGGACTACGAGTAACGTCTAAACTCCGTTCTTTCATGTTTTCGTTGGCGGAAACATGTATTTCCTTTCTTAAAGGCAATATATCTAACATGTATGCTTGTATAGATGGATAAATGTGTTTATAATGAAATGAATGGATACAAATCATCCTATGGATCGTATGAATGCGAGATATTGCCATTTATCAGTTAATCTAGACATACATTATACATATGTGTTATAATAAAAGTTAAAATTGATGTTTGCATGCTTGGTTGTGATGATGTACCCTCATAGGGTGATTTAATACATGCTTCGGGCATGTGGATAGTCCGTTTTATAAAGGAGACTCTGGCAAAAAAATTTTATAAACCAAATGTCCGGATCAAAGATACATTATAGATGTACTAAGATGCAAATGACATACACATTTAATGACACATGTAAGATATGCATGATGTGATGATCATATTTTATGGGTTTAATTTAAAATTTGCAAATGGTAAGAATATACCTGACTTGGCTTTAATTCCTACGAACTTATTGCTCAGACATGGATCCTGAGGAGTTTAATCGTGCCACTGGACGGCCGATTTCATCTGGAGTTCGCCGGCATAGGACCCCCTCTGAGGTTCCTGTTCCACGTATTAGCCGACGGGTGCAGCGTTTGACCGAGCCTGCTCGCTTGCCGACTGGGGAGGATCAGCCACTCCTGGACGAGGACATTCCCGAGCCTGAGGTTTCGCCTCCACTCCATACTGCACCTAGATTTCTTCCTGGCATTGAGGTAGAGGTCCCAAATTTGCTGGGCATGGATTTGAGCCACCATCTGTCCATTCACTTGCAGGCGAATGAGGTATAGGATTAATTGGTTTTTTTTGTTTTTCTTTCTGACATAGACGGGTTTTCTTAACCTTGACGTCGTACAGGTGCCAGAGTTTACCCAGCTGAGGGGTGACTGGTTCAGTATCTATGCTCTGTATTAGTCGCTACATCCCGAGTACAGAGAGATCGTAAATTCTTGGGGATTCGGGGCCTTCTTCACCATTGTTCCCCGTCGTTGCCCTGGGGACTATTTGCAGGCTTTGGGTGAGAGATGGTTTCACCAGAGTCAGTCGCTGAATCTATTGGATTGTGATGTGATGATGACTCCCATGGATTGGAGGTACATCACTGGCTTGGAGTTTACCGGGGATAGGGTGTCCTTGGAGCCATCTATCACCGGGGCTGCTGTGCGTGCCCTCTTAGGGTTTTCTCCTCAGGAGTGAGCCTTCAAGGCTCGTAGTATTTGATCAGGATGCCTGGGTGTTGATTCAGCCCGAGGCACCTGGCAGCAGGAGTTACCTGTTGATTTGGCAGAGAGGGATCTCATCTTGCAGCGTCTGTTCCTGACCATCATGAGGGGTTATTTCATAACGAACAACTCCTCCACTGTGCCCTTCAGCATGGTAGGGGCTGTTCAATATGTAGACTGTATTGGGGACTATGATTGGGGGTCATTCACATTCACTATTTTCCTGCAGGGGATGCGACTGCGATCCGAGGGAGTCACGACGCCTGGGTCGAATTTTTCCCGTTTCTTCTGGTAAGTCTTTTTGGCCGAATTTCATTTATTTGCCTCTTGATTGATTTCTCTTTTCCCACAACTAATGGAGGGTTTGTTTGAATTGACAGTTCTGAGCTTATGAGAGGCTTCCCTGTCTTCGCCCTACCTCTGTCTTAGGATTGGATACTTATCCCCGGGGACGTAGATGGCATCAGTCTACTTTGTCTGAGGTCCCGGTCGCGGAGGACTTTGCCCATGCCCGTCTTCAGTTGGAGACGTTTCTTGCTCGAGTCATATTGTGGACCCCATATTCTGCAGAACACTTGGCCGAGGGATTTGAGGATGGCGTGCCGACAGGGCCAGAGTTCTATTTATCGACTCGCTAGATTCCACTCTTTTTTAATGGAGGTTGGGAGCTCTACCTTGGAGAGCGCGCTATTTGATTCATTACTGGGGAGATTCGCCTGCCGTATCTTCTTCCAGCCCAGCACTTTTGGTCTCTAACTTCGTTAGTTACATTAATTCCCACTTAGGGTTTGATGGTTTCCTCCTGTCTGAGGGTCCGATCTCTTCGACGGACTTTATTTCTTACTGGGTCCGGCGCACGATAGGAGCTCAGACCCGGGCTACCTAGTTCTTGGGTGATCTTGTTCCAGGATCTCTTATAACGAGGGACTGGATATCGTGTTTTTAAGAGCCATCTCATCAGGATTAGATTGCTTCCCTGAGACTTCAGTTGGTGGAGTTGTCGGCCTATTGTAGTTACAATGGCTTAGACCAGTCCTTGGCTCACACTTTTGCTTCTCGGGGTCATGAGGCTGGACCGTCAGGCGATGGTGGCTCCCATGGTGCTGGACCCTCAGGTTTTGGTGGCTTCCAGGATAGAGATGTTCCTTTCACTGAGCCCCCAGATAAGCAGGAGACGCCTTATCGGTCGGATCAGCAGGATGCACCCACTCTAGGTCGACGACCTCAGGTTGATCAGTTTGATGAGACCCTCACCTTCTTGGATGATTTTGATGAGGGGGCAAGTCCATATCCTTTATTAGTCATTGGGCATTTGTGCCCCAATATCCTGTACTTTTTATTTTTAGTTTTCACATGTATCATAGGTATGACAGTGATATTTATGAAACTAATGTACTTGGCAGATATTTATATATGATGCTTCTTATTTATTCATCACACATACTGTTTTATCATTAGTATGATGCATGCTTCAGATATATTTAAATGATTGGATACAGATTGACCCTTGTATGGTCTTATTGACACATGTTTTACAGATGTCGTCCTCTACAGTTGTACATTTGGACCACCTTCTTGCTAGCCATATAGCTACCAACTTGAGGGTTCGATATGACCAGCTACCATCCACCGATCATATCGATGTCAGCCGCATGTTGGGCCACTTTTATGTCTTTACTGTCCTTCCAGATTCCGAAAGGAATTTGTTGCCAGGATACTCAGGTATTGGACTCCTGAGCGTCATGTCTTCCGATTCGGCTCAACCGAGTTGACTCCTACATTGGAGGAGTATAGTCGCATTTCAGGACTGTCGATAGAGGGGCCATGTGCTCGAGGGGCTTTGGGCCATATGCGCCACAAGTTTATGACGATGACTGGATTGAGGAGAGCAGTTGTGATGGCTGAAGTGGGTGGTAGCCACATCATCTCCATGGACTTTATGTTTAGGTATTTTCCTTCTGCGGATAGCTTCGCTGTTTATCACGAAGACTTCGCCATTTTGGAGGAGCGCTGGTACGTTGCCCGCGTGGATGCTTTGGTTATGTGACTCGTAGCTT
Organism: Panax stipuleanatus; assembly: GCA_020205555.1. NCBI lineage: Eukaryota > Viridiplantae > Streptophyta > Magnoliopsida > Apiales > Araliaceae > Panax > Panax stipuleanatus. Next base: position 137,655,817 of record CM035115.1, on the reverse strand, counting down.
ATCTATACATGCCATTTTATACCGATCATCTGGATGTGGCGATGTCGGTGGCTGTTAGGGCACTTCGAGAGGATTTTACTATATTCCCCCTTATCCTGGCAGAGACATTTATTTCAGCCTCTATCTGCCATGACGCTGGTGATCAGGAGTTCAGAGGTAGTCCAGTGCTTTTATACATCTGGTTGATGACGCACCTCCGACAAATAGGGCAGCTTCGACGTCATGGTTTTTATTTTGGACATGACCTATCTCAGGTTTATTCATATCGCCTGACTTCTTGCGTCGATGAGGCGTCCTGGACTTCATTTCTGGGTGCCATGGAGGAGCCTTTTGCTATAGTCATGTATACTGCTCCTTTATGAGTTTCACCACCCATGTCGCTCACCTGGATTTCCTCCCCTTGGCGGGTTTGAGGCGTGTGACGACCTATCATCCTCTGGCGGTGGTGGGTCAGTTTGATCAGTACCAGGAGGTCCATGCATTTAAGGGGATTGAGGATTATCGATTCCCCATTTGCTCAGTTACCGAGGCTAATTTGGCTTGGGTTTATGAGTTCTGGTCTCATCGACAGACAGAGAGTTTAAAGATGGCCATCTGGGCCGCTCTACAGAGTATTCAGCTTGGCTTGAGTCGGATTTGGCACCAAAGACCGTAGATCAGGTTTGTACAGGATCTTTATTTGATGATGATGGTTAGTCCACGGATGCGGCAGAACCAATGGAGGATCCTATATCTCCGACTGAGGATGTATTATTTGCAGAGTCGATGGCTTCTTTAGTGAGCACTGTCCTGTGTTTGGCCTCAGTTTCCATGGAGGTAATGGATAGACAGCTTCAGCTGATGACCTTTGAGAGAGATCAGGCTCAGGCTCTGTTGTTGACTACCGTAGCTGGTAGGGATATTGCTATCACTGAGAGAGATGCAGCCCGTGCTTCTAGAGATCAGGCCATTATTGATAGAGATGCAACTGAGACTTTCTCAGGTGGATTTATCGATCACGTACAAGTTGTAGTGCAGAGTTGAGAGGAGATTTTTTGCATGGCGACAGAGATGCTGAAGCTATTGTGGAGCACGAGCTTAGAGCTGCTCCCCCGACTACAGAGACTGCTGGATATTTGGCGATGTTGGCTCGTCTCACCACTGATTTATAGCTCTATATTATTTTCCTGTAAAGACTTTGTTATTATCACTTGTCATAGGTTAGAATCAATTTTTGTATTCTAAACAGTTGTATATATTAAAAAGAAGCAAGTTCAATTCACTTCCTTGGTTTGCACATGTCTAACCATGTCCACGGTTGTCATTTTCGCTTTATGATTTATTATGTCGACATAGAACAAGTCTAGTCCTGTGGTATTAGATTCGGCGGGAGTGATGATGAGATGTCGCTAGGTCATCTCTGCATGAGCCGTCGATTGGTTTGGGCTTGATGGATAGGTTTTGGATTTCTGTATAGGTTAGGAAAGGGTTTGACTTTTTCGAAGGTTAGACCGCACCATAAATGGCTGCCTACGTACTCCCATAGATAGGAGATCAGGTCTTTCGTAGTTCAGGCTCAGACCTGAAAAGTTTGAAAGGGGTTTATTTGGGGTTTGAGTTTGATTTAATAAGATTTTGATGTTTTTCGGTTTGAGTTAATGAGGTTTTTGATGTTTTTCAAGGGTTAGACCGCACTATAAATGGCTGCCTACGTACTCCCAAAGATAGGAGATCAGGTCTTTCGTAGTTCAGGCTCAGACCTAAAAAACTAGACTTGATATATTTTTCTTTTCTTTTTTTCTTTTTTTCTTCTTTTTTTTTATTTTTTTTATCAAGACATAGTAGTCCAGTCAGAAATTGAAAAGGGGTCTCAGACATAATACCGTTTCACCGAATCAGAATTGATCAGTTGCGGGAATTCCTCACCGCTCATCTCTTCCAATTTCAAAGCTCCACTTGATAGGATTGCTTTGACAAGAAAGGGTCCTTCCCAGTTTGGGGCAAATTTTCCCTTAGCTGCATCCTGGCCCGGAATGATCTTCTTCAGTACTAAATCATGCTTTTTGAATTCTCGAGGTCGCACCTTCTTGTTATAAGATCGAGACATTCGTTGTTGATAGAGTTGACCGTGAAATATAGCAGCAACTCTTCTTTCATTTATCAGGGATAACTGATCGTATCGATATTGTATCCATTGGCTCTCCTCTATCTGGGCATCAAGGATCACTCTTAGTGATTCCATCTCCACTTCGTTAGGAAGTACAGCCTCCATACCATATACAAATGAGTAGGGTATTGCTCCAGTCGAGGTTCGAGTCGACGTCCGATATGCAAGTAGGGTTAACGGCAATAGCTCAGGCTATCCCCGGTGATTTCCTGACATCTTCATCATTATCTTCTTGATGTTTTTGTTAGCCGCTTCCACTGCATCGTTCATCTGTGGACAATAAATAACCGAATTGAGGTGTTTGATATTGAACTTACTGCACAGTTCCCTCATCATCTCGTTATTTAGATTCTTTGCGTTGTCTAATATAATAACCTCGGGTTATCCGTACCGGCAGATGATGTTGTGTCTATTAAAACCAACGATGACCTCTTTGGTGTCCCTGGGAAAAGAAGCTGCTTCCACCCACTTGGTAAAGTAGTAAATCATTATGAAGATGAATCGATGACCGTTACTGGCTTTAGGCTTAACTGGTCCTATCACGTCCATTCCCCACTAGGAAAAAGGCCATGGTGATGTCATACAATGCAGTTGATTCGAAGGAGCATGAATAATGTTAGCATGGATCTGGCATTGATAGCAACGCTTGACATGATCATCGCAATCCGCTTTGAGGGATATCCAGTAGTGTCCTGTCCTCATAATCTTTTTGATAAGTAGAGGTCCACTCATATGTTCTCCGCATACTCCACCATGTACTTCATTCATAAGTCGTTGTGCTTGCTCCCAGTCTAGACATATCAGAAGGCCTACACCTGGATCTCTCTTATAGAGAGCATCTCCACTTAGGTAGAAATTCATAGCCATGTTCTATATTCGCTTCTTCGCGGCTTGACTCATCCCTTCCGGGGTTGACTGATCTCGCAGATATTCTTTTATATGGTGGTACCAAGGTGGTCCCGTAGGTAGTATCTCATCTGATATCTCCTCTACATTGTTCCCATATGACGGTGTCTTCTGCATAGTGAAAGTGATGACAGGTATTCCTCTTCTGGCTGACAGGTTCACCAGTGAAGCTAATGTGACCAATGCGTCGGCGAAATCATTTCGGTTCCGGGGGATATGCATGAAGGCAATGTCTTCAAATTCGCCGGCCAATATGAGAACATGTCGATGATACGACAGTAGATGCAGTTCTTTGGTGGTGTATGCCTCGGTAGACTGTCTGATGACTAGTTTCGAATCTCTAAACATCGCTAAATGTTTCTCTCCCATGGACTGAGCCAGCTTAAACCCCATAATGCACGCTTCATATTTTACGGTATTATTTGAGTTGTTGAAATGCAACTTGGTTGCCACGGGGTATTGATCTCCCGTGATGGATACCAAGACTGCCCCGGCTCCGGCACCTTCAGCGTTTGATGCGCCGTCAAAGTACATTTTCTAGAATTGATCTTGATTCTCCTTATCAATCAGGAGAACAGCCAACACTTCTTCCTTAGGGAAATATGTTTCCAGAGGCTCAAAACCCCCTGTTGGTGCAGCCGACAGGTGATCCGTAATCCCTTGCCCTTTCATGGACTTTTGGGTGACATATATGATGTCGAACTGTTGAAGGATTAACTGCCACTTGGATAGATGGCATTTCAAAATTGGTCTGCTGAAGATGTATTTCAAAGGATCCATCCTCGATATGAGATAAGTGGTATGGCCATACAGATAATGTTGTAACCTGGTGGCTGCCCAAGCTAATGCACATCAGGTTCTTTCGATCGGAGTATATTTAAGTTCTCCACTGCTGAAGCGCTTACTGCGATAATAGATTTCTCTTTTTTCCCCATGTCATCCTTCTGACCCAGTAGACAACCCATAGTATTGGAGTTGACCGAGATATATATGAACAACGGAATCCCATCCTTTGGGGGTACCAAAATATATGCTTCAATCAACCTCTTCTAGATGATATGAAAGGCTTTTCGGCAGTCTTCATTCCATTTTCCAGAAGATTTCTTCCTTAATAATTTGAAAATGGGTTCACAGGTTGCTGTCAACTGCGATATGAACTGGCTGATGAAGTTGATTCTTCCTAGGAAACCTCGGATTTATTTCTCGATCTTTGGTTTAGGCATTTCTGTAATGGCTTGGATTTTGGCAGGATCCAACTCAATGTCCCTGTTGCTCATCAGATATCCCATTAGTTTGTTGGATTTCACCCCAAAAGCACATTTTGCTGGGTTTAACTTCAAATTGAACTTGCGGAGTCGTTCAAACAACCTCCGAAAATGGGTGCAATAGTCATCAGCCTGCCGGGACTTTACGATGATATCATCCACATACACCTCAATTTCTTTGTGCGTCATATCGTGGAATAAAGTCATCATGGCTCTTTGATAAGTAGCCCCAGCATTGGTAAGGCCAAAAGCTAGTCTTCGATAACAGAAGGTTCCCCACAGGATAATGAAGGCTGCCTTTTTCCTGTCTTCTTCAGCAACCATGATCTACTGATATCCAGCAAAGCAATCAGCGAAAGAATACATCTCGAACTGTACAGTATTATCGATTAATACATGGATGAACGGCACTGGGAAGTCATCCTTTAGGCTGGCTTTGTTGAGATCTCGATAATCCACACAAACTCGCACCTTTCCCCCAGATTTCGGCACTGGGACTACATTGGACAACCATTTAGGGTACGTTGACACCATAATGATTCCCGCTTTGAACTGTTTGATAATTTTTTCTTTGACCTTCAGGCTCCATTCTGGTTTTAACCGTCTCAGTTTCTGCTTGACTGGTTTGAACCCTTCTTTAATTGGTAGTCGATGGACGACGATATCGGTGGATAGACCTATCATGTCTTCATGAGACCAGGTAAAAACATCCTTGAATTGTGTTAAGAGTTGGATTAGTTCTTTCTCTTGGTTAGAGGGAAGGTTGGTTCCGATCTGTATTTCTTTGGGATCGTTGGGGGTTCTGATATTTATGGTGGTGGTTTGATCGAGGTTGGGTTTAGATTTATCTTTGACCCATGCTTTGATTTCCTCGGTCACCTCGTCACCATCCCCTTCCTCCTGCTCGATTCCCATCAAGTTAAAGTACAATTCTATGTCAAAATTATAATCATTACTCAAATTTGGCAAACCATGGACGTGGCTAGAGACATGCAAATTTGGAAACCTGATACAAAAACTTGATTGCTAAATATATATATAAGTAGTCGTCAATTACAAAAAGTTTCATCAGTTAATATGACAACTGGCAATAATAAGCTACAGATGAAATAAAAAAGACATAAATATAGATAAAGGTGGAGCTCCCTATTAGCGGTCGCTTCCTGATTTTTACCCTTTTGGATGATTTGTGGAGTGATCGTCCAATTACTGGTATGGAGTTCCTGGAGAGTCGTTAAGATAGACGCGCTACTGGAGTCACAGTCTTCCAAGATGGCCATAACTGGTTTGGAACCGGTCCCTGGATCACTGCTTGGGATGTTTACATTCCCCCAGTTAAGTGTCAGGAGGTTAGGTTGATCACTTGACAGATCTGCCTCGTCGGACTTCTTCAAGTCCTCTTCAGAGAGGCAAAAATTGCTCATGAATTGCAACTGGATCTCTTCCAGAAACTTTTGGTCTTTTGGCCTTCTGGGTCGTATCCTTGAGAGGCTTTTCATCCCTGTCCGTCTGATGTCCTCTTTGATCGACTTTAGGAATCAGAAGGTTTGAAATAATGAGGGGGATCTTCTTGAGTGGCTCTTTAAATCCGGTTTCACCCAGGTTTGGCTTGAGGTGAGTTAACTGATTAACTGGTTGGCGCATGTGAGGATTTTGATGCTTGGATCCGCCATTGTATCCAAGTACAGCCTTTCCCAACTGTGTGGGTATACGAATTGGGTTCCTAATTCCTTGGCCATTCTTCCCCAGTCCTCGGCCTAGTCGATGTCCTCGGGATAGCATCTCTTGGCCAACTGCCATCACCTCTGTAGATATCCGGGGTGTTAAGACCGGGGCTCCCATAGAGGTATATCGCGGATTACTAATTTTGAAGGCTTAAAAATTGGCGGGCTCGACCCCTTCATTCACACCGATCAGGGGCATATCTCCCAGGTCAAGAATAGAATAATTAGGTTCTGCACTGACAGTCACCAGATTGCCGTTGACGATATATTTCAGTTGTTGATGAAGAGTTGAAGGGATGGCACCAGTCATATGGATCCATGGTCGTCCTAACAACAAATTATACCCGGTAGTGATCTTCAGGATCTGAAAAGGTATGTTGAAAGTGAAAGGGCTAATTTCCACAGAAATTTCAATCTCCACCACAGTATACCTTCTTGATCCGTCGAAAGCCCGTACCACGGCATGGCTGTCCCGGATTCGGTTCGGGTAGATCTTCATCTTCTCTACAATATCTTGTGGACAGATGATTAAAGACGACCCTCTGTCGATTAGCACGCCACCTACCATATATCCTGATGAAACGACAGCGATATGCAATGGTTTGTGATGCCCAGTTCCTTCGGCTGGTATATCATCGTCAGTGAAGGATATCACGTTACTGTCCAGTACATAGCTGATCAAGTGCTGGAATTTCTCAGTATCGATAGTCTTAGGTAAGTGTGCTTCCTCCAATACTTGGATCAGAATTTGACGATGGTCGTTAGATTCTAATACCAAATCCAGGATAGCAATTTGAAGGGGTTCAGCTTCCAATTGCCTCACCGTCCTGGCTTCATCGTGTCCCATTTTGTGGAGGAACTCTGTGATCTTTCCAGTAGATACTTTCCCTAATACCTTGGTTGCCAGTTTCGCCAAATTCCCCGGGAGGTAACATGTATTCTCCCTAGGTATGATGGCGGTACAGTCAGGTGCCAACTTTATCCCTTCTCCGTAATTCCACGGTACCTTCTTTCGGCTGAGAATTGGGAGTTGTGGCCAAGGGGCCAACATCAGTGGTTTAGGCGCTGGTATCTCGAGAGTGGCTTTATTTCTCTACTCAGGTACCCCTTTGATGGTTATGGGTCCGCCGGATATGCCTTCTATGCAAAGGATAACGGCTATCATACCTTCTACGTTCCTCGGTCCCCGAGGGTAGTATATTTCTTCCTCAGGGAAGATCTAAGCTTTGTTTATTGAGTCTAGCTCTTCGAATTCAATCAAGTTCTGGATTAGATGTCGTAGAGCGCAACATTCTTCCATGGCATGTCCAGGAGCATTAGAATGGTAAAGGCAGGATGTGGAAGGATCGAAACACTTCGATCTCGTATCTGGGGGTGGCAAAAATTCTATAATCTTCCCCTCCTCGATCAAGGTATAGAGAATCTCCTCCCTGGATTGACTCAACAGGGTGAATTTCTGTTTAGCGGCAAAATCTCGACGGCTCTGCAATCTAGCTTCTCGAGCCATCTTTTCAGTCCATTTATTCTGCTCTGGGCAACGGATCCGATCCCTTCTGGAGGTGGAAACATCTTGGACAGATATGGGGTCATTTGGCTTTGATAAGACCTAATCGATGAGCTGTCTGGTCAACTGGTGTTGGTATACCACCAATTCAGCTAGCTGATCCAGTTGCGCTCTGATTGAAGCCAATTCTTGTTCTACCCAATAATTTTCTTCAGGGTATCCCCATATTGCAGGGTCATGTGCCGAGGGTAACTCTCCCATCTTCCTCAGGTATTTACGGTTTTCCCTGCATTCGACACTAATCATGTTCACTCCTTCCTCCGCATGCTGAGGCAGAGGGTTGTTGTTGACATTCGGCTGCTCAGGCTTTTTGACTATAATCTCCACACTGTCAATCAAGTTTTAAATTTTGTGCTTTAGAGTCCAACACTCCTGAGTATCATGCCCCGGTGAGTTGGAATGGTAGGCGCACTTCTTGCTAGAATCGAATTGCCTTCCATTTGGATCGGAAGGTGGAGAGAGCTCAACGATTTCATTCTGGGCGATCAGTAGGTCTAATATGTTTTCCAAGGAGTCTCCTAAAGGAGTTAATATCATTCTTCGCTTGTTTTCCCCAACTTTCATTGCTGTAGGATTTTAAAAATTCGCTGGATGAGGGTTCTGCCTCTGGATATGTGAGTTAGGGCTCTTGTTAGAATATTGTCCTTGCAATACTAATGAGACATCTTTTTCCTTCCTCTTTGATCCTCTCTTAGGAGCGCTTGCATAATTTCTCAATCGTATGTGCTCGGCTACAGCTTCCAAAGCAGCGAGGTCTTTGTTTTTTCCAGACTTCAAACCCATTTCTGCCATTTCCCCGTGATTGATCATTTTGGAGAAGGATTTTCCTAACCCGGCGAGGACTCTCTCATAGAAAATGGCTTGTTATATATCAATGAAGGTGGTCACCATCTCACCCTCATCCATTGGTGGGTTGACTTGGGCCGCCATTCGCCTCCATCGCTGCGCATATTCTCTTAACGATTCATTGCCCAGGTTTCTGACTTTGGTAACCTGGTAGCGATCAGGTGCCATCAGGGATTGAAAACTGTATTGGTTGAGGAAAGCATGGGCTAAATCATCCCAACCTCTGACTTTGGAATTGTCTATCCGTGCGTTCCACGTGCGGGCTTCACCGGTAAGGCTCTTCTAAAACAGCTGCATCCTGAGGTTTTCATCCTCAGCGTAAGTTCCAAGTTCACCTATGTAGACTTTCAAGTGAGTGTACGGGTCTCCCAGTCCGTTGTATTTCACAAACTCGGGGACTTGAAACTTATCTGGGTATCTCGCCTTTGGGAAAATACATAGAGCCGAGTAATTCACGCTCCCATGGGATCCCATCCCTTTCATAGACCGAATAGCGTCTTCTATCTGCCTAACTTTCTTCCTAATGTCTCTACTGTCTTTGTCCTCTCGGTGGTTTGTGATGTCCCTTGTCGTCTTCTGGATCGGGGCCTCCTTGGGTACTTCAACATCGAGGGGAGATATAGGTGTGGATGTATGGGTATCACCTTCCTTTTCAGGTACTTTCATGTCTCCTTGCACAGAGGATTCAGTCAAACTCTTGTGTTTAGATTCCTGAGATAGTTTGCACTGTTCTTTTAACAAGGTCGTCATCTCTCCCATTTGCTTCTTAAACTCCTCGAATTCATCTCGAGATACTGGGATGGGTTCTGATGAACTTGCTTCAGCCATCTAGACTGGTGAAAGGGCCTTTTTGGCTCGAGATTCGGTTTTAGGACCAATCTGCACAACAACCGATATATAGTTTAGACTAGATACTGGTGGATAGGGATGTATGATATGATATGCATCAGTTTAATGGTTTTTTAATCTTTTCTTGTAATACAACGAGTTAGTCGAATTGATGACAGGGTGTGAAAGTTGTATGTATGACAGTTCAAGATAACGGTCATTTTTATACGCGGAAGATTTAAATGGGGCATGAAGAAGCACACCGCGCGTTTGGTTTATCAGAGGCTGACCTATCTTAGGGTTACTCTCACGGGCTGTTTGAAATTGGTTCCCAGATCTTTGCAATCTACTTGATGAAAACATCCATACTTCGATTGGAGTGGATCTGAGTGGTGCCTTTCCTGAGCCTCACAATGGAAACATCCATAGGAGTCCAGTAATAAACATACGACGGGATTGCCCCCTTAATGGAGGTACCACACAACATACATTCACATACATTCACGTCCTCACTGCATATAATAGGATGACATTGTGTGAAGCACTAATATATTGTGTGAGGCACTAATACAAAATGCTATAAGATTGACACACACAAAGATCATTCACACAAATGCATATGTAGAATGAAAATCAAAAAGTTTGATCATGGATTAAGCCCTCTTTGATCCCCAGCAGAGTCGCCATCTGTCGACGTCGGGCGAAAAATTAATTCCTCGGTCTCCCTTTTGTTGAAAGAGGAGGTCTCTTTTTTCTCTTTTGGAGTTGTTTGCCCTCTTCTCTTATCCGTGGGACGAGAGAGGAGTGCCCTGATTTCCTTATTTTATTCTTTTCCCTTTCGCTTTCGCTTTGTCTTTGGGGTCCTATTTTAAAGAGTGAATTTCGTAGGAAACCGGTACCGACATATGTGTCGACGATTTTGAAAAATTGATTTTATTGATTGGACAGATTGAGACAGAGTTGCCAGATAGTATTTTTGAAATGGATGTACCAACTCATCCGGGTTTTAATAGTTTTTCGCAAGATGGTCCAATGCGTGACTATTTGATTTGGTCTTAAAACCCGAGATTCGTGGAATCCGGGGGCTAGGTTAAGCGGGGGGAAGGTGTTAGGCACCCCTCTACTCCCGTGCAAGCACAGTACCGCATCTTATTGATTTTGTATGCAAAAGTGTGTGTGTGTGTGTGTGTGTTTATGTGTGTGATTTTGAAAGCTTTATTAGTTGGTTTCTAAGTCTTTTTGGTGACTTAAAAATAGTGCTGTACCTCTTTTGCGCCTAGGTACGAAGGATTTGATTTAGCGAAAGATTCAATTTTAACAAGGTATGCAAATTGAAATGAGGTTTTGGAAAATAAAGTTTTCAAATCCTTTGCCCGTCTAGGAATCGAGGACTTCGATACTTCCTTTTATTCTTTACGTTAATTACTTGATCTACCCTGAATTGCTTTATTTCATCAAAAGCTCTTTGTGGTTTTCTTTGAGAAATCATTTTAATGATATGTATGCTAAAGCGTTAAGAAGGTTCAGATCATCATCAGGCATAAAAGCCATCTGGATGAACCGAGCTCCCGTAATAAAGGTTTTCACTACCACGGGATCTTGAATCCGAGCTCTCGAGACTAACCCCTCGAGTTCGTCTTCAAGATCCAAATATTACATGCACATCAATATTTACGGTATTTAAAGCATTTACAACATAAAAACCGGTCCATTGTGGGAATCAAGTCGGATCCGTTTAGGGATCTCGACACCGGGATTCCTAGGATCACAATATTTGTACCATTTAATATATACATAACGTCCACGACTTCATTACTAAGTGATTTCATCGATTGAAATCACCGTTCACGCCGATTCGTCCCCCCTTTCACCTCTAAATATATATTTAGGACTATACGGGTTAACCGAGACCATTTACAAGTAAATACATCCATAGATATACTACAGATTTAAGCCGTTTTAGCTCCCGGGTTGAAGCATTATGCTAACAACCTCTCGAGAACTAGCTTAAGCTTAGCTTGAGGTATATCTAGTCTTCGAAGCTATATATAACGTATTAAAGCAATAAATAATCGATAGAAACGTTAAAACTACCAACTATTACACAATATGCTTATAATACAACAAATATAGCTAGATTCAAACAAGATCCTTCATTAATCTATCATTTGAACATAGTTTACAAAGAAAACAAAGCTAGAAGTGCGTTATTTCACCTTGGGGGACGCGTGAACAAGCGTTTTAACTCCCGGGATGAAGTAAGAACACTAAGATGGCTTCAATGAGATGCTAAATGGAAGAAATAAGCTTCAAGTTGCTATGTTGATATCCACCCCGAGCCTTTCTCTCTCTAGAAATGTCCTTCTCTCTCTATGTCTATCTCTTCTTTTTTATAAATGAACTAAGTGGGGGGTTATAAGCTGTCCAGGGCAGCTGCACAAATGTATGCGACTAGCTGCATACATGGTGGAGGCTACCCAGGTGGGACCCCTCGGCTTGGTTATGCCTCCTTCGATCTCAATTCGGTAGAAGTTGATGTCTGTCATTTGATCTTTCAAACCATATTTGACGAACGCAGCGAGATATGACCGAGTCCGACTGATTTAGGGTTCGGGAAGTTGATACTCGTAGACGAGATACCTTCCAGGTCCAGATATCCGTCCGCAGGCTTATCTCCTGATGGTACATCGTTTAAGGTTTGCTGAGGTGGTTTTCGATGATCACTGTCTCAGCTCGTCGATCTTCAATCGGGTTGCGATATGTTCAGACTTCATTGGTCCTCTTCACCATTCCCAGGGTTGTCTCCGAGATGACCGGGATCATTTTCCCTACTTTGGGGTTGTCTTCGAAGTAAAATGACGTTTTTCGTATTCTGTGACTTACTTCCTCTTAAGAACATTATTCTTTCTATACCCAATCTCCAGAATAGAAATTCTCCATAATTGAACAATAATTGTGAAGCAATATGAATAATTTAAGAATCCAAAAGATTCTCTTTAAAAATAACTTTATGTATCATAATAAAGTAATAAAGACCATAAACTTATTTTTGGAAAGGTTTTAATAGACATTTATCTGCAAACCGACATATCTTATGAACATATAGGTGATCATCCTATTTATGCCCTGTGTCGACCCATAATATATTTGTCGCTATTTCGCGTGAATAGAATTTCCTATTTTGGATGTTCTGTGTCTATCAACACTATCTACGGGGAACAATTATTTTAGTTCCTCTTTGCCTTCCCCAGAACGCAGTATAAAATAATCCCATTATAGAAAAGTTCTTACTCAATCTGGAGTCTATACTAAATAGTGTGACTGTTAACACGATTCCAATAAATTTTGAAATCTAGCATAGCTAAAAGATTTGAGAATATTCATTTCATCTTCATCCACTTTAACTATTTCCAAAAACTTCACCATACAATTCTGTTCATCCCTAACACCATTAACTCCCACTATATTAAACTAACCCTATACCCTGGGATAGTTCATCAAACTTACCACATATTATGTGTTTAGGAACATGCCTGAGTTTAGGAACTTGTCCTAGCAATACGTAGTAAGAACTAATCATGGACTGTCTATACGCTTAGGGGCTAAAAAATATACCATATGATTATGAGTCACAAACTTATCACAAGCATAAGTTTTATAAACTCGCACCTATTCTTATTATTCTCTAGCTATCAAATATACACATGAGAAAAGAATCACATTCCCACCATATTTATATCGATAGCGCGACACCGATATTTCAATGATTATCAATATAATAGGCTAAGTGGTCGTTGAACCAAACACCTGCCCATACAAGGATTTGGTACTGCCGGCCACTAATCAATATAGGAAGCTAAGCGGTTATTAAACCAAGTACAAATCCCTCGCCCATACAAGGAATCGTTCAACTCAACCACTATATTAGTATAGGAAGCTAAGTGATTCTCAAACCAAGCATAAATTTCCCGCCCATACAAATAATTGTACAACTCAGCCACTAACATAAGTCCTCAATTGAAATCCCACCTAATCCCATCAAATCTTATCTTGTTCATTGCTCAATACAAATTTTATTTAATTTGTATTTCATCATCTATAACTCTTTCTGAGTTTTATTCTTGTACTATTACAAAGTATCATTTCCATATAGCCATTCTGCTATAAATTTTCAATCATTCGCTTGATTATCTGTCCTTCTTTGTCTTGATCAGATCACGTCGTGATCTTATCTCATAATCGTGTTATATCACTATTCTTTCTCATTCTATGATCGTTTTATTTCTATGATCTTTTTTCTTTCTTCTCTAATCATATTATTTATGATTATTTAAATCAGCTGTCCCCTAATCCTTTACTCCTTATCTTTTAAGATTTTTCTTTGAATCTTTGCGTATTATATTATCGCATTCTTTATGAATTTTCTAAATTCATTTAAGATTGTTTAATCCTCATTCGAGTTTTAACAACTTCTTTCTTTTCATCTACCTTGCTTACGATTATAGCCTAAGGTTTACTTACCTATAGTTTATAATCATTAACTTTGATACCAACTGTAATGACCCCAAAATCAGGACTATTTCTCTCCATGATCTTGTGCGTTAATACTATCTTTTTCTAGCTTTAAAATAAATTTAATGTTAAAATAGCTAAAAATGCAAAATAATTTTTTTTATTTTCTGCCACTCATTCCCTGAATCTCAACCTTTACGATTCTCTTTTATTTTTCCAGAATCTGCATGTTTATTCTATGATTTATTTCACCAGAGTTATATGAATATGTACAACTCAGTATAAATTTATTCTTATATAGTAATGTTACTATATAACTTTATTTATAAAGTATTTATTTTAATACATCTAAAACAAATATTCTTTATTGAATATTTTAAACTATACACAGTTGTTGATTACATATATAAAAACCATCAATCATAGGTTTTTACCATTTCTAATGTAAGGAAATGTATCTATTTCGCACATCCATCAATCTTCATCATCCATATAGCAAGTAATATTGCATAACATCATTAACCTGGAAAAAGTTTGTGTTTCCAAGATTGAGCTCGACGACCCAGCAAATTTAACAGTCTATCATGTTTCACATAGCACACAACTCTATATGCAACATACTTTCTTTACTATGCATATTCTATATGCATCAATAATTCTTCTACTAGACATATCACGGTTCTATAATTTCATGCAATACATTTATACATGCCTTTTTACGTCTCGCATTCTCATACAACACATGATATCACAGATCACATATAGCAATTGAGTTCCATAACCCAATTGACTTAGTCATATTTTGACTTTAACAATTCAATAAACATGGTATATAACTCACCATATAATCACATACAATCCACAAACATAACAGAACTGAAAAACTTGCCTTGATTGGAGATTACCACAAAATTTAACTTAGAATTTCTCCACAATTCCTACAGAATTATATTTACATGCACATACATATTAGATAATGAAATATGTTACAAAACATTCATGTATATTTATCAATAATAATTATTAGTTTTATACAAACTACCTTTAATCATTTTTACTCAAAACAAATATTAGTTTATTTAGAAACTTAATTCGTTTTAACCTTTTTACATCAAATAAAAGTCCCTCATATTTTAATATGTAAATATTTTACATATCGAAGCTTAAATTATTTATATTCCACTTTAAGAATATCTTTTGCCTTTATTTGTGAATTCAGGTTCTAAACATATATTATATATCTTTTATAGTAAAAACTCAATTTACTATATTATTTCTTGTGTTAAATAATCATTATATCTTTTTATCCAGTCATGAGTCAACTTAGACCATTACCTCATATATAAACATTTTACTTTGTTAGCAAATTAGCTTCGTATTTAATCTCATAAATAATTCGCATTTTCACTATATATATACACACACACTTAGTTAGGCAATTCTTTGTTCAAACTCTACGTTTCAAATTCTGAAAACCTTCGTTGCATTACTCTTCAGACCATTATAATATTTTTAATGGTTCCACGTTTTTCGTTTCGCAACTATTTACATTCTTACCATATATATATATATAATCTCAATAACAAATCTTGGCTCAAAACACCTCATTTTGAACCCCGAAAACCTCAAAATATCATTTTTATGTTTAATACAAAATTTTAAAAGTTTCTCGCATTTCGTTGTACCACGAGATAATTTTATAGTTAACCTTGATTTTTATTTAGCTTAAATATGTAAATTTATATTTATTACATACTTTTATTCCTTTATTTATACTCGAAAGGAAATTTCTCGGCATAAACTATCATTTATAGTCAAATCTTGCCCCGTAGGACATTATTAGATTTATTATGGCTAATTATCTTGCTAGAACACGATTCTGAATGTCGAACGTCAAAATCGCTCGACGCGTCGACGCTCGGCGTCACTCAAATTTTAATCCTGATATGCATGTTCACCTATTTTTAATTCTCAAACCATGAGTCCAATAACAGTGAAATTTTTGGCATGTTATAGACCTCATGTCATAATATTTTAGAAAAATTTCACACTGCGAAAACAGTTCATGAAAACCAATCAAATCATCGCCCGAAAAGGATGTCAGAAAACACTCAGCACAGCGCACTACGCTGGGCAGGCGCGCGCGGGCACTGCCAGCCACTGCTGCTGCTGCTCCGGTTGCCTTGCTGCCTACTTCACGAATTTCTTGCGCGTTGCTCGTTTATCGGAAAATTTTCAAATTTGGATATGTTATAGGTACCATAGTGGGATATTTTAAAAAAATATAAACTACCAACTTCAGACCTCATAGACAGCCTAAAATAAGCCCCAAAGATATTATAATAAATATAATATCGTTTCTTTATTAAAAAAATTCATATAAGAATTTATTTTAATGCTCTTGGGTAAAGTATATATAAATATTATATACTTAAACCACCTCTTTTACTTCCTTGCGCAAATTGTTCACAACAATTTCATTCCCTCGTGTAGTAAATACATATATATAATATATAGTAAATACATATATATAATACATATATATATATATATATATATATATATATGTATTACCTTGCAAATAATTTATGTAACACACATGTACCCACATCACATTTAGAAAATAAATAATAATTTTATTCTCTCACATTATAAATTATTTATATCAACTTATTTACATATATAATTAAAATAATATTCTTTATTTAGTAAAATAATAATGCTAGAATTTATTTTAATATCCTATATTTAAAGTATACACTAATTTTTGTATACATGAATTGATTATTTTCTTTTCCCTTCTCTAAAAATATTTAACTGTAATAAATATAATAATATATTCATTACACTAAAGCATGCATACATTAAACACAATAATGTAATATATGATTTCTTTAATAAAATTATGGTTATGCATTAAGTATTTTTAGTGCCACCAATTACCACATTAAAATAATTTAATATTATAAATTATTTTAATTTACTCATCTCATTTCCTTTAATAAATTACTCCCACCATTTATTTACATATAATAAATATATACCACTAATATATTTATTATACACAAAATCACATATTGCATAATACATATTCACTTATGCAAAACGATATCACACAACATATCATTTAATAAGAATTTTCTTTTATTAAATTCTTATTTTAATAATTCTCAAAAATCTGGGTTCTTACATTCTTTCCCCCTTATAAGGATTCCGTCTTCGGAATCACAATACCGAAACATTCTTAACCGGTTTAGATCTCATTCTTTCTCGTAACATTATCGTTAAATTATTTCAACGTACATTTCCTTAGGTTTTATATCACGTATCTCATTCTTTTCCTTAATCAATTCTTATAGGTTCCAATTCTTAATCGCTGTTTGTGGGTAAGGAAACCGTATCTTACTAGGGTTAGGGTTTTGAGTTGGTCGAGGAGGAGTGAAATCCACAAATAGTACGGTCTTGATTGATTGATTGAAGAGGAGAGAAGAACAGGTAAGCGATTGCTCGAGTAACACGTGGCAGAACTCCTAGGATCCAAGAGCCCTACTAGAGTATCAAGGATCTAGAGAGCCTTCTTCAGTGTCTTTAGTTTAGAGAGAGAAAAAAGTCCCTTTCTATTGAAGTGAAAGGGGGTATTTATAGAGTTTTCTGGAAAATAGTCACGTGCCTGACACATGTCTGGGTCTTGTGCCTGGTATGTGATTTCAGAAGAAATTCCTGAAATACCCTTAGTTACTTGGGTAATGCCCAAATTGCCCTGTCCTTCTAGCCACCAATCCAATCCCTCAATCAATTCCCAAAATGAGCAACCTTCATGAGCCTTCTGCCTCGGGACACGTGGAGGCTTCTCCTAGTTTTTTTAGATCGCATGTAAACCCTAATTTATACTTGGGCTCACATTTGCCCCCATGCACGTGAGTCACGCCTTCGAAGTGATCATCGTGCAAAAATACTTGTTGTATTTGAATCCTGTTCAAATTTCAGAATGATCCGCGGAGCTCGATGTTGCAAATCTCAAAAAACCAAAATCTTATGAGAGGAAAACCCTAAGGGAGCTCTCGCAAGATATATTGGAAATTATTTATCAAATTTGTTTTCAAATCTTGCTAAATTAAATCTGAAAACTTGGCAAGCAGGGGATTAGTTGCAACAGTTAATAATATATCTTGATTATTCAAAAATATGGAAATAAAGATACATTATAAATATATTTACTACAAATTTTTTAATAAATAAACCTACTGATATAACGTAGCATGTGATTATAATAAATATTTAATATAAATAGCATGCGATCAAAATATATATATAACGCAGCATGTTATTTGGAAATAAAAATTATATATATAAATAAATAAAGATGCATAGTCAGTATTATATATATATATATATATATATATATATTTATTTATTTTTAATCATGATCCATAGGTTTTTTGCAGTATTACGTTACTCATAATTAAATAATAAGTACATGCATCATTTATATATATATATATATATATATATATATATATATATATATATATATTTCTTTAGCAATCCGAACCAGATGATAAGAAGTTTGGGAAAAAAAACTTCTTGACCAATAATTAGAGTTCTAAAACAAAACAATTTCGCATAGATTGATTCACGTATAGTCACAAGTTTAATAGGATACATGCTTTGTGTTTCATGATTATATGTGTATATATAGAAAGAAAAGGCTGAGTTTCTTCTTCGTGGTTGACAAGATAATACAATATTAGTAGTATTGTATTGAAGAGAAGCTTCAAGAAACTAATCCAGAGAGAAAAAAAAAGTTTTGTTCGTCTTGCCGATCATCACTTCATTAATTTTATTAAGAATCTCCTTGCAGCAATATTGGTAATCATATTTGGATTCTCTCTAAATTATTGGTCTCAATACATAAAATTCATGTCTCTCATAGTTATTTATATTTTCATAAAATTCCTCCTGTTTTCGCTATTAACTCGCTGGAATATTGTAGTGTTTTCTCAATTAAGGCATAACAATATTAATTAATTGGAGAACAGGATCTGACTTGAGTTATGACTCGATCACAAGATAAGTCAGGAGCTATGAAACCTATGTGCTAGCCCACTGCATTACTCCCCTTCATGTAATCAACATCAAGTAATCAACATCACCATGGGCAAATTGATTTCGAAGATTTAAAACTTAATTGTTTGGGATTTTTTTTTCTTTCAACTTAGAAGATCAATGGATCTGCAATTGTATAATATATATAATTAATTATTACTGTGACGCCCCCAAATCCACGTTCCTTCGAAACCTCGGATTCGGTGCAGTCACGATACTACTAACGCCAAACAATTATATCTTTTATTTATTACTAAAAGAATACATCTTTACTTATTACAATTTAGAATATAAATTCTATTTATATCCAAGATCTCATCTTTACACCATGTTCGATGTTACTAAAATGCGGAATAATTTAAACTTTTTCAATCCTCCTTGAATAAAATCTTTTATTGATTTCATAACTTGAATCAATTACAACCCTTGAATCAATTATAAAATATGATTCCTTCTTATCTGAGTTATCGTATAAGTATTTACAACTCAACTCGATATCCTCTATGTATTATCTAATACATCTTTATAGTACGACAAGCATTAAACCTCGTAAACAAATATCAAGTACAACTACTAGAACCTAGACATGGTTCGAGTAATAATCTAATCAGTATTCTTCGTTGTGATACTATCTATCTTTATCAATCAAGAAGCACAAAGTCTTTATCGTAAGTCCTTAACCTGTAAAAGTGGTTATTTGCAAGAGTGAGCTCAACAGCTCAGCAATTCTAACAGTTTTCATGCATCACATAGCATACAACATTATACTCAATTCATGCATTTATAAATAATTTATATTTACTACGCATGTTACTTTTCACATAACAAGTATATCATCAAAGATCAACTTTCAATCTCATTTATATCTCATATACAATTCATATATAAGTTCACATTATCACAACATAATATAATTCAACTAACAGTTATTGAATTCATATATCAAATAGGAACTGAAAGACTTGCCTGATTCGTAGTTTAACAACTACGACTTAACTGCTTAAAGCTATCTGCACTTCATGTATTCCTACACAGTTATATAATCATGGATTTACATCCATCAGTCATACATTTCATATGCTCCTAATAGAATAACAATTCGTATATCGTTTTCTAATCTTGATTTCGTTTCACTCTATCTTAGGATAACCACGATGTTACAACATCATACCTTCATACTTATTCTATAGAAACCATTCTATTTCGGTCCTTAGGGTCCTTAAGGAAAATAACTTAGGACCAGACAGTTAACAAACTGTTCTTCGCAGCTCTGCAACACGGCGCGGCCGCGCGGCAATTAAGCTTGGGAGTGGCGCGGCCGCGCGACTCCCTGCCAGAACCAGAACTTTGATTTCATAAACTTAGTTTGGTCCTAACATATCATGCATTCTGATATATATTATACACACACATTAAGTAGGCATGCTCGTGCTTATACTACACATGTATACTTAATCACATAGTCTATGCTTTTGAAATTCATTTTCTCGAATATGCGTGCATAGGTGAAATCCATGTTTCATCACATGATGCTTATGTCAACATGTCTATAGGCATAATGAATCCTAATATACATGCTCGTGTGATCATAATGTAACTCACTCCGTGTTTGATGCTATCATCTTACACATTCTAAACATTTCATAAAAATCGCTTTAAGTCAACAAAGGTAACTAAGTATATGCAAAGTACCTTGTAGTCATGATTCTCATGTATTAGAACACATATATATGTCATCTATACATGCTCAATGATCAGAACGTGGACATCCTATATATATGTCCAAAAACTCTAAGTTTGTCTTTTGAAATCATTTTAAATTTAAACAATGTGTTCTAGTGTATGCTCAATACCTTCGACTCACATATCATGCATATCTAAACCATATAATCATGCTTAAAAAGTCAGAATATAAACATGACTTATATACGCCAAAATTCATTTATAAAACCTTAAGTTTTCATTAAAAACTCCACTACAACAAGGTATAATTGTTTACTATTAGCCAAGGTAATTAATCAACAACTACCTTCATACCCATTGATACACATAACCAAGACACTTACACATGTCTCAAAAGTCTGACTCAAAGAACACAAAATTCGTCAAGTCTCATTTTCAAAACTTTACGTTTTCTTTTAGGAAATTATGTTAAACCAACTAATACAACTCACTATGTGCATGACAATCTTAGTACACATGTCAGACCCCTTTATGCAATTATTAGAGTCTAACTAGTATACTTAACCAACTAGAAAACACAAAATCACCAAGAGTTTCTGCAGAGGGCGCGGCCGCGCCCCATTTGTACTAGGGAGACGCACGGCCGCGCGTCCCCGTTTCCAGACCAGAAACTTTACTGCTAAAACAGAGCTTCAACTAATCCTTTTCTTACTTCATGTAACAAGCTTGAAAGCCATCATATTGTATTTATAACATATATTTAGACTCTACTTAACATGTTAACATCATCTTACATATCAATTCTCCACTAATTCATGAAATCTCTTATGAATTTATAAACTCACAACTAAGAATTTAAAGTAAGAGTTATAACTCTTGGTGCTTTGAATTACTAAGCTTGCTTCCCAAAATCAGTTTTCTCACATAACTCTCATCACCATATTCTCTATATCAACTTAGCAATTATTTAGCAACTTCAATTTGTGAATATGAAGCTTCAATTTATAGAGAATTTATGGACCAAATTTGGTTCTTGCACATTGAATCAAACCAATGGGTTGATCAAAGACATGGAGGTTAACAAGAGGTTAGTAAGGAGTTGGTGAAATCCATCATCAATCCCACACCCCTCACAATCATCACACTCATTGCTAGCTAGGAAGTTGAGAGATGAAGGAGATAGGATAGCCTTAGCCATTCACGTGAATGAGAAAAGGAAGAGAAAGTGGGCACTTAATATGGGACAATGCCACTAAATCTCAGCAACTTGCTTACAATTACCTCATACTAATGTTATATAGTCCACCACTTACCAAGGCTATATCACATTTCATTTTATAAACACATAGGTTATAATATATACATATATACACATTCATACATATAGCTTAGGTTATGAATGAATTGTAAATAAAATCTCTAATTACAATGTATCATATATCATCCATATATATCTCATCTTACCGGATATAATTCTATCGGGTATTATCACATTACATTGTTTCCTTTATTATTAAATTTTATTAATTTAATAATTATTTATAATATATCCATGATATATTATTTTATTGTATACTCATATTTTAAATATACACTACTACATATAATCATGTACCTCATGTACATAGGTTAAGCTAATATTCTAATTGGACTAAATATAATATGGTTGGGTACTATCATCCCACCATTTTCCATAAAATTATTATCACAAATATACTCAAATATTATAATGATAATTAATATCAACCATTCATTTTCTTCTAATACTTCCAATTAAATCCCCTTGATTTAACTTCATTATTTATGCCACACAAGGCATAATTATGTGAACTTAGTACTTAATAGTCCACAAGTTTATAATAATATAATCTCCTAAGATAATATTATACTCAATGTTACATCTTATAATATGTTCATAAAGTAATACCATTACATTACTAATTTACATGTTCTCTATTATAATCAATCTATTACCCTCCTATGGGTAATACCCAATGGTCAAAGAGGAGTTGGTGGCTAACTCCACCAACTACTACTATTCATGGTCCTTCCTCATCATTACACCTTATAACATGCTCATGGTGTAATTACATTTCTTATTATATGCTTTCTTAGCAACAATGTAGTAATTGAATTAACAAACTCTACACACCAATGTATTGCATCTATTCATTATCAAGCTATTATTCTCCTATGGTTATTACCCAAAGGGCAAAAGGGAAGTTGGTGGCTAACTCCCACCAACTACCACTATTCATGTACCCTAACCACTTGATTGACCATTATTGTTCTCACATGGACTAATTTGCAAGCTTATATCTAATAACTTAATGTTATTACCATATGGTATGATAGGGTCACACATACACCCAATCATATAATCCATGTACATTTGACAATACCGAATATATTTTAATTGAGTAGTGTCACACCCCATTATTGTAACTTTATTATTACACTTAATCATATAGTTTCCTATATTATATAGTTTTCTTGAAGTGTCACACTTCATTCCATATTATATAGATGTATCTACTATATAACTTATAATTACACAACATTGCACATAGGAATTTATTCACATAATAATAATAATTAATTCCATTAATTATTCATTCATTAATTTATTTAATGAATATTTATTCCACCACTTTGCCACACTAGGTGTGACACCCCCAAATCCGGTATCTTAATTTCTACAGGATTTGGTGTTCACTGTTCCAATATCATACAACTATCTACCCATAAATAATGAAATTCATTTATTAGATAAATAAATCATCATCTTACATCATCTGAAATAAAAATACATCATAAATCCGAGGTTATACTTAACCTTAAATCTCTTTTGCGGAAACGTAAATAAATAAGTCTTAAATCATCACACATAAATCTTAAACTATAACATTATTCATGACAACACAAATCTTCATCACTTGTTAGCTTTTCCTTTGCCCTTGCTACTAGAAGGTACATCACTTCGTTCATTATTAGCTGCAATGTTATTATGAAAGAGTGAGCACGGATGCCCGCAAGTATAAAAATATGACAGAATAATAACATGCGAGTGAAAGAATTCTGAATAACAGAAAGCTCAACATTTGAATCAAGAATATTAACCAAGAGTCAAATTACTTCTCAACTTTTGAATCAAGAATATTAGTCAAGAGTCAAATTACTTCTCAACTTTTGAATCAAGAATATTAGTCAAGAGTCAAATTACTTCTCAACTTTTGAATCAAGAATATTAGTCAAGAGTCAAATTACTTGTCAACTTTTGAATCAAGAATATTAGTCAAGAGTCAAATTACTTCTGAGGGTCATTAAGACCTTGAACCGAGTCTTAGGTTGTCAAGTATATTAACCTTTCCAACCTTTAAAAGTCACAAGACTATAGACTTTACTTCTCGTACTTAGGGAGATCAGCCCTTCGTACTGATACTGTGCACACTATCTTAACGCTTTAAGCATCTTCATTAATTCCCTATATTAGGGTTGTTCATCTCAGTTTGACATCAGAATCCGCACCAAATAAAGTTGGTTTGGATAACTCAATAAATGATATTTAAATTGAATATTAACTTCTCAAGGTATACAATCGAATAAGTATTGTACACTTAAATGATACTTTTAAAAGAATCATGGCATCTCATATGAAATTCTAAACTTGGATATTCAAGAGTAAGAATTTGCTCAACAATAGTAATTAAGCATAGCAATTGCTTAATTTAAAGAGTTTAGTTTAGGAAACTTGCCAAACAATAATAATAAGTTAGGGATAGAAAACTTGCTCAAATATAAAGATTTGAGTTTAGGAAACTTGCCTCGTGCGCAAGCTACAATTATTACTCACTTCTTTAATTACTCTTACCTATCAATACATTCACAATATCAATTAATCACAAGTTCGATATGATGATTGATTTACAATAGTATTCTTCAAACTCATTATTAGGTTTTCAAATAATGGTTTACGTCGATTAATTAACTTGTTAATTAATCACGTATCTTAAGTTATTAACTTGTATTAATAACTAATTACATACATAACATGTCATCATGTTAATTAAATTTAAAATAATGTCTTAATGTTTATAACACATTATTTAACCTTTACAAATAATAGTTTAAGTCATGTAATTAATTTATTAATTAATTACATAACATAAATTATTAAACTCATATCAATATTTTATTATATTTATACAACATGTGTTCATGTTCATTAGACTCAAAACACATTTCAAAATTTTCCAACACTTAGCAATTTTTTTCAAAATTTTCGGACAGGCGCGGCCGCGCGCCATTTAGCCTTGCACCCGGCGCGGCCGCGCGGCTGCGGAAACTCAGAATCTGAAGTTCGCGAACGAACACAGAATTTGGCCATTTTCTCCAATTTTACACCAATATAATGATTTGTAGTATTACTCATGAAGTATAAACTTCATAGGAACATTATATAACACTTCTAACACATTCTTAACATTTTAACACATAAAATTATACGAATTAACATCATCAAATTAACTGTTCTTCATAACTTTCAAGAGTTTAATGAAGAACATAAAAATCTCCTTACGGATTCGTTACTACACCGAATCCATTCATTTCAATTCCATTTTCTTTGTTTTAACATATATAATCATATTCATGTATCAATTTAAATATAAACATATGATTCAATCATTAATTTAACCCATGTGGGTTATTCACCCATATTCAATACTCTGTAATTTCATCAAACCCATTTATTAACAAAGTTATTTGGTGTGATCAGTGTAAATCATGGATACATGATCCAACACATAATACTAACATATACGGTCACATATATAATAACCTCACACTTTAATTTCCCAAAAATAAGTACTGACAGAGAAATTTTTACAACATCGTAGAAAACTCTGTAACTTTTCGAAAAAAACCAATTAAGGCCAAATTATATAAAATTGATTACTTTAAAACATGTATATACGTTAGAAAACATGTTATAATTACATACCCATATAGATAAAGCCATATCATAACCCAATTGGAAAACCCAATTTTTCACAGACTTTAGAATACGTATGTGAAAAACTTTAATTTTGAAAACATAAAGAAGAATTACCCTTTAGTTAGTTTGAAGATAATCAATTGATAACAACACAATGATCTCTCAAGTCTTCTTTTCTCAATTTCTCTCAATGCCTTCTTCTTTTCTCTCTGATTTCTCTCTCAAATTTCTCTAACTTTTCTCTGATAATGACTTAGAATAACGAATATACGTATTATATAAGTATCCGTTGTATTAACAACGGATAAACTTTTCCTAAAGCCCTGTTTGCCTTCCTCTTCTTTTCTTTCCCCATTTATTTTAATAAACTAATTTACTATATAGTTAATTGTCACCTTACTTATTGATTAATTAATTTTATTTAAATCAATTAAATAAAATAAGATAATTCACATTAAATCACATTGTCACATAATTAATATTTTTATTTATTAATTATGTCAATTCATTAACTCATTAATTAATTATTAAATTAATTAAAGTAACATATGCTTATTTAATTAATTCAATTAATCAAATAAACTCAATTAATTAAATACTTTGAACTATTAAATCACTACATATTAATTTAATTAATGTCACACATATAATTAAATTAATCTACCACAAATTCATGAATTAATTATTTAATTCAATAATTAAATCATTAAAAATATTTATTTATCTCCATAAATATTCAATATCTTTACAAAATTCTCGTTCGTCACATCTTTCCCCCCTTAAAAGGATTCTGTCCTCAGAATCGCTGTTCGATTAATAATTTCGTCCCATCACATTCTCATAACCAAAATATTTATTTATTTCAATAAATATTCAAACAACTTTGCAAAACTCTCGTTTGTCACATCTTTCCCCCCTTAAAATGATTCTGTCCCCAGAATCACGTTCACCTATTCAAGAAAATAAGTGTGGATAATTCTTCATCATATTCTCTTCGAGTTCCCACGTAGCTTCTTCAGCGTTGTGGTTCCTCCAAATTACCTTAACAGAAGGTATTACTTTGTTCCTGAGAACTTGCTCTTTCCTGTCAACTATCTGAACAGGAACTTCTTGGTATGATAAATCTTTCTCAAATTGTAGGGGTTCATATTCTATCACATGTTTGTAATCGGGTTTATAACGTCGTAATACCGACACATGGAAAACATTATGGACATGCTCCAGTGCCGGAGGTAAAGCTACCTCATAGGCTACTTCTCTAATTCTTCGGAGTACCTCAAAGGGTCCAATGAACCTTGGGCTCAATTTTCCCTTCTTACCAAATCTGATCTTTCCCTTCCAAGGAGAGACCTTCAAAAATACAAAACTACCCGATTCAAACTCTACATTCTTGCGGTGTGGATCGGCGTATTTCTTCTGCCTATCCTGAGCCGCTACTAATCTTGTCCGAATTACTTTAACTATTTCTGCCGTTTGTTGGACTAACTCTGGTCCTAGCAATTGTCTTTCACCAACTTCATCCCAATACAGTGGGGTTCTGCACTTTCTACAGTACAACGCTTCGTAAGGCGGCATACCAATACTAGCGTGGTAACTATTATTATAACCAAATTCTACAAGCGGCAAATGATCATCCCAATTGCCTTTAAAATCCATTATGCATGCTCTAAGCATATCCTCTAATGTTTGGATCGTTCTTTCACTTTGTCCGTCAGTCTGAGGGTGATAAGCGGTGCTTATCCTCAACTGTGTTCCCATGCATTCTTGTAGTCGCTTCTAGAAATTCGATGTGAAGCGCGGATCACGGTCAGAAATAATTGAAACTGGCACCCCGTGCCTCGAAACAATCTCTTTTACATATAACTTAGCCAATTGTTCTAGGTTAAATCTGATTTTGATTGGAAGAAAGTGTGCGGATTTCGTTAATCGGTCGACGATAACCCATACTGCATCATAGCCTTTCTGGGTCGTCGGAAGGCCAACAACAAAATCCATTGTAATATGTTCCCATTTCCATTCTGGGATTTCTAAAGGTTGTAACAAACCACTTGGTCTTTGGTGTTCTGCCTTGACCCTTTGGCAAGTCAGACACTTGGCAACACAATCGGCAACGTCCCTCTTCAAATTTGGCCACCAAAAGTGTTGTCGTAAATCCTGATACATCTTGGCACTTCCGGGGTGAATGGAATACCTCGAACTATGAGCCTCGCTCAGAATGTCCTCCTTGATTTCTGGTATTGGCGGTACCCAAACTCTACTTTCAAATCTCAAAAATCCTTCGCTATCCATTTTAAATCTAAGTTCAGTCCCTTCAGATATCTTTCTCTTTACTTCCTCACATTCCTTATCCAGGATTTGTGCTTCCTTAATCTTATCCAATAAAGTTGTACCAGCTTGCAGGTGGAACAGTTTCTCGTCAGTCTCCATTGGACATCCTACTTCCAATTCCAGCTTTTCCATTGCTAAAATCAATTCTTCCTGTGCTGTCAGCATCAGCAACTTTTCTCGACCCTTTCTGCTTAAGGCGTCGGCTACAACATTCGCTTTTCCTGGGTGGTATAAGATATCACAATCATAATCCTTTATTAACTCCAGCCACCGTCTTTGGCGCATATTCAAGTCTTTCTGTGTGAAAATATACTTCAGACTCTTATGGTCTGTATATATTTCACACTTTTCCCCATAGAGATAGTGTCTCCAAATCTTTAAAGCGAATACCACCGCAGCCAATTCCAAATCATGGGTTGGATATCCCTTCTCGTAATCTTTTAGTTGTCGTGACGCATACGCAATGACTCTGCCGTTTTGCATAAGCACACAGCCTAGCCCTTTATGCGATGCATCACTATATACCACAAAATTTCCTGTGTCATCCGGAAGGGACAACACAGGTGCTGTACTTAACCTTCTCTTAAGTTCTTGAAAACTTTCCTGACACTTCTCCGTCCAAACGAATTTCACAACTTTCCTAGTCAAATTCGTTAATGGAGTGGCGATCTTGGAAAAATCCTGAATAAATTTTCTATAGTAACCAGCTAATCCAAGAAAACTTCTTACTTCCGACGGTGTTTTCGGCTGATCCCAATTCATCACCGCTTCGACTTTGGAGGGATCCACCGAAATTTCGTCCTTATCAATCACATGTCCGAGAAATTGCACCCTTTCAATCCAGAATTCACACTTTGAGAATTTGGCATACAACTTCTCTCTTCTTAATACTTCTAACGTCAACTTCAAATGCTCAACATGTTCTTCCTTGGTCTTAGAATAGACCAATATATCATCAATAAAAACCACTACGAATTTGTCCAGAAACGGCTTGAACACTCCATTCATTAGGCCCATAAATGCTGCAGGCGCATTTGTTAGACCAAATGACATAACCAAAAATTCGTAGTGACCATATCGTGTCCTAAACGCTGTCTTTGGGACATCTTCGGGCCTCACCTTCAACTGATGATAACCACTTCTCAGGTCTATCTTCGAGAAATATCTCGCTCCTTTTAATTGATCAAACAGATCATCAATCCTTGGCAACGGATACCTATTCTTAGTGGTAACCTTGTTCAATTCTCTATAGTCAATGCAGAGTCGCATCATTCCATCCTTCTTCTTAACAAATAATACCGGCGCTCCCCACGGTGATACGCTCGGTTGAATATATTTCTTGTCCAACAACTCTTGTAGCTGTACCATCAATTCTTTCATTTCTACCGGAGCCATTCGGTACGGTGCTTTCGATATTGGAGCCGTTCCTGGCACCAAATCGATAACAAAATCTACTTCCCTGTCAGGCGGAAGTCCTGGCAGATCATCCGGGAAAACATCCACGAAGTCTCTTACGACTGGTATTTCTTCTAACTTTGAATTCTCTTTACGACTATCTACTATGTAGGCTAAATACCCCCACACAGCCTTGTCTTAATAACTTCCTGGCCTGC
This sequence comes from Panax stipuleanatus, assembly GCA_020205555.1. NCBI lineage: Eukaryota > Viridiplantae > Streptophyta > Magnoliopsida > Apiales > Araliaceae > Panax > Panax stipuleanatus. The sequence continues at coordinate 137,626,300 of CM035115.1, read as the reverse complement.
ATCATCGTCAGACAACTCGCTTGTCTAGGCGATTTGCTGCCATAAAACACAACCTTTGATGGAGTCATAAGGTTAATACATTTCTTCTGGCAATCAATTACGGCTCCATAATTGAATAGCCAATCCATTCCCAGGATAACGTCAAATTCCCCAAGTTTAATCGGGATAAGATCTACATTCATAACGTTACCCTTAATATCCACTCTACAGTTCTTGTGTATATACTTAACAGGAATTACTTCCTTGTTCGCAATCTCTATGTTCATAGGGATTTCCAATTCGTCTTTAAGCAATTCTAAATTCTTTGCAAAGTCATCGGATATAAATGAACAAGTAGCACCCGAATCAAATAAAACATAAGCATTGACTTTATTGATCGGAATGATACCTGACACCACATCACGAGACTGCACAGCGTCTTGTACGGTCATGTTAAATGTCCTTGCAGTTGGTCGGTTTGTTGAAGTCGGTCCGGTAATGGTAAGAGGATTTCCACTATTATTTCCCTTATGTCCACCTGACCCTGCCCCTCCAAATGCCTTCTTTGGACAGTCTCTAGCCAAGTGATCCTTTGACCCACATGTATAGCAGGCGCTCTTCTTAGGGTTAGGGCAGTTAGGTGCTATGTGGCCTTCCTGACCACAGTTATAACAAACTCTTTTTCCTTTCATGCAGACTCCCAAGTGAGTCTTCCCACAGGTTGGGCATGGTTCTAACTTTTTCTTCTGACTACCTTGCTGACTTACAGACGACGGGTTGTCATTCCATTTTCGTTTATGATTATTAATTCCCCCTGTGTGATTGCCACTAGCCTTATTGTTTCCTTCACTATCATTCTTCTTCTTCTTTTGATCCTGATTGTACTTAGACACCGCTTCGCTTCCACCTTCAGCGAGAATTGCCTTCTCTAGAACTCCAGCAAAAGTGTTCAATTGAAACATCGACACCTTGCTATACAACCAGGGTTTCAGTCCCTGTTCAAAATGCCTTGCCTTTCTTTCGTCAGTATGCACCTGATATTGGGCAAACCTAGACAATTCGTTAAACTTTGCCGCGTAGTCGGGCACAGACATATTCCCCTGCTTCAACTCCAGAAACTGCACCTCCATTTGATTCTTGGAGCTGGTCGGGAAATACATCTCGAAAAACATTTCTTTAAACCTTTCCCAGGTTATTACACCTTCTCCTCCCCTGATCTTATTTGCCTGCCACCAATAGCTGGCTTCTGATTTTAACATAAATGTCGCGTAGGCGGTCTTCTGGTCCTCCCTAACACGGGCGACCTCAAAAATTTTCTCCATTTCCATAACCCAAGTCTGAGCTTCTATCGGGTTCTTGGAACCCTTAAAATCTGGCGGTCCCACTGCCTTAAAGTCTTTAAATGAGGTGTTTGGTGGAGCTTGAGGCTGATTGTTCATCGCTCCAGCCAACAGATTTACCAACTGCTGAACGGGGTTCGCATTGGCATCATTGTTGTTATTGGTTGATCCCTCTTGGGCTTGTCGACGATTTTGTCTCCTTCTTGGCGGCATATTTCCTTTTAAGAATATATGCTCATTAGATCTTTATTAAATCACTTAAATATTTAAGAATTAACTCAAATATTTAACATAACCACTTTAACTACTCTTTTCTTTTCAAATAACCTTTGATATTTTATTTAAATCAAAAGTTTTAAACATAGTACTATAGCATCTCTGCCATTTACTTCAACTATCCCAAGATAAAGAATCTTCAGGATTTAGTTTCTCAAAATATTCCTTTGTTTTTTTTAATCACATCGGAATTTACATTAACTACTCCAAAGAGTATCACATAATGTTAAATACTTTAACATGCTCACTTAACCCATATCATCTTAAACAACTTTATTATTTTATTAAAACCAAAAGCTTTTAATACAATACGATAGCATTTCTGCCATGTACATCAACTATCCTGAAATAAAGTTTCTACAGGACTTACATTATCACAATATTCCTTTGTTTATAATTACATTGGAATTTACATTATTTACGATTGTTTAAACGTTAACAATATCATATTATCCTATCACGGCCTACTAAGGCGTCGGACAGCTTCACTATGTTCCTCCTCTATAATGCGGGACATAGTCCTGCGATCTAACATATACCCAGGCAGTCCCTCGAACTGAATTGGATATCTCATAACTCGGTCCTGGGCCTCATCCATTGCCCTCAGAAACGTGTAGCACGTCTCTGCAACCTTAACTCTCTTCGCACGCGCATCATCCTCTGCTAGATCTGCACGTCGTGCATTTCTCACCCAAGCTTCTTCCACTATGGCGAGTCTTTCAGATTTCTCTTTCAACTCATTCTTTAACTTTTCTATCTCCTCTGTCTTCTGCTCACTTTGGCCCTTCTCATGAACCAAATCCCACTCCACATTGCCAAGACGGGTGTGGAGTGTCTCAATCTCACCACCCTGAGCAACTGACTGCTCCCTCAACTCCTGAATTGTATCTCGTAACTCTACATTGCGATCATACAATAAATCATACATATCAGCACTGACAGAGTTCGGTGGGAACTCCTCAAGGTCTTCCTCCTCCTCTTCCTCTTCAGGGTCTTCTTCTTCCTCCTCCTCGGCTGCGCCAGCCGGGATCTCAACCTCCTCAGGGTCCTCCTCTGAGTCAATCTCTGGCTCATGCTCCTGACCAAAATCTGGATTTACAGGAGATGGCTCTGGCTGTACTAACTGCTCCCAGACAGTGTATATGTCCCGGGGCTCCTCATCTCTAGTCTCTAGGGGTACAACATCCCTGGACTGACTAGCTCCTCCAGTATCTGACATCCTGACAAAATAAGTTTTAAGTCTTAGTTTTTACGTGATGTTAATCAATACTCTAACAAGTATGAACACATAAGCACATAGCACATAAGGTAATTTTATTATCTTTCTTAGAACTCAATCAGAGTTGTCATTACTATCTTCATGAAGGCTACTATCCTAAGGTTTTCCCCCCACCTAAGGTTCATAACCTACGGCTTTGATACCAACTTGTGACACCCCCAAATCCGGTATCTTAATTTCTACAGGATTTGGTGTTCACTGTTCCAATATCATACAACTATCTACCCATAAATAATGAAATTCATTTATTAGATAAATAAATCATCATCTTACATCATCTGAAATAAAAATACATCATAAATCCGAGGTTATACTTAACCTTAAATCTCTTTTGCGGAAACGTAAATAAATAAGTCTTAAATCATCACACATAAATCTTAAACTATAACATTATTCATGACAACACAAATCTTCATCACTTGTTAGCTTTTCCTTTGCCCTTGCTACTAGAAGGTACATCACTTCGTTCATTATTAGCTGCAATGTTATTATGCAAGAGTGAGCACGGATGCCCGCAAGTATAAAAATATGACAGAATAATAACATGCGAGTGAAAGAATTCTGAATAACAGAAAGCTCAACATTTGAATCAAGAATATTAACCAAGAGTCAAATTACTTCTCAACTTTTGAATCAAGAATATTAGTCAAGAGTCAAATTACTTCTCAACTTTTGAATCAAGAATATTAGTCAAGAGTCAAATTACTTCTCAACTTTTGAATCAAGAATATTAGTCAAGAGTCAAATTACTTGTCAACTTTTGAATCAAGAATATTAGTCAAGAGTCAAATTACTTCTGAGGGTCATTAAGACCTTGAACCGAGTCTTAGGTTGTCAAGTATATTAACCTTTCCAACCTTTAACAGTCACAAGACTATAGACTTTACTTCTCGTACTTAGGGAGATCAGCCCTTCGTACTGATACTGTGCACACTATCTTAACGCTTTAAGCATCTTCATTAATTCCCTATATTAGGGTTGTTCATCTCAGTTTGACATCAGAATCCGCACCAAATAAAGTTGGTTTGGATAACTCAATAAATGATATTCAAATTGAATATTAACTTCTCAAGGTATACAATCGAATAAGTATTGTACACTTAAATGATACTTTTAAAAGAATCATGGCATCTCATATGAAATTCTAAACTTGGATATTCAAGAGTAAGAATTTACTCAACAATAGTAATTAAGCATAGCAATTGCTTAATTTAAAGAGTTTAGTTTAGGAAACTTGCCAAACAATAATAATAAGTTAGGGATAGAAAACTTGCTCAAATATAAAGATTTGAGTTTAGGAAACTTGCCTCGTGCGCAAGCTACAATTATTACTCACTTCTTTAATTACTCTTACCTATCAATACATTCACAATATCAATTAATCACAAGTTCGATATGATGATTGATTTACAATAGTATTCTTCAAACTCATTATTAGGTTTTCAAATAATGGTTTACGTCGATTAATTAACTTGTTAATTAATCACGTATCTTAAGTTATTAACTTGTATTAATAACTAATTACATACATAACATGTCATCATGTTAATTAAATTTAAAATAATGTCTTAATGTTTATAACACATTATTTAACCTTTACAAATAATAGTTTAAGTCATGTAATTAATTTATTAATTAATTACATAACATAAATTATTAAACTCATATCAATATTTTATTATATTTATACAACATGTGTTCATGTTCATTAGACTCAAAACACATTTCAAAATTTTCCAACACTTAGCAATTTTTTTCAAAATTTTCGGACAGGCGCGGCCGCGCGCCGTTTAGCCTTGCACCCGGCGCGGCCGCGCGGCTGCGGAAACTCAGAATCTGAAGTTCGCGAACGAACACAGAATTTGGCCATTTTCTCCAATTTTACACCAATATAATGATTTGTAGTGTTACTCATGAAGTATAAACTTCATAGGAACATTATATAACATTTCTAACACATTCTTAACATTTTAACACATAAAATTATACGAATTAACATCATCAAATTAACTGTTCTTCATAACTTTCAAGAGTTTAATGAAGAACATAAAAATCTCTTTACGGATTCGTTACTACACCGAATCCATTCATTTCAATTCCATTTTCTTTGTTTTAACATATATAATCATATTCATGTATCAATTTAAATATAAACATATGATTCAATCATTAATTTAACCCATATGGGTTATTCACCCATATTCAATACTCTGTAATTTCATCAAACCCATTTATTAACAAAGTTATTTGGTGTGATCAGTGTAAATCATGGATACATGATCCAACACATAATACTAACATATACGGTCACATATATAATAACCTCACACTTTAATTTCCCAAAAATAAGTACTGACAGAGAAATTTTTACAACATCTTAGAAAACTCTGTAACTTTTCGAAAAAAACCAATTAAGGCCAAATTATATAAAATTGATTACTTTAAAACATGTATATACGTTAGAAAACATGTTATAATTACATACCCATATAGATAAAGCCATATCATAACCCAATTGGAAAATCCAATTTTTCACAGACTTTAGAATACGTATGTGAAAAACTTTAATTTTGAAAACATAAAGAAGAATTACCCTTTAGTTAGTTTGAAGATAATCAATTGATAACAACACAATGATCTCTCAAGTCTTCTTTTCTCAATTTCTCTCAATGCCTTCTTCTTTTCTCTCTGATTTCTCTCTCAAATTTCTCTAACTTTTCTCTGATAATGACTTAGAATAACGAATATACGTATTATATAAGTATCCGTTGTATTAACAACGGATAAACTTCTCCTAAAGCCCTGTTTGCCTTCCTCTTCTTTTCTTTCCCCATTTATTTTAATAAACTAATTTACTATATAGTTAATTGTCACCTTACTTATTGATTAATTAATTTTATTTAAATAAATTAAATAAAATAAGATAATTCACATTAAATCACATTGTCACATAATTAATATTTTTATTTATTAATTATGTCAATTCATTAACTCATTAATTAATTATTAAATTAATTAAAGTAACATATGTTTATTTAATTAATTCAATTAATCAAATAAACTCAATTAATTAAATACTTTGAACTATTAAATCACTACATATTAATTTAATTAATGTCACACATATAATTAAATTAATCTACCACAAATTCATGAATTAATTATTTAATTCAATAATTAAATCATTAAAAATATTTATTTATCTCCATAAATATTCAATATCTTTACAAAATTCTCGTTCGTCACACTAGGCATATCTCACAAGCTTACCTTAAGCTTATTATCACTCCCATCACACTTTAATATTCTTTTAATATAAGGTTTGTGTGACACATGCACTTTAATGCTAAATTATTTAGCTACCTTGAACAATTATATGTATAACCTTTACACTAGAATAATTAATATTTACTCTATTAATTATTATAAAATCTACGATAAAATAATAACTTAAGTTATTTAATATATTGAAATAACTTAGTTTTCTTTCATTAATAAACTTTCTTGAAAATACATTAGGAATTATGTATTTTGCCATAACATAAAATATTATGTTTTCTCCAAATAAAGATATTCATTGTTAAAAAATAATTTACTTATTGTCTCAAGATATTATTCTTAATATAATATCTACTAAAATAATTACATGTATGGCACATGTACATACATTATATATAGAAAATAGGTAATAAGTTTATTTTCTATTATAATAAATCGTTTCCATCAATTGAATTACATATAGCAAATACGTTTTAATATATTTACTATATTAACCAAACACACCTTATACAAAAACATATAAGGTAATATTATTATTCAAAAATAACATTTCCTCCTTTTATTAAAATAATTCAATATTAGAATTTATTTTAATATCCTTTATAATAATTATTTCTCTTTCTTTTCTATAAATTGTTCCCAAAACAATTTCTTCAAATATTTATTTAAAGACATAATGATTTTCATTTCTCTTTAATAACGTATATATATCTATTAACGTTATTTGTACATTAGACTTTCACACATATTACCATTCTAAGTAATATATAGAAGGTACTAATTATAATCATATATTCAACATATATATTAATTCACTCCTTTACTTAAGTAAATCAAACCTTGTACCATATTACCTTAGTTAATTAAGGTTCAATATTCACATTATATTATTCCATAATATAACTCTCAACTTAAATTAACCAATATTTATTCTTATTAGTTAATTCCTAACTCATGCTTCACTATCCAAACCTATTCACGGATAGCTTAAGTGCTATTAATAACTTATATTATAAACATACGAGTTATTAGTACACATACACAATAATATGGTGATTATACATTAAGGATATTTAATGTCACCAACTTACTATGATAAAATAATTTTATAAATTATTTAATATCGATAGGAATTTATCCACCTCCTTTACCTCAATTGAATCGTCTCTAAAATAAATAACAAATATATATTAATAATATATTCATTAATCACAAAAACACATATTACATAGTCCATATTACCCTATGTAATATAATACCACATACCTCATATCACATATATATCTTTTTATTCGAACCCATCTCACGGTTTAAGAATTTTATTTATTAAATCCTTATTTAATAATATCTGAAAATTCGGGTTCTTACAATTACAATTACATATATGAATATATATATTAATTATTATTATTATTATTATTATTATTATTACTATTATTATTATTTTAGGTAATTGCAGGCTCTCTTTTTTTCAACTTCGAATATTAAAGAAAGACTTATTTTTAATGAACTTCAAGAGGCACTTCATTCCGATCAATCAAACAGCGAACCAAGAAAGGAAGCAAGGTACCATAATTGGACCATCCTGGGTAGGCGAACCCTAGTAGGGGCTGAATCCCAGGATGGCTGAACCTTAGGAGGACGAATCTCAATGTTGTCGAATCCCAAGGTGACCGAAAACTAGAGGGTTTTCCGTCGTTTGCTAATTTTTGTTCTTTCTTCTTTTCAGGTGTTCTTAATCTCTCCTTTTCTGGGATAAGTCTTCTTATTCGAGCCTAGACTTTTTTCGCGTCGGACATTGTCAAAATGAGATTGTTTTCAAAGCGACCTCATTTGTTCGGGATTCACTATTTCTCTTTTACCAAGGTAATCACTTAATTTCGATTGCTTTCATCTCCTTTTTCTTATTTTATAGAATTCTCATGTCAAATCCCCCTCGTTGTAGGCTAATTCTGACGAACGTTCTGCATACCCAAAAACTACTAAGGAAGTCCCCTTCGTAAGCGAGTGGGGAAAAGCTCCATTCTTTGGGTCTTTTGACGTTTTCTGGGAACAAACAAAGAATTATGATCGTGCAGCTTTTCCTCCACCTGACAAAGGGGGCATATTTCTATATGCAGCAGCTGGTGAAAGTGAGGACAACTTTCCCTGCTCTACTCAAATTCTCTGCATGTGCATCAAAAAACAAGAATACCCTTTCAACCCCGTTTGCTTCCTGTCCGACTCATCTAGTCGCCTTCCGGGATGGCAACATTGGACCGATGATATCCTTGGGAATTCCGATTATGTGAAGATACTGGACAAAGCTGGGATCTTGCGTTGTATTTAGCTATGTAGTGATCTTTGTATCCAACAGGACTATGATGCCCTTACCTTATTAATTTCACGTCGGTGTTCTTCTACATGTACATTTGTCACACGCTTGGGGGGAGTTCACTCCTACTTTAGAGGATGTCTATGCCATTTACTAGTAATTCTTTCTTCTATTTTGTACATTCATCCTTATTTTTCTTGGATTATGTAATTATTCTGAACTATACCTTGTAGCCTCCCTGTTGCTGCTTCAGCCTCTTGCGGTCCATCCAGCATATCCCCTAGGGATATCGAATGTGTTTTGTACTTGACAGAAGCCTTCAAGCGGTCTTTCGATTACACCACGAGGTTTCAAGGTGATATAATCCTTTCAGACTTCGAGACCCCTAACCATCCGGAGACTTCTTGGCTATCTTGGGTACGTTATTTCTTTCGGGATTACAATCCTGACCATTGGAATAGTTCTATTTACAGGGAGTCCGTTCTCTCTCTTCTCGAGGAGCCTTATCCTTTTCCTTTGGCTGCTTATCTGGTTATGTGATTATCTCACTTTATCTTCCCCGGGTCACCCATAGACGGTCCCTCGACCCGTATGTTTATCTTAGAGGCTTTGTTATCTCAGGGTTTGGAGATCCCTCTTACTCCTCTCTTCTTGGGGACCTTGTATCGTCGCATGGATGAGACTGTCCTCGCCATAAAAGAATCTGTCGGATGGTACCCCTTTTCAGTTTCACTTTTTCTTTCTTTTTTTCTTTTTTTTTCGTGTCATTAATGTTTCTTTCATTTATTCAGGTACGATGTGAGTTTCTTTGTTCCATGTTCCTTTCTTCAGATCTTCCTCTTCGAGCACTTTTGGAGCCATTCAACTTCTGTGCACTTTTCCTAGAAAAGAAGGAAATCTCTGCACCCTTTCTCATCGCCCAACATTGTTCCCCGCAATGCACGCTGGATTGATCATAGGATTACTTGTGATCTCCCGTTCACCTATCATCAATAGTCTGACCCATGTTTAATCTTTTTCGTCTGTTCTTTATAGATTGACCAGTATCTCTGTGTAAACTGCATCAGTTCCTGCTTCTTATCTTGCAAGCACTACGATCATGGTCACACCCAAGATCGTTGTCTTCTGTTTATCTTGAAAGCTACTGCATTGCTGACTTCTTTTTGTCAGTCACTTCATCTGAAGTCTTTTTACTATTGCTCGAAGACGACTTCTCCTGAATAGCTTCACTACTCAATCAGGATGCTGATTGAGTTGGTGCTTCGATCATCTAATTTTTTGCAGGCCATTCGGTGAGTGCTCCCTGGCTTCCTTCAGATAGATTGCATCTTTACAGCTCTGACCAGAGGCTACATCTTTGGATACTTTGGGAGTGCTCATATATTGAGAATCGTGTTGTCTCTACAATTCTTCCTTGGCATTGTGAGCACTTAATATCCTTTGTAGAAGCCTTAGTTCTGCAGACTACGATTTTGCTTTGGTTATGCAGACACTACGAATCCAAGATTAGATCAACTTATAGACTACGATTTTGGCCTTAACACTTACTGTCCTTGTCTGATCTAGCTCGACTTCGATCTCTGCCTTTGATATGATCAGTTGACTCCACGACTTCGAGTGTAACATACGATTCTTGACTTAGCTTGGCAGGTGCTCGGTTGGCTCTTAGATAGACTGTCTCTATGATTCTGAACATGTCTTCCTTGACAGACTATGACTTCGAGAAAGTTCTTCTCAACACACCACGATCATGCCTTGTCTCTCTTGGCAGACTACAAACTTCGATAGCTAATATCCTCACAAACTACGATTCTGCTTTGATAGTCCTCGAGTCTTCTTTGTCTCTCCTGGTGCACTACGAAGGTTTGTGCAGTGCTCGACGATCAGACATGCCTATCTATTACATTATATAAGATCAATCTAACAAGCTTGATCTTTCTATATTTAGTCCTTGTACATCATTTCTTTTGAAGGACTTTACAAAGCTGTTCTGTTCATGTCGGATTAACCTAACTTGTTTGATCATTTCATTCTAAGTCCTTGTACATATATTCCTATTATCTATTCAAGGACTTTACAGCTCTTATATCAATGAATACATATTTGCATATTCATTCATTAAGATCATAATCAAATCTTATAATAATGGGAATAACATTCTCATGCTTATTCCTAACAATCTCCCCCACTTTATTATGACAAAAATAATAAGTGCATATGCATGAGATGAATGAATCTTAATATAAAGTGAGCAGTTGTATTTCTATAACAGATAATCATGAATGTCATTGATGATAAAATGGAATTACATAAAATATGACACTCTACATCCTGGATCCATAACATACCTATATAGCTAGAAATGTACCTTTTCTACTTCATTTTCTGCTCTATGTATGTCTCCAGGATGTCTGTTGATCAGCTACTCAATTTTCTTTTCTTCTTTAGTCTTCTCCCCCTCAGATGCATGCTTTTCTTCTTTATCTTTATCTTTATCTTTCTCTTGATCTGGCTACCCCTCAGACTTTGTCTCCATAGGGTCATCATTCTTTGGCTCCCCCTCAGATGATGATACACTTGCTGCTGCTACTTTGTTCTTCTTCTTCTTCTTTTCCTTCTTTGCTTTTCAGCTGCTTGTGCTCTTGCTCCTCTCTTCAGCCTTCATTCTTCTCTCCTTGCTCTTCTTTGAATGCCTCTTTTTCTCCCCCTTTTTGTCATAAATCACATGGGAAAGCTGTTGGACATTTGTCATGAGCTGCTCCACCAGGAAAGATGAGTTGCCAACTCAAGCTTGAGCTCTTGTTGTCTTAGCTCCAGCTGTAGGGATAGAAACTGATTCAGAGAGTCAATCTTGTCAAAGTGGGATAGTATTTGATCTGCACTTTCCTTCTGAACTTGCATAGCTTCTTCCTTCAGATCATGTATAGCCTTCAGATAAATTTTATCTCTCTCTTTAAACTTGAGAGATATATCTGATAGTGTGGCCTGAAGTTTGTTGTAAAACTCACTGTCTCCTTCTTCTGACAGCATCTTAGCTTCTGCAATAATGAGAGATATCTTCTCAACCAACTCTTCAGAGTTCTTTAGTAACTTTTGCTCCTGAAGAGTTTGGATATTCGATTGAGCAGACTCTTGCTGAATAGTTGGTTGGACTCCACGATTCTCATTCTTGGATAGGTTTTCAAAACTAGTGAGAATCTGATAGATCGTTGAGTACCAATCACTGTTGGAAGACGAAGGAATATCAGATACTACTGCTTGGGCAGAGTAAAACTTCTTAGACTGAGCTTGATCATCTTCAATGGTAGAATGTAAGGACTCTACGATCATGGACTTGGGTATAATTCTTTTTCCATCTGAACCTACTCGACAATCGTAGGGAATGTTGTGGTTTCCAGCATGTCGATAGATCCTGAAGTAAGAATAATCTTCGATCAGCTGTGTTGCAATTTCTTTACTCTTGGAAAGTTCTGTGCCACCAGCTCCAAGTTGGGAATATGAGAGAAGCACCATGAGAGGTAGTTGTTATCACCAGAGATGGATGCCTTTACCCATGGCATGTGAGGATAAAACAACCTTATTGCATGTTCTTTAATTTTAGGCTCATATATCAGAGTTGAAGTGTCCAGCTTCATAGTCGTGAGATTGTTGAGTAGATTTGTTGTGGTCATCTTCACCACATTCAGCCTTTCATTTCCAAAGTTAACCCATTTTCCTGGAAGTACATCTAGTGGTTCATCATCAACTTCCACCACTATTATTTTCTTGATATGAACAGGACAGCGGATATGAAAATCATCTGGCACCTCATTCTCAGGACTTGAGTCTTTTCACTTTCTTCTTGTCCTGACATGGAGTCAGACTGGTGCGGACTTCCTTTAACTGACTCATCAGTGTATTATTGCATTTGATCATCATTTTCAGCAGAGCTAATCTTTGTAGACTCACTTGGCACTTTGTGCTCTGTAGTCTTCAATCTCTTGCTACTTGATTTTGCAGACATTTTCCTCCTTTTTCCCTTAGCATCTTCTTCCTTGGATTCAGTCTCATCATCACTGAGTTTAATGGTTGCTGTAGAAGATTCTCCTTTCTTCTCTAGGAAAGATCTAGCAAGGATGCTCTTTCTTTTCTTAGAGGGTTTAACTACAGGAGATTCAGACTTCTCTTTATCTTCAGATTTTAAAGCTTCTGAATCATTAGATGAGCTTTTTTGGGATTCAACATTATGAGCAGATAATTCTTCTTCAGACTTTGAGTCCTTTAAAGTACCAGAGGAACTCCTTTGACTTTCAATAGTGGAGATCCAATTGCTTCTGCTTTCAAACCTTCTTCATCAGCAGAGTAGCTACTTTGGGGCATAGTCACAAGACTCACATTTCCTTCTTCATCTTCCGAATTTGCTACTTCTTTCTCAGATTTCACTTCCTTTTCATTTGTGGACTGGCTGCTTGAGGATTCTCCTTTAGAGCTTTTAGTTCCCTTTTCTTCTTCTGACTCTGCTCTTTTCTCTTTGGCAGACAGACTTCTTTAGGGAACTAATTTTACCTTCTTCACCACCTTAGCTTTCTTCTTTAATGGCTTTATAGACTTGGACTCTGGAATGATTGAATCCTCAGAGTATGATAGCTGTTCCTCCATAGTACTTGCCTTTCTTTTCTTCGTAGTGCTCTTGCTGTTGCTGCCATATGTCATTAGCCTTTTATTTTCCATTAGATTCTTCTTCCATTTATAAACAACTTTGGAGACATCACCTTCTGACTGTTTAGGACTTCACCCTCATCATCCTTAACCTTATTCTTCAGTTTCTTCTTTAGAATGATACTCAAGAATCTTCCATAAAAAACCTTTGTGAGCGGTTTCTCTATTGATTTCTTCTTTTCTTCTTTGTCCAACTAATTAGACATTAAGTCGAACAAGATAGCTCCAAAGTTGATTTGCTTCTTTAGCACTATTGCAGACATGATTCTCAACAGTTGATCACTCATAGTGTCATGTGCAGTGTCCTTACTTAGTATGCATTTCCCCACAATCTCTGCAAGGAACTCGAACTCTTCAGGAAATTCATTTTTCTTCGTATCCTTCAGATTAGGGTTCCTTTTGTAACGCATAATCCTTTTGGCTTCTTCCGTGTTCACTTCATCAAGGCATTCCAGACCTAGGTCAGGGAAACCTAAGCATTGGTTGATGTCAGTGGATTTCAGCTTCATAATTTGACCTTTGACCTTGGTAGATAGAGTCCCAGAGTTTGTGGTTGCGTTAAAGTAGAACTCTTTAACCAAGTCAACATATATGAGAGTGTTTGACTCAAGGCATTCCGAGAATCAAGCCTTCTTTACTAACTCATAAATATCTCTGAACTTCTTCTCGGATTTCTCGAACTTCTTGGTCCCGAGTTGAATGCCAGTGATTACACACCAGTCTTCTATTTGAAGGATTAGGTTTTCTGGGTTTTTAACTTTGTGATACTATTGTGAGATATAAGGGAGCGATTTAAGGATAGATAACTACTTTAGAAGATTTGACTGTTAGGAGATGTTTAGGCTTTTGCTTGAGAGAGATAGTGTATGGATTGGACAGGTTTGCAGCTTTTGATGAACTCTCAAAACTATAACTGCCACTTATTTGAATTTTCCCTCTTGTAACTGTTCCCTCCACGCTTCTTAGTGGGATAGTTGTAAGAGTCTGATAAGTCACAATCTGTAACTTTTTCTACCACGTCAGTTTATCAGATTTAACTTTTCTTCAGTTGACTATTGACTTCTTCATTTCATGGAGTGACATATGACTTAGCTCAGTACTCCACGATTGCTTAGACGAATCTCCAACCTTTGTGTTTTCTTCAATGATAGTAGTCTGTGGCCATGCTTTAATAGACAACTTCTTCATCAGACTTTAAGAGAGTGGCAATACTCATTTGTAGCTTGCATTCTTCTGATGAGTTACTGCTTGCTTCAACAGAGATTCTTGTGATGCAATCAATATCTGCACTTCTTATGGGTTAAGGTTGCTCAGGAAGGGCCAACCTCTTAGATCAAAGCTAAGGGTTAGGTTTGTCCCTAAGGCGCTTATCAGATGAAAAGCTTTATAGACATGGTGGCTACAATGACATCACTTTGGGCTTTTCTGCTAGAGAGTTCACTTACCAACTCTGGACACTCTTTGATATTGATATTCATTTATGCTGCAATCGTGGTGTCCACGTGCTCTTACACTACGATCACTGAGGCTGATCGTAAGTACTCCACGATTTGAGTGGTTGGTTGATATGGTTATCAGTAGTACGTTTTGAGACGTTACTACTGAGTATGGATCTTCTTTTGGTTCATCAGTCATTGAGTTTTGGGACTCTGTAACTGGGATGATTCTGTTTTGGGTTAGCTTATGTCTCTATGAACTTGACAGGAGTTGTCTTGATATTCGTGGAGTGGTTAATAGATGCACCATGGTTGACCTATACTCTAACCTTTTCATAGATCTTTTGGCAAGGATCCCACTTCTTCTCTTTTCCTTCAGAGCTTCACCATCTCCATATCTTGCATCAAGAACTTCCTCAGAATGATAATAGCTTCAGGCTATACTTCCTCAGCAACATCACTTGGTTCTGGCATTTTTTCTTCAGCATTGATCATAGTCTGATCAGTTGCAGTATTGTGCTCTACATGACTGATCATGGCCTGCTCATTTTCTGTGATTTTGTTTTTTTTTTCACAGTTGAACCAGATGCTTGAGGTTGATTGATTTGTTCAATCTTTTCATCAGCAATCCTTTAATCATCTTCCTTCAATACTTCCTCATTTGACGAAACATTCTTATTGACAAGCCTCTTCGTCCTCTTCTTAGGCTTGGACACAGCCTTTGCACTTTCTTCAGCTTCAGCCTTGACAATTTTTCAGGCTAAGAGACTGTTGCAGCTTCTCCTTCTACAGTAACCGTCAGTCTAGACTCTATGATTGGTGATGGCTCCACAATCGTAGTGAGTGAAGACTTCTTTGTTCTGTGGCTGCGTTTCTTCTTCTTTTGAGGTTCAACACTATGTTCTCAAAGATGGATGAACTATTCTTCTTCACATGCAT
Source organism: Panax stipuleanatus (assembly GCA_020205555.1). Taxonomy (NCBI): domain Eukaryota; kingdom Viridiplantae; phylum Streptophyta; class Magnoliopsida; order Apiales; family Araliaceae; genus Panax; species Panax stipuleanatus. The sequence continues at coordinate 137,610,760 of CM035115.1, read as the reverse complement.
AAGAAAGGTTGCCTTACATATCGTCGTCAGTCTGGAATCATCATGATTATATCATTGGATCATAGAGAGATGTCTTCAGAACTGATCACTCCACGATTGTTAACAAAACTATGAACGTAGTCTTTCTCATTCAGGATTCAGTATCGTCTGCACTCGTAGAGTTTTCCTTCTATGATGAATTCTTCATAATCAATGTTTGATTATGCTCTGATATGAGCTTCCTTGATGTTTCCTTTGAGATAATAAGCTTTTCATGAATAAACATAGAAGATCTCTATCATCTTGTCATTAATAGCCAGCTTCTATATGAAAATCATCAACCATGAGAACTTCATTCATGGGAACTCAGCAAGTCTTCAAGAACAGCCTTATGTGACGCCCCCAAAATAGGTTCAATACAAACCCATTCTGAGTCGCCAAATACATGGTACAGAATTCAAATAAAATCTTTATAACGTACAGTCGTGCAAAATACAACCACACAAACTATGAGCTTCAATACAAATCGTATATAATACGAAATATAAACACTCAAATTCAGTCCTTATTCATTACAATTATTATCCCACTATTTTATGGAATAGTGAGGACTTCTACGGATCTAACTCTGATCATCACACTGTTCCCCGACTAGTCCCCGCAACATTCTTATTCCCTGAAGAGGACAATAGATGAAAAGGGTGAGTTCAACTAGCCTAGTAAAGAATATTATGACTAAGATAATGAAAAATAAATTATTATTAGCCCTTAATAAATCAGATAAAATATTATGGACAACAAGTTTTAGATCAATATGCGCAGCGAAAATAACAATTCATTAGAAGAATTCAGTAGAGAATGAAGTCTACTATCTTCTATGATTTAAAAGTCCATCATCAATATTTTATCCCTATAACATCAATCAATATACATCTCGAATCAAATATTCATCTTCGCACTATGGGCCAAAGATATTTATTTGTATCACCAGTTGGTCATGTTCATCTTAACACCTGTCCATCTTTGCACAACGGCCAAATATATTCATCAGGTAATCATTCATCTTTGCTTTACAGGCCAAAGATATTCAATTATATCACCATTTAGAACTGAGGATGAAGAAAAATAATATAAACAACGAATCCAGTGAGATAAAGGACAAAGATTAAGGTTTCGTAATTTAGTTTATCTAAGTTAAGGAATACTCCATAATAATCAATTGTGGAGCAAAATTCAAGAATAAAGATCAAAACTTGGATCCAATCAAAGATAGGACCCATAATAGCGAACTTGGACAAATAGAAGAAAATTTAATTATTTCGTGAATAGTGTCGTATACGTGAATAGTGTTGTATACGTGAATAGTTCCGTATACGTGAATAATAACCCCGACAGAAAAAGTAAGAATTTCATAATAAAATTTATGCCAATATTTTGGTATAATGATATTGAAAATAATAACATTATTTATGAAAGAAAATAACATCCCTTACCTTGAAAAAAGAGTATTTCTGACTGGTATGGCGGGGATATTCTCGAAGAAAACTTGCACTGTTGTCAACACTCAAAGTTTCCTTAAACTCTATAGAAATACACTCAATAGTATAGAAGAAGAATTTTTTGATTCAGGTGTGATTTTCATTTCTAAACTAAGCATCCTATTTATAGGAGAATGGCTGGACACTATTTGAAATTTTTCACGGGTGAACAGGAAGAAAATTTTCACGATTTCGTCTGATTTTTTTTGAAATTCACTATGCAGCACTATGCAAATACTATGCAGCCACTATGCAAACACTATGCATAATAAAATATAAAATATTCTATTTTTCATATAAAAAAAACTTATAATATATATATATATATATATATATATATATATATATATATATATATACTTTTCACCAATTATTTTGAAAAATGAGTAAGTGGGGGTCCAAGTAATACGCCAAACTTACAACAAATACTGATAAAAATACCTCAGCACTAATTCCTTCTTTTATAACAAAAATAAATAAATATTTCTTTATCATATAAATCAATAAATAATTATTCTCAAATAATATTACAGAAATACAAAATTGACAACCAGGTCGTTCCGAGGAAAAAGGGGACCTTCCGATAAGGATTTCTCCTTACTGACGCGCAATTAAATAATCCCTCCTAGACAAAACTTCCTTAGACATTTTCAATAATGCTATCTAATAATATTATTAAAATAATATAAATTATTGATTTTATAATTTGAAAGACTGTGCAATGACAATTATTGAATCAATAAAATATTATGCAATTATCAATGTAGCAATTATTGAATCAATAATATAAAATATTGAACAGTAATTACTGTAACAATTATTGACTAGTGACTTCTTACGTAAGAATCAATAATTAGAATTACTGTGCAATACCGTGTGCTACTGTGCAACACCGCGCATTACTGTATTTTAACCGCCGAATATTTCAACAGTTTTTACGGTAACACCCACACCGTTATTTTTAGAAAAACTTAATCTTGTCGTTTTCTTCACCCAAAAATTTTCCATTATGGGGCCCACAAATAATTGCGCTGTTGTACGAATATTCCCCGACAAAAAGAATATTCTCTGACCAAACGAATATTCCCCGAGACAATGAATATTTTATGACCACTTGCTTACTTTGTAAAACTTGTACAAATCACCCCATAACTTACTACATTCATCAAATCAACACCTTACTATTTAAGACAATATATATAGAGAAAATTAATTCTTTATTCATAAAAGTTGGGGTCTTACAACCTGCTCTCCTTATGAAATTTCATCCTCGAAATTGACGTACGTACATGGTATGTCGAAAAGGTGAGGATACCTCATTTTCATTTTTGATTCTAACTCCCAGGTCATTTCCTCGATATCTTGGTTTCTCCACAAAACTTTAACTTGAGGTATAATCTTCGAGCGTATGACATATTCCTTCTTATCCAATATTTTGACAGGTACCTCCTCATACGTTAAATCTTCAGCTATCTCTTTCGTGTCTAACTTAATAATGTGGTTTGGATCTTTCACATATTTACGTAACACGGATATGTGAAAAACGTTATGAACACGAGACATGCTTGGAGGTAAAGGGAGTCTATAGGCCACATGTCCTACTCGGTCAAGAATCTCAAATGGACCAATGAATCGTGGAGTGAGCTTTCCTCTCTTGCCAAACCTCGTAACTCCCTTCCACGGAGCAACACGTAATAATACATGATCCCCAACATTAAATTCCACGTCCTTTCGATGAAGATCCGCATAACTCTTTTGTCGATCCTGTGCCGTTTGTATACGTTGTCGAATCTTTTAAATCTTTTTCGTAGTCATACATACCAACTCTGGTCCCAATAATGTTGCTTCACCCACCTTATCCCAACATACTGGAGAGCGACACTTTCGTCCATACAATTCTTTGAATGGAGCCACGCCTATACTTGCCTGATAACTGTTGTTGTAGGAGAATTCCTCCAATGGTAAGTACTTATCCCAACTTCCTTTGAAGTCTAGAACACAGAGTCTCAATAGATCTTCAAGAGTTTGAATAGTCCTTTTTGATTGTCCGTCCGTTTGAGGATGATACGCCGAACTAAATCGTAAATCCGTGCCCATAGCTTTCTGCAAACTGACCCAAAATCGTGAAGTGAATCTTGGATCACGATCCAAAATTATGGATACCATGCCATGTAATCTCACAATCTCATTTATGTATATACGAGAAAGATGTTCCAGTGAAAAAGTCTATCGACAATAACCTAAATTGCATCTATGCCTTGAGAAACCTTGGGAAGACCCGTAATGAAATCCATAGTAATGTGTTCCCACTTCCATTTTGGAATCACAAGTGGTTGCAATGGACCCTTTAGCACTTGATGCTTCGCCTTGACACGTTGACACGTTAAACACCTCGAGATAAACTCCGCGATCTCTCTCTTCATATTCCTCCACCAAAATATATGTCAAAGATCACGATACATTTTGGTACTCCCAGGATGGATTGCAAACTGTGTGTTATGTGTCTCCATCATGATTCTATACTTCAAATTAGGATCGTTAGGATGACAAAGTCTAGAGTTGGCTCAAAGTATTCCTTCTTCATCGATTCTTGCTTCTGGAATAGCACCTTCTTGTACCTTCTTCTTCATCTTCATCAGCTCCGGATCTGTAGCTTGAGTAGCTTTAACTTTATCATTTAAAGTTGGTTCTACGCGTATACTTGACATCATCATGTGGGTCCCTGAGTCTTTAACTCTATTTCCATCCTTTATACGTCATACAAAATGGGGCTTCGTGTTGACAGCATCGCATTCGTTCCCGCATACAATCTTTTACTCAACGCGTCAGCTACCACATTTACTTTTCCAGGATGATATTGAATGGTATTTTTGTAATCTTTCAATAGCTCGAGCCAACGTCGTTGTCGCATGTTGAGTTTGTTCTAAGTAAAGAAATATTAGGATGTCATCAATAATGACAACCACAAAATGATCCAAATATTTCTCAATTATTTGGTTCATTATGTCCATGAACGCAGCATGGACATTGGTCAATCCGAAAGATATAACTAGAAATTCGTAATGCCCGTATCGAGTTCTGAAAGCAGTCTTCAGAATATCCTCAGTTTTAATCTTTAATTGATGATATCCAGAACGAAGATCGATCTTTGAAAAGAATTGCACGTCTTGCAATTGGTCGAACAGGTCATCGATACGAGGTAACGGATACCTATTCTTGATGGTGACATGGTTCAACTCTTGATAGTCATTACAAAGTCGTATACTACCGTCTTTTTTCTTTACTAATAAAATAGGAGCACCCCAAGGAGATGTACAAGAATGAATAAAATCGATGTCCAACAACTCCTGTAGTTGGACCTTTAATTCTTGAAGTTCAATAGGAGCCATTCGATATGGGGTTTTAGAAATGGGTTTTGTACCGGGTTCAAGGTCAATAAAGAATTCAACTTCACGTTTTGGGGGTAGACCGGGAATTCTTTGGGAAATACATCAGGAAACTCATTAGCAACAGAAATATCATTCAAACCTGACGTATTCTGGTTTAGATCAGTGACATGGGCTTAGAAAACTTGACATCCGTTTTTAATAAACGAATAGCTTTATGACTTAAAATGACATTGATTGATTTTAGGGGTTTAGTTGTTTAAATTTGCACAACAGGTTGGTTAAGAATATAAAAACTAACAACCCTACGAAAATAATTAATTTTGGCATGATAAGTGGTTAACCAGTCAATTCCTAAAATCACGTCAAATACAAATATTTTCAAAGATATAAGATCAACAGGTAGGGTGAGGGTACCAATTTGAATCAAGCAAGATTTGTAAACTGTAGATGTAACAAAAGTTTTTCCTAACGGAGTTTCAACAAATACGTCAAAGTCTAATTTCTCAATAGTCAAGTTCAAACGGTGAGCGCAAGCAGGTGAAATAAAAGAATGGGTAGCACCGGTATCTAATAACGTGTAAATTTCGCAAGAGTTTAAGATTATCTTACCCGTAATAACCTTATTCGGGTTCCTCGCTTGTTGGGCAGTTATGACAAAAGCTCTTCCAAGAACCACTGACTTTGACTTGTCCGGGACGGCCTTTGGAGTCGCCATCCCCGCTGGACTTGGTTTTGCTATAGGACACACTCGAGCAATGTGGCCTTCCTTTCCATAGTTATAGCACACCATAGATTGCTGTGTGCAGTTAGGGCTGATATGTCCCCCTGACTCACTTCTTCTATTATCATGGCCACGATTACCACCAGAGTGGTTACTGCTTCTGTCATGATACTTTTCTCCCCGCTGATTGTCATTGTTCTGATGACTGCTGCCACCGGTACGACCTTGATTATTGTCCCTTAGTTGAACATAGTCATTATCCCGTTCTAATTATTGGGCCCTGCTCACCGCATCTGAATATAAACAAAGTTTGTGAGAAATGAGATACTGACGAATTTAGAGTTTCAAACCGCTTAGAAACATCCGTGTCATACGTTCCTCATTATCAACCAAATGAGATGCGAGCCGGGATAACTCCACGGACTTAGCCTCATACTGGGACACAGTCATGTTGTTCTGTTCCAGTTTAATAAACTCTACCTCCTTCATATGACAAATACTTTCAGGAAAGTACTTGTCATTGAACAGTTTCTGGAACTCATCCCATGACATCTTGAGTGCGGCAGGCTGGGTACTCTTCACAGATTCCAACCAGTAATCTGCCTCTTCACGGAATATAAACGTGGCGAATGGAACCTTCTGTTCCTCCCTGCATCCCAAGACATCAAATATCTTGGTAATTTGCTTAACCCACATCTCTACTTTGATTGGATCTGGCTTTTCCTAAAACTCTGGGGGTCCTGTGACACCCCCAAATTCGGGTACTTCGTTTTCACATAATTTGGTGTTCACTTTCTAATTAAAACATACATCTACCCAATAATAAAGAATTTCAAACTAATTACAACCTTCATAAAACCTTAATAAAAATCTTCCTTTAGAAAGGAAGACAACTTGTCCAATAACATCCCAGGGTTATCTAAACCTTAACATCATTTAAATAACGTAAATGCGAAAACATAAAACATAACCAACTATATTTTATTAAAAAAGCAACTTTACATAACAAGCCTTCATTTATTCATCTTTCCTTTTCCTTTACTTGTTGACGGTATGTCAACATTCTTGGTCTCAACTGCAAGTGGTGGTAAAACATGCAAGAGTGAGCAAACAAAAGCTCACTTGAAAATACAACAGTGATATGACATAAGTGAATCATTTCAAAAGAGTTTAAATAACTTTACTTTCATCCATATAAAGAATTAAATTATAGAAACTTCTGAGGGTCATAAGACCTTGAACCATTATCCTAGGTTATAAATATCTCTATTTAAACCTTTAACAGTCAATAAGACTATGGACCATTAACTCGTACTCAAGGGGATCAACCCTTTGTACCATGAATTGTGCACAACCATCTTAACGCTTTCGCATAAAATATCTCCTACTTAATAGGGTTGTTCATTCTCAGAAATTGAATACAAGTCCGCACCAAAGAAAGTTTGGTTTGGATAGATAAGGGAACTTTAAAGTTCAACTATCATCAACTACGAGTAGTTGAATCGACTTACAGTACTTTACAGTTCAATAATATAAGAATCATGAACCAATTGCAAAATATGATAATAAACTTCATAATATATAGGCATGCTTTTAGACACAACTCAAAGCATTCGATAGACTAAGTAGATCTTGCTTGAACAACTAAGTCAAGATCATATTACTAAAATAACACTTTAATACTTACGATTTATGAATACTGGAGTGTGGTATAACCTGTACCACATATAACAAGTTAAGGAACGTAAATGAACTTTCATGATTTATTGAGCAAGGGTTAGAAAACTTGCACAATGAAAAGATACAAAGAATAAACTAGTATAGCATTCAATAGTCGCTTAAATAATTTGCACAATATAAATAACAAGTTTAGAAACTTGCTTAACATAAGAGAATAAGGGTAAGAGAACTTACCTTAAGCACAAGCTACACTTTAATAATTACAACCACTTCACAAACACCCTACACATTTATATTACATTCAAACCATCTATTAGTATCCAACTATAACATTTAAACCATCAAACTTCATATCCAAGTCCAACTCACAATGTAATTTACCACATTGGTTGCTAATTAGTCAAGTATGTGAGTCTATACTCACGGCATACATTCATAAGCCTATAACTCAATGAATCGTGTTGTGTGCCTCGTGAAAGCAACACACATACACACACATGTAACACATTCATAATATACTTCAATCTAACTTAAACACATCAAAAACATGTTATCTTATTACATATTTCACTTTCCAAGTCTTAGAAACAAGTTAGCTTAACAAACGGGGCATAAAAACTCAAAAACAAAAACCAAAATTTTTTGGATAGACCACTAACGCTCTGGGGCGGGTCCCCATAGGGCAAAACCCCCGCTGGAGCGGGTCCTGCTGCTGCACAACATGGTTCGCGAACTGGTGGAGAAATAAGCCAATTTGGCTCATTCCTTCATACCGAATTCGATTTTTCCCAACATGATAAACATGAAACTTGATACAACCAATATTTTAAACATATTAACATGCTCATAACATATATAATCCATAAAACACATAATCAAAAATAAGATTTCATGATTTTCAAAGAAAAACACAATTTTAAGCGTTCTTGACAAAAATTACTACTACGAACTCGTTTTTCAATCAATTCAAGTGATTCCAATTGTGATAACTCATATTCTTAACATACTAACATAATACATGATCAATGTTAACAATAACTCAAAATCAAACATCAATTTGATAGTTTCAAAAGCCATTTTTTAGAAATAACTTCACCGAAAATCACTATGAACACACTTCCTATAGTTTATCAAAAATTCATGGATTGAATTTCTAGAACAACCATATAACTCATATATAATCATGTTATATCACATACTGCACATAATTCATGCTCATATAAAGGATTTAAAGAAATTTTCAACATAAATTCATAATCTAACACTATGAATATGAATTTCATAGTGTTCATCATATACCTGTGAATTGAAATTCTTAAATAACTATGCAATTCTCATGTATATATATATATATATATATATACACACATACATATCCCATTCACATAACAAAATTATAAAGTTTCGCAAAGAGATTTTTACATAGAATTCCAAAACTATGAACATATTAGAAGAATATGCTTTGAAAACTTATTTTTACACAATTGAAAAATGAAAATCCCTTCATGGCATACAATTTCATATGAAAACATATAAACATCATATGAACACATAAACTCATACACATAAAAATCTAATTTTATAAAAATCTCAAATAAAACATCTTAATTGAATTTAGGATTAGTATTATACCCTTGCTAGTCTTTGATTGAAAAATAGAGATATAGAGATGATGAAAATGAGCTTGCTTTGCCTTCTTCAAAGCTTTCCCTTCTTTTTCTTCTTCTCTGAGAATTCTCTCCCTAATCCTTTCTCTTTTTCTTAGTTTAGACTTAAGCTTTTAGAAAACTAACGTAATTTTTGTTTTCTAACTTACATATATAATCATATACATATAATATATACATATATGTAACTTATAAATAATAAATATAATACTTATAACCATAATAAGTATTATTAATTACATATGTTATAGAATTTGAAAAGAGCAAGGCCATGTTTGGCAAACAATGCTATTTTAAAAATCACTTTTTAGCTAGGGCCTTGTTTTGAGAAAAACACTTTAAACCCCTTTTTCTTTATTAAATAAATCCTTAATCCATATATTAAATACCACACTTATTTAATTAAATTACAATACTCTAATTCAATTAAATAAACTAACATTCGCATAATACCAAATTATCACACAATTGAATTTCTTTTATTAAACATAATTCATGTAACAAATTATTAACACTTAGCACATAATATTAAATCTAATTGAATTATTCTTAATTAAATTAAAATTATGCTACACCATTGCTAACATATCAATTTAATTAAACATGTCGCACTTAATTAAATTATCCACAACAACCACATAATTTATTTATTAACTCAACAAATAAATTCCATAAAATATTTATTTAATTCAATAAATATTTACAATTAACATATAAAATTCTCAATCGTTACAATCTTCCCTCCTTAAAAGGATTCTATCCCCAGAATCACAACATAAAAAAAATTCTCATAAAAATTCTTATATGTTACATTTTTCCCCCCTTAAAAGGATTCTGTCCCCAGAATCGATATATAAGGGGTTACACAAATGAATTAAGCAAATAATTGAGGATACGATTTTCTCATTACATCTTCGAGTTCCCACGTGGCTTCTTCAGCACTGTGATTCCTCCAAATTACCTTAACAGAAGGTATCACTTTATTCTTAAGTACTTGTTCATTTCTGTCAACAATTTGAACAGGAACCTCTTCATAAGTTAAGTCTTTATCAAATTGTAAAGGCTCGTATTCTATTACATGTTTATAGTCGTGTTTGTAAGGCCGTAACACGGAAATATAAAATACGTTATGTATATTCTCGAGTTCCCGAGGTAATGCCACTTCGTAAGCTACCTCGCCAACTTTTCGTAGTACCTCAAAAGGTCTAATAAATCTTGGACTCAGCTTCCCCTTCTTGGCAAATCTAATCTTCCCCTTCCAGGGAGATACCTTAAGGAAAACGAATCTTCCTGGTAATAATTGTCGGTTCTGTCGATGTTGATCCACATATTTCTTTTGTCTGTCCTGAGCAGCAACCAATCTTGTTCTGATCAGCTTCACAATTTCAGCAGTTTGTTGCACCAATTCCGGTCCCAACAGCTGGCGTTCACTGACTTCATCCCAGCACAAAGGACTTCTGCACTTTCTACCGTATAACGCTTCGTAAGGAGGCATGCCGATACTCGCGTGGTAACTATTGTTGTAGGCAAACTCCACCAACGGTAGATGAGCTTCCCAGCTTCCTTTGATGTCCATCACACAAGCTCTGAGCATATCCTCAAGCGTCTGAATTGTTCTCTCGCTCTAGCCATCGATTTGAGGATGGTACGCTGTACTCATTCGCAACTGCGTTCCCAAACATTCTTGCAAACGCTTCCAAAAATTCGACGTAAAACGCGGATCTCTGTCTGACACAATCGACACTGGAACACCATGTCGAGAAACAATCTCCTTAACGTACAATTTAGCCAATTGTTCCAAGTTGTACTTAATCCTTATTGGTAGAAAGTGGACTGACTTTGTCAGTCGATCCACAATAACCCATATCGCATAGAAACCCTTCTGAGTCGCTGGAAGACCAACCACGAAATCCATCATGATATGCTCCCACTTCCACTATGGAATTTCTAACGGTTGCAGCAATCCGCTAGGTCTCTGGTGTTCTGCCTTGACTTTCTGACAAGTTAGACATTTCGCAACACATTCAGAAACATCCCTCTTCATATTCGGCCACACAAAATGATGCTTGAGATCTTGGTACATCTTTGTACTCTCAGGGTGAATTGAATATCTTGAGCTGTGAGCTTCGCTCAAGATCTCCTCCTTAAATTCTGGTACTGGCGGTACCCAGATTCTACCTTCAAATTATAGCAGTCCCTCACTGTAGATCTTGAATTTAAACTATTCGCCATCAGCTATTCTCTTCCGAATCTTCTCGTATTCTTCATCGTGAAGTTGAGCTTCCTTCACCTTGTCCACAATAGTAGAACCAGTGGTTACTTGAAACAACTTCTCATCCAATTCCTTTAGAAAATTTACTTCCAGCTCTAACCTAGCCATCTGCTCTATCAACTGATCCTGATCTGTTAACATATTCAGCTTCTCCCGACCTTTTCTACTCAAAGCATCGGCAACCACGTTAGCTTTACCCGGATGGTAAAAAATTTCACAGTCGTAGTCCTTGATCAGTTCCAACCATCTCTTTTGGCGCATGTACAAATCCTTCTAGGTAAAGATATACTTCAGACTGTTGTGATCTGTGTATATTTCACACTTCTCTCCATATAAGTAGTGTCTCCAAATCTTTAGAGCAAACACTACTGCTGCCAATTCCAAGTCATGGGTCGGATACCCCTTCTGGTAATCCTTCAACTGACGTGATGCATAGGCAATGACCTTGCCCCTCTGCATCAACACGTAGCCTAAACCCATATGTGGGGCATTACTATATACCACAAAATTCCCCATACTATCCAGTAAAGACAACACAGGCGCAGTACTCAACCTCTTCTTCAACTCCTGGAAACTTTCCTCACACTTCTCCGTCCAAACAAACTTAACTATTTTATGAGTCAAATTCGTTAACGGAGTTGCGATCTTAGAAAAATCTTGGATGAATCTATGTTAATAACATGCCAATCCAAAGAAACTCCTCATTTCAGACGGTATTTTTGGCTTATCCCAATTCATTACCGCTTCAACCTTTGACGGATCTACCAAAATCCCATCCTTATCGATCATGTGGCCAATAAATTGTACACGTTCCAACCAGAATTCACACTTCAAGAATTTTGCATAAAGCTTCTCTCGTCTCAGCGATTCTAAGGTATGCCTTAAGTGTTCATCATGTTTCTCCTCAGTCTTGGAATAAACAAGGATATCATCTATGAACACTACAACAAACTTATCCAGGAATGTCTTAAACACCCTGTTCATTAGGTCCATAAATGCAGCTGGGGCATTCGTGAGACCAAATGACATCACCAAGAACTCGTAATGACCATACCGAGTCCTAAAAGCAGTTTTCGGTATATCTTCCTTCCTCACCTTCAATTGATGATACCCACTTCTCAAATTGATTTTTTAGAAGTATTTAGAACCCTTCAGTTGGTCAAATAAGTCATCAATCCTAGGTAAAGGATACCTATTCTTGATCGTAACTTTGTTCAATTCTCTATAGTCAATGCAAAGATGCATCGACCCATCCTTCTTCTTCACGAATAACACTGGCGCTCCCCACGGTGAAACACTCGGTTGAATATACTTCTTGTCTAGCAATTCTTGAAGTTGAACCATTAGTTCCTTTATCTCAACTGGAGCCATTCGGTACGGAGCCTTCGAAATTGGAGCAGTTCCCGGCGCTAAGTCGATCACGAACTCTATCTCCCTATCTGGCGGAAGTCCTGGCAAGTCGCTAGGAAAAACGTCCACAAACTCCTTAACCACCGATATCTCTTCTACCATCGGGCTCTTCTTACGCGTATCTACTATGTAGGCTAAATATCCTACACAGCCTTGCATCAAAAGTTTCTTGGCTTGCATCACTGTTAGACAATTCGCTTATCTAGGCGATTTACTGCCATAGAACACTACTTTCGACGTAGTCGTAAGGTTTACCGACTTCTTCTGACAGTCGATTACCGCCCCATGGTTGAACAACCAGTCCATCACCAATATGACATCGATTTTCCCATGTTTAATCGGAATCAAATTTACCCTCAGCTCCTGACCCTTAATGTCCAATCTACTATTCTTATAAACAGACCTAACAGGAATAACTTCCCTATTCGCAATTTCTATATTCAAGGGATAAGCTAACTCCTCTACAGGTAAGTTTAAGGTCTTAGCAAAATCATCAAATATGAATGAACAAGTAGCACCCAAATCAAATAATACATATGCATTTATACTATTGATCGGAATAATATCTGCTACCACGTCTTTTGATTGCACCGCGTCTTACACCATTATATTGAATGTGTGGGCAGTGGGTCGAACGGTATACAGTGGCGACGGTCCGACAACAGTCAGAGTGCTACCGCTGCCCTTTCCTCCATTCCCTGTTGACCCTGCCGCTGGCTTCTTAGGGCAGTTACGAGCCATGTGATCCTTGGATCCACATGTATAACAAGCTCCCTTCTTGGGGTTTGAGCAATTTCGCGAGATGTGGCCTTCCTGACCACAGTTGTAGCACACGCGTTTCCCTTTCATGCACACTCCAGTGTGACTCTTCCAGCATGTAGCACATGCATCGAGCTTCCTCTTCTGCTGGCCTCCCTGCTGACTCCCAGCAGAGTTATTGTCATTCCACTTCATCTTCTGATGGATAGCCCCGCTACCACTAGCCTTGGTTCCGTCTCAATCTTCTTCTTCTTGTCTTGGTTGAATTTATTCACCGCTTCGCTCCCCCCTTCAGCTAGAATAGCCTTTTCCAGCACTGCTGCAAACGTGTTTAGCTGGAACATAGAGACCTTGTTGTAGAGCCAGGGTTTCAGTCCCCGCTCAAACCTACTCACCTTCCTAGCATCCGTGCTGACCTGGTAAGTAGCGAACCTGGCCAGTTCGTTAAACTTTGCTGCGTATTCCGACACTGTCATCGTTCCCTGCTTCATTTCTAGGAATTGGACCTCCATCTGGTCCTGTGAACTCACTAGGAAGTACATCTTGTAGAACATCTCTTTGAAACATTCCCACGTTATGACTCCTTCTCCCGCTCTAGTCTTATTCTCCTGCCACTAGAAGCTAGCATCTGACTTCAACATAAAAGTCGCAAATGCCATTTTCTGGTCTTCACTGACCCTAGCCACGTCAAATACCTTTTCCATTTCCATAATCCATGTCTAAGCATCTATAGGGTTTGTTGATCCCTTAAATTTCAGTGGTCCTACTGCCTTAAACTCTTTAAACGTCGTGGCTTGCACTTACGGCTGATTCGTCATTGCTCCTGCCAGTAGGTTCACTAACTGCTGAACCGCGTTAGGGTTTGCTCCATCGTTATTGTTGTTGTTGTTCGTCGAACCCTCGGGGTTTTGACGTGTTGGTCTTCTTCTAGGAGGCATTTTCTGATAGGAAAATATTATTATTGGATCATTTATTCAAATCCTAAGTATTCAAGTTCACACTTAAAGGTTTGAATATCTCAGTACACATAGAACACAAAGCACGTCAATAAGCTTCTTTTATTCATTACTCGTAGTTTTAAAAACATAAGATAGATAGCATTCCTACTATTTGCATTGACTTTCCTAAATTGAAACAAGTTACAGGACTATATTATTAACTCATCCCATTCTTATCTCAAATTATGGGATTTACATTTATTTATTCTAAAAAGAAACATATAATTTAAAAGCTCTAATGTCTAGGCATACTAAGACGTCGCACAGCCTCTCTACGTTCTTCCTCCACCACCCGAAATTCCGTCCTTTGGTCCACCACATACCATGGTAACCCTTGGAACTGAGCTGGGTAATAAAAGATACGATCCTGGGCCCTCTCTATGGCCATATGGAAAGCGTATTCTGTCTCCCTTAGCTTGGCTCTCTTGGTTTCGGCTTCATCTTCAGCTCGATCGGCTCGTTGAGTAGCCCTCAAGCTTGTTTCCTCAGCCCTGGCACGCTTCCTCGACTCCTCCTTGATGTCTTGCTTCAGTTTTGCTAACCCGGCTCAGGCAGCATCTCTGTCATTCTCTACGTGGATTAGCTTCTACTGTGTTTCTCCTAGGTCGCTAGCCATATCCTCAATAGTCTCGCTGCTGGATGGTTTCTTCGAGCTCTCCGACTTGACCATGTAGCTCCACGTTACTGTCGTAAACCGCTTCGTACAACTCAGCACTAACAAAGTGAGGTTGAAATTCCTCTTCGAGATCCTTTTCCTCATCTTCCTCCTCTTCAGACTCGTCCTCGTCCTCTTCCTCTGGAATTGGTGTCAGCTCATGCTCCCGACCAGCTATGGTGATCACTGGAGATGGCTCTCTCCTAACCAACTGCTCTCAGACAACATGGATGTCTCGGGGCTCTTCCTTTCTAGGCACCTGAGGTATACCCTCCCTAGCCTGACTAAATTCTCCAATGTTCGTCATCCTGACAAAAGAATTTTAAAGTTTATTATTACATGATATCGAGTCGTCACTCTTCGAATATCTAAACTTAAACACATAGCACATAGCACATAAGGTAGTTTATTATCTTTACCTATCACCACTATCTTTTTGATCTTCCTATAAGGCTACTACCTAAGGTTTTTCCCCCCACCTAAGGTTCATAACCTATAGCTTTGATACCAACCTGTGACACCCCCAAATTCGAGTACTTCGTTTCCACATGATTTGGTGTTCACTTTCTAATTAAAACATACATCTACCCAATAATAAAGAATTTCAAACTAATTACAACCTTCATAAAACCTTAATAAAAATCTTCCTTTAGAAAGGAAGACAACTTGTCCAATAACATCCCAAGGTTATCTAAACCTTAACATCATTCAAATAACATAAATGCTAAAACATAATACATAACCAACTAAGTTTTATTACAAAAGCAACTTTACATAACAAGCCTTCATTTATTCATCTTTCCTTTTCCTTTACTTGTTGACGGTATGTCAACATTCTTGGTCTCGACTGCAAGTGGTGGTAAAACATGCAAGAGTGAGCAAACAAAAGCTCACTTGAAAATACAACAGTGATATGACATAAGTGAATCGTTTTAAAAGAGTTTAAATAACTTTACTTTCATTCATATAAAGAATTGAATTATAGAAACTTCTGAGGGTCATAAGACCTTGAACCATTGTCCTAGGTTATAAATATCTCTATTTAAACCTTTAATAGTCAATAAGACTATGGACCTATAACTGGTACTCAGGGGGATCAACCCTTTGTACCATGAATTGTGCACAACCATCTTAAGGCTTTCGCATAAAATATCCCCTAATTAATAGGGTTGTTCATTCTCAGAAATTGAATACAAGTCCGCACCAAAGAAAGTTTGGTTTGGATAGATAAGGGAACTTTAGAGTTCAACTATGATCAACTAGGAGTAGTTGAATTGACTTACAGTACTTTACAGTTCAATAATATAAGAATCATGAACTAATTGCAAAATATGATAATAAACTTCATAATAGATAGGCATGCTTTTAGAAACAACTCAAAGCATTCGATAGACTAAGTAGATCTTGCTTGAACAACTAAGTCAATATCATATTACTAAAATAACACTTTAATACTTACGCTTTATGAATACTGGAGTATGGTATAACTTGTACCACATATAACAAGTTAAGGAACGTAAATGAACTTTCATGATTTATTGAGCAAGGGTTAGGAAACTTGCACAATGAAAAGATACAAAGAATAGGCTTGTATAGCATTCAAGAGTAGCTTAAAGAACTTGCACATTATAAATACCAAGTTTAGAAACTTGCTTAACATATGAGAATAAGGGTAAGAGAACTTGTCTTAAGCGCAAGCTACACTTTAACAATTACAACCACTTCACAAACACCCTATACATTTATATTACATTCAAACCATCTATTAGTATCCAACTACAACATTTAAACCATGAAACTTCATATCCATGTCCAACTCACAATGTAATTTACCACATTGGTTGCTAATTAGTCAAGTACGTGAGTCTATACTCACGCCATGCATTCATAAGCCTATAACTCAATGAATCGTGTTGTGTGCCTCATGAAAGCAACACACATACACACACATGTAACACATTCATAATATACTTCAATCTAACTTAAACACATCAAAAATATGTTATCTTATTACACATTTCACTTTCCAAGTCTTAGAAACAAGTTAGCTTAACAAACGGGGCATAAAAACTCAAAACCAAAAACCAAACTTTTTCGAACAGACCACTAACCCGCTGGGGTGGGTCCCCATAGGGCAAAACCCCCGTTGGGGCTGGTCCTCCCCCTGCTGCACTACATGGTTCGCGAACTGGTGGAGAAATAAGCCAATTTGGCTCATTCCTTCACATCGAATTTGATTTTTTCCAACGTGATAAACATGAAACATGATACAACTAATATTTTAAACTTATTAACATGCTCATAACATATATAATCCATAAAACACATAATCAAAAATAAGATTTCATGATTTTCAAGGAAAAACACAATCTTAAGCGTTCTTGACGGAAATTGCTACTACGTACTCGTTTTTCAATCAATTCAAGTGATTCCAATTGTGATAACTCATATTATTAACATACTAACATAATACATGATCAATTTTAACAATAACTCCAAATCAAACATCAATTTGATAGTTTCAAAAACCATTTTTCAGAATAAACTTCACCGAAAATCACTATGAACACACTTTCTATTGTTTATCAAAAATTCATGGATTGAATTGCTAGAACAACCATATAACTCATATATAATCATGTTATATCACATATTACACATAATTCATGCTCATATAAAGGATTTAAAAAAATATTCAACATAAATTCATAATCTAACACTATGAACATGAATTTCATAGTGTTCATCATATACTTGTGAATTAAAATTCTTAAACAAGTATGAAACTCTCATGTAAACATATATATATATATATATATATATATATATACATACATATCCCATTCATATAACAAAATTATAAAGTTTCGCAAAGATATTTTTACATAAAATTCCAAACCATGAACATATTAGAAGGATATGCTTTGAAAACTTGTTTTTACCCAATTGAAATATGAAAATCCCTTTATGGCATACAATTTCATATGAAAACATATAAACATCATATGAACACATAAACTCATACACATAAAAATCTAATTTTACAAAAATCTCAAATAAAACATCTTAATTGAATTTAGGGTTAGTATCATACCCTTGCTAGTCTTTGATTGAAAAATAGAGATATAGAGATGATGAAAATGAGCTTGCTTTGCCTTCTTCAAAGCTTTCCCATCTTTTTCTTCTTCTTCTCTGAGAATTCCCTCCCTAATCCTTTCTCTTTTTCTTAGTTTAGACTTAAGCTTTTAGAAAATTAACGTACTTTTTGTTTTCTAACAGACATATATAATCATATACATATAATATATACATATATGTAACTTATAAATAATAAATATAATACTTATAACCATAATAAGTATTATTAATTACATAGGTTATAGAATTTGAAAAGGGCAAGGCCATATTTGGCAAAACAAAGTTATTTTAAAAACCACTTTTTAGCTAAGGCCTTATTTGGAGAAAAACACTTTAAACCCCTTTTTCTTTATTAAATAAATCCTTAATCCATAGATTAAATACCACACTTATTTAATTAAATTACAATACTCTAATTCAATTAAATAAACTAACATTCACATAATACCAAATTGTCACACAATTGAATTTCCTTTATTAAACATAATTCATGTAACAAATTATTAACACTTAGCGCATAATATTAAATCTAATTGAATTATTCTTAATTAAATTAAAATTATGCTACTCCATTGCTAACATATCAATTTAATTAAACATGTAGCACTTAATTAAATTATCCACAACAAACACACAATTTATTTATTAACTCAACAAATAAATTCCATAAAATATTTATTTAATTCAATAAATATTTATAATTAACATATAAAATTCTCAATCGTTACAGGTCCCAACTCTTTGAACTGTTTCGCAGTGACAAGCCGCGAGTTGCTATTATTTCCACCCGTATTTTGCGCACGAGTCTCTCTCATCTGATTTTACATAAAATACAAAAAGCTTCTAAAAATCCCATCGTTCATCCTCTGATCAGTGGTATCGCCTTCCTGTTGCATGTTCTCCTAGTTGGTCATTAATGGTGTCTCTGATAGTAGTGTGCATACAAGCCAATCATGTATGATGACAAAGCACATACTTTGTAAACAATCTTATTTATTTATTAATAAAATATTCATTTAAGGCATATAATTATCTACATGGTGCTGTTTTTATAATATGTAAATAACCCATAGTTTTAAGCAATGCTTTTAGAATCATGATGAGATCATGATAATGAGATCTAAATTCTTAGAAAGCTTAAAAACTAAAATAGTTCCCAATTGTGGGATTACTAAAATGGGGATTAGTAAATCCGGATAGATTGGTACATATGTTGCTTGCTCATTGGATGAGGATGACTGATCTCATGGTCATTTGTGTGGAGACACTAAAGCAAGTATGTAGGTGCTTATTGGAGAATAAGTTCACTGAACGTGACTCGCTATGGAATACCTAATGGAGTTTTACTCGCCTGTCAATAGGAATTCCTAATGTGATAGTAGTACATGTGATCCTTGGACTTGAGATCATCATAGTATCTTGTATGTAACAAATTATACTTTGACTAATTCCTTAAGGCCTTTTAAGGCATATATAGGGTATGCTTGGGTGTAATGAGTTACATATGGAGATAATGAATGATCAATAAAGAATCTACCACCTCTAGTAAAAGAGGAGATATGTCCTATGTGATTCGTTAAATGACAACCCATGAATCCTTGGCCAAGGTAGAATGAAATTAGAAAGAGGTTTCTAATTTGCATTATTTGGAGTTGTGCATTTTCTAATCGAAATACATATGATTAAATAAATTAAGACTTGACAGTAAATCCATATCTTATATTTAATTGGGACATTGTATGGTGGAAGGATTGAATTGTACGGTAACTATTAACTCACAGGTTCTTTTATGATTAATGTTGAAATCTATATTACCTGGAAAGTCGTTGATCGCTAGGGAGGCTTATCCCTATTGTAGAATAAATGTTATTTATTTAAATAGATTATTAGTTTAATTTATTTATTTAAATAAGATTGGAATTGTTCTAATTGATTTATTCACAACCGGTTTAATATGGAGAACCTAAAGGGTCACACCATAAAAGGAAGAAGAATTATTCAAGAAGAAAATGGCATGATAGTAATAATGCATTAAGTATAATTAATTTAATCTATGATGATAGAATAAATTTAATAGCTTAATGTTTATTTTTTAATATTTTAGAAATATTAAATATAAATTAATAAGAGGAGTCTTATTAATATTATTATTATTATTATTATTGTAATTCTAAAGGAGTTTAGGAATTAATATAATATCAGTACTCTCTCTCAATCCTAATAAAGATTAGGATATAAATTAATTAAAAGTAATTAATTAATTAATTAAACCCTATTCTAATTGTATTAGGAGGGTTAACCTAATATCTATATAAGAGAGTCTTATATCAGAAATAAGGTACGTGAATTTTTCAAGAGTTGGGAGTACACATATTCTATAGAGATAGAAACAAGGGTTAAGCCAATAACCCATCTTACTGAGTTCTTCATCTTCCTTGGTGGATCACCGTTAGAGGCCAAACATTTGGGTGGCTGACATTGATCAAGGGAAGGAGCCACTACAGAGGAATCAAAGGAATCAAAGGAGTAGAACTTGTACCTGAGGAAGCTTGGATCTTCAAAGGTATAATTCTATTTTTCTCCTTCTTCATTCACTGATAATTGATGCACAAGAATGATCATGGTAATGGGTTTGTATAAATTTTTGAAAACTTAGTTTTTACACTTCCGCCCTATTTATGTGATTTGATTGCATGATTGCGTTACGTACAAACCCAACAAAGGGGCCATAACCAAGTCGGGCGGTCCCACCTGGGTAGCCTCCACCATGTATGCAGCTAGCCGCATACATGTGTGCAGCTGCCCCGGACAGGTTATAACCCCCCACTTAGTTCATTTTTAAAAAAAGAAGAGATAGATATAGAGAGAGAAGGACATTTCTAGAGAGAGAAAGGCTCGGGTTGGACATCAACATAGCAACTTGAAGCTTATTTCTTCCATCTAGCATCTCATTGAAGCCATCTTAGTGTTCTTACTTCATCCCGGGAGTCAAAACGCTTGTTCACGCGTCCCCCAAGGTTAAATAACGCACTTCTAGCTTCGTTTTCTTTGTAAACTATGTTCAAATGATAGATTAATGAAGGATCTTATTTGAATTTAGCTATATTTGTTGTATTATAAGCATATTGTGTAATAGTTGCTAGTTTTAACGTTTTTATAGGTTATTTATTGCTTTAATACGTTGTATATAGCTTCAGAGACTAGATATACCTCAAGCTAAGCTTAAGCTAGTTCTCGAGAGGTTGTTAGCATGATGCTTTAACCCGGGAGCTAGAACGGCTTAGATCCGTGGTATATCTATGGATGTATTTACTTGTAAATGGTTTCGGTTAACCCGTATAGCCCAAAATATATATTTAAAGGTGAAAAGAGGGCCGAATCGGCGTGAACGATGATTTTAACAGATGAAATCACTTAGTAAGGAAGCCGTGGATGTTATGTATATATGAAATGGTGCAAATATTGTGAGCCTTGGAATCCCGGTGTCGAGATCCCCGAACGGATCCGACTTGATTCCCACGATGGACCGACTTTTACGTTGTAAATGCATTAAATACCGTAAATATCGATGTGCATGTAATATTTGGATCTTGAAGACGAACTCAAGGGGTTAGTCTCGAGAGCTCGGATTCAAGATCCCGTGATAGTGAAAACCTTCATTACAGGAGCTCAGTTCATCGAGATGGCGTTTATGCCCGATGATGATCCGGACCTTCCTAATGCTTTAGCATACATATCATCAAAATGTTTTCTCAAAGAAAACCACAAAGAGCTTTCGATGAAAAATAAAGCGATTCGGGGTAGATGACGTAATGAACGTAAAGAATAAAAGGAAGTATCGAAGTCCTCAATTCCTAGTCGGGCAAAGGATTTGAATACCTTACTTTCCAAAACCTCATTTTAATTTACATATCTTGTTAAACTTGAATCTTTCGCTAAATCAAATCCTTTGTACCAAGGCACAAAAGAGGAACAACACTACTTTCAAGTCACCAAAAAGACTTAGAAACCAACTAATAAAGCTTTCAAAATCACACACACAAACACACATACACACACTTTTGCATAGAAAATCAATAAGATGTGGTACCGTGCTTGCACGGGAGTCGGGGGGCTGCCTAACACCTTCCCTCCGCTTAACCTAGCCCCCGTATTCCACAAATCTCGAGTTTCAAGACCAAATCAAAGAGTCACGCATTGGACCATCTTGCGAAAAACTATTAAAACCCGGATGAGTTGGTGCATCCATTTCCAAAATACCAATTGGCGACTCTGTCTCAATCGGTTCAATCAATAAAATCATTCTTTCAAAATTGTCGACACATATGTCGGTACCGGTTTCCTACGAAATTCACCCTTTAAAACGGAACCACAAAGACAAAGCGAAAGCGAAAGGGAAAAGAATAAAATAAGGAAATCGGGGCACTCCTCTCTCGTCCCACGGACAAGAGACAAGGGCAAACAACTCCAAAAGAGAAAAAAGAGACCTCCTCCTTCAACAAAAGGGAGACCGAGGACTTGATTTTCCGCACGGCGTTGATAGGTAGCGACTCTGCTGGGGATCAAAGAGGGCTGAAGCCGCGATCAAACTTTTTGATTTTCATTCTGCATATGCATTTGTGTGAATGATCTTTGTGTGTATCAATCTTTTTGCTTTTTGTATTAGTGCCTGGCACAATATATTAGTGCTTCGCACAATGTCATCATATTACATGCGGTGAGGACATGAATGTATGTTGTGTGGTACCTCCATTAGGGGGCAATCCCGTCGGTTGTTTATTACTGGACTCCTATGGATGTTTCCATTATGAGGCTCAGGAAAGCACCACTCAGATCCGCTCCAATCGAAACATGGATGTTTTCATCAAGTAGATTACGAAGATCTGGGAACCAATTTCAAACAGCCCGTGAGAGTAACCTTAAGATTGGTCAGCCTCTAATAAATCAAATGCGCGGTGTGCTTCTTCATGCCCTATTAAAATCTTTCGCGTATATAAATGACCGTTATCTTGAACAGTCATACATACATCTTTCACACCCTGTCATCAATTCGACTAACTCATTGTATTGCAGGAAAAGATTAAAAAACCTTTAGACTGATGCATAGCATATCATGCATCCCTATCCACCAGTATCCAGTCTAAACTAGATATCGATTGTTGTGCAGATTGGTCTTAAAACCAGATCTCTAGCCAAAAAGGCCCTTTCACCAGTCTAGATGGCTGAAGCAAGTTCATCAGAACCCATCCCTGTATCTCGAGATGAATTCGAGGAGTTTAAGAATCAAATGGCCAAGATGGCGACCCTGTTAAAAGAACAGTGCAAGGTATCTCAAGAATCTAAGCACAAGAGTTCGACTGAATCCTCTGTGCAAGGAGACATGAAAGTACCCGAAAAGGAAGGTGATACCCATACGTTCACACCTATATCTCCCCTCGATGTTAAAGTACCCAAGGAGGCCCCGATCCAGAAGACGACACGGGACATCACAAACCTCCGGGAGGACAAAGACACTGGAGACATTAGGAAGAAAGTTAGACAGATGGAGGACGTTATCCGGTCTATAAAAGGGACGTGATCCTATGGGAGCGTGAATTACTCGAATCTATGTATTTTCCCAAAGACGAGATACCCGGATAAGTTTCAAGTCCCCAAGTTCGAGAAATACAACGGACTGGGAGACCTGTACACTCACTTGAAAGTCTACATAGGTGAACTTGGAACTTACGCTGAGGATGAAAACCTCAGGATGCAGCTATTTCAAAAGAGCCTTACCGGTGAAGACCGCACGTGGTACGCACGAATAGACAATTTCAAAGTCAGAGGTTAGGAATATTTGGCCCATGCTTTCCTCAACCGATACAGTTTTCAATCCCAGATGGCACCTGATCGCTACCAGGTTACCAAAGTCAGAAAGCTGGGCAATGAATCGTTCAGAGAATACGCACAGCGGAGGAGGCGAATGGCGGCCCAAGTCTGTTGGGTTTGTACGAAATCGTGACGCAATCAAATTGCAAAAATTAGCGGAAGCATGGTATATCAGAGTTTAAAAAATTTCTACAAAACCATTACCCGGATCATCCTTTATGCAAATTATTATTTTAAAACGATAAATAAGAAGTTATGGAATCATACCCTTGTAGAACGAAGCTTCCACAGGTACTAGTTCAACTCCTTGTTCTTCGTGATCTCCTTGAATTTTCGGGTTAGATTCTTTCCTTTGATCAACGTTAGCCACCCAAGTGTTTGGCCTCTAGAGGTGATCCACCAAGGAAGATGAATTATCAAGAAGGAGAGTGTTTGGCTTAACCTTAGTTTTCTATCCTCTATAGAAAAGGAGTACTCTCCAACAATTGGAATTGCATCAATCTAATATCTATTATAAGACTTCTCTTATATAGACATTGGTCAACCCTTCTAATCCTATTAGACATGGGATTTCTTTTAATTAATTAAACTCCTTTAATTAATTTAGGCTTCCCACCACATGGGAATAATTAATTAAATTCATTTAATTAATTTATCTCCTAATCTTATTAGGAATAAATGAGAGTACTAAATATTAAATTAATTACTAAACTCCTTTAGAAATTAAAATAATAATAATTGTAATAATATTAATAAGACTCCTCTTATTAATTTATATTTAATATTTCCAAAATATTAAATAATAAACATGAAGCTATTTAATTTATTCTATCACCATAGATTAAATTAATTATACTTAATGCATTATTACGATTATGCCATTACCTTCTTAAATAATTATTCTTCCTTTTATGGTGTGACCCTTTAGGTTCTCCATATTAAACCGGTTGTGAATAAATCAATTAAAACAATTTTAATCTTATTTAAATAAATAAATTAAACTAATAATTTATTTAAATAAATAATATTTATTCTACAATAGGGATAAGCCTCCCTAGCGATCAACGACTTTCCAGATAATATAGATTTCAACATTAATCATAAAAGAACCTGTGAGTTAATAGTTACCATACAATTCAATCCTTCCACCATACAATGTCCCAATTAAATATAAGACATGGATTTACTGTCAAGTCTTATTTTATTTAATTATATGTATTTCGATTAGAAAATGCACAACTCCAAATAATGCAAATTAGAAACTCCTTTCTAATTTCATTTCACCTTGGCCAAGGATTCCTGGGTTGTCATTTAACGAATCACATAGGACATATCTCCTCTTTTACTAGAGGTGGTAGATTCTTTATTGATCATTCATTATCTCCATATGTAACTCATTATACCCAAGCATACCCTATATATGCCTTAAAAGGTCTTAAGGAATAAGTCAAAGTATAATTTGTTACATACAAGATACTATGATGATCTCAAGTCCAAGGATCACTTGTACTACTATCACATTAGGAATTCCTATTGACATGCGAGTAAAACTCCATTAGGTATTCCATAGCGAATCACGTTCAGTGAACTTATTCTCCAATAAGCACCTACATACTTTCTTTAGTGTCTCCACACAAATGATCATGAGATCAATCATCCTCATCCAATGAGCAAGCAACATATGTACCAATCTATCCGGATTTACTAATTCCCTTTTAGTAATCCCACGATTGGGAACTATTTTAGTTTTAAAACTTTCTAAGAATTTAGATCTCATTAGCATGATCATCATCATGATTCTAAAAGCATTGCTTAAAACTATGGGTTATTTACATATTATAAAAACAGCAACATGTAGATAATTAAATGCCTTTAATAAATGAATATTTTATTAATAAATAAATAAGATTGTTTACAAAGTACGTGCTTTATCATCATACATGATTGGCTTGTATGCACACTACTATCAATCTCCCACTTGCACTAAAGCCAATCGCCATGGTATCTCATACCCATCTTCTCTAAGTGACGATCAAACTGCTGTTGTGTTAAAGCTTTAGTAAATGGATCTGCAATGTTATCTTGAGAGTCTACACGCTCCAAGGTGACGTCTCCTCTTTCAATGATCTCCCTGATCAAGTGAAATCGCCGCAACACGTGTTTAGATTTCTGATGAGACCTGGGTTCCTTAGCCTGTGCAACTGCTCCTGTGTTGTCACAGTAAACGGGAACTGCTTCTCCAATGCTAGGAACCACACCAAGTTCAGTTATGAACTTCTTCATCCAAACAGCTTCCTTTGCAGCTTTAGTTGCAGCTATATACTCTGCCTCTGTCACTGAATCAGCAACTGTTTGCTGCTTGGAACTCTTCCAACTCACTGCGCCTCCGTTCAAGGTAAAAACATACCCCGAAACAGATTTACTGTCATCTTGGTCCGTTTGAAAACTTGAGTCTGTGAAGCCCTCGAGTTTTAATTCAGACCCACCGTAGACAAGAAAAATATCTTTAGTCCTTCTCAAGTACTTTAGGATATTTTTCACTGCCTTCCAGTGCTCTTCTCCAGGATTCGACTGGTATCTGCTCGTTACACTAAGTGCATGAGCAACATCCGGTCTAGTACATATCATACCGTACATGATAGATCCTATTGCAGAAGCATAAGGGATCTTACTCATACGGTCTCTCTCCTCAGGTGTCTTTGGGGCCTGTTTCTTGGAGAGATGTATTCCATGGCTCATCGGCATGAGACCTCTTTTGGAATCTTCCATGCTAAACCTCTTTAGCATCGTATCAATGTACGTTCCTTGGGATAAACCAAGCATCCTTTTAGATCTATCTCTATAGATCTTTATCCCCAAAATATAGGATGCTTCTCCCAAGTCCTTCATGGAGAAGTGTTTAGATAACCAGATTTTAATTGATTGTAGCATAGGAATGTCATTCCCTATCAGTAATATATCATCAACATATAATACAAGGAATGAAACTGCGCTCCCACTAACCTTCTTGTACACACATGGTTCATCTTCATTTTTGATAAAATCAAACTCTTTGATTGTCTCATCAAAACGAATGTTCCATCTACGAGAAGCTTGCTTCAATCCATAAATGGATCGTTGCAGCTTACAGACTTGATTTTTTCCAACCTTTGAAATAAATCCCTCTGGCTGTGTCATATACACATCCTCCTCAAGTTTCCCATTGAGGAAGGCCGTTTTCACATCCATCTGCCAGATCTCATAGTCGTTATAAGCTGCAATCGCAAGCAAAATCCGAATGGACTTGAGCATAGCTACTGGTGAAATGGTTTCATCATAATCAACTCCTTGTCTTTGTTTGAAACCTTTTGCAACCAGTCGGGCCTTATAGGTCTCCACCTTGCCGTCCGCTCCAGTCTTTCTTTTAAAGACCCATTTACACCCAATAGGCTTAATGCCTTCAGGTGGTGAAACCAAAGTCCATACTTTGTTTTCATACATGGAGTCCATTTCGGATTTCATGGCTTCAAGCCATTTCCCTGAGTCTTTATTACTCATGGCCTGTTCGTAATTTAATGGATCATCATCATTCATGATGTGTACCTCATCGTCATCCTCTATAACGAATCCATACCTCTCAGGTATCTTCGGTACTCTCCCAGATTTACGAACAGGGTGTGGTATAGTAGGTTCTTCTACTTGGTCAGGTACCTGACTTTGATCCGTGGTAATTTGTGGTTCTTGAACTTCTTCAAGATATATCTTACTCCCACTGACCCCTTCATGGATAAACTCCTTTTCCAAGAAGGCAGCATGTTTCGCAACAAACACCTTTTGATCAGTTAGATGATAGAAATAATACCCTACAGTTTCTTTAGGGTATCCCTCAAATCTACACTTTTCGAATTTAGTCTGTAGCTTATCATGTTCAAACTTTTTGACATAAGCTGGACAACCCCAAGTCTTAACATGCTTAAGATTTGGTTTCCTTCCCTTCCACATCTCATATGGAGTCTTTGGGGCGGATTTGGTAGGTACCTTGTTAAGTAGGTATGCAGCCGTTTCTAGGGCATATCCCCAGAAGGAAATTGGAAGGTCGGTAAAACTCATCATGGATCGAACCATGTCTAACAGTGTTCGATTTCTCCTTTCAGATACTCCATTTAACTGTGGTGTACCTGGAGGAGTCCATTGTGAGATTATACCATTTTCTTTGAGACAATTGAGAAACTCACTGCTTAAGTATTCTCCGCCTCGATCTGATCGAAGTATCTTTATACTCTTGCCCGTTTGTTTCTCTACTTCACTTCTGAACTCTTTGAACTTTTCAAATGATTCTGATTTGTATTTCATTAAATACACATATCCAAATCTTGAGTGATCATCAGTGAAAGTAATAAAATAAGAATACCCACCCCGTGCACTTATTGTCATAGGCCCACAAACGTCTGTGTGAATCAATGTCAACAACTCTGTAACTCTTTCTCCTCTTCCACTAAAAGGAGATTTAGTCATTTTACCCATGAGACAAGATTCACAAGTTGGATATGATTCATAATCGGATAGCTCGAGGAGCCCATCTTTATGCAACTTGGATAATCTTGTTTCATTGATATGACCGAGTCTACAGTGCCACATGTAGGTATAATTAATATCATCTCTTTTCCTTTTCTTAGTTTGTTCAATTTGAAATATATTTTCTTGTAAGTCAAGTGTATAAAGTCCATTTCGCAAATTTCCAATACCATATAAAACATCGTCTTTATAAATAGAACAACTATTGTTCTTTATAACAACGTTAAATCCTTCCATATCCAATACAGAAATTGAAATAATGTTTTTTAATAATATTCGGAACATAATAACAATTATTAAGATAAATGGACTTGCCCGAAGGCATTGCTAAATAATAAGTTCCTACAGCTAATGCAGCAACCTTTGCTCCATTCCCTACTCGTAGGATCACCTCATCATTGTTCAGCTTTCTACTTCTGACCAGTCCCTTCACATTATTACATATGTGAGAACCACAGCCGGTATCCAATACCCAAGTAGAATTTTGACTTTCTGAAAAATTAATTTCAATCATGAACAAACCTTGATTGGAAGTCGAAGCTTCTCCAAGCTTCTTGTCTGCCAGAAACTTCTTGCAGTTTTTCTTCCAATGACCCGGCTCGTTGCAATGGAAGCACATTCCTTTGCTAGCTGGATCAGATTTCTTTTGTTTCTTTATGTTCACCTTGCCCTTGGTCATCCGAGATCGGAAGAGCTCCTTAGATATCTCATATCTAGCAGTCCTACTTTGTTCACCATACAACTCCTTGAGGTGAATCAACATAGTAGGAGCATCCATGTTTTCTTGCTGACGCTGAAGCTCGTTATTCATGGATGCGAGCATGATGCATTGAGCTACAGATGCATCATCTTGCCACTTTACAATGGTGGCAATCTCTTCCTCAGAGGTTGTTTCTGGAACAGTTCCAGGGACATGTGAGTTTAGGACATAAGAAATCTTTTCAGTAGTGAGAACTATTCTCAGATTTCTTGGCCAGTCCGTGTAATTCGGCCTGGTAAGCTTATTAGCATCAAGTATGCTTCGCAGTGAAATTAGTGATTTTGACATTTTTAAAATTCTGCATGTGAAAAACAACATTTTAGCAAACATTCATTTTATTAATTTTGCATACCAAAATAAATTTAGGTCTTTATTTTAAATTGGTATCTCCCACTATTTTTATCAAACTATATTACCCTCACTTATATAGTTCGGCAACATCTAATTAAAAATTTGATAGTGAGAATAAGGATCCCATTTCAAATGTATATAACCTTGTGGATAGCACAACAAGCGATATACAAATAAATAGGTAGACAACTCTTGTCAATTACATCACCATGTAATTCCTTTTATTTTGCCTCTTAAATCATAATGGTCATGTGTGTGCACATCCGAACTAAAATAATTTAAGTTAAGTCCAGCCTAGCACTTTCATAAATTCAAAAAAGAAAAATGTTCGTCCTTGTGGATAGCACAACAAGACTAGATCGTTCAATTTTCTTGATAAGCATCAAATGTGATTAATTAACATCTTAAATACGCAATACTCGCCTTGTGGATAGCACAACAAGCTCATATTAAATATCTAATACTCTATTAATTTATCATGCTAGAAGGCGACGTTCGATATTCCAAATATTATTTGAACACTTCGGACTTAATATTATTTCTTTGAGGGATTTGTTATTATTAGTCTCAACTTTGTTTAGCGCGCATGCACATATATATATAAAATACGCGTCATTTTATTAAACATGCGAAGCATGTTTGCATAAAATATAATATATATAATATTTAGCATGCAATATAGAATACTATATTCTACCCGGATTGATTATGGACTTTTATTCTAGTTTGGTTCACTAGAGCCACCAAGTGAACCAAAAGGTCAAACCTAGGGGTGCAAGAATTTAAATTTAAACGTAACTATTACATTTAAACCCGGGCTCCATACAAACGGGTCTTCACGCGCTCCTTGCTCCTTGGTCTCTAATTTTTAAAGATAATTCTAACTATTTCTATTACATTAAACTATTTAATTTAAATAGAAACCTTGATCAACAGTCAAGGGGAAGTACATAGGAGGGAGATAGAATTTTACATCAAGAAAAAAAAATTAGAGAAGACGAGGTACGCAGACCCCATTTAATAAAACCCATTCATTCAAGCATTCAAGTAAAATAAAATCCAATCACATTGGTCAAATAGTCCATAATCAATCCCCATTTATTTTCATACATATCACCATATATATTAATAAATAAATATTCATCTCATGAATTAAAACATTCCATATATATATGAGTATCATTTAATGGGCAATTTTAAATTGCATGAAATCCAATTTCAAGATTAAAATAAACTCTTTATTTTAATTATAAAATTATTTAGAATATAATATATAAATATATCATATTTATTTTTTTAAAAAAAAAGTCACCTTCTTTTATTAAAAGAGTCCTGCAGGTTTATTAAAAAAGTCCTTTCTTGATGGGTCACATTCTTTTTGGAGTAAGAAAGAGACAACACCTTTTCTTTGCAGAATTCAAGATTAGCACCAAAAAAAAAAATTGTGATTCTTCCCAAAAAAAGTCTTTTTTTTTTCTTTTTTTTTTTCTTAAAAAATATAATTTTATACAATAAAATTATGCCCAATAAATTATTTTAAATACATACCCATATGTATATGAAATCAAAAATAAATTAATAATTGCATAAAGATTTGGCTCTGATGCCACTGTTGGGTTTGTACGAAATCGTGACGCAATCAAACTGTAAAAATTAGCGGAAGCATGGTATATCAGAGTTTAAAAAATTTCTACAAAACCATTACCCGGATCATCCTTTATGCAAATTATTAATTTAAAACGATAAATAAGAAGTTATGGAATCATACCCTTGTAGAACGAAGCTTCCACAGGTACTAGTTCAAATCCTTGTTCTTCGTGATCTCCTTGAATTTTCGGGTTAGATTCTTTCCTTTGATCAACGTTAGCCACCCAAGTGTTTGGCCTCTAGAGGTGATCCACCAAGGAAGATGAATTATCAAGAAGGAGAGTGTTTGGCTTAACCTTAGTTTTCTATCCTCTATAGAAAAGGAGTACTCTCCAACAATTGGAATTGCATCAATCTAATATCTATTATAAGACTTCTCTTATATAGACATTGGTCAACCCTTCTAATCCTATTAGACATGGGATTTCTTTTAATTAATTAAACTCCTTTAATTAATTTAGGCTTCCCACCACATGGGAATAATTAATTAAATTCATTTAATTAATTTATCTCCTAATCTTATTAGGAATAAATGAGAGTACTAAATATTAAATTAATTACTAAACTCCTTTAGAAATTAAAATAATAATAATTGTAATAATATTAATAAGACTCCTCTTATTAATTTATATTTAATATTTCCAAAATATTAAATAATAAACATGAAGCTATTTAATTTATTCTATCACCATAGATTAAATTAATTATACTTAATGCATTATTACGATTATGTCATTACCTTCTTAAATAATTATTCTTCCTTTTATGGTGTGACCCTTTAGGTTCTCCATATTAAACCGGTTGTGAATAAATCAATTAAAACAATTTTAATCTTATTTAAATAAATAAATTAAACTAATAATTTATTTAAATAAATAATATTTATTCTACAATAGGGATAAGCCTCCCTAGCGATCAACGACTTTCCAGATAATATAGATTTCAACATTAATCATAAAAGAACCTGTGAGTTAATAGTTACCATACAATTCAATCCTTCCACCATACAATGTCCCAATTAAATATAAGACATGGATTTACTGTCAAGTCTTATTTTATTTAATTATATGTATTTCGATTAGAAAATGCACAACTCCAAATAATGCAAATTAGAAACTCCTTTCTAATTTCATTTCACCTTGGCCAAGGATTCCTGGGTTGTCATTTAACGAATCACATAGGACATATCTCCTCTTTTACTAGAGGTGGTAGATTCTTTATTGATCATTCATTATCTCCATATGTAACTCATTATACCCAAGCATACCCTATATATGCCTTAAAAGGTCTTAAGGAATAAGTCAAAGTATAATTTGTTACATACAAGATACTATGATGATCTCAAGTCCAAGGATCACTTGTACTACTATCACATTAGGAATTCCTATTGACATGCGAGTAAAACTCCATTAGGTATTCCATAGCGAATCACGTTCAGTGAACTTATTCTCCAATAAGCACCTACATACTTGCTTTAGTGTCTCCACACAAATGATCATGAGATCAATCATCCTCATCCAATGAGCAAGCAACATATGTACCAATCTATCCGGATTTACTAATTCCCTTTTAGTAATCCCACGATTGGGAACTATTTTAGTTTTAAAACTTTCTAAGAATTTAGATCTCATTAGCATGATCATCATCATGATTCTAAAAGCATTGCTTAAAACTATGGGTTATTTACATATTATAAAAACAGCAACATGTAGATAATTAAATGCCTTTAATAAATGAATATTTTATTAATAAATAAATAAGATTGTTTACAAAGTACGTGCTTTATCATCATACATGATTGGCTTGTATGCACACTACTATCAAAGTCAACCCACCAATGGATGAGGGTGAGATGGTGACCACCTTTACTGATATACAAGAAGCCCCTTTCTATGAGAGAGTCCTCGTCGGGTTAGGAAAATCCTTCTCTGAAATGATCAAACATGGGGAAATGGCAGAAATGGGTTTGAAGTCTGGAAAAATCAAAGACCTCACTACTTTGAAAGCCGTAGGCGAGCACATACAGTTAGGAAATTATGCAAGCGCTCCCAAGAGAGGATAAAAGAGGAAGGAATAAGATGTCTTGTTAGTATTGCAAGGATAATCGGCCAACAAGAGCCCTAACTCACCTAACCAGAGGCAGAACCCACATCCAGTGAATTTTTGAAATCCTACAGCAATGAAAATTGGGGAAAACAAGCGAAGAAGGATATTCACTCCTTTAGGAGACTCCTTGGAAGACATATTAGTCCTACTGATCGCCTAGAATGAAATCGTTGAGCTCGCTCCACCTTTCGATCCAAATGGAAGGCAATTCGATTCCATCAAGAAGTGCGCCTACCATTCTAACTCATCGGGGCATGATACTCAAGAGTGTTGGACTCTGAAGCACAAAATTCAAAACTTGATTAACAACGGAGAGATTATAGTCAAAACGCATGAGCAGCCGAATGTCAACAACAACGCTCTACCTCAGCATACGGAGGAAGGAGTCAACATGATCAGTGCCAGAAGTAGGGAAAATCGTAAATACCTAAGGAAGATGAGAGAGTTGCCCTCGGCACATGACCCTATAATATGGGGATACCCTGAAGAAAATTACGAGGTAGAACAAGAATTAGCTTCAATCAGAGTGCAGGTGGATCAGCTAGCTGAATTGGTGGTATACCAACACCAGTTGACCCGACAGCTCATCGACCAGGTTTTATCAAAGCCAAATGACCCCATATCTATCCAAGATGTTTCCACCTCGAGAAGGGATTGGATCCATTACCCAGAGCATAACAAATGGACTGAAAAGATGGCTCGAGAAGCTAGATTACAGAGCCGTCAAAATTTTGCCGCCAAACAGAAATTCACCCCGTTGAGGCAATCCAAGGAGGAGATTCTCTGTAATTTGATCGAGGAGGGGAAGATTATAGAATTTTTGCCACCCCCAGATACGAGATCGAAGTGTTTCGATCCTTCCACATCATGCCTTTACCTTACTAATGCTCCTGGACATGCCACGGAAGAATGTTGGGCTCTACGACATCTAATCCAGAACTTGATTGAAACCGGAGAGCTGGACTCAATAAAAAAATCTGAGATCTTCCCTTAGGAAGAAATATACTACCCTCGGGGACCGAGGAACATGGAAGGTATGATAGCCGTTATCCTTTGCATGGAAGGAATATCCGGCGGACCCATAACCATTCAAGGAGTACCTGAGCAGAGAAATAAAGCCACTCTCGAGATACTAGTGGCTAAACCACTGATGTTGGCCCTTTGGCCACAACTCCCAATTCTCAGCCTAAAGAAGGTACCGTGGAATTACGGAGAAGGGATAAAGTTGGCACCTGACTGTACCACCATCATACCTAGGGAGAATACATGTTACCTCCAGAAGCGTTTGGCAAAATTGGCAACCAAGGTATTAGGGAAGGTATCTACTGGAAAGATCACAGAGTTCCTCCACAAAATGGGACACAGTGAAGTCAGGACAGTGAGGCAATTGGAGGCTAAACCCCATCAAATCTCCATATTGGATTTGGTTTTAGAATCTGGTGACCATCGTCAAATTCTGATCCAAGTATTGGAGGAAGCACACTTACCCAAGACTATCGATACTGAGAAATTCCAGCACTTCATTAGCCATGTACTGGACAGTAATGTGATATTCTTCACTGACGACGATATACCAGCCGAAGGAACTGGGCATCATAAACCATTGCATATCGATGTCGTTTTATTAGGATATGTTGTAGGAGGCGTGCTAATCGACGGAGGGTCGTCTTTAAACATCTATCCACAAGATACTCTGGAGAAGATGAAGATCAACCCGAATCGAATCCGGGACAGCCATGTCGTGGTACGGGCTTTCTACGTATCAAGAAGGGATACCGTGGGGGAGATTGAACTTCCTATGGAAATTGGCCCTTTAACTTTCAACATACCTTTTCAGATCCTGAAGATCACTACCGGGTAAAATTTGTTGTTAGGATGACCATGGATCCATATGGCTGGCGCCGTCCCTTCAACTCTTCATCAACAACTGAAATATACCGTCAACGACAATCTGGTGACTATTAGTGCAGAACCTGACTATCCTATTCATGACATGGGAGATATGCCCCTGAAGGGGTCGAGCCCGCCAGTTTTCAAGCATTCGAAATCAATAATCCGCGATATAACTCTGTGGGAGCCTCGGTCTTAATTCCCCAGATATCTACAGAGGTGATAGCAGTTGGCCAAGAGATGTTGTCCCGAGGACATCGACTAGGTCGAGGACTGGGGAAGAATGACCAAGGAATCAGGAACCCAATTCATATACCCACGCAGTTGGGAAAGGCTGGACACAGATACCATGGTGGATCCAAGCATCAGAATCCTCACAGTCATCAACCAGTTAATTAGATAATTTACCTCAAGCCAAACCTGGGTGAAACCGGATCTAAAGAGCCACTCAAGAAGATCCCCCTAATGATTTCAAACCTTCTGATTCCTAAAGTCGATCAAAGAGGACATCAGACGGACGGGGATGAAAAGGCTCTTAAGGATGCGGCCAGAAGGCCAAAGACCAAAAGTTTCTGGAAGAGATCCAGTTGCAATTCATGAGCAATTTTTGCCTCTCTGAAGAGGACCTAAAGAAGTCCGACGGGTCAGATCTATCAAGTGATCAACCTAACCTCCCGACACTTAACTGGGGAAATGTAAACATCCCAAGCAGTGATCCAAGGACCGGTTGCAAACCAGTTATGGCCATCTTGGAAGACTGCGACTCCATTAGCGCGTTTATCTCAACGACTCCCCAGGAACTGCAGACCAGCAAGTGGACGATCACTCCACAGATCGTCCGAAAAGGGTAAAAATCGAGAAGCGACCGCTGACAGGGAGCTCCACTTTTATCTATAGTTATGTATGTTTTATTTCATCTATAGCTTGTTATTGCCAGTTGTCATATTAACTGATAAATCTTTTTGTAATTAACGACTACTTGTATATATTTAGCAATCAAGTTTTTGTATCAGGTTTCCAAATTTGCATGTCTCTAGCCACGTCCATGATTTGCCAAATTTGAGTAACGATTACGATTTCGACATAGAATTGGACTTTGACTTGATGGGAATCGGGCAGGAGGAAGGGGATGATGATGAGGTGCCAGAGGAAATCAAAGCATGGGTCGAAGATAAACCTAAACCCAACCTTTATCAAACCACCACCATAAATATCGGAACCCCCAACGATCCCAAAGAAATACAGATCAGAACCAACCTTCCCTCTAACCAAGAAAAAGAACTAATCTAACTATTAACACAATTCAAGGATGTTTTTGCCTGGTCTCATGAAGACATGATAGGTCTATCCACCGATATCGTCGTCCATCGACTACCAATTAAAGAAGGGTTCAAACCAGTCTAGCAGAAACTGAGACGGTTGAAACCAGAATGGAGCCTGAAGGTCAAAGAAGAAATTATCAAACAGTTAAAAGCGGGAATCATTATGGTGTCAACGTACACTGAATGGTTGTCCAATGTAGTCCCAGTGTCGAAATCTGGGGGAAACGTGCGAGTTTGTGTGGATTATTGAGATCTCAACAAAGCTAGCCTTAAGGATGACTTCCCAGTGCCGTTCATCCACATATTAATCGATAATACTTTATAGTTCGAGATGTATTCTTTTGCTGATTGCTTTGCTCGATATCACCAGATCATGGTTGCTGAAGAAGACAGGGAAAACACCGCCTTCATTACCCCGTGGGGAACCTTCAGTTATCGAAGACTAGCTTTTGGCCTTACCAACGTTGGGGCTACTTATCAAAGAGCCATGATGACTTTATTCCACGATATGATGCACAAAGAAATCGAGGTGTATGTGGATGATATCATTGTAAAGTCTCGGCAGGCTGATGACCATTGCACCCATCTTCGGAGGTTGTTTGAACGACTCCACAAGTTCAATTTGAAGTTAAACCCAGCAAAGTGTGCTTTTGCGGTGAAATTCGGCGAACTACTGGGATTTCTGGTGAGCAACCGGGGCATTGAGTTGGATCCTGCCAAAATCCAAGCCATCACGGAAATGCCTGAACCAAAGACCGAGAAGGAAATTTGAGGTTTCCTGGGAAGAATCAACTTCATTAGCCGGTTCATATCACAGTTGACAGCAACCTGTGAACCCATTTTCAAACTATTAAGGAAGAACTCTTCGGGAAAATGGAATGAAGACTGCCGAAAAGCCTTTCATATCATCCAGAAGAGGTTGATTGAAGCACCTATTTTGGTATCCCCAAAGGATGGGATTCCGTTGTTCATATATATCTCGGTCAACTCCAAAGCTATGTGTTGTCTATTGGGGCAGAAGGATGACATGGGGAAAGAAAAAGCAATCTATTATCTCAGTAAGCGCTTCAGCAGCAAAGAACAGAAATATACTCTGATCGGAAGAACCTGCTATGTATTAGCTTGGGCAGCCACCAGGTTGCAGCATTATCTGCAGGGCCATACCACTTATCTCATATCGAGGATGGATCCTTTGAAATACATCTTCAGCAAACCAATTTTGAACTACCATCTATCCAAGTGGCAGTTAATCCTTCAACAGTTCGACATTATATATGTCACCCAAAAGTCCATTAAAGGGCAAGGGATTGTGGATCACCTGTCGGCTGCACCAATAGGGGGTTTTGAGCCTCTGGAAACATATTTCCCTGAGGAAGAAGTGTTGACTGTTCTCCTGATTGATAAGGAGGATCAAGGTCAATTCTGGAAAATGTACTTTGACGGCACATCAAACGCTGAAGGTGCCGGAGCCGGGGCAGTCCTGTTATCCATCACGGGAGATCAATACCCCGTGGCAACCAAGTTGCATTTCAACAACTCCAACAATACCGCCGAATATAAAGGGTGCATTGTGGGGTTGAAGCTGGCTCAGACCATGGGAGTGAAACGTTTAGCGGTGTTTGGAGATTCAGATCTAGTCATTAGACAGTCTACCGGGGCATACACCACCAAAGAACTGCATCTAATGCTGTATCATCGACATGTTCTCAGATTGGCAGGGGAATTTGAAGACATTGACTTCATGCATATCCCCCGGAACCGAAATGATTTTGCCGATGCATTGGCCACATTAGCTTCACTGGAGAATCTGTCAGCAAGAAGGGGAATGCCTGTCATCACTTTCACTGTGCAGAAGACACCGTCATATGGGAATAATGTAGGGGAGATATCAGATGAGATACTATCTGCTAGACCACCTTGGTACCACCATATAAAAGAATATCTGCGAGATCAGTCAACCCCGGAAGGGATGAGTCAAGCCGTGAAGAAGCGAATACAGAAAATTGTTATGAATTTCTACCTAAGTGGAGATGCTCTTTATAAGAGAGATCTAGGTGTAGGCCTTCTGAGATGTCTAGACCAGGAGCAAGCACAACGACTTATGAATGAAGTACATGGTGGAGTATGCGGAGCACATATAAGTGGACCTCTGCTTGCCAAAAAGATTCTGAGGACAGGACACTACTAGATATCCCTCAAAGCGAATTGCGATGATCATGTCAAGCGTTGCTATTAATGCCAGATCCACGCCAACATTATTCATGCGCCTCCGAATCAACTGCATTGCATGACATCACCATTGCCTTTTTCCATGTGGGGAATGGACGTGATAGGACCAGTTAAGCCTAAAGCCAATAACGGTCGTCGATTCATATTTACTATGATTGACTACTTTTACCAAGTGGGTGGAAGCAGCTTCTTTCCCCAGGGTCACCAAAGAGGTCATCGTTGGTTTCATTAGAAACAACATCATCTGTCGGTATGGATAACACGAGGTTATTATATCAGACAATGCGAAGAATCTAAATAACGAGATAATGAGGGAACTGTGCAGTAAGTTAAATATCAAACACCTCAATTAGGTTATTTAATGTCCAAAGATGAATGGCGCAGTGGAAGCGGCTAACAAAAACATCAAGAAGATAATGATGAAGATGTCAGCAAATCACCGGGGATAGCCTGAGCTATTGTCGTTAACCCTACTTGCATATCGGACATCGACTCGAACCTCAACTGGAGCAACACCCTACTCATTGGTATATGGTATGGAGGCTGTACTTCCTGTGAAAGTGGAGATGGAATCACTAAGAGTGATCCTTGATGCCCAGATAGAGGAGAGCCAATGGATACAAGATTGATACGATCAGTTATCCCTGATAAATGAAAGAAGAGTTGCTGCTATATTTCACGGTCAACTCTATCAACAGCGAATATCTCGATCTTATAACAAGAAGGTGCGACCTTGAGAATTCAAAGAGCATGATTTGGTACTAAAGAAGATCATTCCGGGCCAGGATGCAATTAAGGGAAAATTTGCCCCAAACTGGGAAGGACCCTTTCTTGTCAAAGCAATCCTATCAGGTGGAGCTTTGAAATTGGAAGAGATGGACGGTGAGGAATTCCCACAACTGATCAATTCCGACTCGGTGAAACGGTATTATGTCTGAGACCCCTTTTCACTTTCTGACTTGACTGCTATGTCTTGATAAAAAAAAGAAAAGAAAAAAAAGAAGAAAAAAAGGAAAAAAGAAAAGAAAAAATATATCAAGTCTAGTTTTTCAGGTCTGAGCCTGAACTACGAAAGACCTGATCTCCTATCTGTGGGAGTACGTAGGCAACCATTTATGGTGCGGTCTAACCTTGGAAAAACATCAAAATCCTATCAAATCTAACCCTGTAAAAACATCAAAATCCTATCAAGTCTTACCCGTTAAAAACATCCAAAACCTCATCAAATCAAACTGAAAAACATCAAAATCTTATCAAATCAAACTCAAACCCAAATAAACCCCTTTCAAACTTTTCAGGTCTGAGCCTGAACTACGAAAGACCTGATCTCCTATCTGTGGGAGTACGCAGGTAGCCATTTATGGTGCGGTCTAACCTTCAAAAAAATTTAAACACTTTCCTAACCTATACAGAAATCCAAAACCTATCCATCCAGCCCAAACCAATCGACGGCTTATGCAGAGATGACCTAGCGACATCTCATCATCATTCCTGCCGAATCTGATGCCACATGATGAGACTAGTTCCATGTCGACCTAATAAATCATAAAGCAAAAATGGCAACAGTGGACATGGTTAGACATGCTCAAACAAGGGAAGTGAACTGTACTTGCTTCTTTTTAATATATACAACTGTTTAGAATACAAAAGTTGATTCTAACCTATGACAAGTGATAATAACAAAGTCTCTACAGGAAAATAAAATAGAGCAATAAATCAGTGGTGAGACGAGCCAACATCACCAAATATCCAGCAGTCTCTGTAGTCTGGGGAGCAGCTCTGAGCTCGTGCTCCAACATGTCAACCCTCCTCAGCATCTCCACTGCCATGTGGAAAATCTCCTCTAGACTCTGTGCTACACCTTGTATGTGATCAATGAGTCCATCTAAGAAAGTCTCAGCTGCATCTCTATCAATGATGGCCTGATCTCTGAAAGCACGGGCTGCATCTCTCTCAGTGATAGCAGTATCCCCACCAGCTATGGTGGTCGACAATAGAGCCTGAGCTTGATCTCTCTCAAATGTCATCAGTTGAAGCTGTCTATCCATTGCTTCCATGGAAACTGAGGCCAAACACGGGACAATGCTCACTAAAGAAGCTGTCAACTCTGCAAATAACGCATCCTTAGTCGGAGATATAGGATCCTCCATCGATTCCACTGCATCCGTGGACCAACCATCGTCATCAGATAAAGATCTTATACGAACCTGATTTGCGGTCTTTGGTGCCAAATCAGACTCAAGCCAAGCTGAATACTCTGCAGAGCGGCCCGGATGGCAATCTCTAAACTCTGTTGTCTGTCAATGATACCAGAACCCATAAACCCGAGCCAAATCAGCCTCAATAACTGAGCAGATGGGGAATCAATAATCCTCAATCCCCTCAAATGCATGGACCTCCTGGTACTGATCAAACTGAGCCATCACCGCCAGATGATGATAGGTAGTCACACGCCTCAAACCCGCCAAGTGGAGGAAATCCAGGTCAATAATATGGGTGGTGAAACTCATAAAGGAGCAGTACCCAGAATACATGACTATATCAAAAGGCTCCTCTATGGCACCCAGAAATAAAGTCCAGGACGCCTCATCGACGCAAGAAGTCGGGCGATAAGAATAAACCTGAGACAGGCCATGTCCAAAACAGAAACCATGACGGTGAAGCCGCCCTATTGGTCGGAGGTGCATCATCAACCAGATGTATAAAAGCACTGGACTACCTCTGAACTCCTGATCACCAGCGTCATGGCAGATAGAGGCTAAAATCAATGTCTCTGCCAGGATAAGGGGCAATATAGTAAAGTCCTCTCGAAGAGCCCTAACAGCCACCGACATCGCCACATCAAGATGATCGGTATAAAATGGCATGTATAGATAAGCTACGAGGCACATAACCAAAGCATCCATGCGGGTAACGTACCAGCGCTCCTCCGAAATGGCGAAGTCTCCGTGAAAAATAGCGAAGCTATCTGCGAAAGAAAAATGCCTAAACATAAAGTCCATGGAGATGATGTGGCTACCACCCACCTCAGCCATCACAACTGCTCTCCTCAATCCAGTCATCGTCATGAACTGGCAGCGCATATGGCCAAAAGCCACTCGAGCACGTGGCCCCTCTATCGACAGTCCTGAAATGCAACTATACTCCTCCAATGTAGGAGTCAACTCGGCTGAGCCGAATAGGAAGACACGACGCTCAGGAGTCCAATACCTGAGTATCCCGACAACAAATCCCTCCAGAATCTGGAAGGACAGCAAAGACATGGAGTGGCCCAGCATACGGCTGACATCGATACGATCGATGGATGGCAGCTGGTCATACCAAACCCTCAAGCTGGTAGCTATATGGCTAGCAGGAAAGTGGTCCAAACGTACCACTATAGAGGACGACATCTATAAAACCTGTGTCAATAAGACCATACAGGGGTCAATCTCTATCCAATCATTTAAATATATCTGAAGCATGCATCATACTAATGATAAAACCGTATGTGTGATGAATAAATAAGAAGCATCATATATAAATATCTGCCAAGTACATTAGTTTCATAAATATCACTGTCATACATATGATACATGTGAAAACTAAAAATAAAAAGTACAGGATATTGGGGCACAAATGCCCAATGACTAACAGAGAACCTATGGACTCGACCCCTGATCAAAATCATCAAAGAAGGTGAGGGTCTCATCAAACTGATCAACATGTGGTCGTCTACCTGGAGTGGGTGCATCCTACTGATTCGGCCAATAAGTTGTCTCCTGCGTATCCGGGGGAACGGTGAAGGGAACATCTCTATCCTGAAAACCACCAAAACTTGAGGGTCCAGCACCATGGGAGCCACCACCGCCTGACGGTCCAGCCACATGACCCCGACGATGTAATCCACCGACAGTGAATCAGTGAAGGCATCGGCTTGACCCCGACGATGTAATCCATCGACAATGAATCAGTTAAGGCGTCGACTTTCCCCCGACGATGTAATCCACGGATAATGAATCAGTGAAGGCGTCGGCTTGACCCCGACTATGTAATCCACCGACAATGAATCAGTGAAGGCATCGGCAAATCCTCGATGATGTAATCCATTGGCTACAACCATACGCAGGTCAGCAAATCCCCGATGAATGTAATCCGTTGGCTACAAACCAGTGAAGGTCGGCAAATCCCCGATGAATGTAATCTGTTGGCTACAACCCTACGCAGGTCGGCAAATCCCCGATGATGTAATCCGTTGGCTACAACCCTACGCAGGTCGGTAAATCCCCAATGGATGTAATCCGTTGGCTACAAACCAGTGAAGATCTACAAATCCACGATGGTGTCATCCGTTGGCTACAACCCTACACAAGTCAGCAAATTCCCAAAGATGTAATCAGTTGGCTACAACCCTACGCAGGTCGGCAAATCCCCGATGATGTAATCCGTTGGCTATAAGCCTACGCAGATCGACAAATCCCTGATGATGTAATGCATTGGCTACAACCCTACGCTGATCGACAAATCCATGATAAATGTAATCCGTTGGCTACAACCTTATGCAGATCGGTAAATCCCCGATGGTGTAATCCGTTGGCTACAACCCTACGCAAATCGGCAAATCCCCGATGATGTAATCTGTTTGCCACAACCCAATGAAGGAATCAGCTCAACCCTGATAATGAATACGTTGGCTACAAACTAGTGAAGGCATCGACATGACCCCGATGGTGCAATCCGTTGATTATAATTCAACGCAGGTTGACTCAACCCCGACAACGTAATCCTTAACTTCCCTAGTCGGGGAAGTAACCCTTTTATACATCTCATATATCATTGCATCGATCATACATAACATTGCATCATCAGATATACCTTGTCATGCATTCTCCATGTCTATTAAATCTTTATCGTGTTTATTCCATTACATTGCATGAACATGACAAAGAGGGGCATCTGTAGACACTCAAAATTTTGATTTTGTCGTACTAACCTTGCAGGAGGGTAAAAGCATCATTTTACTTCGGAGACAACCCCGAAGTAGGGCAAAAGATCCCGGTCATCTCAGAGACAACCCTGGGAATGGTGAAGAGGACCAATAAAGTCTGAACATACCGCAACCCGATCGAAGATCGACGAGCTGAGATAGTGATCATCGAAAACCACCTCAGCAAACCTCGAATGACGTACCATCAAGAAATAAGCCTGCTAACTGATATCTGGACCTGGAAGGTATCTCGGCTACGAGTATCAACTTCTTGAACCCTAACTCAGTCAGACTCTATCATATCTCGCTGCGTTCGTCAAATACGGTCATAAAGATCAAACAGCAGACATCAACTTCTGCCGAATCGAGATCGAAGGAGCCATAACCAAGCTGGGGGGTCCCATCTGGGTAGCCTCCACCATGTATACGGCTAGCTGCATACATGTGTGCGGCTGCCCCGGACAGGTTATAACCCGCCACTTAGTTCATTTTTAAAAAAAGAAGAGATAGATATAGAGAGAGAAGGACATTTTTAGAGAGAGAAAGGCTCGGGTTGAACATCAACATAGCAACTTGAAGCATATTTCTTACATCTAGCATCTCATTGAAGCCATCTTAGTGTTCTTACTTCATCCAGGGAGTCAAAACGCTTGTTTACGCGTCCCCCAAGGTGAAATAATGCACTTCTAGCTTCGTTTTCTCTGTAAACTAT
Source organism: Panax stipuleanatus (assembly GCA_020205555.1). Taxonomy (NCBI): domain Eukaryota; kingdom Viridiplantae; phylum Streptophyta; class Magnoliopsida; order Apiales; family Araliaceae; genus Panax; species Panax stipuleanatus. The sequence continues at coordinate 137,566,149 of CM035115.1, read as the reverse complement.
GTTCAAATGATAGATTAATGAAGGATCTTGTTTGAATCTAGCTATATTTGTTTTATTATAAGCATATTGTGTAATAGTTGCTAGTTTTAACGTTTCTATCGGTTAGTTATTGCTTTAATACATTGTATATAGATTCGGAGACTAGATATACCTCAAGCTAAGCTTAAGCTAGTTCCCGAGAGGTTGTTAGCATGATGCTTTAACCCGGGAGCTAGAACGGCTTAGATACGTGGTATATCTATGGATGTATTTGCTTGTAAATGGTTTCGGTTAACCCGTATAGCCTTAAATATATATTTAGAGGTGAAAGGGGGGCCGAATCAACGTAAACGGTGATTTCAACAGAAGAAATCACTTAGTAAGGAAGCTGTGGACGTTATGTATATATGAAATGGTACAAATATTGTTAGCCTAGGAATCCCGGTGTCGAGATCCCCGAACGGATCCAACTTGATTCCCACGATGGACCGGCTTTTACGTTGTAAATGCTTTAAATACCGTAAATATCGATGTGTATGTAATATTTGGATCTTGAAGACAAACTCGAGGGGTTAGTCTCGAGAGCTCGGATTCAAGATCCCGTGATAGTGAAAACCATCATTACGGGAGCTCGGTTCATCGAGATGGCTTTTATGCCCGATGATGATCCGGACCTTCCTAACGCTTTAGCATACATATCATCAAAATGTTTTCTTAAAGAAAACCACAAAGAGCTTTTGATGAAAAATAAAGCGATTTGGGGTAGATGACGTAATGAACGTAAAGAATAAAAGGAAGTATCGAAGTCCTCGATTCCTAGTCGGGCAAAGGATTTGAAAACCTTACTTTCCAAAATTTCATTTCAATTTGCATATCTTGTTAAAATTGAATCTTTCGCTAAACCAAATCCTTCGTACCTAGGCGCAAAAGAGGTACAGCGCTACTTTCAAGTCACCAAAAAGACTTAGAAACCAACTAATAAAGCTTTCAAGCACACACACACACGCATACACTTTTGCATAGAAAATCAATAAGATGTGGTACCGTGCTTGCACGGGAGTCGGGGGACTGCCTAACATTTTCCCTCCGCTTAACCTAGCCCCCGTATTCCACGAATCTCGAGTTTCAAGACCAAATCAAAGAGTAACGCATTGGACCATCTTGCGAAAAACTATTAAAACCCAGATGAGTTAGTACATCCATTTCCAAAATACTAACTGACGACTCTATCTCAATCGGTCCAATCAATAAAATCATTCTTTCAAAATTGTCGACACATATGTCGGTACCGGTTTCCTACGAAATTCACCTTTTAAAACGAAACCCCAAAGACAAAGCAAAAGGGAAAGGGAAAATAATAAAATAAGGAAATCGGGGCACTTCTCTCTCGTCCCATGGACAAGAGACGAGGGCAAACGTTGGTCGGAAAACCGATCATTAAACACGCGCAAGTATACGCGGTCTAACAAGTAATACATTGATAAGGAAAGTGTCGTACCCATGAGGAACTATCACTAATATTTACCAAATACCAACTTTGTATCTCTTAAGTCTTATTCGAACAGTAAACTAATAGGAGTGTGGATAAACTAGTTATAACTAATTATTAAAGCAAGTAAACGGATAACGAATGGTAATCGAAGGAATTACAAGCTAAGGTTACAACTTCACCCCACACAGGCATTCCGTCGAACACCTGGCGTGCTATGCTTCATCAAACTTCCTACCCTTTTCTCTTTGGTCTTAATGGTCACGACAGTTTATCGACCGAGAACACGCATGTGCTCATACACCTCTGTCGAGGTATGCACAAATATATCCTCTCCAGATCCACCCGATAGGGAATAGAATAGAAAAGAACATCCAAACTAAGTGATAATCCTACACATGTCTATGCGAATTAACCTAACAAGGATTTAAGCATAAGTTCTCAATTAGGTCACACGTGGCACACAGATATATGTCTATTCTACGCACACTTATGCAGTCGAAACTCATAATCACATGTCAATATATTTAGGTGTAAATCTATAATCCTTCTTTCGATATCATATAGATTACCAAAATCATCACTAATGTCTTAGTGAGAATCATTAAGCATGAATATATTAAACCAAACCATATGGTGCCAACCAAAGAGATAAGACAGTCAATTTAACTAACAAAGGGTTCCGTTATAACCTTAGAGCCAATACTTAGTTCATAGCTATTGAACAAAATATAAGTAGCAATAAAGACAACATTTATGGATTACAAAATTAGAGGAAAGAAATGGATAAGAATAAACTCTGTCAAAGCTCTTCAGTCTCCAAACATTTTGCTCCTTTCAAGCTCTCCAATCCGTGTAGCTCACTGCTCTTGTTGCTCCAAGGAAATCCCAAACTTTATCCTCATCTACCTAATATATCTTTATAAACATTACCTAATAACTAGAGAGAGAAAGTACAAAAGAGATCTAATCTATCCTAAGCTAAGCTAACCGACTCTATCCCAGTCTTCTTTCTCTGCTCTTTTTCTTCCTCTCCAATACCTCCCTCTTGTTTGCAAAGGCTCACCTTCATATATATATATATATATATATATATATATATATATATATATATATCTATTTTTTTTCTTTTTCTAGGTCAAAAGCAAGCCCTTCCTGCCTTCGCACCGGAGGTCGCGCTGCAGTGCGAGTCCATAAAGGAACTGTGGCGCTGCAGCTCCAGAATGACATCAGCAAAGACCAGGGGCGGCGCCGCGGCGCGAGATTGAGACTAGGCATTGGCGTTGCGGCGCCAGTATATGTAAATTCTCCGTTTTGTCCCCTGAAAGCTAGAAAAGTCTTGTAAAGCCTGCAATACATTGGTTAAGCATAAAAATACTATAAACATATAAAGCTATATAAAAACTACGAAGATCAGGCAACTATTTAATCCACAAAGTAACCGATTTGAGGGTATAAATCCCACTCATAAAATACCCCCAAACTTAAGTCTTTGCTTGTCCTCGAGCAAACTATCTAACACAAACTCGCAATAGAAAACACACGCGAAATAAAAAAAAACTCACTGTATACTAGTGTCATGGCTTCTAAGCTCGATCATAGCTACTCCCAAAGAACAGGACAAACACAGATATTAGTAAGAGTTCATTCAGTTTCAAGCATAAGACTGTATTCGATCCATTCTATGTGTGTGTGTGTTGGGACCAACCATCCTAACTAATCATTGCTCAAATAAGTTCGCACAGTCAATTGTTAATACCAAAATGCACACTCCGTAACTTAAACATTCAACAAGCATTAAGAATAAGACGCAAGTGCAGAAAAGGATCAAAAGACTCTAGCATAAAGAAAGTAAAATCTGACTCGGACAGTACTTAATTACCTTAGGCTAATCAGAGCTACCCATTAACGAGCCTTTGATCAGTGGCTCCCAAGTCAGATGACTTTAGGGCACTAGGTGTGGAACACCCCTATGAATCTAATAACTCGAGCAACAAAGACCACGTAATCAACATAAGCCAAATTAGACTTTACGAAATCTGAAGATTATTTGGCGAGTGCATTTTATGCTCCATCTCAACATCGATCCTGCGTTTATGGATGAGTGCATTTTACGCTCCATCTCGACCCACCGCAAGACTTTCGATATTCAATCTCCTTTTCAATTTATTTTTTTTATTATACAACATGCCAGAATCCAAGATCCAAAACTGTATATGCGTCGAAGTCTTTTATTACCTTGTAAAAATGAAAGTTTATAAAAGTGAACAACTCTCAAAGAATAAACGGCGAACTACATTCAAAAAATAACTAGTAAACATAGTTGGTCGGTGCTTGCTAAGAAGGACGGATCAATAACAGTCTCAACTTATCGATTGAACAACCCTTAGCTCATACATGCTTGACACGACTCTAAGAGATAAGCATAATTACTTGACGCTTGTCATTAGCCACAATCAAAAAAATTAGTGAAAAATATACCACCCTTGCATAATAGCAGCTCAAAATAGGGTAAGAAAGCCATTAACATGGCACAAGCATATAAATCTGTAAAAGCCCCAAAAAGATGGCTATAAACCACAAACATGCTAATAATCAAAGCGTTAATAAATAACCAAAAACTGTTCATGGCATCCATCATAATAAACCCAAAATATAATACCGCAGTTCAAAACGACTACACTACAATCCTGATAAAAACCTAAGCAAAGTACTAAAATAGCAACCTATCATGGCAATAGACAGAAATAAAACAGATAATAAACCATAACACCCCCAAACTTAAGGTGAGCAATGCCCTCATTGCTAAACATATATCACTCTAAATAAGAGGGCTTCCCTGAAGTCTGGTCACTCGGCAGCAGCAGCGTCCTCGTCAGCTTCGAGGGGCGGTGATGGTGGAGGGTATGGTGGGAAGACAGGAGGCTCTGGGAACTGGAATGGCGTGAACTCAGAATCCTAGCCACTATACACGGTGTATATGCTCTGCATCGTGTTGACCAGCTCAGCCTGATACTGCATCTGTTGGGTTTGTACATAACGCAATCATGCAATCAAATCACATAAATAGGGCGGAAGCGTAAAAACTAGGTTTTCAAAAAATTTACACAAACCCATTGCCATGATCATTCTTGTGCATCAATTAATAGTGAATGAAGAAGGAGAAAAACAGAATTATACCTTTTAAGATCCAAGCTTCCTCAGGTACAAGTTCTACTCCTTTGATTCTTTTGATTCCTCTGTAGTGGCTCCTTCCCTTGATCAATGTCAGCCACCCAAATGTTTGGCCTCTAACGGTGATCCACCAAGGAAGATGAAGAACTCAGTAAGATGGGTTATTGGCTTAACCCTTGTTTCTATCTCTATAGAATATGTGTACTCCCAACTCTTGAAAAATTCACGTACCTTTTTTCTGATATAAGACTCTCTTATATAGATATTAGGTTAACCCTCCTAATCCAATTAGATTAGGGTTTTATTTAATTAATTAATTAAATACTTTTAATTAATTTATATCCTAATCTTTATTAGGATTGAGAGAGAGTACTGATATTATATTAATTCTTAAACTCCTTTAGAATTAAAATAATAATAATAATAATAATAATAATAATAATAATAATAATAAGACTCCTCTTATTAATTTATATTTAATATTTCTAAAATATTAAATAATAAACATTAAGCTATTTAATTTATTCTATCATCATAGATTAAATTAATTATACATAATGAATTATTACTATCATGCCATTTTCTTCTTAAATAATTCTTCTTCCTTTTATGGTGTGACCCTTTAGGTTCTCCATATTAAACCGGTTGTGAATAAATCAATTAGAACAATTTTAATCTTATTTAAATAAACAAATTAAACTAATAATCTATTTAAATAAATAACATTTATTCTACAATAGGGATAAGCCTCCCTAGCGATCAACGACTTTCCAAATAATATAGATTTCAACATTAATCATAAAAGAACCTGTGAGTTAATAGTTACCGTACAATTCAATCCTTCCACCATACAATGTCCCAATTAAATATAAGACATGGATTTACTGTCAAGTCTTAATTTATTTAATCATATGTATTTCGATTAGAAAATGCACAACTCCAAATAATGCAAATTAGAAACCTCTTTCTAATTTCATTCTACCTTGGCTAAGGATTCCTGGGTTGTCATTTAACGAATCACATAGGACATATCTCCTCTTTTACTAGAGGTGGTAGATTCTTTATTGATCATTCATTATCTCTATATGTAACTCATTACCCCCAAGCATACCCTATATATGCCTTAAAAGGCCTTAAGGAATTAGTCAAAGTATAATTTGTTACATACAAGATACTATGATGATCTCAAGTCCAAGGATCACATGTACTACTATCACATTAGGAATTCCTATTGACAGGCGAGTAAAACTCCATTAGGTATTCCGTAGCGAGTCACGTTCAGTGAACTTATTCTCCAATAAGCACCTACATACCTGCTTTAGTGTCTCCACACAAATGACCATGAGATCAGTCATCCTCATCCAATGAGCAAGCAACATATGTACCAATCTATCCGGATTTACTAATCCCCATTTTAGTAATCCCACAATTGGGAACTATTTTAGTTTTTAAGCTTTCAAATAATTTAGATCTCATTATCATGATCTCATCATGATTCTAAAAGCATTGCTTAAAACTATGGGTTATTTACATATTATAAAAACAGCACTATGTAGATAATTATATGCCTTAAATGAATATTTTATTAATAAATAAATAAGATTGTTTACAAAGTATGTGATTTATCATCATACATGATTGGCTTGTATGCACACTACTATCAATCTCCCACTTGCACTAAAGCCAATCGCCATGGTATCTCATACCCATCTTCTCTAAGTAACGATCAAATTGTTGTTGTGTTAAAGCTTTAGTAAATGGATCTGCAATGTTGTCTTGAGAGTCTACACGCTCCAAGGTGACGTCTCCTCTTTCAATGATCTCCCTGATCAAGTGAAATCGCCGCAACACGTGTTTAGATTTCTGATGAGACCTGGGTTCCTTAGCCTGTGCAACCGCTCCGGTGTTGTCACAGTATACGGGAACTGCTTCTCCAATGCTAGGAACCACACCAAGTTCAGTTATGAACTTCTCCATCCAAACAGCTTCCTTTGCAGCTTCACTTGCGGCTATATTCTCTGCCTCTGTCACTGAATCAGCAACCGTTTGCTGCTTGGAACTCTTCCAACTCACTGCACCTCCGTTCAAGGTAAACATATACCCTGAAACAGATTTACTGTCATCTTGGTCTGTTTGAAAACTTGAGTCCGTGAATCCCTCGAGTTTTAATTCAGACCCACCGTAGACAAGAAAAATATCTTTAGTCCTTCTCAAGTACTTTAGGATATTTTTCACTGCCTTCCAGTGCTCTTCTCCTGGATTCGACTGGTATCTGCTTGTTACACTAAGTGCGTGAGCAACATCCGGTCAAGTACATATCATACCGTACATGATAGATCCTATTGCAGAAGCATAAGGGATCTTACTCATACGGTCTCTCTCCTAAGGTGTCTTTGGGGCCTGTTTCTTGGAGAGATTTATTCCATGGCTCGTCGGCATGAGATCTCTTTTGGAATCTTCCATGCTAAACCACTTTAGCATCGTATCAATGTACGTTCCTTGGGATAAGCCGAGCATCCTTTTAGATCTATCTTTATAGATCTTTATCCCCAAAATATAGGATTCTTCACCCAAGTCCTTCATGGAGAAGTTTTTAGATAACCACATTTTAATGGATTGTAACATAGGAATGTCATTCCCTATCAGTAATATATCATCAACATATAATACTAGGAATGATACTGCGCTCCCACTAACCTTCATGTATACACATGGTTCATCCTCATTTTTGATAAAATCAAACTCTTTGATTGTCTCATCAAAACGAATGTTCCATTTACGAGAAGCTTGCTTCAACCCATAAATGGATCGTTGTAGCTTACAGACTTGATTTGTTCCAACTTTTGAAATAAATCCCTCTGGCTGTGTCATATACACATCCTCCTCAAGTTTCCCATTGAGGAAGGCCGTTTTCACGTCCATCTGCCAGATCTCATAGTCGTTGTAAGCTGCAATCGCAAGCAAAATCCGAATGGACTTGAGCATGGCTACTGGTGAGAAGGTTTCATCATAGTCAACTCCTTGTCTTTGTTTGAAACCTTTTGCAACCAGTTGGGCCTTATAGGTCTCTACCTTTCCCTCTGCTCCAGTCTTTTTCTTAAAAACCCATTTACACCCAATAGGTTTAATACCTTCAGGTGGTGAAACCAAAGACCATACTTTATTTTCATACATGGAGTCCATTTCGGATTTCATGGCTTCAAGCCATTTCCCTGAGTATTTATTACTCATAGCTTGTTCGTAATTCATTGGATCATCATCATTCATGATGTGTACCTCATCGTCATCGTCTATAACAAATCCATACCTCTCAGGTATCTTCGGTACTCTTCCAGATTTACGAACAGGGTGTGGTACAGTAGGTTCTTCTACTTGGTTAGGTACCTGACTTTGGTCCGTGGTAACTTGTGGTTCTTGAACTTCTTCAAGATATATCTTGCTCCCACTGACCCCTTCATGGATAAACTCTTTCTCCAAGAAGGTAGTATGTTTCGCAACAAACACCTTTTGATCAGTTGGATGATAGAAATAATACCCTACGGTTTCTTTAGGGTATCCCACAAATCTACACTTATCGGATTTAGTCTGTAGCTTATCATTTTCAAACTTTTTGACATAAGCTGGACAACCCCAAGTCTTAAAATGCTTAAGATTTGGTTTCCTCCCTTTCCACATCTCATATGCAGTCTTTGGGGCGGATTTGGTAGGTACCTTGTTAAGTAGGTATGCAGCCGTTTCTAGGGCATATCCCCAGAAGGAAATTAGAAGGTCGGTAAAACTCATCATGGATCGAACCATGTCCAACAGTGTTCGATTTCTCTTTTCAGAAACTCCATTTAACTGTGGTGTACCTGGAGGAGTCCATTGTGAGATTATACCATTTTATCTGAGACAATTGAGAAACTCACTGCTTAAGTATTCTCTACCTCGATCTGATCGAAGTATCTTAATACTCTTGCCCGTTTGTTTCTCTACTTCACTTCTGAACTCTTTGAACTTTTCAAATGATTCTGATTTGTATTTCATTAAATACACATATCCAAATCTTGAGTGATCGTCAGTGAAAGTAATAAAATAAGAATACCCACCCCGTGCACTTGTTGTTATAGGTCCACAAACGTCTGTGTGAATCAATGCCAACAACTCTGTAACTCTCTCTCCTTTTCCACTAAAAGGAGATTTAGTCATTTTACCCATGAGACAAGATTCACAAGTTGGATATGATTCATAATCAGATAGCTCGAGGAGCCCATCTTTATGCAACTTGGATAATCTTGTTTCATTGATATGACCGAGTCTACAATGCCACATATAGGTATAATTAATATCATCTCTTTTCCTTTTCTTAATTTGTTCAATTTGAAATATATTTTCTTGTAAGTCAAGTGTATAAAGTCCATTTCGCAAATTTCCAATACCATATAAAACATCGTCTTTATAAATAGAACAACCATTGTTCTTTATAATAACGTCAAAACCTTCCATATCCAATACAGAAATTGAAATAATGTTTTTAATAATATTCGAAACATAATAACAATTATTAAGATAAATGGATTTGCCCGAAGGCATTGCTAAACAATAAGTTCCTACGGCTAATGCATCAACCTTTGCTCCATTCCCCACTCGTAGGATCACCTCATCATTGTTCAGCTTTCTACTTCTGACCAGTCCCTTCACATTATTACATATGTGAGAACCACAGCCGGTATCCAATACCCAAGTAGAATTATGACTTTCAGAAAAATTAATTTCAATCATAAACAAACCTTGATTGGAAGTCGAAGCTTCTCCAAGCTTCTTCTCTGCTAGAAACTTCTTGCAGTTCCTCTTCCAATGTCCCGGCTCATTTCAATGAAAGCACATTCCTTTAGCTGGTTCAGGTTTCTTTTGCTCCTTTTCTTTCCCTTTTCCCTTAGCCTTCTTAGATTTCTTCTTTTCAGAAGACACCTTGGGCCTCTTCCTTTTATTGGAAGAATCCACCATCAAGACATGGTTCTTCTTGGATGAGAAGTGACCTTCTGTAGTTTTCAGCATGTTAAGCAGCTCAGGTAAGCTGGCATCTAGCTTATTCATGTGAAAATTAACCACAAACTGCGAGAAGGTCTCAGGGAGTGACTGCAAGACCAAGTATTGACTCAACTCCCCATCCATGACGAACCCAAGCTGTCCAAGGCGTTCAATCAAATTGATTACCTTCAGAACATGAGTCTTGACGGCAGTGCCCTCGGTCATCCGAGATCGGAAGAGCTCCTTAGATATCTCATATCTAGAAGTCCTACTCTGTTCACCATACAACTCCTTGAGGTGAAGCAGCATAGTAGGAGCATCCATTTTTTCGTGCTGACGCTGAAGCTCGTTATTCATGGATGCGAGCATGATGCATTAAGCCACAGATGCATCATCTTGCCACTTTTTGAAAGTGGCAATCTCTTCCTCAGAGGCTGTTTCTGAAACAGATTCAGGGATAGTGGAATTTAGGATATAAGAAATCTTTTCAGCAGTGAGAACAATTCTCAGATTTCTTAGCCAGTCCTCATAATCGGGCCGGTAAGCTTATTTGCATCAAGTATGCTTCGTAGTGAGATTAGTGATTTTGACATTTTTAAAATTCTGCATGTGAAAAGACAACATTTTAGCAAACATTTATTTTATTAACTTTGCATACCAAAATAAATTTAGGTCTTTATTTTAAATTGGTATCTCCCACTATTTTCATCAAACTATATTACCCTCACTCATATAGTTCGGCAACATCTAATTAAAGATTTGCTAGTGAGATTAAGGATCCCATTTCAAATGTATATAACCTTGTGGATAGCACAACAAGCAATATACAAATAAATAGGTAGACAACTCTTGTCAATTACATCACCATGTAACTTCTTTTATTTTGCCTCTTAAATCATAATAGTCATGTGTGTGCACATCCGAACTAAAATGATTTAAGTTAAGTCCAGCCTAGCACTTCCATAAATTCAAAAAAGAAAAATTTTCGTCCTTGTGGATAGCACAACAAGACTAGATCGTTCAATTTTCTTGATAAGCATCAAATGTGATTAATTAACATCTTAAATATTCAATACTCGCCTTGTGGATAGCACAACAAACTCATATTAAATATTTAATACTCTATTAACTAATCATGCTAGAAGGCGACGTTCGATATTCCAAATATCATTTGAACGCTTCAGACTTAATAATATTTTTTTGAGGGGTTTGTTATTATTTGTCTCATCTTTTAAGCTCGCATGCACATATATATATAAAATACGCGTCATTTTATTAAACATGCGAAGCATGTTTGTATAAAATATAATATATATAATATTTAGCATGCAATATAGAATACTATATTCTACCCGGATTGATTATGGACTTTTATTCTAGTTTGGTTCACTAGAGCCGCCAAATGAACCAAAAGGTCAAACCTAGGAGTGCAAGAATATAAATTTAAATATAACTATTACATTTAAACCCTGGCTCCATACAAATGAGTCTTCACTCGTACCTTGCTCCTTGGTCTCCAATTTCTTCAAAATAATTCTAACTATCTCTATTACATTAACTATTTAAAATTAAATAGAAACCTTGATCAGCAGTCAAGGGGAAGTACATAGAAAGGAGATAGAATTTACATCGAGAATAAAACTAGAGAAGACGAGGTACGCAGACCCCATTTTATAAAACCCATTCATTCAAGCATTCAACCAAAATAAAATCCAATCACATTGGTCATAGTTCATAATCAATCCCTTTTATTACCATACATATCATCATACGTAACGATAAAACTTATTCATCTCATGAAAATAAATTCATTCCATATATGTATTAATATCAGTTAATGGGAAAAAGTTTGCTAAACTTTGTTTTTGGAAAAATAAACTCCTTTATTTCATTCAAAAACAATTCCAAATTAAACTCTTTAATTTTAGCAATTCTGAAATCTCATTTCATATAAAATAAACATCTTTATTTTAAACCTTTATTAATTAAATAAACCATTTATTTAATTAAATAAAACAAAAAAAAATTTCAGTTCCTGTCCAGTGGCGCAGCTGCGCCAAGAATGTAAAGGGAATCGGCGCAGCTGCGCAGCATGAAAACCAGGAACAGCACCCGGCGCAGCTGCGCAGTAATATTGCCTTGTACCGGCGCAGCTGCGCAGAATCTGAAAAATTTTTGTTGCCCAGAACTCGATCCAATCACATATCATACATGTATGGAATCACATAGACTGATAATTAGCACAAGATTGGCTTTGATACCACTGTTGGGTTTGTACGTAACGCAATCATGCAATCAAATCACATAAATAGGGCGGAAGCGTAAAAACTAGGTTTTCAAAAAATTTATACAAACCCATTGCCATGATCATTCTTGTGCATCAATTATCAGTGAATGAAGAAGGAGAAAAACAGAATTATACCTTTGAAGATCCAAGCTTCCTCAGGTACAAGTTCCACTCCTTTGATTCTTTTGATTCCTCTGTAGTGGCTCCTTCCCTTGATCAATGTCAACCACCCAAATGTTTGGCCTCTAACGGTGATCCACCAAGGAAGATGAAGAACTCAGTAAGATGGGTTATTGGCTTAACCCTTGTTTCTATCTCTATAGAATATGTGTACTCCCAACTCTTGAAAAATTCACGTACCTTTTTTCTGATATAAGACTCTTATATAGATATTAGGTTAACCCTCCTAATCCAATTAGAATAGGGTTTTATTTAATTAATTAATTAAATACTTTTAATTAATTTGTATCCTAATCTTTATTAGGATTGAGAGAGAGTACTGATATTATATTAATTCCTAAACTCCTTTAGAATTAAAATAATAATAATATTAATAAGACTCCTCTTATTAATTTATATTTAATATTTCTAAAATATTAAATAATAAACATTAAGCTATTTAATTTATTCTATCATCATAGATTAAATTAATTATACTTAATGAATTATTACTATCATGCCATTTTCTTCTTAAATAATTCTTCTTCCTTTTATGGTGTGACCCTTTAGGTTCTCCATATTAAACCGGTTGTGAATAAATCAATTAGAACAATTCTAATCTTATTTAAATAAACAAATTAAACTAATAATCTATTTAAATAAATAACATTTATTCTATAATAGAGATAAGCCTCCCTAGCGATCAACGACTTTCCAGATAATATAGATTTCAACATTAATCATAAAAGAACCTGTGAGTTAATAGTTACCGTACAATTCAATCCTTCCACCATACAATGTCCCAATTAAATATAAGACATAGATTTACTGTCAAGTCTTAATTTATTTAATTATATGTATTTCGATTAGAAAATGCACAACTCCAAATAATGCAAATTAGAAACCTCTTTCTAATTTCATTCTACCTTGGCCAAGGATTCCTGGGTTGTCATTTAACGAATCACATAGGACATATCTCCTCTTTTACCAGAGGTGGTAGATTCTTTATTGATCATTCATTATCTCCATATGTAACTCATTACACACAAGCATACCCTATATATGCCTTAAAAGGTCTTAAGGAATTAGTCAAAGTATAATTTGTTACATACAAGATACTATGATGATCTCAAGTCCAAGGATCACATGTACTACTATCACATTAGGAATTCCTATTGACAGGCGAGTAAAACTCCATTAGGTATTCCGTAGCGAGTCACGTTTAGTAATCCCACAATGAGCAAGCAACATATGTACTAATCTATCCGGATTTACTAATCCCCATTTTAGTAATCCCACAATTGGGAACTATTTTAGTTTTTAAGCTTTCTAAGAATTTAGATATCATTATCATGATCTCATCATGATTCTAAAAGCATTGCTTAAAACTATGGGCTATTTACATATTATAAAAATAGCACCATGTAGATAATTATATGCCTTAAATGAATATTTTATTAGTAAATAAATAAGATTGTTTACAAAGTATGTGCTTTATCATCATACATGATTGGCTTGTATGCACACTACTATCAGCATCGCTATGTCTTGCCTCAAGGCCACCGCTGCTATGTGCCTCTGCTGCCTCTGAGCATTAGCATCCTGGTTCTGATGTAATAGAGTAAGGGATGCCATGATTTCTGCCAGTAGTCCCTGTGAAGTTGGGCCTGCGTCTGGTGGCTGCGAAGGCTCTGCTGTAGGAGGTGGCTCAGTACGTGGCCCGAATCCTTCGCCTCTAACATGAGAAATACCCCTGTCCCACACATCGAAGCGTGAGATGGTCTGATGGTCAATGACTGATATGGGCGGCAAAGCTATCTCTTCTGGCCCCCAATGGATACCTGCCCTCTTGCACAGCCGGGTGATCAAGGATGGATGTGGAAGTCCCGTAGAGATATTGCTCTTGATTGCCTTTATGATGGACTCATGGATGAGAACTCTGATGTCCACATTCAGACCCGTGACAATGGCAAATAATAGGATCGCTCTATCCTTAGTCACGTTGCTCAGGTGACGAGTCGGGATCATGTTGGCACAAATAAAGCTGAACCATGTCATCCCATAGCGACTGAGTGCAGCATGTGGGAAACTGGTCCTCTCACCCGTGAAGTCATTTGTCTTCCATGTAGTCCCGGGCTTCCAGAGCCTCCTAACAATCTCCTCGAGGTCATAGCTGCGAAGTCCTAGCTCCATATAGTCCTTACTCTCGAAACCGGGCGTCGCGAACAGTGCATTGATGGCTTGGCTTCCAAACGCCACTGACCGCCCCCTAACTTGAACAATAGTAGGACCTTCAGGACTGGCATTTGCACAGAACTCTCTGACCATAGAAACAATGGCCGATTCGGGTGGTTTTGTGAAGTGCACCCACTGGCGACCCGTAATCATTGCTAACAACTCGCCATCCTTTATTTTGTCAGGCCTCAAACCCCGTTCAGGAATCAAATTTTGTGCGGCAAAGGAGCTTTTGTATCATTTCCATGCCTCTTCGTTAACAAATTTGGTGTTGTCCCATGCCGTTGGTGCTGCGGACGAGGAACCGCCGACGCTCAGTCGCTGCCTCTTTGATGCCATGTCACAATTTTCAGTTGGTGTGAACAAAAACAGTACCTAAGCAATGCCACTCCCTGTAGAAACAACCCTTAACAAAATAGGTAGCAAATCCCCAATGAAACCCACTAATTGTAAGCCAAATCCGTCAAATTTCTCTATTAGGCAAATTTTCAAACACCTTGTGTGCGTTCTGAAAATCCACTTTGGACAGCCCTTGCTTGACAGTGCTCTTTCCCGATTTTCGTCAGTGGAAATTACCCAAATCACACAACAAGAAAAACACCAACAAAGCACCAACCCAACAATTCTATCAAAATATCTTAGTGACTGGTTGAAATCCAAATAAAATACCTTGAAAGGGGAAAAACCCTAGTTTGCTGCTGATCTTCTTTTGGATTCTCTCTTGACTTGAGGTTGCTCTGATTTTGTGAATGTTATCGTGAGTCGGCTGTGTTATGGAGAGGGTGGGGGTTCTGTGGAGAAAAGGGACGGTTGGGTTGCTTGTACTGCCGAGATGGGTCGAGAGAAATGGGAGGTAATGGGCACAACTGCTGGCTTCAGTTGTGCTTTTTAAAACCAAAATTCGCTATCGGCGCTGTGGCGCAGGAATTCCTTTGTTGATTGGTGCCGCGGCTCGACTTAGCAGTAGCTTTGTCTGATTTTGGCGCTGCGGCGCGAGTCCCCCTTTGTGCCTGGGCGCTGCGGCGCCAGGATAGGAAATTTGCATTTTTAGCATAACACTACAGCGCGAAGTTTAGTGTGTATTCTGGCGCTGCGGCGCCAGCCTTGTATCTGAGTTTTTTTCCTGCACAAAAACCAGTATTAGCACATATATTATACAGATATCATGCTAAATAAACAACACGCTTGATACTAATTTCTAACTAAGATATAACATACTAAATAACATGCTGCCTGCATCCTATAATCACAAAAATATAGGCATTGGCAACGATGTTTACATGGTAAAAAGAAAAGACACAATATAAACTAGACATAAGTAAAGAAAACAGAGAAAATTGATATTGAGATGGGGTTGCCTCCCCACCAAGCGCTTGTTTTAAAGTCGTCGGCTTGACTATACCGATGCCGCTCAATCCGGTTCATAAGCAAAATTGACCATTTCATGCCGCCTATTTGTCAACTCCTTTAAATTTGTGGCGGACATGGATGATTGATCATCCTCGTTTTCTTCATCCATCGGCACAAAGAATCTTTCACCACTAGAATTATCCATTAATTCGCCTTTTTCATCAAGTTGAAAGCGTTCTTTGTGCACTAGCGGGCCCTCCAGGGTTTCCACAATCGTGAGCGTGGCTTCCGGTTGTTGATTAGTCTTGACAATACAACCATTCTTTATCCTCTTCTCTCCAACTTCAGGCTCCACCTGTTGGACAATTTGCACCATGACATCTCCCTCAACAACTTTGTGAGACTCACTGCCTTCTCCTTGCTTATCCACCGTGCAATGCTCTACTGCTTCATCGTTGAGATTGGTTATGACCGGTAGATTGCCCTGCGATAGATTTATGATGGCATTGACGAGTTGTCCCAATTGATTTTCGAGGCTTTGCAATGCGGCGTCTTGGCTTGCCATTCGAACCTCATTTCTTTCTATAAAGTTGGTGAGGAGCTCTTCAAGCCTTTTCTCTTCTGTTAAGTCTGCCGAAAAGATCTCATTGGGTTGGAATGTCACCTTATACTACGGAGGAGATGGACATTCAAATTGATTTGGATAGGAGTAATTCGGATCATGATATTGCTCTTGACTATATTCCCAAGAGTTTGGATAACCCTGACAGTTTGGATGATAGGAAATCGGTTCAATGTCAGCTCGTTCTTGACAGTAGGCGGTCTGAGTGGACTGACAGTCAAGATTATCAGAAAACCTCAAGACATTTGCAATTTGTTCTCGTAATTGCTCGAGTCCTTCTTCCGAGCTTGGTTGTGTAGTCCTCTCATAAGGCCATTGATAACATTGATCGTCCATAACCTGTAAACTTAAAAACACAAAGTAAGATCAAACAAATAAAAGAAATATATACACGTTCAAATTAAGACTAAATTGATTTAAATCAATATTGGACAATATTAGAATAATAGTTCCCCGGCAACGGCGCCAAAAACTTGTTGGTCGAAAAACCGATCACTAAACACGCACAAGTATACGCGGTCTAACAAGTAATACAATGATAAGGAAAGTGTCGTACCCACGAGGAACTATCACTAATATTTACCAAATACCAACTTTGTATCGCTTAAGTCTTATTCGAACAGTAAACTAATAGGAGTGTGGATAAACTAGTTATAACTAATTATTAAAGCAAGTAAACGGATAACGAATGGTAATCGAAGGAATTACAAGCTAAGGTTACAACTTCACCCCACACAGGCATTCCGTCGAACACCTGGCGTGCTATGCTTCATCAAACTTCCTACCCTTCTCTCTTTGGTCTTAATGGTCACGACAGTTTGTCGACCGAGAACACACAGGTGCTCATACACCTCTGTCGAGGTATGCACAAACATATCCTCTCCAGATCCACCCGATAGGGAATAGAACAGAAAAGAACATCCAAACTAAGTGATAATCCGACACATGTCTATGCGAATTAACCTAACAAGGATTTAAGCATAAGTTTTCAATTAGGTCACACGTGGCACACAGATATTTGTCTATTCTACGCACACTTATGCAGTCGAAACTCATAATCACATGTCAATATATTTAGGTGTAAATCTATAATCCTTCTTTCGATATCATATAGATTACCAAAATCATCACTAATGTCTTAGTGAGAATTATTAAGCATGAATATATTAAACCAAACCATATGGTGCCAACCAAAGAGATAAGACAGTCAATTTAACTAACAAAGGGTTCCGTTATAACCTTAGAACCAATACTTAGTTCATAGCTATTGAACAAAATATAAGTAGCAATAAAGACAACATTTATGGATTACAAAATTAGAGGAAAGAAATGGATAAGAATAAACTCTGTCAAAGCTCTTCAGTCTCCAAACATTCCGCTCCTTTCAAGCTCTCCAATTCGTGTAGCTCACTACTCTTGTTGCTCCAAGGAAATCCCAGACTTTATCCTCATCTACCTAATCTATATTTACAAACATTACCTAATAACTAGAGAGAGAAAGTACAAAAGAGATCTAATCTATCCTAAGCTAAGCTAACCGACTCTATCCCAGTCTTCTTTCTCTACTCTTTTTCTTCCTCTCCAATACCTCCCTCTTGTTTGCAGAGGCTCACCTCCATCTATATATATATATATATATATATATATCTATTTTTTTCTTTTTCTAGGTCAAAAGCAAGCCCTTCCTGCCTTGGCACCGGAGGTCGCGCTGCGGCGCAGGCAATAGGCTTATAAGTGGCGCTGCGGCGCCACGTTAAAATCAAAAGACCTGAGGTCGCGCTGCAGCGCGAGTCCATAAAGGAACTGTGGCGCTGCAGCTCCAGAATGACATCAACAAGAACCAGGGGCGGCGCCGCGGCACGAGAATGAGACTAGGCATTGGCGCTGCGGCGCCAGTATATGTAAATTCTCCGTTTTGTCCCCTGAAAGTTAGAAAAGTCCTATAAAGCCTGCAATACATCGGTTAAGCATAAAAATACTATAAACATATAAAACTATATAAAAACTATGAAGATCAGGCAACTATTTAAGCCACAAAGTAACCGATTTGCGGGTATAAATCCCACTCATCCGCAAACAACTCCAAAAGAGAAAAAAGGGACCTCCTCCTTCAACAAAAGGGAGACCGAGGACTTGATTTTCCGCACGACATCGACACTGCTGTTGTATCTGTTGTTTCCTCCAATCATACCGGTAAGTGAGAGAAAGACCCCAAAGCCTGAGGGGGATAGCAAAAAGGAAAAAAGAAAAGCTCTTGTACGAAGGACGAAACCCATTTGCTAACATGCGGATTCTTACACACTACGAAGGAATAAATGATGATATCCCAGACAGTGACGAGGAGGATCTGTAATATTCCAAACTTTAAATAGGAATATTAATATAAACAGTATATATAAATATGTTTAATATTTTGTGTGACGTGTATTTATAAATAATTATATATCAACACATAAGATATAACTTTGTAAATAGATGTGTAAGGTTTTATAAGTAAAATCCTAATTTAAGAATTTAGCTAAATAAGTAATCTTAACCTTAATTATTATAATAAATGGGAATTATAACATAATACATTGATAATATTATATAAGATTATGAATATAAATATATATATATATATATATATATATATATATATTTATATTTCAGGAATTAAGGAATTAATTGCAAAATATTTCTAGAAAACCCTAATTAGGGATTAGGAAACCCTAACCCTAATTATAAACCATAATTTGAATTATAAACCCTAATTCTAAACTAACAAAACCTAATTGTTCATTATTGTTTTTTAATTTTCTAAGAATAATATGAAATGACTAAATTAACCTTGGATTTAAGTGAAAATTACCAAAATACCCTTAGTACATGTAAAATGACCAAAATGCCCTTATTTTGTTTTGTTTTAAATGAGATAAGCACAAATCTTTTACTTGGCAAGTAAAAGATTTACCTTATCTGATTTTACCACAAGGTATTGATAACACAACCTATATCATAAGTAACCTAGGCTTATGTGTCAAGAAAAGAGAAAGATAAATTTTTAACCTTACTTGAAGTTTTCATATAAGGTTAGGTTAAAAGAACCCAAGACCACAAAATCTCTATTTAACATACATAGACGACTGACCCATAAACCTTTCTCAGCAAACTAGAAACAGGATCAAGAAGGAAAGAATCAAAAAGTACTCAAACAGGTTAAAAACCTATCATTAGCTTAATTTTTAAATTCTAAAATTTTTATTGTTGTTGTTATTGTTTAAATATGTTCGTTAGTAAGTTAGTTAGTGATTTAGGTTGCTAGAACACGAATCCATAACATTTAAAAGCATTAAAATGGAGTTATAAGCAAAACTGTCGAAGTTACAAAACAGGGTCTAACAACGAATGTCAGGCCTCATATCTCGTTGATTGTTTGTTGTTTTGATCTTTTAAGAGTTGGTAGTCATAACCTGAAATGTTTTTAATCGATTAGAAATGGTAGATTAGACCTCAGAACACTGGTTTGGGAGTTATAAGCCATCAAAAGGCGTTGATCGACCATGATCGGCTACTTTCTGGGTAACCTAAAAAGCTTAAGAACACAATCTGACAGGTGGTTTGACCGCCTAGATCTTTTGCCTGTCAGTCTGGTTGGGTGTTAGATGTTAATTAGATTGTACCTTGACATGAGTACTACATAACTAGAGCACTGTCAAGACCTAAAAAGTCACCGGCCGAAAAATATAAACGGTTAAAACCCGTTGACTGTCCAGGTTCGATTTCTGGGTAACCCAGAAATTTCGAGCAATGGTCAAACAAGTTGTTTGAGAGCTTAGATCTTGCTTCTTGTTGAGATATAGACTCTGTGACTGCTCAAACCATGTACCCTTGTAGTTCGTCTAAAGAGCCCGACGACTAGAACACCCAAACATTTAATAGTCGGCAAGATATAAAGCTATAGAAACCGTTGACCGACGTTGACCGTTCGTTTCTGGGTAAACCAGAATTTCAAGAATAGTCTAGGTTAGGTGGTTTGACCGGCCATGGGGACTTGTAGACATGTTGTTAGGTAGTGAAATGAGCATTGGTGAGTAGTACTACATTAGAACAACAACTTTATTGAATTAAATTGCCCAGAAACAAAATTTATTGCCAGAAAATTCGAGTCAAACTGAGCCCCTGGCCGTTGACCATCGTGTTCTTGAGGTAATGAAGAACACCTATAGCGACACTTCTGTCGCTAAAGGTCTTTAGCGACAGGCGATTTTTGGAAATTAGTTTTATTAATTAAAATAAATTAAAATAATTACTAAATAATAAATAAAAAATTATGAAAATTCATTTTTAATTATAATAAATAATTTTTAATATTTTGACATGAAATTTTATTAATATTTAATTTATTTAAATAGTAATGATAATAAAAGTAAATAATAATAAATTACTTTAAAATAATATTAACGATTTAAAAATTATTTTAAATAATAATAAATTATTTAAAAATGATATTAATGATTTAAAAATCATTATTAATAAAAATAATGTTGATGATTTAAAAATCATTTTAAATGGTTATTAAATATTTTAAAATAATATTAATAACTTAAAAATCTTTTTAAATGATATTAAATCAATTAAAAAATATTTTGAACGTTTAAAAATTATGATAAATAATATCTAAAGCATATAAATAAGATATTAACACTTTTAAACAAAGTTCTTGAAAAACTAATTCGATAGCTATTTAATGAAGCTATAAAATACCGAACGGACTCCAAAGTCAACAAAGACACTACTAGTTTAATTAGAAAATAATTGTTATCATTTTTAATGACTGTTATAACATATATAGGTTGTCAGTATACTTTCAAATAACTTATGTAGCCGATCGTGATAAAAGGCAAGTTTTTTTAACTTCGTCATTTAATTTTAATATTAAATGTAAGTCTTGTAAATTGATATACGAAATTGTTATAAACCTTATTCGTGATATATGTGATTTGAAAAAGGTTATGACTTATTGTTCAAGCATAACCAAGACATATGAATCGTTACTTGCGTAAATTTATTTTTGATTTGATATCAAAGCATAGACTGTGGTGAAACCAATATTGTTTGGTACAATTATATATACTAATACTATCAATGACCGGCAATTTTACATTGATCGGGTGGTTATTAATGATCTACAGTTTTACACTGACTCGTTGGTTGTATAGGATGATATGCATACTCCTAGCTGGTGTGGTTGGCCAAATCAACCCGGGTTGCTAAGTCTATATGACTGACCGAAACTCGTAATATGTGGGGTTTGGCAGATCAAACCTCAGTATATTTATATGAAAAATACTTTGAACTTTATGTTCCTTCAATTCAGATATTGTGTGAGTATAAACTATAATTCTTTAAAACTTGCTGAGCATTTTAAAGCTCATCCTTGCAAACATTCTTTTCCTTTGCAGCTGCATCGAATACCCCAAAAGTTCAGGAAATCATACATATGGGTAGAAGTAAATTTATGAAAATAAGATCCTGCATCAAAGTTGGAAAGTAATTGGCAAAGAAAAACTCCTTGAATTTGTCCCAGTTAGTGGCACCTTCTCTAGGTTCGCATCGCATCAGGTAGATACCGAGGGAAGAAAGACAATGAGGTTTGAAGGGGGGCTGAAACCCCAAATTAGGAGTAGAGTATCGGCATTTCAGGTGAAGATTTTTGCGGAGATACTGGAGAAGGCTATTATAACTGTGAAGGAAATAAAAGCTTTATTCCAGTTCAATAAGGAGAAGAAACCGAAAAGAGAAACACGAGTGGGAGCAACAACAACAATAACAACAACAACAAGAGAAGGTGGGAGGTAGCTTTTCCAAACAACCCTGGAAAAGGAGGGTATAACCCTAACAACAATGCCAACAAAGGAGGTAACAACAACAACAACAACAACCAAAAGATGGAACGATGTCAGACATGTGGCAAGAATCATAAAGGGGCATGTTATTTTAAAGGGACGACTTGTTATACCTGTGGAGAAGATGGGCATTATTTCAACTGGTGTCCTAAAAAGAACGATAAGAGCAAGAATGTCAAATGTTTCAACTGTGGGGAAGAGGGTTATGTGTCTAAGTTTTGTCCAAAACCCAAGAAGGTGAATGTGGGAGGAGGTCAAAATTTCAACAATAACCCAGGAGCAGCGGCTGCATGAGTTGCTCAGAATCGTCCGAATGCAAGGACCTTTAACATGACAGTGAGGGATGTAGTGGCGGCACAAGATGTGGTGACAAGTATCATACCAATTGATGCTGTAAATGCTTATGTGTTATTCGATTCTGGTGCTTCTTGTTCATTTGCATCTGTTGATTTTGTTAAGAGATTAAAAATGCCATGTGAAGATTTAGATGTACCTTTCAACGTAGAAATTGCTAACAAAGAAATAACCCCTGTTCATTCAGTACATAAGAATTATAGTGTAGAAATTCAGGGACATACGTTACCAGTAAACCTTATACCTATACAATTAGGGGAGTTTAATGTAATATTAGTGATGGATTGGTTGGGTAGGCATAAGGCTGTAATTAATTACAAATGAAAATAAGTATCCTTTACCATCAAGAATAAGTACCCTTTACCAAGGATTAACGGTTTGTTTGATCTGTTAAAAGGAGCGGAACATTTTTCAAAAATTGACTTACGATCAGGTTATCATCAACTGAAGGTCAGAAAAGAAGATGTACCAAAGACCGCCTTTAGGACCCGATACGAACATTACGAGTTTCTTATGATGCCTTTTGGGTTAACAAACGCACCAGCAGCTTTTATGGATTTAATGAATTGAGTATTTAAATCATGCTTGGATAAGTTTGTGGTGGTGTTTATTGATGATATCTTAATATACTCTACGACACGGGAGGAACACGTGGAGCACTTGAGAGTGGTATTAGAGATATTGAGAAAGGAAAAAACTCAACGCAAAATTTTCCAAGTGTGAGTTCTGGTTAGAAGAAGTCCAATTCCTAGGTCACGTAATTAATAAAAATGGGGTGGCAATAGATCCAGCAAAGATAGAAACAATCATGAATTGGGATCAACCAATGACACTCACAGAAGTTCACAGTTTTCTTGGTTTGACAGAGTACCATCGTCGTTTTATAAAAGATTTTTCCAAAATAGCGACCCCGCTAACCAATTTAACTCGAAAGACTGTGAAGTATAATTGGACGGACAGGTTTGAAGAGAGTTTTCAAGAATTAAAGAAATTATTGAGTAGGGCACCAGTATTATCATTACCAGATGAAACTGGGGGTCTTGTGGTATATAGTGCTGCTTCACACAGGGGTTTAGGATGTGTGTTAATGCAACATGGGAAGGTGATCGCCTATGCTTCGCGACAACTTAAGGAATACGAGAAAAGGTATCCTACTCATGATATGGAGTTAGCTGCAGTAGTTTTTGCTTTGAAGATATGGCGACGTTATTTGTATGGGGGAAAGTGTGAGATATACACAGATCATAAAAGTATGAAGTATATTTTTACACAAAAGGAGCTGAACATGAGACCGAGAAGGTGGTTAGAATTAATCAAGGACTTTAATTGTGAGATTCTATATCATCCTGGTAAAGCCAATGTAGTTGCTGATGCATTGAGCTGGAAGAATCAAGAGAAGTTGAATACCATAACAAACAACGAGGTACTGATAAAAGAGTTTGAAAAACTCGAGATTGAAGTAAGAGCTCCAACTAACTCTAAATAAAAGCTATTTGTGATAGAGACAGTATTAACCTTAATGGATAAAATCAAAGAGATGCAGGAGAAAGATGAAGCATGTCAGAAGTGTAAGGCTGAGATAACTCAAAAGAAGAACATTAAGTTTCGACTGGATAAAGAAGGAGTATTGAGGTATGAAGATAGAGTGTGGGTTCTAGCAGTACAAGTATTAAAAGATGAAATCTTAGCCAAAGCTCATAGTTCTAAGTTTGCTGTGCACCTGGGAAGTACTAAGATGTATAAAGACTTGAGTTAGCATTTTTGGTGGTCGAACAAGAAGAGAGAGATAGCAGAACGGGTAAGCAAATGTCTCACATGCCAAAGAGTTAAAGTTGAGCATCAAAGACCGAGTGGATTACTACAACCTCTACCGATTCCTGAATGGAAATGGGAGCATATTACCATGGACTTTGTGGTAGGACTTTCTGTCACTCAGAAAGGCCACAATGCTATTTGGGTAATAGCTGATCGTCTCACCAAGTCTGCCCATTTTCCACCTATTAAGGTTACTTATAATCTCGATCAGTTGGCCAAGTTATACATAAAAGAGATTATTTCTAGACATGGAGTTCTAATATCCATAGTGTCAGACAGAGATCCACGATTTACTTCGAACTTTTGGAGGAGTCTTCAGGCGCACTTGGGAACCCAGCTGAAATTGAGTACAGCATATCACCCGCAAACCGATGGACAAAGTGAAAGAACCATTCAGACATTGGAGGATGTGTCAAGAACCTACATTATGGATTTTAAAGGGACTTGGGAGGATCAATTGCCTTTGGTAGAATTCGCATACAATAACAGTTATCATGCCATTATTGGGATGCCACCATATGAAGACTTGTATGGTAGGAAGTGTAGAACACCTTTATGCTGGGTTGAAGTTGGGAAAAAGCAAATGCTTGGACCTGAATTAGTTCAACAAACCACTGAGAAGACACGAATTATACGACAACGGTTGCAAGCGTCTCAAGACTGACAAAAGAAATCTGCAGATCAAAACAGACAACTACGAGAGTTTAGTGTTGGGAGTCATGTATTTTTGAAAGTGTCTCCTTGGAAAGGCAAGATTCATTTTGGTAAAAAGGAAAAACTAAGCCCGAGATTCATTGGCCCATTTCAGATACTAAGGCGAATAGGTGATGTAGCTTATGAGATAGCTCTACCCCAAGAGTTAGGAGAAATCCATAATGTGTTTCATGTGTCTGCGCTACATCTGTATAAACTCGATTATAAGCATGTGATAAACTATGAACCTGTTCAGATATAGAAAGATTTATCGTATATAGAAGTTTCAATATAGATAGTTGATCGAAAAGAATAGGTGTTGAGAAATAAGGTTATATCATCAGTTAAAGTAATCTGAAAGAATCATGATATTGAAGAAGCTACATGGGAGCTGGAAGATAAGATGCGAGAAGACTTTTCGCATTTGTTTTCATAGGCTGTAATTTAATTTCGGGACAAAATTCTTATAAGAGGCAGTGATTGTAATATTCCAAACTTTAAATAGCAATATTAATATAAAAAGTAAATATAAATATGTTTAATATCTTGTGTGATGTGTATTTATATATAATTATATATCAACACATAAGATATAAATGTGTAAATAGATGTGTAAGGTTTTATAAGTAAAACCCTAATTTAAGAATTTAGCTAAATAAGGAATCCTAACC
Source organism: Panax stipuleanatus (assembly GCA_020205555.1). Classification (NCBI taxonomy): domain Eukaryota; kingdom Viridiplantae; phylum Streptophyta; class Magnoliopsida; order Apiales; family Araliaceae; genus Panax; species Panax stipuleanatus. Next base: position 137,540,423 of record CM035115.1, on the reverse strand, counting down.
CTAATTATTATAATAAATGGGAATTATAACATAATACATTGATAATGTTATATAAGATTATGAATATATATATATATATATATATATATATATGTATACATTTATATATTTATATATGAGGAATTAAAGAATTAATTGCAAAATATTTCTAGAAAACCCTAATTAGGGATTAGGAAACCCTAACCCTAATTATAAACCCTAATTTAAATTATAAACCCTAAATCTGAACTAACAAAATCTAATTGTTCATTATTATTTTTAAATTTTCTAAAGATAATCTGAAATGACTAAATTACCCTTGGATTTAAGTGAGAAATTACCAAAATACCCTTAGTACATGTAAAATGACCAAAATGCCCTTATTTTGTTTTGTTTTAAATGAGATAAGCACAAATCTTTTACTTGGCAAGTAAAAAATTTGCCTTATCTGATTTTACCACAAGGTATTGACAACACAACCTATATCATAAGTAACCTAGGCTTATGTGTCAAGAAAAGAGAAAGATAAATTTTTAACCCTACTTGAAGTTTTCATATAAGGTTAGGTTAAAAGAACCCAAGACCACAAAATCTCTACTTAACATACATAGCCCACTGACCCATAAACCTTTCTCAGCAAACTAGAAACAGGATCAAGAAGGAAAAAATCAAAAAGTACTCAAAAAGGTTAAAAACCTAACCCTAGCTTAGTTTTTAAATTCTAAAATTTTTATCGTTGTTGTTATTGTTTAAATATGTTCATTAGTAAGTTAGTTAGTGATTTAGGTTGCTAGAACACGAATCCATAACATTTAAAAGCATCAAAATAGAGTTATAAGCAAAACTGTCGAAGTTACAAAACAGGGTCTGACAACGAATGTCAGGCCTCATATCTCGTTGATTGTTTGTTGTTTTGATCTTTGAAGAGTTGGTAGTCATAACTTGAAATGTTGTTAATCGATTAGAAATGGTAGATTAGACCTCAGAACACTGGTTTGGGAGTTATAAGCCATCAAAAGGCGTTGATCGACCATGATCGGCTACTTTCTGGGTAACCTAAAAAGCTTAAGAACACAATCTGACAGGTGGTTTGACAGCCTAGATCTTTTGCCTGTCAGTCTGGTTGGGTGTTAGATGTTAATTAGATTGTACCTTGACATGAGTACTACATAACTAGAGTACTGTCAAGCCCTAAAAAGTCACCGGCCGGAAAATATAAACGGTTAAAACCCGTTGACCGTCCAGGTTCGATTTGTGGGTAACCCATAAATTTTGAGCAATGGTCTGACAGGTTGTTTGAGAGCTTAGATCTTACTTCTTGTTGAGATATAGACTCTATGACTACTCAAACCATGTACCCTTGTAGTTCGTCTACAGAGCCCGACGACTAGAACACCCAAACATTTAACAGATGGCAAGATATAAATCTATAGAAACCGTTGACCGTTCGTTTCTAGGCAACCCAGAATTTCAAGAACAATCTAGGTTAAGTGGTTTGACCGGCCATGGGGACTTATAGACATGTTGTTAGGTAGTGAAATGAGCATTGGTGAGTAGTACTGTAACAATTGAGATTTTATATATTAAATTTTAATATTTATTGAGTGAATAAATATGTATGTGATTTATTTATTTAGCTAAATAAATAAATTATGTGATTGTGTGGACTGATTTAATTAAGAGTAATATTTAATTAAATTGATATGTTGTAGCATAATTCTAATTTAGTTGAGAATAATTCAATTAGAATTAATGTTATGTGCTAAGTGTTAATAATAATTTGTTACATGAATTATGTTTAATAAAGGAATTACAATTGTGTAACAATTTGGTATTATGTGTTTTTATTAATTAATGGGTGTTAGTTTTTATTTAATTAAATTAGAATGTTGTAATTTAATTAAATAAGTGTAGTATTTAATCTATTGATTTAAAGAGTTATTAAAAGAATGAAAAAGGATTTTAAGTGGTTTTACCAAACAAGGCCTTAAGCTCAAAAAGTAGTTTTAAAAATAATTTATTTTGGCCAAACAAGCCTTAGGGCTTTTCAAATTCAAAAGTTTGTACCCTACCTAATTAATAAGAGTTAGTATATGTAATAATTATTAGGAGTTACATATTTTATGTATTACATGTATTATATGTTATATGTATATACTACAAGATAAGTTAGTACGTAAGTTTCTTCTAGCCCAAGTCTAAAACAAGAGAAGAGAAGAGAGAATTATCATAGAAGAAGTAGAGGAAGAAGAAGAAGAAGGGAAACCTTGAGAAAACCAGAGAAAAGCTTTCATCATATCCATCTCTCTCTTAATTCAAACTAGAAAAGGTATAAACTTAGAACTTTATAAGTTGTAATCATATTCTTCTATGTTTTCATGGTTTTAGAATTTTCTGTAAAAAAAAATCTTTGAGTGAAAGTTTTTTTTATATGTATGGGATGTGTACATATATATATATATATATATATATATATATATATGTGTGTGTGTGTTTACATATGATTTTTATAATTGGTGTTTTAATTCACAAAGATATGATGAACATGGAGAAATCATGTTCATAGTGGTTTATTATGAAGTTATTTTGAAAATAGTTCTTAAATTGTCAAAGAAATTGATGGAATCATGATTATATATGAGTTATATGGTTGTTTTAAATATTCAATTCATGAAATTTTGATAAACAATAAGAATGATGTTTATAGTGATTTTTTGTGAATTAATTTCTAAAAAATGGCTTTTAAAACTATCAAATTGATGGTTGATTATGGGTTATTGTTAAAATTGACCATGTATTATGTTAGTATGTTAAGAATATGAGTTGTTGCAATTGTAATTACTTGAATTGGGTTAAAAATGAATTCGTAGTAGTAATTTTCGTCAAGAACGCTTGATTTTGTAGTTTTCTTCGAAAATTATGAAATCTTGGTTTTTATTATGTGTTATATGGACTTGATATGTTATGATAATGTTTGAAAGTTTAAAATATTATGTGTATCAAGTTTCATGTTTATCATGTTGGGAAAAATCAAATTCGGTGTGAAGGAATAAGCCAAATTGGATTATTTCTCCACCAGTTCGCGAACCAGCTCCTTCACCAGGGGGGTGACCAGCCCCAGCGGGGCTTCTAGGCCTATAGGACCTGCCCCAGCAGGTTAGGTTGCTGTCCCGAAAAGTTGGTTTTTTAGCTTTTGAGTTTTCATGCCCCGTTTGTTTAGCTAACTTATTTCTATGACTTGATAAGTGAAATAGGTAATGAGATAACGTGTTTTTGATGTGTTTAAGATAGATTAAAGTGGTATATGAATGTGTTACATATGTGTGAGTGTGTTACTTTCTTAAGGTACACAACACAATTGATAGCGTTATAAGCTTATGAAATGCATGTCGTGAATGTAGACTCACGTATTTGACTAGTTAGCAATCAATGTGGTAAATTACATTGTGAGTTGGACTTGGATATGAAGTATGATGGTTTAAACGTTGTAGTGGGATACTAATAGACGTTTTAAATATAATGTAATGTGTAGGGTAATTGTGAAAGTGACTGTAGTTATTAAAGTGTAGCTTGCGCTTGAGGCAAGTTTCCTATCTCTAAACTTATTATTCTGCAAGTTTTCTAATCCTTATTCTCTTACGTTAAGCAAGTTTCCATTTCGAACTTGTGGTTTACTTTGTACAAGCTTTGTTGTATTCTAATATTCTTATTGCACAAGTAATGAAATATTGTTGAAGCATTGTGATCTTGACTTAGTTGTTCAAGAAAGATCTACTTATTCTTTCAGTTGCTTTCAGTTACTTCTAAAGTATGCTTATCTATTATGTAGATTTGTTCTATATCTTGCAATTGGTTCATGATTCTTATATTATCGAACTGTTAAAGTACTATAAGTCAATTCAACTACTCCTAGTTGATGATAGTTGAAACTCTAAAGTTCCCTTATCTATCCAAACCAAACTATCTTTGGTACGGATTTGTATTCAAATACTGAGATTGAACAACACTAATTACTAGGGGACATTTATGCGAAAGCGTTAAGATGGTTGTGCACAATTCATGGTACAAAGGGTTGATCCCCCTGCATACGAGTGAAAGGTCTATAGTCTTATTGACTATTAAAGGTTAAAATAGAAATATTTATAACCTAGGACATAGTTCAAGGTCTTATGACCCTCAGATGATTCTATATTCAAATTTTACGTATTGATGAAAGAATTATAATTCAATTTTTTATTTTGATGAAAGTAAAGTTATTCAAACTCTTTTGAAACTATTCATACATGTCATATCACTGTTAAAATTTCAAGTGAGCTTTTGTTTGCTCTCTTATGCATGTTTTACCACCACTTGTAGTTGAGACCAAGAATGTTGACATACCGTCAACAAATAAAGGAAAAAAAAAGATGAACAAGTTTTTATTGTAATAAGACTTAGTCGATTATGTTATGTTTTATTTCCGCATTTATTGTTTGATGTTAAGGTTTAGTTAACCCTGAGATTTTATTGGCAAGTTGTAATCCTTTTTAAAGGAAGATTTTTATTAAGGTTTTATGAAGGTTGTAATTTACTTTGCAAGTTTTTATATTTGGGTAGATGTATGTTTTAATTAGAAAGTGAACACCAAATCATGTATGTGAAAACGAAGTACCCGGATTTGGGGGTCTCACAAGTACTACATTAGAACTACAACTTCATTGAATTAGATTGTCTAGAAACCAAATTTATTGCCAGAAAATTTGAGTCAAATGGAGCCCCTGGCCGTTGACCATCGTGTTCTTGAGGTAATGAAGAACACCTATAGCGACACTTCTGTCGCTAAAGGTCTTTAGCGACAGGCGATTTTTGAAAATTAGTTTTATTAATTAAAATAAATAAATTAAAATAAAATAAATACTAAATAATTAATAAAAAATTCTAAAAATTCATTTTTAATTATAATAAATAATTTTTAATATTTTGACATAAAATTTTATTAATATTTAAATTATTTAAATATTAATGATAATAAAAGTAATTAATAATAAATTACTTAAAAATAATATTAATGACTTAAAAATCATTTTAAATAATAATAAATTATTTAAAATGATATTAATGATTTAAAATTCATTATTAATAAAAATAAATTATTTAAAAAAAATGTTAATGATTTAAAAATCATTTTAAATGGTTATTAAATATTTAAAAATAATAATAATAACTTAAAAATCATTTTAAATGATATTCAATCATTTAAAAATTATTTTGAGCATTTGAAAATTATGATAAATAATATTTAAAGCATATAAATAAGATATTAAAACTTTTAAATAAAGTTATTGAAAAACTAATTCGATAGCTATTCAATGAAGCTATAAAATACCGAATGGACTCCATAGTCAACCTAGACACTACTAGTTTAATTAGAAATTAATTGTTATCATTTCTAATGACTGTTATAACATATATAGGTTGCCAGTATACTTTCAAATAACTTAAGTAGCAGATCGTGATAAAAGGCAAGTTTTTCTAACTTCATTTAATTTCAATATTAAATGTATGTCTTGTAAATTGATATACGAAATTGTTATAAACCTTATTCGTGATATCTGTGATTTGAAAAAGATTATGACTTATTGTTCAAGCATAACCAAGACATATGAATCGTTACTTGCGTAATTTTTTTTTTTAATTTGATATCAAAGCATAGACAATGGTGAAACCAATATTATTTGGTACAATTATATATACTGATACTATCAATGACCGGCAGTTTTACACTGACCGGGTGGTTGTATAGGATGATATGCATGCTTCTAACTGATGTGGTTGGCCAAATCAACCCGGGTTGCTAAGTCTATATGACTGACAGAAACTCGTAATATGTGGGGTTTGGCTGATCAAACCTTAGTATATATATGTGGAAAATACTCTGAACTTTATGTTCCTTTAATTCAGATACTGTGTGAGTATAAACTGTAATTCTTTAAAACTTGCTAAACATTTTAAACTCATCCTTGCAAACATTCTTTTTCGTTGCAGCTGCATCGAATGCCCCAGAAGGTTCAGAAAATCATACATGTGGGTAGAATTAAATTTATGAAAACAAATGTTTATTGTATTAAGACTAAGAATGTAATTTGGTATTTCTATAATGTAATAGTTGAATAGTAGGTAACCATATATTATTATGTGGTTAAGTCATTAGCTGAATGGTTTTACATTATTAATAGTGAATAGAATCAAGTACAGTATCTATATGAACTATACATCTGAATGAGGGTATTGAATGATCTTGGGAGTTCTGTAAGCACTGAGGTCGCTCCTCAGTTCCAAGAACAATCTTATCATTTCTATTGTGAATGTCAGATATATAAGAATTATTGATATGCAAGAAATATCTGTAAGATCATAAATCTATACATCCAAGTGAGGGTATCCAGATATGATAATTATTTTGACAAGAATCTTTAACTGATTTGGATACTGTGAATTTTGGATTTATAGAAGTTATTATCTTATAGAATATTTACATGAGCACCGAATCTGTTACAAAAAATGTACAGAATTTGGGGGCGTCACAGGATCAGATCCAAATTCCTCGCATAAAGAAAAAGAAGGGAGGCAGTTCAAAGAAGAATCCTGAATCTGATCTAAAGGATGTTTTAGTCATCATCAGAGATGAGGCAGACAGCCGCGAATCTTATATCTTTCCTATTCATAAGGATCTAACCTGGACAATTGGAGCATTGTCCCTTGCCTCATTCAAAAGGGTAAAGGGGCAGAGAATCCATCAGCCCTGTAACATGCTTTTATATACTGCTTATTTTTAATTGCACAACTATAGCAGTAACTTTTTTCATGCTTTGCCAAATACTTTGTATATTTAAGCAGTTGTATATATTAAAGTGAAAGCATTTTATTTTCAGGACTCCAGAATTGGATTTGTATGTCACTGCTGATAAGATGCCAATCTGTCATAGTGACTACAACTTTGATGTAGAACTGAACTTCGACTTGATAGAAGTTAATCAAGAGGAGGAAGATGACTATGGGGTGCCTGAGGAGATCAAAGAATGGGTTAAAGACAAACCCAAACCAAACCTCGACCAAACCACCACTATCAACATAGGAACCTTTGAAAACCACAAAGAAATCTGGATAGACCTAGACCTCACTCAAGACTAAAAGACCGATCTGATCGAACTCCTAATAAAGTTCCAGGATTTGTTTGCATGGTCACATAAAGACATGATTAGCCTATCATTTGATATTGTCATCCATCGAATGCCCATCAACGATGGATTAAAGCTAGTTAAACAAAAACTTAGGCGATTGAAACCTGAATGGAGTTTGAAAGTCAAAGAAGAAGTTGTCAAACAATTCAAAGCCGATATCATCATGGTATCAACCTACCCGGAATGGCTGTCAAACATAGTTCTCGTGCCTAAGCCGAGAGGGAAAGTACGAGTATGTGTAGATTACAGGGATTTGAACAAAGCCTGCCTAAAGGATAATTTCCCGGTACCTTTCATCCACATCTTAATAGACAACACGGCACAGTATGGCATGTATTCCTTCGTGGAATGCTTTGATGGTTACCATCTAATCATGGTCACTAAAGAAGATAGGGAGAAAACATCTTTCATCACTCTCTGGGGAACTTTTTGCTACAGACGACTTTCTTCGACCTCATCATTGTCAGAGCCACATATCAGCAAGCCATGATGGCCCTATTTCATGATATGATACATAATGAAATAGAGGTCTATGTGGATGACATTATCGTCAAATCTCAGAACGAGGATGATCACATTGACCATCTAAGGAAGTTGTTCAACATGTTGTGTAAGTACAACCTCAAGCTAAATCCAGCCAAATGTGCTTTTGGCGTTAAATCAAGTAAGATGTTAGGATTCCTAGTGAGCAATAGAGGTATTGAGCTGGATCCTGCCAAGATAAAAGCCATTACTGAGATGCCAGTACCTCGAATAGAGAAGGAGATACACGGGTTCCTAGGAAGGATCAATTTTATAAGTCGATTCATTTCCCTGCTTACGGCAACTTGTGAACCCATCTTCAAGCTACTAAGGAAGAATTCCTCCACGAAATGGAATGAGGATTGTCAAGAGGTCTTCCTTGCTATCAAGAAGCAGCTGATTAAAGCACCAATCTTGGTACCCCCAAGGGATGGAGTTCCCCTATTTATGTACTTTTCCTTCAATGCCAATGCAATGGTTTATATGCTGGGATAAAAAGATGATAGTAGCAAGGAGAGAGCCATCTACTACATCAGCAAAAGGTTTAGCAACGGTGAGCAAAAGTACACCTTGATCGAGAGGACATAATGTGCGTTAGCATGGGCCGCCATGAGGTTGCAACACTATCTGCATGGGCACACGACCTACCTCATCTCCCGCATGGATCCGCTAAAATACATATTCAATAAGCCAATGTTAAATTTTTGACTGTCCAAATGGCAGTTGATCCTCCAACAGTTCGACATTGTCTACGTGACTCAGAAGTCCATCAAAGGTCAAGACATTGCAGATCAACTAGCCGAAGCACGGTCAGAAAGGTTTGAACCCCTAAAACTTATTTCCTGGATGATGTGATCATGACAATTCAGCAAGGTCTCTAAGAAAATGCCGTCCAACCATGGAAAATATATTTTGACAGAGCAGTAAACATAGAAGGTGCAGGAGCTAGGGCAATCCTTATCTCTGGTACGGGAGAACCATATCATGTGGCCACCAAGCTGCAGTTTGTCAACACCAACAACACGGCTGAGTATGAAGGCTGCATAATAGGGTTGAAGTTATCCCAATCGACGGGTATCAAACATCTATTGGTCTTTGGAGACTCTGAATTGGTAATCAGACAAACCATTGGGGCATATCACACCAAAGAACTGCATTTGCTAGCTTATCATCAGCAGGTCATCAAAATATCCATGGAATTTGAAGACATAACCTTCATCCATATTCCTCGGGGTAGGAATGACTTCGTTGATACATTGGTGACGTTGGCTTCCTAAATTCGTATATTCGATAGGAGTGAATTCCTGACATCAAATTCACAAACCAAAAGACCCCGACGTACGAGAATTACATTAGAGAAGTATCAGATGAAATACCTCCTATCAAACAACCTTGGTATCAAGACATCAAAGAAAATCTCCGAGATGGATCTACACCCGATGGGGAAAGCCACTCCGAACGAAAGTGGATTGACAAGATGGCTTTGAAGTTCTATCTGAGTGGAGATGCACTCTACAAAAGGGATGCTGGAATAGGCCTTTTAAGATGCCTTGATAAAGAGGAAGCTTAGAGACTGATGGATAAAGTATACGGTGGAATCTGTGGTTTACACATGAGCGATCAGCTGTTGGCTAAGAAGATATTAAGAACAGGGCATTATTGGATCTCTCTTAAAGCTGACTGCGACGACCACGTCATGAGGTGCTACCAATGTCAAGTCCATGAAAATGTCATACACGCTTCTCCAAATGAGCTGCATAATATGAGTTCGCCATGGGCTTTCTCCATATGAGGAATATATGTGATTTGCCCAGTTGAACCCAAAGCCAGCAACGGACATCGCTTCTTCTTCACCATGATCGATTACTTCACCAAGTTGGTTGAAGCGGCCTCTTTTCCCAAAGTCACCCAAGAGGTCATCATTGGTTTCATCAGAAATAATGTTGTATATCGATATCTTCAAAAGAAAAAGCCCAAACACTTTACCTATAAACTCAAATATCCAATTAAATACCAATCTCAATACACCAAACACTACATAAAACTCAAATCCTATAAAGCCTCTATAATCGACGAACCATTCTGAGAGACCCTCCGATATCTCACTGTCAGTCCATCAAGAAAGAGTTCGTGGTACATCAAGACAACAAGTTACAAAGAAATTGGTAATCATTGGGCGAAGATCAAAACATATGCAAATAGAAAGTGAATCAAAATATATTTCCTTGCCATATAATACTATTTAATAAATACAATGCATCTTGTACAAGACAAAAATGGCTAACTTAGTCTACGCAGAAAAATAAAATCTAGTCTATAAACCCGCAGTCAAATGGGATAGTAAATCCAACATCGCATTCCTCTCTGAAGATGGAGGTGCATCTATGAGCTCCTATCCTGTGGTATCAATGCGAGATAAAAGATATACATTCATCTGCAGAGTGCTATCATGATCATCCATAAATGCACTCATATCTGTGATAATGTCCTCTGTGTAGGATCTGAGAGCATCACTCTCAGTAATAGAAGCATCCCTGGAAGCTCAGGCTTCATCTTTCTCTATAAAAGTGGCATCCCTGCTAGATAGGGTTGTCAACATCAATGCCCTAGCCTGATCCCTCGCAAAGGTCAGAAGCTGTATCATCTTCTCTAAAGACTCTACAAAAGGTGGGGCAGTAACAGTCGAAGAGCTAGGAATGTCACTTACCATAAGTGTTGTCAAACTAGCAAACAGCTCGTCCTCTGTAGGAGAAACGGGATCCTCTATACGCTCCTTGCAATCTGAATCAGTGCTAGGCTATAAATAAGAAACCATAGCCGATGTAATGTCTGCCTCCAGCCACGTAATATACTCTAAGGAGAGACTCGGGTGACTCATTGAAAAATCAGCTCTCTCTCGATGAGTCCAATAATTAAAAACTCTGGCTAGATCATCCTCTAACAAAGACAAGGCTGATGATCGCTGATTTAAAGCTCCATCAAAAGGATGAACATCCTGAAACTGATAAAACTGTCCCATGACATCTAGTGGATGATATGTAGTCACCCCTCTCAGACCAGCCAAGGGCAAGAAGTTTATACCCACTACATAAGTAACAAAAATATAAGGGGAGCTGAATCCTAAGAAAAGCAAGATGGAAAAAAGATCCTCAATCACAGCCAGGAAAATAAACCAAGATGTTACATTTATACAGTCAACCGGTCAAAAAGAGTAAAATATGGCTATCTCATATTTAAAGCAGTGCCCATGGCGTCTAAAAGTGTAAATCGGTCTCAGATGCAACATGAACCAAAAATATAACAATACGACACTGCCTCTGCCAAGATCATAGGAAGAATGGTATGGCCCTCCCTCAGGTCACTCACTATAGTGACTAAGCTAATGTCTAGGTGATCCATCTATAACGACATATACAGATAAGCTACAACACACATCAAGAAAATGACTACTCGGGTAACACGCCAATCATCTTTAGAAATGGTGAAATCTCTTGAGTACACTAAGTAGTTATCTGTCGACCCAAAATGGTAAATCAAGAAATCCATGGACACAACATGTATTGAGGTGATCTCATCCAAGAGGACCGTACGGTATAAACATGTCAATGTCATGAACTGCTGCCTCAACTCACCAACAACCACTCTAGCGCAAGGCCTATCCAGCAAAAAATCTGTAATGCGCTCATACTCCTCTAATGTAGGAGTCAACATATGGGTACCAAATCTAAAGACCTGTCTCTCAGGGACCCAACAAGATAATATACCCTCTACAAAATCCACCAAAACTTGGAAGGTCAGGAGGGACATAGAGTGCCTCAACATATGATCAACGGCCATCCGGTCTGGATAAGGAAAACTATCATACCAAGACCTCAAAGATGAGGTTATCAAGGTGGGTGGGTTGTGCTCAATACGGGTGACGGAGGATGAAGACATCTGTAGAACTGTATCATAAGACCATCCAGATGTCAATGTTAACTTATCAATATAAATGCATATCCATGACATATAATACATGCATCATAAATAAATGACAATATGGTGCAATAAATAGGAAGCATTATACATACATCTTAAAATACATCATCTAATAAAGATTAAATACATCATCTCTGTCTACAACTAACAATAAAAAGTACAAGGAAGTGGGGCACATCTGCCCAATAGCTAGCAAAGGCCTATCAAAAGAGATAATGAGAGCCTATCAAAAGAAATATATAATATCTAAATCAACCAGCCGATCAACCTACTATAACTCTTTCTGAGTCACCGTGTCTCCACCAAATAGAATATCGGGTCGTTATAGAGGGGGATCTGCTCCAGTGAAACTATCAGAATATCGACCACCCGATGGGCCAGCACCAGAGCTGGATGGATCAAAAGAATCTACCTCCGAGGGATCTCTTCCTAAATGTCTGATGAAAAGATGTGCCCGGTCCAATCGCTGGGTCAAGCTAGCAATTTGCTCTAAGTGGGTAGGCTCTCTAACATAGGCAATCCATTCTGTCATCATCACAGACCCGGGAACCATGTCCGCTATAAACTGAGTTCCAGTGGTTTGCGCCCCAATGATACGAGGAGTCCACCACCGATAGAAGGCATCCTAAGTGTAAGGACCCTCTAATAAAGTAAAGCCATCTAAGCCAATCAAGGGAATCTCTATAACCGGCTGAGATAAAGACCAGTGGCGTCTAGCAGGAGGTAGATATGGAATGTGAATCTCCCCTGTAATGCTCTGAATAGCTCACTCTCCCAAATAGAGCTCCCAACCTCCATCAGTTAAGAAAGGGATCCGATGAGTGGACAATTCATACTCTGTCCCGGTCAGAAAGTCATCCTTGAAACCTAATGTCAGAGGATCCGGGGTATAAGAACCCATGTGATGACGTCGACAGTCAACAACTCCAAGTGTAAATGAGAATGGGTAAACCCCTCCGCCACAAGGACCTCTGCCAAAGTGGAATAATATCAGTGTTGTCCCCGCGAATAGGTCTCCAGACCTAAGTTAGTAAATGGCCGTAAGTAAGGGAACCTCTCGTTTGCCCAAAACTAAAAATTTAAATATTAAATGTCATCAGTGATAAAGATTGACAACCCGAGCGAGGGAAATTGAAAGACTAGGGGAAATTACTCACCAGCAAAAATGGGTAAAAGCCTAGCCAAGCCTTTGTCACGCCCTCTGAGCGTAAGCGCATCCCTCGAAAGAAATAGATAAAGGTGAATGAGTCCCAATTAAAGTCTCTGATGTGGTCCACATCACGAGTAGCACTAACGAGAGCAAAAGAGACCGTTAAGGAGTTGTCCGCCAAGAAACAACCCCTGATAATAATCAAGAACAATTACCGAAAAATGCGATCTCTGTCCCTTAGATTAGCAGGCAGAGGCTCTGACAAGGCACCACTCGAAGCATCAATGCTTAGGGGACCAAAGTGGACAGCCCGACCCTTAAGGGCAGAAGCAAGAACTCCTAATAAGGATCAAACTACAGCCGGGGAAATGTCAGTCACTAAAGGGAGCCGGCTCCCCTGTAAACTCCAATCCAGTGATGAACCGCCAGTCCATCGGTGTCATCATCACCTCGCAGTCCAATAAATGGGGAGACTGAGTCTGGTGAAACCAACGCTCAGATAAAGCCCTCAGATAACCCCAAGGCCAGCGACGGGGGGGATAGAAAAGAAAGACTAGAAGCCCCAAGAATGGACGATAGCCTGATACTCCAGATAAAGGGTCCGATATAAGGTGTGAATGCAGATCCAGTTCCCCTTGGGCTAAGTGAAGCTGAGAATCTGCATCAATTTTAAATCATTACCCTAAAATTGGAAAAAGTAGAAATTCAAAAATGAAAACTTCTATTACCTCGTTCGCATGAAGGTATACTGATGGGTGACGTCTCAAATCATCTAGAAGATCGGGAATCATCACATTAATACTTGGAAGATCCCGACGGGGAGTAGAAGAAGAAGAAGAGGGGTCCATAATAAGAACATCCTCCTCCTTGTCTATAACATCCGTCCTATCCACTGTAATATGACGAATCACCGACTCGGTCAACTGGCGAGGCTGCCAGGCCGGACGAGGCAAATGGACATCAGAAGTCGTCCTCTTAACACCTGAGGAAACTCTACTAGAGCTACTAGATCTATCTGAATCCATAACCTGGACAAAATCTCCAAATCACCTCAGAAAGGGTGAGGTACGTTTCAAATTTAAAGCTCATTAAATTCAAGTTATTGCATCACGCATAGCTTATGTGTTAAACTTGCATTATTTTAACGAACATTCACAATAGAGTTAAAATTGTATGCATATTAAATAACCAGACTCGTGAATTTTTTTTTCCAGAGTCTCCTTTATAAAATAGATTATCCGCATGCACATAGGCATGATTAGGTGGACATTCAGTAGCACACCAACCCAAAATCATGAGCATTTTATGTGATGTATGAAAAATATTAAAATTAAACCCACAATGGTAGTAAAATCACCATCTGCATTTTTTTTATGAAAATTCATGTTCATCTGTCCTCAAATAGGATGACTAAACCATTCAAAAATGGTGAAAATTGAATGTAATGAAAATGAAATTTTTTCATACCGAAATGTTCAGCATGGTAAAATACAAGTATTTATTAAGTTTGATTATTTTTATGAAGTCATCTATGCATACATATTTGATAAATTGTGTTTAAACCCATTATACATGAAATCAAGCTTTCTAACGGTCAAAACATGAAAAGAAAGGATGTAAATGTTATCGGGGTTGTGCAAAAAGTTTACACGATGACGGATTTTGCAAAAAGCAGCCCGAACTAAGTAGATCTGAGAGTAAATTTTATATTTTTCAGTAGAGGTTTAATTTGAAATGACTTTTGAAGGGCCAGAAGGGGGCTTAAATCCACCCGCAGTTTGCCATGAGTCTACCTGCGATAGTTACAGGTAGACCTGTGGCAACCCAGGGTGGGTCCCACCCCCTTTGGCTCGATCAAATTTGAGTCAAGTCAGGGTCCAATGAAGTTAAAAAGTTAAATCAGCGAAAAAGGTTCTACGCAATTGAGTAAAAAGGGCCTGAAAACCTAAAACAGATTATCAAACTTCTGGAACCGTAAATCTATATTCCAAACTGTTGGCGATAACTCCAGCATAGCATCGGGAAGGGTCCGGTGATGTAAGCCGTTGAGAACTACTTCAACAATGGTCAGAGAATCTGATATTCCAAACCATTGGCTACAACTCTAGCATAGCATCGGGAAGGGTCCGGTGATGTAAGCCATTGAGAACTTCTTTAACGAAGGTCAGACTATCTGATAATTCAAATCATTGGCGACAACTCCATCATAGCATCGAGAAGCATCCGGTGAAGTAAGCCGTTGAGAATTGCTTCAACGAAGGTCAGAGTATCTGATATTCCAAACCGTTGGTGACAACTCTAGTGTAACATCGAGAAGGTTTCAGTGGTGTAAGCCATTGAGAACTATTTCAAGAAAGGTCAGAGTATCTGATATTACAAATCGTTGGCGACAACTCCAGCATAGCATCGAGAAGGGTCCGGTGGTGTAAGCCTTTGAGAACTACTTCAGCGAAGATCGAGATATCTGATATTAGAAATCATTGGCGACAACTCCAACGTATCATCGAGAATGGTCCGGTGAAGTAAACCATTTAACACTACTTTAGTGAGGCTATCGAGATAGTCCGGTGATGAGAACCTTTGGAAACTACCATTCAAGTATATATCAAGACCGCCCAGTAATGACCGTCGGTGCATAGCATCGGGAAAACCTAGTGAATACAACCAAGGAAAACTATCTTCATCGGGAAGGACCGATGATGGAATCTATTATAAAAGAAATCCACAGCTGAGGCATCGAGGCAATTCAGTAATAGGAGACCTTTGTAAACTAACATTCGAGTAGGCATCAGGAAAATTCGATGATGATCAACCTTTGTAAACTACCGTTCTAATAGGCATCGAGAAAGTTTGATGATGATCAGCCTTTGTAGTAAACTACCGTTTGAGTAGGCATCGAGACAGTTTGATGATGGTCATGTTGGGTTTGTACGAAATTATGGCGCAATCAAATTACAAAAATTAGCCGAAGCATAGTATATCAAAGTTTTAAAAGTTTGTACAAAACCATTACCCAGATCATCCTTTATGCAAATTATTAATTTCAAACGATAAATAAGAAGTTATGGAATCATACCCTTGTAGAACAAAGTTTTCACAGGTACGAGTTTAACTCCTTGTTCTTCATGATTTTCTCAAATTTTCGGGTTAGATTCCTTCCTTTGATCAACGTTAGCCACCCAAGTGTTTGGCCGCTAGAGGTGATCCACCAAGAAAGATGAATTATTCAAGGAGGGTGGTTGACTAAACCCTAGTTTTCTATTCTCTATAGAAGAATAGTACTCTCCAACAATTGAAATTGCATCAACTAATATCTAACATAAGACTCCTCTTATATAGATATTGGTTAACCCTTCTAATTCTATTAGAAATAGGTTTTCATTTAATTAATTAAACTCCTTTAATTAAATAGACTTCCCAATCATATTGGGATTAATTAATTAATCTCCTTTAATTTGTTTGCCTGTTAATCTTATTAAAAATATGTGAGAGTACTAATATTATTTAATTCCTAAAATCCTTTAGAAATTAAAATAATAATAATAATAATAATAATATTAATATTAATATTAATAAGACTCCTGTTATTAATTTATATTTAGTATTTTTAAAATATTAAATAATAAACATTAAGCTATTTAATTTATTCTAACACCGTAGATTAAATTAATTACACTTAATGCATTAATACGATTATGCCATTACCTTTTTAAATAATTATTTTTTCTTTTATGGTGTGACCCTATAGATTCTCCATATTAAACCGGTTGTGAATAAATCAATTAGAACAATTCTAATCTTATTTAAACAAATAAATTAAACTAATAATCTATTTAAATAAATAATATTTATTCTACAATAGGGATAAGCATCCCTAGTGATCAACGACTTTCCAGATAATATAGATTTCAACATTAATCATAAAAGAACCTGTGAGTAAATAGTTACCATACAATTCAATCCCTCCACCATACAATGTCCCAATTAAATATAAAACATGGAATTACTATCAAGTCTTATTTTATTTAATTATATGTATTTCGATTAAAAAATGCACAACTCCAAATAATGCAAATTAGAAACTTCTTTCTAAGTTCATTCTGCCTTGGCCAAGGACTACTAGGTTGTCATTTAACGAATCACATAGGACATATCTCTTATTTTACTAGAAGTTGTAGATTCTTTATTAATCATTCATTATCTCCATATGTAACTCATTATACACAAGCCTTCCCTTTTGATATACCTTGAGGGTTTTAAGGAATAAGTCAAAGTATAATTTAATACACACAAGATACTGTGATGATCGTAAGTCCAAGGATCACTTGTACTACTATCACATTAGGAATTCCTATTGATAGGCAAGTAAAACTCCATTAGGTATTCCATAGCAAGTCACATTCAGTGAACTTATTCTCCAATAAGCACCTACATACTTGCTTTAGTGTATCCACACAAATGATTATGAGATTAATCATCCTCTTCCAATTAGTAAACAACATATGTACCAATCTATCCAGATTTACTAATCCCCTATTTAGTAATCCAACGATTGGGAACTATTTTAGTTATAAGCTTTCTAAGAATTTAGATCTCATTAGCATGATCAACATCATGATTCTAAAAGCATTGCTTAAAACTAAGAGTTATTTACATATTATAAAAACAGCATCATGTAGATAATTAAATGCCTTTAATAAATGAATACTTTTATTAATAAATAAATAAGATCGCCTCCAAAGTATATGCTTTATCATCATACATGATTGGCTTGTATGCATACTACTTTCAATCTCCCACTTACACTAAAGTCAATCGCCATGGTATCTCATACCCATCTTCTTTAAGTGACGATCAAACTTCTATTGTGTTAAAGCTTTAGTAAATAGATCTGCAATGTTGTCTTGAGAGTTCGCTATCCTAGGTGACGTCACTTTTTTTAATAATTTCGTTAATCAAAGTGCCGCAATACATGTTTGGAATCAAGATGAGACTTAGTAACTATACCTAGTTATGTAATAAACTTTTCATCCGAAACATCAACTTGCAGCTTCACTTACAGTTTATATACTTTGTCTTTATCACTAAACAAGCAACCTTTTGCTGTTTGGAACCTTTCTAATTCACTGCACCACCTTTCAAGGTAATGACTTACCCTAAAGCGGATTTGCTGTTGTCTTGGTCAGTCTAAAAACTTGAGTCTGTTTAGTCCTCTACTTTAATTCAGACCCATCATGTGTCATGATGACATCCTTAGTGTCAGTTAAGTACTTTAAGATGTTTATCACTGTCTTACAATAATCTTCTCTAGAATATGACTGATCAACATCAAGTCTCGTATATTTTATTGCATACATGATAGTAACTCATGCGATCTCTCTTTTATTAAGGACAATTTTAGAGAGATACACTCCATAGCTCATCATCATGAGACACTTTTGGAGTTTGCCATGCTAAAGGACTTTAGCATCTAATGAATATACATTCCTTGGGTTAAGCCGAACATCCTTTTAAATCTATCTATACAGATTTATATCCCCAATGTAAGATGTTCTACCCAAATCATTCATGGAGGAATGTTTAGACAACTTTATTTTGATCGATTTTAGCATAGGAATGTTATTCCCTATCAGTAATATATCATCAACATATAATACAAGGAATGAAATAGCGCTCCCACTATCCTTTTTGTACACACTTAGTTCATCCTCGTTTTTGATAAAATCAAACTCTTTGATTGTCTCATCAAAATGAATGTTTCATCTTTGAGAAACTTGCTTCAATTCATAAATGGATTGGTGTAACTCATATACATGATTTTCTTCAACCATTGAAACAAATTCATCTGGTTGTATCATACATACATTCTCCTCTAATAATATATATTTGAGGAAGGGCGTCTCTATGTCTATTTACCAAATTTAGTAATAATGAGCTACAACCACAAGTAAAATTCAATTGATCTTGAGTATTACTTCAAATATCCATTTTAAATTTTATGGTCATCTACCATTTCTCTGAGTCTTTATTACTCATAGTTCGTTCGTAATTCAATGGATCATCATCTTTCATAACATGTACCTTATCGTCATTCTCTATGACAAATCCATACCTATCAGGTATCTTCGGTACTCTTCCAGATTTACGAACAGGGTGTCGTAAGAAGGTGTCTCTACTTGGACAGGTTCATCCACTTGATCTGTAGTGGTTTGTGGTTCTTGAATTTCTTCAAGATCTATTTTCCTCCCACTAGCCCCTTTAAGAATAAACTCATTTTCCAAGAAGGCAGCGTATTTCACAACAAACACCTTTTGCTCAGTAGGATTGTAGAAATAGTATCCCAAACTTTCTTTAGGATATCTCACAAACGTGCATTTATCATATCTTAACATGCTTAAGACTAGGTTTCCTCCCTGTCCACATCTCATATGGAGCCTTGGGGACAGATTTTGAGGGGACCTTACTTAGTAGATATGCAGCCGCTTATAGGGCATAACCCTAGAATGATATTGGAAGATCAGTAAAAACTCATCATGGAACGAACTATGTCCAACAATGTTCGATTTCTCCTTTCAAATACTCCATTGTGAGATTATACCTTTTTCTTTGAGATAATCGAGAAACTCACCGCTTAAGTATTCACCACCTCGATCTGATCGAAGAATCTTAATACTCTTGCCCGTTTGTTTCTCTACTTCACTTCTTAACTCTTTGAACTTTTCAAATGATTCAAATTTCTATTTCATTAAATACACATATCCAAATCTTGAGTGATCATCAGTGAAAGTAATAACATAAGAATACCATCCCCGTGCATTTGTTGTCATAGGCCCACAAACGTCTGTGTGAACCAATGCTAACAACTCTGTAACTCTTTCTCCTTTTCCACTAAAAGGAGATTTAGTCATTTTACCCATGAGATAAGATTCTCAAGTTGGATATGATTCATAATCGGATAGCTCTAAGAGCCCATCCTTATGCAACTTGGATAATCTTGTTTCATTGATATGACCGAGTCTGCAGTGCCACATATAGGTATAATTAACATCATCTCTTTTCCTTTTCTTAGTTTGTTCTTTTTGAAGTATATTTTCATGCAAGTCAAGTATATAAAGTCCATTTCGCTGATTACCAACACCATATAAAATATTGTCTTTATAAATAGAACAACTGTTGTGTTGGGTTTGTACAAAATTAATGGCCCAATCAAATTACAAAATTAGCGGAAGCATGGTATATCAAAGTTTAAAAAAAATTTACAAAACCATTACCCGGATCATCCTTTATGCAAATTATTAATTTAAAACGATAAATAAGAAGTTATGGAATCATAACCTTGTAGAACAAAACTTCCACACGTACAAGTTCAACTCCTTGTTCGTCGCGATCTCCTTGAATATCCGGGATAGATTTCTTCCTTTGATTAACGTTAGCCACTCAAATATTTGACCTCTAGAGGTGATACACCAAGGAAAATAAATTATTCAAAAAGGAGGGTGGTTGGCTAAACCCTAGTTTTTTATCCTTTATAGAATATGAGTACTCTCCAACAATTAGAATCTCATCAACTGATATCTAACATAAGACTCCTCTTATATAGATATTGGTCAACCCTTCTAATCCTATTAGACATAGGTTTTCATTTAATTAATTAAACTCCTTGAATTAATTAGGCTTCCCAACATCTTGGGACTTAATTAATTAAACTCCTTTAATTAATTTGCCTTCTAATTTTATTAGGAATAAATGAGAGTACTAATATTAAATTAATTCCTAAACTCCTTTAGAAATTAAAATAATAATAATTGTAATAATATTATTAAGACTCATCTTATTAATTTATATTTAATATTTCTGAAATATTAAAAAAAATAAACACTAAGCTATTTTATTTATTCTATCACCATATATTAAATTAATTACACTTAATGTAATATTACGATTATGTCATTACCTTCTTAAATAATTATTCTTCCTTTTATGGTGTGACCCTTTAAGTTGTCCATATTAAACCGGTTGTGAATAAATTAATTAGAACAATTCTAATCTTATTTAAATAAATAAATTAAACTAATAATCTATTTAAATAAATAATATTTATTCTACAATAGGGATAAGCTTCCCTAGCGATCAACGACTTTTTAGATAATATAGATTTCAACATTAATCATAAAAGAACCTGTGAGTAAATAGTTACTGTACAATTCAATCCTTCCACCATACAATGTCCCAATTAAATATAAGACAAGGAATTACTGTCGAGTCTTATTTTATTTAATTATATGTATTTCGATTAGAAAATGCACAACTCCAAATAATGCAAATTAAAAACTCCTTTCTAATTTCATTCTACCTTGGCCAAGGATTACTAGGTTGTCATTTAACGAATCACATAGGACATATCTCTTCTTTTACTAGAAGTAGTAGATTCTTTATTGATCATTTATTATCTCTATATGTAACTCATTATACCCAAGCATACCCTTTGATATACCCTAAGGGTATTAAGAAATAAGTCAAAGTATAATTCATTACACTTAAGATAATATGATGATCTCAAGTCCAATGATCACTTGTACTACTATCACATCAGAAATTCCTATTGACAGGCAAGTAAAACTCCATTAGGTATTCCATAGCGAGTCACGTTCAGTGAACTTATTCTCCAATAAGCACGTACATACTTGCTTTAGTGTCTCCACATAAATGATCCTGAGATCAATCATCCTCATCCAATGAGCAAGCGACATATGTACCAATCTATCCGGATTTACTAATCCCCTTTTTAGTAATCCCACGATTGGGAACTATTTTAGTTTTAAGTTTTCTAAGAATTTAGATCTCATTAGCATGATCAACATCATGATTCTAAAAGCATTGCTTAAAACTATGGGTTATTTACATATTATAAAACAGCATCATATAGATAATTAAATGCATTTAATAAATTAATAATTTTATTAATAAATAAATAAGATTGTCTCTAAAGTATATGCTTTATCATCATACATGATTGGCTTGTATGCATACTAGTTTCATGCTCTTCTTTATTATAATGTCAAATCCATTAATATCTAATACAGAAATAGAAATAATATTTCTAAAGATATTAGGAACAAAATAACAGTTATTTAAATAAATGGACTTGCCCGTAGGCAGTGCTAAACAATAAGTGCCTACAGCTAATTCAGCAACCTTTGCTCCATTTCTCACTCGTAGGACGACCTCATCCTTGTTCAGCTTTCTACTTCTGACCAGTCCCTGCACAGTATTACATATGTGAGAACTACAGCCGGTATCCAATACCCAATTAGAATTTTGACTATCAAAAAAAATAATTTCAATAATGAAACAAACCTTGATTGGAAGGCGAAGCTTCTCCAAGCTTCTTCTCTGCCAGAAACTTCCTACAGTTTCTCTTCCAGTGACCTGACTCATTGTAATGGAAGCACATTCCTTTGCAAGCTGGATCAGATTTCTTTTTTTCCTTTGTGTTCATGTTGCCCTTAGCCTTCTTAGATTTCTTCTTTTCAAAAGATACCTTGGGCCTCTTCCTTTTCTTGGAAGAATGCATCATTAAGACATGGTTCTTCGTAGATGGGAAGTGACCTTCTGCAGTTTTCAACATGTTAAGTAATTCAGGCAAGCTGACATCTAACTTATTCATGTAAAAATTAACAACGAATTACGAGAAGGTCTGAAGGAGTGACTGCAAGACCAAGTCTTAACTCAACTCCCCATCCGTAACGAACCCAAGCTGTCCAAGGCGTTTAATCAAATTGACCACCCTTAGGACATGAGTCTCAATGGCAGTGCCCTCGGACATCCAAGATCGAAAGAGCTCCTTAGATATCTCATATCTAGCAGTCCTACTTTGTTCACCATACAACTCCTTGAGGTGAAGCAACATAGTAGGAGCATACATATTTTCATGCTGACGTTGAAGCTCGTTACTCATGGATGGGAGCATGATGCATTGAGCCACAGATGCATCATCTTGTCACGTTAAAATAGTGGCAATCTCTTCCTCAGAGGCTGATTCTGAAATAGTTCCAGGGATAGGTGAATTTAGGATATAAGAAATTTTTTCAGAAGTGAGAACTATGCTCAGATTCCATAACCAGCCCGTGTAATTCGGCCTGGTTAGTTTGTTAGCATCAAGTATGCTACGTAGTGAAATTAGTGATTTTGACATTTTTAAATTTCTGCATGTGAAAAGACAACATTTTAGCAAACATTCATTTAATTAATTTTATATACCAAAATAAATTAGGTCTTCCTTTAAATTGGTATCTCCCACTATTTCTTCAAACTATATTACATTCACTTATATAGTTCGGCAACATCTAATTAAAGATTTGCTAGTGAGAATAAGGAGCCCATTTCAAATGTATATAGTTTTGTTTGTGCACAACAAACGATATATAAACAAATAGGTAGACAACTCTTGTTAATTACATCGACATGTAACTCTTTGTATTCTGCCTCTTAGATCATAATGGTCAAGTGTGTGCACATCCAAACTAAAATAATTTAAGTTAAGTCCAACCTAGCACTCCATATATTCAGTAAAGAAAATTATTGTCCTTGTGTGTGCACAACAAAATAATATTGTTCAACTAACTTTATAAGCATCAAATGTGATTAAATTAATATCTTAAATACTTAATACTTGCCTTATGTGTGCACAACAAACTCATATTAAATATTTAATACTCTATTAATTTATCATGCTAGAAGGCGACGTTCGATATTCCAAATATCATTGAACGCTTTAGACTTAATATGATTTCTTTGAGGGGTTTGTTATTGTTTGTCTCATCTTGTTTAGCGCGTATGAACATATATATATATATATATATATATATATAATACGCGTCATTTTATTAAAACATGAAAAACATGTTTGCATAAAATATAAAATATATATATAATACTTAGCATGCGCATATAGAATACTATATTCTATCCGGATTGATTATAAAATTTTATTCTAGTTTGGTTTACTAGAGCCACCAAGGGAACCAAAAGGTCAAACCTAAGAGTGCAAAAATTTAAATTTAAACGTAACTATTACATTTAAACCCGGGCTTCATACAAACGGGTCTTCACGCGTTCCTTGCTCCTTGGTCTCCAATTTATTCAAGATAATTCTAACTATTTTTATTACATTAAATGTGACAACCCAAAAAATTGAGTTGTCCAGAAATTAGGTTTAAAAAATTAATAATTAATAAAATAAATTTTATTGATTATATTCTGTGTTATGTGTTTATTAATCATTCTATAACGTATGATGATTAGAAAGGGGGAGGATTCTGGCTACGAGCTAGAACTAGAATGAACGAGTATGAATTTTCAAGACGAAAATAAATAATTTCTGGGAATAAAAATATTTTTGAGAAAAAAACGAAATAAGCACTATTTATGTTAAAATCCTAATGGTTAGGGTTTAACCCTAAGGATTAGGGTTTGAAGTTAGGATTTTGACCCTAAGCCTTTTCGGGAGATCAAAATATCGGAATGACATTCTATCGAAAGATTTGATGACAATATGTTGTGAAAAGTTAAGTTAGCTGAAAAAAAGTTTTCTCGGAAGAAAATCACGAAAATCACTATTCATTCGTTTCTGCTCGGGAATTTATATTGAAATTCTGAGAAACGCATAATGATAGAATTTTAAGACGAGATGAAATATATAATAATATTTTAGTTATGGCTCGCGAAGTTTTTGCTTGTGAACTTAAAACCCGAAGGGTTAGGGAAAGTGAATGTGAAGAATAAAATAGTTACGTGTAATAATAAATGAGTATTATACATAACGAATACGCGTATAATACTAATTATTATACCAGTATAATACGAGGAGGATACGAGAATTAATACGACGTATAATACGAATTTTATAATAAGTAAATAGATTTAATTTGAATTAAATCTAAGAATTTAAACCTGTGGGTCGAACCGGCGGGTAAATGGGTGGGTAAAACCCATGGGGCAACCCATGAGCATGTGATGGCACAAGGGGGCCATGTGCTAGCACATGCTAGCATATGGGAGGACATGGCTAGCATGTGGGGTGACATGGGTAGCAAGTGGGGGGGTGATGGTCTAAGGAGGTTTTCCCTAAAGACTCTTATACCCTTTCTCTTGCAATTGCCTATATAAGATAGCTTAAGAGCTCATTTGTTTGGTTTGAAAAACCAACCATGGAGAGAGAAGAGAAGAGGAGAGGAAGATCTTGATGAGCAATTCAAGGAAGCAAAAAGAAGCTAGTTTAAGACTTTGTCAAGAACACAAAGTGAAGAGTTCAAGAACACTTATAAGGTATAAGTGTTGAACCTTAATCTTCATCTTTATTTCAATTCAAAAATTGATAAAGAAGTGAAAATGGATAGACCATGATTTATGAGAGATGATGAGATTGATATTAGTGGACTTTAATCCAGTAATAATCAAGAACAAGTAAAACCATAATAAAATGGTTAAGAAATTAATAAAGAAATGAGTGAAAACCGTAATGGAAATGGTTAATGACCTTAATGAAGAAAACCATTAAAACTTAGATGTTTAGAATGGTTAGACTTGTAGATGAATAACCAATGGATTGATTCCATTTGGTTTGACGTAAAAATATCGAGAAACAAAGTTACAGCGGAAGTTTACGCAATTAGACGTTAAGCGTCGAAATCATAAATTTTCTCCAAATGAAAGTCAAAAGTTGCCGTTTGATTCAGAAATGATGGTTTTCAATGGCGTCGCGTATAATTAAGTAAACAAGACTTGCAAGATAAAGAACGAACGAATTCGGAGTTAAAACGAAGAAACGAGCGTCGAACGTTCACGAACATTTAACGAAAACGTAAAAATGGACGACACAGTTAATTTTCTGCCAACGGATTCAAAAATGAATTTCGACTGGATGGAATCATAGAACGTAAGATATGTGAACTATTGGCTTTGGAATGAGCCAATTCTGAGTTGTAACGATCGCGTTATGAGCTAGGAAAGTTCACAGTGTGAAAAATTCTTCAATGGAACAGGGTCTGCTCCACCGCGCCACCCAGACCTAAAAAACTGGCGCCGTAATGCCTGCCCGGGAGGAAACTCTCTACAGGTACAGCGCCGCAGTGCCGCTTCAAGAGTAAAAGATGGCGCGGCAGTGCCAGTGTAGGGGAAAAGCCAATGAAGAGCTTTTCAATGCTCAACATTTGGGGAGAAGTGTATGGAACAATATTGCACATATAATTCACTTAATGTAACACTTAACCAAGTGATTTAAACCTTAAGTAAAGGTTGATTGAAATTAAGAGACAAGTAACGGGGACGCTGGATACGTGAACGATTCTCGAAATCCTATCGGCTTCGGGTGAGCGTTCTAATTATACATTGGTTGTATAACATAGACGTTAACGAATGTTGACATAGTAAGATGTAATAGAGGCACGAGGTGTGAGAATGTTATGAAATGAAGATAAAACTTATGTAATTTCTATATGAAGTCCGAAAACGGTAATTCGATGAAAATACGTGTGACCTAGCGAACCGATTAGGGTTTCGCTTGTCATGTTATCTAACGATGATCGACAAGAGTCAGTTGATGGCATATGAATGTTAATACGACATAACGAATGGTAATAAGAGAATGAAGAATAACGTATAACATTGAAAAGCCGAGTTAATGGTAATAACTTGAATAAACGTTCCGAGTCGTATGGACCGGGTGTGGTAAGAAAGGTAATGAAGATTAACTTCATGAACATTATAGTTATAATGGTTCGGATAAGTTAAGTCTAAAAGAGTAATGCAGTCGTAGTCTATAATGGTCGAGATATTGTATCTGGGCTAAACAATTCCGTTAGAGAGCGACGGTATATACGAACTAGCAACCAATCTAATTCACTGTGTAAGATAGTGTAGATGAGAAGGGAAACTAGTTTGTTGGTTTTTTATGGGAAACCACTCAGTGTACTATATTTGACTACTGTTAGAGACTCGATGCATGCTATGTATAATTCTCATGAAAGAATATAAGAATGGAAGTAAAGATTGGTTGCGTAAACTTAGTTAAGAAGAACGCGAACCATAAGAAGTAAAGAAAAGTTTAAATGAATGCTTAAGTCAAGTATATGACTAATGGATATGTATATTCCTTATATGTTATATAGGGATTGCGATGAACGGTAGAGCGTAAGCAATACGCATCGCTAAGGCAAGTTTCATAACCTTGCTCAAATCCTAATTGACGTAAGTTTATAAACTTCCTTGATCTTTTATGATGAGTGCTAGTTTCTTAACTTCCTCAGATGTTGAACGTGAGGAAATATTTCCTATGTGCAAATGTATGATATTTGTACAAGGTGTTGGTATAAATGAGGCCTTCTGCCACAATGTTAACACTTCGGTGTTTCTATGAAATGAACTGTTCTGTGATTGAACTATTAAGTGTGAAAGAGTTCGGTTTATTCATGAACCGTACTTGTTAAGTCTGTGCTAATTATTCTAGCCAGACGTAATGTGTATGGAAACGGTTGAAGGATGGAAGTATGATAAAGTATATATGATATATGCGGTAAAATGATTGGAATCGAAATGTATTCCTATTATTCGAGCTGCTTCATAGACATTGTTCGGTTATTGAAGTCTTAAAAGAATTTTAATTCTTGCTTTGGTTGTTATTCAACTTCTATGACTTGTTGAGCAATTAAATGCTCACACTTGCTTGAAATAAAAATATTTTCAGCGAACGACGGTAATATGTATTAAAGGACTTGTGAAGATCAAAATGATCATTGTCCTGCTATGGTGGGATGCTATGGTTACGACTACCATGAGCGCCACAAGATGAAGAACTAATCATGTTATGAACAAAGCGTGAAGATCAAGCCAAGACTTGAAGAATAGTTAGATTAAACTATTCTGTAGATATGGTGACTAGTTAAGTCATAATTATAATGTGATAAGAATAATGTAATTATCATTATTTTTAATGAATGAACGTTTTAAGGTTATAGAACCTGGGAATGTGTGAATATATCATGTATCTTCAAGATATAATAATGTATGTATGGAATGAGATGTAATCGTAACGTACGGAATTCGGGTGTGAAAAATAGGCCAGATTTCGGGGCGTCACAGATTGGTATCAGAGCTGATAGGTTATAAACCTTAGGTATAAGTACCTAAGACTATAGCCTGGGATAGAAGGGTATGGAAATCGTTGAGCTAAACGATTAAGTAGGAAGATCACTACGTGATCTCGTTAAATCGTAATAACAGGTTTCCTGTTAAACGATGGGTGAGTTATAGCTAATTGCTATAATGAAAAGGTACTATGAATAGTACGAGAAGAAGGACTCATAAGAGTTGTAAGGTACGAATTAAAGAAAATTCGTATTAAGTCAAGAGAGAGTTAGAAGAGTGGTAAATTTCAATTGAGGACTCATGTGATAGCTGAGTTGTATAAACTTTTGTTATGGGCGAAGGTTTATGCTTTGGTGTAACAACCACTTAGTCTATTACAATGATAATCATTTGAATAGTAATGTTGCACTATCAATATATATATGATGAGAAGGTGAATCTTTTCTCGTGTATATATTGGATAATAGAATGTATTAAGTTAGGTGCGAGTTCTTGAAACTCATACTTATGAAAAGTTTGTGACTCATCGTTATATGCTATATTTCTGAGCCCTGAGCATATGGATAGTCCTTATTTTGTTCTTGGATTACATACTGCGAAGATAAGTTTTTAAACGCATATGGTTGTGGAAAGTTTCTAAACACATAAAGTGTTGTAAGTTGATGAACTATACTATGGTATAAGAAAGGTTAGACTGAAAACAAGTTATTTTCAGTATAGATATATAGCACCTTAAGTGCTAGAAGAGGTTAATATTATCGCAAGTATGACAATGAATGAAGAAGAAGGAAGTAGAAAATTCTAAGTCTTCTAGCTAAGCTAGATTTTGAAATTATTGACATCGTGCGGATATGTATATCTTTGGATCGAAAATATTGGTTTCAACTTTTTGAAACAAATGGATTATAAAAAAAAGGAACTATTCTTCGTATGTCTATGTTAATCGTTTCGGCTAGACAGAGTTTGATTTGAAATATCAAAATGAATTTTATGTCATCTATGCATTGAATACATAGATGGTAAAACGACGGAGTTATTATTACATTTGAGCATACCCTGAAGTGTATGACAATATGTGTATGACAAAGTCAGAAAATGACGAAGTCCTCAACGTGCTGTAAATCAGTACGGTATCACATCATTACACGTTTTGCATTATTGTGAAAGAATAAAAAAAAAGAGTGGTCGATGTCAATTGATTGACTAAACGACTGTTTCAAGTTAGTGTCCAATTTATTGAATGGTCTAAGCTATTTGATTTGGCTACACAAATGGTATGTCATATTTAAAAGAAATCAAGCTTTCTTTGAGAAGTTGTACCAAGCCAAATTATTTTGGTGCGGAATCTGATTTAAGTCTGAGGAAATATGGGGATGGGCTGATCACTCAATTACCATAAAAGGTGGTATACCTTCATTATGATTGTAAACGCACTGGGTAAGCAAGCATGGTTTACGATGAAATGTCGTCGACCTAGCAAGAGATCATGGTCTTTAAGACCGCTCAAAATCATATGACATGTTTTAAAGGAATCCTTATATTCCTAACTATTCATGTTACTTCATAATTCACTATACATTGTGAAGGTTCTTGAATGTATGATGGATGATAACTTCTGTAAAGAGAAGTTGATAAAAAGGTTATGCTAACAATTTCGTTGGCAAAAGTTTTAGAAGAAGGGGTGAATGTGATATCCCGATAAATTAGAAGTATAGTTGTCAGGATATGTATAATCTGACAATTGTAACAAGATAATGATCCTTGGGGGGAAGGATGTAGAAGAGAAAATGAGAAGGAATGACTAGGTAAATACCTAATTAAATTAGTATGTTGAGATTTTTCAACATAAATAAAAGGGACGTAAGATTAAACCTTTGTGAAAGACTGTAAGGATAATGCATCCGAGTATGGATGTGTTATGAGAAATTCCGAGGATGAAATTTTAATAAGGAGGAAAGAATGTGACAACCCGAAAAATCGAGTTGTCCATAAATTAGGTTTAAAGAATTAATAACTAATAAAATGAATTTTATTGATTATATTCTATGTGTTATGTGTTTATTAATCATTCTATGACATAGGATGATTAGAAATAGCGAGGATTCTGGCTACGAGCTAGAATGAACGGGTATGAGTTTTCAAGAAGAAAATAAAAGATTTCCGGGAATAAAAATATTTTAGAGAAAAAGACGAAATATAAACTATTCATATTGAAACCCTAAGCGTTAGGGTTTAAAGTTAGGATTTTGACCGTAATCCTTTTCGGGAGATCGGGAGATCGAAATGTCGGAATGACATTCTGTCGAAAGATTTGACGACAATATGTCGTGAAAAGTTATGTTAGCCGAGAAAATGTTTTGTCAGAAGAAAATCACGAAAATCACTATTCATTCGTTTATGCTAGGAAATTTATATTAAAATTCTGAGAAACGCATAATGATAGGATTTTAAGACGAGATGAAAGTAATAATATTTTAGTTATAACTCACGGAGATTTCGATTGTGGACATAAAACCCGAAGGGTTAGGGAAAGTGAATGTGGAGAATAAAATGGTTACGTGTAATAATAAATGATTATTATACATAACGAATATGCGTATAATATAATTGTAGGCACTTGAAATCTTATTTTTCTGTTACTAACCCTGCAGGAGGGAAAAATCGTCTTCTCAGCCCTAGTCACCAATACCGAGATGTCAACTCAACCCCGATCACCAATATCGGGATGTCAAACTTAGCCCCGGTAACCAATACCAAAATGTCAGCACAACCCCGGTCTTAATACCTGGCTAACAAATTAACTCCGATCTCCAATCGGGCCGTCAGATCAACCCCGATCTCAATATCGGACGATCAAATCAACCCCGATCACCAATCGAGCCATCAAATCAACCCCGATATCCAATCGGGCCGTCAAATCAACACTGATCTCCAATCGGGCCATTAGATCAACCCCGATCTCAATATAGGGCTATCATATCAACTACAATCTCAATATCGGGCCATCAAATCAACCCCGATCTCTAATCGGGCTGTCAAATCAACCCCGATCTCAATATCGGGCCATTAAATCAACCCCGATCTCCAATCGGGTCGTCAGATCAACCCCGATCTCATTATTGGGCCTTCAAATCAATCTCAATCTCAAAACGGGCCATTAAATCAACCCCGATCTCCAATCGGGCCTTTAGATCTACCCTGATCTCAATATCGAGCAGTCAAATCAACCCCGATCTCAATATATGTCCATCATATCAACTCCAATCTCCAATCGGGCCATCAAATACACCCCGATCTCGAATCGGGCCATCAGATCAACCCCAATCTCAATATCGGGCCATCAAATTAACCCCGATCTCCAATCGGGCCATCAGATCAACCCCAATCTCAATATCAGGCCATCAGTTCAACCTTGATTTTAATATCGGGTCATCAGGTCAGCCTCGGTCTCAACCCGTGAAATGCAGGTCATCCCTGGTCTCAACCCGGGAAGTCAAGGTAACTTCAAGAACAAACCTGAAGCTCCACAACACCTCCAGGAGAAAACCTGGAACGACCAAATTAACTTCAGAGACAACATTGAGGATAAACAGACTCGATGGGATCCAAGTTTTGGGAACAACTCTCAAAAGTCAACCAAAGGTCATGCCAACAATGAAAGCAACCCCGGGAGGTGTAAAATGGTCATTTTACCAACTTTAAGCCCATTCAATCAAATTCAAGCAGAATTGATGCCATCAAGGTCAGAACGAACCATAACGATGATCCCGAGTGCAAACAGTGCAAGACCGCTCAACGGATAAACTGCGTTGAATTGAAGACCCATATTCTTGGACCAAGAAAATGTTTTATCCCATGTCATTATGACACTCTTGGCGAGGACTTTCTGGAATGGTATAGCACGCCTCAAACGGACGCTCTGATCAAAAGTTAGAAAGTTTTGACTTCCGACTCGCGTTGCTCGGAGTGCATGTACTTCGAGATGACTCAACCAGACACATGGGCCCCACCATGGGAGCCGCACCTCTACCTGCGGCAGTAGCAGGTAGAGCTAAGGCTCCCTGGACTAAATATATAAGGTGACCCCCCTCATTTTGAAGAATTTTGAAATGCAGCGAACCTCTGCCTGTTTGATTTTCTGACTTTTTTACCTCTTCCAAATCCAAATTTTTTTACTCTAACACGTATATATACCCACATATTACCACATATCAGAAAATAACAGGTAGATTTGGATGTTTAGAGCCTACGATTTGGCAAAAAGCTCGTGTAGCAGTCCATTGTGAGTATTTCTACGATCATAAAGTCAATACTACTTCTTTGCACTCTTTTGCACTTGCATATCACAACTCATTTTATAAAAATGCCCGGAACATAGTTCTATGGCCGTTTTCATCAAAAATTGGTATATTTTTGTACATAAATGCTTTTTCTGGCATTTCTATAACTCGGATTGACGATCCGTTAGCTCTAACAGCTTCAGTGCACTAGCACCTTCGTTTTAAGCAATTTCGCCGGACTGGGTTATCTTCCTAGTTTGGGATTGACTTTTTGTATATATGTAACTGTATATTTACTAACTTTTCAATTCTGTCAAGCCTGAATGTCAAATCCGAGTTAGTTTATTGCTTTTATATATATTTATGCATATATAAGCAGCCTTCATCACCACTTGGTTCTCTTCCCAGTCTTGGTTGACTACATTTATGTCTCTATATATATATTTATATATTTTAGTTGGGCCTGGATTATTCTGTGGCCTTTTTACTGCTTTTATATATAAATATGCATTAAAAAGAAAATTCACCACACTGGGTTATCTTCCTAGTCTTGGTTGACTACTTTTTTGTACATTTACATTCTAGTTCGGTCTGGATCATTCTGTGGCCCTTTTACTATTTTTGTACATATCTGCAACATTCACCACACTAGGTTATCTTTTCAGTCTTGGTTGACTACTTTTCTATCCATTTCAATTTCAGACCGGGCACATGCGTGAAACCCATCACCCTTTTCTACTGCTTTTCTATAGATATATTTCAATTTTGTCTAGCCTGGATCATTCTGTGGCTTTTACACAGCTTTTATAAATTTATATATATATATATATATTTCAATTTCAGTCCGGGCACCAGTGTGAAAACCCATCGCCCTTTACAGATTTTATATATATAATTATATATATATATATATATCCTGCTTTACTTGCTTATATTAAATTGTTGCTTTAAATATTCATTTTATATGAATCAGCACTGACATATCTGTGGGCGAACTGGATATTTTTAAATCTCGCCAACTCTAGCTTTCAAACGGTTCAAAATCGGTTCAGACGGAACCGGGAAGCTAGAATGGCTAAAATTTATTTGAATCTAGCATTTTTCTAGTTTTAGTTACAAAAGCAACCTCGCGGCCCTTAAATCGCTATCTAGTGGGAACGAGACGCTTCGGCTAGATACGAACCAGGATTTATTGAATGAATCCTTAGTTCTGCCGACATTTAGGATTATATTTCTTTTTCTGTAAAAATTTGAGTTGTGCAGGTTTATTAGCTACTCATATGTGAGCCTAGGAATCGTGGGATTGATGATCAAACCAATCAGAATCTGATTCACACGATGGACAAACTCCACTTTACAGATATACCGTGTCAGTTTTTTTGTAGAAAATGTTTATACAAAAGACCTTAAAATGGTTATCCAGATTTAAGGTCTCAACATAGTGAAAATATGGTTTGTCGTGTCAGAGTCCCTCTGATGGCTATCATTCCCATGAGGAGACCGACACTTGTATATATGTTGTGGTTGAGGATGCTTCGCAGCCCAACAATCACCATTCAAATTGAGCCTTAAGGCTGAAAAGATAAAACTGAAGTATCAATATGCTTTAATTCCTATGTTAGCATAAGTGTTTGAAAACCAGCTTTCAAAACATCATTTTAAATCTTTTCGAAAAGATAAGCTTTTGCAAATCAAATCAAACACTTTTGCAAATCAAATCAAAGACTTTTTGCAAATCACATCAAACCCTTCGTATATAGGTTCAACGATGCATAGACATCCTTTCCAATCAAACACAGGCCCAATTTTCAAATAGCATTCACACACGCATTTCAGTTTTAAAGGAAATATTGAAAAGATGCAGTACCGTGGTTACACGGGAGTCGTGGGGTGCCTAACACCTTCTCCAGACTTAACCAAGCCCCCGAGCTCAAAACTTTATTTTCAAAGATCAAGTTTCGACAGTGTCCAATAATTGGGCCTCTTTTAAACAAAACTCGGTTGAGTTGGTACAACCATTTCAAATCTAGCAACTGGCGATTCTGTAAAACGTTCAAATCGTAGATATGATACATGTTGGCCTTTTCCTAAAAAACACTTCAAAACCTTTTTTTCAAAATAAAAAGAGTAAGGGTAGAGTTAACTTAGGAAGAGAGAAAGATCCGGGTTGTGACCTGACCCGCTGATTTTTTCTCCGACGTCGACAGGTGGAAACTCTGCTGGGGACAGTACAGGGCTTAGGCCGCTTTCAAACCTTTTCAAATATTTCCCTTTCAAAACTATAAATACGTGAAATTCTGCGTCTCCACATAAATGAATGCATGAATGCTGCTTCTTTACATTGAATGAATGTGAATGAATACTTTCCTGCTTTTTAGTGCTTCACACCCATATTAGTGCTTCGCACCAACTTCCATCATATGCATACGATAAGGTCGATGTATGTGAATGTATGTTGTGTTCCTCTCACAAGGAGGAAAAACCCGTAGGTGATAAGTAATGTCTCTGGGGATCGGCTAAGTCTCTGGGCTTATAAAAATGCACCACCCAGATTCGCTCCAGTTGAAAGATAGGATTAATTTTCCCTCTAGTAGATTGCGATGACCTGGGGACCTTTATGCCAAAAAGTCGCGCGAGAGTAACCTAAGATAGGTCAGCCTTTATTTAACCAAATTTGACGGGAAGCTTTTTCATTCCTTCCTCTTTCAATTCAATATCAAGTTTTCAATGTAAATATCATACTAAAATTTTACATTCCTTGTTATATACATCTTGTCATGTCATCTTGTCATAAAAATAACTGACCTCTGTTTTGCAGGATAAGATTTAAAAACCCCTAAATATGACACATTACATAACATGTATATAGTTACTGTCTATCAAGACTAAACTACTTACTCGTCTTATAGGTAAGAGTGGTCTCATTATTAGATCACAATCTAAAAAGGCACAAAGCCTAATCACCGACATGGCTGAAAGTGACCAAAAAGAGTTAGGTTCTGTAACTCGAAAGGAGTTTGAGGGACTGAAGAATCAAATAGCAGAGTTGGCTATCCTCCTAACAGAACAAAGTAAAAGCACTCAGGGCCAGGCAATGCCCAATCAAACCAAGTCCTCCTCACAAGGTGGAAATCAAAGTGCTGACAAAAAGGGGGAAATGCAGATCCTTAAACCTCGATCCAATAAAAGAACCAACAAAACCCCTGAAATCACAAATCTCAGGGAAGATCGGGAAACTGGCATCCGAAGGAAAGTTCGACAAATGGAAGAAACCAACCGTTCAATAAATGGAACTGGAAACCTTGGAAGTGTCACCTATTCAGATCTCTGCATATTCCCAGGGGCTAGATATCCTGACAAATTCCAAGTCCCAGAGTTTGAAAAGTACAATGGGGCAGGCGATCCCTATACACACTTGAAAGTATACATTGGCGAGCTAGGGTCTTATGCTGAAGATGAAAGCCTCATAATGCAGCTTTTCCAAAAGAGTCTCATTGGAGAGGCTAGAACATGGTATGCCCGACTTGATGATGCAAAAATCCACAGTTGGGAAGAGCTAGCTCATGCCTTCCTAACTCAATACAGCTTTCAGTCTCAGATAGCTCCGGATAGGTATCAAGTGACCAAGGTCAAAAAGCAAAACAACGAGTCTTTTCGTGACTATGCCCAAAGATGGATACGTCTTGCAGTATAAGTCAGCCCCCCTATGACAGAAACTGAAATGTTAATGACCTTTATAGACATCCAAGAGGCACCTTACTATGAGAGAATCCTAGCTGGAATAGGAAAGCCATTCTCAGAGATGATCAAACACGGTGAAATGACAGAGATGGGCCTGAAAGCAGGCAAGATTAAAGATCTCACGGCCTTGAAAGTGTTCGTAGAGCATTTACAGACTGTTAACTATGTGAACGCTCCCAATAGGGTACCTATAAAAGGCGATGAAGAAGTATCCTTCATTGTACAGGGGCAATCTAGGAAACCCAACCATAGTTCCCCAATTTGGAAGAGGGAAGACAATCTTTCATTTCAACAACAAGCCGTATTCAACCAATGCTAAGACACAAAGAGAAAATTTGAAAGAACAAAAAATCGGGTGTTCACTCCACTTGGCAATTCCTTTGAAAACATGTTGGTGATGTTAATGGATCACAAGAAAATTACCGAACTGGCTCCACCTCTGGATCCAAAAAGTAAAAGATACAATCCTATCCAGAGATGTTCTTACCATTCAGGATCTCCAGGACACGATACACAAAATTGTTGGTCCTTGAAGCATAAAATCCAAAACCTGATCGAAAACGGTGATGTTGTGGTTCAACAACCTGACCATCCAAATGTTAACACCAACCTTCTGATGCTGCATG
Source organism: Panax stipuleanatus (assembly GCA_020205555.1). Lineage (NCBI taxonomy): Eukaryota > Viridiplantae > Streptophyta > Magnoliopsida > Apiales > Araliaceae > Panax > Panax stipuleanatus. Next base: position 137,503,783 of record CM035115.1, on the reverse strand, counting down.
ATACGAAGGGAGTAAACATGATCGGGTCAGGAAGCGATTAAATACATCCAAATTATAAATACATACGAAGGATGGAGGAATACCCCCAAAGGAACATAACAAATGTCCTAGAGGTGGAAAATTCAGAGGAGAGTATGACAGTGATGCAAAAATTGGATACGATCCAACATCAAGTAACTCTGCTAGCTAATTTGATAGTGCGCCAACATCAGGATACAAGGAAGCTTTTTACTCAACTATCAGAAAGCCAAGGAAAGGAGGAGGTTATTCAGAATGTAAGCATATCTCCCTCCAAGATTAACCAGCTAAATGACGAAGATCAATGTATGCTGAGTATACGAGAAAGGGGGAATGACAAAGTTAATAGAAGATCTCGCCAAAGGAGAAATCATCAGGAAGAATGCGAATTCCCAAATAGGAAATATCAAGAAACATTCAAAACACTGGCAAACCCTCAAAATCCTACGGTATCGAGAGTCGAGGAGAGTAGGCGGAGAAGGGTATTCACGCCTCTGGGAGATTCGTTGGAAAATGTGTTAGCACTGTCGATTGCGCAGAAAAAGATCAATGAGCTCGCTACACCTATGGATCCCAAAGGAAAGCAATATGATCTCAACAAGAGTTGTGCTTATCATTCAAGAGCACCAGGACATGCGATCGAGGAATGTTGGGCTCTGAAACACAAAATCCAGAATCTCATAAATGGAGAACTTAAGATAGAAGTCCCCATGACCAAAAAAGGCGAAAGGGAAATAAAGTGCTTAAGATGTCCACTCGAGATAGGCAGTTCAAAGGATGTGACGGCTATGAGCACCAATCCTGACAGAACACAAGTTGGACTGATCTTAAAGCTTGAAGTGACATAGGAGATAAGAAAATCCTCCAAGAAAATTAATTCTCCACCATCAAATATCTTGTTGCCCAAAGCCAGCAACCACATTCCTGATGTTACCCTCCTGGATAATTAGGAGGAGATACTGATCCTTCCCCGTGTGGAAAAAGCCCAAAAGGAAAGTTCCTTGCGAGAAATACAACAACAGTGCGAGAGGGATTTCATACTTGAATCCTCTCAAGCCCATGAGAAAGGTGAAGGAACAGATGAAGAAAAAGGTGATTTAGTCCTCGTGGAAGCCAATCCATCGAGGAATTTAGAGTTCATCCCTTTCTGCGACGAGTCCAGTATGAGCCTCCTTAAGGTTTATGCTAAATCAGAAGAGGATCAAATTACGACCATGATTGAAGATATTCCGAACCAGGAGATAACCTCTATCACAAGCCTCGAAGGCAACATAACCCCTGACAACTGAACTATTAGGCCTCAGCTAGATAAGAAGACGTAGATCCAGAGGAAGGTTGCGAGTTCCATGAGATGTTGGGACATTATCATTTTCTCAGCATTATGGCTTTTATTTCCATGTATGTAGATAATAAAAAAAATTCAAAAAATCAAAAAATTGACCCTTTTAGGAGAACATGAACTACGAAAGGCCTGATCTCTCTTAACCCAGGAGTATGTAGGCAGCCATTCACGGCGCGGTCAAACCAAACAAAAAATTTAAAAACCCATCAAACCAAACTCAAACCCAAAAGAGACACTTCTCAAACCTTTCACACAAAACTTGAACTATGAATGACATGATCTCCTTCAGCCCGGGAGTACGTAGGCAGCCATTTATGGTGCGGTTTGATCATCAAAGAAAAACAAAAAACCAATAAAAAACCAGTCCCAAGACACCGAAACCCTATAAAATTCAAATGCTATCAAGTCTCCCTGGTCAACAGGTCCTGCTGAAAAAAAAAAGGTAGACTATGGACCCGATGATAGACGAGACAACAGTGCCAACATGGCATCCCTCTTAGAAGAAGGAGGAGCAGCTGCAAGCTCACGACCTTTAGTCTTCATATGAGCAAGAACCTCCACAGCCATCTGTATGGTATTTCTGTGACCATCTATGAAAGTGCTCATGTATGCCACCAAGCTGTGTGTATATGATTAGAGCGCAGTGTTGTCTATAATATAAACATCTCGGGGTGCTATGGTCTCATCCCTAGCAGCATAAGCAGTGTCCTGGGCCACTAATACCTCCTCAATCTCCTCAAAAGCCACGTCTAGGGTAGATCGAGTCTCGTCTCTCTCAACCAATGTTGCATTCCTAGTAGCTCGAGCCTCGTCTCTAGCGGCAAAAGTTGTATCCCTTTTAAAAAGGGCTGTCAACATCAACGCTCTAGCCTAATCTCTCGAAAGTCATCTCAGCTAGTGAATCAGCAATAGCTGTATCTATCCCGGTAGGGATTCTCCAAGGATCACTGACTAAAGATGCTGTCAAACTAACAAATGAATCATCCTCGGTGGGAGAATCAAATCCTCCATAGGCTCCTCCTCATTAGAATCAATTCTCGGAGCTGACTTGATAATCGCAACCAATGCAATATCTGCCTCCAACTATGCAAAATATTCTAGCGAACAATTTGGATGGCTAGTAGAAAAATTAGACCTTTCCCTACGAGTCCAATACTCATAAGTCCTGGCAAGGTCAACTGATGACAAAGACAAAGATGATATCCCCTGATACATAGCCCCCGCAAAGTGGTGGATGATATGTGGTCACCCCTCTCAAACCCGCTAGGGGCAAATAATCCATGCCAACTACATGAGTGATAAAGCTGTAAGGGGAGCTAAGCTTTGAGCATGGCAAGATCGAAAAGGGATGGTCGATCTCCAATAGAAAGGCCGACCATGTCGCTACATTTGAACACTCCGCTAGCCAGAAGGAGTAATACATAGTTATCTAATGGGTGAAGCGATACCCATAATGTCGAAAAATGCCAATAGGACTCAAATGCATCATGAACCATACGTATAGCAGAACAACGCTACCTCTGAAAAATCTCCATGGATAGGTACTGCAGAAAGTAGCCGACCTCAGAGTCTCGGCTAATATTGTCGATAAAATCGTACAACCCTGTCGGAGGGCACGAACCACTACCATCAAGCCAGTATCTAAGTGGTCCATATACAGGGGCATGTACAGATAAGCTGTGATGCACATCAACAGAACATCCACTCGTGCAAACTGCCACTCATCCGCCGGAATAATATAATCCCCAAAAAAATTTCTCGTAGCTGTCCAATCTACCAAAGCGATCAATCAAAAAGTCCATGGAAACTACATGTCCGGCAGTAATCTCCTCAGTGACGACTTTGCGTCTCAGACCAGTCATGGTTATGAACGGTTGTCTCATATCACTAATGGCTGTCCTGGCACATGGCAGACCTAATGCCAAACCCGTGAGGTGCTCATACTCCTCCAGCATAGGAGTTAACTCATGAAGGCCAAACTTGAAAAGCCTACATCAAAGAAAGACACTCAAGATCGATGACACAGGTTGAGAGGAACCAACGGCACCTCAATATTGTTCCATCAAATTCGGAGCAAGTCTTAAAAGGAAGAGGCATCGATACATCAAGATGACCAGTCACATGGATGAAATGGTAATCATAATAGCATGTAACCTGTCAGTAACTCATCAATCCTGAAGTGCGAGAAGACCTGCTCTCCATTAACACCTAGAAGCACACGGGCTACCATCGTGGCAAAGACTATCTTATTCCCGATGATCTGTTCCATGAATAAAAGGCCAAGGATTAAACCTCACAGATCAAATCAAATCCGGCTAAAGACATCACATCACCAATCATCACAAGCCCTTGAGACTAATTTAGTGGAATTCACAGGCTTTTGGATCTCAACCATCAAAGTCAATTGCGCCCACAAGTTAGAAAATAATGATTAGGGCATCCAAGCATTAAAGCCAAAATCCACTACCTGTTCACCTTGGGGGTCATGTGATAAAAAACTGTTGCGATCTCGGCATCTTATCAGCTCATCGGTCAAACATAACACAAAGTAATAATCCTAGATGACAAACAAGACTGGGGAAAGATTATAATCAATGACAACCCGATGTGGGGACCCTTACAACAAGACTTGACCAATTTCAGAAATTGCGACAACTAAACACTAGGCATTTATCAACCATCCAATGAAAATGCACCAGTCAGCACCATCAGCATGGTCTATCATCATCAAAGCTTCCACTATTGGAGATTCGGTATGATCAATCGATCTTGTCTAAATCATAATTTTCTTAGAATACTACGATCCACTGGTAAGGTACGCCTCTTTTATCTCTTTATGTACTTTCAACTTCCAGTTACATGCATTGGCAAGGGTATACATGTTAAGCGAAGATAAATCTTGCATTAGAATCTCAGGAAAAAAAAAGAAAAGAAAAGAAAAATATTTTTGCTTAACTTGTTATGAAATGGATTAATTCCAGTAAGCGTCCGTGGAGAAAGAATCACAAGAACGATTAGAGAATTAAGACTATTCAACCTTTTGATTAGGCCTGACATCCTAGGTCAAAACACTTTTTGGAACGAACTTGACCTCATATGTTTGTCTGCACTTTGCGATCACCCTAACTTTTAGTTGTGGGGTATGAAACTATGGCGACAAGGATGACGATTAATAGCAAGCCTAATATCTCGAATCGTGGACTGGGTTACTCGAGTTATTAGGCCTGAGGGGTGTCTTTACACCTGGTGCCCTAAAACCATCTGATTTGGGAGCCACTGGCTCAACGCTCCTAAGAAAATGAGCATTACAAGAAGTCAAAACCTGAGCAGATCCGAATCGTGGCCTAGGTTAGTCGAGTAATTAAGCCTGAGGGGTGTCTCTACACCTGGTTCCCTAAAGCCATCTAGTTTAGGAGTCACCGACCCAACACTTGCTACATGGGTAATTTAGAGCCTAATAAAATGAATCTTGTACAGGCTCAAGCCAGGATCAAAAGAGTAGTCCGCTTGACTTGTCTCAAAGTGTGGCCTTTGTTACTCGAGCCAGTAAACCCTAAGGGGTATCTTAACACCTAGTGCCCTAAAGCCATCTGGTTTAGGAGTCCTTGGTTCAAAACTCGTTACATGGGTAAACTTGAATAGTCTAAGAAAATGAGATAAAGTTAAGCGAGGAAAGTAGAAGGTCTTGCAAGAAAATGAGATGATCTAGAGTCATAGAAGAGAAACCCCTGCTAAGGGTTGCGTCACACATAGTGCACATGTCATATGATGTTAATCTTGTGAAGAGCAGTGTCTAGAACGAAGATGAGGTGTCTCTGATGAAGGGAGATGAGTCTTTTGAATCTAATCCTACCTATGAAAAATGATCATGGACGCTTAAAAGTATTCTTGCAATTCCATAACTTGTCAAATGAAAATTTTGATTTCCTTCGAAAAAATTCATTTTCATGCTTAATTTCAAGATCTTTAGCGATAAGATAAGAGCTCGATGAGTAAAAGCATTCAATTTAATAAACTTTAATTTTAAATGCCTCATTCACAAGATCATACTAACCTTTACAGCCCTAGCCATCAAGCTTTTGGCGCATTTTTATCATTTGTCTCGTGCAGGATATGGCTCACTCTAGATGTGGTCAACAAAGCGAGTTTCTTCTGTGAACCCCAGTAACAACCTGCGAAAGGGTTGTCGCATTGCCGATTCCAAGAAATTGAAAGAAATCAAGGAGACATAAGTTGTCCCTCTATAAGAAGGGAAAATTCTCAAGAGAATCCTTAACTCGAAAAAAAAAGACGCTCGACGAGAGAAGATCTAGCGAATGAAATCTACTCCATCAAATATGCCAACATGTGCCAAGTCCTCACATGTCGAGGCCTTTACACCGAAGTTCAAATCTGGGGAATGGAAGAACGGGCTACATCCTCTAGGACATCAGCAACACCCATGTCATAAGCCAAGCCAGCATTTAACCCAGCAAGGTCACAAGTAAAGAGCTTTCCCCTTTTCACACTCAATGATCAACCGTTGGCACAACCCAGCGAAGCATCGAAAATGATTCGGTGACATTTAGCCATTGAAGGTCACTTCAGCGAAGGTCAAATTGCTTGACACTATCAGCCGTTGGCGCAACCCCAGCAAAACATCAGGAATGGTCCGATGGCAAAAATAGTATATCAATTCATTCCCACATAGGACAATTAATGGAATATGTTATACAAATACTTAGAAGGTGCGTTGAGAAGAATTCGGTGATGTTAGCCGTTGAATACTACTTAAACGAATATGTCAGGATATCTCACTAGTAAATCCATCAATGTCTGGACCACCAGAGGGACTAGTACCAGATCTAGATCAAGAAAAATAGTAGCCTCTGCGAGATCCTTACCAAAGACTGCATATGAAAGGGGAACATCCAAATCTGCTCATCGAATGACAAAAGGAGCCATCTGGGAGTTGAAGTTGCTAAGCCTATCAAAATTCATACATGAAAAGAAACTCCAAATTACCTCATAAAGGGTGAGGTATGGTTCCACTTTAATTCAATTAAGCATATGCATCAACCTAGGACAAGTTAAGATCTCATAGCATGTCTGGTCTACACATGTGCAACAAGCGCTACATCAACGCACATCTTCATTAAAAAGTTAGGCATACATACCCAGTTGAGTTAAATATGCATACACATTAAATACACAAACGCGATGAAAAGTCTGCTACCATTCGAGTAGGCATCGGGACAGTCCAATGATCAACCATTGTCCCTACCATCAGGGTAGGCACTGTTGCAAACTACCGATGTAAGTTATCATCAGGATAGGCATTGGGAGCACCCATTGAGGTAACTCGGCAAAACAGATATATCCCCAGCAGAGGAGCCTTCATAAATGTACAACGGCATCAGACAAGAGAAAATTGGCCCCCTGATAGTATCGGCAGATGTGAGAAACCATTGGACTTAAACCAAGGTAACACCAAGGGCTACCACGGATGACATCATCCCTAGTAAAAAGTGATAAGAATAATTTGTGATAGCCTAACTATGATAGCCTACCAATGGCATCCTACCAATAGAAAAGGATTTTATAAAGGACATCGTCCCTTAGCAGAAATGTACAAAACATTTTAGTTTATCTTCATCAAAAAAAGCATCGGCAACACCGATGAAAATTAAACCGTTCGAGTCAACACCAGCATAGACATCAGCAGCACTGATAAAAGTCAACCATTGAGATCAGACCCAACACAAACATCATCCATGACCGGTAAGAGTAAGTGATTTGTGATGCGATATGCGATTTGCGATGCGATTTTCCATGCGATTTGGGATACGCTATGCGATATGCGAAGTGCGAAATGCGATTTGCGAAAATATGTTAACATTCATTTGCATTGCGATTTGCATCATTAATATCTTGTCATATTTCAAGTGTCTAGCAATCTTTATCCTGTTCATTCCATTGCATTACATAAACATGATAAAGAAGGGCATCTGTAGACACTCAAAATTTTGTTTTCCTGTTACTAACCCTGCAGGAAGGCAAAATCGGCTTCTCAGCCCCGGTCACCAATACCGGGATGTCAACTCAACCACGATCACCAATATCGGGATGTCAAACTCAACCCCGAAAACCAATACCAGAATGTCAGCACAACCCTGGTCTCAATACCGGGTTGTCAGATCAACCCCGATCTCCAATCGGTCAGTCAGATCAACTTTGATCTTAATATCGAGCCATTAAATCAACCCCGATCTCCAACCGGGCCATCAAAGCAACCCTGATCCCTAATCGTTCCGTGAAATCAACCTCCAATTGAGCCGTCAGATCAACCCTGATCTCAATATCGGGCCATCAGATTAACCCTAATCTCAATATCAGGCCATCAAATCAACCCTGATCTCTAATCGGGCTGCCAGATCAACCCCGATCTCAATATCGGGCCATTAAATCAGCCCTGATCTCCAATCGGGCCGTTAGATCAACCCCAATCTCAATATCGAGCCATCAAATCAACCCCGATCTCCAATCGGGCAATTAAATTAACCCCGTTCTCCAATCGAGCCGTCAGATCAATCGCGATCTCAATATCGGGCCATCAAATCAATCCCGATCTCTAATCGGGCCATCAAATCAACCCCGATCTCCAATCGGGCCGTCAGATCAACCCCGATCTCAATATCGGGTTGTTAGATCAATCTCGATCACAATATCAGGCCATCATATCAACTCTGATCTCCAATCGGGCAGACAAATCAACCTCGATCTCCAATATGGCCATCAGATCAACCCCGATCTCAATATTGGGCCGTCAAATTAACCCCAATCTCAATATTGGGCCATCAAATCAACCCCGATTTCTAATCAAGCCGTTAGATCAATCACGATCTCAATATCGGGCCATCAAATCAACCCCGATCTCTAATCGGGCCATCAGATCAACCCTGATCTGAATATCAGGCCATCAAATTAACCCCGATCTCAAATCAGGCCTTTAGAACAACCCCAATCTCAATAATGGGCCATCAGTTCAACCCCAATTTTAATATCGGGTCATCAGGTCAGCCCCGGTCTCAACGCGGGAAATGCAGGTCATCCCCGGACTCAACCCGGAAAGTCGAGGCAACTTTAGGAACAAACTTGAAGCTCCACAACACCTCCAGGAGAAAACCTGGAATGACCAAATCAACTTCAGAGACAACATTGAGGACAAACATACTCGAATGGGATCCAAGTCTTGGAAACAACTTTTGAAAGTCAACTAAAGGCCATGCCAACACTGAAGGCAACCCCGGGAGGGGCAATATGGTCATTTTACCAACTTTAAGCCGATTCGGTCAAATTCAAGCCGAATTAATGCCATCAAGGTCAGAACGAACCAGAACGATGACCCCGAGTGCAAACAGCGCAAGACAGCTCAACGAATAAATTGCGGGGAATTAGAGACCTGATTATGAACCCATCTTTTTGGACTCGAAAAATATTTTATCCCATGTCATTGTTACACTCTTGGCAAGGGCTTTTCGAAAAGGTATAGCACGCGTCAAACGGAAGCTACGATCAAAAGTTAGAAAGTTTCGACTTCGACCTTGCATTGCTCGGAGTGCACGTACTTTGAGATAACTCAACCAGACATGTGGGCCCCACTAGGGGAGCCGTCCCTCTACCTGTGGCAGAAGCAGGTAGATCTGAGGCTCTTTGGCCTATATATATGAGGTGACCCCCCCTCATTTTTAAGAGTTTTGAAACGCAGCGAACCACTGCCTGTTGGATTTTCTGACTTTTTCACCTCTTCCAAACCCAAATTTTTTCACTCTAACTGGTAGATATACCCACATACTACCACATATCAGAAAATAACTGGTAGATTTGGACGTTTAGAGCCTACGATTTGGTAAAAAGCCCGTGTAGCAATCCATTGTGAGTATTTCTACGATCAGAAAGGCAATACTACTTCTATGCACTGTTTTGCACTTGCATATCAAATTTGGTTTTATAAAATTGCCCGGAACTTAGTTCCGTGGCCGTTTTCATCAAAAATTAGTACATTTTTGTACATAAATGCGTTTTCTGGCATTTCTATAACTCGAATTAACGATCTGTCAACTCTAACAGCTTTAGTGCACTAGCACCTTCGTTTTAAACAACTTCGTCGGACTGGGTTATCTTCCCAGTCTAGGTTTGGCTTTTTTATATATATTTAACTGTATATATACTAACTTTTCAATTCTTTCAAGCCCGGATGTCAAATTCTAGATAGTTTACTACTTTTATATATATATATATATGCATATATAAACAACCTTCACCACCACTGGGTTCTTTTCTCAGTCTTGGTTGACTACATTTCTGTCTCTAGATATATATTTATATATTTCAGTTTGGCCTAGATTATTCTGTGGCCTTTTTATTGCTTTTATATATAAATATGCATATATATGCAAATTCACCACACTTGGTTATCTTCCCAGTCATGGTTGACTACTTTTCTGTACATTTACATTCTAGTTCGGTCTGGATCATTTTGTGGCCTTTTTACTATTTTTGTGTATATCTGCAACATTCACCACACTAGGTTATCTTTTCAGTCTTGGTTGACTACTTTTTTGTCCATTTCAATTTCAATCCGGATTTAGGCGTGAAAACCCATCACCCTTTTCTACTGCTTTTCTATATATATATTTTAATTTTTTCCAGCCTGGATCATTCCGTGGCTTTTACACAGCTTTTATAAATATATATAAATGTATATATATATATATATATATATTTCAATTTTAGTCCGGGCACCGGTGTGAAAATCCATCGCCCTTTATAGCTTATATATATATATATATATATACATATATATATATATCCTGCTTTACTCGCTTATATTAAATTGTTGCCTTAAATATTAATTCTATATGAATTAACACTGACATAACTGCGGGCGAACTAGATTTATTTAAATCTCACCAACTCTAGCTTTCAAACGGTTCAAAATTGGTACAGACGGAATCGAGAAGCTAGAATTACTGAGATTTATTTAAATCTAGCATTTTTCTTATTTTAGTTACAAAAGTAACCTCGCGGCCCTTAGATCGCTATCTAGTGGGAACGAGACGCTTCATGTAGGTACGAACTAGGATTTACTGAATGAATCCTTAGTTCTACCGACATTTGGGATATATTTCTTTTTCTGTACAAATTTGAGCTGTGCAGGTTTATTGGCTACTCATATGTGAGCCTAGGAATCGTGGGATTCATGATCAAACTAATCATAATCTGATTCCCACGATGTACCAACTCCACTTTACAGATGTAACCTGCCAGTTTTTTTGTAGAAAATGTACATACAAAAGACCTTAAAACGGTTATCCGGATTTAAGGTCTCAACATAGTGAAAATATAGTTTGTCGTGTCAGAGTCCCTCTGATGGCTATCATTCCCCTGAGGAGACTAACACTTATATATATGTTGTGGTCGAGGATGCTTCGCAGCCCGACAATCACCATTAAAATTGAGCCTTAAGGCTGAAAAGATAAAACTGAAGTATCAATATGCTTCAATTCTTATGTTAGCGTAAGGGTTTGAAAACCAGCTTTCAAAACATCATTTTAAATCTTTTTGAAAAGATAAACTTTTGCAAATTAAATCAAACACTTTTGCAAATCAAATCAAAGACTTTTTGCAAATCAAATCAAACCCTTTGTATATAGGTTCAACGATGCATAGACATGCTTTTCAATTAAACACATGCCCAATTTTCAAACAACATTCACACATGCATTTCAGTTTTAAGAAAAATATTGAAAAGATGTGGTACCGTGGTTACACGGGAGTCGTGGGGTGCCTAACACCCTCCCCACACTTAACCAAGCCCCCGAGCTCAAAACTTTATTTTCAAATATCAAGTTTCGACAGTGTCCAGTAATTGGGCCTCTTTTAAACATCACTCGGTTGAGTTAGTACAACCATTTCAAATATAGCAACTGGGGACTCTGTAAAACGTTCAAATCATCGACATGCCTTCAAAACCTTTTTTTCGCAATAAAAAAAGTAAGGGTAGAAATAACTTAGGAAGAGAGAAAGATCAGGGTTATGACCCGACCTGCGGATTTTTTCCCAATGTCGACACTAATTATTATACAAGTATAATACGATGAGGATATGAGAATTAATAAGACATATAATATGAATTTTATACGAAGTCAATAGATTTAATTTGAATTAAATCTAAGAATTTTATACGACATATAATATGAATTTAAATCAATAGTTAAGTTACAATTGTAATGTGATAAGAATAATGTAATTATCATTATTTTTAATGAATGAACGTTTTAATGTAATGGAACCTGGGAATGTGTGAATATATCATGTATCTTCAGGATATAATGATGTATGTATGGAATGAGATGTAATCGTAACGTACGAAATTCGGGGCGTTATATTAACTATTTAATTTAAATAGAAACCTTGATCAGCAGTCAATGGGAGGTACATAGGAGGGAGATAGAATTTTACATCAAGAAAAAAATTAGGAAAGACGAGGTACGCAAACCCTATTTAGTAAAACCTATTCATTCAAGTATTCAACTAAAATAAATTCCAATCACATTGGTCAATAGTCTCATAATCAATCTCGTTCGTTATTATACATATCATCATATGCATCAATAAATAAATATTCATCTCATGAATTAAAACTATTCCATATATATATATATGAGTATCATTTAATGGGTAATTTTAATTTGCATGAAATCTAATTTCAAGATTAAAATAAACTCTTTATTTTAATTATAAATTATTAAGAATATTATATATATAATATATCTTATATATATATATATATAATATAACCGTATATATATATATATATATATATATGATATAAAGGTAACTTATATTATATATGTATATAACCTGATTCATATATATATATATATATATATATATAAGTATCCTGATGCTTTCTTTGAAATTCCTTTTAGAAATCTGCAATATCCACTTTTTGCTTTATGGAAATCTTGATCACTTGTAAAAGGATAATTCGTGGGTATATAATTATATATATAACGTTCAAGATCCTTTCGATTAACAAAACATGACTTACCATTTTTAAAGCCACGGATCCAGCAGCAAGGAGAAAAAAAAAACTTTTTTCGAGCAATTTTTTTTTCATAAAAAGTAGTTTTATACAACTAAAATTATATCCAATAAATTATCCTAAATATATACTCATATGTATATAAAATCAAAACATTTAATAATTGCATAAAGGTTTGGCTCTGATGCCACTGTTAGGTTTTTACGAAATTATGGCGCAATCAAATTACAAAAATTAGCGGAAGCATGGTATATCAGAGTTTAAAAAATTTCTACAAAACCATTACCTGGATCATCCTTTATGCAAATTATTAATTTAAAACGATAAATAAGAAATTATAGAATCATACTCTTGTAGAACGAAGATTCCACATGTACGAGTTCAACTCCTTGTTCTTCGTGATCTCCTTGAATTTTTGGGAAAGATTCATTCTTTTGATCAACGTTAGCCACCCAAATGTTTGGCCTCTAGAGGTGATCCACCAAGAAAGAGGAATTATTCAAGGAGGGTGGTTAATTAAACCCTAGTTTTCTATCCTCTATAGAAAAGGAGTACTCTACAACAATTGGAATTGCATCAATTGATATCTAACATAAGACTCCTCTTATATAGATATTGGTTAACCTTCTAATCCTATTAGACATAGGTTTTTATTTAATTAATTAAACTCCTTTAATTAATTAGGCTTCCCAACATATTGGGATTTAATTAATTAAACTCCTTTAATTAATTTACCTTCTAATTTTATTAGGAATAAACGAGAGTACTAATATCAAATTAATTCCTAAACTCCTTTAGAAATTAAAATAATAATAATTGTAATAATATTAATAAGACTCCACTTATTAATTTATATTTAATATTTCTGAAATATTAAAAAAATAAGCATTAAGCTATTTAATTTATTCTATCACCATAAATTAAAGTAATTACACTTAATGCATTATTACGATTATGTTGTTACCTTCTTAAATAATTATTCTTCTTTTTATGGTGTAACCCTTTAGGTTCTCCATATTAAACTGGTTGTGAATAAATCAATTAGAACAATTCTAATCTTATTTAAATAAATAAATTAAACTAATAATCTATTTAAATAAATAATATTTATTGTATAATAGCGATAAGCCTCCCTAGCGATCAACGACTTTCTAGATAATATAGATTTCAACATTAATCATAAAAGAACCTATGAGTAAATAGTTACTGTACAATTCAATCATTCCATCATACAATGTCCCAATTAAATATAAGACACGAAAATACTGTCAAGTCTTGTTTTATTTAATTATATATATTCCGATTAGAAAATGCACAACTCCAAATAATGCAAATTAGAAACTCATTTTTAATTTCATTATGCCTTGGCTAAGGACTAATGGGTTGTCATTTAACGAATCACATAGGACATATCTCTTTTTTTACTAAAAGTGGTAGATTCTTTATTGATCATTCATTATCTCCATATGTAACTCATTATACCCAAGCATACCCTTTGATATAACTTGAGGGTCTTAAGAAATAAGTCAAAGTATAATTCATTACACACAAGATACTATGATGATCTCAAGTTCAAGGATCACTTGTACTACTATCACATTAGGAATTCCTATTGACAGGCAAGTAAAACTCCATTAGGTATTCCATAGCGAGTCACATTCAGTGAACTTATTCTCCAATAAGCACCTACATACTTGCTTTAGTTTTTTCATACAAATGATCATGAGATCAATCATCCTCGTCCAATGAGAAAGAAACATATGTACCAATCTATCCGGATTTACTAATCCCCTATTTAGTAATCCAACCATTGGGAACTATTTTAGTTTTAAGCTTTCTAAGAATTTAGATCTCATTAGCATGATCAACATCATGATTCTAAAAGCATTGCTTAAAACTATGGGTTATTTATATATTATAAAAACAGCATCATGTAGATAATTAAATGTCTTTAAAAATGGAATACATTTATTAATAAATAAATAAGATCGTCTCCAAAGTATATGCTTTATAATCATACATAATTGACTTGTATGCATACTATTTTCAGGTCAACTTTTGTAAACCACCGTTCAAGTAGGCATTGGGAGGATTCTGTGATTGTGATAATTGAAAGCTCTATCCCCGGCAGAAGCACTGGCATTAGCTTGATGATAATCCAGACCATTGGTGACAACTACAAAGTTAATTTTAGAATGGTCCGGTCGTATCAGTCGTGGAAGTCATCCCTAATAGAGAATAGGGAATGGTCGTTGATACAACCTGTGGAAGCTAACCCCACAAAGGCATATATCATTAATAACATGTCATACCATGTATTGCATTACATTTGCATTTATCATATTTCCAGTGTCTAGCAATCTTTATCTTGTTCATTGCATTGCACTACATAAACATGATAAAGAGGGGCATCTGTAGACACTCGAAATTTTGCATTCCTGTTATTAACCATGCAGGAAGGAAAAACCGTCTTTTATCTTCTGGAGCTAACCCTGGAAGTCTAAAACATCAAATCAAATCCTCAGAGACAACCTCAGGAAACATCAAATCACACCCCCGAAGACATCACTGGAATCATCAAATTAGACCCCCGGAGACAGCTCATGAAACATCAAGTCAGACCTTCGAAGACATCCCTAAGAAACATCAAATCAAACCCCCAGAGATAGCCCCGAGAAAACATCAAATTAACCTCAGAGACAACCTTGAGGACATAAAAAAGTTAACAACTGTTAAACCCCGGAAATAACCTTGAGAAAAGACAGTTGCAGCTACGTCAAGCTCGAAAACCAAACCGAAAGGGCAAAAGGGTAATTTTGCCAACTCTCCATTAATACTGATCAAACTACTATGAATAAGGTCATAAACAACCATCACAGCAATCCTGAGTGCAAACTGCACTAGACAGCTTAACGGATTAACTACGAAGACTTGAAGTCTGGTTATGGACCCATCTTTCTGGATTCGAAAAAGGTCAAGCCTCATGTCATTACGTAGCTCTTAGAAAGAGATTTCTGGAAAAGTATGGCACGCTTCCATCGGATTCCCGGATTGCAAGTTATGAAGGTTTCAAGCGGACTGCACATTGTTCGAGGTGCACGTTCTTTGAGGCAGCGGGCCCACCAGGCCCAACCGCTGCCTTGCCTGTGGATATCGTAGATAGATTCGAGGCAGGTCGGGTTAATATATATGCCCTCCCCCCTTAGCTTCTGAGATAAGAATAGAGAAGGAAAAGGTTGAGGAGAGAGAGAGGAAGAGGAAGAGGCTAGAAGAGAGAAAATGAGCTTGTATCTTACTTCGATTTCTATAAAACTTTTTTGTAAACACTCATATACATATATACTACAACATATCAAATTTTAACAGGTGGAAAATGAGTTTTGAGGCGCCAGAAGCCGTTCGATAGCCATTCTCGTGCAATACTATAAGATTCTGTCAGATCTGCTCTCTTCGCCTACTCTAATACATAAATCAGTGCTATATATATATAAATATAGTTAGTGGTGTATATTGGTCAGATCTGACTTTTTAACAGTTCATTTCATGTAAATAATCAATATTTATGCTTTATTGACTAGATCTGTATTAGATCTAGCCAGATCTAGCTTTTAACTGGTTCAAAAGTTGTAAGACTCGAACTTGGAAGCTAGAATGACTAAGATCTGTATAGATCTAGTTTTCTTTCTAGCTTTGATAAGTATTTAGCAACCATGTGACCCTAGATCCGTATCAAGGGGAGATTGGAAGCTATGGGCTACTCGCGTACAAGGATTTAACTGATGAATCCTTCATTTAGAAATGTATAGAATAGATATATATGTTATTGCAATATATTTGCTATGCATGCTGTTTATATGATATCTTGTTAGCCTTGGAGCTAAAGAATCTACGATTCAATCAATGGGTCTAGATTCGGTTCCCGTAATGGACCTTTTTGAGTTGTACAATTAGCTTGCAAAATTTTATACTTGTAAATCAAGGGCCTTAAAACGGTTATACGGATTTAAGGCCCCGAAATAGTGAAAACTGTGGTTGTGGTGCTCGGGCTCACTTCTATGGCTTTCATGCACATAAGAAGCCTGACACTTATATATATAATATTTATTTATTGTCGAAGATGCTTTGTATCTCGAGAATAAAATCAAAACAAGCCGAATATGGAATAAAATGGAAGTATCAAAGGGTTTTAATTCCTATGTGAGCGAAAGGGTTTGAAAACCTCTTTTCAAAACATCACTTTCATATTATTGTCTAAAATAAACTTTTCAATAAATCAAACCCTTTATATATAGGCCCAACGAAGCACAACACTAATTTCAAATAAAGCACTTCAGGCACAATTAACTGCATCACACACACACACACACACTTCATATGTTTATGGAATGAAAAGACGCGGTAACCGTGTTTCACGGAAGTCATTGGGGGGGGTCCCTAACACCTTCCCCTCGCTTAAGCAAGCCTCCGAACTCTATGAATCTCAGTTTCCAAGACCAATTAAATGAAGTCACATATTGGGCCATATTGCAAAAACCTTCAAACTCCGGTTGAGTTGGTACAACAATTTAAAATCATACCAACTGGCAGCTCTGTCTAATTCGGCCAAATTACTTTAAAATCAAATCTTTTCAAATCGTCGACATTATATGTCGGTCTTTTCATAAAATCTTACCCTTTAAGAAATATAAAATCAACGTAGCAAAATATAAAAGGGTAAGAACCAAACTCTAGGAATCGAATTTTCCCATCGTCGACACTAAGTACTGACTTTTTATATGATATTTAATAGATGAAATATAGAGATATATATAAGTATATAACAATGCTTGATAAAATTTGTTTCACTCACGTATATATGATATTATATTTGATCTATATTGTGAAAATTTGGCCACTTAGGATTTTAATGACTGTCCCGAGAATTTCAAAGAAATAACATCCGAATTAGATCAGTATCTAAGTACTGACTTTTTATATGATATTTAATAGATGATATATATATATATATATATATATATATAAATGTGTATAACAATTTATCTTTATATGTCTATATATATAAGCAAGCATGAGATAATATAAATATAACAATTCAATAACTTATCTCAACTACTCTGACCAGTTTTATCTTCTTCAGATTTAGAACTTTGAAGTAGAAGATGGAGAGAAAGTTCTTCAGAGAGAAAATGTAGGCAAGGAGGTATAGCTTTTCTTTTGCTTTTGTAAATTGGTAAGCTTAGAATGAAGAAAATATTTTCTATTTATAGAGTTTTGAAGTTAAGGACAAAATGTAATTTCGAAATCTGATTTTGAAAGCAATGGTCTAGATTGTATGGATGAAAAATAAATGGTCCGGATTGAATACTGGGCACACGGATTGGGCAACTTGTTTTGCCAAAATAAAAAAGGTCAGTTTTGATTTCAAATTTTCAACATGCCTAAGGCCTTAGCCTTTTTCCTTTTTACTTGGGCACATAATAATAACATGAGAAAAACCTTAGCCTCGTTTCCTTTACAGCACATGCACACACGACATTCATTTGCACACACACATAGTTTCATATTTGTACACACACACACACATGCACTCACGGTTTCACTTTCATTCACACAAACATGCACGGTTATATATATATATATATATATATATATATATATTACATATACATATTTATATATTATTATTATTATATTAGAATTTTTCATTTTGCCCAAAAACAATTTTAGAAAATCATTTTGAAAAGAATAAGAATCTCATTGTCTTAGGAAATGTTAGTTTTTGAATTAATTTAATTAATACTTGATAATTAATTTATCAAGGTCAACAAAAATAAATTCAATTTTAGGATGAAAAATATTTTTGATAGGAATACAATAGGATATTTAAAATCAATTATATAAAATCCTATAGAGAGGATTAATTTAATATATTTAATAAATTTGTTATCATCAAAATAAAACTGATCAGTTTGGAGACCTATCAATCTTCCCCTTTTTTATGATGACAATAACCTAAAAATATTTTTCTATAACTGCTCTACCTTAGTTTATACATACTCAAGATTAATTTTTAAAAATTTGTAAATTTTTGAAAATCATTTATCTCAACAGTTTGCAGTAGAAATAGAGTAGTAGTGTAGAGCAGTTAATATATATATATATATATATATATATATATTATATTTTTTTTCTCCCCCTTTATCATTATAAAAAGTGGGGAAAACAGATAACTGTTCATAACCTGCAAAAAGGGTTAGTAGTGAAACATACTTTACGAAACCTGTAGGAGAACATATCAGAAAATATAAGAAAAATATAAAATGCAAAAGTAGTATAGTTAGTATTTAGATACAGTCATCACAAATAGTTAGTGATAGCATATATATTTATACAATACTCCCAAATAGTTAGAAATATAGCAAGTGGACAGTAGAGAAATGTAGACCAAGAGGAGGTAGAGTATCATCTGGAGGGGTTTGAGCAGACTGGTCTTCCTTAGCAAAGCTTTTACTGGCAGAAAAATGATATGGTGGTACAGAGATCTTTTGAAGTTCCATCAACATATATAATATGTCTCTAAGGTGATGAACAGATAATTGTAAAGATTCTATTTGACTCAATAAATTGCTTTGATTTTGAAGGGAAAGTTAAGTCAAACTATTCAGGGCATCTATTTGAGAAAGTAGATTCAGATGGTACTCAAGAGACTCAGTAGTTTCTGGTTTAAAAATTATTAGTGGTCTTGGAGGAAGATTAAGGTGTGATACAATGTTACTACTTTTCACAAACTGGGTTTGATGATTAAGAACATTGATACCAAGATGTTAAAAGAAAAATGTGAGAACAAAACCATAACCAAGACAATTATGATGATAACAGTACTCAAATGAAGTTAGCAGAAAATATGGGAGATTATAAGACATATTCTGAGTCAAAACACACTTCAATAGTTCTAAATCAAAAGGATGGAGAAGTTGGTTTTCTCTGACAGACATAATGTTGTTCCTAAAATTTCTAGCCAAAAATTGACACTGGGGAGTTGGAAACTCAGAACCAACTTTGCATGGAAGATCAAAAAATTGAGCAGGTACCAGTTGATTAATAACAATGGCCAAATTGTGTTTAAATGTGATGCAATTACTGGTAGAGATGGCTGTGGGATGAATATAGTTATTGACTCTTGGAAGTTCTAACACACTGTTGCCTAGATGTAATGCATGTAAAATAAATTGTTCATCAATGACATACTCCTGAACTAGTATGCAAGTACATATAGCAGTTAAGAGACCATTTGAGTCTCTGATAAAGGTCATATGAGAGTACAATTTTGCAATTAGAGCATGATAAATTTTCCTATTTGTGAAAGTGATTAAACATTCTCAGCCAATATTTTTGATTTTCTTCGGTAAGTTAGGAAAAATGTTAAAAGAAGTACCCATTCCAGGAGTGAGGTTGTGTCTTAAATGCCTATATTTGACTTGTGCAGAAAGAGTGATCAATTGTGGTGTAAATGAATCAGGGTGTAACTCAGAAAGAAGTGGTAACTTATTTCTTTTGGAAGAGTAAACTTCATTCATTTTGAAAACACAGACAGAGTAAAGAGATAGATGAGAGTGTAGACAGATAAAGGACAGATACAGAAAAATAAAGGACGTATGCAATAAAAATGTGTACTGGCCATTTATAGAAGTAGTAGACAAGTGATAGTTTGAATATTAATGCATATAAAAGTAGGCACTCATTGATTAGATGTAGACATATAGGACAAATATGGCATACGTATGTCTGAAGTATAAGTGTGTGAAAGTAAAAGAGTGTTTCTAAAGAAATTGTCTAATCCATTAAATGTGTTTAAAAAGAAAAAGAAAAATTTATTTAAAAAGTCAAAGGAGGGAGATACTAGTTCAACTAACTCAAAATTTGTTACTGTGACCTAAGTTTTTAGAAAAATAGATTTCACAAAACAGAGAGAGGAAGTTGAGCATGTCTTATAATATCAGAGAAAAACAACTCATAAATACTACAAGATTTTATCATATACGTATTGATATCAGATGTTCAGATACTCTTAACAAAATCCAATGCAGACATAAAAACGAATCAACCCTCACAATATTTCAGAAATAAATTTGTAGCCCAACACTGAGGTTCAAACCTGGAAATGTTAACACATCACAATAATCATAAATATATCCCAACACAGCAGTTATAGAGTAGGAGTAGAAGATGAGTCAAGATTTGAATTTTTTTTATAAAAAATAACTCAGCAGTTGAGAAATGACTTAACACGAACTTAACCACGCCATAATAGCCAAATATAGAGAAGATGAAAGAAATATATCATCCAGTCCCAACACAGTAAGCACACTACGTCTAGAAGAGATGAGAAAGAGAAATTATACCTGAAAGCTCGTTCCAAAACACATGCATGTCCACAGATTTCTATTTTTCTCTCAAACTCAGCAGCTAAAGCAATACACATATATCTGAAATACATTGTCAGAGAAATATATATATATATATAGACATGTATGCAAGATGACTTAGATCCATAAAAGAAAACTTTTTCATAAAAGATAAAAATTTATATAGTAACAACACATTAGGATTTTATTTAAAAAAATTTTAGGGTTTTGAGAAAAATTAAAAGAAGAGTAAAATTTGTTAGAAGAACAAGAATTGACAGATCCGTTCGAAAAAGATGTTGTTTTTCGGCAAACAAACAGATCTTTCAAAAAATAAGAAATTAAAAGAAAATTGGAAACCTTAGAAATGTCATAAATCAAACAATTATAACCACAAATTAAAGATCTAGTTTTGAGATCTAAGATCTGGGAATGTAGATCATCATTAGAAAACATAAGAATGATCTTTCATTCGACAAATCGGAGATTCAGAGGATGATATCTATCAAACAAAATTTTAAAAACCATTTTAGAAAGAAATCAATAGGTAGATATATGAAATCGATACTGTAGATTCGGTTGATCGGTTTAGAATTTTCAGTAACGAACTAAAGATTAATGATTTCTGCAAAGGAGTTAGGGCTTGAGAGGATTTGGGGAAAGAGTGAGAGAGAAGGCGATATAAGAGAGAGAAAGGAAGAGATAAAATGAATTAAAAACAAAATATTTGATATTTATATTTAGGTTAATTAAACTGATCGAACAACTGATAATTAATCTCAAAAGTGATCAATCATTAGGATTGAACCGAAGTTTTAAAACTTTTGAGCTGATCGATTAAGATTCATTCAACGGCTAGGATAAATTTATGTTTTCTTTTGATGATCTGATGGTTCTCATGCTTGATCTGTGTGATTAGTGTAGGTGGCTCTTGATTGGTCCAAAAGAATAACCATGGATAGAGCTTTGTTTCGACCGTTCGATGATTTTTAGATCAACAACTCAGATTTTCTCTTGATATATTTATATTTATATAAATACATATATATATATATACATATATTAAATAATAATTAATAAATAGATAAATAATTAAAGAGATATTTATACATATATGTAGACACTCGAAATTTTCCTTGGCCCAATACTAACATTGTAGGAGGGCAAAATCGTCAATCAATTCAAATCTGACCACCAATGTTGGTCCTTCAATTCAAATCCGGCCACCAATGCCGGTCCTTTAACTCAAAACCTGCCGCCAATGCCAGTCCTTAAACCTAAATCCGATCCCCAATATCTGTACTCCAGCCAAATCCGATCCCTAATATCGATAATTTAGCCAAATCCGATCACTAATGTCGGTACTCAATCCAACTCTGATAGTCAATCAGACAGTCAATACAGCTCTGATCTCCAATCGGACCGTCTATCCAGCTCTGATCTCTAATCGAACCTTCAATCCAGTTCTGCTCTAATCGAAAAGTCAATCCAGCTCCGATCTCCAATCAGATCGTCAATCCAGCTCTGATCTCCAATCGGACAGTCTATCCAGCTCTGATCTCCAATCGGACCATCAGTCCAGCTTCGATCTCCAATCGGACTGTCTATCCAGCTCCAATCTCTAATCGGACCATCTATCCAGCTCCGATCTCCAATCGGACCATCAGTTCAAACCCCGATCTCAATATTGGGCCTTCAAATTAGCCTCAGCAGTAACCCGAGATGTACAAATTAGCCCCAATAGCAACTCAGGAGATACCGATCAATCCCGATCTCAATATCGGGACGTCAATCATCGCCGACATCAACCCGTGAGGTATAGGTTAACCTTGACATTGACCTAGAACATGTCAAATCATTCCCAGTCTCAGCCCGGGTAGTACAGATCAGCCCCGGTATCAATTCGGGAAGTGCAGTTCAGTCCCAAAGATAACCCTGGGAAGCCAGATCCACCAAGAACCACCTCGGGAGGGGCAAAACGATCACTTTATCAACTTTCAACCAATTCAGTCAAACTCAAGCCGAATTGATGCTATCAAAGTCAGAATGAACCACAATAATGATCCCGAGTGCCAATAGCACAAGACAGCTCAATGAATAAACTGTGAAAAATCGAAGACCTGGTTATGAACCCGTCTCCTAGGACCCAGAAAATGTTTTATCCCATGTCATTGCAACACTCTCGGCAAGGGCTTTCTGAAAAGGTATCGCACGCCTCAAACAGATGCTCTGATCAGAATTATTACTCCAACACGTAGACAAACCCATATACTACCACATATCAAAAAACCACCGGTATATTTGGACATTTAAATGCTACGATTTGGCAAAAAGCCCGTATTGCAGCCCATTGTAAGTATTTTTACGATCAGAAAGTAAATACTACTACTTTGCACTGTTTTCCACTTACACACGAAGTTTCATCTTCTAAATATGCCCGAAACTTAGTTCCGTGGTCGCTTTTCTCAAATTTGGTACATTTCTATATATAAACGCAGTTTTTTGCATTTTTACAACTCGAATTGACCATCCGTCAGATCCAGCAGCTTCAATGCACTAGCACACACATTTTTGGCAACTCCGCCGGACTGGGTTGTTTTCCCAGTCCTGGTTTAGCCCTTTTTTGTATATATTTAACTGCAAATGTACTAATATTTCAATTCTGTCAAGCCATGATGTCAAATCTGTGGTAGTTTATCGCTTTTATATATATTTACGCATATATATAAGCTAATTTCACCATCACTGGTACTCATATCAGTCCTGGTTGACTACATTTCTGTCAATATATTTATATTTATATATTTTCAGTCCGGCCTGGATTACTTTGTGGCCATTTTACTGCTTTTGCACACTTCGCCATACTAAGTGCTCTCCCCAGTCACTGGTTAACTACATTTCTGTCAATTTCCATTCCAGTACGGGCACCGGTGTGAAAATTCATCGCCCTTATTTCTATTTTTCTATATATATATATATATATATATACATTTCATTTCATTTCTATATATATATAGCCGATTTTCTGCGAGAACAAAGTAAGACCTTTAAAGAGAAACAATCTCAAGCTCATCCAGAACCAGGAACATCTGGTAGTGGTGCTGGCAGTCAAGATGTAGAAAAGGCCAAAACTCATATTCTTGGACCACAAAACCAGGACACCACCAACAAAACTCTTGAAGTCACCCCCCTCGTCAAAGAGCCGGAAGCTAATGACATTCTCAAGAAAATGCAACAGATGGAAGAAACACTCAGGTCTATCAAAGGGACTGGGGCGTTTGACAGTGTTACTTACTCTGACCTTTGCATATTCCCTGGGGCTCGGTATCTCAAAAAATTTTAAGTCCTTGAGTACGTGAAATATGACGGAACGAGGGATTCTTACACACACCTAAAAGTCTTTATCAGAGAACTCGGATCCTATGCTGAGGACGAGAAACTTTGAATGCAACTATTCCAGAAGAGTCTAACCGGAGAAGCTAGAGCTTGGTATGCCCGCTTGGACAACTCCAAAATTCATAGTTGGGAAGAGCTGGCCCATGCCTTCCTCAGCCAGTACAGTTTCCAATAACAGCTGGCTCCAGACAGATATCAAATAACCAAAATTAAGAAACAGAACACTGAATCATTCAGAAAATATGCCCAACGATGGAGACGGGTCGCAGCACAAGTTACCCCTGCCATGACTGAATCTGAAATAGTCATGACCTTCGTCGATATCAAAGATGTGACGCCCCCAAATTCGAGTACTTCATTTCCACATGATTTGGTGTTCACTTTTTAAATATAACATACATCTACCCAGTAATAAATAATTTCAAAATAAATTACAACTCTTATAAATAATAAAATCTTCCTTATAAAAAGGACTACAACTTTTCAAAATATAATTCCCAGGATTTAATCTAACCTTGACATAAACATATAATGCGGAAATAAAACATAACTCAAAAAGTCTTATTACAACTTCATTCAAAATAATTAAACAAGTCTTCACTTGTTTAGCTTTCGTTTACCTTTACTCGTTGACGGGGTATCAACGCTATCAACCTTAGCTGCAATGGTTATTTAATGCAAGAGTGAGCAAACAACAGCTCAATGGAATAAAACAATATTTAAGACATTAAAGAATATCTTTAAAAATTTGAATACTTAACTTTCATCAACAATAAAGAATTGAATTATAATTCTTTCCTCAATACTCAAAATTCGAATATAGAACCATCTGAGGGTCATAAGACCTTGAACTTTTGTCTTAGGTTATAAAATTTCTGTTTAAAACCTTTAACAGTCAATAAGATTATGAACCTTAACTCGTACTTAGGGGGATCGACCCTTCGTACTATGTATTGTGCACAAACAATTTAACACTTTCGCATAGTAATCTCCCCTAGTAAATAGGGTTGTTCATCTCAGTATTTGAGTACAAGTCCGCACCAAAGAAGGTTTAGTTTGGATAATCTTATAATGGTAATTTAGAATTCAATGTTCATCAACTAAGGAATAGTTGAATCGACATTCAAGAACTTAAGAATAATTCATAGATAAAAGAATTATGAATTAACATATGCTTTAGAATTAAACTTAAAACATTTAAAAGATAAGCTGGACCTTGCTTGAACAATAAGTCAATGGCACTTTAATTAAATAAATATTTGTCCAATGTAGAAATAAAAAGGACATTCTCAATACATTACATAATTGGAATATCAAAAACTTGCATAGAATTAACGAATTTAGGGTTTAGAATACTTGCCTCAAGCGCAAGCTACTAATACCACTCAAGTTCTAACACTTCCTACATATATATTTTTAACCACAATCACCTAAATTAGTTAACACGTAACTAATTCACATAATTAGTTAACCCATCTAGGTTAACTCACTTTTATTTAATTATTAAGTTAATAATTAATAACCACATAATTTAATTACATCACATAGGCATGCTCACATTAATCAATTATAATTAAACAATTATAATTTAAACATTTAATCTAATTATAATTACTCAAATTATAATCACATCTTATTTTAATTAAATTATAAACAATTTATAATTTATAATTAATTAAACTACATCATGCATTCACTAAATTATAATCACACAAATTATAATTAGGCGTGCAAATAATAAATTATAATACAAAATTTATAATTTATAACTAATCATGCATTATAATACACAAATTATAATTTAAATCATCATTTACTTGATTAAAAGAAATCAAATAATATTCATTATAATTTAACAAAATTATAATTTAAATTAAACTTTTTTTCTAATTATAATTATTACAAATTACAATCACATATTATATTTTACCAATATAATATATTAGAAATAATTTAGCATTTTAATATAAGTCTAACATGCTATCACATACTCACATTAGGTTAACCTTCATGTTCCAAACAATATGCACACAAAAATAAAGTGTCGCAACTTTCTGCATACCCCCCGCTGGGGCGGGCTCACTGCTGGGTCGGCAGACATGCTCGCGAACTGTGCAGAAAAAAAGCCAATTTGGATTATTTTTTCACACCAAATTCTAATTTCAGTTCATACAATTCATATCAATTCATAGAAAACTTAAACTTATAGCTTCTAACATGATTCCAACATACATAAACATGCTCCTAGACACAAAATCATTTTAAACAACAAGAATCCATGTTTTAAAAACTCCAATTTTTATATATTCCAAAAACTCATAGTTTTCACAAAACCATTCACTGTAAATCCAGTTCTAACCCAATTCAACTCATAATTCATGCAATATTTCCGTAATTGAAGATAACATCATGATAAATTCTAAACAGGCATAATAGCATATAAGAAATCCTCAATTTTTATTTAAAACTCAACCAAAACACATGAACTTACAAAAACATCAATTTTCCAATAAAACATGTTTTATAACCAATTGAATTTCTAAAACTTATCTATGACATACAATCCACTTATAAACAATTTGTAACCAAGATTTCTACTTATCTACATCAATATCAAAATTACATGGAGAAGATTTTCACAGAGAACTTAACATAAAGAAAAATAACTATATAAAGTTTTAAAAACATAAGGTAGTGATTATACCTCTTTTTTCTTAGATGACTGAAGAAGAAGATGATGATTTTTGATTCCTCTCAAGCTTCTCAAGCTTTTCCTTTTTCTTTCTCTCTATCTTCTTCTTTGATATTTCTCTGCTCTCTCTCTTCTCTTCTTTGTTTTTAGTTTAGGCTTATAATAAAACTAACGTAAAACTATATACGTATATTAATATAACTGTTAGAATAATAATATGTATTAAGGGCAATTACTCCCCCAATTAAAATGTCAGTTATAGAATTTCAAAAGCTTTTGGCTTGTTTGGCAACAAATGAATTTAAAAACTAGTTTTATTAATTTAAGCATGGTTTGGGTAAATTAGGTTTAAGCTAGTGCAAGGGCCTTGTTTGGCATAACCTTTTTAAAACAAAAGTAAGGGCCTTATTTGGTTAAAACCATTTCAAAAACTCTTTCCTTCATTTTAATAAATCCTTTTAACACATACATTAATGTTACACTTTAATTAATTAAATCTTTAACATTCTTATTTAATCAATTAAAACTAACATCAATTAATCACACAAAAATTATCACATAATTATAATTACTCGCTAATTATAATTCATGTAACACTCATCACATAATTCATCTAATTTAATTCACTCAATTAAATTAGAACTATACTATAAAATTAATATATATCAATTAAATAAATTATTAAATATTCATTTAATTAATATATAACACTTAATTATATTACTCCACAACAATCACATAATTTATTTATTCAACTCAATAAATAAATCACATAAAATATTTATTTAACTCAATAAATATTTAAAATTATTATATAAAATCTCAATCGTTACAATCTTCCCTCCATAAAAGGATTCTGTCCACAGAATCACACATAAAAAAATTATCGTCTATTACATTCTTCCCCCCTTGAAAGGATTCTGTCCCCAGAATCGGTACATAAAGGTTACACAAAAGTTAGGCAAATAATTACGGATAAGATTTCATCATAACATCTTCGAGTTCCCACGTGGCTTCTTTAGCACTTTGGTTCCTCCAGATTATCTTAACAGAATGTATCACTTTATTTCTATGTACTTATTCCTTTCCATCAACTATTTGAACAGGAACCTTTTCATAAGTTAAGTCTTTATCGAATTGTAAAGGCTCATATTCTATTACATGCTTATAGTCGTGCTTGTAAGGTCTTAACACAGAAATATGAAAGACGTTATATAGATTCTCGAGTTCCGGAGGTAATGCAACCTCGTAAGCTACCTCGTCAACTTTTTGTAGTACCTCGAAAGGTGCAATAAATCGAGCACTCAGCTTTCCCTTCTTACCAAATTGAATATTCCCATTTCCAGAGAGATACTTTTAGGAAAATGAAGCTTCCTGGTAAAAACCCTCGGTTCTGTCGATGTTGATCGGCATACTTCTTCTGTCTGTCTTGAGCAGCAACTAGTCTTGTTTTGATCAACTTCGCGATTTTGACGGTTTGTTGTACCAGTTCTGGCGACTCAACAGTTGACGTTCACCAACTTCATCCCAGCACTAAGGCGTTCTGCACTTCCTGCCGTATAACGCTTCATAAGGCGGCATGCCGATACTCGCATGATGACTATTATTGTAGGCGAACTCCACCAACGGTAGATGGTCATCCCATCTTACCTTGAAATCCATAATGCTAGCTCTCAGCATATCCTCAAGCATCTAAATTGTTCTTTCGCTCTGGCCATCAGTCTGAGGATGGTACGCCATACTCATTCGTAACTGCTTTCTCAGACACTCTTGCAAACGCTTCCAGAAATTCGACGTAAAACATGGATCTCTGTCAGACACAATCGACATTGGAACGCTGTGTCGAGAAATGATTTCCTTCATATACATCTTCGCTAGTTGATCCAATTTGTACTTAATTCTGATCGGTAGAAAGTGGGCTGACTTCGTCATTCGATCCACTATAACCCATATTGCATCAAATCCCTTCTAAGTCGCTGGAAGACCTACCACGAAATCCATCGTGATGTGCTCCCACTTCCACTCTGGAATTTCTAATGGTTGTAGCAGTCCACTTGGTCTCTGGTGTTCTGCCTTGACTTTCTGGCACGTTAAGCATTTCACAATGTATTCAACAACGTCCCTCTTCATATTCGGCCACCAGAAATGGTGCCTGAGATCCTAGTACATCTTTGTACTCCTAGGATGAATTGAATATCTCGAGCTATAAGCTTCGCTCAGAATCTCCTCTTTGACCTCTGGTACTGGCGGTACCCAGATTCTCCCTTCAAATCGTAACAGTCCCTCGTTATCGATCTTGAACTTAAACTCTTCGCCATCCACTATTCTTTTTCAAATCTTTTCGCACTCTTCGTTGTGAAGTTGTGCTTCTTTCACTTTGTCTACTAGAGTAGAATCAGTTGTTACTTGAAATAACTTCTCATCTGATTCCTTCAGAAACTTCACTTCTAGTTCTAATCTAGCCATCTGTTCTATCAACCGATCCTGATTAGTTAACACGTTCAGCTTCTCCCGACCTTTTCTGCTCAAAGCATCAGCGACGACATTAGCTTTACTGTGTCTCGTAATCATAGTCTTTGATCAGTTCTAACCATCTTTTTTGGCGCATGTTCAAATTCTTCTGGGTAAAGATATACTTCAGACTCTTATGATCTGTGTATATCTCACACCTTTCTTCTATAGAGGTAGTGTCTCCAAATCTTTAGAGCAAACACTACTGCCACCAATTCTAAGTCATGGGTCGGATACCCCTTCTCATAATCCTTCAGCTGACATGACACATAGGCAATAACTTTGTCGCTCTGCATCAACAAACAGCCTAATCCCTTATGTGAGGCATCACTATATACTATGAAATTTCCCGTACTATTCGGTAAAGACAACACCGGCGCAGTACTCAACCTCTTCCTCAATTCCTGAAAACTTTCCTTACACTTTTCCGTCCAAATAAATTTAACTATTTTATGAGTCAAATTCGTCAACGGAGTTGCGATTTTGGAAAAGTCTTGGATAAACCTCTTGTAATAACCTGCCAATCCCAAGAAAATCCTCACTTCAGAAGGCGTTTTCGGCTGATCCCAATTCATTACAGCCTCAACCTTTGACAGATCTACAGAAATACCAACCTTGTAGATTACGTGGCGAAGAAATTGCACACGTTCCAACCAGAATTCGCACTTCAAGAATTTAGCGTAAAGCTTCTCTCGTCTTAGCAATTCTAAGGTCAGCCTTAAGTGTTCAGCGTGTTCCTCCTTAGCTTTGGAATAAACCAGGATGTCATCTATGAACACCACTACGAACTTGTCTAGGAATGGCTTAAACACTCGATTCATTAGGTCCATAAATGCAGCTGGGGCATTCGTTAGACCAAATGACATCACCAAGAACTCGTAATGACTATATCGAGTCCTAAAAATCGTCTTCGGTATATCTACCCTTCTCACCTTCAACTGATGATACCCACTCCTCAAATTAATTTTTGAGAAGTATCTAGCACCCTTCAACTGATCAAACAAGTCATAGATCCTGGGTAAAGGATACCTATTCTTGATCGTAACTTTGTTCAAGTACCTATAATTAATGCAAAGACGCATCGATCCATCCTTCTTCTTGACAAATAACACTGGCACTCTCCACGGCGAAATGCTCGGTTGAATATATTTCTTGTCTAGCAACTCTTGAAGTTAAACTATCAGTTCCTTCATTTTGACTAGAAACATTCTGCATGGAGCTTTCAAAATCGGAGCAGTTCCCGGCGCCAAGTCGATCACGAACTCTATCTCCCTATCTGGCAGAAGTCCTGGAAAGTCGCTCGAAAAAATGTCCACAAACTCCTTAACCACTTATATCTCTTCTACCTTCGGGCTCTCCTTACGCGTATCTACTATATAGGTTAGATATCCTACATAGCCTTGCATCAAAAGTTTCTTAGCTTGCATAATTGTCAGATAACTCGCTTGTCTAGGCTACTTGCTACCATAGAATACCAACTTCGACGAAGTCATAAGGTTTACCGACTTCTTCTGCCAGTCAATTATCGCCCCATGGTTGAACAACCTGTCCATACCCAGTATGACATCGAAATCCCCAAGTTTTATCGGAATCAAATCTACCCTCAGCTCCTGACCCTTAATGTCCAATCTACAGTAATTGTAAACGAACCTAACAAGAATAACCTCCATATTCGCAATCTCTATGTTCAAGGGGTAAACTAATTCCTCTATAGGTAAGTCTAGGGTTTTAGAAAAATCATCAGATATGAATGAACAAGTAGCACCCAAATCAAATAATACATATGCATTTATACTATTTATCGGAATAATACATGCCACCACGTCTTTTGATTACATAGTATCCTGCACCGTCTTATTAAATATCTGGGCAGTGGGTCGAACAGCCTACAATGTTGCAGCGATAGTCAAGGTACTGCCACTTCTATTCCCTCTGCTCCCTGTTGACCCTGTCGTCAGCTACTTAGGGGCAACTACGAGCAATGTGATCCTTGGATCCACACGTGTAGCAAGTTCCCTTCTTCGGGTTCAGATAATTTGGCGCAATGTGGCCTTCCTGACCACAGTTGAAGCACACCCGCTTCCCGTTCATACACACTCCAGTGTGATTCTAACCGCATGTAGCACATGCTTCGAACTTCCTCTTCAGTTGACTTCCCTGCTGACTCCCAGCAGAGGTGTTGTCGTTCCATTTCCTTTTTTGGTTGATAGCCCCGCTACCACCAGCCTTGGTTTTTGTCTCATTCTTCTTCTTCTTATCTTGGTTAAACTTCATTACTGCGTCGCTTTCTCCCTAAGGCGAGAATAGCCTTTTCCAGCATAGCTGCGAACGTGTTCAGCTGGAATATGGAGACCTTACTGTAGATCTAGGGCTTCAATCCCCGCTCAAACCTCCTCGCTTTCTTAGCGTCAGTGCTGACCCTGTATGTAGCGAACCTGGCCAGTTCGATAAAAATTTACGGCGTATTTCAACACCGTCATCCCTCCCTGCTTAAGCTCTAGGAACTGGACCTCCATCTAGTCCTGCGAACTAACAGGGAAGTACATTTCAAAGAACATCTCTTTGAAATGTTCCCACGGTATCACTCCTTCTCCCTCTAGGGTCTTGTTGGCTTGCCACCAGAAACTAGCATCTGACTTTATCATGAAAGTCGCGAATGCTGTCTTCTGGTCTTCACCGACTCTAGCTACGTCGAAGAGCTTTTCTATCTCCATCACCCACGTCTAGGCATCTATAGGGTTTACCGATCCCTCGAATTCAGGCGGTCCTACTGCCTTAAATTCCTTGAAAGTCGTGCCCTGCACTTGTGGCAGATTCGTAAGCGCTCCCGTCAGTAAGTTCACCAACTGCTGAACCGTATTGGGATTCATTCCATCGTTGTTGTTGTTGTTGTTCGTCGAACCCTCGGGGTTTTGACGTGTAGGTCTTCTTCTAGGAGGCATTTTCTGTTAAGAAAATATTATTATTAGATCCTTTATTCAATTCTTCAGTATTCAAGTTCATACTTAAACGTTTGAATAACTCAGTTCACATAGAACACATAACTTCTTTTATTCATTTCTCGTAGTTTAAAACATCAATACATCATCCTTCCTAAACTGAAAAAGTTGCAAGATTACATCATTAACTCATCCCATTCTTATCTCAAATTATGGGATTACATTATTTAATACAAAAAGTAACATATAAATAAAAGCTCTACTGCCTAGGCATATTAAGGCGTCGCACAGCCTCTCTGCATTCCTCTTCTATCACCCGAAACACCATTTTTCGGTCCACCACATAGCATAGTAAACATTGGAACTGAGCTGGGCAATAGAAAATACGATCCTGTGCTCTTTCTATCATTGTGTGGAATGTGTATTCTATTTCCCTCAGCTTGGCCCTCTTGGCTTTAGCCTCATCTTCAGTTCGGTCAACTCGCTGAGTAGCCCTCAAACTTATTTCCTCCGCTCTAGCACGCTTCGTTGACTCTTCCTGGATGTCCTGCTTCAGCTTTGCTAGTTCAGCTCGGGCCTCGTCTCTATCATTCTCTACGTGAATTAGCTTCCACTGCGCTTCTCCTAGCTCACTATCCATCTCTTCGATAGTGTCGTCCCGCTACTGGATGGTTTCTTCGAGCTCTCTGACTCAACCATGTAGCTCCACGTTACTGTCGTAGACTGCCTCGTACATCTCAGCACTAGTAGTGTGAGGTGGGAATTCCTCTTTAGGATCCTCTTCCTTGTCTTTAAACTCGTCCTTGTCCTCTTCTTTCGGAATAGGTGTCAGCTCACACTCATGACCAGCTACGGTGATCACTGGAGATGACTCTCTCCTAACCAGCTGCCCCAGACAACATAGATGTCTCGGGGCTCCACCACTCTAGGCACCCGAGGTATATCCTCTCTAGCCTGACTGGACTCTCCAATGTTCGTCATCATGACAAAAGAATTTTATAGTTTAATTATTACGGGATATCGAGTCGTCACTCTTCAGATACTAAAACGTAAACACATAGCACATAAGGTAATTTATTATCTTTACCTATCACTACAATCTTTTCGATCTTCCTACAAGGCTACTACCTAAGGTTTTCCCCCCACCTAAGGTTCATAACCTAAAGCTTTCATACCAACCTGTGACACCCCCAAATATGGATACTTCATTTTCACATGATTTGGTGTTCAATTTCTAAATATAACATACATCTACCCAGTAATAAATAATTTCAAAATAAATTACAACTCTTATAAATAATAAAATCTTCCTTATAAAAAGGATTACAACTTTTCAAAATATAATTCCCATGGTTTAATCTAACCTTGACATAAACATATAATGCGAAAATAAAACATAACTCAAAAAGTCTTATTACAACTTCATTCAAAATAATTAAACAAGTCTACACTTGTTTATCTTCCCTTTGCCTTTACTCGTTGACGGGTCATCAACGTTATCAACCTTAGCTGCAATGGTTATTTATTGCAAGAGTGAGAAAACAACAGCTCACTGGAATACAACAATATTTAAGACATAAAAGAATATCTTTAAAATTTTGAATACTTAACTTTCATCAACAATAAAGAATTGAATTATAATTCTTTCCTCAATACTTAGAATTCGAATATAGAACCATCTGAGGGTCATAAGACCTTGAACTTTTGTCCTAAGTTATAACATTTCTGTTTAAAACCTTTAACAGTCAATAAAACTATAGACCTTAACTCGTACTTAGAGGGATCAACCCTTCATACCATGTATTGTGCACAAATATCTTAACGCTTTTGCATAGTAACCTCCCCTAGTAAATAGGGTTGTTCATCTTAGTATTTGAGTATAAGTCCGCACCAAAGAAGGTTTGGTTTGGATAATCTTAGAAGGGTAATTTAGAATTCAACGTTCATCAACTAAGAAATAGTTGTATCGACATTCAAGAACTTCGAATAATTCATAGATAAAAGAATTATGAATTAACATATGCTTTAGAATTAAACTTAAAGCATTTAAAAGATAAGCTGGACCTTGCTTGAATAATAAGTCAATGTCACTTTAATTAAATAAATACTTGTCCAATGCAGAAATAAAAAGGACATTCTTAATACATTACATAATTGGAATATCAAAAACTTGCATAGAATTAACGAGTTTAGGGTTTAGAATACTTGCCTCAAGCGCAAGCTACTAATACCACACACGTTCTAACACTTCCTACACATATATTTTTAATCACAATAACCTAAATTAGTTAACACGTAACTAATTCACATAATTAGTTAACCCATCTAGGTTAACTAGCTTTTATTTAATTATTAAGTTAATAATTAATAACCACATAATTTAATTACATCACATAGGCATGCTCACATTAATCAGATTATAATTAAACAATTATAATTTAAACATTTAATCTATTTATAATTACTCAAATTATAATCACATCTTATTTTAATTAAATTATAAACAATTTATAATTTATAATTAATTAAACTACATCATGCATTCACTAAATTATAATCACACAAATTATAATTAGGCATGCAAATATTAAATTATAATACAAAATTTTTAATTTATAACTAATCAAGCATTATAATACACAAATTATAATTTAAATCATCATTTACTTGATTAAAAGAAATCAAATAATATTCATTATAATTTAACAAAATTATAATTTAAATTAAACTTTTTCTCTAATTATAATTATTACAAATT
Source organism: Panax stipuleanatus (assembly GCA_020205555.1). Taxonomy (NCBI): domain Eukaryota; kingdom Viridiplantae; phylum Streptophyta; class Magnoliopsida; order Apiales; family Araliaceae; genus Panax; species Panax stipuleanatus. The sequence continues at coordinate 137,468,633 of CM035115.1, read as the reverse complement.
ATAACCACATATTATATTTTACCAATATAATATATTAGAAATCATTTAGCATTTTAATATAAGTCTAACATGCTATCACATACTCATATTAGGTTAACCCTCATGTTCCAAACAATATGCACAAAAAAATAAAGCGTTGCAACTTTCTGTATACCTGTGACACCCCCAAATTCGAGTACTTCAATTCCACGAGATTTGGTGTTCACTGTACAAATATCATCAATCTATCTACCCATAATAGATACAAGCCATGCAATAGATAGAAATAAATCCTCCTCTTATGGGGTTACAACATCTGAATAATAAATACAATCCCAGGTTATACTATCCTTAAACATCTGTGCGGAACATAAACAAATAAATAAGTCTTACACAACTATAACATAAGTCTGAAACATAAACATCTAAAATAAACAATAAGTCTTCATCACTTGTTGACCTTGCCTTTGCCTTTGCTAGAAGAAGGCTCGTCGAACCTTTCATTCTTAACTGCAATGTTATTATTACGCAAGAGTGAGCACGATTGCGCACATGTATAATCGATATAACAATAATATAATAACATACGAGTGAATCAAAGACGTCTGAATAAAGAAACTCAACTTTTGACTCAAAAATGAATAATAATAATCAAAAGAACATCTGAGGGTCATAAGACCTCGAACTATGTCCTAGGCTGTAAAGTGTTTAAACTTTAAACCTTTAACAGTCATAAGACTATGGACTCTACTTCGCGTACTGTGGGGGATCAGCCCTTAGTACTATACTGTGCACAATATCTCAACGCTAAAGCGTAAATAATCCCCTTTACAGGGTTGTTCATCTCAGTTTTGACATCAGAGTCCACATCAAAGGAAGTTTGGTTTGGATAAGCTCAATAAGTATTCTAGAATTTAGAACGTTCATCAACTATGGACTAATCGAATCAATAAGGGTTCACTAATCCTATAAGGTTCAACAATAACATCGATATTCAACTTGAATAATAAATCTCAAAAGTATACAATCGAATAAGTATTGTATAACTGAATCATACTTTAAAGGAGTTATAGCATCTAATATGAAATTTTTTGAACTTGAACAATTAAGAACAAGAGCTTGCTTGATATAGAACACAAATCTAAGACTTGACAAATGAATAACTTAGAATTTAAGGAACTTGCTTAATAATAATAAGTTAGGGATAGGATACTTGCTCAATGTAAAAGTAATGTTTGAGTCTAGGAAACTTGCCTCTTGCACAAGCTACAAATAATTCTCGTTCCTTGTTAAATCCTACATATCAATACGTTCACAATACACATTAATCAATAACTCGATATACGTATCGAACCATCACCTTATTCTTTGAACTCATTATCCGACTTATTGAATAATGGTTTAAGTTACGAATTTAACTTATTAATCGCTCATGTGATATAAGTTATTAACATCTTAATATATGTTTAACATGTCTCCATGTTCATTACATGATGTTTTAAAACACATCTTGAATACATGAACACTTAGAAAAAAAATTTAGAATTCTGCAGGCGGCGCGACCGCGGTGCAAGGCGCTGGCGCGCTCCAAGTGTGCCTTGAAGCGGCGCGGTCTCGGGTCAACGTAGACTCAGATTCTGCAGTTCGCGAAGAACACAGAACCCAGCCAATAAATCCCAAATTAAACTAACACGATGAATTTTAATGCCACCAATGAAATATAGACTTTACAGAAACATCATACGATGTTCTTAACATGATTCTAACACTTTAGTTTACGTAATTACGCAAATCACAACATTTAATTCCACTGTTTTTCATATTTTGTGACATTTGAAGAAAATACATGAATTTTAACGTTACAGATTGGTTAATTCACCGAATCCGTCCGTTTAAATTCTATTTTATTTGATTAAACGTACATAATCTTATACAAGTGTCACTTTAAGTTAAACAAACGAGTAAAGCATGTAAATTTTGTACATAAGGGTTATATATACGTGTTCTTCATATTTTCATACACTGAGACTTTTAATAACCCAATCAAAACATAATTACACGAATTTAATCACTATAAATCTTGCATATATGGTTTAGAGCATGTTAAGAACACCAATTAAGATATATATAGTCATATAATGAACAAATGTCATTTTTCCCATCCGCAGAGAACTTTTTAAAAACACGTAAATGGAAAAACTCTGTAATTTTTTGAAAACCCAATTAAGACATGTTTTCATGGATTAATTTCTCAAAAACAGATATAAATCACATACAATTGAGTTATGTATGTCAATAAACATTTAACATCAAATAATAAATAACAATTCATGAAGTTCCAATTTCAGAGACCTCAGTTGGGAGAAAAATATACTACGTGAAATAAAAATTTGGATGTAGAGATTACCCTTGCAGTCTCTGATTGAAGGTGATATACACTTGAATTCTTCAACTCTCTTTATCTTTTCTCTTTGTGTTTTCTCTCTATTTTCCTTAACTGATGAAAGGGGAAGACTGATATATGATATATGATGTATAATATATAATACGTATATGTATGCTCTCATAATGGGTGAGTGGTCGTCAGTTAATCCCATAGTGGGTTAACTGACCAACTCCCCTTAAGGCCTTATTTGCTTGTCCTCCCTTATTCTTCCTTTCCTCTTATTTTAATTAACTTACTATAATATAGTTTAATAATGTCACACTTTTAACATGATTCTAACATACATAAACATTATAACACATCATCAAACAACCAATTTAATGATTTTTTTAAAGAAAAACCATTGTTAAGTGTTCTTCATGAAATTGAACACTGCATTTTTGTTTTTAAATCAATTCACCCAATTTCAAGCATAGTAATTCAATTTCTAAACATGTTATCATCATCTATACTTAATTTAACCCAAGATGAACAATTAAACATGAATTCCATTGATTTAAAGAGAAAACTATATATATATATATATATATATATATATATATAATTTCCAAAATACTTTTACTATAACTCAATGATGATCATGAACTCCTCATATTCATCACATATATATGAATTAAACAATTAATTAAGCATAGAATTCATATCTAAGCATGCTATAAACACATATAATTCGTATTTATAAAGTTTTCATAAAATTCATATTTACAGAGAACTATCACTACGAAGAACATAAACACATAATTTTTAAAACTGCAAGTTAGGATTATACCTTTGTTGATTAGGAGAAGAGTATGAAGATGGTGATGATTGTTTTGGTTAATAAGGTTTCTTCCTCCTTCTTCTTCTTTTCTCTTCTTCTCTATAACTCTCTATCTTTTTCTCTATATTCTTTTCTCTCTTCTCTAATAGTGATATTCTTCTAACACTGATATAAAACTAAGATAAAACTATATACGTATACTAATAGATATAGGATATAAATATAATATATAACTGAAAATTAATTTACCTATTAAATTTCATCAGTTATAGAATTTCAAAAATCAAAAGCCACTAGGGCTTGTTTGGCAAAACAAGGTTATTTTTTTTATAAAAAAATAGATTATTAGTGCTAAGGCATTGTTTGGTAGAATATGTTTAAAACAATGCAAGGGCCCTATTTGGCAAAAGCCTTTTAAAACACAAGTAAAGGCATTATTTGGTTAAAATCATTTAAATCTTTTTTTTTATTTTAATAAATCCTTTTAACACATACTTTAATGTTACACTTTAATTAATTAAATCTTTTAACATCTAATTTAATCAATTAAAATCTAATATCAATTAATCACATAAAAATTTGTCACATAATTATAATTACTTGCTAATTATAATTCATGTAACACTTCACCACACAATTCATCTAATTTAATTATCTCAATTAAATTAGAACTGTACTAAAAATTAATATACATTAATTAAATTAAATATTAAATATTTATTTAGTTAATATATAACACTTAATTAAATCACTCCACAAAATCACATAATTTATTTATTCAACTCAATAAATAAATCACAAAAAAAATATTTATTTAACTCAATAAATATTTAAAATTATTATATAAAATCTCAATCGTTACAATCTTCCCTCCTTAAAAGGATTCTGTCCCCAGAATCACACATAAAAAAAAATTCTCGTCTATTACATTCTTCCCCCCTTCAAAGGATTCTATCCGTAGAATTAGTAAATAAGGGGTTACACCTAGAAAATTTAAGCAAATAACTGTGGGTAAGATTTCATCATAACATCTTCGAGTTCCCACGTAGCTTCTTCAGCACTGTGGTTCCTCCAGATTACCTTAATAGAAGGTATCACTTTATTCCTAAGTATTTGTTCCTTTCTATCAACTATTTGAACATGCACTTCTTCACAAGTTAAGTCCTTATCAAATTGCAAAGGCTCATATTCTATTACATGTTTATAATCATGCTTGTAAGGTCTTAACACAGAAATATGAAAGACGTTATGTATATTCTCGAGCTCCGGAGGTAATGCAATCTTGTAAGCTACCTCGCCCACCTTTCGTAGTACCTCGAAAGGTCCAATAAATCGGAGACTCAGCTTTCCCTTCTTACCAAATCGAATCTTCCCCTTCTAGGGATATACTTTCAGAAACACAAAACTTCCTAGTAAGAATTCTTGATTCTGTCGATGTAGATCGGCATACTTCTTCTGTCTGCCTTGAGAAGCAACTAATCTCGTTCTGATCAGCTTCACAATTTTGGCTGTTTGTTGTACCAGTTCTGGTCCCAACAGTTGACGTTCACCGACTTCATCCCAGTACAAGGGAGTTCTGCATTTTCTGCCGTATAACGCTTCGTAAGGCGGCATGCCGATACTCGCGTGATAACTATTGTTGTAGGCAAAATCCACCAATGGTAGATGATCATCCCAGCTTCCCTTGAAGTCCATTATATAAGCTCTCAGCATATCCTTCAGCGTCTGAATCGTTCTTTCACTCTGGCCATCAGTTTGAGGATCGTATGTTGTACTCATTCGCAATTGCATTCCCAGACACTCTTGCAAACGTTTCCAAAAATTCGACGTACAGTGTGGATCTCTGTCAGACACAATCGACATCGAAACGCCGTGTCGAGAAATTATTTCCTTCACATATAGCTTCTCTAGCTGATCCAAGTTGTACTTAACCCTGATCGACAGAAAGTGGGCTGACTTCGTCAGTCGATCCACTATAACCCATATCGCATTAAATCCCTTCTGAGTCGCTGGAAGACCTACAACGAAATCCATCGTGATGTGCTCCCACTTCCACTCTAGAATTTCTAACGGTTGTAGCAACCCACTTGGTCTCTGGTGTTCTGCCTTAACTTTCTGGCACATTAGACATTTCGCAACGCATTCAGCAACGTCCCTCTTCATATTTGGCCACCAAAAATGCTGCCTAAGATCCTGGTACATCTTTCGTACTCCCATGGTGAATAGAATATCTAGAACTATGAGCTTCGCTCAGAATCTCCTCTTTGACCTCTGGTACTGGCGGTACCCAGATTCTCCCTTTAAATTGTAACAGTCCCTCGTTATCGATCTTAAACTTGAACTCTTCGCCATCTGCTACTCTCTTCTGAATCTTCTCGCATTCTTCATCGTGAAGTTGTGCTTCTTTCACTTTGTCTACTAGAGTAGAACCAATAGTTACTTGAAATAACTTCTCATCCGATTCCTTCGAAAACTTCACTTCCAGTTCCAATCTAGCCATCTGTTCTATCAACTGATCCTGGTCAGTTAACATATTCAACTTCTCCCGACCTTTTCTGCTCAAAGCGTCGGTGACAACGTTAGCTTTCCCCGGATGGTAAAGTATCTCGCAGTCGTAGTCTTTGATCAGTTCCAACCATCTTCTTTGGCGCATGTTCAAATCCTTCTAGGTAAAGATATACTTCAGACTCTTGTGATTTGTAAATATCTCACACTTTTCTCCATATAAGTAATGTCTCCATATCTTTAGGGCAAACACTACTGCCGCCAATTCTAAGTCATGGGTCGGATACCCCTTCTCATAATCCTTCAGCTGACGTGATGCATAGGCAATCACTTTGCCACTCTGCATCAACACACAGCCTAATCCTTTATGTAAGGCATCGCTATATACCACAAAATTCCCTGTACTATCTGACAAAAATAACACAGGCGCATTACTCAACCTCTTCTTCAGCTCTTGAAAACTTTCCTCACACTTTTTCGTCCAAACAAATTTAACTGTTTTACGAGTTAAATTCATGACCGGAGTGGCTATCCTGGAAAAGTCTTGAATAAATCTCCGATAATAACCTGCCAATCCCAAGAAACTCCTCACCTCAGACGGCATTTTTGGCTGATCCCAATTCATTACCGCTTCAACCTTCGATGGATCTACCGAAATATCATCCTTGTCGATCACGTGGCCAAGAAATTGCACACGTTCCAACCAAAATTTGCACTTTGAGAATTTAGCGTAAAGCTTCTCTCGTCTCAGCGATTCTAAGGTTAGTCGTAAGTGTTCAGCGTGTTCTTCCTCAGTCTTGGAATAAACCACGATGTCATCTATGAACACCACTACGAACTTGTCTAGAAATGGCTTAAACAGCCTGTTCATTAAGTCCATAAATGCAGTTGGGGCATTCGTGAGACCAAATGACATCACCAAGAACTCGTAATCACCATATCGAGTCCTAAAAGCTATTTTTGGTATATCTTCCTTCCTCACCTTCAATTGATGATACCAGCTTCTCAAATCAATTTTCGAGAAGTACTTCGCACCCTTCAGTTGATCAAACAAGTCATTGATCTAGGTAAAGGATACCTATTCTTGATCGTAACTTTGTTTAACTCCCTATAATAAATGCAAAGACGAATTGATCCATCCTTCTTCTTCACGAATAAGACTGGCGCTCCCCACGGCGAAATGCTAGGTTGAATATACTTCTTGTCTAGCAATTCTTGTAATTAAACCATCAGTTCCTTCATCTCAACTGGAGCCATTCTGTACGAAGCCTTCGAAATTGGAGCAGTTCCCGGCGCTAAGTCGATCACAAACTTTATCTCCCTGTCTGGCGGTAGTCCTGGCAAGTCACTCTGAAACACGTCCATAAACTCCTTAACTACTGATATCTCTTCCACCTTCGGGATTTCCTTACGCGTATCTACTATGTAGGCTAGATATCCCACACAGCCTTGTGTGAAAAGTTTCTTGGCTTGCATAACCGTCAGACAACTCGCTTGTCTAGGCGATTTGCTACCATAGAACACTAACTTTGACAGAGTTGTAAGGTTTATCGACTTCTTCTGATAGTCGATTACCGCCCCATGGTTGAACAACCAATCCATACCTAGTATGACATCGAATTCCCCAAGTTTTATCGGAATCAAATCTACTATCAGCTCCTGACCCTTAATGTCCAGTCTACAATTCTTATAAACGAACCTAGCAGGAATAACCTCCCTATTCGAAATCTCTATGTTCAAGGGGTAAACTAACTCTTTTACAGGTAAGTCTAGGGTTTTAGCAAAATCAGCAGATATGAATGAACAAGTAGCACCCAAATTAAATAATACATATGCATTTATACTATTGACCGAAATAATACCTGCCACCACGTCTTTTGATTGCACAGCATCTTGCACCGTCATATTGAATGTACGTGTAGTGGGTCGAACAGCTTGCAATGGTGCAACGATAGTAACGGTACTGCTGCTTCCATTTCTTCCGCTCCCTGTGGACCCTGTCGTCAGCTTCTTAGGGCAACTGTGAGCCATGTGATCCTTGGAACCACATGTGTAGCAAGCTCCCTTCTTCGGGTTTGGGCAATTAGGCACAATGTGGCCTTCCTGACCATAGTTGAAGCACACCGGCTTCCCCTTCATGCACACGCCAGTGTGATTCTTCCCGCATGTAGCACATGCTTTAAACTTCCTCTTGTGCTGGCTTCCTTGCTGACTCCCAGCAGAGGTGTTGTTGTTCCATTTCCTCTTCTGGTTTACTATGTTGCTCCCACCAGGCTTGGTTTCTATCTCATTTTTCTTCTTCTTGTCTTGGTTGAACTTCGTCACCGCATCGCTTCCTCCCTCAGCGAGTATAGCCTTCTCCAGTACAGCTGTTATTGTGTTCAACTGGAACATGGAAACCTTACTGTAAGGCAAAGGTTTCAGTCCCCGCTCAAACCTCCTAGCCTTCCTAGCGTCAGTACTGACCTGGTAAGTAGCGAACCTGGCCAGCTCGTTGAACTTCGCGGCATATTCGGATACCGTCATCCCTCCATGCTTAAGCTCTAGGAACTGGTGATAGTAGTGTGCATACAAGCCAATCATGTATGATGATAAAGCACATACTTTGTAAACAATCTTATTTATTTATTAATAAAATATTTATTTATTAAAGGCATTTAATTATCTACATGGTGCTGTTTTTATAATATGTAAATAACCCATAGTTTTAAGCAATGCTTTTAGAATCATGATGTTGATCATGCTAATGAGATCTAAATTCTTAGAAAGCTTTAAAACTAAAATAGTTCCCAATCGTGGGATTACTAAAAAGGGGATTAGTAAATCCGGATAGATTGGTACATATGTTGCTTGCTCATTGGATGAGGATGACTGATCTCATGGTCATTTGTGTGGAGACACTAAAGCAAGTATGTAGGTGCTTATTGGAGAATAAGTTAACTGAACGTGACTCGCTATGGAATACCTAATGGAGTTTTACTCGCCTGTCAATAGAAATTCCTAATGTGATAGTAGTACATGTGATCCTTGGACTTGAGATCATCATAGTATCTTGTATGTAACAAATTATACTTTGACTAATTCCTTAAGGCCTTTTAAGGCATATATAGGGTATGCTTGGGTGTAATGAGTTACATATGGAGATAATGAATGATCAATAAAGAATCTACCACCTCTAGTAAAAGAGGAGATATGTCCTATGTGATTCGTTAAATGACAACCCAGGAATCCTTGGCTAAGGTAGAATGAAATTAGAAAGAGGTTTCTAATTTGCATTATTTGGAGTTGTGCATTTTCTAATCGAAATACATATGATTAAATAAATTAAGACTTGACAGTAAATCCATGTCTTATATTTAATTGGGACATTGTATGGTGGAAGGATTGAATTGTACGGTAACTATTAACTCACAGGTTCTTTTATGATTAATGTTGAAATCTATATTATCTGGAAAGTCGTTGATCGCTAGGGAGGCTTATCCCTATTGTAGAATAAATGTTATTTATTTAAATAGATTATTAGTTTAATTTGTTTATTTAAATAAGATTAGAATTGTTCTAATTGATTTATTCACAACCGGTTTAATATGGAGAACCTAAACGGTCACACCATAAAAGGAAGAAGAATTATTTAAGAAGAAAATGGCATGATAGTAATAATGCATTAAGTATAATTAATTTAATCTATGATGATAGAATAAATTAAATAGCTTAATGTTTATTATTTAATATTTTAGAAATATTAAATATAAATTAATAAGAGGAGTCTTATTAATATTATTATTATTATTATTTTAATTCTAAAGGAGTTTAGGAATTAATATAATATCAGTACTTTCTCTCAATCCTAATAAAGATTAGGATATAAATTAATTAAATAAAACCTTATTCTAATTGGATTAGGAGGGTTAACCTAATATCTATATAAGAGAGTCTTATATCAGAAATAAGGGACGTGAAATTTTCCAAGAGTTGGGAGTACACATATTCTATAGAGATAGAAACAAGGGTTAAGCCAATAACCCATCTTCTTGAGTTCTTCATCTTCCTTGGTGGATCACCGTTAGAGGCCAAACATTTGGGTGGCTGACATTGATCAAGGGAAGGACCCACTACAGAGGAATCAAAGGAATCAAAGGAGTAGAACTTGTACCTGAGGAAGCTTAGATCTTCAAAGGTATAATTCCATGTTCTCTCTTTTCTGTTATTGATAACAAGCACAAAGCATGATCGTGGTTATGGGTTTGTATAAATTTTGAAAACCTAGTTTTTACGCTTCCGCCCTATTTATGTGATTTGATTGCATGATTGCGTTACGTACAAACCCAACAGTGGTAGCAAAGCCTAACTTTGTGCTAATTATCAATTTTATAATTCCATGTATGAATTGATGTGAGAATTGGATCATTTTTCTGGATAAAAATCGTTTTCTGCAAGTTTCTGCGACGAACGGCGTAGCTGCGCAGCCTCCTAGTTCATTACTGGCGCAGCTGCGCCGGTCTGCAAAAACTGCTGCTTTCGTCTACCTGCGCAGCTGCGCAGATGCCCAGTTCATTACTGGCGCAGCTGCGCCGGTACCTGGACAGACCCTGAAAATTGATTTTAATTAATTAAGTATACTGTTTATTTAATTGATAAAGTTTTAAAATAAAGAAGTTTATTTTATCTGAAATATGATTTCAGAATGCTAAAATTAAAGGAGTTTAATTTGGATTTATTTTTGATTAAAATAAAAGAGTTTATTTTGTTTCAAAAATAAAATTTAGCAAAACTTTTGTCCATTAAATAACATCGATCCATATATGGAATAGCATTGTTATTCATGAGATGAATGGATATTTATTGATGCATATGTTGATGTGTATGATAATAAATGGGGTTGATTATGGACTATGACCAATGTGATTGGATTTTATTTTGGATGAATGCTTGAATGTATGGGTTTTGTAAAATGGGGTCTGCGTACCTCGTCTTCTCTAGTTTTATTCTCGATGTAAATTCTATCTCCTTTCTATGTACTTCCCCTTGACTGCTGATCAAGGTTTCTATTTAATTTTAAAATAGTTAATGTAATAGAGATAGTTAGAATTATTTTGAAGAGATTGGAGACCAAGGAGCAAGGAGCGCGTGAAGACCCGTTTGTATGGAGCCCGGGTTTAAATGTAATAGTTACATTTAAAATTTAAATTCTTGCACTCCTAGGTTTGACCTTTTCGTTCACTTGGTGGCTCTAGTGAACCAAACTAGAATAAAAGTCCATAATCAATCCGGGTAGAATATAGTATTCTATATCGCATGCTAAATATTATATATATTATATTTTATACAAACATGCTTCGCATGTTTAATAAAATGACGCGTATTTTATATATATATGTGCATGCGCGCTTAAAAGATGAGACAAATAATAACAAACCCCTCAAAGAAATAATATTAAGTCTGAAGCGTTCAAATGATATTTGGAATATCGAACGTCGCCTTCTAGCATGATTAGTTAATAGAGTATTAAATATTTAATATGAGTTTGTTGTGCTATCCACAAGGCGAGTATTGAATATTTAAGATATTAATTAATCACATTTGATGCTTATCAAGAAAATTGAACGATCTAGTCTTGTTGTGCTATCCACAAGGATGAAAATTTTTCTTTTTGAATTTATGGAAGTGCTAGGCTGGACTTAACTTAAATCATTTTAGTTCGGATGTGCACACACATGACCATTATGATTTAAGAGGCAAAATAAAAGGAGTTACATGGTGATGTAATTGACAAGAGTTGTCTACCTATTTATTTGTATATCGCTTGTTGTGCTATCCACAAGGTTATATACATTTGAAATGGGATCCTTAATCTCACTAGCAAATCTTTAATTAGATGTTGCCGAACCATATGAGTGAGGGTAATATAGTTTGATGAAAATAGTGGGAGATACCAATTTAAAATAAAGACCTAAATTTATTTTCGTATGCAAAGTTAATAAAATGAATGTTTGCTAAAATGTTGTCTTTTCACATGCCAAATTTTAAAAATGTCAAAATCACTAATCTCACTACGAAGCATACTTGATGCAAATAAGCTTACCGGCCCGAATTATGAGGACTGGCTAAGATATCTGAGAATTGTTCTCACTGCTGAAAAGATTTCTTATGTCCTAAATTCCACTATCCCTGAATCTGTTTCAGAAACAGCCTCTAAGGAAGAGATTGCCACTTTCAATAAGTGGCAAGATGATGCATCTGTGGCTCAATGCATCATGCTCGCATCCATGAATAACGAGCTTCAGCGTCAGCACGAAAAAATGGATGCTCCTGCTATACTGCTTCACCTCAAGGAGTTGTATGGTGAACAGAGTAGGACTGCTAGATATGAGATATCTAAGGAGCTCTTCCGATCTCGGATGACCGAGGGCACTACCGTCGAGACTCATGTTCTGAAGGTAATCAATTTGATTGAACGCCTTGGACAGCTTGGGTTCGTCATGGATGGGGAGTTGAGTCAAGACTTGGTCTTGCAGTCACTCCCTGAGACCTTATCGCAGTTTGTGGTTAATTTTCACATGAATAAACTAGATGTCAGCTTACCTGAGCTGCTTAACATGCTGAAAACTGCAGAAGGTCACTTCTCATCCAAGAAGAACCATGTCTTGATGGTGGATTCTTCCAATAAAAGGAAGAGGCCCAAGGTGTCTTCTGAAAAGAAGAAATCTAAGAAGGCTAAGGGAAAAGGGAAAGAAAAGGAGCAAAAGAAACCTGAACCAGCTAAAGGAATGTGCTTTCATTGTAATAAGCCGGGACATTGGAAAAGGAACCACAAGAAGTTTCTAGCAGAGAAGAAGCTTGGAGAAACTTCGACTTCCAATCGAGGTTTGTTTATGATTGAAATTAATTTTTCTGAAAGTCATAATTCTACTTGGGTATTGGATACCGGCTGTGGTTCTCACATATGTAATACTGTGCAGGGACTGGTCAGAAGTAGAAAGCTGAACAAAGATGAGGTGATCCTACGAGTGGGAAATGGAGCAAAAGTTGCTGCATTAGCTGTAGGAACTTATTGTTTAACAATGCCTTCGGGCAAATTCATTTATCTTAATAATTGTTATTATGTTCCGAATATTATTAAAAATATTATTTCAATTTCTGTATTGGATATGGAAGGTTTTGACGTTATTATAAAGAACAATGGTTGTTCTATTTATAAAGACGATGTTTTATATGGTATTGGAAATTTGCGAAATGGACTTTATACACTTGACTTACAAGAAAATATATTTCAAATTGAACAAATTAAAAAAAAAAAGATGATATTAATTATACCTATATGTGGCACTGTAGACTCGGTCATATCAATGAAACAAGATTATCCAAGTTGCATAAAGATGGGCTCCTCGAGCTATCTGATTATGAATCATATCCAACTTGTGAATCTTATCTCATGGGTAAAATGACTAAATCTCCTTTTAGTGGAAAAGGGGAGAGAGTTACAGAGTTGTTGGCATTGATTCACACAGACGTTTGTGGACCTATGACAACAAGTGCACGGGGTGGGTATTCTTATTTTATTACTTTCACTGATGATCACTCAAGATTTGGATATATGTATTTAATGAAATACAAATCAGAATCATTTGAAAAGTTCAAAGAGTTCAGAAGTGAAGTAGAGAAACAAACGGGCAAGAGTATTAAGATACTTCGATCAGATCGAGGTGGAGAATACTTAAGCAGTGAGTTTCTCAATTGTCTTAGAGAAAATGGTATAATCTCACACTGGACTCCTCCAGGTACACCACAGTTAAATGGAGTATCTGAAAGGAGAAATCGAACACTGTTGGACATGGTTCGATCCATGATGAGTTTTACTGACCTTCCAATTTCCTTCTGGGGATATGGCCTAGAAACGACTGCATACCTACTTAACAAGGTACCTACCAAATCCACCCCAAAGACTCCATATGAGATGTGGAAGGGGAGAACACCAAATCTTAAGCATGTTAAGACTTGGGGTTGTCCAGCTTATGTCAAAAAGTTTGAAAATGATAAGCTACAGACTAAATCCGATAAGTGTAGATTTGTGGGATACCCTAAAGAAACCGTAGGGTATTATTTCTATCATCCAACTGATCAAAAGGTGTTTGTTGCGAAACATGCTACCTTCTTGGAGAAAGAGTTTATCCATGAAGGGGTCAGTGGGAGTAAGATATATCTTGAAGAAGTTCAAGAACCACAAGTTACCACGGACCAAAGTCAGGTACCTAACCAAGTAGAAGAACCTACTGTACCACACCATGTTCGTAAATCTAGAAGAGTATCGAAGATACCTGAGAGGTATGGATTCGTTATAGAGGATGACGATGAGGTACACATCATGAATGATGATGATCCATTGAATTACAAACAGGCTATGAGTAATAAAGACTCAGGGAAATGGCTTAAAGCCATAAAATCCGAAATGGACTCCATGTATGAAAACAAAGTATGGTCTTTGGTTTCACCACTTGAAGGTATTAAACCTATTAGGTGTAAATGGGTTTTTAAGAAAAAGACTGGAGCAGACGGAAAGGTAGAGACCTATAAGGCCCGACTGGTTGCAAAAGGTTTCAAACAAAGACAAGGAGTTGACTATGATGAAACCTTCTCACCAGTAGCCATGCTCAAGTCCATTCGGATTTTGCTTGCGATTGCAGCTTACAACGACTATGAGATCTGGCAGATGGACGTGAAAACGGCCTTCCTCAATGGGAAACTTGAGGAGGATGTGTATATGACACAGCCAGAGGGATTTATTTCAAAAGTTGGAACAAATCAAGTCTGTAAGCTACAACGATCCATTTATGGGTTGAAGCAAGCTTCTCGTAGATGGAACATTCGTTTTGATGAGACAATCAAAAAGTTTGATTTTATCAAAAACGAGGATGAACTATGTGTATATAAGAAGGTTAGTGGGAGCGCAGTATCATTCCTTGTAATATATGTTGATGATATATTACTGATAGGGAATGATATTCCTATGTTACAATCCATTAAAATCTGGTTATCTAAAAACTTCTCCATAAAGGACTTGGGTGAAGCATCCTATATTTTGGGGATAAAGATCTATAGAGATAGATCTAAAAGGATGCTCGGCTTATCCCAAGGAACGTACATTTATACGATGCTAAAGAGGTTTAGCATGGAAGATTCCAAAAGAGGTCTCATGCCGATGAGCCATGGAATAAATCTCTCCAAGAAATAGGCCCCAAAGACACCTGAGGAGAGAGACCGTATGAGTAAGATCCCTTATGCTTCTGCAATAGGATCTATCATGTACGGTATGATATGTACTAGACTGGATGTTGCTCACGCACTTAGTGTAATAAGCAGATACCAGTCGAATCCAGGAGAAGAGCACTGGAAGGCAGTGAAAAATATCCTAAAGTACTTGAGAAGGACTAAAGATATTTTTCTTGTCTACGGTGGGTATGAATTAAAACTCGAGGGATTCACGGACTCAAGTTTTCAAACAGACCAAGATGACAGTAAATCTGTTTCAGGGTATGTGTTTACCTTGAATGGAGGTGCAGTGAGTTGGAAGAGTTCCAAGCAGCAAACGGTTGCTGATTCAATGACAGAGGCAGAGTATATAGCTGCAAGTGAAGCTGCAAAGGAAGCTATTTGGATGAAGAAGTTCATAACTGAACTTGGTGTGGTTCCTAGCATTGGAGAAGCAGTTCCCGTATACTGTGACAACACCGGAGCGGTTGCACAGGCTAAGGAACCCAGGTCTCATCAGAAATCTAAACACGTGTTGCTGCGATTTCACTTTATCAGGGAGATCATTGAAAGAGGAGACGTCACCTTGGAGCGTGTAGACTCTCAAGAAAACATTGCAGATCCATTTACTAAAGCTTTAACACAACAGCAGTTTGATCGTCACTTAGAGAAGATGGGTATGAGATACCATGGCGATTGGCTTTAGTGCAAGTGGGAGATTGATAGTAGTGTGCATACAAGCCAATCATGTATGATGATAAAGTACATACTTTGTAAACAATCTTATTTATTTATTAATAAAATATTTATTTATTAAAGGCATTTAATTATCTACATGGTGCTGTTTTTATAATATGTAAATAACCCATAGTTTTAAGCAATGCTTTTAGAATCATGATGTTGATCATGCTAATGAGATCTAATTTCTTAGAAAGCTTTAAAACTAAAATAGTTCCCAATCGTGGGATTACTAAAAAGGGGATTAGTAAATCCGGATAGATTGGTACATATGTTGCTTGCTCATTGGATGAGGATGACTGATCTCATGGTCATTTGTGTGGAGACACTAAAGCAAGTATGTAGGTGCTTATTGGAGAATAAGTTCACTGAACGTGACTCGCTATGGAATACCTAATGGAGTTTTACTCGCCTGTCAATAGAAATTCCTAATGTGATAGTAGTACATGTGATCCTTGGACTTGAGATCATCATAGTATCTTGTATGTAACAAATTATACTTTGACTAATTCCTTAAGGCCTTTTAAGGCATATATAGGGTATGCTTGGGTGTAATGAGTTACATATGGAGATAATGAATGATCAATAAAGAATCTACCACCTCTAGTAAAAGAGGAGATATGTCCTATGTGATTCGTTAAATGACAACCCAGGAATCCTTGGCTAAGGTAGAATGAAATTAGAAAGAGGTTTCTAATTTGCATTATTTGGAGTTGTGCATTTTCTAATCGAAATACATATGATTAAATAAATTAAGACTTGATAGTAAATCCATGTCTTATATTTAATTGGGACATTGTATGGTGGAAGGATTGAATTGTACGGTAACTATTAACTCACAGGTTCTTTTATGATTAATGTTGAAATCTATATTATCTGGAAAGTCGTTGATCGCTAGGGAGGCTTATCCCTATTGTAGAATAAATGTTATTTATTTAAATAGATTATTAGTTTAATTTGTTTATTTAAATAAGATTAGAATTGTTCTAATTGATTTATTCACAACCGGTTTAATATGGAGAACCTAAACGGTCACACCATAAAAGGAAGAAGAATTATTTAAGAAGAAAATGGCATGATAGTAATAATGCATTAAGTATAATTAATTTAATCTATGATGATAGAATAAATTAAATAGCTTAATGTTTATTATTTAATATTTTAGAAATATTAAATATAAATTAATAAGAGGAGTCTTATTAATATTATTATTATTATTATTATTTTAATTCTAAAGGAGTTTAGGAATTAATATAATATCAGTACTTTCTCTCAATCCTAATAAAGATTAGGATATAAATTAATTAAATAAAACCTTATTCTAATTGGATTAGGAGGGTTAACCTAATATCTATATAAGAGAGTCTTATATCAGAAATAAGGGACGTGAAATTTTCCAAGAGTTGGGAGTACACATATTCTATAGAGATAGAAACAAGGGTTAAGCCAATAACCCATCTTCTTGAGTTCATCATCTTCCTTGGTGGATCACCGTTAGAGGCCAAACATTTGGGTGGCTGACATTGATCAAGGGAAGGAGCCACTATAGAGGAATCAAAGTAATTAAAGGAGTAGAACTTGTACCTGAGGAAGCTTAGATCTTCAAAAGTATAATTCCATGTTCTCTCTTTTCTGTTATTGATAACAAGCACAAAGCATGATCATGGTTATGGGTTTGTATAAATTTTGAAAACCTAGTTTTTACACTTCCGCCCTATTTATGTGATTTGATTGCATGATTGCGTTACGTACAAACCCAACAACTGGACCTCCATCTGGTCCTGCGAACTCACTGGAAAGTACATTTCGTAGAACATTTTCTTGAAACGTTCCCACGTTATGACTCCTTCTCCCTCTCGGGTCTTATTAGTCTGCCACCAAAAGCTAGCATCCGACTTTAACATGAAAGCCGTGAATGCTGTCTTCTGGTCTTCACCTTCTCTGGCTACATCAAAGACCTTCTCCATTTCCATCACCCATGTCTAGGCCTCGATAGGGTTTGTCAATCACTTGAACTCAGGCGGTCCTACTGCCTTGAATTCCTTGAACGTAGTACCCTGCACTTGCGACTGATTTGTAAGAGCTCCTGTTAACAGGTTCACCAACTGCTGAACCGAGTTGGGATTCGTCCCATCGTTATTGTTGTTGTTCGTCGAACCCTCGGGATTTTGACGCATTGGTCTTCTTCTAGGAGGCATTTTCTGTTAAAAAAATATATTATTAGATCCTTTATTCAATTTTTAAATATTCAAGTTCATACTTAAATGTTCGAATAACTCAGTTCACATAGAACACATAGCACATCAATAAGCTTCTTTTATTCATTACTCGTAGTTTAAAAAACATCAATTAGATAGCATTTTGGCTATTTACATCTTCCTTCCTGAACCGAAAAAGTTGCAGGATTACATTATTAACTCATCCCATTCTTATCTCAATTATGGGATTTACATTATTTAATACAAAAAGCAACACATAAACAAAAGCTCTACTACTGCCTAGGCATATTAAGGCGTCGCACAGCCTCTCTGCATTCCTCTTCCATCACCCGAAACACCGTCCTTCGGTCCACCACATACCATGGCAAACCTTGGAACTGAGCTGGGTAATAGAAAACACGATCCTAGGCCCTATCTATAGCCGTGTGGAAAGCATACTCTGTCTCCCTTAGCTTTGCCCTCTTGGCTTCAGCCTCGTCTTCAGCTCGATCGACTCGTTGAGTAGCCCTTAAGCTTATCTCCTCAGCTCTGGCACGCTTCCTCTACTCCTCCTGGATGTCTTCCTTCAGCTTTGCTATCTCAGCTTAAGCCGCATCTCTATCATTCTCTACGTAGATTAACTTCCACTACGCTTCTCCTAGCTCACTATCCATCTCTTCGATAGTCTCGTCTCGCTGTTGGATGGTTTCTTCGAGCTATGCGACTTGACCATGTAGCTCCACGTTACTGCCTCGTACATCTCAGCACTAGTAGAGTGAGGTGGGAATTCCTCTTCAGGATCCTCTTCCTCCTCTTCAGACTCATCCTCGTTCTCATCCTCTGGAATAGGTGTCAGCTCACGCTCCCAACCAGCTATGGTGATCACTGAAGATGGCTCTCTCCTAACTACCTGCTCCCAGACAACATGGATGTCTCAGGACTCCTCCTCTCTAGGCACTTGAGGTACATCCTCTCTAGCCTGACTAGGTTCTCAAAACATTCGACATCCTGACAAAAGAATTTTAAAGTTTATTATTACATGATATCGAATCGTCACTCATCGAATACAAAAATGTAAACACATAACACATAAGGTAGTTTATTATCTTTACATATCACATCTATCTTTTCGATCTTACCATAAGGCTACTACCTAAAGTTTTTCCCCACCTAAGGTTTCATAACCTACAGTTTTGATACCAACTTGTGACACCCCCAAATCCGGGTACTTCGTTTCCACATGATTTGGTGTTCACTTTCTAATATAACATACATCTAACCAATATAACTTCAAAATAAAATACAACCTTTATTCAAAATAATAAAATCTCCCTTAAAACAAGGGTTACAACCTTCTTAAAAATCAATCCCAGGGTTACTCTAACCTTGACATAATAATAATGTGCGGAAATAAAAACATAACATTAACGTCTATTACAATCATTTCAAATAATAAAAACAAGTCTTCACTTATTTTGCTTTTCCTTGCTCTTACTCGTAGACGGGGTGTCAACATTATCAACCTTAGCTGCAATTGTTATATAATACAAGAGTGAGCAAAAGACAGCTCACTGGAGTTTAACAATAATAGATACATGAAAGGATATCTTTAAAAAGAATTTGAATAACTTAACTTACTTCAGCAATAAATAATTGAATAATAATTCTCTATCAACATTAAAATTCGAATATAGAATTTATGTGAGGGTCATAAGACCTTTGAACTTTTGTCCTAGGTTATAAGCATTTCCATTTAAACCATTAACAGTCAATAAGACTATGGACCTTAACTCATACTTAGGGGGATCAGCCCTTCATACCTTGTATTGTGCACAAACATCTTAACGCTTACGCGTTGTAACCTCCCCTAATAATAGGGTTGTTCAACTCAGTAATTTGAATTCAAGTCCGCTCGAAAGAAAGTTTGGTTATGATAAGCTTACAAGGGTAATTTAGAATTCACGTTCATCAACTAAGGATTAGTTGAATCGACTTTCAATAACTTGGAATAATTCGTAAGTGAAAGAACTACGAACTATCATATGCTTTAGAAATAAATTTAAAGCATCTCAAAAGAATATTCAAACCTTGCTTGAACAATAAGCCAAGGTTACTTTAATTATATATGAACTTTAAATAATTACTTGTCCAATAAAAGAACAAATCTCAAACAATAAATAATTGAATTGAAACAAATAAACGAGTTTAGGATTTAGAAGACTTGCCTCAAGCGCGAGCTACTAATATAATTCACGTTCTTTAACACTTCCTACACATATATGTTTAATCACAACAATCTAAATTAGTTAACACGTAACTAACTCGCATAATTGGTTAACCTTTCTAGGTTTACTCATTCTTATTTAATTATTAAATTAATAATTAATAATCACATAATTTAATTACATCACATAGGTATGCTCACATAATTAACTCAATTAATACTTATGTATTTCATATTAATTATAATTAAATGAATTATAATTTAAATATTTAATCTAATTATAATTACTCAAATTATAATCACATCTTATTTAATTAAATTATAAACAAATTATAATTTATAATTAATTAACTACATCATGCATTTACTAAATTATAATTATACAAATTATAATTTATAATTAATCATGCAAATATTGAATTATAATACACAAGATTATAATCTATAATTGATCATGCATTTATTATAATTACATAAATTATAATTTAAAAATTATCATTCACTTGATTAAAATTAATCAACTATAATCATTATAATTTAACAAAATTATAATTAAAATTAAACCTTTACTCTAATTATAATTATTCAAAATTATAATCACAAATTATATTTTATTAATATAATTTATTAATATTCATTTAGCATTTTAATATGATTAATCATGCTATAAAAGTTACTACATAAAATTAGCTTTATAAAATATAAAAGAAAACAAATTTCTTTTTTCCCTGCCACCCCCAACCACCCCTCCCCCCCCCAGCCGGGGCGGGGGTTTCATTATTGATAGGCCCGCCGGGGTGGGCCCCTTCCAGCGAACGCAGACAAGTTCGCAAACTGTGCAGAGAAAAAACTAATTTGGCTTATTTCTCCACACCAAATTCTAATTCTAGTTCATGCAATTCATATCAAATAATAGAAAACACAAACTTAAAGCTTCTAACATGATTCTAACATACATAGACATTATAACACATCATCAAACAACCAATTTCATAATTTTTTTGAAGAAAAACCATTGTAAAGTGTTCTTCATGAAATTGAACACTAAATTTTTGTTTATAAATCAATTCACCCAATTTCAAGCATAGTAATTCAATTTCTAAACATGTTATCATCATCTATACTTAATTTAACCCAAGATGAACAATCAAACATGAATTCCATTGATTTAAAGAGAAAACTATATATATATATATATATATATATATATATATATAATTTTCAAAATACTTTTATTGTAACTCAGTGATGATCATGAACTTTTCATATTCATCACATGTATATGAATTAAACAATTAATTAAGCATAGAATTCATATCTAAGCATGCTATAAACATATATAATTCGTATTTATAAAGTTTTCATAAAATTCATATTTACAGAGAACTATCACTACGAAGAACATAAACACATAATTTTTAAAACTGCAAGTTAGGATTATACCTTTGTTGATTAGGAGAAGAGTATAAAGATGGTGATGATTGTTTTGGTTAATAAGGTTTCTTCCTCCTTCTTCTTCTTTTCTCTTCTTCTCTCTAACTCTCTATCTTTTCCTCTATATTCTTTTCTCTCTTCTCTAATAGTGATATTCTTCTAACACTGATATAAAACTAACACAAAACTATATACATATACTAATAGATATAGGATATAAATATAATATATAACTGAAAATTAACTTACCTATTAAATTTCATCAGTTATAGAATTTCAAAAATCAAAAGCCACTAGGGCTTGTTTGGCAAAACAAGGTTAAATTTTTTTTAAAGATTATTAGTGCTAAGACATTGTTTAGTAGAATATGTTTAAAATAATGCAAGGGCCCTGTTTGGCAAAAGTCTTTTTAAACACAAGTAAGGGCCTTATTTGGTTAAAATCATTTAAATCTCTTTTTTTTATTTTAATAAATCCTTTTAAGACATACTTTAATGATACAATTTAATTAATTAAATCTTGTAACATCTAATTTAATCAATTAAAATCTAACATCAATTAATCACATAAAAATTTGCCACATAATTATAATTACTTGCTAATTATAATTCATGTAACACTTCATCACACAATTCATCTAATTTAATTATCTCAATTAAATTAAAACTGTACTAAAAATTAATATACATTAATTAAATTAAATATTAAATATTCATTTAATTAATATATAAACACTTAATTAAATCATTCCACAAAATCACATAATTTATTTATTCAACTTAATAAATAAATCATAAAAAAAATATTTATTTAACTCAATAAATATTTAAAATTATTATATAAAATCTCAATCGTTACAGGCTCAATTTCCCCTTCTTTCCGAATTTGATCTTTCCCTTCTAGGGAGAGACTTTCAAAAACACATAGCTACCCGATTCAAACTCAACATTTTTACAGTGTGGATCGGCGTACTTCTTTTGCCTATCTTGAGCTGCTATCAGTCTTGTTCCGATCACTTTGACTATCTCTGCTATCTGTTGTACCAGTTCTGGACCTAGCACTTGTCGCTCGCCAATTTCATCCTAGTATAGCAGAGTTCTGCATTTTCTTCCGTACAACGCTTCGTAAGGCGGCTTGCCAATACTAGCATGGTAACTGTTGTTGTAACCAAATTTCACAAGCAGTAGGTGGTCATCCCAATTGCCTTTAAAGTCCATGATGCATGCTCTCAGCATATCTTCCAATGTCTGGATCGTTCTTTCACTCTGTCCGCTTGTCTGAGGGTGATAAGCCGTACTCATTCTCAACTGTGTCCCCATGCATTCTTGTAGTCGCTTCCAGAAGTTCGATGTGAAGCGTGGATCTTGGTCAAAAATAATTGACACCGGAACTCCGTGCTTCGAAACAATCTCTTTCACATATAACCTCGCCAACTGGTCTAAGTTGAATCTGATTTTGATCGAAGGAAGTCTGCGGATTTCGTCAATCAGTCAACGATAACCCATACTGCGTCGTAGCCTTTTTGAGTCGTCAGAAGGCCAACCACAAAATCCATCGTAACGTGTTCCCATTTCCATTCTGGGATTTCCAGGGGTTGTAGCAAACCACTCAGCCTCTGATATTCTACTTTCACTTTCTTACAGGTCAGACACTTTGCAACACACTCTGTAACATCTCGTTTCAAATTCGGCCACCAAAAATGTTGTCGAAGATCCTGGTACATCTTGGTACTACCGGGGTGTATCGAATATCGTGAGCTATGAGCCTCGCTCAAAATGTCCTCCTTAATCTCTGGCACTGGTGGTAACCAAACTTTGTTCTCAAATCTCAATAGTCCCTCACTGTCTATCTTGAATCTCGGTTCGGTTCCTCCGGATATCTTCTTCTTCACCTTCTCACATTCTTCGTCCTGAAGTTGAGCCTCCTTAACTTTGTCCAGCAAAGTTGTACCAGCTTGCATCTGGAACAGTTTCTCGTCGATCTCCATCGGATACTTCACTTCCAGTTCCAGTTTCTCCATTGCTGAAATTAGCTCTTCCTGAACGGTCAACATCATCAACCACAATAGCCTTACCCGGATGGTATAAGATCTCGCAGTCATAGTCCTTAATTAACTTTAGCCACCTTCTCTGGCGCATATTCAAGTCCTTCTGTGTAAAAATATATTTTAGACTTTTGTGGTCTGTATATATTTCACACTTCTCCCCATAGAGATAGTGTCTCCAGATCTTCAAGGCAAATACCACTGCAGATAACTCCAAGTCATGGGTCGGATACCCCTTCTCATAGTCTTTCAATTGTCGTGACGCATACGCAATGACCCTGCCATTTTGCATAAGCACACAACCTAGTTCTTTATGCGATGCATCACTATAAACCACAAAATTTCTTGTGTCATCCAGAAGAGATAACACAAGTGCTGAACTCAACCTCTTCTTAAGCTCCTGGAAGCTTTCCTCATACTTCTCCGTCCAAACGAATTTCACTGATTTCCTAGTCAAATTCGTCAGCGGAGTTGCGATCTTAGAAAAGTCCTGAATGAATCTTCTATAATAACCCGCTAATCCAAGAAAACTTCTCACTTTCGACTGCGTTTTCGGCTGATTCCAGTTCATCACAGCTTCGACTTTAGAGGGATCTACCGAAATTTCTTCCTTGTCAATCACATGTCCAAGAAATTGTACTCTTTCAATCCATAATTCATATTTCAAAAATTTGGCGTACAACTTCTCTCTTCTCAACGCCACTAATGTTAAGTTCAGATGCTCTACATGTTATTCCTTGGTCTTCGAGTATACCAAAATGTCGTCGATAAAGACCACCACAAATTTTTCCAAAAACGGCTTGAATACTCTGTTCATGAGGTCCATAAATGCTGCAGGCGCATTGGTTAGACCAAATGACATCACCAGAAATTCATAGTGACCATATCGAGTCCTAAATGTTGTCTACGGCAGATCCTCTGGCCTCACCTTCAATTGATGATAACTACTCCTTAAGTCTATATTTGAAAAGTATCTTGCTCCCTTCAATTGATCAAACAGATTGTCGATCCTCGATAATGGATATCTATTCTTAATGGTGACCTTATTTATTTCTTCTTAGTCGATGCAAAGTCGCATCGTCCCATCCTTCTTCTTCACAAATAACACCGGCACTCCCCACGGCGATACGCTCGGTTGGATGTACTTCTTGTCCAATAGCTCTTGCAGTTGTACCATCAATTCTTTCATCTCTACCGGAGCCATCCGGTACGGTGCCTTCGATATTGAGGCCGTTCCTGGTGCCAAATCGATCACAAACTCAACCTCTCTATCAGGTAGAAGTCCTGGCAGATCATCCAAAAATACATCTATGAAGTCCCTCACAAATAGTATATCTTCCAATTTTGGGTTCTCTTTATGACTATCGACTATGTAAGCTAAATATCCTACACAGCCTTGTCTTAACAACTTCCTGGCCTGCATCATCGTCTGACAACTTGCTTGTTTAGGCGACTTGCTGCCATAAAACACAACATTTGACGGAGTCATAAGTTTAATACATTTCCTTTGGCAATCAATGACATCCCCATAATTGAATAGCTAATCCATTCCCAGAATGACTCCGAATTCCCCAAGTCTAATCGGGATAAGATCTACATTCATAATGTTACCCTTAATATCCACCCTACAGTTCTTGTGTACGTACTTAACAGGGATCATTTCTCTATTCGCAATCTCTATGTTCATGGGGTATTCTAACTCGTCTATAGGCATTTCTAAACTCTTAGCAAAGTCATCGGATATATATGAACAAGTAGCACCTGAATTGAATAGTACATAAGCATTACCTTTATTGATCGGAATGATACCTGACACCACATCGCAAGACTGTACAACATCCTGCACGGTCATGTTGAAGGTCCTGGTGGTTGGTCGGTTGGTTGCGGTTGGTCCCGTGATGGTTAGAGCATTTCCACCGCTATTTCCCCTGTTCCCTCCTGATCCTGCCCCTCCAGATCCCTTCTTGGGACAATCCCTTGCCAGATGGTCCTTTGAGCCGCAAGTGAAGCAGGCGCCCTTCTTTGGGTTAGGACAGTTAGGTGCTATGTGGCCTTCCTGACCACAATTATAGCACACTCGTTTTCCCTTCATACAGACCCCCAGGTGAGCTTTCCCACAGGTCAGACAAGCTTCGATTCTTTTCTTCTGACCTCCTTGCTGATTTCCAGTTGATGAGTTGTCAGTCCACTTCCTCTTCTGATTGTTACTTCCTCCCGTGTTGCTGCCACTAGCCTTGTTATTTCCTTCTCTTTCACTCTTCTTCTTCTTCTGATCCTGATTGTACTTCGTAACAGCGTCACTCCCGCCTTCAGTGAGTATGGCCTTCTCCAGCACCCCAGCAAAAGTGTTCAATTCGAACATTGACACTTTGCTATATAACCAGGGCTTCAGGCCTTGTTCAAACCTCCTTGCCTTCCTCTGACCGGTGTGCACTTGATACGTGGCAAACCTAGCCAATTCGTTGAATTTTGCCGTATACTCTGGTACGGACATATTCCCCTATTTCAGCTCCAAAAACTGAACCTGCATTTGATTATACGAGCTGGTCGAAAAATATATCTCGAAGAACATCTCTTTGAACCTCTCCTAGGTAATCATACCTTCTCTTCCTCGGACCTTATTTGCTTGCCACCAATAACTGGCTTCAAATTTTAGCATGAATGTTGCGTTGGCAGTTTCCTGGTCTTCTCTGACTCTGGCAACGTCAAAAACTTTCTCCATCTCCATAACCTAGGTTTGAGCTTCTATCGGATTCATGATGCCTTTAAACTCTGGCGGTCCCACCGTCTTGAAGTCCTTGAACGTTGTGTTCGGTGGAGCTTGAGGTTAGTTGTTAAGCGCTCCAGCAAATAAGTTCGTCAACTGCTGAATGGGGTTAGCATTGGCGTTGTTGTTGTTGTTGTTTGTTGACCCCTCTAGGACCTGTTGACGGTTAGGTCGTCTTCTTGGCGGCATTTTCTATTAAGAAATACGCTTATTAGATCTTTATTCAATTCTCTAAATATCTATGGCTTAACTTAAACATTTAGACACAATCATTACAACACATTGTCTCAAATATGAACTATGATATTTTATTAAATCAAAAGTTTTTTTTCAAACATAATACGATAGAATCACTGCTATTTACATTAACTATCACGAGATAAAGAATCTACATGATTTAAAACATAATAATATTCCTCGGTTTATAAACACATTGGAATTTACATTATTAACTACCAGATAGGTTTCACAAAATCAAATGCTCCTATCACTGCCCATTAAGGCGACGAACAGCTTTGCCACGCTCTTCTTCCATAATCCGGGACATCGTCATACGATCTAGCATGTACGACGGTAGTCCTTCAAACTGAATTGGGTATCTCATAACCCGATCCTGGGCCTCATCAATTGCATACTGAAGCGTAGAGTACGTCTCCTCAAGCTTGGCCTTCTTCGCCCGACAGTTATCTTCTGCGAGATCTGCTCGTCGTGATTCCCTTACCGAGGCCTCCTCTACTATGGCCAGCCTTGCTGATTTCTCTTTCAATCCATTCTTAAACTCCTCTATTTCCTCTAACTTCTGCTCGGTTTGGCCCTTCTCGTGAACCAAATCCCACTATACATTTCCCAAACGAGTGTGAAGAGCCTCAACCTCTCCATCCCTCTGCTCGATGGTAGACTGTTGAGTAACCGACCGCTCCCTCAGCTCCTGAACAGTATCACGTAACTCTATATTATGGTCATACAGCTCGTTGTACATATCGGCACTGATAAAGCTCGGTGGGAACTCTTCAGGGTCTTCCTCCTCTTCTTCGTCTGCCTCAGCCTGAACCTCAATCTCCTCAGGGTCTTCCTCAGAGTCCTCCTCTGAATCAAACACCGGCACATGCTCCTGACCAACGATTGTGATCAAGGGAGATGGCTCTCGTGGAACTAACTGCTCCCAGACTGTGTGGATGTCTCGGGGCTCCTCCTCTCTAGCCTCTGGAGGTACAAGGTCCCTAGGCTGACTAGGTTCTCCAGCATCCGTCATCCTGACAAATAAAAGTTTAAGTTTTAGTTATTACGTGATGCTAATCGATACCCGAGTATATAAGTATAAGCACATAGCACATAAGGTATGATATTATCTTTCTTAGAACTCGATAAGAGTATTACTATGTTCTCGATCTCTAAAAAGGCTACTATCCTAAGGTTTTCCCCACCTAAGGTTCATGACCTACAGCTTTGATACCAACCTGTGACACCCCCAAATCCGGGTACTTCAATTCCATGAAATTTGGTGTTCACTATACAAATATCATCAATCTATGTACCCACAATAGATACAAGCCATGCAATAGATAAAAATAAACCCTCCTCTTATGGGGTTACAGCATCTGAATAATAAATACAATCCCAGGTCATTCTAACCTTAAACATCTGTGCGGAACATAAATAAATAAATAAGTCTTACACAACTGTAACATAAGTCGGAAACATAAATATATAAACTAAACAACAAGTCTTCATCACTTGTTGACCTTGCCTTTGCCTTTGCTAGAAGAAGGCTCGTCGGTCCTTTCATTCTTAACTGCAATGTTATTATTATGCAAGAGTGAGCACGATTGCCCACATTATAATCGATATAACAATAATATAATAACATGCGAGTAAATCAAAGACATCTGAATAAAGAAACTCAACTTTTGACTCAAGAATGAATAACAAGAATTAAAAGAACATCTGAGGGTCATAAGACCTCGAACTATGTCCTAAGTTGTAAAGTGTTTAAACTTTAAACCTTTAATAGTCATAAGACTATGGACTCTACTTATCGTACTTAGGGGGATCAGCTCTTAGTACCATACTGTGAACAATATCTCAATGTTAAAGCGTAAATAATCCCCTTTACAGGGTTGTTCATCTCAGTTTTGACATCAGAGTCCGCACCAAAGGAAGTTTGGTTTGGATAAGCTCAATAAGTATTCTAGAATTTAGAACGTTCATCAACTATGAACTAGCCGAATCAATAAGGGGTCACTAGTCTTATAAGGTTCAACAATAACATCGATATTCAACTTGAATAATAAATCTCGAAAGTATACAATCGAATAAGTATTGTATAACTGAATCATGCTTTAAAGGAGTTATAGCATCTAATATGAAATTTTTTGAACTTGAACAATTAGGAACAAGAGCTTGCTCGATATAGAACACAAATCTAAGACTTGATAAATGAATAACTTAGAATTTAAGGAACTTGCTTAAGAACAATAAGTTAGGGATATGATACTTGCTCAATGTAAAAGTAAGGTTTGAGTCTAGGAAACTTGCCTCTTGCACAAGCTACAGATAATTCTCGTTCTTTATTAAATCCTACATATCAATACGTTCATAATACACATTAATCAATAACTCGATATACGTATCGAACCATCACCTTGTTCTTTGAACTCATTATCCGACTTATTGAATAATGGTTTAAGTTACGAATTTAACTTATTAATCGCTCACGTGATATAAGTTATTAACATCTTAATATATGTTTAACATGTCTCCATATTCATTACATTAGGTTTTAAAACACATCTTGAATACATGAACACTTAGAAAAAAAATTCGAAATTCTGCAGGCGGCGCGACCGCGCTCCAAATGCACTTTGGAGCGGTGCAAGGCGCGGGCGCGCTCCAATTGTGCCTTGAAGCGGCACGGTCACGCGTTAACGTAGACCTAGATTCTGTAGTTCGCGAAGAACACAGAACCCAGCCAATAAATCCCAAATTAAACTAACGCGATGAATTTTAATCCTACCCATGAAATATAGACTTTACAGAAACATCATACGATGTTCTTAACATGATTCTAACACTTTAGTTCACGTAATTACGCAAATCACAACATTTAATTCCACTATTTTTTATATTTTGTAAACTTTGAAGAAAATACATGAATTTCAACATTACAGATTCGTTAATTCACCGAATCCGTCCGTTTAAATTCTGTTTTGTTGGTTTAAACGTACATAATCATATACAAGTGCCAATTTAAGTTAAACACATGAGTAGAGCATGTAAATTTCGTACACAAGGGTTATATATACGTGTTCTTCATATTTTCATACACTGAGACTTTTAATAACCCAATCAAAACATAATTACATGAATTTAATCACTGTAAATCTTGCATATATGGTTTAGAGCATGTT
The DNA here is from genome assembly GCA_020205555.1 of Panax stipuleanatus. NCBI lineage: Eukaryota > Viridiplantae > Streptophyta > Magnoliopsida > Apiales > Araliaceae > Panax > Panax stipuleanatus. The sequence goes on along the minus strand of CM035115.1, from coordinate 137,438,885 downwards.
ATGAACATCAATTAATATATATATAGCCATATAATGAACAAATGTCAATTTTCCCATCCACATAGAACTTTTTAAAAACACATAAATGGAAAAACTCTGTAATTTTTTGAAAACCCAATTAAGACATGTTTTCATGGATTAATTTCTCAAAAACAGATATAAATCACATATAATTGAGTTATGTATGTCAATAAACATTTAACATCAAATAATAAACAGCAATTCATGAAGTTCCAATTTTAGAGACCTCAATTGGGAGAAAAATATACTACGTGAAATAAAAATTGGGATGTAGGGATTACCCTTGCAGTCTCTGATTGAAGGTGATATACACTTGAATTCTCCAACTCTCACTATCTTTCCTCTTTATGTTTTCTGTCTATTTTCCTTAACTGATGAAAGGGGAAGACTGATATATGATATATGATGTATAATCTATAATACGTATATATATGCTCTCATAATGGGTGAGTGGTCGTCAGTTAATCCCATTGTGGGTTAACTGACCAACTCCCCTTAAGGCTTTGTTTGCTTGTCCTCCCTTATTCTTCCTTTCCTCTTATTTTAATTAATTTACTATAATATAGTTTAATAATGTCACACTTTTAATTAATCAATTAATCTTATTTAAATCAATTAAATAAAATAGCATGACTCTACAATAAATCACATAGTCACATAATTAGAATTCTTATTTATTAATTATGTCAAATCATTAATTTTTTAATTAATTATTAAGTTAATTAGAATAACATTATGCTTATTGATTTAATTCATTTAATCAAATAAACTCAATTAAATACATACTTAGAATATAAAAGTTTCTCAACATTAATTTAATCAATGTAACACATATAATTAAATTAATCTACCACAAATTTGTCAATTAATTATTTAATTCAATAATTAAATCATCAAAAAATATTTATTTATTTCAATAAATATTCACATTAAATTACAAAAATCTCGTTCGTCACATCTTTTCACCTTTAAAAGGATTCTGTCCCCAGAATCACAGTTCAATTAAATTCGTCCCGTTACAATACTCCCCGTCGGGCAGGGGTTTCCCTCTTAACATGCCCGTTGGGGCGGGCCCCATGCTGGGTCGGCAGACATGCTCGCGAACTGTGCAGAGAAAAAGCCAATTTGGCTTATTTCTCCACACCAAATTCTAATTTCAGTTCATACAATTCATATAAAACATAAACTTAAAGCTTCTAACAGGATTCCAACATACATAAACATGCTCCTAGACACAAAATCATTTTAAATAAAAAGAATTCATGTTTTAAAAACTCCAATTTTTATATTTTCCAAAAACTCATAGTTTTCACAAAACCATTCACTGTAAATCCAGTTTTAACCCAATTCAACTCATAATTCATGCAATATTTTCGTAATTGAAGATAACATCATGATAAATTTTAAATAGCCATATTAACACATAAGAAATCCTCAATTTTCATTTCAAGCTTAACCAAAACATATGAACTTACAAGAACATCAATTTCCATTAAAATATGTTTTATAACCAATTAAATTTCTAAAACTTGTCTATGACATACAATTAACTTATAAACTATTTGTAACCAAGATTTCTACTTATCTACATCAATATCACAATTACATGGAGAAGATTTTCACAGAGAACTCAACATGAAGAAAAATAACTACATAAAGTTTTAAAAACATAAGGTAGCGATTATACCTCTTTTTGCTTAGATGATTGAAGAAGAAGAAGAAGATTTTTGATTCCTCTCAAGTTTCTCAAGCTTTTCCTTTTTCTTTCTCTCTATCTTCTTCTCTGATATTTCTCTGCTCTCTCTTCTCTTCTTTGTTCTTAGTTTAGGCTTATAATAAAACTAACGTAAAACTATATACGTATACTAATATAACTGTTATAATAATAATATGTATTAAGGGCAATTACTCTCCCAATTAAAATGTCAGTTATAGAATTTCAAAAGCTTTTGGCTTGTTTGGCAATAGATGAATTTAAAAACTAGTTTTATTAATTTAAGTATGGTTTGGGTAAATTAGGTTTAAGCTAGTGCAAGGGCTCTGTTTGGCAAAATATTTTTAAAACAAAAGTAAGGGTCTTGTTTGGTTAAAACCATTTCAAAAACTCTTTCCTTCATTTTAATAAATCATTTTAACACATACATTAATGTTACACTTTAATTAATTAAATCTTTAACATTCTTATTTAATCAAGTAAAACTAACATCAATTAATCACACAAAAATTGTCACATAATTGTAATTACTCGCTAATTATAATTCATGTAACACTCATCACATAATTCATCTAATTTAATTCTCTCAATTAAATTAGAACTATACTATAAAATTAATATACATCAATTAAATAAATTATTAAATATTTATTTAATTAATATATAACAGTTAATTATATTACTCCACAAAAATCATACAATTTATTTATTCAAATCAATAAATAAATCAAATAAAATTTTATTTAACTCAATAAATATTTAAAATTATTATATAAAATCTCAATCGTTACATAAGAAGCGCCTTATTATGAGAGGGTCCTAGCAGGAATAGGAAAGCCATTCTCTGAAATGATCAAGCATGATGAGATGGCAGAAATGGTGCCCAAATCCGGAAAGATAAAAGATCTAACTGCCCTCGAAGCTGTCGCCGAGCATATCTTATCCGAAAATTACGGGAGTAATCCCCAGACCATAAAAAGAAAGACGAAGAAGACTCCTTGGTTTTACAAGGACAAAATTAAAGGAGCGAGTCAAACCACATGCCCATTCAAAGGAGGAACTATACCCCTTTCCAAGCTTCAGCACAACCTGCAAACCGTCAATTCCAGAAAAACATGGAAGTCAGTTGTCGAAGAAATTTCACCCCACTAGGGAATTCCCTTGAGGATGTGTTAAAACTTCTGACAGCTCAAAAGAAGATTGTTCAACTCCTTCCACCAACCAACACTAATGGAAGGAACTTCGATCCGAACAAGAAATGTGCTTATCATTCTGGATCTTCAGGCTATGATACTCAAGACTGTTGGTCTCTAAAGCACAAAATTCAAGACCTGACTGACAACGGGGAAATTGTTGTAACAAAGCCTGACCAACCCCATGTCCAAGACAATCCTCTCCCACAGCTGATGAGTGTATGATATTCATTTATTTTTATTCCTTTATATTTAGTTTATTACATGTTTTATAGTGTATATGGACTTATTAAGATATTTATTGATTTCAGGAGGAATTAGAGTGAAAAGGGTTGAAGTGATGAAAAAGGAATAAGTTTGTGGGCTTTAAACCCAATTGGGAAATTGCATGCAAATTTGGGACCAATTGGGCTGATCCAATTCGGCTATTAATGGACAAAGGTTTGTCATGAAGCAAGATAATTGTCAAGTGGGCTAAATGTAATATGCGTGCTTGTGAATGGGCCACGTGCATGCGAGCCTTGCATGCATCACGAACTAGCAGCAAGAAAAAAGGAATTTCAAATTGATAATAATCCAAGTAGCTCACGGATTTGGTAAATCCAAAGTGGAGAAAGCTTTTCATGCATTCCTGTTCCTAGTGGGCCACGGATTGGATGATGTAAATTGGAAAACTAAAGGATTCCTAGCAATTATCTTATATAAATGAAATGGGCCATGGAATTAAGTGATTAGCAGCCTTTCCAATTGAAGCTTGGATTTCCAATGGCATATATGGAAAAAGTGTGCCACACCCATGCATGATGAATGGGAGCAGCACACGGTTTCCCTATCAATTGAACAAAGGAGCATCATGTGCTTGGCTAAGAAAAAGAGGAGCAGCCACGAAATGAAGGGGCTAGGCAGTGGGTTATCCCGCCCCAGCAGGGCTCTACACTTGGGTTATCCTGCCCCAGCGGGGAGGCGCACGAACTACAACTTTTCCTTTTCCGACTCGGTTTTGGCTGTAGTAGCTAGGGCATAATTATGTTTTAATAGTTATAAATAGGGATTGATAGGAACATATTTAGGGATCCATTCTCTTGTATTTTCATCTCATTATCTCTTTCATAATAGATCTAGGTTTATTTGGAGTCATGAACTAATTCTATCAATTCAGTTCTGAAGGGATGTTGAACCCTATTCATAATTAACGGTTTGACTAAGTTTATTTTATTTATTCTTTCTTGCATGAGATTTATTCTGATAATCTAATTTAACTTCTTGTATGCTATTCAATTTACTAACGTGATTCTGCAGGATTAAATTAGTGAATTGATATCATATGCTAGATTAAGATTGGTATTACGTGTAATTGATATTTGTCTTAATCGCAAGTAGCAAATTTGTGATACTAATTGTGGACAAGCTTTTGTGTATTGGTAAGTTTATCAAGAAACAAGTTAAACAAATCGAGCTTATGTGTTTGTTACTTGGATTAGTCTAATTCTCTATTTCTTAATGCTTCTGTTATATTAAATCTAGAGAACTTGTTCTAGGTTGTATTACAGTTAGAATCTGGTGAAGAGCTTGTTTCATACAGTGACAATCTAAGGAGAATTTTGGGTAGCAGAGCTTGTTGCTATCTAGGGCTAATAGTTTCATTGAAGGGTAAATACAGTAAAAACTTGATTACTCCATAATTATGAAAAGGTGATACTGAACTGAAGAACTGAAGCTTTTTATTCATTGTTAACTCTTATTACTTTATTCTTGTTAATTTAGTTTAATCAATTCAAAACCCCCCTTTAATTAGAAATCATAGGATAAATATAAAATAAATCACTCTCTGTCGGATCGATCCTTGCTTACTACTGTGCTAATTATTTGAATTTGTAAAGTGAAAGTTAGGTAAATATAGGAGTGTAAATGACAGCTCCCAAATTTTGGCGCCATTACCGGGGAGTGTTATTTGTTTTTGTTTATTCTTTGTTTTCATTTATTTTTATTATTTTATTTTTGTTTTTATATTTGTTTTATGACTTAATCCTCTCACTCTAATTTTGATCAAGAGATAGAGAAAACTACAGATACAAAAGAAGCTCTTGTTCCAGACCGAACTTTAAAAGAACTGGCTACTCCAGACCTTGATCAACCATCCTTATGTATTGAATATCCTACCTTAGATGTTGCTTTTGAACTTAACTACGGACTAATTTGCTTTTTGCCTATTTTTCGTGGTCTTATAGGTGAAAATTCATATACGCATCTAAAGGAGTTCCATGTGGTGTGTTCCACGATGAAATCACAGGGAGTGCTAGAGGAGCAGATCAAGCTTAACTTTTTCCATTCTCCTTAGCAGATTTGGCTAAAGACTAGTTATACTATCTTCCTTCAGGATCGATACGATCATGGACTGATATGCAAAGGCTATTCTTGGATAAGTATTTTCCTGCATCAATAGTTGTCGATACAAGGTAGGAGATATGTGGAATCAGGCAGTTTAGCGGAGAAACTCTCTACGAGTATTGGGAAAGGTTCAAGAAGTTGTGTTCCAGCTGTCCACCTCACGGGATCGATGAACAACACTTGATTTAGTACTTCTACGAGGGACTGATACTAATAGAAAGAAGTATGATCGACGCGGCTAGTGGAGGAGCATTAGTAGACAAGACACCGAAGGCTGCAAGAAATCTGATTGCAAATATGGCTGCTAACTCACAACAGTACGAAACAAGGAATGATCATACTCCACAAAGGGTAAGTGAGGTAAGCACGAGTGAATTGGTACAACATATTTCTAACTTAACTGTTGTGGTGCAACAATTAACAACAGGAAACGTGCCAGTTGCAAAAGTATGTGGAATTTGCTGAACATCAGGATATGCAACAAATGATTGTCCCATAGTGCAAGACGATGTAATTGTTCATCAAGTTAATGTTGTGGGGACATTCTCCGGATAAAATCCACAGCAATATGATCCTTGGGCAGAAACTCACAATTTCGGATGGAGAGATCATTACGACTTGAGCTACGAAGTACCTGTCAATTCTGGGACATCTATGGAGGATATGTTCAAGGAATTCATGAGCCAAACACTACAGTTCATGAGTCAGACACAGTAGTTCCAGCTGGAGACAAGAACTTCTGTTCAAGGTCTGAGGGATCAAGTTGGTCAGCTTGCAACCACTGTAGGAAGGTTAGAATCTCAAGGTTTAGGGGAGTTACCTCCTCAGTTTGTTGAGAGATATGACAAAAAGGAGAAGGAGGATTCAGTGCTTACTTTAGGAACAAACAGTATATAGAATTTGATCAGGAGAAGGAACAAGAGGAAGAGGGGAATGATTTGAGAAGTTCTGCAGATCTCTACAAGCAAAACATGGATTCATCTCCATCAATACAATCAACAGGAACAAGGAATGATACACACCATCAAACCTTAACCATGGAATTAGAAGATGAAAAGTTCTAGTTTAATGCATATGAGGCTAAAAGGTATCTTGGTAATGTTAAATCTATTTTTGCTATTGTTGTTGTGAATTATTCAGTGCAGGAATCTGTTGATCAAATACAATTATACAAGGAGGATTTGATGGCTGGAAAGGAGTAGGATCATGAAGTATATAATGTTCCTCATTTAAGGATGAAACTGTTACCAGTCCACTTGAAGTTCACAAGTCCAATTACATAGAAGAGAGGAAAGAGGTCAGGCCAATGACAATAAACAAGGGCAGTTGCTTGGGAGGCAACCCAAGAATTCAGATTAGATCTTTCTATCCCTTTTCTTTTTAATTTGTTAGATGTAGTTCTTTCTTCGTTGCATGATTTTCTTACATTGGGGACAATGTAAGGTTTTAGTGTGGGGGGGGGGGGGGTAGAGATTTAGGTTTTTCTTTTATTTAGGGATATTGATCCGATTTTGATAGGAAAGTTGATGCCTTTAAAAAAAATTATTTTATTTTATTGAAAAATTTGGATTTCATGATTTTATTTGCCTATGTGTTCGAAGGTTAAAGTCAAAAATTGAAAATCAATGCTAAAAATTCAAAATCTGTTTGATGCTTAGTTGATTAATGATTGAAAAAAACTAAGTCATGATCCATAGTAATTGATTTGAATTGAATTTGTGTCTCATGGGTACTTGAACATACGATATATGCTTAGTTGGCTAAGTTATCTGTGAAGTTGTCTATGTGCACTAATCTCATGCTCTAGAACTATTGAACTGCTTATGTTTTTTTTTGCAGGACCATATGAAAAAAATCAAAAAAGTTAAAAAATCAAAGAAATTGTTGAAAAAGAGAAAAAGAAGCAAAAGAGAAACCATGTGGTGGGATGAGATGGAGCGTAAAAAGCACTCTCCCATAACCACGTGCGAATAAGTGAGATGGAGCATAAAATGTACTCACTTACAAAAAAAATATTGAGAAAGGTGAAACAGAGCATAAAATGCATTCACCAAAAATAAAGAGAAAAAATGAAATGGTCCTGGTAAAAAATTGTAGCAGAAAAATTATGTTTTGAGTTTTTGAGTGGGGTGCACGATTTTTTCTCCATGGTACCTAAGTTAAGTAACTATGTGGATCATAGACGAGCGTTTATGTGGTTATAATTTGACTTAATGAAATTAATTGGTGATGTGGCAAGGTGGATCATTGATTATGTTTTTGTGGGTTTAGTATTGATAGTCATGATTTGATCTTGAATTTTTTTGACATAATGGTTGAATAGAATTGTTCTAAGAAATCAAATATTTGGTTTACACGAGGACGTGTAAAGGCTAAGTGTGGGGAAATTTGATGAGTGCATGATATTCATTTATTTTTATTCCTTTATATTTAGTTTATTACATGTTTTATAGTGTATATGGACTTATTAAGATATTTATTGATTTCAGGAGGAATTAGAGTGAAAAGGGTTGAAGTGATGAAAAAGGAATAAGTTTGTGGGCTTTAAACCCAATTGGAAAATTGCATGCAAATTTGGGACCAATTGGGCTGACCCAATTCTGCTATTAATGGACAAAGGTTTGCCATGAAGCAAGATAATTGTCAAGTGGGCTAAATGTAATATGCATGCTTGTGAATGGGCCACCTGCATGCGAGCCTTGCATGCATCACGAACTAGCAGCAAGCAAAAAGGAATTTCAAGTTGATAATAATCCAAGTAGCTCACGAATTTGGTAAATCCAAAGTGGAGAAAGATTTTCATGCATTCCTATTCCTAGTGGGCCACGGATTGAATGGTGTAATTTGGAAAACTAAAGGATTCCTAGCAATTATCTTATATAAATGAAGTGGTCCATGGAATTAAGTGATTAGCAGCCTTGCCAATTGAAGCTTGGATTTCCAACGACATATATGCAAAAAGTGGGCCACACCCATGCATGATGAATGGGAGTAGCACACGGTTTCCCTATCAATTGAACAAAGGAGTATCACTTGCTTGGCTAAGCAAAAGAGGAGCAGCCACGAAATGAAGGGCTGGGCAGTGGGTTATCCCGCCCCAGCGGGGCTCTACACTTGGGTTATCCTGCCCCAGCGGGGAGGTGCACGAACTGCAGCTTTTCCTTTTCCAACTCGGTTTTGGCTGTAGCAGCTAGGGCATAATTATGTTTTAATAGTTATAAATAGGGATTGATAGGAACATATTTAGGGATCCATTCTCTTGTATTTTCATCTCATTATCTCTTTCATAATAGATCTAGGTTTATTTGGAGTCATTAACTAATTCTTTCAATATAGTTCTGAAGGGATGTTGAACCTTATTCATAATTAACGGTTTGATCAAGTTTATTTTATTTATTCTTTCTTGCATGAGATTTATTCTGATAATCTTCTTTAACTTCTTGTATGTTATTCAATTTACTAACGTGATTTTGCAAGATTAAATTAGTGAATTGATATCATATGGTAGATTAAGATTGGTATTACGTGTAATTGATATCTGTCTTCATCGCAAGTAGCAAATTAGTGATACTAATTGTGGACAAACTTTTGTGTATTGTTAAGGTTTTCAGCAAACAAGTTAAACAAATCGAGCTTATGTGTTTGTTACTTGGATTAGTCTAATTCTCTTTTTCTTAATGCTTCTGTTATATTAAATCTTGAGAACCTGTTCTAGGTTGTATTACAGTTAGAATCTGGTGAAGAGCTTGTTTCATACAATGATGATCTAAGGAGAATTTCGGGTAGCAGAGCTTGTTGCTATCTAGGGCTAATAGTTTCATTGAAGGGTAAATACAATAAAAACTTGATTACTCCATAATTATGAAAAGGTGATACTGAACTGAAGAACTGAAGCTTTTTATTCATTGTTAACTCTTATTACTTTATTCTTGTTAATTTAGTTTAATCAATTCAAAACCCCCCTTTAATTAGAAATCATAGGATAAATATAAAACAAATCACTCTCTGTGTGATCGATCCTTGCTTACTACTGTGCTAATTGTTTGAATTTGTAAAGTGAAAGTACGGTAAATTTAGGAGTGTAAATGACAGCTTCCAACAGCACAAAGAGGAAAATGTCAACATTATCAGCGCCTCAAATGGAGAAGGATCTAAGTACCTTCGCTACGTTGGGGAACCAAGTCAATCCAATCTCAAAAAACCAGAGAGTTGGGAAACTTTTAAGAAGCGATTCCTGATGGAGCAAGATATCAAGTCTCTCAAGGGATAAATCGAGCAGTTGGCTGAACTGGTCGTCTACCAGCATCAACTCACCAGGAAGATGCTGAAGCAAATTCATCAATCTGTTGGTAGTCATTCTCCTCCAACGGAAATCAATTCCATTCCCAATAGGGAACATTGCCAGTTGCACGAACAACCAATGGTAAAAAATGAGTATACCCAAGAAGGTAGAAAATTCCTGTTTCAAAGGAATTTCACCAATCTGAACCAGTCAATGGAAGAAATCCTCCAAATGATGATCAACGAGGGGATGGTTGCAGATCTATTACCCCCATTAAACCCTCAATCCAGAAAATTCAAACCTGACCAAATATGTCAGTACCATTCCAACTCTACCGGCCATGATACGGAAGAATGCTAGGAAATTCGTAACCTAATTCAAGACCTGATTGAGAAAGGTGACCTAATCAGAGGAGATCAAATCCTCCACTTGGCATATAAAGATAGCCTCTGGATCCCCAATGCATGGTACAAGGACACAATGGCTGTCGTATCCTGCGATAAGGAATCAATCCTCACACCCCTGGTACTGACAGGGAAAGGGTCCAAGAAGTACAAAATCCTATAAAGGTGGCTGCACCTCAGCCTCTAATCTTGCCCTTCAGACCTCAATATCCAATCATCAGTCTGAAGAAGGTCCCATGGAACTACGGGGACATTAAAAGCTCTACTACAAACAACATTGCCATTGTATCAAAGGATAATCCATTATACTTGCCTCAGCGGGTAATTAAACCAGTTACCAAAGCAAAAGAAAAGGTGGCTGAAAAAAAGATCACAGAGTTTCTCAACAAAATGGGACACAATGAAATCAAAGTAGTGCAAAGCTTGAAAGACGCACCCAAGCAAGTGTCTATCTTAGATCTGGTCTTATCATCAGAAGACCATCGCAACATTCTAGTGAAGGTACTAGAGGAAGCCCATCTGCCACACAAGGTAGACACAGAGAAATTCTGTCACAATATAGAACACATTTTCAACAACAATGTGATATCCTTCACAGACGATGATATCCTGGCTGAGGGAAGGGGCCATAACAAATCCCTCCATATAGCTGTAGTGTCCTCAAGAGACGTGATCGGAGGAGTACTTATTAACGGAGGATCTTCCCTCAACATTTGTCCATACGACAGGTTGGAAAGAATGAAGATCAATTCGAACCGTATCAAAACTAGTCATATGGTCATCTGGGCTTTTGATGGATCTCCCCGCCAGGCTATGGGGGAAATCGAGCTTTCTCTAGAAATTGGTCCACACACCTTCTACGTATCCTTCCAAGTGCTCAATATTGCTACTAGATAAAATTTATTATTAGGCAGACCATGGATCCACATGGCAGGAGCAGTGCCATCCATCCTCCATCAGCAACTCAAGTACATCATTAATAATAGCCTCATCACGGTCAATGCCGAGCCAGAATACCTTACCTACATACATGGGGACATGACAGTGATTAGCCTGGACTCTGGGATTGAGCATGCAAGTTTTTAAGCTTTTGAGGAGAGCGATATTTAATAGCTACCAATCGGGGCACCAGCCCTCAAGCCTAAAGTCTCCACTGAAGTAATGACCGTAGGCCAAGAGATGGTATCTTTGGGTTTTCAACCTGGAGAAGGGCTGGGAAAGGATAAGCAAGGTATCAAGATGCCAGTCCAAATCCCAAGTTAGATGGGAAGAGCAGGATTGAGATATTCATCCGGGTCAAGCCATTAGAATCCACACAAACATCCCAAGGCTCATGCCTCTACAATTCTGCTCCTAAACCTCACAAATCCTGGATGGGTGAAACCTACGAGGAAGATCCCTACGGTGGTATCATCCATGCTATTTCCTCCAATCATACCTATCCATGAAAGAAAAGCCCTCAACCCTGAGGCAAACAGCGAAAAGGGAAAAGAAAAGATCATGTACGAAGGACGAGACCCATTCGCTAACATGAGAGTCATTCTCAACTACGAGGGTATGAATGACGAACTCCCCGACAATGACGACGACAATGTCCAAATTCCTTACATTAAGAAGATGAATGATCTACAGAAAAGCCTTAGCCCTATTCTCAAGGATGTCCCAGTCATTATCCAGGACGAGGCGGACAAGCACAATTCCTTGATTCTCCCAATTCATGAGAATCTGACACTAGACAACTGGAGCAGTGTCCCTTGCCTAAGTCAAAAAGGGTAAAGGGGCAGAAAGTACATCTGCCCTTAATCATGCTTTCATTTACTACTTACTTTTGATTGCACAGCTAGAGCAGTAACTTTTGTTATGCTTTTCAAATGCAATGTGTTTAAGAAGTTGTATATATTAATGAAATCATTTTTGTTTTCAGGACCCAAGCATTGGATGTGCGTGTCTCTGCTGATGAGATGCTAACCTGTCAAGATGACTCCGACTTTGATGTAGAATTGAACTTCGAATTGATTGATATTGATCAAGAGGAGGAAGATGACTATGAGGTGCCAGAGGAGATCAAGGAATGGGTCGAAGACAATACGAAACCAAACCTCGACCAAACCCTCACCATCAACATAGGAACCTCCGAAAACATTAAAGAAATCCAAATAGGTTCAGACCTCACCCCAAATCAAAAAGCCGACCTGATCGAACTCCTAACACAGTACCAGGATGTGTTTGCATGGTCATATGAAGACATGATTGGTCTATCCACAGACATTGTCATCCATCAAATGCCCATCAAAGAAGGGTTCAAGCCAGTTAAACAAAAACTCAGGCGATTGAAACCTGAGTGGAGTCTTAAAGTCAAAGAAGAAGTAGTTAAGCAATTCAAAGCCGGGATCATCATGGTATCAACCTACCCCGAATGGCTATCAAACATAGTCCCCGTGCCTAAGCCCGGAGGGAAGGTACGAGTATGCGTGGATTACTGGGATTTGAACAAAGCCTGCTCAAGGACAATTTTTTGATACTATTCATCCACATTCTGATCGACAATACTGCGCAGTATGGTATGTATTCCTTGGTGGATTTCTTTGCTGGTTACCATCAAATCATGGTTGCTGAGGAAGACCGAGAGAAAACAGCCTTTATCACTCCCTAAGGAACTTTCTGCTATAGACGACTATCCTTCGACCACATTAATGACGGAGAAACGTATCAGCGAGCCATGATGGCCCTCTTTCATGATACGATGCACAAAGAAATAAAAGTCTATATTGACAACATCATCATCAAATCCCGAAGGGAGGATGATCACATATACCATCTCAGGAAGCTATTCAACAGGTTACGCAAATACAACCTCAAGCTAAATCCCGCCAAATGTGCTTTTGGAGTCAAAGCAGGCAAACTGTTAGGATTCCTGGTGAGAAATCGGGGCATTGAACTTGACCACGCCAAAATCAAAGCCATTACTGAGATCCCCGTACCTCGAACAGAGAAGGAGATACGTGGATTCCGGGGAAGGATCAACTTCATAAGCAGATTCATTTCCCAGCTCACAGCAACCTGTGAGCCCATCTTCTAGCTATTAAGGAAGAATTCCTCCACCACGTGGAATGAGGATTGTCAACAAGTCTTCCTTGCCATCAAGAAACAGTTGACTGAAGCTCCTGTTCTGATACCCCCAAGGGAGGGAGTCCCTTTGTTCATGTACTTGTCCGTCAATGCCAATGCAATGGGCTGCATGTTAGGACAGAAGGATGATAGTAGCAAGGAAAGAGCCATCTACTACATCAGTAAAAGATTCAGCATTGGGGAACAGAAATACACCCTGATCGAGAAGATATACTGTGCATTAGCATGGGCCGCTATGAGGTTGCAACACTATTTGCATGGGTATACGACCTACCTCATATCCCGCATGGATCCGCTCAAATATGTATTCAACAAACCAATAATGAATTACTGACTGTCCAAATGGCAGTTGATCCTACAATAATTCGACATTGTCTACGTAACTCAGAAGTCAATCAAGGGTCAAGGCATTGCAGATCAATAAGGAAAAGCACCTTCAGGAGGGTTCGAGTCCCTGGAGACATATTTCCCAGATAATGGGATCATGATAATTCAACAACTCCAGTCTGAGAATACTTTCCAACCATGGAAAATGTATTTCGACAGAGCGATAAACATGGAAGGTGCTAGAGCTGGGGCAGTCCTCATCTCTGGTACAGGTGATCAATATCCTGTGGCTACCAAACTTCAATTTGGCAACACCAACAACATGACCGAGTATGAAAGCTGTATCATGGGATTGAAGATAGCCCAATCCATGTCTATCAAACACCTACTCGTCTTTAGAGATTCTGAGCTAGTCATCAGATAATCTACCGACGTGTATCTCACTAAAGAACTGCATTTGCTGCCCTACCATCGGCAAGTCCTCAAAATATCTCGGGAATTCTAAGCAATAACCTTCGTTCACATTCCTCGGGGTCAGAATGACTTCGCTGATGCATTAGCAACGTTGGCTTCATTAATCCGCATGTCCGATAAGAGTGGATTTCCCAACATTCAGTTCACGATTCAGAAAGCCCCGACATATAGGAATTATGTGGGAGAAGTATCAGATCAAATACCTCCTGTCAAGCAGCCTTGGTTTCAAGATATCAAGGAATATCTCCGTGATGGATCCACACCCGCTGGTGCTAGCCAATTAGAGTGAAAATGGATTCTCAGAATGGACATGAAGTTCTATCTGAGCAGAGATGCACTTTATAAATGGGATGCTGGAATAGGCCTGTTAAGATGCCTCGACAATGAGCAAACCCAAAGACTAATGGATGAAGTCCATGGCGGAGTCTATGGTCCACATATGAGCGGCCATCTGCTGGCTAAGAAGATAATCAGAATAGGACAATACTGGATCTCGCTCAAAGTTGATTGCGATGATCATGTCAAGATATGCTTTTAATGCCAAATATATGGAAATGCCATTCACGCTCTCCAAAGAGTTCACCATGGCCTTTCTCTATATGGGGAATGGACGTAATAGGTCCAGTGGAACCCAAAGCCAGCAACGGTTATCGATTCATCTTCACTATGATCGATTACTTCACCAAATGGGTCGAAGCAGCCTCTTTTCCCAAAGTCACAAAAGAGGTTATCATCAGTTTCATCAGAAACAATGTCGTCTGTCGATATGGACAATCGGAGGTGATCGTATCAGACAAAGCCAAAAACCTGAACAATCAAATGATGGTGGATCTATGCAGTAAGTTCCACATCAACAATCTCAATTCTGTCATCTATCGGGCCAAGATGAACGGTGTTGTTGAAGCAGCCAATAAAAACATCAAGAAGATCATGCAAAAAATGTCTGCCAATCACAAAGACTGGCCTGACCTGCTGCCTCTAACTCTGTTAGCATACAGGACGTCAATGCGCACCTCTACTGGGGCTACCCCCTACTCATTGGTATATGGCATGGAAGAAGTCTTTCCCATAGAAGTAGAGATGGAATCTTTGCGAGTGTTGATCGACGCTCAAATAGATGAAGTTCAATGGTTGCAAGATCGGTATCATCAACTGTCTTTGATAGATGAAAAGAGAGCTACGACCATTTTCCACTGACAGTTATACCACCAAAGGATCGCCAGATCCTACAATAAGAAAGTCCAAATTCGGCAATTCAGAGAAAACGACTTGGTGCTAAAGAAAATCCTGGCCAATCCAAATGAAGCCAAAGGAAAATTTACCCCAAAATGGGAAGGCCCTTTCATTGTTAAAGAAGTGTTGACTGAGGGCGCTATCAAACTACAAAAGATGGATGGGACCGAGTTTCCCCACATTAATAATTCAGACACCGTGAAAAGGTATTACGTCTGAAGCACATGCATACCAGCATCCGGGTCCTATAAATTAAATCAGGTTAGGTTTTTCACTAGAAAGCCGAAACTACGAATGACCTGATCTCCTTCAACCCGGGAGTACGTAGGCAGCCATTTTTGGTGCGGTCAAACCAAATAAAAGCTAAAAAAAAATCATCATCAAACCAAATTCAAAATCCAAGATAAATACTTTTCAAACCTACATCCCGACACTAGCCAGAACTATGAATAACCTTATCTCCCTCAACCCGGGATTACGTAGGCAGCCCCCTATGGAGTGGTTTGACCTTCAAGAAAAACAAAAATTAACACAAGACCAATTCCAAGACACCAAAGACAAATAGAAGCTAAATTTTATCAAAGTACCCTGGTCAACAGGCCCATCTGAGATACTCCCTAACATCTCAACTGTCAGTCCATCAAGGAGGAGATCAAGATACATCAACAACTGCGAGTCATGAAAGAAGTGGTAATCACTCAGCAATGCCAATACATCTCCAGTCAGGGAAGTGCATCAAAAATATATTTCTCTAATATAGAAAAACTTCTTTATATACATAATGCCCTGTACATGACAAAAATGGCTGATCTAGTCTGTGCAGGAAAAATAAAGCTAGTCTATGGACCCAAGGATAAGCGGGTCATCAATGCCAGCATGGCATCTCTCTCTAAAGATGGTGAAGCAGACGTAAGTGCAGTCCACTCAGCCTCCATACGGCCTAGAATATCCAAAGTCATCTGCAAGGTGGCACTGTGGTCATCAATATAAGCACTCATCTCGATGATCAAACCATGAGTGTAGGATCGAAGAGCAATACTATCAGCAATATGGAAATCACGAGAAGCTATAGCCTCATCCCTCTCCGTAAAAGCTGCGTCTCGAGCAATCAAAGTCTCCTCGATCTCAACATATGCTGCATCCCTTGCCGAGCGAATCTCATCTAGCTCTACAACTGCAGTATCCAGAGCAGAGCGGAGCTCGTCCTGCTCAATCAATCCAGCATCCAAAGTAGCCCTGAGACCATCCCTCTCAGTAAAAGCTAAATCTCTGCCAGACAAGGCAGCCAACATCTGTGCTCTAGACGAGTCTTGCTCAAAGGTCATCCTGAATAGTGAGTCTGCTAAAGCTGGATCTATCCCCACAGGAATGGTCGGGGAATCACTAACTTGAGCAGCGGTCAAACCCGTGAATAGCTTATCCTCGGTAGGAGAATCTGGATCCTCCATGGGCTCCTCCTCGTCAGAGTCCACACTATGAAATGAAGAAGCCTCTGCTACCACTCATATCTCTGCCTCCACCAATGCAAAATACTCCGGAGAACAGCCCGGATGGCTACTGGAGAAATTAGCCCTCTCCCAATGAGTCCAACACTCATATACTCTGACCAATTCGGCGGATGACATGGAAGAAGCCGACATCCTATGATCAGCAGACCCCTCGAAATGGTGCAAACTCTGCAGCTGATCAAACTGACACATGACTGCCAAAGGATGATAGGTAGTCACTCCTCTCAAGCCCGCTAGGGGAAAATAATCTAGGCCAGATGCATGAGTAACAAAGCTATATAAGGATGCTAGCCCTAAGCATGGAAAGATCACAAATGGATGCTCAATATCGGACAAAAATGCCGACCAAGACTCTGCATCAATGCACTCCGCAGGCTAAAAAGAGAAAGCTCTGGATGTCTCGTGAGTAAAGCAAAAACCCCTAGGCCTGAAGGATCCAATCGGTCGTATATGGGACATCAGCCATATATACAGCAAGACCGAGCTGCCCCTAAAAAACCCTTCTAGATGGGTACTACAATACGTGGCAGATCTAAATATCTAAACCATTATCATCGGGATGATGGTGCTACCCTATCTAAGGGCTCTAACCACTACTACTAATCCCACATCTAGATGATCCAATCACAACGACATGTAGACATATGCCACAACACACATCAGCAGGATGTCTATCCTGGCCGCATGTCATGCCTCTGCTGAACAAACGAAATCTCCGACGTGGCGACCATAACTGTCAAGCTCGCCAAAGCGCTCAATCAAGAAGTACATAGAGATCACGTGCCCCGAAATGATCTCATCCATGACTACACTCTGACGGAGACCGGATAGCCTGATAAACAGCCTCCTCATATCACCAATCATCATTCGAGCGCACGGCAACTCTAAATCTAAGCCAGTAAATCTCTGGTACTCCTCCAGAGTTGGCATCAGCTCACATCGTCCGAAGCGGAACACCTGCCTGTCGATAATCCAGCAGGGTAGAAGGCCCTCAACAAATTGGACTGGAACCCAAAAATCCACAAGGGCCAATGAATGCCCCAACAGCTGGTCCACAGTCTCCCTAGCAGGAAAGGGCAGACTATCATACTAGTACCTCAGTGATGCTGCCATCGTAGATAGTGGTAAATGCTAAATACGACTGACTGCAGATGACGTCATCTGTAGCACCGTACCACAAGACCGTCCAGAGGTCAAGACAAAACACAACTGTCTGAATGTATACACATGACATAATACATGTATGATGACAGTAATATAAATATGATGCAGAAGATAAGATATGGCGAGAATATCTACAAAAAGCTATCTACTGCATACAACATCCTTGTATCCTGATACAAAGTGAAAAGAATAATACATGGAAAATGGGGCACCACCACCCAACTACTACAGTGGTCTATCAAAATGATGTCACAAATGCCGAATAGCGAAAATTGTGGCTGACCAAGAAGTATAGCTCCAATAGTTATCAGAGGAAGTCGTAGACATTAGTGTCGAATCGATCAACCTGCTCCATCTCCTCTGTCTGCACAAAGCTGCTAGGATCAGGCATATCTGGGCGATATAAGGGAGGATCTGCCCCTGTATAGCTGCTGCTAAATGGATCTAAAGATGGACTTGCTACTAGCTGGATGGGTTAAATGAAGATACCTCTGATGGATCTCGACCAAGGTTCCTGATAAAGAAACGAGCTTGCTCCAACTCCTTGGTCAGGCCAGCTATCTGGTCTGCATGAGCCGACTCCCTGAAGCAAGCTATCCAATCCATCATCATCATAGATACTGGCACCATGTCTGCCATAAATTAGGTAGCCCGAGTCTGAGCTCCAATAGTACGAGAGCTCCAACATCTGCCAAATGCCTGTTGGATGTACGGACCCTCTGATAGGGTGAAGCCATCAATGCCCTCCAAAGGGTTGTCTGTCAAAGGCACAATCAATGGCCAATGATGCCAAGCTGGAGGAATAATGGGAATGCGGATCTCCCCCATGATGCTCCTAATAGCACGCTCTCCAAGATAGAGCTCCCAGCCTCATGCCGTCAACAACGGTACCCTGCGGGTCAATAAGTCAAACTCCCGGCCAGTAAAGACTCCTCCCTCGAATTCGACATTCAGGTGCTCGGATGTGTACGGCGTCCAGGTGATCAAATCTGCCGTCAAAAGCTCCAACTGTAGACGGGCATGAGTGAATCCCTCAGCAACAGGGACCTACGTCAAAGTGAAGTGATGCCATCTCCGTCCTTTCAAATGCAAACCTAAAGCAGTAGCGGGCCGTAGGCAAGGAAGCCTCTCAAATGCCCAAAGCTGACCATGCAAATACCAAAAGTCCACAGTGATCAAGACTGACAAAAATGCTGAAATCAAAAAAGGTACAAAAAGATGTACTCACTAGCAAGAATGGGTAAAATCCTAACCAAGCCTCCATCGTTCCCTCTGAAAGCATGTGCATGCCCCAGAGAAAATAGGCAAAGGTATAGGAGCCCCAATCATAGTCACTAAGGCGCTCTACATGTCAAGTAGCGTTGATCAAAGCGAAGGACACAGTAGACTAGTTATCTGCCACAAAACAACCCCTGATGATCGACAAAAACAATCACCTCAGAATGCGATCTCTAGCCCTCTGGTCATCAGGCGGAGGCAATTGCAAAGTCCCATCCTGGGCATCTATACTCAAGGGACCAGATCAGACTGCCCAACCCTTGAATGTCGTCTTCGGGACTCCCAGCAGGGATCGAACAATAGTGAGCAAAATGTCAGTCATGACAGGCACTAACTCGCCCTCGAACTCAATGCCGATGATAAATCTCTAGTCCATAGGAGTCAACATCACCTCGGAATCCAGCAAATGAAGGGACTGAGTCTGGTGGAACTAGCGCTCAGACAAAGCCCTTATATACCCCCATAGGTAACGGCGGGGAAGGATCAAGAAAAAGGCCTGAAATCCCTAGCCATCTATAGTCTCCCTGTAATCCTCATGCAAAGTGTGATACAGGGAGTGCACGCTAAACTAGTTCCCTCGAGGCTGCGTAAAGCCAGGAACCTGTATCAAAAACCAACCCAAGTTAAAAACTTGATCCCCGAAAATGGCAAGAAGGAAGAAAAAAATCCAGAGAGAAGAAAGACTTCAAGTCACCTCATTGGCATGAAGATATCTCGAAGGATGGCGACTCAAGTCGCCCAGTAGCTCCTGAGTAGGCACAGCAATGCCTGGGACCTCCGCAAGTGGAGCCAGAGCGGGAATGGGAGCAACAAAAGGAGCCTCCTCATTGTCAATATCAAGTGGCTGCTCGTCCTGTGCTGGACAAATCCTACCCTCTACTAGTCTACGAGGCGTCCTAGCTGGACGTGGCTGTGGCACATCAGAAGCCCTCATACGTCTAATACCCTAGGAGACCCTACTAGAACTACCGGGCCTATCACGATCCATATACAGGCAACAAGTCTCCAAATCACCTCAAAAATGGTGTGGTAAGCCTAAAACATATGGCTTATCATTTTCAATCAGCCCAACATATATCTCTAGGTCCTAAGACATGCATGGATCAGTCAAAAATACCTAGTAAAGTTAAAACTGCATGTTTTCAAAACCTAGCAACTCAAAACCTGCATGAGTTAGTAAAACATTTCCCCACAGAGTCAAAAATGCATGTTTTTTCAAAGCCTAAGATTTTGGAAAATTTTCGCCAAAGTCTCCTTTGTAAAATGGACAGTCCACATGCACATAGGCATGCCTAGGTGGCCATTCAATAGCACACATATCCAAAAATAGAAATAGTTCATATTTATGAAAGAAAATCAAAAATCAACCTCGCATGGTAGCCAAATTATCATGGACATTTTTAGTTAAAAATCCAGGCTCACTAGGCCTCAAAAAGGATGACTAAACTGATCAAAAAGTATAAAAATTGACTATCTCAGAACCTAAATTTTCTTACATCCAAACATGTATTACAGTAAGATATGCATACATATGTAGTCAAAAAAAATTTACAGGTCATATAAGCATACATTTTTCATACATTACGTTTAAAAGCACCCTAGGCGGTTCGCAATCCTTTAATGGTCAAAAACTATGAAAAAAGCATGTAAAATGTTACCTACGCTGCGCTGAACGCGTAGGAACTGACGGATTCAAAAAATAGCTATCCAAGCTTC
Source organism: Panax stipuleanatus (assembly GCA_020205555.1). Lineage (NCBI taxonomy): Eukaryota > Viridiplantae > Streptophyta > Magnoliopsida > Apiales > Araliaceae > Panax > Panax stipuleanatus. The sequence continues at coordinate 137,418,054 of CM035115.1, read as the reverse complement.
ATAGAATTGAAAAAAAAAGATCGAAATCCTTTCCAAACTAAAAACGGGAAACTTGCAAAATGAAAATCCCGTAGCACATTAAATAGGCCAGGTAGCCACACCTCCACCTGCGGTAGCTCAGGTGGGTCCCACTTCCCCAGGCCCGGTTCAATTTGAGTCAAAATGGAGTTTAAATGGGCTGCCAAGTTAAATTTGAACAGAAATCGCTACGCGATTGAGCGATTTAGCCAGAATTCCTGCGTTTAAGCAGCGTAATCTTGATGTAATGGAAAATTCCACGAAGACCCTTGGTATTCATCCCGGAGCCTTGTCCGGGGATCAACAAGTTAAACTGTGAAAAAACTGCGAAAGAATTGAGCAAAACTGTCTAAAACTGGCATTTTTTGGAGTTCGGGTACTGACCAAAGCAGTTTCAGCCGTTGGCTCAGCCCCAACAAAGTTTGGGTATTGACCGAAGTAGTTTCAGCCGTTGGCTAAGCCCCAACGAAGTTCGGGTACTGACCGAAGTAGTTTCAGCCGTTGGTTCAGCCCCAGCGAAGTTCGGGTACTGACCGAAGCAGTTTCAGCCATTGGTTCAGTCCCAGCAAAGTTCGGGTACTGACCGAAGTAGTTTCAGCCGTTGGCTCAGCCCCAACGAAGTTCGGGTACAGACCAAAGTAGTTTCAGCCGTTGGCTCAGCCCCAGCGAAGTTCGGGTACTGAACGAAGTAGTTTCAGCCGTTGGCTCAGTCCCAGCGAAGTATGGGTACTGACCGAAGTAGTTTCAGCCGTTGGCTCAGCCCCAGCAAAGTTTGGATACTAACCGAAGCAGTTTCAGCCATTGGCTCAGCCCCAGCAAAGTTTGGGTACTGACCGATGCAGTTTTCAACCGTTGGCTCAGCCCCAGCGAAGTTCAAGTACAGATTAAAATACAGTCCAACTATTGGCTCAACCCCAATGACATTTCAACTGTCGGCTCAACCCCAGCCAAGCAACAGAAGGGATCCGGTGACGGAAGCAATTATAATAATCCATCACAAATGATGGAATCTGTTATACACATCCTCAAATGATGGAATCTATTATACACATCCTCAATCAGATCAATCTAAATCAAAATCTACAAAGCTATCGCGGAAAACATCATCCCCAGCAGATCCAGACGTGGATAATCTATGATATCTCATCTTTAACAACCTCATCCCCATTAGAATCAAATAAGTTATCGTGAATGATGTCATTCCCAACAGGAAATGACAAAATTAGTTCGCGGTAACTTCCCAACAACATCAATGACTGCACATGACAACGTTATCCCTAGCAGAGTGATAATGTAGGCAGCTAACAGAAGCCCCATTCCACTCGAAGACGCCCAGCCTTCGATGCAGCTCTGGCAATTTTTATTTCCAGTGTCTACTAATCTTTATCCTATCCATTCCATTACATTGCATAGACATGATAAAGAGGGGTATCTGTAGACACTCGAAATTTTTTTTGCCCCAATACTAACACTATAGGAGGGAAAAACCGTCAATCAATTCAAATTCGGCCACCAATGTAAGACCCCAACTTTTATGAATAAAGATTTAATTTTCTTTATATATTATTTCGAAATAGTAAGGTGTTGATTTGATAAATGTGAAAAGTTATGGGTGAAATGTTCAAATATTCCAAAATAAGCAAGTGGTTATAAAATATTCATTGTTGTCGGGGAATATTCGTTTGGTAGTGGAATATTCTTGTTGTCGGGGAATATTCGTACGACGGCGCAGCTATATGTGGGCCCCATAATAGAATAACTGTCGGATATAAAAAGCGACAGAAATAACCTTTTTATAAAATAACGACGTAGTTGTTACCGTTAGTACTGTTGAAATACCCGGTGGTTAAAATACAGTAATACACGGTGTTGCACAGTAGCACACGGTATTGCACAGTATTTTGAATTATTGATTCTTAGGTAAGAAGTCACTACTCAATTATTGTTACAATAATTACTATTCAATATTTTATATTATTGATTCAATAATTGCTACGTTGATATTTTATATCAATAATTGCTACGTTGCTATTTTATATGATTGATTCAATAATTGTTACCGTTGATATTTTGTATTATTGATTCAATAATTGTCACTGCACAGTATTTCACATTATCAACTTAATAATTCATATTATTTGAATAATATTATTAGGTAGCATTATTGACAATGTCTAAGGAAGTTCTGCCCAGGAGGGGTTATTTAATTCCGCGCCAGTAAGGATAAGTCCTTATCGGAAGGCCCCCTCTTTTATGGGAACGACCTGGTTGTCAATATTGTAGTTCTGTAATATTATTTGTGAATAATTAATTATTGATTTATATGATAAGAAAATATTTATTTTGTGGATATAAAAGAAGGAATTAGTGCTAATGTGTTTTTATCAGTATTTTGGTGTGAAAAATCATCTGTTTATGAAATTCGGATAATTTATGTTTGGAATTTGGAAAAACTTCCTTTTACAAAGTTGTAAAGATTTAAATTTCCTATGAAAAGGACATTGAATTTGTATTTTTCTGACAAAAGGGCTATTTATTATGAATTATTGAAGTTTTAGAAAATAATATTTTTTTAATAGGAGGTGGGCCCCACCGGTGGCTGGTGGCTGATGGCATCTAGGCAGGCGGCAGAATTTTTTTTTTCAATATTATTTTATTAAAAAAGACTACTTTGGCATCCTAAGCTTTTCCTATAAATAGGTTGCTTAGGTTAGAATTGAAAAACACACCAGAATCAGAAGTTTTCTCTCTCTATAATATTGAGCATATTTTTGTGAGTATTTAGATACTTTGAGTATTACTATTCAGTGCAAGTTTCCTTCAGTGTTATATCCGATATTTCAGTCAGAAGTACAATTCTTTTGAGGTAAGGGATGTATTTTCTTCCGTAAATGATGATATTCTTTTCAATATCATTATACCAAAATATTGGCATGGATTGTATTATAAAATTCTTACTTTTTCCGTCAGGGTTACTATTCACGTATACTGCACTATTCACGTATACGGCACTATTCACAAAAAAATTAAATTTTCTTCTATTTGTCCAAGGTGCTTGTTAAGGTTCCTATCTTTGATTGGATCTAAGTTTTGAGTTTATTCTTGAATTTTGCTCCACAATTGATTATTACGAAGTATTTTTTGACTTGGATAAACTAAAATACGAATCCTTAATCTTTGTACTTTATCTCACTGGATTCGTTCTATAAAATATTTTTCATCATCCTCAGTTTTAAATGGTGATATAACTGAATATCTTTGGCCTGCAAAGCAAAGATGAATGATTACCTGATGAATATCTTTGGCCGTAGTGCAAAGATGAACAGGTATTGAGATGAACATGACCACTGGTGATACAAATGAATATCTTTGGTCGTAGTGCAAAGATGAATATTTGATTTGAGATATATATTGACTGATGTTACAGTGATAAAATATTAATGATGGACTTTTAAATCATAGAAGATAGTGGACTTCATTCTCTACTTAACTCTTCTAATGATTTGTTATTTCCGCTGCGAATATTGATCTAAAACTTGTTGTCAATAATATTTTATCTGAATTGTTGAAGACTAACAATAATTTATTTTCCATTATCTTAGTCATAATATTCTTTACTGGGCTAGTTGAGCTCACCCTTTTCATCTATTGTCCTCTTCAGGAAATGAGAATGTCGCAGGAACTAGTCGGGGGACAGAGTGATGGTCCGAGTTAGAGCAGTAGTAGTCCTCACTATTTCTAATAAATAGTGTGATAATAATTGTAATGAGGACTTAGTTTGAATGTTAATATTTTCTATATATTTGTATTGACACTCACAGTTGTGTGGTCGTATTTTGCACGACCATGTGATATAAAAGATTGTATTTGAATTGTGTACCATGTATTTGGTGACTCAGAATGGGTTGGGTTGGCTGGACCTATTCTGGGGGCGTCACAGTTGGTTCAGAGCTTAGGGATATGGTCTCTGGCGGAGATCGGGGAATAAAACTAGGAGGGGAGAGACGAGTAAATCCTTCACTAGTATATCCTACCTAAGCTTATGTGGTATTTAATTGGTCAGTCGGAGCATAGGGTTAATATGTGATATGTTAATTTGTTTAATTAATCCTTATTTTATGGTAGTATTTGAGAATGGCAGCTGAGAATGTTAACAATGAAGTGAATGAGACCGTGGAGACACCTTTAATCACCAACCAGGAGAACGTGTAACAAGAAGGCAATGTTCATCCTGAAAACAACGCTGGTCAGACGATAAACGATAAGATGTTTAGAAGTTTTTTGCAGTTCATGCAAAACTAGACGAGGGAGACTCGTGTGCAAAATACAGGTGGAGATAATAACAACTCGCGGTTTGTCACTGCCAAGCAGTTCAAAGAATTGGACCACCAGAATTTCAGGGAAAGCCGGATCCGATCAAGGCGGAGATGTGGGTTAAGCAAATTACCAAGATATTTGATGTCTTGGGATGCACGGAGGAACAGAAGGTTCCATTTGCCACCTTTATGTTCCGTGGAGAAGTAGATTACTGGTGGGAGTATGTGAAGCATACCCAGCCTGCCGCACTCAAGATGTCTTGGGAAGCATTTCAAAAACTGTTCAATGACAAGTACTTTCCTGAAAGTATTCGTCATATGAAGGAGGTAGAGTTTATCAGACTAGAACAAAACAACATGACTGTGTCCCAGTACGAGGCTAAGTTCGCGGAGCTGTCCAGGTTTGCACCTCATTTGGTGGAGAATGAGGAACGTATGACGCGGATGTTTCTGAGAGGTTTGAAACCCGAAATACGTCAATACCTCATTTCTCACAAATTTTCTCTATATTCGGATGTAGTGAACAGGGCCCAGTTGTTAGAACGAGATAGTGATTATATTCAACCAAGGGACAACATCCAAGGTCGTACCGGTGGCAACAGTCATCGGAGCAATGACAACCAGCGGGGAGGAAAGTATGACAGAAGCGGTAACCACTCCGGTGGTAATCGTGGCCATGATAGTAGAAAAAGCGAATCGGGGGGAGATTTCAAGAAGAGAATGTATAACAATGAGAACGTGAAGACGTCAACATCAGTACCAGCATTAACTGTTTCTAGGGGAGGAGAACGACCACCGGTCGTATGCTATAAATGCTGGAAAGAGGGACACATCAGCCCAAACTGTCCACAACAATTTAAAGTATGCTATAATTGTGGAAAAGAAGGACATATAGCTCGAGATTGTCCTGTTGCGAAACCAAATCCAGCGGGGGTGGTGATTCCAAAGGTAGTTTCGGACAAGTCAAAGTCGGTGATTCTTGGAAGAGCGTTTATCTTGACAGCCCAAAACGCAAGGAATCCACACGAGGTGACTACGGGTAAGCTGATCATAAACTCTTGCGAAGTTTACACCTTGTTAGATACCGGTGCTACCCATTCTTTTATTTCACCTGCTTGTGCTCAATGTTTGAACTTGACTTCTGATAAATTAGACTTTGACTTATCTGTTGAAACTCCGTTAGGAGACCTTCGTTACATCTATAGTTTACAAATCTTGCTTGATTCAGATTGGTACCCTTACCTTACCTGTTGATATTATATCTTTGAAAATACTTGCATTTGACGTGATTTTAGGAACTGACTGGTTAACCACTTACCATGCCAAAATTGATTATTTTCGTAAGGTTGTTAGTTTTCATATTCCTAATCAACTTGTTGTGCGAATCCAAACCACCAAATAACTAAAATCAGTCAATATCATTTCAAATCACAAGGCTATTCGTTTATTGAAAAACGGATGTCAAGCTTTCTTAGCTCATGTCGCTGATCTAAACCAGAATACGTTAGGTTTGAATGATATTTCCATTGTTAATGAGTTTCCTGATGTATTTCCCAAAGAATTTCCCGGTCTACCCCCAGAACGTGAAGTTGAATTCTTTATTGAACTTGAACCCGGTACAAAACCCATTTCTAAAACCCCATATCGAATGGCTCCTATTGAACTTCAGGAGTTAAAGGTCCAATTACAGGAATTGTTAGACATCGGTTTTATTCGTCCTAGTACATCTCCTTGGGGTGCTCCTATTTTATTCGTAAAGAAGAAAGACGGGAGTATGCGACTTTATATTGACTATCGGGAGTTGAGCCATGTCACCATCAAGAATAGGTATTCGCTACCTCATATTGATGACCTGTTCGACCAGTTGCAAGGAGCACAATTCTTTTCAAAGATCGATCTTCGTTCTAGATATCATCAGTTGAAGATTAAAACTGAGGATATTCCGAAGATTGTCTTCAGAACTCGGTACGGGCATTATGAGTTCTTAGTCATGTCTTTTGGATTGACTAATGCTCCTGCTGCTTTCATGGATATGATGAACCGTGTTTTCAAGGAGTATCTGGATCAGTTCGTTGTTGTCTTTATTGATGACATCCTCATCTATTCTAAAAGTCGTGAAGATAATGAGCACCACTTGAAGCTGGTACTTCAAAAGCTTCGTGAGAACAAGCTATATGCCAAGCTAAAGAAATGTGAGTTCTGGCTTGAGGAAGTAGCATTCCTTGGGCACGTGGTATCGAAACGTGGAGTATCTGTTGACCCAACGAAGATTGAAGCAATACAAAGCTGGGAGCAACCTAAGTCGATGACCGAAGTACGAAGCTTTCTGGGCTTAGCTGGTTATTATCGGAGGTTCATGGAGGGATTTTCTCGAATCGCTACTCCATTAACTCAGTTGACTTGAAAAGATACAAAATTCATTTGGAGCGAGGAATGTGAGAAGAGCTTCCAAGAGCTCAAGAGACGACTTATCTCGGCACGTGTTCTAACAATACCATCTGATTCGGATGGATTTCTTATCTAAAGCGATGCTTCGGGCAAAGGGTTAGGATGTGTTCTCATGCAACATGGGAAAGTCATAGCCTATGCCTCGCGACAACTCAAAGAATATGAGAGGAATTATCCTACTCATGATTTAGAGTTGGCAGCAGTCGTTTTCGCGTTAAAAATCTGGAGACATTACCTGTGCGGAGAGAAAGTGGAGATTTATACGGATCATAAGAGCATTAAATATTTCTTCACTCAGAAGGAACTCAACATGAGGCAACGACGTTGGCTTGAGCTGTTGAAAGATTACGATCATACCATCCAATACCATCTTGGAAAAGCAAACATGGTAGCTAACGCGTTGAGTAGAAGATCATATGTGGGAACGAGTGCGATGATGTCAAGTACACGCGTAGAACCAGCTTTGATTGATAAACTTAAAGATGCTCAAGCTACGGATCCGGAGCTGATGAAGATGAAGAAGAAGGTGCAAGAATGTGCCATTCCAGAAGCAAGAATCGATGAAGAGGGAATACTTCGAGCTAACTCCAAACTTTGTGTTCCTAACGATTTCGACTTGAAGCATAGAATCATGATGGAGGCACACAACACACCGTTTGCAATCCATCCTGGGAGTACCAAAATGTATCGTGATCTTCGACATACATTTTGGTGGAGCAATATGAAAAGAGAGATCGCAGAGTTTATTTCGAGATGTTTAACTTGTCAACGTGTAAAGGCGGAGCATCAAGTACCGAAGGGTCCATTGCAACCACTTGAGATTCCAATATGGAAGTGGGACCACATTACGATGGATTTTGTTACGGGTCTTCCCAAGGTTTCTCAAGGCATAGATGCGATTTGGGTTATTGTTGATAGATTAACCAAGTCTGCTCATTTCTTGCCTATACGAGAGACTTATTCCCTTGAATGTCTTGCTCGTATGTACGTGAATGAGATTGTGAGATTGCATGGCATGCCAGTATCCATAGTTTCGAATCGTGACCCCAGATTTACTTCACGATTTTGGATCAGTTTGAAGAAAGCTATGGGCACGGATTTACGATTCAGTTCGGCTTATCATCCTCAAACAGACGAACAATCAAAAAGGACTATTCAAACTCTTGAAGATTTATTGAGACTCTGTGTTCTAGACTTCAAAGGGAGTTGGGATAAGTACTTACCATTGGTGGAATTCTCCTACAACAACAGTTATCAGGCAAGTATAGGTGTGGCTCCATTCGAGGCATTGTATGGGAGAAAGTGTCTCTCTCCAGTATGTTGGGAGGAGGTGGGTGAAGCAACATTGTTGGGACCGGAGTTAGTACGTATGACTACAGAAAAGATCCAAATGATCCGGCAACGGATACAAACCGCACAAGATCGACAAAAGAGTTATGCGGATCTTCATCGAAAGGACGTGGAATTTAATATTGGGGACCATGTGTTATTACGTGTTGCTCTGTGGAAGGGAGTTACGAGGTTTGGCAAGAGAGGAAAGCTCATTCCACTATTTATTGGTCCATTTGAGATCCTTGACCGAGTAGGAAAGGTGGCCTATAGACTCGCTTTACCTCCAAGAATGTCTCGTGTTCATAACGTTTTTCACATATTCGTGCTTCGTAAAAATGTGAAAGATCCAAACCACATTATTGAGTTAGAACCAGACGAGATAGTCGAAGATTTAACATACGAGGAGGTACCTGTCAAGATCTTGGATAGGAAGGAGCATATCCTACGCTCGAAAATTATACCTCAAGTTAAAGTTTTGTGAAGAAACCATGAAATTGAGAAAATAACCTGGGAGTTGGAATCGGAAATGAAAGCGAGGTATCCTCACCATTTCGACATACCAGGTACGTACGTCAATTTCGAGGACGAAATTTCATAAGGAGGGGAGGTTGTAAGACCCCAACTTTTATGAATAAAGATTTAATTTTCTTTATATATTCTTTCGAAATAGTAAGGTGTTGATTTGATAAATGTGAAAATTTATGGGTGAAATGTGTAAATATTTCAAAATAAGCAAGTGGTTATAAAATATTCATTGTTGTCGGGGAATATTCGTTTGATCGTGGAATATTTTTGTTGTCGGGGAATATTCGTACGACGGCGCAGCTATTTGTGGGCTCCACAACGGAATAACTGTCGGATATAGAAAGCGACAGAAATAACCTTTTTATAAAATAACGGCGTAGTTGTTACCATTAGCACTGCTGAAATACCCGGTGGTTAAAATACAGTAATACGCGGTGTTGCACAGTAGCACACAGTATTGCACAGTCTTTTGAATTATTGATTCTTACGTAAGAAGTCACTACTCAATTATTGTTACAGTAATTTCTATTTAATATTTTATATTATTGATTCAATAATTTCATGATATTTTATTGATTCAATAATTGCTACGTTGATATTTTATATCAATAATTGCTACGTTGCTATTTTATATTATTGGTTCAATAATGGCTACCGTTGATATTTTGTATTATTGATTCAATAATTTTCACTGCACAGTATTTCACATTATCAACTCAATAATTTATATTATTTGAATAATATTATTAGATAGCATTATTGACAATGTCTAAGGAAGTTCTGTCTAGGAGGGGTTATTTAATTGCGCGCCAGTACGGAGAAGTCCTTATCGGAAGGCCCCCTCTTTCTTGGGAACGACCTGGTTGTCAATATTATAGTTCTGTAATATTATTTGTGAATAATTAATTATTGATTTATATGATAAGAAAATATTTATTTTGTGGATATAAAATAAGGAATTAGTGTTGATGTATTTTTATCAGTATTTTGGTGTGAAAAATCATCCGTTTATGAAATTCGGATAATTTATGTTTGGAATTTGGAATAACTTCCTTCTACAAAGTTGTAGAGAATTAAATTTTCTATGGAAAGGACATAGAATTTGTATTTTTCTGACAAAAGGGCTATTTATTATGAATTATTGAAGTTTTAGAAAATAAATATTTTTTTAATAGGAGGTGAGCCCCACCGGTGGCTGGTGGCTGATGGCTTCTGGGCAGGCGGCGGAAATTTTTTTTAAAAAAAATATTATTTTATTAAAAAAGTCTACTTTGGCATCCTAAGCTTTTCCTATAAATAGGGTGCTTAGGTTAGAATTGAAAAACACACCAGAATCAGAAGTTTTCTCTCTCTATAATATCGAGCATATTTTTGTGAGTATTTAGATTCTTTGAGTGTTACTATTTAGTGCAAGTTTCCTTCGGTGTTATATCCGATATTTCAGTCAGAAGTACTATTCTTTTGAGGTAAGGGATGTTATTTTCTTTCGTAAATGATGTTATTCTTTTCAATATCATTATACCAAAATATTGGCATGGATTGTATTATGAAATTCTTACTTTTTCCGTCGGGGTTACTATTCACGTATACGGCACTATTTACGAAAAAATTTAATTTTCTTCTATTTGTCCAAGTTGCTTGTTAAGGTTCCTATCTTTGATTGGATCTATTTTTTGAGTTTATTCTTGAATTTTGCACCACAATTGATTATTACGAAGTATTTTTGAATTGGATAAACTAAAATACGAATCATTAATCTTTGTCCTTTATCTCACTGGATTCGTTCTTTAAAATATTTTTCATCATCCTCAGTTCTAAATGGTGATATAACTGATTATCTTTGGCCTGTAGAGCAAAGATGAATGATTACCTGATGAATATCTTTGGCCGTAGTGCAAAGATGAACAGGTGTTGAGATGAACATGACCACTGGTGATACAAATGAATATCTTTGGCCGTAGTGCAAAGATGAATATTTGATTTGAGATATATATTGATTGATGTTACAGGGATAAAATATTGATGATGGACTTTTACATCATAGAAGATAGTGGACTTCAATCTCTACTTAACTCTTCTAATGATTTGTTATTTCCGCTGCGAATATTGATCTAAAACTTGTTGTCAATAATATTTTATCTGAATTGTTGAAGACTAACGATAATTTATTTTCCATTATCTTAGTCATAATATTCTTTACTGGGCTAGTTGAGCTCACCCTTTTCATCTATTGTCTTCTTCAGGAAATGAGAATGTCGCAGGAACTAGTCAGGAGACAGAGTGATGGTCCGAGTTAGAACAGTAGTAGTCCTCACTATTTCTAATAAATAGTGTGATAATAATTGTAATGATGACTTAGTTTGAATGTTAATATTTTTTACATATTTGTATTGACACTCACAGTTGTGTGGTCGTATTTTGCACGACCGTGTGATATAAAAGATTGTATTTGAATTCTGTACCATGTATTTGGCGACTCATAATGGGTTGGGTTGGCTGGACCTATTCTGAGGGCATCATAACCAATGTCGGTCCTTCAATTCAAATTTGGCCACCAATGCCGGTCCTTTAACTCAAAATCAGCCGCTAATACCGGTCCTTAAACCTAAATTCGATCCCCAATATCGGTAACCTAAATCCGATCCCCAATATCTGTACTCCAGCCAAATTCGATCCCCAATATCAGTAATTCATCCAAATCCGATCACCATTGTCGGTACTCAATCCAGCTCCGATAGTCAATCGGACCGTCAACCCAGATCCAATTTCTAATCGAATCGTCCATCCGACTCCGATCTCCAATTGGACCTTCAATCTAGTTCTGATCTCCAATCGGATGGTCAATCCAGCTTCGATCTCCAATCAGATCGTCAGATCCCCTATCTCTGATCGGACCATCAGTTCAAACCCCGATCTCAATATCGGGCCTTCAAATCAGCCTTGGTAGCAACCCGAGAGGTACAAATTAGCCCCGGCAGCAACCCAGGAGATACCGATCAATCCCGATCTCAATATCTGGCCTTCAATCATCCCCAATATCAACCCAGGAGGTATAGGTCAACTTTAACATCGACCTAGAATGTGTCAAATCATCCCTGATCTCAGCCCAAAAAGTACAGATCAGCCCCGGTATAAATCCGGGAAGTTCAGTTCAGCCCCAGAGATAACCCTGGGAAGCCAGATCCACCAAGGACCACCCTAGGAGGGGCAAAATGGTCATTTTATCAACTTTCAATAGGTTCGGTCAAACTCAAGCAGAATTGATGCCATCGAAGTTAGAATGAACCACAACAACGATCCCGAGTGCCAATAGCGCGAGACAGCTCAACGGATAAACTGCGGGGAATCGAAGACCTGGTTATGAACCCATCTTTTAGGACTCAAAAAACGTTTTATCCCCCGTTATTGAACACTCTTGGCGAGGGCTTTACGAAAAGGTATTACACACCTCAAACGGACGCTCTGATCAAACGTTAAAAAGTTTTGACTTCGACTACGCATTGTCTGGAGTGCACATACTTCTAGATGACGAAAACCCGACATTGCGGGCCCCACCTGGGGAGCCGTACCTCTACCTACAGCAACCGTAGGTAGAGCTAAAGCTCCCTGGCCTATAAATAAACGTGCACCCCCTTTCATTTTTAGGTTTTTGAAACGCAGCGAAGCTCTGCCCGTCTGATTTTTTGACTTTTACATCTCCTCCAAACCCAAATATTATTACTCCAACACGTAGACAAACCCATATACTACCACATATCAAAAAACCACCGGTATATTTGGACCTTTAAATGCTACGATTTGGCAAAAAGCCCGTATTGCAGTCCATTGTAAGTATTTTTAAGATCAGAAAGTCAATACTACTACTTTGCACTATTTTCCACTTACACACAAAGTTTCATCTTCTAAATATTCCCTAAACTTAGTTTCGTGGCCGTTTTCATCAAAATTTGGTACATTTCTTTACATAAACACAATTTTTTGCATTTCTACAACTCGGATTGACGATCCGTTCGCTCCAGCAGCTTCAATGCACTAGCACACACATTTTTGGCAACTCCACCGTGCTGGGTTATTTTCCCAATCAGGGTTTAGCCCTTTTTTGTATATATTTAACTGCAAATATACTAACATTTCAATTCTGTCAAGCCCGGATGTTAAATTCGTGGTAGTTTACTGCTTTTATATATATTTACTTATATATAAGCGAATTTCACCATCACTAGTACTCATATCAGTCATGGTTGACTACATTTCTGTTAATATATTTATATTTATATATTTTCAGTCCGACCTGGATTACTTCGTGGCCATTTTACTGCTTTTCCCATTCACTGGTTGACTACTTTTCTGTCAATTTCAATTTCAGTATGGGCACCGGCGTGAAAACCCATCGCCCTTATTACTGTTTTTCTATATACATATATATATATATATATTTCATTTCTATCATAGCCTGAATTTTTTTGTGGCTATTTATAGTTTTTTATATAAATATATATATTTCAATTCAAGTCCGGGCTGGCGAGTGAAAACCCATCGCCTTGTTATAGCTTTTGTATATATATAATTATATATATATATATATTGCTTTAATCAAATTTATTCAACTGCTGCATTTAACATTCATTTGTATATGAATCTGCACTAACATATTTGCGAGTGGACTAGATTTATCCAAATCTCGCCAATTCTAGCTTTCAACGGTTAAAACAGGTCCCAATAGAACCTGCAATCTATAAGGGCTGAGATTTCTTTAAATCTAGTTATTTTTATAGTTTCAGCTTTGAAAGCAAACTTGCGTCCCTTAGATCACTATCTAGTGGGAACAAAACGCTTTACCCACTCGCAGCCAGGATTAACTGATGAATCCTTGGTTCCATTGCGACGTAATAATGTATATATATCCATTTCTGTGCAAATTTGAACTGTGCAGGTTTATGGGCTACTCATATGTGAGCCTAAGAATCGTGGGATTCACGATCAAATCGACCGGGATCTGATTCCCACGATGGAAAAACTCCAGTTTACAGATGTACCCTGCCAGTTTTTCTATAAAATGTACATACACAAACTTCAAAACGGTTATCCGAATTTAAAGTCTCATCATAGTGAATAGTCAATTGTCGTGTCAGCGTCCCTCCGATGGTTTTCATACCCATGAGGAGACCGACACTTATCTATTCCTGTGGTCGAGGATGCGTCGCAGCCCGGTAAATCTCTATTCACATGCAGCCTTAAGGCTATAAAAGATAAAATTAAAATTATCGATACGCTTCAATTCCTATGGTAGCGTAAGGGTTTGATAAATCAGCTTTCAAAACATCATTTTCAATCAAAAGAAAAGCTTTTGTAAATCAAATTAAATGCTTTTGCAAATCAAATCAAAGACTGATTTTCAAATCAAATCAAACCCTTCGTATATAGGCTCAACCAAGTCTGTCAAAGCTTTCAATCAATCAAATCAAAAGGCCTAATTTTCAAACAGCAATCACTCACGCAGTCACAGTTTTAAGGGAAATATGGAAAAGATGCGGTACCGTGTTTACATAGGAGTCGTGGGGTGCCTAACACGTTCCCCACACTTAACCAAAACTGCAAACTCAAAATTCTGATTTTAAAGATCAAGTTTCGACAGTGTCCAGCAATTGGGCCTCCTTTTAAATCAAACTCGGTTGAGTTGGTACAAGCATTTTCAAGTCTACCAACTGGCGACTCTGTTAAAACATTCAAATCGTCGACATAAATATATGTTGGCCTCTTTCCTAAAAAACCCTTCAAAATCTTTTTCCTAAATAAAAAGAATAAAGGTAGAGAGAACTTAAGAAGATCGATTTGAGGAAACCCGATTTACAAACCAACCATCGGGATTCTTAAATTTTCCAACGTCGACAATATATTTATTAATTAAAAATTATTTTTTTATTTTGTAATACGAATTATATATATATTAATAATTTTAACTATTAAGTATATAAGTATATAGATGAAAATATTTATATATGATAACTATATGATTTATATCAATAAACTAATACGAAAAAAAATTAAAATGTATAGATATACATATATTTATGTATAATTATTTTTTTATAGATTTTATGTATATTAATAATGCACTTTTAAACTAGGTAGTGTTTTAACTATAAATTAAATATCTTAGTAAATGTAGATATTTTTAAAATAATAATAATAATATTATTAATAACATATTTTTAAATAAAAGCAATAACTAATTATAAGTGATAATAGTAACTTTTATATTAGTAAAATGTAGCATTTATAAAGAGAACATATAATTTTTTAAAAGTATATTTAAATTCAATAATAATTATGATGAAAGATCTAACATTCCTAAATCTAAACGTAATTTACAAAATCTATCAGAACTTAATGGTTTAGTAAATATATTTGTAATATTTAATTCTGTGTCGATATGTTCTAACTTGATAATACCACTGTTTACATGATCACATAAACAATGATGTTTGACATCTATATATTTTGATCTAGCATGTAATACAATATATTTACTCAGATTTATAGCACTTGTATTATCACATAAGAATGAGACACAATTAAACTATTTATTGTAGTCAGCCAGGATTTGTTTCATCCATAATATCTGTGCACAACATCGTGCAGCAACTATATATTCTGTTTCGGTGGTTGAGAAAGATACTTGTTTTTGTTTCTTAGAGAACCAAGAAACTAAACACCTACCTATAAATTGACATATGTCACTTGTACTTTTTCGATCAACATGATGACTGGCATAGTCAGAGTCTGAAAAGCAAATAAGATCAAATGGTTTACCTTTAGGATACCATAGACTTATGTCTGTAGTTCCTTTAAGATAACGAAATATTCTTTTTACAGCAATCAAGTGTGATTCTTTAGGGTTTGATTGAAACCTGGCACATTTGCAGACACTGAACATACATGACTACTAGTTGTGATGTATAGAAGACTACAAATCATTCCTCTAAACTTCTATGTGTCAACACTTTTTCCATTTTCATCAGCAGTTAATTTATCAGTGGTTGACATAGGAGTATTTGTAAGACCTCAACTTTTTATGAATAAAATTTAATTTCCTCTATATATTATTTTAGAATAGTAAGGGGTTGATTTGAATGATGTGGTAAGTTAGGGGTAAAACTTGCAAAAATTTTAAAATAAGCAAGTGGTTATAAAATATTCTTTGTTGCCGGGGAATATTCAATTGGTCTTGAAATATTCTTGTTACCGGAGAATATTAGTACAAGGGCGCATCAATTTGTGGGCCCCATAACGAAAAACTATCGGATGAAGAAAACGACACGAATGTGTTTTCTAATAATAACGGCGTAACGGTTACCGTTAGAACTGTTGGAATACCCGGTGGTTAAAATAAAGTAATACGCGTTGTTGCACAGTAGCACACGGTATTGCACACTATTTTATATTATTGCTAATTTAATCATTATTACTGCACAATATTTTACATTATCAAATCAATAATTCATATTATTTGAATAATATTATTAGACAGCATTATTGGCAATGTCTAGGAAGTTCTGTCTAGAAAATGGGTTAGTTAATCTAATTGCGCTCCAGTAAGGAGAAATCCTTATCGGAAAGCCCTCTCTTTCTTGGGAACGACATGGTTGTCATTATTGTGATTCTGTAATATTATTTATGAATAATTAATTATTGATAAAAATGATAAGAAAATATTTATTTAATGGAGGAATTTTTAAAGAGACAATTATTGAGAGTTGATATTTTATCTTCTTCGATAAAATAATTCATTCAAATATATTATTATAATATTATATTATAAATGTATGATGTAATAATATAATAATAGTGATATTTTTACAATAAATGCACGATATATAAATAAAATGAGGTGGAAGAGAGAAAATAGAATTGTAATTTTTTTATAATTATAAATATTTTAATATATATACATATATATATATATATATATGTTTGTGTGTGTGTGTGTGTGTGTGTGTGGAAGAAATGGTGGGGGTGAGAGAAGAAAAAGGGGGAGAGAGAGTTAGTGGGAATTGGTGCGAGGGGGGGGGGGGGAAGGAAAGGAAGAAAGAAAAGAAAAGAGAGGAAGAAAAAAGGAAAGAAAGAGAGAGAAAAAAGAGGGAAATAGAAAAATCATCCGTATGTAAATTTGGGTCATTTTTCGTTCGGAATTTGAAAAAACTTTCTTCTACAAAGTTGTAGAAAATTAAATTTCATATGGAATGGACATAAGATTCGTATTTTTCTGATAAAAGGGCTATTTATTATTAATTATTTAATTTTCAAAATATTGGGTCTGAATTAATTTTTGGGGTTATAAATATTTTTTTTAAAAAAAACATTTTTTATGGGTAGGACCCACTTATGTGGGCTGATGAATTGGTCAGGAGGTGGGCGTGTATTTTTTTTTAAATAATAATATTTTATTAAATTTTCTGCTTTGACATCCTAAGCATTTTCCTATAAATAGGGTGCTTAGGTTAGAATTGAAAATCACACTAGAATCAGAAGTTTTCTCTCTCTATAATATCGAGCGTATTTTTGTGAGTATTTAGATACTTTGAGAGTTGATAAGCAGTGCAAATTTTCTTCAGCATTATATCCGATATTCCAGTCAGAAGTACTTGTCGTTTGAGGTAAGGGATGTTATTTTTCAAGTAAATGATGTTATTTTCTTCAATATCATTTCACCAAAATATTGGTATGAATTTTATTATGAAATTTTTATCTTTTCAGGTCGGAGTTAATATTCACGTATACTGTGACGCCCCCAAATTCCAGGACCGCCACTTGGTCTCTCGAATTCGGTTCATCACGTGCTCATGGTAATACATCACAATAATAATAACTAAACAACACACATCACAGCGGAAAATCTATTCTAGAATAATTTACAATGATTTATTATAAGTATTCCTCCAAGTCTCGCAACCTACAGTACTTAATAGATTACATAATAATATCAATTAACGACTTATTACATAACCTAACTTAAGCTTAAACATAATCAAAATCAGTCTTACTACATCATCTTAATACGACAATAAAATATTTAAAAACATAAAAGAGACAAGCTAGTTGGTAGCCTTGCCCTTGCCCTTATCAACGCCCGAAGGTTCGCCCTGCTCTGCCTTAACTGAAATGTTTTAGGGAAAGCAAGAATGAGCACAAATTGCCCAGCAAGTAATATACAATAAGGGTAAGTGATATAATCCTTAATTTTCGAAAGGGTATAACAAAGTTTGATAGTTCAAGGATAACAAGAATATCAACAGTTTTCAATAACAGTCGCTAAGGACAAAATAATATCAAGGTGATTCAATAATAAATCAATTCAAGATTTCAAGATAACTGAATACTGAGCAGTCGCTAAGGACTATGAACTTCTACTAGAATTAACAGTAATAAACTGAAAATCCAACAAAAACAGGTACAACAGGTGATCAGCCTAAAGTACCATCGTTATGCATAGCAATCAATCATACCCAAGTGCGCGCGTCGGTTCTCCGACAGTTATAGTTTGTTCTTCTCAGTCAAATATAAGATCCCGCACCAATCAATTGATTTTGGGTAGCTTTTCAATAATATAAGTCTAGCCGAATCAAATGGCATAGACACTTTGTTCAACATGAATAATAGCTTTAATGAAATAAGAGTTCAAGTATGCTAATTCAATTCAACGATTAAGTAGAAAACTAGTTCGTAATATACAAAGATAGAATACTTGCATCTAAAGAGATAAGGTTTAGATACTCGCTTACGATATCCGTTAAATAAAGTAATGCAAGGGTTTAGGATACTTTCCTTATGCGTAGTTTACTCACGTAAAGCTAGCCAACACTTTGGAATCCTATTTATAACGTATTACATGTATAGGATTTTCATTAGTTAACACATCCGTTACACAAACTTATTACTCAATATACATATATGTTACTATCTTAGTCACATGTCATACTTATACTCATTAGATTATAAGTTATCACGAATTAAGTACATAGTTATAACATAACTGATACTATAGCAACTCATCATGCTCAAGTGGGTATGATCCTTTGACCCATTATATAAGTGAAACATTATCTTATTACTTAATCATCACATATATACACATATCAGTAGGGTGTAAACCATTTCTAGCAGTTTTGAACAACAATTTACACTAACTGACATGACCAGAACAAGTAGATTTCAACAATTTAGATTCCAGACCGGTGCAGCTGCGCCATGGCTAAGCCTAGGGCCAGCGCAGCTGCGCAGCCTTCTGGCCAAGCCAAGGCTGAGCTGTGCCTTATGATTTCTGTCCGGTCATGCAAACCAACAACACCACATAGCATATAAACATATTAAAAGATACTTTTATATTTGTACAACCTTTCCTCTTTTCAAATATATGTGATAAAGATTCTAAGTCAATACTTTCAATAACTTAAAGACATTTAAGGTCAGGAAACCACGAAGCTATCATACTTGTCATGTACACACATAAGGTGGTCGCATAACGTGTTCTAGGCATGTTCATGAATATCTTTACCACATACATATTACTAGCATTGTTATTGGTTTTGAAATCATGCTTCATTTAGTCTTTATGGCACCTAGCATGGTGTGTACACATGTGTTTGTATGACACATTAGTGAGGTTAAAAACCTTATCCAACATGTTCATAATGATCAGAATCTAGACTTCGATATAACATGTCAAGATTTAGGTTCAAAACTTATACTTTCACTAGTAAAGTTCATTTAACGCAATCCACGTGCTCATGATACCTTACGAAACATGTATACATCTATTAACATGCTTTTCATGATTTCCTAGATCATAATTGTGACGAACGAGAATTTTGTAAAGATATTGAATATTTATGTAGATAAATAAATATTTTTAATGATTTAATTATTGAATTAAATAATTAATTCATGAATTTGTGGTAGATTAATTTAATTATATGTGTAACATTAATTAAATTAATATGTAGTGATTTAATAGTTCAAAGTATTTAATTAATTGAGTTTATTTGATTAATTGAATTAATTAAATAAGCATATGTTACTTTAATTAATTTAATAATTAATTAATGAGTTAATGAATTGACATAATTAATAAATAAAAATATTAATTATGTGGCAATGTGATTTAATGTGAATTATCTTATTTTATTTAATTGATTTAAATAAAATTAATTAATCAATAAGTAAGGTGACAATTAACTATATAGTAAATTAGTTTATTAAAATAAATGGGGAAAGAAAAGAAGAGGAAGGCAAACAGGGCTTTAGGAGAAGTTTATCCGTTGTTAATACAACGGATACTTATATAATACGTATATTCGTTATTCTAAGTCATTATCAGAGAAAAGTTAGAGAAATTTGAGAGAGAAATCAGAGAGAAAAGAAGAAGGCATTGAGAGAAATTGAGAAAAGAAGACTTGAGAGATCATTGTGTTGTTATCAATTGATTATCTTCAAACTAACTAAAGGGTAATTCTTCTTTATGTTTTCAAAATTAAAGTTTTTCACATACGTATTCTAAAGTCTGTGAAAAATTGGGTTTTCCAATTGGGTTATGATATGGCTTTATCTATATGGGTATGTAATTATAACATGTTTTCTAACGTATATACATGTTTTAAAGTAATCAATTTTATATAATTTGGCCTTAATTGGTTTTTTCGAAAAGTTACAGAGTTTTCTACGATGTTGTAAAAATTTCTCTGTCAGTACTTATTTTTGGGAAATTAAAGTGTGAGGTTATTATATATGTGACCGTATATGTTAGTATTATGTGTTGGATCATGTATCCATGATTTACACTGATCACACCAAATAACTTTGTTAATAAATGGGTTTGATGAAATTACAGAGTATTGAATATGGGTGAATAACCCATATGGGTTAAATTAATGATTGAATCATATGTTTATATTTAAATTGATACATGAATATGATTATATATGTTAAAACAAAGAAAATGGAATTGAAATGAATGGATTCGGTGTAGTAACGAATCCGTAAGGAGATTTTTATGTTTTTCATTAAACTCTTGAAAGTTATGAAGAACAGTGAATTTGATGATGTTAATTCATATAATTTTATGTGTTAAAATGTTAAGAATGTGTTAGAAGTGTTATATAATGTTCCTATGAAGTTTATACTTCATGAGTAACACTACAAATCATTATATTGGTGTAAAATTGGAGAAAATGGCCAAATTCTGTGTTCGTTCGCGAACTTTAGATTCTGAGTTTCCGCAGCCGCGCGGCCGCGCCGGGTGCAAGGCTAAACGGCGCGTGGCCACGCCTGTCCGAAAATTTTGAAAAAAATTGCTAAGTGTTGGAAAATTTTGAAATGTGTTTTGAGTCTAATGAACATGAACACATGTTGTATAAATATAATAAAATATTGATATGAGTTTAATAATTTATGTTATGTAATTAATTAATAAATTAATTACATGACTTAAACTATTATTTGTAAAGGTTAAATAATGTGTTATAAACATTAAGACATTATTTTAAATTTAATTAACATGATGACATGTTATGTATGTAATGAGTTATTAATACAAGTTAATAACTTAAGATACGTGATTAATTAACAAGTTAATTAATCAACGTAAACCATTATTTGAAAACCTAATAATGAGTTTGAAGAATACTATTGTAAATCAATCATCATATCGAACTTGTGATTAATTGATATTGTGAATGTATTGATAGGTAAGAGTAATTAAAGAAATGAGTAATAATTGTAGCTTGCGCACGAGGCAAGTTTCCTAAACTCAAATCTTTATATTTGAGCAAGTTTTCTATCCCTAACTTATTATTATTGTTTGGCAAGTTTCCTAAACTCAAATCTTTATATTTGAGCAAGGTTTCTATCCCTAACTTATTATTATTGTTTGGCAAGTTTCCTAAACTAAACTCTTTAAATTAAGCAATTGCTATGCTTAATTACTATTGTTGAGCAAATTCTTACTCTTGAATATCCAAGTTTAGAATTTCATATGAGATGCCATGATTCTTTTAAAAGTATCATTTAAGTGTACAATACTTATTCGATTGTATACCTTGAGAAGTTAATATTCAATTTGAATATCATTTATTGAGTTATCCAGACCAACTTTATTTGGTGCGGATTCTGATGTCAAACTGAGATGAACAACCCTAATATAAGGAATTAATGAAGATGCTTAAAGCGTTAAGATAGTGTGCACAGTATCAGTACGAAGGGCTGATCTCCCTAAGTACGAGAAGTAAAGTCTATAGTCTTGTGACTGTTAAAGGTTGGAAAGGTTAATATACTTGACAACCTAAGACTCGGTTCAAGGTCTTAATGACCCTCAGAAGTAATTTGACTCTTGACTAATATTCTTGATTCAAAAGTTGAGAAGTAATTTGACTCTTGACTAATATTCTTGATTCAAAAGTTGAGAAGTAATTTGACTCTTGGTTAATATTCTTGATTCAAATGTTGAGCTTTCTGTTATTCAGAATTCTTTCACTCGCATGTTATTATTCTGTCATATTTTTATACTTGCGGGCATCCGTGCTCACTCTTGCATAATAACATTGCAGCTAATAATGAACGAAGTGATGTACCTTCTAGTAGCAAGGGCAAAGGAAAAGCTAACAAGTGATGAAGATTTGTGTTGTCATGAATAATGTTAAAGTTTAAGATTTATGTGTGATGATTTAAGACTTATTTATTTACGTTTCCGCAAAAGAGATTTAAGGTTAAGTATAACCTGGGATTTATGATGTATTTTTATTTCAGATGATGTAAGATGATGATTTATTTATCTAATAAATGAATTTCATTATTTATGGGTAGATAGTTGTATGATATTGGAACAGTGAACACCAAATCCTGTAGAAATTAAGATACCAGATTTGGGGGTGTCACAATAATAATATGCTTGCAAGGTCAAGATACCGTATAAGTCAGAACATTGATATCATACAGACATGTCAAAGTCTTGTATTAAAGTTCTAAGTTTGTTTTGGAAAACTATACTTTTCATCAACCATGAACACAAGCGTAATAGAATATGATCATTTTAGGTCTACGTATCTATACATGTAAGTTAGTCATGCTAGCATGCTTCATGTACGTCAATGCAAGAACTATCAAATAGCAGGAAGCAAGCAAAAAATCAAAAACTGCAGCAGGGGACCTGCCCAGCTGCGCTGCGCCGCAGTGTAATGCCAGTGCAGCTGCGCCGCGTCCGGTTCAGTTCAAGAACAGCCTGCGTCGGCAGACTTCCAGGCCAAATGCCAAATTACTTCACGAATTTGATTATAATCAACTACATTATAATTTAAATATGTATATAAGTTCACAGAACAACTAAATAAGTGCTCTACAATCCAATTGCAATCCAATTTTGCATAATCAAGAATTTAAGCAATTGTAGTAACAGAAACAGGAAATGAAAATGAAGAACAAGGAGAGGAATTATACCTCTGTTAGTTTGTGAATTGAACTTGCTGCTATACTACTACTTACAATGCTGCTATACTATCAATGTATTCTCTAAACTCAACACTTATGTAAACTCACAGCAAATGAAATTGAAGGAGAATGGGCCATATAAATAGCAAAGCCAAGACCCAGACAATGTAATTGTACAACAAATTAAACCAACGAGATTTGTGAATTGCATGGTGGTTAAAGAGTAGTAGGTAAATGGTAGTTGGATTCATCATGAATCCCATTCCCTCCATAATCATGAGCTATGCAATGCTGAGTTTGAGGAAGAAATAGGGAGTAGGCTAGCTTGAGTTGTTCACGTGTATAAGGATTGTGTTTGTCAGCATGGGCCAAGTTTCTAAGTATCCAGCATTTTGCAACATGAAGTGTATTAACACTAAGGCCATATATACATATATCATACACTTAGGCTATTACATATACATTCCTACTATATATTTAGATTATAATTATCATTATAATGTAAGTCACATGCTTAATATTTCAAAGTAGTAGATGTGATATGGCAATGTAACATACATATCATCCATGTACATTTATTAATACCGGATATAATCACATCACATTATTTCCTTTATTAAATTTTATTATTCCATTATATATATATAAATATTCATCAATTATTATTTATATTTATGATACAATATTTTAATGTATACTTACATACATATTGTCACATAGGCTATTAATCAAGTAGCTCATATAGTTTAATAAGCCTTACCATATAATAGTGTCATATTACATTTCACATAATACATAGTTAGCTAATGTATGTTACACATTTAATTCGCATGCTTGCACATAACAATGAATATAATCTTATTATATTAATAACTTACTTATTTATTTTATTATTCATAATATCAAATAAATAAATTATTCATTTCATTGATTAATTAATAATAATATTAATTAATCCATTCCTCACTGATTATTAATTTCCATAATAATCGATTAACACTTATATGATTAAATATCACATTAAATGAATATAAATCTTATTATAATATAAACACATTGCTTATTATTATTATTATATTTCTTGCAATAATAATAGTCACATATTATTAATTAATCACCATTAATATTCTATAACAACTATTCTATGATGACAATTAATTAATATTCTACGATTAACAATTAATATAGATTAATTTTTCGCTTAAATTAATATAATCATTCTTATATTACGTCACTGTGCCACACAAGGCTATCAATGTGTTTATCGCAAACTCCATCAATTTCTCAATTATTATAATTATTCAATTTTATATATAATTGAATTAATTATAATCATAACAAAAAATCATTTATATTTCAAATAAATTCTCATATCCATTAATATATTTATTTAATAATATTAAGAAATTCTCGGGTATTACATCGGCATTATTTACGAATACGGTACTATTCACGAGTACTATTCACGAAGTATAATTTTTCTTGTGAAATTTCTACCTTTTCTTGTCGGGGTTACTATTCACATATACAGTACTATTCACGTATACGGCACTATTCACGAATACGGTACTATTCACAGAAAAAATTAAAATTTCTTTTCTTTGTCCAAGTTGTATGTTATGGTTCCTATCTTTGATTAGATCCATGTTTTGAACTTTATTCTTGAATTTTGCTCCACAAATGATTATTATGAAGTATTTTTAAACTTGGATAGACTGATTTATGAATCCCTAATTTTTGTCCTTTATCTCGCTAGATTCGTTCTTTAAAATATTTTTCATCATCTTCAGTCTTAAATGGTGATATAAAAGAATATCTTTGGCCTATAGTGCAAAGATGAATGGTTACTTGATGAATATCTTTGGCCCGTAGTGCAAAGATGAATGATTATTTGATGAATATCTTTGGCCTGTAGTGCAAAGATGAATGATTACCTGATGAATATCTTTGGCCCGTAGTGCAAAGATGGACAGGTGTTGAGATGAACATGACCACTGGTGATACAAATGAATATCTTTGGCCCGTAGTGCACAGATGAATATTGATTTGAGATATATATTGATTGATGGGGATAAAATATTGATGATGGACTTTTAAATCATAGAAGATAGTAGACATCATTTTCTACTTAATTCTTATGATAAATTGTTATTTCCGCTGCAGTTGTTGATCTAAAACTTGTTGTCCATCATATTCTATTTGATTTGTTGAACACTAACAATTAATTTATTTTTCATTATCTTAGTCATAATATTCCTTGCTGGGCTAGTTGAGCTCATCCTTTTATTCTATTGTCCTCTTCAGGAAATTAGAATGTGGCAGGGACTAGTCGGGGGATAGAGTGATGGTCTGAGTTAGAGCAATAGAAGTCGTCACTATTTTTATAAAATAGTGTGATAATAATATTAACTATTGAGGACTGAATTTGAGCGTTCATATTTCGTATTATATACGATATGTATTGAAGCTCACAACTTGTATGGTCGTACTGCTCATGACCTTTTGATATAAAAGATTGTGTTTGAATTCTGTACCATTTCTTGGTGACCCAGAATGTGTTGGGTGGATTGGATCTATTCTGGGGGCGTCACAGTTGGTATCAAAGCTTAGTTATATGATCTTTGGCGGAGATCTGGGAATAGAACTAGGAGGGGAGAGACGAGTAAATCCTTCACTAGTGTGTCCTACCTAAGCTTATTTGGTATTTAATTGGTCAGTCAGAGCATAGGTTAATATGTGATATGTTAATTTGTTTAACTAACCCTTGTTTTATGTCAGTATTTGAGAATGACATCTGAAAATCTAAGCAATAGAGCATTTGAGACCATTGAGGCACCGCTACTCGTAGTCTTACTTTTAGCGATAGTTATCTATGTAGTGATTGAAGAATTAATAGTTACACCCGAGCTAGCCGCAGAAGTAGCAGCTGAGAGTGAGGAAGAAGAGGAACCTGAGGAAGATTTATTATGAGAATTTTATGATCGAAATGTAGAACTGCAAAATCGTATTCATGTGTTAGAAGAGCAGGGTGAAGAACGGCAAGCGACCGTAGAACAAAAGGATACAGCAATTCAAGATTTTGCTACTCTATATGCGAGGCTTGAACAGAAGCTCTCTCTGGCAGAGCATATGATATTAGAGCTGGAAGCTGAGAATGCAATTGTCAAACTTCTGATGAAAGAAGAAACAACTGAACGAATGAGAATGGAGGATGCATGGGTAAAAGCAGCACGACGCGTTGATATTTTAGAAAGAGACGACCGATCCAAGAATGCCAAAATAGACGATATGGATTTCACTTTTTGGACAGCAATTAGGAGAATCCAACATCGAGTTTGGAATTACCCTGTGCAGAGCGGTCAACCCCAATTCGACATGGATCGAAGAGTAATAATTCAAATCATGGATCAGGAGTGCAACGAAGTAGTTGAGGGTGGAATGTGCGTTATGGCAAAACCAAGTCCAGCTGGGATGGTGACTCTAAAGGCTGTCCCTGACAAGTCAAAGTCGGTGGTTCCTGGAAGAGCGTTTTTCGTGACTGCCCAAAATTTGAGGAACCCAACGAGGTCATCATGGGTTAGTTAATCATAAATTATTGTGAAGTGTATACCTTATTAGATACCGGTTCAACCTATTCTGTTATTTCACCTACTTGTGCTCAACGTTTGAACTTGACTTTTGAGAAATTATACTTTGACTTATCTGTTGAAACTCCATTGATGGAAACCTTCGTTACATCCACAGTTTACAAATCTTGTTTGATTCAAATTGGTACCCTCACCCTACCTGTGGATCTTATATCTTTGAAAATACTTGCATTTGATGTGATTTTTTTGAATAGACTAGTTAACAACTCATCATGCCAAAATTTATTATTTTCGTAAGGTTATTATTTTCATATTCCTAAACAACCTGTTGTACGAATTAAAATCAATCAATGTCATTTCAAGTCATAAAGCTATTCGTTTATTAAAAAACGGATGTCAAGCTTTCTTAGCCCATGTCACTGATTGAAATTAGAATACGTCAGATTTGAATGATATTTCAGTTGTCAATGAGTTTTCTGATGTATTTCTCGAAGAACTTCCAGGTCTACCCCCAGAATGTGAAGTTGAATTCTTTATTGACCTTGAACCCTG
Source organism: Panax stipuleanatus (assembly GCA_020205555.1). Lineage (NCBI taxonomy): Eukaryota > Viridiplantae > Streptophyta > Magnoliopsida > Apiales > Araliaceae > Panax > Panax stipuleanatus. The sequence goes on along the minus strand of CM035115.1, from coordinate 137,390,798 downwards.
TACAAAACTCATTTCTAAAACCCCATATCGAATGGCTCATATTGAACTTCAGGAGTTAGAGGTCCAACTACAGGAGTTGTTAGATATTGGTTTTATTTGTCCTAGTACGTCTCCTTGGGGTGCTCCTGTTTTATTCGTAAAGAAGAAAGACGGTAGTATGCGACTTTGTCTTGACTATCGGGAGTTGAACGATGTCACCATCAAGAATAGGTATCCGTTACCTCACATTGATGAACTGTTCGACCAGTTGCAAGGTGCGCATATCTTTTCAAAGATCGATCTTCGTTCTGGATATCATTAGTTAAATATTAGAACTGATGACATTCCAAAGACTACCTTTAGAACTCGATACGCGCATTACGAATTTCTAGTTATATCTTTCGGATTGACCAATATCTATGCTGCGTTCATGGACATGATGAACCAAATATTTAAGAAATATTTGGATTATTTCGTGGTTATCATTAGTGATGACATCCTAATATACTCCAAAAGCCTCAAATATTTATTTACTTAGAACGAACTCATCATGCGACAACGACGTTGGGTTGGAGCTGTTTAAAGATTACGATTATACCATTCAATACCATCTTGGAAAAGCAAACGTGGTAGCTGACGTGTTGAGTAGAAGATCGTATGCGGGTATAAGTGCGATATTGTCAGCACGATGACCATTTTGTATGACGTACAAAAGATGGAAATATAGTTCAAGACTCCGAAGACCTACGTGATGATGTCAAATATACGCGTAAAACCAGTTTTAATAGATAGAGTTAAAGCTGCTCAATCTACAAACCCGAAGCTGATGAAGATGAAGCAGAAAGTGCAAGAAGGTGCTATTCCAGAAGCAAGAATCGATGAAGAAGGAATACTTCAAGTCAAATTTAGACTTTGTGTTCCTAACGACTCTGATTTGAAGTATAAAATCATGATGGAGGCACATAACACACCGTTTGCAATCCATCTTGGAAGTATCAAAATTTATCGTGATCTTCGACATACATTTTGGTGGAGCAATATGAAGAGAGAAATCGCGAAGTTTATCTCGAGGTGTTTAATGTGTCAACGTGTCAAGGCGAGCCATCAAGAGCCATAAGGTGTGAAGAGCCCCGAGCCTCTCGCTGGTGACTTTTTATGTGGGATGCACCGAAGCCAGACTCCCAGTAGGGGACGCCTTTTTTGTGCGATGGCAAACTGATAGGTACCATTGTGAGGTATTATGGTTGAAGCACCATGAGAGTCACAGTTGGAATCAAAGAAATGACCTGGGAGTTAAAATCAAAAATAAATATGAGGTATCCTCACCTTTTCGAAATACTAGGTATTCACGTCAATTTTGAGGACAAAATTTCATAAGGAAGGGAGGTTGTAAGACTCTAACTTTTTATGAATACTATTTAATTTCCTCTATATATTATTTTGGAATAGTAAGGGGTTGATTTGAATGATGTGGTAAGTTAGGGGTAATACTTGCAAATATTTCAAAATAAGTAAGGGGTTATAAACTATCTTTGTTGTCGGGAAATATTCGTTTGGTCGTGGAATATTCTTGTTATCGGGGAATATTCGTATGATAGCGCAGCCATTTGTGGGCCCTATAAAGGAAAACTGTCGGATGAAGAAAACGATACGAATGTGTTTTCTAATAATAGCGGTATATCGGTTACCGTTAGAACTGTTGAAATACCCGGTGGTTAAAATAAAGTAATACGCGTTGTTGCACAGTAGCACACGGTATTGCATAGTATTTTATATTATTGCTAATTCAATAATTGTCACTGCACAATATTTTACATTATCAAATCAATAATTCATATTATTTGAATAATATTATTAGACAGCATTATTGGCAATGTCTAGGAAGTTCTGTCTAGGAAAGGGGTTAGTTAATCTAATTGCGTGCCAGTAAGGTGAAATCCTTATCGAAAAACCCCCTCTTTCCTGGGAACGACCTGGTTATCATTATTGTGATTCTGTAATATTATTTGTGAATAATTAATTACTGATAAAAATGATAAGAAAATATTTATTTAATGGAGGAATTTTTAAAGAGACAATTATTGAGAGTTAATATTTTATCTTCTTTGATAAAATAATTCATTCAAATATATTATTATAATATTACATTATAAATGTATGATGTAATAATATAATAATGGTGATATTTTTATAATAAATGCACGATATATGAATAAAATGAGGTGGAAGAGAGAAAATAGAATTGGATTTTTTTTTATAATTGTAAATATTTTAATATATATATACATATATATATATATATGTGTGTGTGTGTGTGTGTGTGTGCGTATGTGTGTGCGTGTGTGGAAGAAGTGGTGGGGGTGAGAGGAAAAAAAGGGGGAGAGAGAGTTAGTGGGAATTGATAGGGGGAAAGGAAAGCAAGAAAGAAAAGAAAAGAGATGAAGGAAAGAGGAAAGAAAGAGCGAGAGAAAAAAGAGGGAAAAGAAAAAATCATTTGTATGTAAATTTGGGTCATTTTCGTTCGAAATTTGAAAAAACTTTCTTCTACAAAGTTGTAGAGAATTAAATTTCATACGGAATGGACATAAGATTCGTATTTTTCTGCTAAAAGGGCTATTTATTATGAATTATTGAAGTTCCGAAATATTGGATCTGAATTGATTTTTGGGGTTATAAATATATTTTTTTAAAAAAAACATTTTTAATGGGTGGGACCCACTTGTGTGGGCTGATGAATTGGTCAGGAGGTGGGCGTGATTTTTTTTTAATAATAATATTTTGTTAAATTTTCTGCTTTGGCGTCCTAAGTATTTTACTATAAATAGGGTGCTTAGGTTATAATTGAAAATCACACCAGAATCAGAAGTTTTTTCTCTATATAATATTGAACATATTTTGTGAGTATTTAGATACTTTGAGAGTTGATAAGCAGTGCAAGTTTTCTTCAGCATTATATCCTATATTCCAGTCAAAAGTACTTGTCGTTTGAGGTAAGGGATGCTATTTTTCAAATAAATGATGTTATTTTCTTCAATATCATTTCACCAAAATATTGGTATGAATTTTATTATGAAATTTTTACCTTTTCATGTCGGAGTTACTATTCACGTATACGACACTATTCATGAATACGGTACTATTCACAAAGTATGATTTTTCTTATGAAATTTTACCTTTTCATGTCGGGGTTACTATTTATATATACGACACTATTCACGTATATGTCACTATTCACGAATATGGTACTATTCAGAAAAAAAATAAATTTTCTTTTTTTTGTCCAAGTTGTCTATTATGGTTCCTATCTTTGATTGGATCCATGTTTCGAACTTCATTCTTGAATTTTGCTCCACAAATAATTATTATGAAGTATTTTTGAACTTGGATAGACTGATTTACGAATCCCTAATTTTTGCCATTTATCTTGCTAGATTCGTTATTTAAAATATTTTTCATCATCTTCAGTCTTAAATGGTGATACCAAAGAATATCTTTGGCTTGTAATGCAAAGATGAATGGTTACTTGATGAATATCTTTGGCCTATAGTACAAAGTTGAATGATTATTTGATGAATATCTTTGGCATGTAGTGCAAAGATGAATGATTACCTGATGAATATCTTTGGCCCGTAGTGTAAAGATGGACAGGTGTTGAGATGAACATGGCCACTGGTGATACAAATGAATATCTTTGGCCCGTAGTGCAAAGATGAATATTTGATTTGAGATATATATTGATTGACAGGGATAAAATATTGATGATGGACTTTTAAATCATAGAAGATAGTAGACATCATTTTCTACTTAATTCTTCTGGTAAATTGTTATTTCCGCTGCAGTTGTTGATCGAAAACTTGTTGTCCATCATATTCTATCTGATTTGTTGAAGGCTAACGATAATTTATTTTTTATTATCTTAGGCATAATATTCCTTACTAGGCTAATTAAGCTCATCCTTTTCTTCTACCGTCCTCTTCAGGAAATGAGAATGTGGCAGGGACTAGTCAGGAGATAGAGTGATGGTCCGAGTTAAAGCAATAGCAGTCCTCACTATTTTTGTAAAATAGTGTGATAATAATTGTAACTGTTGAGGACTGAATTTGAGCGTTCATATTTTGTATTATATATGATATATATTGAAGCTCACAACTTGTATGGTCGTACTGCTCACGTCCTTTTGATATAAAAGATTGTATTTGAATTCTGTACCATTTCTTGGCGACCCAGAATGGGTTGGGTGGATCGGTGGATCGGACCTATTCTGGGGGCGTCACATTATTAACAGGTTTCACAGATTATAACCCAAATTTCTTAATCATTTCTTTGCAATATTTAGATTGAGAAATATGAATACCCGTTTCTCCTTGCTTGATTTACAATGCTAGGAAGAAATTTAATTCTCACATCATACTCATTTCAAATTATTTACTCATGTTTTCAAAGAAGTCATTACACATAGTAATGTTAGTAGAACCAAAAATAATGTCATCAACATAGATTTGTAAAATAAAGATATCATCATTTTTATATTTAGTAAATAAAGTAGTATCGACGGTACCTCTTTTAAAACCTTTTTCTAGCAATAATTTACTTAACCATTCATACCACGCTATGGGGGCTTCTTTTAAACCATATAAAGCTTTATGTAGTTTATACACATAATTAGGATAATCAGCATCTTCAAATGCAGGAGGTTGTTTAACATAAACTTCCTCCTCAATAACACCATTTAAAAAAGCATATTTGACATTCATTTGAAATAGTTTAAAATCTTTATGACATGCAAAAGCTAATAACATATGTATGGACTCAATTCTAGCGAAAGGAACATATGTTTCATCATAGTCAATACCTTCAAGTTGATTGTACCCTTGAGCAACTAATCTTGCCTTGTTACGTTTAAACGTTCCACTTTCATCTAATTTGTTACGAAAAATCCATCGAGTTCCAATAATGGAAGTTTCCTCGAGTTTGGAACTAATTCCCAAACTTTATTTCTTGCAAACTGTTCAAGTTCATCCTGCATAGTTATAATCCAATCTTCATCAAGCAATGCATCTTTTATGTTTTTAGGCTAAATTTGGGATAAGAAGGATAAATTTTCGGCTAGGTTTTGTGCTTGTGATCTTATAAGAATTCTTTTATCGATATCACCAATTACATTTTCTATCGGATAATTTTTAATGACATGTGATTCTTTGGGTAAATCATTTAACTGAGGATTAAGATTTTCAAGAGGATTAATATTGATAGTTGGAGATGTATTATCTAGTTTTAGTTCTTCCATATTAGTGAGAATGTCTTCAATGACAACATCCTTATTTACCAGCTCTTTATATTTTGGAGGGGGTTTAGACTCATGAAAGGTTTTATTCATTGATTCCTCAACAACTAGAGTTCTTTTATTAAAAACTCTATAAGCTTTACTATTAAGTGAATATCCCAAAAATATTCCTTCATTAGATTTGGGATCGAATTTCACCAAGTATTATTTAGTATTTAGAATAAATCATGTACTTCCAAAAACACGAAAGTAATTTATTTATGGAGTTCTTTTATAATAAAGCTTATAGAGAGTTTTGAGCAACATTGGTCTTAGCAAGACTTGATCTAAAATATAACAGGATGTTGCAACGGCTTTAGCCCAAAAGTATTTAGGAAGTCGATATTTATTTAGCATAGTATTGGCCATTTCTTGTAAAGTATAATTTTTCCTTTCAACCACACCGTTTGATTCTGGTGTGTAAGGAGCAAAAAAGTTATGGTTATTCCGTGCTCATCACAGAATATTATGAAATCAAAATTATCAAATTCTCTTCCATGATCGGACCGAATATAAACAATAGAGCTTCCTTGTTGATTTTGAATTTTCTTGCATAATGTAGAGAAGGAGTTTATCGCTTTATTTTTGAATTTAAAAAAATCAACCCATGTGAATTATGAATAGTCATCAACTAGGACTAGAATATAAATAGCACCACCCATGTTATGTTTAGGGATAGGACCTACCAAATTTATATGAAGGAGTTCTAATGGTCGAGAGGTTGACACTGTGAGTTTAGGTTTATGAGATGCATGTATTTGCTTTTCTAATTCACATACTTCATAGATATGGTCTTTTAGACATTTTAGTTTTGGAAGACCACATACATGTTCCTTAGAAGATATGTTATTTATCAGTTTCATGTTAATGTGTCCTATCCTACGATGCCAAAGCCATGAATCATCATTTGTAGATACAAGACACACATTGTTCAGATGAAAGCATGTATCTAAGTCACACGTATACACATGTTGACTTCTAGAACATAATAAAATTAATTTGCCAGATTGATCATATATAAAATAGTTATGAGGACTAAAAGATATTTTAAAACCACTATCACATAATTGGCTAATAGATAGAAGATTGTACCCGAGTCCTGTAACTAGTTGAACGTTAGAGATTGTTATGTGTTTATTACCAATACTTTTAATTCCAATAACTTTACCTTTATTGCTATCTCCAAAGGTTACCTCGCCACAGTCTGTAGCTTGTAGATTGCTCAATTTTATTTTGTCTCATGTCATGTGTCTTGTGATAGTAGTGTGCATACAAGCCAATCATGTATAATGATAAAGCACATACTTTGTAAACAATCTTATTTATTTATTAATAAAATATTTATTTATTAAAGGCATTTAATTATCTACATGGTGCTGTTTTTATAATATGTAAATAACCCATAGTTTTAAGCAATGTTTTTAGAATCATGATGTTGATCATGCTAATGAGATCTAAATTCTTAGAAAGCTTTAAAACTAAAATAGTTCCCAATCGTGGGATTACTAAAAATGGGATTAGTAAATCCGGATAGATTGGTACATATGTTGCTTGCTCATTGGATGAGGATGACTGATCTCATGGTCATTTGTGTGGAGACACTAAAGCAAGTATGTAGGTGCTTATTGGAGAAAAAGTTCACTGAACGTGACTCGCTATGGAATACCTAATGGAGTTTTACTCGCCTGTCAATAGGAATTCCTAATGTGATAGTAGTACATGTGATCCTTGGACTTGAGATCATCATAGTATCTTGTATGTAACAAATTATACTTTGACTAATTCCTTAAGGCCTTTTAAGGCATATATAGGGTATCCTTGGGTGTAATGAGTTACATATGGAGATAATGAATGATCGATAAAGAATCTACCACCTCTAGTAAAAGAGGAGATATGTCATATGTGATTCGTTAAATGACAACCCAGGAATCCTTGGCCAAGGTAGAATGAAATTAGAAAGAGGTTTCTAATTTGCATTATTTGGAGTTGTGCATTTTCTTATCGAAATACATATGATTAAATAAATTAAGACTTGACAGTAAATCCATGTCTTATATTTAATTGGGACATTGTATGGTGGAAGGATTGAATTGTACGGTAACTATTAACTCACAGGTTCTTTTATGATTAATGTTGAAATCTATATTATCTGGAAAGTCGTTGATCGCTAGGGAGGCTTATCCCTATTGTAGAATAAATGTTATTTATTTAAATAGATTATTAGTTTAATTTGTTTATTTAAATAAGATTAGAATTGTTCTAATTGATTTATTCACAACCGGTTTAATATGGAGAACCTAAATGGTCACACCATAAAAGGAAGAAGAATTATTTAAGAAGAAAATGGCATGATAGTAATAATGCATTAAGTAAAATTAATTTAATCTATGATGATAGAATAAATTAAATAGCTTAATGTTTATTATTTAATATTTTAGAAATATTAAATATAAATTAATAAGAGGAGTCTTATTAATATTATTATTATTATTATTATTATTATTTTAATTCTAAAGGAGTTTAGGAATTAATATAATATCAGTACTCTATCTCAATCCTAATAAAGATTAGGATATAAATTAATTAAATAAAACCCTATTCTAATTGGATTAGGAGGGTTAACCTAATATCTGTATAAGAGAGTCTTATATTAGAAATAAAGAGTGTGTGAAATTTTCCAAGAGTTGGGAGTACACATATTCTATAGAGATAGAAACAAGGGTTAAACCAATAACCCATCTTCTTGAGTTCTTCATCTTCCTTGGTGGATCACCGTTAGAGGCCAAACATTTGGGTGGCTGACATTATTCAAGGGAAGGAGCCACTATCAGAGGAATCAAATGAATCAAAGGAGTAGAACTTGTACCTGAGGAAGCTTAGATCTTCAAAGGTATAATTCCATGTTCTCTATTTTCTGTTATTGATAACAAGCACAAAGCATGATCATGGTTATGGGTTTGTATAAATTTTGAAAACCTAGTTTTTACGCTTCCGCCCTTTTTATGTGATTTGATTGCATGATTGCGTTACATACAAACCCAACAGTGGTATCAGAGCCTAACTTTGTGCTAATTATCAATTTTATAATTCCATGTATGAATTGATTTGAGAATTGGATCGTTTTTCTGGACAAAAATCGTTTTCTGCAAGTTTCTGCGGCGAACGGCGCAGCTGCGCAGCTACCCAGTTCATTACTGGCGCAGCTGCGCCGGTCTGCAAAAACTGCTGCTTCCGTCTACCTGCGCAGCTGCGCAGCTACCCAGTTCATTACTGCGCAGCTGCGCCGGTACCTGGACAAACCCTAAAAATTGATTTTAATTAATTAAGTAAACTGTTTATTTAATTGATAAAGTTTTAAAATAAAGAAGTTTATTTTATCTGAAATATGATTTCAGAATGCTAAAATTAAAGGAGTTTAATTTGGATTTATTTTTGATTAAAATAAAAGAGTTTATTTTGTTTCAAAAATAAAATTTAGCAAAACTTTTGTCCATTAAATAACATCGATCCATATATGGAATAGCATTGTTATTCATGAGATGAATGGATATTTATTGATGCATATCTTGATGTGTATGATAATAAATGGGGTTGATTATGGACTATGACCAATGTGATTGGATTTTATTTTGGTTGAATGCTTGAATGAATGGGTTTTATAAAATGGGGTCTGCGTACCTCGTCTTCTCTTGTTTTATTCTCGATGTAAATTCTATCTCCTTTCTATGTACTTCCCCTTGACTGCTGATCAAGGTTTCTATTTAATTTTAAATAGTTAATGTAATAGAGATAGTTAGAATTATTTTGAAGAAATTGGAGACCAAGGAGCGAGGAGCGCGTGAAGACCCGTTTGTATGGAGCCCGGGTTTAAATGTAATAGTTACATTTAAAATTTAAATTCTTGCACTCCTAGGTTTGACCTTTTGGTTCACTTGGTGGCTCTAGTGAACCAAACTAGAATAAAAGTCCATAATCAATCCTAGTAGAATATAGTATTCTATATTGCATGCTAAATATTATATATATTATATTTTATACAAACATGCTACGCATGTTTAATAAAATGACGCGTATTTTATATATATATGTGCATGCGCGCTTAAAAAGATGAGACAAATAATAACAAACCCCTCAAAGAAATAATATTAAGTCTGAAGCGTTCAAATGATATTTGGAATATCGAACGTCGCCTTCTAGCATGATTAGTTAATAGAGTATTAAATATTTAATATGAGTTTGTTGTGCTATCCACAAGGCGAGTATTGAATATTTAAGATGTTAATTAATCACATTTGATGCTTATCAAGAAAATTGAACGATCTAGTCTTGTTGTGCTATCCACAAGGACGAAAATTTTTCTTTTTTGAATTTATGGAAGTGCTAGGCTGGACTTAACTTAAATCATTTTAGTTCGGATGTGCACATACATGACCATTATGATTTAAGAGGCAAAATAAAAGGATTTACATGGTGATGTAATTGACAAGAGTTGTCTACCTATTTATTTGTATATCGCTTGTTGTGCTATCCACAAGGTTATATACATTTGAAATGGGATCCTTAATCTCACTAGCAAATCTTTAATTAGATGTTGCCGAACTATATGAGTGAGGGTAATATAGTTTGATGAAAATAGTGGGAGATACCAATTTAAAATAAAGACCTAAATTTATTTTGGTATGCAAAGTTAATAAAATGAATGTTTGCTAAAATGTTGTCTTTTCACATGCAGAATTTTAAAAATGTCAAAATCACTAATCTCACTACGAAGCATACTTGATGCAAATAAGCTTACCGGCCCGAATTATGAGGACTGGCTAAGAAATCTGAGAATTGTTCTCACTGCTGAAAAGATTTCTTATGTCCTAAATTCCACTATCCCTGAATCTGTTTCAGAAACAGCCTCTGAGGAAGAGATTGCCACTTTCAATAAGTGGCAAGATGATGCATCTGTGGCTCAATGCATCATGCTCGCATCCATGAATAACGAGCTTCAGCGTCAGCACGAAAAAATGGATGCTCCTGCTATGCTGCTTCACCTCAAGGAGTTGTATGGTGAACAGAGTAGGACTGCTAGATATGAGATATCTAAGGAGCTCTTCCGATCTCGGATGACCGAGGGCACTACCGTCGAGACTCATGTTCTGAAGGTAATCAATTTGATTGAACGCCTTGGACAGCTTGGGTTCGTCATGGATGGGGAGTTGAGTCAAGACTTGGTCTTGCAGTCACTCCTTGAGACCTTCTCGCAGTTTGTGGTTAATTTTCACATGAATAAGCTAGATGTCAGCTTACCTGAAGGTCACTTCTCATCCAAGAAGAACCATGTCTTGATGGTGGATTCTTCCAATAAAAGGAAGAGGCCCAAGGTGTCTTCTGAAAAGAAGAAATCTAAGAAGGCTAAGGGAAAAGGGAAAGAAAAGGAGCAAAAGAAACCTGAACTAGCTAAAGGAATGTGCTTTCATTGCAATGAGCCGGGACATTGGAAGAGGAACTGCAAGAAGTTTCTAGCAGAGAAGAAGCTTGGAGAAGCTTCGACTTCCAATCAAGGTTTGTTTATGATTGAAATTAATTTTTCTGAAAGTCATAATTCTACTTGGGTATTGGATACCTGCTGTGGTTCTCACATATGTAATACTGTGCAGGGATTGGTCAGAAGTAGAAAGCTGAACAAAGATGAGGTGATCCTACGAGTGGGAAATGGAGCAAAAGTTGCTGCATTAGCTGTAGGAACTTATTGTTTAGCAATGCCTTCGGGCAAATTCATTTATCTTAATAATTGTTATTATGTTCCGAATATTATTAAAAACATTATTTCAATTTCTGTATTGGATATGGAAGGTTTTGACGTTATTATAAAGAACAATGGTTGTTCTATTTATAAAGACGATGTTTTATATGGTATTGGAAATTTGCGAAATGGACTTTATACACTTGACTTGCAATAAAATATATTTCAAATTGAACAAATTAAGAAAAGGAAAAGAGATGATATTAATTATACCTATATGTGGCACTGTAGACTCGGTCATATCAATGAAACAAGATTATCCAAGTTGCATAAAGATGGGCTCCTCAAGCTATCTGATTATGAATCATATCCAACTTGTGAATCTTGTCTCATGGATAAAATGACTAAATCTCCTTTTAGTGGAAAAGGAGAAAGAGTTACAGAGTTGTTGGCATTGATTCACACAGACGTTTGTGGACCTATGACAACAAGTGCACGGGGTGGGTATTCTTATTTTATTACTTTCACTGATGATCACTCAAGATTTGGATATGTGTATTTAATGAAATACAAATCAAAATCATTTGAAAAGTTCAAAGAGTTCAGAAGTGAAGTAGAGAAACAAACGGGCAAGAGTATTAAGATACTTCGATCAGATCGAGGTGGAGAATACTTAAGCAGTGAGTTTCTCAATTGTCTCAGAGAAAATGGTATAATCTCACAATGGACTCCTCCAGGTACACCACAGTTAAATGGAGTATCTGAAAGGAGAAATCGAACACTGTTGGACATGGTTCGATCCATGATGAGTTTTACCGACCTTCCAATTTCCTTCTGGGGATATGCCCTAGAAACGGCTGCATACCTACTTAACAAGGTACCTACCAAATCCGCCCCAAAGACTCCATATGAGATGTGGAAAGGGAGGAAACCAAATCTTAAGCATGTTAAGACTTGGGGTTGTCCAGCTTATGTCAAAAAGTTTGAAAATGATAAGCTACAGACTAAATCCGATAAGTGTAGATTTGTGGGATACCCTAAAGAAACCGTAGGGTATTATTTCTATCATCCAACTGATCAAAAGGTGTTTGTTGCGAAACATGCTACCTTCTTGGAGAAAGAGTTTATCCATGAAGGGGTCAGTGGGAGTAAGATATATCTTGAAGAAGTTCAAGAACCACAAGTTACCACGGACCAAAGTCAGGTACCTAACCAAGTAGAAGAACCTACTGTACCACACCATGTTCGTAAATCTGGAAGAGTACCGAAGATACCTGAGAGGTATGGATTCGTTATAGAGGATGACGATGAGGTACACATCATGAATGATGATGATCCATTGAATTACGAACAGGTTATGAGTAATAAAGACTCAGGGAAATGGCTTGAAGCCATGAAATCTGAAATGGACTCCATGTATGAAAATAAAGTATGGTCTTTGGTTTCACCACCTGAAGGTATTAAACCTATTGGGTGTAAATGGGTTTTTAAGAAAAAGACTGGAGCAGACGGAAAGGTAGAGACCTATAAGGCCCGACTGGTTGAAAAAGGTTTCAAACAAAGACAAGGAGTTGACTATGATGAAACCTTCTCACCAGTAGCCATGCTCAAGTCCATTCGGATTTTGCTTGCGATTGCAGCTTACAACGACTATGAGATATGGCAGATGGACGTGAAAACGGCCTTCCTCAATGGGAAACTTGAGGAGGATGTGTATATGACACAGCCAGAGGGATTTATTTCAAAAGTTGGAACAAATCAAGTCTGTAAGCTACAACGATCCATTTATGGGTTGAAGCAAGCTTCTCGTAGATGGAACATTTGTTTTGATGAGACAATCAAAGAGTTTGATTTTATCAAAAACGAGGATGAACCATGTGTATACAAGAAGGTTAGTGGGAGCGCAGTATCATTCCTTGTATTATATGTTGATGATATATTACTAATAGGGAATGACATTCCTATGTTACAATCCATTAAAATCTGGTTATCTAAAAACTTCTCCATGAAGGACTTGGGTGAAGCATCCTATATTTTGGGGATAAAGATCTATAGAGATAGATCTAAAAGGATGCTCGGCTTATCCCAAGGAACGTACATTGATACGATGCTAAAGAGGTTTAGCATGGAAGATTCCAAAAGAGGTCTCATGCCGATGAGCCATGGAATAAATCTCTCCAAGAAACAGGCCCCAAAGACACCTTAGGAGAGAGACCGTATGAGTAAGATCCCTTATGCTTCTGCAATAGGATCTATCATGTACGGTATGATATGTACTAGACCGGATGTTGCTCACGCACTTAGTGTAACAAGCAGATACCAGTCGAATCCAGGAGAAGAGCACTGGAAGGTAGTGAAAAATATCCTAAAGTACTTGAGAAGGACTAAAGATATTTTTCTTGTCTACGGTGGGTCTGAATTAAAACTCGAGGGATTCACGGACTCAAGTTTTCAAACAGACCAAGATGACAGTAAATCTATTTCAGGGTATGTGTTTACCTTGAACTGAGGTGCAGTGAGTTGGAAGAGTTCCAAGCAGCAAACGGTTGCTGATTCTGGCATCTTTGAGCCTCTTGCACCAAAAAGTAGACAACCAGTCTAAGAAGATCGACATGCAGACCAGAAGGATCGACACAGTTACACTGAGGCAGGATCTTTTCACTCAGTATCACTCCGAGTTTGCCACCACAGTGGCAAATATCTATTCACAGTTCAGCGGTGATAACCCAGAGATAGTGTCGTACCAGTTTCCCCATATGCCTCTATTCCCTCCATATCCTCCACCATCACCAGAAGACGAACCTGAGGCCGAAGGCGGAGGCGAGGGCGAAGGCCATGGCGGTGGTGACGAGTGATTGTGCCCCAAGGCAGGCCCTCACATACTGATTTCTGCATTACTTGCCAATGAGGGCATTGCCCGATTCAAGTCTGGGGGAGTCTTTTAGTTTTTATTATTGATAGTAGTGTGCATACAAGCCAATCATGTATTATGATAAAGCACATACTTTGTAAACAATCTTATTTATTTATTAATAAAATATTTATTTATTAAAGGCATTTAATTATCTACATGGTGCTGTTTTTATAATATGTAAATAACCCATAGTTTTAAGCAATGCTTTTAGAATCCTGATGTTGATCATGCTAATGAGATCTAAATTCTTAGAAAGCTTTAAAACTAAAATAGTTCCCAATCGTGGGATTACTAAAAAGGGGATTAGTAAATCCGGATAGATTGGTACATATGTTGCTTGCTCATTGGATGAGGATGACTGATCTCATGGTCATTTGTGTGGAGACACTAAAGCAAGTATGTAGGTGCTTATTGGAGAATAAGTTCACTGAACGAGACTCGCTATGGAATACCTAATGGAGTTTTACTCGCCTGTCAATAGGAATTCCTAATGTGATAGTAGTACATGTGATCCTTGGACTTGAGATCATCATAGTGTCTTGTATGTAACAAATTATACTTTGACTAATTCCTTAAGGCCTTTTAAGGCATATATAGGGTATCCTTGGGTGTAATGAGTTACATATGGAGATAATGAATGATCAATAAAGAATCTACCACCTCTAGTAAAAGAGGAGATATGTCCTATGTGATTCGTTAAATGACAACCCAGGAATCCTTGGCCAAGGTAGAATGAAATTAGAAAGATGTTTCTAATTTGCATTATTTGGAGTTGTGCATTTTCTAATCGAAATACATATGATTAAATAAATTAAGACTTGACAGTAAATCCATGTCTTATATTTAATTGGGACATTGTATGGTGGAAGGATTGAATTGTACGGTAACTATTAACTCATAGGTTCTTTTATGATTAATGTTGAAATCTATATTATCTGGAAAGTCGTTGATCGCTAGGGAGGCTTATCCCTATTGTAGAATAAATGTTATTTATTTAAATAGATTATTAGTTTAATTTGTTTATTTAAATAAGATTAGAATTGTTCTAATTGATTTATTCACAACCGGTTTAATATGGAGAACCTAAAGGGTCACACCATAAAAGGAAGAAGAATTATTTAAGAAGAAAATGGCATGATAGTAATAATGCATTAAGTAAAATTAATTTAATCTATGATGATAGAACAAATTAAATAGCTTAATGTTTATTATTTAATATTTTAGAAATATTAAATATAAATTAATAAGAGGAGTCTTATTAATATTATTATTATTATTATTATTATTTTAATTCTAAAGGATTTTAGGAATTAATATAATATCAGTACTCTCTCTCAATCCTAATAAAGATTAGGATATAAATTAATTAAATAAAACCCTATTCTAATTGGATTAGGAGGGTTAACCTAATATCTGTATAAGAGAGTCTTATATTAGAAATAAAGAGTGTGTGAAATTTTCCAAGAGTTGGGAGTACACATATTCTATAGAGATAGAAACAAGGGTTAAGCCAATAACCCATCTTCTTGAGTTCTTCATCTTCCTTGGTGGATCACCGTTAGAGGCCAAACATTTGGGTGGCTGACATTATTCTAGGGAAGGAGCCACTATCAGAGGAATCAAAGGAATCAAAGGAGTAGAACTTGTACCTGAGGAAACTTAGATCTTCAAAGGTATAATTCCATGTTCTATCTTTTCTGTTATTGATAACAAGCACAAAGCATGATCATGGTTATGGGTTTGTATAAATTTTGAAAACCTAGTTTTTACGCTTCCGCCCTTTTTATGTGATTTGATTGCATGATTGCGTTACATGCAAACCCAACATCTTGAACAACCGTTATCAAGGTACCATTTATTTGTACTAGAGTCAACTGTGAGACATACCTGCAACATATAGTGAGTTCACAAAATGGTACCCTTTAAGAAGAAGGGTCCTTTAGATAAGTTTTCCATTTTATATAAGAATCATTTGTATTTTTGTTTACAAAATTTGATACAAGATAATAAGTTTTAATAGACATAAATGTTCTATGAGTAGCAGGTCTATAAGATGTATGATTTACTATATTATTGTATCCTAAAAAGTTTTGATGAAAATTTCTAGACACACTTTCATTTTTCTAACAACAAAATTCTTTTCTTGTTTTTCTTGTGATGATAGGTACAGTGTAAGTTCCTTTTGGTACCCAAATCATTTTACCTTTATAGTTTTCCTTTTTGGCATTACGCGAGTGAACAGAATGACCATTCCTGTTATAGTAAGAACATTTAGTAAAGGGAGATGTATGACCTTCTTTTTCTTTGCTTTTAATATGGTAGAGTTCTTTATCTTTTGTCTTACTAGATTCTCTGATATATCATAATCCCTCTTTATTAAAATCACATCTTTGCCGATTAAGCATAACATTAAGATTTTCTTTTTCTTTTGTGAATTTAATGACTGTTGAGTTTAAGTCATCACGTTCTATAGTCAACATTCTAATTTGATTTAATAAAGTGGATTGTTCATTTTTCTTTTCTACTTCTATTTGAGATGAATTTTCCTCCTTAAGTGTTTTAATTTCTTCACTTGACTTTTGATTTAGTGTTTGAGAATCTTTGATAAGCACAACAAGAGTTGAGTTTTCAACTTCAAGATTTTCAATAGAAATAATAATTTTCTATTTCAAGATTTTTTATTTATTTTTCTTAATTTCACTAGTTGTTCCTTTAATACACTATTTTCTGAATAATCATTTTTTAGTTTCTCATTTTCTTCTTTTAAAGTTTCATTAATTATGATTAAATTTGAATTTTCTATTTCAAGATTTCTTTTAGTCTTAATTAATTTTTCTAATGAAATTTTTAGTTTAATAAAATCTTCTATAATAATTTCATTATCTTCACAAAGACAATTATATGTTTCTTGTAGTTCATGATATTTTTCATTTATATTATCTAAATTATGTGTGACAAATGAAGTACTAGGTAATTGATGTTCTTAATTTATCTTAGATTTTGGTGATGACTTATTGTCTGCCATTAGACATAGATTTGCGATTTCCTCGATTTGTTCGTCAGTTCCTTCTTCATCACTTCGATCCCAGTCTTCTTCAGCTACTAGTACTTTGTTGTTGACTAGTTTTGGACAGTCCTTTTTGAAGTATCCAGGTTAATTGCATTCAAAGCATGTATTTGAATTTTCATTGGAGCTAGTATTTCTGAAGTTGTTGTTTACTTTGAAGTTTGCTCCTTGTGCTTTTGGCTTGAAGGCTTACTTTTTTCTAAAGTTGTTGAAGTTGTTGTTTGTTTTCATAAAGCATTTGCCATATCTTCTTGCTTTACTTTGGATTACTCTCTTGAGTTGTCTTGATAATAAAGCAACTTCGTTATTATCTAAACTCAGGAGTTCTTCATTTAATTTCGCATCATCGCTTTCTTGATCGACTAATAGAGCTTTGAAAATGATTCCTTTCTTTTTAAGATCTATATTCGATCCTGATTTTTTGACTAACATGTCGACTTTTTGGGCACAAAGATTTCTAATAAGGCTCTCAAGAGGATATGCAGTTAGATCTTGCATTTCCTTGATAGCTGTAACCTTCATTTTCCATACAGATGGAAAGGCTTTGAGAATTCTTCTATTTTACTCATTGGTTGTGTAACCTTTTCCCAATTGTTCTAGCTCATCAATGATTCTGGAAAAGCGTGTTTCCATATCAACTATTTTTTCACCTTCTTCTAACTTGAAACCCTCACACACTTGGATTAGAGCATCCTTTCTAGTGTTTTAAATATGATTGGTTCCTTCATAGGTTATAATTAATTTTTCCCAGATTTCCTTAGCATTCTTGTAGTTACTGACTCTTTTGTTCTCTTTTTCTATAAGAGCACTGGCCAACACTTGTTCAGCTCTAGAGGCTATATTCATAGTCTTTTCATATTTGGTGTTGAATTCATCAGCATCTTTCTCAATGATCTTTTCACTTTTAATTTTTGTGGGAATTTTTACGCCTCGTTCTATGGCCCGCTAAATTTAGATTCCTTGTGACTTGGCATAGATTTTGAATCTGTTCTTTTAGGTGGCAAAGTTTGGGCCATCAAATAGTGGAGGTCTGGACATTGATAGTCCTTCTCCGCAATCAGTAGAATTGTAGGCCATAGATGAATCTACTCTTAGATATGCATGTATTCATTCAACAAACAAGTTAAAGAGAACCGCTTTGATAACAATTGAAAGTCAAATAATAATCTTGAAGGGGGGTTGAATAGATTATCACCGTTTAAAAAATTATCTTAGGCCTTTTTGAATTTTTAGCATATCAATTTATAGTGTTAGAAATTAATATGCAAAATAAGAAAAATTCAATCACACAATGCACATAGATTTATCTGGTTAACAATATAAAGCTCGGGTATATTGCTACGTCCAGTCTAAAGCTCATCTCCAAGACTTGAGATCCTATTACTCTAAGTAATAACAACTTCTTTAATAGGCAGAGAAGCCTTTACAAAGTTTTATAGATAAACTTACAACTATCCACAACTAACTATTTTGAACAGCGAACTCCCAGCTCCTTCCTCAAGCTTAGTTGTACCTTCCTTTGAGTTTAGAACTATTCTATGATCTGGTCTTGAAACAACAATCCCTTCTTTACCTATCAAGTACACTAGAGACCCAACTCCAAGATGACTTCTCTAAGACTCTGGTATTGGTAAAAGAATTTTTGTCTTTCTCATAGATACATAAAATAAACTAACTCTGCCCTTTTCCATTTTACAAAAGATTGGTTTGACTTTGCTTCTAAAGTTTGAATAAATTTTATATTTTGATACTTCTCAAATAAGAAGATATATAATTTAAGATCAAATATAAAATAAAAGTTCAAGACTTTTATGTGGTATGCTTCTATGTAAGCATATATGTAAGTTACTGCACTTTTATAAAGACTTTCTTTTCTCTAATACATAATGTGTTTCTATGGTTTAAACGGATTTAGAAAAGATTTTCTTTATAAATAAAGAATGTGTTTCTATGATAAACAAATTTAGTTTTGAGTTCAGATATATAAGTTTAAATAACTTATGTATGGTGCAACAAGTATTTTATGAATGAATAAGATTTGTGTGTAAAATACTTGTGATGACAGTTATCAAATATAAGAATTTAATCGTTTAAATAATACTTGATGTAACAAATAAATTTGTTTCACTCAAATATATATATATATATATATATATATATATATTATGTTATATTTGATTTACGTTGTGAAAATTTGGCCACTTAGAATTTTAAAGATCGTTCGGAGAATTTCAAAGAAATAACATCCGAATTATATCGGTATCTAAGTATTGAGCAAATTGTTTGTTTCAAAATTTGGTAATTATATAAATATTTTTCAATATTATATAATGTATCTATATTAATAAAAAACACTTAGGATTTTAAAGATAGTTCGGAGAATTTCAGTAAAATTACTTTCAAATTATATCTATATTTAAGTACTGACTTTTTATATGATATTTAACAGATGAAATATATATATATATATATATATATATGTGTGTGTGTATAACAATGATTGATAAAATTTGTTTCACTCACGTATATATATTATATTATATTTGATATATGTTTTGAAAATTTGGCCACTTACGATTTTAAATACCGTCTGGAGAATTTCAAATAAATAACATCTGCATTATATCGGCATCTAAGTATTGACCAAATTATTTGTTTCAATATCTGATAATTATATAAATATTTTTTAATATTTATATAATGTATCTATATAAATAAAAAGCCACTTAAGATTTTAAAGACTGTTCGGAGAATTTTAGAGAAATTACTTTCGAATTATATCGGTATCTAACTACTGACTTGTTATATGATATTTAATAGATGAAATATAATTATAAACTTGTATAACAATTTATCTTTGTATATCTTTATATATAAGCAAGTATGGGATAATATAAATATAACAATTCAATAACTTATCTCAGCTACTCTAACCAATTTCATCTTCTTCAGAGATTTAGAACTTTGAAGTAGAAGATGGAGAGAAAACTTCTTTGGAGAGAAAAATGTAGGCAAGGAGGTATAGCTTTTCTTTTGCTTTTGTAAATTGGTAAGTTTAGAATGAAGAAAATATTTCCTATTTATAGAGTTTTGAAGTTAAGGGCAAAAAGGTAATTTGGAAATCTGATTTTCAAAGTAATGGTCCGAATTGTATGGATGAAAAATAAATTGCCCAGATTTGAATACTGGGCACAAAGATTGTTTGTAGCTCATATACATGTTTTGCTTAAACATGTTGAAAAACTGCTGAGAGTCACTTTCCAACTAAGAAAGACCAAGTCTTACTGGTAGGGGCCAAATGATCTTCTAAAAGGAAGAACGATTCAAAGAAGGTAAATAGAAAGGCAAATACAAAGGATAATAAGAATGAAACTGATACGAATAGCAGAGGAGTTTGCTTCCACTACAATAAGCCTGGACACTGGAATAGAAACTGCGAGAAGTATCTTGTAGAGGCTAACTAGAAGAAGCTCAGTGAAGCTTCAGTTAAATATACAGGTTTGTTAATGATTGAAATAAATTTTTTAGTAAGTAAAGTTTCTACTTGGGTATTGGATACCGACTATGGTTCTCATAAATATAAATTTATGAAAGGACCAAGCAAAAGTAGAAAGCTAATCAAGGGGAAGTCTTCCTGCGTGTGGGAATGGAGCAAAGGTTGGTCCATTAACTGCAGGAACTTATTGTTTAGCGCCGCCTACGGGAAAGTCCATTAATTTAAATAATTAACAATTTACTAAATGAACTTTACATACTTGACTTACATGAAAATAATTTTGAATTAAACAAACTAGTAAAAGAAAAGGAGATGATCATTCAAAGAGTTGAATATTTGTATTTAGTAAAATACAAGTCTGAATCATTTAAAAGGTTCAACGAATTTAGAAGTAAAATTAATTGGCAATGTATTATGATTCTTCAATTGGATCGAGGAATAAATACTTTTGCAATAAGTTCTAAGATAATCTTAAATATTTTTCTCACAATGGACGCTTCCTGATACACAATAATTGATTGGTGTATCTAAAAGGAAAAATCTTACCTTGTTGAACATGGTGTAGTCCATAATGATTTTACCGACATTCCAGTATCCTTCTAGGGTAATGCTCTGGAAACAACTGCATATCTACAAAATAAGGTAACCTCAAAATTCGTCCCCAAGACTTCATAAAAGTTATGGACATGGAGGATTCATAATCTTAAGTATGTTAAGATAAAGGGTTGTCCAGCTTGTGTGAAAAGGTTTCAAAAGGATAAGCTTGGGACAAAATTTGACAAATACAAATTTGTGGGACATCTTAAAGTAAGTTTCGGGTATATGTTCTATAATCCTACTTAGCAAAAGGTGTTTGCTGAGAAACACGCTGCCTTCTAAGATAAAGTTGTTTATTGTTGAAGGGCTAGTGGGAGGATAATAGATCTTGAAGGAGTTTAAGAACCATAAATGACTATTAGTCAAAAGGAGGAACCTGTAGATAGACCTATTGTACCACAACCGAATCGTAAATCTGGAATAGTAACGAAGATACTTGGGAGGTATGGATTCATCATAGATGATGATGATGAGGTACGCATCGTAGAGGACGATGATTCAGTTATATACGATAAGGCTAAGACTTGTAGACACTCAGAGAAATGGTAGATAACCATACGATCCAAAAATGGATCTTTGAAGCATTGCTCAAGACCGTTCAAATTTTACTTGCAATTGTAACTTATTATTACTAAATTTGGCAAATGGACGTGGAGACACCCTTCTTCAAATATATATATATATATATATATATATATATATTATTAGAGGAGAATGTATGTATGATACAGCCAGATGGATTTGTTTCAATGGTTGAAGCAAATCATGTATATGAGCTACAAAAAATTCATTTATGGATTGAAGCAAGCTTCTCAAAGATGCAACATTCATTTTGATGAGACAATCAAAAGAGTTTGATTTTATCAAAAATGAGAATGAACCTAGTGTGTACAAAATGGCTGTGACTTTCCTAGTATTATATGTTGATATACTACTGATAAGGAATGACATACCAGTGCTATAATCAGTAAAGATAAAGTTGTCTAAACATTCCTCTATAAATGGTTTGGGTAGAACATCCTAAATTGGGGATATAAATCTATATAGATGGATTTAAAAGGATGTTCGGCTTAACCCAAGGAACATATATTCATTTGGTGCTAAAGGCGTTCAACATGGTAAACTCCAAGAGATGTCTCATAATGATAAGCCATGTAGTGTATCTCCCTTAAATTATCCTAAATAAAAGAGAGATCACATGAGTTACTATCATGTATGCAATGAATGTACAAGACCTGATGTTGATCAGTCATATTCTGGAGAGAAGATCACTGTAAGATAGTGACAAACATCTTAAAGTACTTAACCGACACTAAGGATGTAATCATGACTCATGATGGGTCTGAATTAAAACTAGAGGACTAAACAGACTCAAGTTTTCTCAGACTGACCAAGACAAAAGAAAATCCATTTTAGGGTAAGTCGTTACCTTGAAAGTGATAGTAGTGTGCATATAAACCAATCATGTATGATGATAAAACACATACTTTGTAAACAATCTTATTTATTTATTGATAAAATATTCATTAAGGTATTTAATTATCTACATAGTGCTATTTTTATAATATGTAAATAACCCATAGTTTTAAGCAATGCTTTTAGAATCATGATGAGATCATGCTAATGAGATCTAAATTCTTAGAAAGCTTAAAAACTAAAATAGTTCCCAATCGTGGGATTACTAAAATGGGGATTAGTAAATCCGGATAGATTGGTACATATGTTGCTTGCTCATTGGATGAGAATGACTGATCTCATAGTCATTTTTGTGGAGACACTAAAGCAAGTATGTAGGTGCTTATTAAAGAATAAGTTCACTGAACGTGACTCGCTATGGAATACCTAATGGAGTTTTACTCGCCTGTCAATAGGAATTCCTAATGTGATAGTAGTACAAGTGATCCTTGGACTCGAGATCATTATAGTATCTTGTAGGTAACAAATTATACTCTGACTTAATCCTTAAGGCCTTTTAAGGCATATATAGGGTATGCTTGAGTATAATGAGTTATATATGGAGATAATGTATGATCAATAAAGAATCTACCACCTCTAGTAAAAGAGGAGATATGTCCTATGTGATTCGTTAAATGACAACCCAGGAATCATTGGCCAAGGTGGAATGAAATTAGAAAGAGGTTTCTAATTTGTATTATTTGGAGTTGTGCATTTTCTAATCAAAATACATATGATTAAATAAATTAAGACATGACAGTAAATCCATGTCTTATATTTAATTAGGACATTGTATGGTGGAAGGATTGAATTGTACGGTAACTATTAACTCACATATTCTTTTATGATTAATATTGAAATCTATATTATCTGGAAAGTCGTTGATCGCTAGGAAGGCTTATTCCTATTGTAGAATAAATGTTATTTATTTAAATAAATTATTTTTTTAATTTATTTATTTAAATAAGATTAGAATTGTTCTAATTAATTTATTCACAGTCGGTTTAATATGGAGAACCTAAAGGGACACACCATAAAAGGAAGAGGAATTATTTAAGAAGAAAATGGCATGATAGTAATAATACATTAATTGTAATTAATTTAATCTATGGTGATAGAATAAATTAAATAGCTTAATATTTATTATTTAATATTTTAGAAATATTAACTATAAATCAATAAGAGGAGTCTTATTAATATTATTATTATTATTATTATTATTATTATTATTTTAATTATAAAGGAGTTTAGGAATTAATATAATATCAGTACTCTCTCTCAATTCTAATAAGATTAAGATATAAATTAATTAAAAGTGTTTAATTAATTAATTAAATAAAACCCTATTCTAATTGGATTAGGAGGGTTAACCTAATATCTATATAAGAGACTCTTATATTAGAAATAAGTGACGTGAGTTTTTCCAAGAGTTAGGAGTACACATATTCTATAGAGATAGAAACAAGGGTTAAGCCAATAACCCATCTTCTTGAGTTCTTCATATTTCTTGGTGGATCACCATTAGAGGCCAAACATTTGGGTGGCTGACACTGATCAAGAGAAGGAGACACTATAGAGGAATCAAAGGAAGCAAAGAAGTAGAACTAGTACCTGAGGAAGCTTGGATCTTCAAAGGTATAATTCTGTTTTTCTCCTTCTATATTCACTGATAATTGATGCACAAGAATGATCATAGTTATGGGTTTGTATAAATTTTTAAAAACCTAGTTTTTGCGCTTTCGCCCTTATTTATGTGATTTGATTGCATGATCGCGCCACGTACAAACCCAACAGTGGTATAAGAGCCAATCTTGTGCTAGTTATCAGTTTATGTGATTCCATACATGTATGATATGCGATTAGATTGAGTTCTTGGGCAACAAATTTTTTGTTCTGATTCTGCGAAGCTTGCAGCTGCGCCGGTACAAGCGCTTCTTGCTGCGCAGCTGCGCCGGTGTCTATTCCTGGTTTTGCGCTGCGTAGCTGCGCCGGTTCCCTATACATTCCTGGCACAGCTGTGCCACTGGACTGGAACTGATTTTTTTTTTTTTGTGATTAATTAAATGAATGGTTTATTTAATTAGTAAAAGTTTAAAATAAAGATGTTTATTTTATATGAAATGAGATTTCAGAATTGCTAAAATTAAAGAGTTTAATTTGGATTTATTTTTGATTAAAATAAAAGAGTTTATTTTTTAAAAACAAAGTTTAGCAAACTTTTGCCCATTAACTGATATTAATACATATATAGAATGATTTTAATTTCATGAGACGAATGATGTTTTACTGATACGTATGATGATATGTATGTCAATAAAAGGGATTGATTATGGACTATGACTAATGTTATTGGATTTTATTTTGGATGAATGCTTGAATGTATGGGTTTTATAAAATGGGGTCTGCGTACCTCGTCTTTTCTGGTTTTCTTCTTGTTGTAAATTCTATCTCTCTCATATGTACTTTCCCTTAACTATTGATCAATGTTTCTATTTAAATGAAATAGTTTTTGTAATAGGATTAGTTAGAATTTTTTAAGAATTGGAGATCAAGGAGCAAGGAGCGCTTGAAGACCTATTTGTATGGAGCCCTGGTTTAAATGTAATAGTTACGTTTAAATTAAATTCTTGCACTCTTAGGTTTGACCTTTTGGTTCACTGGTGGCTCTAGTGAAATAAACTAGAATAAAAGTCCATAATCAATCCGGGTAGAATATAGTATTCTATAATGTATGCTAAATATTATATATATTATATTTTATGCTAACATGATTCGCATGTTTAATAAAATGACGCGTATTTTATATATATATATATATATATATATATATATATATATGTGCATGCGCGCTAAACAAGATGAGACAAATAATAACAAACCCCTCAAAGAAATAATATTAAGTTCGAAGAGTTCAAATGATATTTGGAATATCAAACGTCGCCTTCTAACATGATTAATTAATAGAGTATTAAATATTTAATATGAGTTTGTTGTGCTATCTACAAGGCAAGTATTGAGTATTTAAGATGTTAATTAATCACATTTGATGCTTATCAAGAAAATTGAACGATCTAGTCTTGTTGTGCTATCCACAAGGATGAACATTTTTCTTTTTTGAATTTATGGAAGTGCTAGGCAGGACTTAACTTAAATCATTTTAGTTCGAATGTGCACACATATGACCATTATGATTTAAGAGGCAAAATAAAAGGAGTTACATGGTGATGTAATTGACAAGAGTTGTCTACCTATTTATTTGTATATCGCTTGTTGTGCTATCCATAAGGTTATATACATTTGAAATGGGATCTTTATTCTCACTAGCAAATCTTTAATTAGATGTTGTCGAACTATATGAGTGAGGGTAATATAGTTTGATGAAAATAGTGGGAGATACCAATAAAGACCTAAATTTATTTTGGTATGCAAATGAATGTTTGCTAAAATGTTGTCTTTTTCACATGCAGGATTTTAAAAAATGTTTAAATCACTAATCTCACTACGAAGCATACTTGATGCAAATAAGCTTATCGGGCCGATTTATGAGGACTGGCTAAGAAATCTGAGAATTGTTCTCACTGCTGAAAAGATTTTTTATGTCCTAAATTCAACTGTACCTGAATCTTTTTCGGAAACAGCCTTTGAGGAAGAGATTGCCACTTTCAATAAGTGGCAAGATGATGCATCTATGGCTCAATACATCATCCTCGCATCCATGAATAACGAGCTTCAGCGTCAGTATGTAAACATGGATGCTTCTGCTATGCTGCTTCACCTCAAGGAGTTGTATGGTGAACAGAGTAGGACTGCTAGATATGAGATATCTAAGGAGCTCTTCTAATCTCGGATGACCGAGTGTACTGCCATCGAGACTTATGTCCTAAAGGTGATCAATTTAATTGAACGCCTTGGACAGCTTGGGTTCGTCATGGATGGGGAGTTGAGTCAAGACTTGGTCTTGCAGTCACTCCCTGAGACCTTCTCGCAGTTTGTGGTTAATTTTCACATGAATAAGCTAGGTGTCAGCCTGCCAGAGCTACTTAACATGCTGAAAACTACGGAAGGTCACTTCCCATCCAAGAAGAACCATGTCTTGATGGTGGATTCTTCCAATACAAGGAAGAGGCCCAAGGTATCTTCTGAAAAGAAGAAATCCAAGAAGGCTAAGGGAAAGGGGAAAGAAAAGGAGCAAAAGAAACCTGAACCAGCTAAAGGAATGTGCTTTCAATGCAACGAGCCGGGACATTGGAAGAGGAACTGGAAGAAGTTTATAGCAGAGAAGAAGCTTGGAGATGCTTCGACTTCCAATCAAGGTTTGTTTATGATTGAAATTAATTTTTCTGAAAGTCATAATTCTACTTGGGTATTGGATACCGGCTGTGGGTCTGACATATGTAACACTGTGCAGGGACTGGTCAGAAGTCGAAAGCTGAACAATGATGAGGTGATCCTACGAGTGGGGAATGGAGCAAAGGTTGCTGCATTAGCTGTAGGAACTTATTGTTTAGCAATGCCTTCGGGCAAATCCATTTATCTTAATAATTGTTATTATGTTCCGAATATTATTAAAAATATTATTTCAATTTCTGTATTGGATATGGAAGGATTTGACGTTATTATAAAGAACAATGGTTGTTCTATTTATAAAGACGGTGTTTTATATGGTATTGGAAATTTGCGAAATGGACTTTATATACTTGACTTACAAGAAAATATATTTCAAATTGAACTAACTAAGAAAAGAAAAAGAGATGATATTAATTATACCTACATGTGGCACTATAGACTCGGTTATATCAATGAAACAAGATTATCCAAGTTGCATAAAGATGGGCTCCTAGAGCTATCTGATTATGAATTATATCCAACTTTTGAATCTTGTCTCATGGGAAATATGACTTAATCTCCTTTTAGTGGAAAAGGAGAAAGAGTTACAGAGTTGTTGGCATTGATTCACACAGACGTTTGTGGACCTATGACAACAAGTGTACGGGGTGGATATTCTTATTTTATTACTTTCACTGATGATCACTTAAGATTTGGATATGTGTATTTAATGAAATACAAATCAGAATCATTTGAAAAGTTCAAAGAGTTCAGAAGTGAAGTAGAGAAACAAACGGGCAAGAGTATTAAGATACTTCGATCAGATCGAGGTGGAGAATACTTAAGCGGTGATGTTCTCAATTGCCTCAAAGAAAATGGTATAATATCACAATGGACTTCTCCAGGTTCACCAAAGTCAAATGGAGTATCTGAAAGGAGAAATCGAACACTATTGGACATGGTTCGATCCATGATGAGTTTTACCGACCTTCCAATTTTCTTCTGGGGTTATGCCCTAGAAACAGTTGCATACCTACTTAATAAGGTACCTACCAAATTCGCCCCAAAGACTCCATATGAGATGTGGAAGGGGAGGAAACCAAATCTTAAGCATGTTAAGACTTGGGGTTGTCCAACTTATGTCAAAAAGTTTGAACATGATAAGCAACACACTAAATCCGACAAGTGTAGATTTGTCGGACACCCTAAAGAAACTGTAGGGTATTATTTCTATCATCCAACTGATCAAAAAGTGTTTGTTGCGAAACATGTTGCCTTCTTGGAAAAGGAGTTTATCCATGAAGGGGTCAGTGGGAGTAAGACATATCTTGAAGAAGTTCAAGAACCACAAATTACTACGGATCAGAGTCAGGTACCTGACCAAGTTGAAGAACCTACTGTATCACACCCTATTCTTAAATCTGGAAGAGTATCGAAGATACATGAGAGGTATGGATTCGTCATAAAGGATGACGATGAGGTACACATCATGAATGATGATGATACATTGAATTACGAGCAGGACATGAGTAATAAAGACTCAGGGAAATGGCTTGAGGCCAAGAAATCCGAAATGGACTCCTTGTATGAAAACAAAGTATGGACTTTGGTTTCACCACCTGGAGGCATTAAGTCTATTGGGTGTAAATGGGTCTTTAAAAGAAAGACGGGAGCGGACTGCAAGGTAGAGACCTATAAGGCCCGACTGGTTGCAAAAGGTTTCAAACAAAGACAAGGAGTTGACTATGATGAAACCTTCTCACCAGTAGCTATGCTCAAGTCCATTCGGATTTTGCTTGTGATTGCAGCTTATAACGACTATGAGATCTGACAGATGGACGTGAAAACGGCATTCCTCAATGGGAAACTTGAGGAGGATGTGTATATGACATAGCCATAGGGATTTGTTTCAAAGGTTGGAACAAATCAAGTCTGTAAGCTACAACGATCCATTTATGGATTGAAACAAGCTTCTCGAAGGTGGAACATTCATTTTGATGAGACAATCAAAGAGTTTGATTTTATCAAAAATGAGGATGAACCATGTGTATACAAGAAGGTTAGTGGGAGCACAGTATCATTCCTTGTATTATATGTTGATGATATATTACTGATAGGGAATGACATTCCTATGTTACAATCAATTAAAATCTGATTATCTAAAAACTTCTCCATGAAGGACTTTGGTGAAGCATCCTATATTTTAGGGATAAGGATCTATAGAGATAGATCTAAAAGGATGCTCGGCTTATCCCAAGCAACGTACATTGATACGATGCTAAAGAGGTTTAGCTTGGAAGATTCCAAAAGAGGTCTCATGCCAATGAGCCATAGAATACATCTCTCCAAGAAACAGGCCCAAAGACACCTGAGGAGAGAGACCGTATGAGTAAGATCCCTTATGCTTCTGCAGTAGGATCTATTATGTACGGTATGATATATACTAGACCGGATGTTGCTCATGCACTTAGTGTAACGAGCAGATACAAGTCGAATCCAGGAGAAGAGTACTGGAAGGCAGTGAAGAGTATCCTAAAGTACTTGAGAAGGACTAAAGATATTTTTCTTGTCTACGGTGGGTCAGAATTAAAACTCGAGGGTTTCACAGATTCAAGTTTTCAAACAGATCAAGATGACAATAAATCTATTTTGGGGTATGTGTTTACCTTGAATGGAGGCGCAATGAGTTGGAAGAGTTTCAAGCAGCAAACAGCTGCTAATTCAGTGACAGAGGTAGAGTATATAGTTGCAAGTGATGCTGCAAAGGAAGCTGTTTGGATGAAGAAGTTCATAACTGAACTTGGTGTGGTTCCTAGCATTGGAGAAACAGTTCCCGTATACTGTGACAACACCGGAGCGGTTGCACAGGCTAAGGAACCCAGGTCTAATCAGAAATCTAAACACATGGTGCAGTGATTTCACTTGATCAGGGAGATCATTAAAAGAGGAGACATCACCTTGAAGCGTGTGGACTCTCAAGACAAAATTGCATATCCATTTACTAAAGCTCTAACACAACAACAGTTTAATCGTCACTTAGAGAATATGGGTATGAGATACCATGGCGATTGCCTTTAGTGCAAGTGGAAGATTGATAGTAGTGTGCATACAAGCCAATCATGTATGATGATAAAGCACATACTTTGTAAACAATCTTATTTATTTATTAATAAAATATTTATTTATTAAAGGCATTTAATTATCTACATGGTGCTGTTTTTATAATATGTAAATAACCCATAGTTTTAAGCAATGCTTTTAGAATCATGATGTTGATCATGCTAATGAGATCTAAATTCTTAGAAAGCTTTAAAACTAAAATAGTTCCTAATCGTGGGATTACTAAAAAGGGGATTAGTAAATCCGGATAGATTGGTACATATGTTGCTTGCTCATTGGATGAGGATGACTGATCTCATGGTCATTTGTGTGGAGACACTAAAGCAAGTATGTAGGTGCTTATTGGAGAATAAGTTCACTGAACGTGACTCGCTATGGAATACCTAATGGAGTTTTACTCGCCTGTCAATAGGAATTCCTAATGTGATAGTAGTACATGTGATCCTTGGA
This sequence comes from Panax stipuleanatus, assembly GCA_020205555.1. Classification (NCBI taxonomy): domain Eukaryota; kingdom Viridiplantae; phylum Streptophyta; class Magnoliopsida; order Apiales; family Araliaceae; genus Panax; species Panax stipuleanatus. Next base: position 137,360,340 of record CM035115.1, on the reverse strand, counting down.
CTTGAGATCATCATAGTATCTTGTATGTAACAAATTATACTTTGACTAATTCCTTAAGGCCTTTTAAGGCATATATAGGGTATGCTTGGGTGTAATGAGTTACATATGGAGATAATGAATGATCAATAAATAATCTATCACCTCTAGTAAAAGAGGAGATATGTCATATGTGATTCGTTAAATGACAACCCAGGAATCCTTGGCCAAGGTGGAATGAAATTAGAAAGAGGTTTTTAATTTGCATTATTTGGAGTTGTGCATTTTCTAATTAAAATACATATGATTAAATAAATTAAGACTTCACAGTAAATCCATGTCTTATATTTAATTAGGACATTGTATGGTGGAAGGATTGAATTGTACGGTAACTATTAACTCACATGTTCTTTTATGATTAATGGTTAAATCTATATTATCTGAAAAGTCGTTGATCACTAGGGTGGCTTATCCCTATTGTAGAATAAATATTATTTATTTAAATATATTATTTGTTTAATTTATTTATTTAAATAAGATTAGAATTGTTCTAACTGATTTATTCACAACCGGTTTAATATGGAGAACCTAAAGGGTCACACCATAAAAGAAAGAGGATTTATTTAAGAAGAAAATGACATGATAGTAATAATGCATTAAGTGTAATTAATTTAATCTATGGTGATAGAATAAATTAAATAGCTTAATATTTATTATTTAATATTTTAGAAATATTAAATATAAATTAATAGGAGGAGTCTTATTAATATTAATAATATTATTATTTTAATTCTAAAGGAGTTTAGGAATTAATATAATATCAGTACTCTCTCTCTATCCTAATAAGATTAGGATATAAATTAATTAAAAGTGTTTAATTAATTAAATAAATAAAACCCTATTGTAATTGGATTACGAAGGTTAACCTAATATCTATATAAGAGAGTCTTATATCAGAAATAAGTGACGTGAGTTTTTCTAAGAATTAGAAGTACACATATTCTATAGAGATAGAAACAAGGGTTAAGCCAATAACCCATCTTCCTGAGTTCTTCATCTTCCTTGGTGGATCACCATTAGAGGCCAAACATTTGGGTGGCTGACATTGATCAAGAGAAGGAACCACTACAGAGGAATCAAAGGAAGCAAAGGAGTAGAACTAGTACCTGAGGTAGCTTGGATCTTCAAAGGTATAATTCTATTTTTCTCCTTCTATATTCGCTGATAATTGATGCACAAGAATGATCATGGTTATGGGTTTGTATAAATTTTTGAAAACCTAGTTTTTGCGCTTTTGCCCTTATTTATGTGATTTGATTGCTTGATTGCGCCATGTACAAACCCAACAGAAAGGTGGTGCAATGAATTGGAAAGGTTCCAAACAGTACAGAGTTCCTGGTTTAGTGATAAAGACAAAGTATATAGCTATAAATGAAGCTGCAAGTTGATGTTTCAGATGAAAAGTTCATTACAGAACTGGGAATAGTTCCTAAGTCTCATCTTGGATCCAAATATGTGTTTTGGCACTTTCATTTGATTAAAGGAATCATTGAAAGAGGAGAAGTTACAACAGAGACTGTAAACTCTCAAAAACAGTATTACATATCCATTTATTGAAGCTTATCCAGCAGCAAGATAATCGTCACTTAGAGAAGAAGTGTATGAGATACCATGGCGATTCACTTTACTGAAAGTAGGAGATTGAAAGTAGTATGCACACAAGATAATCATGTTTGATGATAAAACATATACTTTATAACAATCTTATTCATTTATTAATAAAATAATTATTTAATTAAAGATATTTAATTATCTACATGATGCTGTTATAATAAAATGTGATAAACCCATAGTTTTAAGCAATGCTTTTAGAATCATGATGATGATCATGCTATTGAGATCTAAATTCTTAGATAGCTTAAAACTATAATAGTTCCCAATCGTTGGATTACTAAAAAAGGGATTAGTGAATCCGGATAGATTGGTACATACGTTGCTTGCTCATTGGATGAGGATGATTGATCTCATAATCATTTATGTGGAGACACTAAAGCAAGTATGTAGGTTCCTATTGGAGAATAAGTTCACTGAACGTGGCTCGCTAAAAAATACCTAATGGAGTTTTACTTGCATGTCAATAGGAATTCCTGTATTGATAGTAGTACAAGTGATCCTTGGACTTGAGATCATCATAGTATCTTGTGTATGATGAGTTATACTTTGACATGTCCCTTAAGACCCTTAGGATATATCAAATGGTATACTTGGGTGTAATAAGTCATATATGGATATAATGAATGATCAATAAAGAATCTACCACTTCTAGTAAAAGAAGAGATATGTTTTATGTGATTCGATAAATGACAACCCAGGAATCCTTGGCCAAGGTGGAATGAAATTAGAAAGGAGTTTCCAATTTGCATTATTTGGAGTTGTGCATTTTGGAATTGAAATACATATAATTAAATAAAATAAGACTTGACAGTAATTTCATGTCTTATATTTAATTTGAACATTGTATGGTGGAAGGATTGAATTGTATAGTAACTATTTACTCAAATATTCTTTTATGATTACTGCTGAAATCTATATTATTTAGAAAGTCGTTGATCGATAAGGAGGCTTATACTTATTGTAGAATAAATGTTATTTATTTAAAGAAATTATTAGTTTAATTTATTTATTTAAATAAGATAAGAATTGTTCTAATTGATTTATTCACAACCGGTTTAATATAGAGAACCTAAAGGGTCACACCATAAAAGAAAGAATATTTATTAAAGAAGAAAATGACATAATCGTAATAATAAGTTAAGTATATTTAATTTAATCTATGGTGATAGAATAAATTAAATAACTTAATATTTATTATTTAATATTTTAGAAATATTAAATATAAATTAATAAGAGGAGTCTTATTATTATTATTATTATTTAATTCCTAAAGGAGTTTGAAAATTAATTAATAAGATACTCTCTCATATATATATATATATATATATATATATATATATATATATATATATATATATATATATATATTTCTATTAAGATTAGGAGGCTAATTAATTAAAGCGTTTAATTAGTTATTCTCAATAGGATTGGGAAGCCTAATTAATTAAAAGAGTTTAATTAATTAATATAAAACCCTAATCCTAAATTGTTTAGGAGGGTTGCCTACATCTATAAATAAGATGAGTTTTATTTTGATTTGTGGTTAATGATCTTTTCAAGAGTTGGGAGAGTACACCTTTTCTATAGAGATAGAAACTAGAGTTTAGCCAAACACCCATCTTCTTGAATTCTTATTCTTTCTTGGTGGATCACCTCTAGAGGCCAAACACTTGGGTGGTTAACGTTGATCAAAGGAAAGAATCAACCCGGTGGATTCAAGTTGAACGCGAAACGAATTAGAGTTGAACTCGTATCTGAGGAAGCTAGTTTCTATGAGGGTATGACTCTAATCTCCATCTATTTCATTTTAATTATTAACTGTGCATAAAGGATGATCTGGATATATGGTTTGTAAAATTTTAAAACTCTGATTTTTACGCTTTCGCTTATTTTATGCAAATTGATTGTGTCCATGAATCTTAGAAACCTAACAGTGACTACCAACTATTCTAACTAATTATAATTCATAAACATAGACAATTGCAATAAGGAAAATGCCAACTCTATACGCTCAAGCCACATCAAGTATTCGGAACAAGACAACAAATGCAAAAACAGACCGCCCGACATTAGCATGAGAACGAATGGATTTGACTTGTGCAAAGCTCGGCTACCTTAGGCTGAGTTACCCATGTAACGAGCTTTTGATTAATGACTCCTAAGCCAGATGGCTTTACGACACTAGACGTAGAACACCCCTACGAATCTATTAACTCAAGTAACACTAGCCACGTATCCAAACATAAGCCAAACTAGAATTTTATTTGTTATATATATATATATATATATATATATTTTACTAACAAAACCTCAAGCATGACCGTGCAATGTTTAATTACATTAGGCTATTCAGAGTTACCCGTGTAATGAGCTTTTGATGAATGACTCCCAAGCCAGATGACTTTAGGGCACTAGGTGTAGAACACCCCTAAGGATCTAGTAACTTGAGTAAAAAAGCCACGTAATCAAACTTAGTCAACTAAGGTTATCAAATTCTTTTTATTTTATTCTTTATTTATTTATATTATTTTATTTTTATATGCTATTAGACCACGAATATATCCGAACTTGCATAAGAATCTAATTCTTACTATCATCGACTCACTTAAGTTCGTAAGAGCTAACACAAAAAATTTCCCTACAAAATTACCAATTAAGTCTATTCGAAGTAAGATTAGCTAAAATAGTTGGTATGTGCTCATAGAATAGATATGATCAATAACAGTCTTAACTAAAAATAATCTAAGAATCTCATCCATAAATGCTTGACATCTATGACAAATTAATACCACAAGCATATCATTGGCCACAATAAAAAATTTAACTATATATAACCCATACCAATCATATAAACAGTTAAAGACATGGTTAATCAAAAGCCAATTCATGGCACAAAATATAGAAGGTAATGTCAACCCTTGCATAATACAGCTCAAAATAAGGTAATAAAGCCATAACATGGCATCAAGTATACTAATTTGCAAAAGTCCCAAAAATGGATATAAACCAAACTTGATGATAAAAAAACAAAATTCATATATAATAATAAAAGTTGTTCATGCATCCATAAATCATAAATAAAGCCATAACATGATAAATCCATACATAATAAAACAACATAATAAGTCTAAGGCTACTAAAGCCCAAAAGATGTCTGACCACAATTCATACATAACATCTCATATATAATAATTGTTGGGTTTGTATGTAACGCAATCATGCAATCAAATCACATAAATAGGGCGGAAGCGTAAAAACTAGGTTTTCAAAATTTATACAAACCCATAACCATGATCATGCTTTATGCTTGTTATCAATAACAGAAAAGAGAGAACATGGAATAATACCTTTGAAGATCTAAGCTTCCTCAGGTACAAGTTCTACTCCTTTGATTCCTTTGATTCCTCTGATAGTGGCTCCTTCCCTTGAATAATGTCAGCCACCCAAATGTTTGGCCTCTAACGGTGATCCACCAAGGAAGATGAAGAACTCAAGAAGATGGGTTATTGGCTTAACCCTTGTTTCTATCTCTATAGAATATGTGTACTCCCAACTCTTGGAAAATTTCACACGTCTATTTCTAATATAAGACTCTCTTATATAGATATTAGGTTAACCCTCCTAATCCAATTAGAATAGGATTTTATTTAATTAATTTATATCCTAATCTTTATTAGGATTGAGAGATAGTACTGATATTATATTAATTCCTAAACTCCTTTAAAATTAAAATAATAATAATAATAATATTATTAATAAGACTCCTCTTATTAATTTATATTTAATATTTCTAAAATATTAAATAATAAACATTAAGCTATTTAATTTATTCTATCATCATAGATTAAATTAATTATACTTAATGCATTATTACTATCATGCCATTTTCTTCTTAAATAATTCTTCTTCCTTTTATGGTGTGACCCTTTAGGTTCTCCATATTAAACCGGTTGTGAATAAATCAATTAGAACAATTCTAATCTTATTTAAATAAACAAATTAAACTAATAATCTATTTAAATAAATAACATTTATTCTACAATAGGGATAAGCCTCCCTAGCGATCAACGACTTTCCAGATAATATAGATTTCAACATTAATCATAAAAGAACCTGTGAGTTAATAGTTACTGTACAATTCAATCCTTCCACCATACAATGTCCCAATTAAATATAAGACATGGATTTACTGTCAAGTCTTAATTTATTTAATCATATGTATTTCGATTAGAAAATGCACAACTCCAAATAATGTAAATTAGAAACCTCTTTCTAATTTCATTCTACCTTGGCCAAGGATTCCTGGGTTGTCATTTAACGAATCACATAGGACATATCTCCTCTTTTACTAGAGGTGGTAGATTCTTTATTGATCATTCATTATCTCCATATGTAACTCATTACACCCAAGCATACCCTATATATGCCTTAAAAGGCCTTAAGGAATTAGTCAAAGTATAATTTGTTACATACAAGACACTATGATGATCTCAAGTCCAAGGATCACATGTACTACTATCACATTAGGAATTCCTATTGACAGGCGAGTAAAACTCCATTAGGTATTCCATAGCGAGTCACGTTCAGTGAACTTATTCTCCAATAAGCACCTACATACTTGCTTTAGTGTCTCCACACAAATGACCATGAGATCAGTCATCCTCATCCAATGAGCAAGCAACATATGTACCAATCTATCCGGATTTACTAATCCCCTTTTTAGTAATCCCACGATTTGGAACTATTTTAGTTTTAAAGCTTTCTAAGAATTTAGATCTCATTAGCATGATCAACATCATGATTCTAAAAGCATTGCTTAAAACTATGGGTTATTTATATATTATAAAAACAGCACCATGTAGATAATTAAATGCCTTTAATAAATAAATATTTTATTAATAAATAAATAAGATTGTTTACAAAGTATGTGCTTTATCATCATACATGATTGGCTTGTATGCACACTACTATCAATCTCCCACTTGCACTAAAACCAATCGCCATGGTATCTCATACCCATCTTCTCTAAGTGACGATCAAACTGCTGTTGTGTTAAAGCTTTAGTAAATGGATCTGCAATGTTGTCTTGAGAGTCTACACGCTCCATGGTGACGTCTTCTCTTTCAATGATCTCCCTGATCAAGTGAAATCGCCGCAACACGTGTTTAGATTTCTGATGAGACCTGGGTTCCTTAGCCTGTGCAACCGCTCCGGTGTTGTCACAGTATACGGGAACTGCTTCTCCAATGCAAGGAACCACACCAAGTTCAGTTATGAACTTCTTCATCCAAACAGCTTCCTTTGTAGCTTCACTTGCAGCTATATACTCTGCCTCTGTCACTGAATCAGCAACCGTTTGCTGCTTGGAACTCTTCCAACTCACTGCACCTCCGTTCAAGGTAAACACATACCCTGAAATAGATTTACTGTCATCTTGGTCTGTTTGAAAACTTGAGTCCGTGAATCCCTCGAGTTTTAATTCAGACCCACCGTAGACAAGAAAAATATCTTTAGTCCTTCTCAAGTACTTTAGGATATTTTTCACTACCTTCCAGTGCTCTTCTCCTGGATTCGACTGGTATCTGCTTGTTACACTACGTGCGTGAGCAACATCCGGTCTAGTACATATCATACCGTACATGATAGATCCTATTGCAGACGCATAAGGGATCTTACTCATACGGTCTCTCTCCTCAGGTGTCTTTGGGGCCTGTTTCTTGGAGAGATTTATTCCATGGCTCATCGGCATGAGACCTCTTTTGGAATCTTCCATGCTAAACCTCTTTAGCATCGTATCAATGTACGTTCCTTGGGATAAGCCGAGCATCCTTTTAGATCTATCTCTATAGATCTTTATCCCCAAAATATAGGATGCTTCACCCAAGTCCTTCATGGAGAAGTTTTTAGATAACCAGATTTTAATTGATTGTAACATAGGAATGTCATTCCCTATCAGTAATATATCATCAACATATAATACAAGGAATGATACTGCACTCCCACTAACCTTCTTGTATACACATGGTTCATCCTCGTTTTTGATAAAATCAAACTCTTTGATTGTCTCATCAAAACGAATGTTCCATCTACGAGAAGCTTGCTTCAACACATAAATGGATCGTTGTAGCTTACAGACTTGATTTGTTCCAACTTTTGAAATAAATCCCTCTGGCTGTGTCATATACACATCCTCCTCAAGTTTCCCATTGAGGAAGGCCGTTTTCACATCCATCTGCCAGATCTCATAGTCGTTGTAAGCTACAATCGCAAGCAAAATCCGAATGGACTTGAGCATGGCTACTGGTGAGAAGGTTTCATCATAGTCAACTCCTTGTCTTTGTTTGAAACCTTTTGCAACCAATCGGGCCTTATAGGTCTCTACCTTTCCGTCTGCTCCAGTCTTTTTCTTAAAAACCCATTTACACCCAATAGGTTTAATACCTTCAGGTGGTGAAACCAAAGACCATACTTTGTTTTCATACATGGAGTCCATTTCAGATTTCATGGCTTCAAGCCATTTCCCTGAGTCTTTATTACTCATAGCCTGTTCGTAATTCAATGGATCATCATCATTCATGATGTGTACCTCATCGTCATCCTCTATAACGAATCCATACCTCTCAGGTATCTTCGGTACTCTTCCAGATTTACGAACATGGTGTGGTACAGTAGGTTCTTCTACTTGGTTAGGTACCTGACTTTGGTCCATGGTAACTTGTGGTTCTTGAACTTCTTCAAGATATATCTTACTCCCACTGACCCCTTCATGGATAAACTCTTTCTCCAAGAAGGTAGCTTGTTTCGCAACAAACACCTTTTGATCAGTTGGATGATAGAAATAATACCCTACGGTTTCTTTAGGGTATCCCATAAATCTACACTTATCGGATTTAGTCTGTAGCTTATCATTTTCAAACTTTTTAACATAAGCTGGACAACCCCAAGTCTTAACATGCTTAAGATTTGGTTTCCTCCCTTTCCACATCTCATATGGAGTCTTTGGGGCGGATTTGGTAGGTACCTTGTTAAGTAGGTATGCAGCCGTTTCTAGGGCATATCCCAGAAGGAAATTGGAAGGTCGGTAAAACTCATCATGGATCGAACCATGTCCAACAGTGTTCGATTTCTCCTTTCAGATACTCCATTTAACTGTGGTGTACCTGGAGGAGTCCATTGTGAGATTATACCATTTTCTCTGAGATAATTGAGAAACTCACTGCTTAAGTATTCTCCACCTCTATCTGATTGAAGTATCTTAATACTCTTGCCCGTTTGTTTCTCTACTTCACTTCTGAACTCTTTGAACTTTTCAAATGATTCTGATTTGTATTTCATTAAATACACATATCCAAATCTTGAGTGATCATCAGTGAAAGTAATAAAATAAGAATACCCACCCCGTGCACTTGTTGTCATAGGTCCACAAACGTCTGTGTGAATCAATGCCAACAACTCTGTAACTCTTTCTCCTTTTCCACTAAAAGGAGATTTAGTCATTTTACCCATGAGACAAGATTCACAAGTTGGATATGATTCATAATCAGATAGCTCGAGGAGCCCATCTTTATGCAACTTGGATAATCTTGTTTCATTGATATGACCGAGTCTACAGTGCCACATATAGGTATAATTAATATCATCTCTTTTCCTTTTCTTAATTTGTTCAATTTGAAATATATTTTCTTGCAAGTCAAGTGTATAAAGTCCATTTCGCAAATTTCCAATACCATATAAAACATCGTCTTTATAAATAGAACAACCATTGTTCTTTATAATAACGTCAAAACCTTCCATATCCAATACAGAAATTGAAATAATGTTTTTAATAATATTCGGAACATAATAACAATTATTAAGATAAATGGATTTGCCCGAAGGCATTGCTAAACAATAAGTTCCTACAGCTAATGCAGCAACTTTTGCTCCATTTCCCACTCGTAGGATCACCTCATCTTTGTTTAGCTTTCTACTTCTGACCAGTCCCTGCACAGTATTACATATGTGAGAACCAGAGCCGGTATCCAATACCCAAGTAGAATTATGACTTTCAGAAAAATTAATTTCAATCATAAACAAACCTTGATTGGAAGTCGAACCTTCTCCAAGCTTCTTATCTGCTAGAAACTTCTTACAGTTCCTCTTCCAATGTCCCGGCTCATTGCAATGAAAGCACATTCCTTTAGCTGGTTCAGGTTTCTTTTGCTCCTTTTCTTTCCCTTTTCCCTTAGCCTTCTTAGATTTCTTCTTTTCAGAAGACACCTTGGGCCTCTTCCTTTTATTGGAAGAATTCACCATCAAGACATGGTTCTTCTTGGATGAGAAGTGATCTTCTGTAGTTTTCAGCATGTTAAGCAGCTCAGGTAAGCTGACATCTAGCTTATTCATGTGAAAATTAACCACAAACTGCGAGAAGGTCTCAGGGAGTGACTGCAAGACCAAGTCTTGACTCAACTCCCCATCCATGACGAACCCAAGCTGTCCAAGGCGTTCAATCAAATTGATTACCTTCAGAACATGAGTCTCGACGGTAGTGCCCTCGGTCATCCGAGATCGGAAGAGCTCCTTAGATATCTCATATCTAGCAGTCCTACTCTGTTCACCATACAACTCCTTGAGGTGAAGCAGCATAGCAGGAGCATCCATTTTTTCGTGCTGACGCTGAAGCTCGTTATTCATGGATGCGAGCATGATGCATTGAGCCACAGATGCATCATCTTGCCACTTATTGAAAGTGGCAATCTCTTCCTCAGAGGCTGTTTCTGAAACAGATTCAGGGATAGTGGAATTTAGGACATAAGAAATCTTTTCAGCAGTGAGAACAATTCTCAGATTTCTTAGCCAGTCCTCATAATTCGGGCCAGTAAGCTTATTTGCATCAAGTATGCTTCGTAGTGAGATTAGTGATTTTGACATTTTTAAAATTCTGCATGTGAAAAAACAATATTTTAGCAAACATTCATTTTATTAACTTTGCATACCAAAATAAATTTAGGTCTTTATTTTAAATTGGTATCTCCCACTATTTTCATCAAACTATATTACCCTCACTCATATAGTTCGGCAACATCTAATTAAAGATTTGCTAGTGAGATTAAGGATCCCATTTCAAATGTATATAACCTTGTGGATAGCACAACAAGCGATATACAAATAAATAGGTAGACAACTCTTGTCAATTACATCAGCATGTAACTCCTTTTATTTTTCCTCTTAAATCATAATGGTCATGTGTGTGCACATCCGAACTAAAATGATTTAAGTTAAGTCCAGCCTAGCACTTCCATAAATTCAAAAAAGAAAAATTTTCGTCCTTGTGGATAGCACAACAAGACTAGATCGTTCAATTTTCTTGATAAGCATCAAATGTGATTAATTAACATCTTAAATATTCAATACTCGCCTTGTGGATAGCACAACAAACTCATATTAAATATTTAATACTCTATTAACTAATCATGCTAGAAGGCGACGTTCGATATTCCAAATATCATTTGAACGCTTCAGACTTAATATTATTTCTTTGAGGGGTTTGTTATTATTTGTCTCATCTTTTTAAGCGCGCATGCACATATATATATAAAATACGCGTCATTTTATTAAACATGCGAAGCAATATGTATAAAATATAATATATATAATATTTAGCATGCAATATAGAATACTATATTCTACCCGGATTGATTATGGACTTTTATTCTAGTTTGGTTCACTAGAGCCACCAAGTGAACCAAAAGGTCAAACCTAGGAGTGCAAGAATTTAAATTTTAAATGTAACTATTACATTTAAACCCGGGCTCCATACAAACGGGTCTTCATGCGCTCCTCGCTCCTTGGTCTCCAATTTCTTCAAAATAATTCTAACTATCTCTATTACATTAACTATTTAAAATTAAATAGAAACCTTGATCAGCAGTCAAGGAGAAGTACATAGAAAGGAGATAGAATTTACATCGAGAATAAAACAAGAGAAGACGAGGTACGCAGACCCCATTTTATAAAACCCATTCATTCAAGCATTCAACCACAATAAAATCCAATCACATTGGTCATAGTCCATAATCAACCCCATTTATTATCATACACATCAACATATGCATCAATAAATATCCATTCATCTCATGAATAACAATGCTATTCCATATATGGATCGATGTTATTTAATGGACAAAAGTTTTGCTAAATTTTATTTTTGAAACAAAATAAACTCTTTTATTTTAATCAAAAATAAATCCAAATTAAACTCCTTTAATTTTAGCATTCTGAAATCATATTTCAGATAAAATAAACTTCTTTATTTTAAAACTTTATCAATTAAATAAACAGTTTACTTAATTAATTAAAATCAATTTTCAGGGTCTGTCCAGGTACCGGCGCAGCTGCGCCAGTAATGAACTGGGTAGCTGCGCAGCTGCGCAGGTAGACGGAAGCAACAGTTTTTACAGACCGGCGCAGCTGCGCCAGTAATGAACTAGGCAGCTGCGCAGCTGCGCCGTTCGCCGCAAAAACTTGCAGAAAACGATTTTTGTCCAGAAAAACGATCCAATTCTCACATCAATTCATACATGGAATTATAAAATTGATAATTAGCACAAAGTTAGGCTTTGATACCACTGTTGGGTTTGTATGTAACGCAATCATGCAATCAAATCACATAAATAGGGCGAAAGCGTAAAAACTAGGTTTTCAAAATTTATACAAACCCATAACCATGATCATGCTTTATGCTTGTTATCAATAACAAAAAAGAGAGAACATGGAATTATACCTTTGAAGATCTAAGCTTCCTCAGGTACAAGTTCTACTCCTTTGATTCCTTTGATTCCTCTGATAGTGGTTCCTTCCCTTGAATAATATCAGCCACCCAAATGTTTGGCCTCTAACGGTGATCCACCAAGGAAGATGAAGAACTCAAGAAGATGGGTTATTGGCTTAACCCTTGTTTCTATCTCTATAGAATATGTGTACTCCCAACTCTTGGAAAATTTCACACGTCTATTTCTAATATAAGACTCTCTTATATAGATATTAGGTTAACCCTCCTAATCCAATTAGAATAGGGTTTTATTTAATTAATTTATATCCTAATCTTTATTAGGATTGAGAGAGAGTACTGATATTATATTAATTCCTAAACTCCTTTAGAATTAAAATAATAATAATAATAATAATATTAATAAGACTCCTCTTATTAATTTATATTTAATATTTCTAAAATATTAAATAATAAACATTAAGCTATTTAATTTATTCTATCATCATAGATTAAATTAATTATACTTAATGCATTATTACTATCATGCCATTTTCTTCTTAAATAATTCTTCTTCCTTTTATGGTGTGACCCTTTAGGTTCTCCATATTAAACCGGTTGTGAATAAATCAATTAGAACAATTCTAATCTTATTTAAATAAACAAATTAAACTAATAATCTATTTAAATAAATAACATTTATTCTACAATAGGGATAAGCCTCCCTAACGATCAACGACTTTCCAGATAATATAGATTTCAACATTAATCATAAAAGAACCTGTGAGTTAATAGTTACCGTACAATTCAATCCTTCCACCATACAATGTCCCAATTAAATATAAGACATGGATTTACTGTCAAGTCTTAATTTATTTAATCTTATGTATTTCGATTACAAAATGCACAACTCCAAATAATGCAAATTAGAAACCTCTTTCTAATTTCATTCTACCTTGGCCAAGTAATCCTGGGTTGTCATTTAACGAATCACATAGGACATATCTCCTCTTTTACTAGAGGTGGTAGATTCTTTATTGATCATTCATTATCTCCATATGTAACTCATTACACCCAAGCATACCCTATATATGCCTTAAAAGGCCTTAAGGAATTGGTCAAAGTATAATTTGTTACATACAAGATACTATGATGATCTCAAGTCCAAGGATCACATGTACTACTATCACATTAGGAATTCCTATTGACAGGCGAGTAAAACTCCATTAGGTATTCCATAGCGAGTCACGTTCAGTGAACTTATTCTCCAATAAGCACCTACATACTTGCTTTAGTGTCTCCACACAAATGACCATGAGATCAGTCATCCTCATCCAATGAGCAAGCAACATATGTACCAATCTATCCGGATTTACTAATCCCCTTTTTAGTAATCCCACGATTTGGAACTATTTTAGTTTTAAAGCTTTCTAAGAATTTAGATCTCATTAGCATGATCAACATCATGATTCTAAAAGCATTGCTTAAAACTATGGGTTATTTACATATTATAAAAACAGCACCATGTAGATAATTAAATGCCTTTAATAAATAAATATTTTATTAATAAATAAATAAGATTGTTTACAAAGTATGTGTTTTATCATCATACATAATTGGCTTGTATGCACACTACTATCAATAATAAAAACTAAAAGACTCCCCCAGACTTGAATTAGGCAATGCCCTCATTGGCAAGTAATGCAGAAATCAGTATGTGAGGGCCTGCCTTGGGGCACAATCACTCGTCGCCACCGCCATGGCCTTCGCCCTCGCCTCCGCCTTCGGCCTCAGGTTCGTCTTCTGGTGATGGTGGAGGATATGGAGGGAATAGAGGCATCTGGGGAAACTGGTACGACACTATCTCTGGGTTATCACCGCTGAACTGTGAATAGATATTTGCCACTGTGGTGGCAAACTCGGAGTGATACTGAGTGAAAAGATCCTGCCTTAGTGTAACTGTGTCGATCCTTCTGGTCTGCATGTCGATCTTCTTAGACTGGTTGTCTACTTTTTGGTGCAAGAGGCTCAAAGATGCCAGGATCTTAGCCAGAGGACCTGATGAAGAAGCACCCAACTCTGCAGTTTATGTAGAGGGCCCAGCCTCTAATGAAAGTGGAGACTGAGTAACAGGCAAATAACCTTCATCGCGGGGGTGAGAATCGGCTCCTTCTCAGACACCATAGCGCTTAATGAGGGTGTGATCAATAACAACCATGGCCAAGTTTATCAGCTCCTCTGGATGCAACTGAATTCTCGCCCTTTTGCACAGCTGGGTGATCAGTGAAGGATGAGGGAGCCCTCCAGACGAACTACAATTAATAACCTTCAAAATTGAGTCTTGAATGGTGACGCCAATGTCCAAATTTAGCCTTGTAACGATAGCAAAAAGCAGTAGGCCCTCTCTTTGGTGACATCGTTGTGGTGGCGGGTCGGCATGATATTGGCACAAATGAAGTTGTACCAATCCTTGCCATACTTGATGAGCGCCGCCTATGGGAAGTTTGTCTTCTCCCCCGTGTACTGGTTTGTTCTCCAGTTTGTCTCGTGTTTGAATAGGCACTTGATGATGTCATCCAGATTGTAGCGCGAAATCCCATTCTCAAAGTAGTCCTTGTCGTGGCCCAACACTTGGAAAAAGGCATTGATCGTCACACTATCATAGGCCACTATCCGACCTCGAACTGTAACCTCAGCGGGTCCCTCAACATTAGCATCGGCGTAAAATTCACCGACCAATGCTATGACGGTGTTCTCCGGTTGCAGCGTGAAACGAACCCATTTCTTCACTACTATCATGGCTCACATTCTTTTGTCTTTCTTCGAGTCTGGACGTAAACCTCGCTCAGGCACCATAGTCTTATCGAGAATGGTTGCATTGTACTTGCCCCAGGCTTCTTCGGTAACAAACCTAGTTCTGTCCCATTTCTGCGCCGCTTTGGATGACCTACCCTCGGTTTGTTATCGCTTTGATGCTATATCAGAGTTATTGCTTGTTGTAGTCTAATAACGAATGCCAAACTCAAACCAAATCAATGCCGATTGCAAACCCAAACCAATGTCAAAGTGAATGCCCAATTGAACGCCAAAATAATGCCAAACAAAACTTAGACGAACTTAGCCCAAATTTGTGCCAAAATGAAGCTCCAACTGATGCCAAGTAGTGCCCAACAAAATCTAATAAGTATTACCAACTAAGCACCAACTTGCCCAATAGAAACCTAGCCAAAATGTGCTAAAAAAAGAGTCAAAAGCTTGCCAAAATTCACTGTGGCAAACTGTCGAATAGTTGGTGTGCACATCCCTAAATCAACCTTGACAACCCTTATTTAAAATTTCTCTAACCAGATTTCCCTCAGTGGAAATCAACCATATCAGATATAGTAGAACAAGCCCAATAGAAATCTCTAAGAAAACCAAATCACACAACTCAATTGAAACCTAAATTTCCTTGGAGGAGAAATCCCAATTACCTTATGAGAACCCTTGGTTGAAACCAATTTCTAGGAGCAATCCTTGAATTAAGCAATTGAATGGGGGTTAATTGGAGTTAAGAGATGTGTTTTGGTCGAAGGCTGGGGTCTTGAGGGAATAGATGGCTCGGCAGGGTTGCTGCTGCTGTCGAGAGAAAAGGCTTATGTGTGCCTTGGCTGCCGACTTGTGATTATTTTAAAAAACAAAAATTCGCTGATGGCGCTACGACGCCGATAATCTTTCTTTGTTGGGCATTGCGGCGCCTAGCTTTTACACTTGAATGTGGTCGAGGCACTGCAGCATGAGTGCAAGAAAAAATTGGGCTCCGCGGCTTAATTTAGCAGTAGGTTATGCACAAGTTTGGCACTGCGTCGCCACTTGCTAGGCTTTTATGGGCGTGGCGGTGCAGGTCTGAGATGCTGGGCTTTAAGGTGGGCGCTGCGGCGAGGATTTTAGGTCAAAATTTGGAGCTGCGACGCCGGCCCTGTACCAGACAATATTTTAAAGCATTCAGCATAATAGTTTTCTTGGCCAAAACGCAGTTCAACAAGACCTCACTCCACAATGCATACTTATACAAAACAGCACTGCAAAACACGAAACTAATAGCTAAAGCCAACAGTTGACCTATACTAAACTCAATGAAACTAACTAAACACTAATAACCAAAAACCAAAAAATTTTGCATTAGGCCCTTAGAAATCCCATGGAACACAAACATGCCAAACTGAACTTCACATTGAGCCTAAGATTAGAACAAAAGCTATTCCACAATTTCAAACATAATACTATACCAAAGCTATACTTTGTTCAAAAATTAACCTTTTTACCCAAAATGAAGTATATTACTATAATAATACCAAAATATATGGAGAAGCTGCAATTAACAAACGACTATACAAACGCAAACTTAACCACATGGAAACCTACTAAAATCATAGCAACTACTATAATAAATGAAAATAGACTTATTATCATACTAGAAAGCTAAAAAGGGTATAAGAATGATACTGAGATGGGGTTGCCTCCCCATCTAGCGCTTGTTTTAAAGTCGTTAGCTTGACTATTTCTCCTCGGCTCATACCAGGTGTAGACATTCAAAATTTTGTTTCCCTGTTACTAACCCTGTAGGAGGGCAAAACTGTCTTATCAAATCAACCCCGGTCTCAATATTGGGCCATCAACTCAACCCCGATCTCAATATCGGGCCATTAAATTAACTCCGATCTCAATACCGGGCCATCAACTCAACCCCAATTTTAATACCGGGCCATCAACTCAACCCCGGTCTCAATATCGGGCCATCAACTCAACCTCGATCTTAATATCAGGCCATTAAATCAACCCCGATCTCAATACCGGGCCATCAACTCAACCCCTATCTCAATACCGGGCCATCAATTCATCCCCGATCTCAACCCGGGAGGTACAGGTCAGCCCCCGTCTCAACCCGAGAAGTAAAGGTCAGCCCCGGTCTCAACCCGAGAGGTACAGGTTAGCCCCGGTCTCAACCCAGGAGGTACAGGTCAACCCCAGTGTTAACCCAGGATGTACAGGTCAGCTCTGATCTCAACCCAAGAGGTACAGGTCAGCCCCTGTCTCAACCCGAGAAGTACGGGTCAGCCCCAGTCTCAACCCGGGAAGTACAGGTCAGCCCCAGTCTTAACCCAGGAAGTACAGGTCAGCCCCGATCTCAACTTGGGAGGTACAGGTCAGCCCCAGTCTCAACCCAGAAAGTACAGGCCAGCCTCGGTCTAAACCCGAGAAGTACAGGTTAGCCCCGATCTCAACATGGGAGGTACTGGTCATCCCTGGTCTCAACCCGGGAGGTCAGGTCAAGCTCCAGTCTCAATGCGAGAGGTTATGTTAACTTCGCAAACAATCATGGAACCTCATAACATCGCCAGAGGAAAACTTGGAAGGACCAAGTCAGCTTCAGAGACAACTATGAAGACAAACAAAATCAACTGTGATCCAAAACTTGGAAACAACCCCGGAAGGCAGCCGAAGGCTATGCCAGCATTGAAGGCAATCCCAGGAGGGGCAAAATGGTCATTTTACCAACTTAAAGCCAATTCGTTCAAACTCAAGCCGAATTGATGCCACTAAGGTCAAAATAAATCATAACAATGATCCCGAGTGGAAATAGCGCAAGACAGCTCAACAGATAAACTGCGAGGAATTAAAGACCTGGTTATGAGCCCATCTTTTTGGACTCAAAAAAGGTTTACTCCCATGTCATTGCGACACTCTCAGCGAGGGCTTTTCGAAAAGGTATAGTACACCTCCAACAGACGCTCCGATCAAAAGTTAGAAAGATTTGAATCTGACCTCACGTTGCTCAGAGTGCACGTATTTCGATGCAACAAGACCCGCCACGTGGAGCCGTACCTCTACCTGCAGCTACCGTAGGTAGAGCTACTTCTCTCGGGTCTATATATATGAGGTGACCACCAACTTATTTTATAATCTAAAACGCTCTGAACCTCTGCCCGTTTGGTTTCTCAGCCCCACTTTTGTCCTCCAAACCCAAATTTTTTCATTCTAACATGTAGATACACCCACATACTACCACATATCAAAACATAACCTGTAGAAATGGACGTTTAAAGCCTACGATCTGGCAAAAGCCAGTATAGCAGTCCATTGTGAGTATTTTTACGATCAGAAAGTTTTTTTTTACTTCATTGTATTTTTATACACTTGCACGTTAAGTTTCACTTTCTAAATATGCCCGGAACTCAGTTCTGTGGCCGTTTTGCTTACGTTTTCGTATATTTTAGTACATAAACTCATTTTCTGGCATTTCTACAACTCGGATCGTCGATCCGTCGCTTCTAACAGCTTTTATGTACATATATCTTCGTTTTTAGAAACTTCGCCAAACTGGGTTATCTTTCTAGTCTGAGTTTGGCTTTTTAATGTGTATATTTAACTGTATATATACTAACTTTTTAATTCTGTCAAGCTCAGATGTCAAATCCGAGGTAGTTTACTGCTTTTATGTATATAACTATATATATCTATATAATTTTTCTGACTTATTTGGGATTGGATTTATACATCGTGGCCTTTTTATTTCTTTAATATATATATACATATATATATATATATATATTAACTATATATATATATTATTATTTAGATTCCAGTTTGGCCTGGATCATTCTGTGGTCTTTTTACTGCTTTTATACATATATATATATATATATATATTTACATTTATGTTCGGGAAAATGATTGAATATCTGTCGCCCTTTACCTCTTTTATATATATATATATATATATATTTACATTCTGTTTAGCCTGGATCATTCCGTGGAGTGAAAAGCCACCACCCTTTACAGTTTTTATATATATTTCCATTCTGTTCAGCCTGGATCATTCCGTGACTTTTATACAACTTTTATAAATATATATGTATATATATATATATTTTTTATTCTAGTCTGGGCATAGGAGTGAAAACCCATAGCCCTTTACAGTTTATATATATATATATATATATATATATTTACATTATGTTAAGCCTGGATTACTTCGTGGCTTTTTACAGCTTTTATAAATATATATATATATATATAGTTACATTCTAGTCCGGGCACCGGAGTGAAAACCCGTCACCCTTTATAGCTTTTGTATATATATAATTATATATATGTTGCTTTACTCATTTTCTAGTATATTGTTGCTTTAAATATTCATTAAATATGAATCGGCACTGTCATTTCTGCAGTCGAACTAGATTTCTTTAAATCTCGCCAACTCTAGCTTTCAAACAGTTCAAAAAAGGTTCAGACAGAACCGGGAAGCTAGAATGGCTGAGATTTATTTAAATCTAGCATTTTTCTAGTTTCAGTTATAAAAGCTATCTCGCGGCCCTTAGATCGCTATCTAGTGGGAACGAGACGCTTCAGTTACAACGCGAGCCAGGATTTACTTATGAATCCTTGGTTCTGGCGACCTCTGGATGTAAATATATATTTCTATACCTATTTGAACTGTGTAGGTTTTTAATGGCCTCCCTATGTGAGCCTAAGAATCGTGGGATTTATGATCAAACTGATCAGAATCTGATTCCCATGATGGACAAACTCCACTTTACAGATGTACCCTGCCAGTTTTTCTGTAAAATGTACATCCGAAAGACCTTAAAACGGTTATCCGGGTTTAAGGTCTCAACATAATGAGAATATAGTTTGTCGTGTCAGAGTCACTCCGATGGCTGTCATGCCCATGAGAAGATCGACAGTTGTATATATGTTGTCGTCGAGGATGCTTCGCAGCCCGACAATCACCATTCAAATTGAGCCTAAAGGCTGAAAAAATAAAACTGAAGTATCGATGTGCTTCAACACCTATGTTAGCGTAAGGGTTTGAAAACCTCCTTTCAAAATATCATTTTAATAATCTTGTCTAAAAGAGAGACTTTTGCAAATCAAATCAAACCCTTCGTATATAGGTTCAACGAAGCATGTCCATGCTTTTAATCAATCAAACATAGGCCCAATTTCTTTCAGCATTCACACACACATTGCAGATTTAAAAGAAAATATTGAAAAGATGCGGTACCGTGTTTACACGGGAGTTGTGGGGTGCCTAACACCTTCCCCACACTTAACCAAGCCCCCGAACTCAAAACATCGGTTTCAAAGATCAAGTTTCGACAGTGTCCAACAATTGGGCCTCTTTTCAAATAAACTCGGTTGAGTTGGTACAACCATTTCAAAACTACCAACTGGCGACTCTGTAAAACGTTCAAATCGTCGACATGATACATGTTGGCCTTTTCCTAAAAAACCCTTCAAAACCTTTTTCACAATAAAAAGAATAAGGGTAGACAAAACTTAGGAAGAGAGAAAGATTCGGGTTTGACCCGACCTGAATTTTTTTTCCCGACGTCGACAGCTGGCGAGTCTTCTGGGGACAGTAGAGGGCTTAGGCCGCATTCAAATCTTCTCAAAATTTCCCTTTCATATCTACGTATGTACGAATGCTGCCTCTTTACGTTGAATGAATGTGTGAATGATGCGTCTTTACATTAAATGAATGCTAATGAATGCTTTCCTTCTTTATTAGTGCTTCGCACCAATGTCATCATATGCATAAGATGAGACACAATGTATGTGAATGTATGTTGTGTGATTCCTCCACCAGGAGGCAAATCCATCGGTGACAGAGTAATGTCTTCGAGGATGGCTAAGTCTTCGGAGCTCATGAAAAAGCACCACTCAGATTCACTCCAGTTGAAAGATCGGATTAATTTTCCTTCTAGTAAATTACGATGATCTGGGAACCTTCATGCCGAAAAAGCCGCGAGAGTAGCCTAAGATAGGTCAGCCTTTGATTAACCAAATCCGATGGAAAGCCTCTTCATGCCTTCCTCTTTCAATTCAATGTCAAGTTTTCAATTCTAATGTAAATAGCATAATGTAAATATACATTCCCTGTTGTATACATCTTGTCATATTATCATGTCATCAAAACAAACTGATCGCTGTTTTGCAGGATAATATTAAAAAACCATAAAAACACATCATGGCATGCATCCTATCCATACCTACCTCAGGAAATTGACACATCTACGTTTTGTTGTAGGTGAAAGATTGGTCCTGTCAGTAGATCTAAGTCTAAGAAAGCACTAAGTCCATCTCGGGACATGACTTCCAGTGCTCAGCTAGAATCCACCCTTGTCTCTAGGGAAAAGTTTGAAGGATTAAAGAACCAAATAGCCGAATTGGCAAGTTTTGTGAGAGAACAAAGTAAGGCTCTTAAAGGAAAACAAGCATAGGGTCACACAGAACCAGGTACACCCGCTGGCAGCCAAGAGACCGGGAAAAAGGACACTCAGATTCTTTAATAAAAGAATCAGGATACAACCAACAAAACCCATGAAATCACCATCCTCAACAAAGAACAGGGAGCTGGTGACATTATGAAGAAAGTCCAACAGATGGAAGAAACCATCCGGTCTATCAAAGGGACTGGGGCATTTAGCAATGTCAATTATTCTGACTTATGCATTTTACCTGGGGCTCGTTATCCTAAAAAATTTAGAACTCCTGATTTTGAGAAATTCGATGGATTGGGAGACCCTTACACTCTCTTAAAGGTATTCATTGGAGAGCTCGGATCTTTTGCAGAGGACGAAAAACTCTGAATGTAGTTATTCCAAAAAATTCTGACCGGAGAGGTTAGAGCATGGTACGCCCGTCTAGACAACTCTAAAATTCACAGCTGGGAAGAGCTGGCGCATGCTTTCGTCAGTTAATACAGCTTCCACTCTCAACTGGCTCCGGACAGATATCAAATAACCAAAATCAAGAAACAAAGTACTGAGTCCTTCAGAGAATATGCTCAATGCTGGAGACGAATGGCCGCACAAGTCACTCCACCTGTGAATGAGTTCGAGATAGTCATGACTTTGTTCGACATTCAAGAAGCCCCATATTATGAAAGGGTCCTAGCAGGCATAGGAAAGCCATTCTCAGAAATGATTAAGCACGGCAAAATGGCAGAAATCGATCTCAAATTTGGGAAGATAAAGGATCTGACCGCCTTAGAAGCTGTTGCCGAAAATATCCAGTTCGGGAATTACGGGAGTAATCCCCAGAAAGTACACAAGAAGAAAGACGAAGAAGTGTCCTTAGTATTGTAAGGACAGAATCAGAGGGGTGATTCAAGCAGCATGCCCATTTAAAGGAGGAACTATTCCCCTTTTCAAGCTCTAGCACAACCTTCAAATCCGCCATTCCAGAAAAATTTAGAGGCCAGACGCCGAAGAACGTTCACCCAGTTAGGGGATTCACTCGAGAATGTGCTGAAATTGTTGACGGCCCAGAAAAAGATCATTCAACTCCTTCCACCAACCAATACCGGTGGACAAAATTTTGACCAAAGAAAAAAGTGTGCTTACCATTCCGGATCCCCGGGACAAGATACATAAGACTGTTGGTCTCTCAAGCATAAAATTCAAGACTTGATTAATAACAGAGAGATTGTGGTGATAAAGCTCGAGTAGCCGCACGTGCATGATAATCCCCTCCCTCAGTATAAAAAGGAGGGTGTCAATATGATTAGCACACAAAATGGATAAGGATCCAAATACCTCCGATACGTTACAGAATCAGTTCAATCCAGCCCAGACAGTTGGGAGTTATCAGAAAGGCAATTCCTAATAGAACAAGAGATTAAGTCTATCAAGGAACAAATTGGATAGTTAGCAGCATTGGTTGTATACCAACATCAAGTCACCAAATAGCTGATAAACCAGACCAACCAGTCTGATGCAAGTCCTTCCACACCAGAAATCAATCCCATTCCTATGAGAGACCATTATCGTTTTCATCAGCATGAACCCTGGGCCGACAAGATGACCAAGGAAGAGAAGTTTCAAGCTAATAGGGAATTCACCTTTCATAGGAATTTCACTAACCTAAACCAGCAAATGAAGGAAATCCTCCAGTTGTTAATCAATGAGGGAATGGTGTCAGACTTATTAGCCCCAGTAAATCCACGATCCAGGAAATTTAAACCTGACCAAATCTTCCAGTACCACTTCAATGCACCCGACCATGATGCTGAGGACTACTAGGCACTTCATCATTTAATTTAGAACATGAATGAAAGTGGTGAACTGATAAAAGGGAATCGAGATTATGGCCTCCCAGATGAAGAAACTCTCTTTATTCCCATTGCATGGAGTCAGGATACCGTGGCTGTTATTTCCTGTGATAAGGAGCCAGCCCTCACACCTCTAATGCTACCAGGGAAAGGGGTCTAAGAAATATAAAATCCTGTGAAGTTTGCAACACCTAAGCCTTTAATCCTACCATTCAGACCCCAGTATCCAGTGATTAGTCTGAAGAGAGTCCCATGGAACTATGGGTGTAATGAAGGTTCCACCTCAAACAACATTACCATTGTGCCAAAGAAGAATCCCTTATACCTGCCTAAACGGGTGATCAAAGTAGTCATCAAAGCCAAAGAAAAGGTGGCTTGAGAGAAAATAGAAGAGTTCCTCAGTAAAATGGGACACAATGAAATAAAAGTGGTTCAAAGCCTGAAAGATGCACCCAAGCATATGTCCATCCTAGACTTGGTCTTATCATCTGTAGATCATCTCAACATTCTGGTGAAAGTACTAGAAGAAGCCCATCTGCCAAAGATAGTTGATGTCGAGAAATTCCATCACGTGATAGAACACATCTTTAACAGCAATGCGATATCTTTCACTGATGATGATATACCCGCAGAAGGGACGGGCCATCGAAAGTCACTGCACAAAGTGGTGATGTCATCAGGGTATGTGATTGGAGTTATGCTAATAGATAGAGGGTTGTCCCTAAACATCTGTCCCTACAACACCTTGGAAAGAATGAAGATTAACCCGAACCGGATCACAACCAGTCATGTGGTCATGCGGGCTTTCGATGGATCTCGCCGACAAGCTATGGGAGAAATTGAGCTTCCTCTAGAGATTGGTCCACACACTTTCTATGTGTCCTTCCAGGTGTTCAACATAACCACAAGATACAACTTGTTACTGGGAAGGCCATGGATCTATATGGCAGGGGCAGTGCCATCCACCCTCCATCAGCAAGTCAAACACATTATCAACGACAACCTAATCAGTGAATGCCAAACTAGAATACCCTGTCTGCATACAGGGAGACATGCCGGTGATCAGACTGGACACCAGCCTTGAAGCTTAAAGTCTCCCCTGAAGTGATGACAGTGGGCTAGGAAATGGTATATTTTGATTTCCAACCTAGAGAAAGGTTAGGAAAGAATCACCAGGGAATCAAAAGCCCGGTGCAGATCTTTTATAACGATTAAGATTTTATATATTAAATTTTAATATTTATTGAGTGAATAAATATTATATGTGATTTATTTATTGAGTTAAACAAATGAATTATGTGATTGTGTGGATTGATTTAATTAAGAGTAATATTTAATTAAATTGATATGTTAGCAATGGTGTAGCATAATTATAATTTAGTTGAGAATAATTCAATTAGATTTAATGTTATATGCTAAGTGTTAATAATAATTTGTTACATGAATTATGTTTAATAAAGGAATCACAATTGTGTAACAATTTGGTATTATGTGTTTTTATTAATTAATGAATTTTAGCTTTTATTTAATTGAATAAGAATGTGGAGATTTAATTAAATAAGAGTAGTATTTAATCTATGGATTTAAAGAGTTATTAAAAGAATGGAAAAGGATTTTTAAGTGATTTACCAAACAAGGCCCTTGTATTTGTTTTAAATTTATGTTGCCCAAACAAGGCCTTAGCTAATAATCTGTTTTTAAAAGTAAGGTATTTGCCAAACATGGCCTTATGGCTTTTCAAATTCAATTTTAATAACCTATGTAATAAGTGGTAGTTAGTATAGCAATTAGTATATTACTTATTAGCTATATTAATATTATAAGTTACATATATATTATATATGTATATGTATATATATATATAATGTTTTAAGTTAGAATTACGTTAGTTTTTACGAAACAAAGAAAGAAGAAACAGAAGAAGAGAGTTAGAGAGAGTTATGAGAGAAGAAGAAGAAGAAGAAGAAGAAGAAGAAGAAGAAGGGAAAGCTTTGAGAAGATAAAGCAAGCCCCATCATCATCATCTCCATCTCTTTCTTAATTAAAACTAGTAAGGTTATACCTTAACCCTTGTACTCAATTCTTATGTGTTGTAATTCTTCTTTATCAAATTAGGTTTTCATAATCATGAGTTTATATGTATATATGGTATTCATATGTTCTTCATATGTAATTGTATGCCATGAAAGGATTTTCATATTTCAATGGTTGTAAAAACAAGTTTTGAAGTTATGTTTTTCTATGTTTTCATGGTTTTAGAATTATATGTTGAAGTCTCTTTGTGAAAGTTCTTGAGTTTGATATATGTATGAGATGTATACATATATATATATATATATATATATATATATTTACATATGATTTTTATGAAGTTATGTTGAAAATTATTCTTAAATCTTTGATATGAGCATGATGTTATGTGTAATATGTGATATAACATGATTATATATGAGTTATATGGTTGTTTTAGCAATTCAATCCATGTATTTTTGATAAACAAGAGGAATTATGTTTATAATAATTTTTTGTGAACTAATTTCTAAAAAATGACTTTTGAAACTATCAAATTGATGTTTGATTATGGGTTATTATTGAAATTGATCACGTATTATGTTAGTATGTTAAGAATAGGAGTTATTGTCTTTGAAATCACTTGAATTGATTGAAAAATGAATTCTTGATAGCAATTTTTGCCGAGAACGCTTAAAATTGTCTTTTTCTTCGAAAATCATGAAATATTTATTTTGATTATGTGTTATATGGATTTTAAATGTTATAATCATGTTAATGAGTTTAAAATATTGTTTGTATCAAGTTTCATGTTTATCATGTTGGGAAAAATCGAATTCGGTGTGAAGGAATGAGCCAAATTGGCTTATTTCTCCACCAGTTCACGAGCCAGCCCTCCCACCAGAGCATGCACCGGCCCCAGCGGGGCTTTTGCCCTTGGGGGACCTGCCCCAGCGGGTTAGCAAGCTATCCGAAAAAGTTAATTTTTGCTTGTTGAGTTTTCATGCCTCGTTTGTTTGGCTAACTTACTTCTATGACTTGGAAAGTGAAATATGTAATAATATAATATGTTTTTGATGTGTTTAAGTTAGATTTAAGTGTTACGAGAATATGTTACATGTGTGAATGTGTTACTTCTTAAGGTACACAACACGATTCATTGAGTTATAAGCTTATGAATGTATGCCGTGAGTATAGACTCACGTACTTGACTAGTTAGCAACCAATGTGATAAATTACATTGTGAGTGGACTTGGATATGAAGTGAGATGGTTTAAACGTTGTAGTTGGATACTAATAGACGTTTCAAACATAATGTGAATGTGTAGGGTAACTGTAAAGTGATTGTAATTGTTAAAGTGTAGCTTGCGCTTAAGGCAAGTTTTCTATCTCTAAACTTATTATTGTGCAAGTTTTCTCATTCTTATTCTCTTACGTTAAACTAGTTTCCATATCTGAACTTGTTATTTTCTTTGTACAAGCCTTGTTGTATTCTAATAATCCTAATACTCAAATATTGAAGTATTATTGATGTATTGTGATATTGACTTAGTTGTTCAAGCAAGATTTACTTATTCTTTCAATTGCTTTAAATTAATTCTAAAGCATGCCTATTTACTATGAAGTTTATTGTCATATCTTATAATTAGTTCATGATTCTTGTATTATTGAACTATTAAAGTATTGTGAGTCAATTCAACTACTCCTAGTTGATGATAGTCGAAACTCCAAAGTTCCCTTATCTATCCAAACCAAACTTTCTTTGGTACGGAATTGAATTCAATTACTGAGAATGAACAACCCTATTTATTAGGGGATATTTATGCGAAAGCATTAAGATGGTTGTGCACAATTCATGGTACAAAGGGTTGATCCCCCTGAGTACGAGTTAAAGGTCCATAGTCTTAATGTTTGTTAAAGGTTTAAATAGAAATATTTATAACCTAGGACAAAAAGTTCAAGGTCTTATGACCCTCAGATGATTCTATATTCGAATTCTACATATTGATAAAAGAATTATAATTCAATTCTTTATTTTGGTGAAAGTAAAGTTATTCAAACTCTTTTGAAACTATTCACTTCTGTCATATCACTGTTGTATTTTCAAGTGAGCTTTTCTTTGCTCACTCTTGCATGTTTACCACCACTTGCAGTTGAAACCAAAAATGTTGACATATCGTCAACGAGTAAAGGAAAAGGAAAGATGAATAAGTAAAGGGTTGTTATGTCAAGTTTCTATTGTAATAAGACTTGGTTGATTATGTTTAATATTTTTACATTTATTTGATTGATGTTAGGGTTTAGTTAACCCTGGGATTTTTATTTGGACAAGTTGTAATCCTTTATCAAGGAAGATTTTACTTAAGTATTATGAAGGTTGTAATTTACTTTACAATTCTTTATTATTGGGTAGATGTATGTTTTAGTTAGAAAGTGAATACCAAATCATGTGGAAATGAAGTACCTGATAAGTGGCATTTATGACCACTTATTCGGATAGTAACTAACTTATTCTGTTGCTTAAACTCAAGTATCGTTGTGCGTTTTATGTGTTTTTGCTTTGTTTTGTGATTTTCAGGTTTATAAACTCTCAAGGTGTAAATTAAGCTTAAAAGGGCAAAAGAACGCTTAAATGGGGCAAAGCACTGAAATGGGCTTAAAGCATGAAGATAGCATGGGTGAGGAAGCAATGAAGGTGATGCCACGAGTCTAGAGGCCAAAAGGAGCAAGAATGACATTGGAAGAAAAAATGGGAATGAAATGCAATCCGGACATTGTTTGGGGGGTTTATGTTCATTTCATGTTCTTGGATTGGAGCTTAGTTCATATTGTAGAGCGGCTTCTAAGCTTTTCGGAACATCTTGAATTATCACAATCGGAGTTCGGAGGCGAGAGTTATGCCCCGTATACCAACGGACGTTAAACTCCACGGTTTTGGGTTTTTATTGCACAACTGTCACTTGGAGCTCAATTTCAGCCTTCATCCATCCATTATTTCTCAATGCTCAAAGAATGAAAGTTGTAGAGCTCTTTGATAGCTTTGATTTGATAGGTGGCAGGCCTCGTAACTCCTCCCGGATCAAAAGTTATCGCCGTTTTACCAGAGGACTCTGCAGCAGAAAAGCCTTAGAGCGGGCGCGCGGATTCTAGTGCATTTTTGGGCGCGGCCGCGCCAGTCCCCAGCTGTGCCAGACTTGACTTTTCAATTGAACGGGACTTGGCTTTTGATTGGGATATAAGGGGGCTCGTTTGTGGCCAGAAAAACCATCAGATATTGGCCTTAAGCCCTAGCCCTAGCTTGTTCTTCCATTTCCTTTACATTTCTTGTATAGATTAGGAGTAGATTAAGTCTAGAGTAGGGTTTAGTTTAGTTAGTTAGTTTCTTGGGTTAGATTAGGTTTGAAGATTGAAGCAAGGGATTAGCATCAAAGATCCACACTTGGAGAAAGACTAAAGATTTGCATTCTCTATCTCTTAACTCTCCTTGTATTCAATTTGTATTCGGATAATGTTTATGAACCTTGTGGATGATATATTTGAGTTGTCTATGACTTAAATTATATTTTGAGGTTCCAATGGAACCTAATGAGTAGTTAATGTTGATTTCTCTTCCATATTGGTTCTTATTGATTGTTATGTGATTGTTTACTGCGATATATGTTTTCATTGCTTAATTGAGTCATGACCAATTAGTGTGATAACCTATGTGGACTTGAAAGACGAAGTGTAGGTTTAGATCGAATCGCGGTGGCGGGCGATTGTATGTTCACATGGCGTTGGACGTATGATTTGTGCTGAGGATAGACATATACCGAAGCGCTGCTCGTAGTCAATAGAGAACTTGACCTTAAACCCTATTTATTTGTAAACACCATAGACATATAGGGGTTTAGATAATGTGGGTGTTCACATGCGTTCTATCATCTGTGGATTGAACGTGAGATAGATTAGGTGCATCGAAAGATAGCCTTCTCTCACTTTTGTGTTCTCGGCTAGCAACTGTTACTATTAATTTGACCTAATTGGAAGTATGCCGACTTAGACGAAACATTAGGGGAAATTGAAATCTCTTATTTTCATTATCTGATTCTACCTTAGAATTACTTAGTTTAAGTTTAATTCCTTGCCTAGTTTATTTTAGTTTTAATTCATTCTCCTTCTCGCCCATTTAAATAAGATTGAGATGATTATGAGCTAGTGCTTTGGCGACCTATTATCCAGTAATTCTCCGTGGGAACGATCTTTACTTACTCTTTATTACTTGCTGGCCGCGTATACTTGCGCGTTAATTGTGTCATATAAATCGACCAACAAGTTTTTGGCGCCGTTGCCGGGGGAATTATTTGGATAACTGTTTGCCAACATTAGTTTAAATCAAATTAGTCTTAATTTAAACTTTTTATTTTTGTTTTAATTCTCTTCATTTGTTCTCTTCTCAGGTAGAATGGACTTAAATTTCTATCCATGGAATGGTACAAGGCAAGAGCAACCAAGGGAAGCATACACTGATGGCTTCAACCCAATTGCAACACTTTCAGCACAGCTAGAGGTTCTCTTGAGGAAGCTGGATACTGTCTCAGCTCAGCAAAATCGAGAGACGGCAGTGACCTATGACTACGGTGCTGGGAGCTACGCGAGCCATCAGGAGCCTATCAGTTATGGACAGGAGCAGTATCGGGGTGGTTATTCCTACGCCGAACCTTATCCCACTTATCAACAAGATTGGGGGTATCATCCAAACCCTTCATCAGACTACTATCAAGACCAACACTGGGATCCAAATCCCGCATACACCTCAGAATGGACCTTCCAGACTCCAGTTTACGAGCCTCAACACAATTTTGAGGGTGACATAGAAAATGCAAGCTTTAAGGAAAGAAGTGGCATAGAATCACTAAATGACATCTTGAATGAGCAACAGAAGTCCTTCAAGAGTATTCAGAACTGGGCAGAGCAGATAAGCAAGGCCTTGATGATAGAGGATGAACAGGGGATGCAAAACCATACGGTGAGCTATCAAGAACAATATGAGCCAAGTCCAACTTATGCACCAGAACCCCCATATCAATCCCCATGTTTACAAGGAGAATAGTCTCCAATGGAATTCACGTATAGAAGCTTAGAAGGACAAGAGGAGAGGCTTAGGAGCGAAGAGCAATCAAGCAAGAACTTCTAGAATCAGATGGCCCTAATCCACAACACTCCTACCAATGAGCATCAGTACATGGAGCCCGAGGCTGAAATAGAAAATGAAGGATTGGAAATTATGTGGGGGGAATTCCATAGCATCGACAGAGGAGACCTTGATTGAGCAAGAGCAATCGATTGAGGATCTTCAGATTTGGGTGGAGCAGATTAGCACGACATTAAGGAAGGAGGAGGTATGTGAACAAGAGACAACAGTGCAAGATTTTGTGCCTCCAATGACTGAAGCCGTGAGTTATGACCCTCAAAAAGATTGGTGCTATGAGATGGATGCATATACTGATGAAGAGCCTGAGGTGCACTTGGAACTGGATGAGTAAAGTTAATGGATATCGAGGAGCCAATTGGGGCTGTGGAGTTCCCCCAAGAGCCTCCTCCGCCTGAGTGGAACAAGCCAGTCAAGTTTGCACACCTTTGCCCCCTTGGAAGCCACATTACAGATATGGATCTCGATGACATGAGAGAGTCCGTGAGCTTCAAACCATGGTGGTCAGAAGAGAATAGAAGAAAAGTCCGTTGTGTGGTCTATACCTCCATGCCCCGATCATTTCACCTACACAACGGAACCCTTGCCTAGCTCCCCAACCTTTAGGACGGGGAATTCTTTTACTTATCCAATGCTAGGTAGTTTAAATTTGCATCCGCTCCTACTAGGAAGCCGCCAAAGTCATACACCTATTCTGATGGATGGAGGGGCTCTCTAGTATCATCGGGGAGTTGGGTAGCAGTGGGCAGACACAGTCGAGCTAGAGGACTATAAATCAAGCGCTAGATGGGAGGCACCCCATCATTTCTCTCTCTCTTTGTTTAATTCTCCATTACCTACTTCCCATCATCCCTCTCTCTATGTCTTTGTTTAATTCTACATTTACATGCTTTCTATCACATTTCCCTCCCCTTTGTTTAATTCTTATTAGTTAATATTTAGTTTAAATTTTTGCATACTGTAGGAATTAGGAGTTCATTGCCTACATTTTTGAACTTAGGCATTAGTGCATATCTTTTTCGGATAATGTTTATGAACCTTGTGGATGATATATTTGAGTTTTCTATGACTTAAATTGTATTTTGAGGTTCCAATGGAACCTAATGAGTAGTTAATGTTGATTTCTCTTCCATATTGGTTCTTATTGATTGTTATGTGATTGTCTATTGTGATATATGCTTTCATTTCTTAATTGAGTCATGACCAATTAGTGTGATAACCTATGTGGACTTGAAAGACGAAGTGTAGGTTTAGATCGAATCGCGGTGGCGGGCGATTATATGTTCATATGGCGTTGGACGTATGATTTGTGCTGAGGATAGACATATACCGAAGCGCCGCTCGTAGTCAATAGAGAACTTGACCTTAAACCCTATTTATTTGTAAACACAATAGACATATAGGGGTTTAGATAATGTGGGTGTTCACATGCGTTCTATCATCTGTGTAGTGCACGTGAGATAGATTAGGTGCCTCAAAAGATGGCCTTCTCACACTTTTGTGTTCTCGGCTAGCAACTATAACTATTAATTTGACCTAATTGGAAGTATGTCGACATAGACGAAACATTAGGGAAAATTGGAATCTCTTATCTTCATTATCTGATTCTACCTTAGGATTACTTACTTTAAGTTTAATTCCTTGCCTAGTTTAATTTAGTTTTAATTCATTCTCCTTATCCCCCGTTTAAATAAGATTGAGATGATTATAAGCTAGTGCTTTGGCGACCTATTATCCAGTAAATCTCTTTGGGAACGATCTTTACTTACTCTTTATTACTTGCTGGCCGCGTATACTTGCGTGTTAATTGTGTCATATAAATCGACCAACATTACCCGAATTTGGGGGTGGCACATCCCTAGCCAATCAGGGAGAGCCAGATTGGGTTATTCATCTTGGTCAAATTGTCGAAACCCATATAAGCATCCTAAGGCTCATGCTTCCACCATATTATTGTCAAACCTCACTGATGCTGGATTTGTGAAGCCAATGAGGAAGATCTCTTTTGTGGTA
Source organism: Panax stipuleanatus (assembly GCA_020205555.1). Taxonomy (NCBI): domain Eukaryota; kingdom Viridiplantae; phylum Streptophyta; class Magnoliopsida; order Apiales; family Araliaceae; genus Panax; species Panax stipuleanatus. Next base: position 137,327,628 of record CM035115.1, on the reverse strand, counting down.
TCAGCCATGTTATTTCCTCCAATCATACCAGTAAGGGAGAGAAAGACCACAAAGCTTGAGGGGATTAGCAAAAACGGAAAAGAAAAGTTCCTGTACGAAGGACGAGACCCATTTCCTAATATGCAGGTCCACATACACTACAAGGGTATGAATCATGATATCCTAGACAGTGACGATGAGGATCAGATTTAAATTTCTCGCATCAAGAAAGAGAGGGGAAGCAGTTCAAATAAAATCCCCGGACCTATTTTAAAAGATGTATTAGTTATCATCCGAGATGAGGTAGACGAGCACAATTATTTGATCCTCCCTGTTCATGAGGATCTAATCTTGGACTACTAGAGCAGTGTCCCTTGCCTCATTCAAAAAGGGTAAACGGGCAGAGAATCCATCTGCCCTGTAACATGGTTTCATTTACTGCTTATTTTTTATTGCACAGCTATAGCAGTAACTTTTATCATGCTTTTCCAAATGCTTTGTATATTTAAGTAGTTGCATATATTAAAGTGAAAGCATTTTGTTTTCAGGACTCCAAAATTGGATTTGTTTGTCCCTTCCGATGAGATGCCAACTTGTCACAGTGACTACAACTTTGATGTAGAAATGAACTTCGACTTGATGGATATTGATCAAGAGGAGGAAGATGACTATGAGCTTCCCGAGGAGATTAAAGAATGGGTCAGAGACAAACCCAAACCAAACCTCGACCAAACCACCCCTATCAATATAGGAACTTCCGAAAACCTCAATGAAATCCAGATAGGCCTAGACCTCGCCCAAGACCAAAAGACCGATCTAATCGAACTCCTAACACAGTTCCAGGATGTGTTTGCATGGTCATATAAAGACATTATTGGCCTGTCTACTGACATTGTAATCCATCGAATGCCCATCAAAGATGGATTCAAGCCCGTCAAGCAAAAGCTCAAGCGATTAAAACCTGAATGGAGTCTGAAAGTCAAAGAAGAAGTGGTCAAATGATTCAAAGCCGGAATCATCATGGTATCAACATACCCAGAGTGGCTGTCAAACATAGTGCACGTGCCTAAGCCCAGAGGGAAGGTACGAGTATGCGTGGATTACCGGGATTTGAACAAAGCCTGCCTGAAGGACAATTTCCCAGTGTCTTTTATCCACATCCTGATCGATAGCACGACGTAGTATGGCATGTATTCATTTGTGTATTGCTTTGCTTGTTACCATCAAATCATAGTCGCTGAGGAGGATAGGGAGAAAATAGCCTTCATCATTCCCTGGGGAACCTTCTACTACAGACGACTATCCTTCGGCCTCATCAATGCCAGAGCCACATAATAGCAAGCCATGATGGCCTTATTTCATGACATGATGCATAAAGAGATAGAGGTCTATGTAGATGACATCATCATCAAATCCCGGAAGTAAGATGATCACATTGACCATCTCATTAAGCTATTCAACAGGTTGCGTAAGTACAACCTCAAGCTGAATCCAACCAAATGTGTTTTTTGCGTCAATACAGGCAAGCTGTTAGGATTCCTAGTGAGCAATAGAGGCATTGAGTTGGATCCTGCCAAGATTAAAGCCATCACTGAGATGCCAGTACCTCGAACAGAGAAGGAGATACGCGGGTTTCTGGGAAGGATCAATTTCATAAGCCGATTCATTTCCTAGCTCACAACGACTTGCATACACATCTTCGAGCTACTAAGGAGGAATTCCTCCGTGAAATGGAACGAGGATTGTCAAAGAGCCTTCCTTGCCATCAAGAAGCAGCTGATTAAAGTACAAGTTTGGTACCCCCAAGGGACGAAGTTCCCCTGTTTATATACCTGTTCGTCAATACCAATGCAATGGGCTATATGCTAGGACAAAAGGATGATAGTAGTAAGGAGAGAGCCATCTACTACATCAGCAAAAGGTTCGGCAGCGATGAGCAAAAGTACACTGATGAGTGGGTTTAGAACCTACGAATTGGTACTTATTATAGCGTGATTCTTGTTATTTTTAAGTAATTTTTCTATTAAATTTTATGTGGTTTGTGATCTTATGTACATGTATTGAAATGGGTGCGAAAGTGGAGTAAAAGGAGAATTTGGAGTTAAACTATTAACAAAGGACACTCAATTCGGGACCAAGTGGGCTGATCCAATTCGGCAATTCGTGGGCTAATGGATCAATCATGCTAAGCAACTCACGGATGCATTAGCAATATTAAGTGGACCATGGTGCAGAGCCTTTCATGGGCAGCTCACGAATTTAAGAAATTAAATTAAGAAAAAAACAGGGCTGGAGCTTTAGTGAACTGGGTCAGCAGCTTAATATGTAGCCTAATGTGGGATAGCAAGTGGGATAGCTTAGTATAGGATATATATTATATATGAGAGACTTAACCTTTAGAAGGGGGCCATGAATTTTGTGATATAGCAGCATAGGCAATCAACATATATGCTAAGTCGGTTAGGCATGCGAGTGGGCCAGAGGTAGTACCACACGGAATTAACAAGGCGTTGCATGCATTCTAGAAAAAGAGATGAGCAAGATACATGCGAATTCAGTATAGGGTCAGTGCTTGATAAGTACATAATATTCTATGATTATTATTCCTTTATATTTAGTTTTATTACATGTTTCATGTAAATTTAGACTTAATAAGGTGTTTTATTGTTTTCAGGTGAATTAAGATTAAAGGAATGAAATGAATTGGAAAAGAGCTAAAACGGATGAAATCCAGACCAATTGGGCTAACCCAATGCGGCAATTGGTCACACAAGTTGAGCAGCTTACGGATTCAGTAACATAATATCACAAGTCCTAGTAGGAAACGGGTTATACAATTCCAAATTGATAAAAAGAATTAAGCCTAGCATGTCACGGATTGGGTCATGTGGGCAGCAGCTTAGGACATATGGGCCACGAATCAAGCAGCTTGCAAAAGAAATTCCTAGTGGGCCACGGTTTCATGAATCGCAAATTGAAGCAGCAGCTGGAAAATAAAGCAAAGCAAATCAACATATATGTATATAAGCAATCAAGTGGGCCCACGATTTAGAAATCAAGAGCTGCCCACGGTTTGGTCTTACAAAATAAAGGAGTAGCTTGCATGGAATTACATGGGCCCACGGAATTGATAATTTAAATTGGAGGAGGTTTTACTCCTAGATGCTCACGTGCCAAGCAACTAGCAAAAGGAAGTAGAATCCATGCAATTGAAGGAATTATATGTGGGGCCCACGATTTTGGTGACTTGCAAAAGGGAAGCTAAATTCCTAAGTCAACTAGGATTTAATAGAGGAGCAGCTCACGGTTTTGGGAGTATGGAAAGAAACTAGCTGCTCACGGATTTCCAAGCCATGAATGGAAAAGGAATGTTAGTTGGTCACGGAAATAAGGAAGGGGAGATGAGGGCTCCAAATTTAATGTTATTTTTTTTTATGGAAACTAGTTATGTTTTGTAATTCCTATTAGGATTTGAATTTCTAGTTCTCATAGGATTTAGGTATTTGTCTAGCACTATAAATAGAGGATGATAGTCAATGTTTTATTCATTCAATCTTCTACCAACTATCATACCTCATTGAAGTGCAGACTTGGAGTATGTCAGGCTAGTTTCTTTATTCAGTTCTAAAGGGAGGTAGAACCTTGTTACAAGTAATTAATTAATTGAGTATTATTATTTATTCCTTCTTGTATGAAATTTCTTCTGATAATCTATTTTCATTAATTGCATGCTAATTGATCTAATTAATTTGATATGGCCAATTGAGTTAATTTAATCATTATCATATGCTAGATTAAGATTGGTATTACGTGTAATTGATATCTGTCTTCATCACAAGTAGTAAATTAGTGATACTAATTGTGGACAAGCTTTTGTGTATTGCTAAGATTTTCAGAAGACGAGTTAAACAAATCGAGCTTATGTGTTTGTTGCTTGGATTAGCCTAATTCTCTATTTCTTAATGCTTCTATCATATTAAATCTAGAGAGCTTGTTCTAGGTTATATGCTAGTTGAATCTGGTGAAGAGCTTGTTTCATACAGTGAATATCTAAGGAGAATTTCGGATAGCAGAGCTTATTGTTGTCTAGGGTTAATAGTTTCATTGAAGGGTAAAGAATAATAACTTGATTAATTGATTGATGTGCTTGGTGAAACTGAACTACAGAACTGAAGTTTTTACATATTTGGTTAATCTCTTTATTTAAATTCTGTTTTTCTTAGTTTAAAACAATTTCAAAAATCCCCCATCTTTATTTTCTGTTAAAATAGTAGAATAAATCTAAAACAAACTTACTCTCTGTGGGATCGATCCTTGCTTACTACTGTGCTAATTATTTAAATTCGTGAAGTGAAAGTGAGGTTAATTTAGGAATGTAAACGACAGCTCCCAAATTTTGGCGCCGTTGCCGGGGAGTAATTGTGCGTTTTGTTTTTATTCTATTATTTCTTTTGTTTTTGTTTTATGACTCGATCTTCTAAGGCTACTATATTAGATTTTGATCCAGAGATTGAGAAAACTGCAAGGAGGCTAAGAAAGCAAAAAGTACAGCAGTCTACTGCAGATTTAGACGAGGCTTCTGCATCATCACCGGGCCTCAACTTAGCTTTGGAATTACTTTCTGACGAATCATTCACCGAATCAGACGAAGAAGAAAAGATGGCGGAACCCAACAACAATCGGACATTGAAACAATTGGCTACTCCTAATCTTACTCATCAACCTTTGTGCATTGAATATCCTGCTTTAAATGCTGCATTTGAACTTAAATCCGGACTAATTCATCTTTTGCCTACTTTCCGTGGTCTTACAGGTGAAGATCCATACAAGCATTTAAAGGAATTTCATGTGGTGTGTTCTACCATGAAACCACACGGAATTTCAGAGGAACAAATCAAATTAAGAGCCTTCCCATTCTCCCTAGCAGATTTAGCAAAGGATTGGCTGTACTATCTCCCATCCGGATCAATAAATTCATGGTGCGACATGAAAGGGCTATTCTTAGAGAAATATTTTCCTGCTTCAAGAGTGGCCAACATAAGGAAGGAGATTTGCGGGATCCGACAATTTAGTGGAGAAACACTGTACGAGTACTGGGAGAGATTCAAGAAATTGTGCTCCAGCTGCCCTCCCCACCAAATCGACTAGCAACACTTGATTCAGTACTTCTACGAGGGATTGATACCAATGGAAAGAAGTATGATCGATGCGGCTAGTGGAGGAGCATTAGTGGACAAGACACCAGAGGCTGCAAGAAATCTGATTGCAAACATGGCTGCTAACTCACAACAATACGGAACAAGGAATGATCATACTCCGAAAAAGGTAAATGAGGTAAGCACGAGTGAATTGGTACAACAGATTTCTAACTTAACTGCTGTGGTGCAACAATTAACAACAGGAAACATGCCGGTTGCGAAGGCGTGCGGATTATGCTTAATGGCAGGGCATGCTACTGACGCGTGCCCAACATTGCAAGAGGATGAGAATGCACAGCAAGCCAATGTAGTAGGTAACTACCAAACACAACCAAAGAAATATGATCCCTACTCAAACACTTACAATCCAGGCTGGAGAGACCATCCGAACCTCAGTTATGGCGGGAACAGGCCACAAACACAAGGAGTGTTCCCACTGCGGTAGCAGGGCTTCCAACCAGCCCAACCCCAATATCAACCTAAGCAAGCAGCACCTGCACCTACTGGAACAACATTGGAGGATATGTTCAAAGCATTCATGGGACAAACACAACAGTTCATGAATTAGACACAGCAGTTCCAGCAGGAGACAAAAGCTTCGGTTCAAGACTTGAGAAACCAAGTAGGACAGCTGGCTACAACTGTGGGGATATTGGAATCCAAAGACTCGGGAAAATTACCATCTCAAACAGTAGTCAACCCAAGGGAGAATGCAAGTGCCATAACTTTGCGGAGTGGAACACAGTTACATACACCACCAACCCCCGTAGAGTTTGAGGATGAAGCAGCTAAGGAGGAAACAGAAAAATCCAATGTACAACCTAACCCTCCTACTCAGCTTAAAAACATTCCTCTTCCATTTCCTCCCAGAAATTCTAAAACCACAAAGAAAGATGAAAAAGAAAAAGAAATTCTGGAAAGTTTTAGAAAAGTAGAAGTAAACATCCCGCTCCTTGATGCAATCAAACAAGTGCCAAGATATGCAAATTTTTTAAAAGAATTATGCACTAATAAAATAAAATTGCAAAATGATGAAAAAGTTACTGTTGGAGAAAATGTATCTGCTGTCCTTCAAAGAAAAATGCCTCCTAAATGTAAAGATCCAGGAATGTTCACAATCCCATGCAAAATAGGAAACACCAGATTTGAAAAGGCCATGCTAGATTTAGGAGCTTCAATTAATGTTATGCCTTTATCTATTTATGCCTCTTTAAATCTAGGTCCTTTGAAAAATACTGGTGTGATTATTCAATTGGCAGATCGTACTAACACTTACCCCCGAGGGGTAATTGAAGATGTCTTAGTGCAGGTGAACGAACTAATCTTTCCTGCAGATTTTTACATTGTGGACATGGAAGACGATATATCACCAAACCCTTCCCATATCTTGTTAGGAAGGCCATTCCTAAAAACAGCAAAAACCATGATTGATGTGCATAATGGGACCTTGACAATGGAATTCGATGGAGAAAAGATTTAATTTAACATCTATGATGCCATGAGGTACCCTAGTGATATAGGGCAGGTTTTTGCTATTGATGTGAGAGATTCCTTAGTACATAGAGCTTTGGAAAGAATACATAGGGATAGTTTGGAGGTTGTCATCACCAACAGTATGGATATGGACAAGGAAGATGAAGTTGAGCGAACTCAGGAATTGAATGAAATTGTGGCTGCACTACACTCATTGCCGAAATTCTCAGATAAGTCAGCAGTACATTCTATTCAATTACCTATTTCTCATCAAAAGTTACTACCATCTGTTGTGCAAGCTCCAACCCTAGAATTGAAACAATTACCTGTACATTTGAAATACGCATATTTGGGGACTAATGATACTTTGCCTGTTATTATTGCTAGCAATCTAACTAAAATGCAGGAAGATAAATTGCTGAGAGTCCTAAGGGACCATGTCACAGTTTTTGGTTGGACGATTGCGGATATCAAAGGTATTAGTCCTGCGATGTGCATGCATCGGATATTATTAGAGGATGGAGCTAAGCCCACGAGGGACGCACAAAGAAGATTGAATCCACCCATGATGGAGGTGGTGAAAAAAGAGGTGCTCAAACTGCTTGATGCCGGCATAATCTATCCCATTTCCGATAGTCAATGGGTGAGTCCAGTGCAGGTAGTCCCAAAGAAATCCGGAATCACCGTTGTCAAGAACGATGATAATGAGTTGGTACCCACACGGATACAAACAGGATGGAGAGTGTGTATTGACTACAGGAAATTAAATGCTGTAACAAGAAAAGATCACTTTCCTCTTCCTTTTATTGATCAAATGTTGGAAAGATTAGCTGGGCACACTTATTACTGTTTTCTAGATGGTTTTTCAGGATATAACCAGATTGTGATTGCACCCGAGGACCAAGAAAAGACCACATTCACATGTCCCTTCGGCACATTTGCATACCGACGTATGTCATTTGGACTCTGTAATGCTCCTGGTACTTTTCAGAGATGCATGGTAAGCATTTTTTCAGATCTTTTAGAAAACTGCATCGAGGTCTTTATGGATGACTTCACAATACATGGCGATTCTTTGGATGCATGCTTAGATAATTTGAGTCGTGTTTTGGATAGATGCAAGGAAACTAATCTTGTTCTAAATTGGGAAAAATGTCATTTTATGGTAGAACAAGGAATAGTACTTGGTCATGTTGTATCATCTAAGGGTCTCGAAGTTGATAAAGCTAAGATATATATTATTTCTGCTTTGCCTTACCCCGTCAGTGTGCGGGAGATTCGTTCTTTTCTTGGTCATGCAGGATTCTATCGAAGGTTTATCAAGGAGTTCTCGAAGATTGCATTGCCCTTATGTAAGTTGCTACAAAAGGATGTGGACTTTCAGTTTAATGATGAGTGCAAGGAGGCTTTTGATATTTTAAAGAAATTACTGACCTCTGCCCCTGTGATCCAACCACCGAATTGGAAATTTCCATTTGAAATCATGTGTGACGCAAGCAACTATGCAGTGGGGGCTGTTTTGGGACAAAGAATTAACAAAGTTGTTCATGCTATCTACTATGCTTCTAGAACTTTGAATGGAGCTCAGATAAACTATTCCACAACTGAAAAGGAACTTTTATCTGTGGTTTTTGCTTTAGATAAATTTCGATCATATTTGCTTGGCACTAAAGTTATAGTTTATTCTGACCATGCTGCTCTCAGGTATTTGCTAACTAAGAAGGACTCTAAACCTAGGATTATTAGATGGATTCTCCTTTTGCAAGAATTTGACTTGGAGATCAAAGATAAGAAGGGTGCAGATAACTTGGTAGTGGATCACCTGAGTAGGTTGTTGAGAGAAGAGGATGAACTACCCTTGCGTGATTCCTTCCCAGATGAGCAGTTACTTTCCATCCATGCTGAAACTCCATGGTATGCAAATCTGGTGAGCTATTTGGTAAGTGCATATTTTCCTAAAGAATTTTCCAAATCCCAGAAAGAAAAGCTAAAGGGTGATGCTAGACACTATGTTTGGGATGATCCATACTTATGGAAATTTTGTGCTGACCAGATAATTAGAAGATGTGTGCCAAATAATGAATTCCAATCTATTCTAGTTTTTTGCCATTCTCAGGCTTGTGGAGGACATTTTGGTCCAAAAAGAACTGCTAACAAAGTTTTGGAAAGTGGTTTTTATTGGCCGTCACTTTTTAAAGATTCCTATCTGTTTTGTAAAATAAGTGATAATTGCCAAAGGACGGGGAATATCTCTCAAAGAAATCAAATGCCCCAAACTCCTATTTTAGTTGTTGAGATTTTTGATGTTTGGGGTATAGATTTTATGGGACCTTTTCCTTCATCCTTTGGGAATGTATATATTCTTTTAGCTGTTGATTATGTCTCAAAATGGGTGGAAGCTAAAGCCACTAGGACTGACGATTCTAAAGTTGTTGCAGATTTTGTCAGGACTAACATATTTGTCAGGTTTAGAGCACCACGGGCCATCATTAGCGATCGCGGAACTCACTTTTGTAATAGGGTATTAGCGGCTTTGTTCAAGAAGTACAATGTTTTGCACAAGGTTTCTACATCCTACCATCCGCAAAGTAATGGCCAAGCTGAGGTGTCCAACCGGGAGATCAAATCCATTTTGGAGAAGGTAGTCAACCCAAGCAGGAAGGATTGGAGTCTGAGACTAGATGATGCACTTTGGGCCTATCGAACGGCATTCAAAACTCCTATTGGGATGTCACCATATCGGATTGTGTTTGGGAAACCCTGCCACTTACCAGTTGAGTTAGAGCATAGGGCCTTTTGGGCAATCAAGCAGTGCAACATGAGTTTGGAAGTAGCTGGAGTACACAGGAAGTTGCAGTTACAAGAATTGGAAGAATTAAGGAATGAAGCCTATGAAAGTTCAAAGATTTACAAGGAAAAGACCATGGCCTTTCATGATAAGAAAATTGTGCGGAAAACCTTTGTTGTGGGACAGAAAGTTTTGTTATATCATTCTCGGCTTAAGTTATTTCCGGGTAAATTGAGATCTAGATGGGTTGGTCCTTTTGTTATCACTAATGTGTTTTCTCATGGTGCAGTCGAGATTCATAGTCCAAGTACAGGAAAGATTTTTAAAGTGAATGGACATAGATTGAAACCGTTCTATGAGGGACATCAGGTGGAAAATATTGAGATGGTGGAGCTAGATGATCCGGTCTATGAAGAATGAGAATGGAGACATGATGTCAAGCCAATGACAATAAACAAGGGCAGCTGCTTGGGAGGCAACCCAAGAATCCAGATTTGATCTTTCTATCCTTTTACTATTTAGTTTTTTATTTTATTTTTAATTGCATGTAGTTCTTTCTTCTTTGCATGATTTTCTTACATTGGGGACAATGTTAGGTTTGAGTGTGGGGGGAAGGATTTAGGTTTTTATTTTATTGATCTGCCGATTTTGAAAGGAAATAGGACCATTTTGAAAATTTTTGAAAAATTTGAGTTCCATGATTCTATTTGCCTATGTGTTCGAAGGTTAAAGTCAAAAAATTGGAAATCAATGCTAAAAATTCAAAATCTGTTTGATGCTTCATTAGTTAATGATTGAGAAAAACTAAGTCATGATCCATCGAAATTGATTTGAATTGAATTTGTGTCTTATGAGTACTTGAACATGTGATATATGCTTAGTTGGCTAAGTTATCTGTGGAGTTATCTATGTGCACTAATCTCATGCTCTAGAACTATTGAACTGCTTAAGCTTTTTGCAGGACCATGTGAAAAAAAAATCAAAAAAAAAAGAGTTGGAAACCAGGGAAATTGTTGAAAAAGAAGCAAAAGAGAAGTCATGTGGTGGGATGAGATGGAGCGTAAAACGCACTCTCCCATAAACACGTGCGAATAAGTGAAATGGAGCATAAAATGCACTCACTTACAAAAGAATGATTGAAGAAGGTGAAACGGAGCATAAAATGCATTCACCAGAAACAAATAAGAATTTGAAAAGGTTCTGGTAAAAACATAAAGCAGGAAAAGAATGTTTTGAGTTTTGAGTGGTGTGCTCGGTTTTTGCTCCATGGTAACTAAGTTGAGTAAGTGTGTGAATCATAGACAAGGACTTATGTGGTTATAATTTAACTTAATAAAATTCATTGGTGAAGTGGCAAGGTGCTTATCTTGAGTTGATTGATGAAGCGTTGATTATATTTTTGTGGGTTTAGTATTGATAATCATGATTTGATCTTAAAATCTTTTGAAATAATGGTTGAATAGAATTTTCTGGAAATCAAACTTTTGGTTTACACGAGGACGTGTAAAGGCTAAGTGTGGGGGAATTTGATAAGTACATAATATTCTATGATTATTATTCCTTTATATTTAGTTTTATTACATGTTTCATGTAAATTTAGACTTAATAAGGTGTTTTATTGTTTTCAGGTGAATTAAGCTTAAAGGAATGAAATGAATTGGAAAAGAGCTAAAACGGATGAAATCCAGACCAATTGGGCTAACCCAATGCGGCAATTGGTCACACAAGTTGAGCAGCTTACGGATTCAGTAACATAATATCACAAGTCCTAGTAGGAAACGGGTTGTACAATTCCAAATTGATAAAAAGAATTAAGCCTAGCATGTCACGGATTGGGTCATGTGGGCAGCAGCTTAGGACATATGGGCCACGAATCAAGCAGCTTGCAAAAGAAATTCCTAGTGGGCCACGGTTTCATGAATCGCAAATTGAAGCAGCAGCTGGAAAATAAAGCAAAGCAAATCAACATATATATATATAAGCACTCAAGTGGGCCCACGGTTTAGAAATCAAGAGCTGCCCACGGTTTGGTCTTACAAAATAAAGGAGTAGCTTGCATGGAATTACATGGGCCCACGGAATTGATAATTTAAATTGGAGGAGGTTTTACTCCTAGATGCTCACGTGCCAAGCAACTAGCAAAAGGAAGTAGAATCCATGCAATTGAAGGAATTATATGTGGGGCCCACGATTTTGGTGACTTGCAAAAGGGAAGCTAAATTCCTAAGTCAACTAGGATTTAATAGAGGAGCAGCTCACGGTTTTGGGAGTATGGAAAGAAACTAGCTGCTCACGAATTTCCAAGCCATGAATGGAAAAGGAATGTTAGTTGGTCACGGAAATAAGGAAGGGGAGATGACGGCTCCAAATTTAATGTTATTTTTTCTTATGGAAACTAGTTATGTTTTGTAATTCCTATTAGGATTTGAATTTCTAGTTCTCATAGGATTTAGGTATTTGTCTAGCACTATAAATAAAGGATGATAGTCAATATTTTATTCATTCAATCTTCTACCAACTATCATACCTCATTGAAGTGCAGACTTGGAGCATGTCAGGCTAGTTTCTTTATTCAGTTCTAAAGGGAGGTAGAACCTTGTTACAAGTAATTAATTAATTGAGTATTATTATTTATTCCTTCTTGTATGAAATTTCTTCTGATAATCTGTTTTCATTGATTGCATGCTAATTGATCTAATTAATTTGATATGGCCAATTGAGTTAATTTAATCATTATCATATGCTAGATTAAGATTGGTATTACGTGTAATTGATATCTGTCTTCATCACAAGTAGTAAATTAGTGATACTAATTGTGGACAAGCTTTTGTGTATTGCTAAGATTATCAGAAAACGAGTTAAACAAATCGAGCTTATGTGTTTGTTGCTTGGATTAGCCTAATTCTCTATTTCTTAATGCTTCTATCATATTAAATCTAGAGAGCTTGTTCTAGGTTATATGCTAGTTGAATCTGGTGAAGAGCTTGTTTCATACAGTGAATATCTAAGGAGAATTTCGGATAGCAGAGCTTATTGTTGTCTAGGGTTAATAGTTTCATTGAAGGGTAAAGAATAATAACTTCATTAATTGATTGATGTGCTTGGTGAAACTGAACTACAGAACTGAAGTTTTTACATATTTGGTTAATCTCTTTATTTAAATTCTGTTTTTCTTAGTTTAAAACAATTTCAAAAATCCCCATCTTTATTTTCTGTTAAAATAGTAGAATAAATCTAAAACAAACTTACTCTCTGTGGGATCGATCCTTGCTTACTACTGTGCTAATTATTTAAATTCGTGAAGTGAAAGTGAGGTTAATTTAGGAATGTAAACGACAGCTCCCAAATTTTGGCGCCGTTGCCGGGGAGTAATTGTGCGTTTTGTTTTTATTCTATTATTTCTTTTGTTTTTGTTTTATGACTCGATCTTCTCAGGCTACTATATTAGATTTTGATCCAGAGATTGAGAAAACTGCAAGGAGGCTAAGAAAGCAAAAAGTACAACAGTCTACTGCAGATTTAGACGAGGCTTCTGCATCATCACCGGGCCTCAACTTAGCTTTGGAATTACTTTCTGACGAATCATTCACCGAATCAGACGAAGAAGAAAAGATGGCGGAACCCAACAACAATCGGACATTGAAACAATTGGCTACTCCTAATCTTACTCATCAACCTTTGTGCATTGAATATCCTGCTTTAAATGCTGCATTTGAACTTAAATCCGGACTAATTCATCTTTTGCCTACTTTCCGTGGTCTTACAGGTGAAGATCCATACAAGCATTTAAAGGAATTTCATGTGGTGTGTTCTACCAAGAAACCACACGGAATTTCAGAGGAACAAATCAAATTAAGAGCCTTCCCATTCTCCCTAGCAGATTTAGCAAAGGATTGGCTGTACTATCTCCCATCCGGATCAATAAATTCATGGTGCGACATGAAAGGGCTATTCTTAGAGAAATATTTTCCTGCTTCAAGAGTGGCCAACATAAGGAAGGAGATTTGCGGGATCCGACAATTTAGTGGAGAAACACTGTACGAGTACTGGGAGAGATTCAAGAAATTGTGCTCCAGCTGCCCTCCCCACCAAATCGACTAGCAACACTTGATTCAGTACTTCTACGAGGGATTGATACCAATGGAAAGAAGTATGATCGATGCGGCTAGTGGAGGAGCATTAGTGGACAAGACACCAGAGGCTGCAAGAAATCTGATTGCAAACATGGCTGCTAACTCACAACAATACGGAACAAGGAATGATCATACTCCGAAAAAGGTAAATGAGGTAAGCACGAGTGAATTGGTACAACAGATTTCTAACTTAACTGCTGTGGTGCAACAATTAACAACAGGAAACATGCCGGTTGCGAAGGCGTGCGGATTATGCTTAATGGCAGGGCATGCTACTGACGCGTGCCCAACATTGCAAGAGGATGAGAATGCACAGCAAGCCAATGTAGTAGGTAACTACCAAACACAACCAAAGAAATATGATCCCTACTCAAACACTTACAATCCAGGCTGGAGAGACCATCCGAACCTCAGTTATGGCGGGAACAGGCCACAAACACAAGGAGTGTTCCCACCGCGGCAGCAGGGCTTCCAACCAGCCCAACCCCAATATCAACCTAAGCAAGCAGCACCTGCACCTACTGGAACAACATTGGAGGATATGTTCAAAGCATTCATGGGACAAACACAACAGTTCATGAATCAGACACAGCAGTTCCAGCAGGAGACAAAAGCTTCGATTCAAGACTTGAGAAACCAAGTAGGACAGCTGGCTACAACTGTGGGGATATTGGAATCCAAAGACTCGGGAAAATTACCATCTCAAACAGTAGTCAACCCAAGGGAGAATGCAAGTGCCATAACTTTGCGGAGTGGAACACAGTTACATACACCACCAACCCCCGTAGAGTTTGAGGAGGAAGCAGCTAAGGAGGAAACAGAAAAATCCAATGTACAACCTAACCCTCCTACTCAGCTTAAAAACATTCCTCTTCCATTTCCTCCCAGAAATTCTAAAACCACAAAGAAAGATGAAAAAGAAAAAGAAATTCTGGAAAGTTTTAGAAAAGTAGAAGTAAACATCCCGCTCCTTGATGCAATCAAACAAGTGCCAAGATATGCAATTTTTTTAAAAGAATTATGCACTAATAAAAGAAAATTGCAAAATGATGAAAAAGTTACTGTTGGAGAAAATGTATCTGCTGTCCTTCAAAGAAAAATGCCTCCTAAATGTAAAGATCCAGGAATGTTCACAATCCCATGCAAAATAGGAAACACCAGATTTGAAAAGGCCATGCTAGATTTAGGAGCTTCAATTAATGTTATGCCTTTATCTATTTATTCCTCTTTAAATCTAGGTCCTTTGAAAAATACTGGTGTGATTATTCAATTGGCAGATCGTACTAACACTTACCCCCGAGGGGTAATTGAAGATGTCTTAGTGCAGGTGAACGAACTAATCTTTCCTGCAGATTTTTACATTGTGGACATGGAAGACGATATATCACCAAACCCTTCCCATATCTTGTTAGGAAGGCCATTCCTAAAAACAGCAAAAACCATGATTGATGTGCATAATGGGACCTTGACAATGGAATTCGATGGAGAAAAGATTTAATTTAACATCTATGATGCCATGAGGTACCCTAGTGATATAGGGCAGGTTTTTGCTATTGATGTGAGAGATTCCTTAGTACATAGAGCTTTGGAAAGAATACATAGGGATAGTTTGGAGGTTGTCATCACCAACAGTATGGATATGGACAAGGAAGATGAAGTTGAGCGAACTCAGGAATTGAATGAAATTGTGGCTGCACTACACTCATTGCCGAAATTCTCAGATAAGTCAGCAGTACATTCTATTCAATTACCTATTTCTCATCAAAAGTTACTACCATCTGTTGTGCAAGCTCCAACCCTAGAATTGAAACAATTACCTGTACATTTGAAATACGCATATTTGGGGACTAATGATACTTTGCCTGTTATTATTGCTAGCAATCTAACTAAAATGCAGGAAGATAAATTGCTGAGAGTCCTAAGGGACCATGTCACAGTTTTTGGTTGGACGATAGCGGATATCAAAGGTATTAGTCCTGCGATGTGCATGCATCGGATATTATTAGAGGATGGAGCTAAGCCCACGAGGGACGCACAAAGAAGATTGAATCCACCCATGATGGAGGTGGTGAAAAAAGAGGTGCTCAAACTGCTTGATGCCGGCATAATCTATCCCATTTCCGATAGTCAATGGGTGAGTCCAGTGCAGGTAGTCCCAAAGAAATCCGGAATCACCGTTGTCAAGAACGATGATAATGAGTTGGTACCCACACGGACACAAACAGGATGGAGAGTGTGTATTGACTACAGGAAATTAAATGCTGTAACAAGAAAAGATCACTTTCCTCTTCCTTTTATTGATCAAATGTTGGACAGATTAGCTGAGCACACTTATTACTGTTTTCTAGATGGTTTTTCAGGATATAACCAGATTGTGATTGCACCCGAGGACCAAGAAAAGACCACATTCACATGTCCCTTCGGCACATTTGCATACCGACGTATGTCATTTAAACTCTGTAATGCTCCTGGTACTTTTCAGAGATGCATGGTAAGCATTTTTTCAGATCTTTTAGAAAACTGCATCGAGGTCTTTATGGATGACTTCACAATACATGGCGATTCTTTGGATGCATGCTTAGATAATTTGAGTCGTGTTTTGGATAGATGCAAGGAAACTAATCTTGTTCTAAATTGGGAAAAATGTCATTTTATGGTAGAACAAGGAATAGTACTTGGTCATGTTGTATCATCTAAGGGTCTCGAAGTTGATAAAGCTAAGATAGATATTATTTCTGCTTTGCCTTACCCCGTCAGTGTGCGGGAGATTCGTTCTTTTCTTGGTCATGCAGGATTCTATCGAAGGTTTATCAAGGAGTTCTCGAAGATTGCATTGCCCTTGTGTAAGTTGCTACAAAAGGATGTGGACATTCAGTTTAATGATGAGTGCAAGGAGGCTTTTGATATTTTAAAGAAATTACTGACCTCTGCCCCTGTGATCCAACCACCGAATTGGAAATTTCCATTTGAAATCATGTGTGACGCAAGCAACTATGCAGTGGGGGCTGTTTTGGGACAAAGAATTAACAAAGTTGTTCATGCTATCTACTATGCTTCTAGAACTTTGAATGGAGCTCAGATAAACTATTCCACAACTGAAAAGGAACTTTTATTTGTGGTTTTTGCTTTAGATAAATTTCGATCATATTTGCTTGGCACTAAAGTTATAGTTTATTCTGACCATGCTGCTCTCAGGTATTTGCTAACTAAGAAGGACTCTAAACCTAGGATTATTAGATGGATTCTCCTTTTGCAAGAATTTGACTTGGAGATCAAAGATAAGAAGGGTGCAGATAACTTGGTAGTGGATCACCTGAGTAGGTTGTTGAGAGAAGAGGATGAACTACCCTTGCGTGATTCCTTCCCAGATGAGCAGTTACTTTCCATCCATGCTGAAACTCCATGGTATGCAAATCTGGTGAGCTATTTGGTAAGTGCATATTTTCCTAAAGAATTTTCCAAATCCCAGAAAGAAAAGCTAAAGGGTGATGCTAGACACTATGTTTGGGATGATCCATACTTATGGAAATTTTGTGCTGACCAGATAATTAGAAGATGTGTGCCAAATAATGAATTCCAATCTATTCTAGTTTTTTGCCATTCTCAGGCTTGTGGAGGACATTTTGGTCCAAAAAGAACTGCTAACAAAGTTTTGGAAAGTGGTTTTTATTGGCCGTCACTTTTTAAAGATTCCTATCTGTTTTGTAAAACATGTGATAATTGCCAAAGGACGGGGAATATCTCTCAAAGAAATCAAATGCCCCAAACTCCTATTTTAGTTGTTGAGATTTTTGATGTTTGGGGTATAGATTTTATGGGACCTTTTCCTTCATCCTTTGGGAATGTATATATTCTTTTAGCTGTTGATTATGTCTCAAAATGGGTGGAAGCTAAAGCCACTAGGACTGACGATTCTAAAGTTGTTGCAGATTTTGTCAGGACTAACATATTTGTCAGGTTTAGAGCACCACGGGCCATCATTAGCGATCGCGAAACTCACTTTTGTAATAGGGTATTAGCGGCTTTGTTCAAGAAGTACAATGTTTTGCACAAGGTTTCTACATCCTACCATCCGCAAAGTAATGGCCAAGCTGAGGTGTCCAACCGGGAGATCAAATCCATTTTGGAGAAGGTAGTCAACCCAAGCAGGAAGGATTGGAGTCTGAGACTAGATGATGCACTTTGGGCCTATCGAACGGCATTCAAAACTCCTATTGGGATGTCACCATATCGGATTGTGTTTGGGAAACCCTGCCACTTACCAGTTGAGTTAGAGCATAGGGCCTTTTGGGCAATCAAGCAGTGCAACATGAGTTTGGAAGTAGCTGGAGTACACAGGAAGTTGCAGTTACAAGAATTGGAAGAATTAAGGAATGAAGCCTATGAAAGTTCAAAGATTTACAAGGAAAAGACCAAGGCCTTTCATGATAAGCAAATTGTGCGGAAAACCTTTGTTGTGGGACAGAAAGTTTTGTTATATCATTCTCGGCTTAAGTTATTTCCGGGTAAATTGAGATCTAGATGGGTTGGTCCTTTTGTTATCACTAATGTGTTTTCTCATGGTGCAGTCGAGATTCATAGTCCAAGTACAGGAAAGATTTTTAAAGTGAATGGACATAGATTGAAACCGTTCTATGAGGGACATCAGGTGGAAAATATTGAGATGGTGGAGCTAGATGATCCGGTCTATGAAGAATGAGAATGGAGACATGATGTCAAGCCAATGACAATAAACAAGGGCAGCTGCTTGGGAGGCAACCCAAGAATCCAGATTTGATCTTTCTATCCTTTTACTATTTAGTTTTTTATTTTATTTTTAATTGCATGTAGTTCTTTCTTCTTTGCATGATTTTCTTACATTGGGGACAATGTTAGGTTTGAGTGTGGGGGGAAGGATTTAGGTTTTTATTTTATTGATCTGCCGATTTTGAAAGGAAATAGGACCATTTTGAAAATTTTTGAAAACTTTGAGTGCCATGATTCTATTTGCCTATGTGTTCGAAGGTTAAAGTCAAAAAATTGGAAATCAATGCTAAAAATTCAAAATCTGTTTGATGCTTCATTAGTTAATGATTGAGAAAAACTAAGTCATGATCCATCGAAATTGATTTGAATTGAATTTGTGTCTTATGAGTACTTGAACATGTGATATATGCTTAGTTGGCTAAGTTATCTGTGGAGTTATCTATGTGCACTAATCTCATGCTCTAGAACTATTGAACTGCTTAAGCTTTTTGCAGGACCATGTGAAAAAAAAATCAAAAAAAAAAGAGTTGGAAACCAGGGAAATTGTTGAAAAAGAAGCAAAAGAGAAGTCATGTGGTGGGATGAGATGGAGCGTAAAACGCACTCTCCCATAAACACGTGCGAATAAGTGAAATGGAGCATAAAATGCACTCACTTACAAAAGAATGATTGAAGAAGGTGAAACGGAGCATAAAATGCATTCACCAGAAACAAATAAGAATTTGAAAAGGTTCTGGTAAAAACATAAAGCAGGAAAAGAATGTTTTGAGTTTTGAGTGGTGTGCTCGGTTTTTGCTCCATGGTAACTAAGTTGAGTAAGTGTGTGAATCATAGACAAGGACTTATGTGGTTATAATTTAACTTAATAAAATTCATTGGTGAAGTGGCAAGGTGCTTATCTTGAGTTGATTGATGAAGCGTTGATTATATTTTTGTGGGTTTAGTATTGATAATCATGATTTGATCTTAAAATCTTTTGAAATAATGGTTGAATAGAATTTTCTGGAAATCAAACTTTTGGTTTACACGAGGACGTGTAAAGGCTAAGTGTGGGGGAATTTGATAAGTACATAATATTCTATGATTATTATTCCTTTATATTTAGTTTTATTACATGTTTCATGTAAATTTAGACTTAATAAGGTGTTTTATTGTTTTCAGGTGAATTAAGCTTAAAGGAATGAAATGAATTGGAAAAGAGCTAAAACGGATGAAATCCAGACCAATTGGGCTAACCCAATGCGGCAATTGGTCACACAAGTTGAGCAGCTTACGGATTCAGTAACATAATATCACAAGTCCTAGTAGGAAACGGGTTGTACAATTCCAAATTGATAAAAAGAATTAAGCCTAGCATGTCACGGATTGGGTCATGTGGGCAGCAGCTTAGGACATATGGGCCACGAATCAAGCAGCTTGCAAAAGAAATTCCTAGTGGGCCACGGTTTCATGAATCGCAAATTGAAGCAGCAGCTGGAAAATAAAGCAAAGCAAATCAACATATATATATATATATAAGCAATCAAGTGGGCCCACAGTTTAGAAATCAAGAGCTGCCCACGGTTTGGTCTTACAAAATAAAGGAGTAGCTTGCATGGAATTACATGGGCCCACGGAATTGATAATTTAAATTGGAGGAGGTTTTACTCCTAGATGCTCACGTGCCAAGCAACTAGCAAAAGGAAGTAGAATCCATGCAATTGAAGGAATTATATGTGGGGCCCACGATTTTGGTGACTTGCAAAAGGGAAGCTAAATTCCTAAGTCAACTAGGATTTAATAGAGGAGCAGCTCACGGTTTTGGGAGTATGGAAAGAAAGTAGCTGCTCACGAATTTCCAAGCCATGAATGGAAAAGGAATGTTAGTTGGTCACGGAAATAAGGAAGGGGAGATGAGGGCTCCAAATTTAATGTTATTTTTTCTTATGGAAACTAGTTATGTTTTGTAATTCCTATTAGGATTTGAATTTCTAGTTCTCATAGGATTTAGGTATTTGTCTAGCACTATAAATAGAGGATGATAGTCAATATTTTATTCATTCAATCTTCTACCAACTATCATACCTCATTGAAGTGCAGACTTGGAGCATGTCAGGCTAGTTTCTTTATTCAGTTCTAAAGGGAGGTAGAACCTTGTTACAAGTAATTAATTAATTGAGTATTATTATTTATTCCTTCTTGTATGAAATTTCTTCTGATAATCTGTTTTCATTGATTGCATGCTAATTGATCTAATTAATTTGATATGGCCAATTGAGTTAATTTAATCATTATCATATGCTAGATTAAGATTGGTATTACGTGTAATTGATATCTGTCTTCATCAGAAGTAGTAAATTAGTGATACTAATTGTGGACAAGCTTTTGTGTATTGCTAAGATTATCAGAAAACGAGTTAAACAAATCGAGCTTATGTGTTTGTTGCTTGGATTAGCCTAATTCTCTATTTCTTAATGCTTCTATCATATTAAATCTAGAGAGCTTGTTCTAGGTTATATGCTAGTTGAATCTGGTGAAGAGCTTGTTTCATACAGTGAATATCTAAGGAGAATTTCGGATAGCAGAGCTTATTGTTGTCTAGGGTTAATAGTTTCATTGAAGGGTAAAGAATAATAACTTCATTAATTGATTGATGTGCTTGGTGAAACTGAACTACAGAACTGAAGTTTTTACATATTTGGTTAATCTCTTTATTTAAATTCTGTTTTTCTTAGTTTAAAACAATTTCAAAAATCCCCCATCTTTATTTTCTGTTAAAATAGTAGAATAAATCTAAAACAAACCTACTCTCTGTGGGATCGATCCTTGCTTACTACTGTGCTAATTATTTAAATTCGTGAAGTGAAAGTGAGGTTAATTTAGGAGTGTAAACGACAGCTCCCAGTGCTTCACGTCGTCGAGTCGGACATGGAGGCCAGAAGGGGAGATGGTGAGGGCTATTGCTAATATATTATAAAAAGGACTTGTATGGTTAGAAAAAAGGGATATACCTAGCCACCGTAAGACTAGAGCATTGGATCTAACGTGGACAGAGAATTGAATCATCAAGTGAACGTGAAGAACACAGGATTGGAGCGAAGATTGGTGATACAATTCTGGATTTTATCATCTATTTTTCTTTATAACTTGTAATCATAATGTTTTCTATGATGAGGATTATGAGTTGTTATTCATTCGTTATGAACTAATTACTTATTTAAGCCTATAACGGATCTTGTTATGTAATGGATGATTAAATATTCTTAAATTCAGTTTATGGATGTTATTCCCATATTATTTGCTATGTGTTGTGTTTAATTTATATAATTTCCTGATCAACAATTATCCGTTATCCCATATGAATTCAAAAGATGACATATGGGATTAGAACTGGCCATAGTGACATATGTTTGTGATTTCTGCATAGATGGAATTCAAAATTCACGTATAGGATAGGAATATCTATACGTCGTATGTAGTCTGATAAGAACTTTATTTTAAACCTTATTTAATTGTAATTCACATAGAGATATAGTGAGTTAGTTATCTAGGGTGTCTTGCTTAATTCTATCATCTGTGGATGCGAGTGAGTATGGGTATAGTGCATCGGAAGATGATAATGTATGCTTTAGTGTTCTTGATTAATAATCTGGGGTAATTAAAATAAACTGGGGAAAAGGATATTATCTGAAATGAAATAATAAGTGAAGTTGTAGGCTTAATTCTCTCAAACTTGTAAAAATCTTGATTTAGTGTTGCGATTGGTTTAAGTAGTGATTTAGTTATAAAAATATATTTTAATTGTTAGTTTGATAAAGCTGAGATATTATAAAGCTGGTACTTGTTCGATTGAATAGTAATTATTATCTCTGTGGGATCGATATCTGATTTATCATTATATTACTTGTTGACCACGTACACTTGTGTGTTGCACGTAGAAAATACCCAACAAGTTTTTGGAACCGTTGCCGGGGACAGTAATTGCATTTATTACTTATAATATCTGTTTTATTTAAACAAATATATATATATATATATATATATATATATTTATTCTTATTGTGTTTGTTTGGTTATTTCAAGTATATTCGAGTAGTGCATGTAAACTAGATCGAAGAAGCCAGATTTGTTGCCCTACGAGGACGACATAGACAAACGGTATCGGAGGTTAACCAAGTGGATTGCAATGAATCGAGAGGACTTTGAAGTACCCAGAACAAACATGGCTGAACAGGAAGACAAACCACTGATGGATTATGCTACACCAAAGATCTCAAAAATTCACTTGAGTATATCGAGGTCTGCAATTAATGCAAATAATTTTGAGATAAAGCCTAGCACAATACAGATGGTGCAGAATATGTGCTAGTTTGGGGGTCTTCCAAACGACGACCCACATGAACATATCTTCCCCTTTATAGAAGTATGTGACACCTTCAAGTTCAACGGAGTGTCAGACAATGCGCTCAGATTAAGGTTATTTTCGTTCACACTCAGAGATAAGGCAAAGGGTTGGCTCCATTCCTAACCACCGGGGTCAATCACTACATAGAATGATCTGGCTCAGAAATTTTTGGCCAAGTTCTTCTCGCCATAGAAGACACATAAGATGAGGACGGAGATATCTGCATTTGCACAAATGCAAGGTGAGCCACTGTATGAATCATGGGAACAGTACAAGGAACTGCTGAGAAAGTGCCCACATCACGGACTCCTGGACTGGATGCAGCTTAGTATTTTTTACAATGGGATTTCTAGTTAGATACGGACTAGCATCGATGCAGCCTCAGGTGGAGCTTTTATGACAAAGAAATTTGAGGAGGCATGGGCATTAATAGACACAATGGCTTTAAATGGCTATTAGTGGTAGACTGAAAGAATGACTCTGCCCACAGTAGCAGGTGTTCTGCAAGTGGATAATTCGACAGCCATATTGGCACAACTGGTAGCATTACAAAAGAGTATTGATATCATGTCAAGGGAAAATGTGCAGCAGGTAGCAGTCATATGTGAACTTTGTGCAGGAGAACATCTGATTGAACAGTGTGCAATTAACCCAGCTTTCATTCATTATGTGATTAATTACAACAAGCCAGCCAACACATAACAAAATACATACAATCAAGGGAATAGGAACCATCCAAACTTCTCATGGAGCAACACCCAGACTCAGAACCAGCAACAGTATCCATGACAAGTATACCTTCCCGATTTTCAGAATCAGCAGCAACAGGCAGAACCACAGCATGAGGAAAAGCTAAGTTGGGAAGAGGCTATAGCCAGTGTCAGAACAGAAAATGAAGTGGCGAGGAAAGCTCAAACAACGGAGACGAAGGCTCTGGCGGCAGACATGAAGAATCTAGTAATTCAAATGGGACAAATAGCGAGTGTACTGAATAATCGACCCCAAGGAACTTTGCCAAGCGACACATAAAAGAATCCAAGGGGAGGCCATGAGCAATGTCATGCTGTAACACTTCGAAGTGGGAAACAGTTAGTGGACAAGAAGTTGGAGAAGCTAGAAACTGAAGAGCAAGCTGAAACCAGTAAGGAACAAAAAGTGGAAAGAGAAGCAGGAGAAAAACTTGCAAAAAAGGAACAAATGGCTACACCAGTAGTTTACCCTCCACCACCATTTCCACAAAGGCTCCATAAGCAGAAATTACAATAATAATTCATAAAGTTTCTGGAAGTGTTCAAGAAGCTACATATTAATATTTCGTTCGCCGAGCCACTAGAGAAAATACCCAGTTAGATGAAGTTTATGAAAGACATACTATCGAAAAAACGTAGGTTGAGCAAGTATGAAACGGTGGCATTAACGGAAGAATGTAGTGCAATTCTCCAGAGAAAGCTGCTGCCAAAATTGAAGGATCCGGGGAGTTTCAACATCCCTTACTCAATCAGGAACCAGTTTGTGGGAAAAGCATTATGTGATCTAGGAGCGAGTATCAACTTAATGCCACTGTTAATATATAAGAAGTTAGGTCTAAAGGAAGCCAAGCCAACGAATATCACTCTACAACTCATAGATAGAACGACTACGTATCCATTTGGCATAGTGGATGATGTTCTGGTTAAGGATGACAAGATAATTTTACCTGCAGACTTTGTGGTACTAGACTATGAGGAGGACACGAGCATTCCAATAATCTTGGGTAGACCATTCCTGGCCACCGGCAGAACTGTGATTGACGTGCCAAACGGTGAATTAACTATGAGGGTAAATGACCAAGAAGTGAAATTTCAAGTGTTTAAGGCAATCACATTCTCGAGTAGTGTTGAAGATATTCCTGTGATCACGGGAAGCCACGAAAAGGTTCAGGAGAACTCCTGGGAAAAAGCTCGTGAACGGATGGGAATTGGCGAGGGGAATCATAGTACAACGTCGAGAACGGTTAACAAAGGACAAAGAGTGAATCAGTGATGGGCATGCACAGTGGGGACCAAAAGAATTCACAACATCCTAGTAGATCCTGATTATCAAATCAAAGAAAGAGTTAGGCTAACGATTTCAAATTAAGCGCTTGATGGGAGGCAGCCCATCAGTTACGTTTATTTTTAACTATATTTATATCAGTTAGTTGTAATAATATATAATACTTGGTAATTCTTCTTCATAATACATGTCTAACAAAATTTTATGGTTGCATTGATACAGGACACATGCAAGGCAAACAAAACATCCAGTACAGGCACAATTAAAATGAAGGGAGTCAAAGGATAATTGCAAGCTAGTGACCATTTAGTTCCCAAGCAATTGATCAGCTGCATAATAAATGACACCCACTGGGGCGGGTCGATATTGAAGCAACTCTCAGCTGGGGCGGGTAAGTTAAAAACCCGGACAGAAAGTTATCCCGCTGGGGCGGGTCTCGTCAGGCAATACACCCCGCTGGGGCGGAAAATCTGAAATCAATGTTTAAAATAGAAAGGCAAAAGGGGTGGACTCCTAGCAGTATTCAAACTTGCACAAACCCACTATCCTATCACCCCACTAACCAATACCGAATTCTCTCCCCCTCCACTACCTGTCCACTACATCTCCAAAATCTACTACCCCAATCACTATACACTACCTCTCTTTCCAACCTCCTCCACTTCTATAAACCCAAGCACTAACGGATTCCCCCACGAATCCGAAATTCCCAAACCTCCATCATCTCAACTCCACATCCGAACTTCAAGGATAATGCATCCATTAAATATTGACGATCATTCATATATTCCACTACATCCGAATTGAACGTCATACTAAGGTAGTGGTTTTTATTGTTCAATTGGGTTAAAAGTGAACACTTGGAAATTCTATTTTGGATTGGATAAGTGCTTATGAAGAATGGGTGGTTCATTGTTATATTATAATTGATTACTTGGTGGAGTAGCAAAATTTGGGGAAATCAGAGTACGCAACTTCACTGAACATCAAGCCAAGTGAACACCGCCCACCAAGTGTTCGACGAAAGTTCTAAACCACAATTCTTCAGAAATTCATCTCTTTTGAAGCACGAAAATAATATGCCACCTCCTTCACAGAAAAGGCAAAAGGGTGAAGGGTCATCCTCAGCTACCATTCCACAATTCGACAAGAAAAAAATTTCGGAGCGCGGCCGTCGCCGAACGTTTTGATTATGTGTCGGAAAAGGCCCTCATCCAAGAACGCGGATTTAGACTGGATGCTTGACAAAATAGGGAAGTCCTCGACACTTAAATTCTATATTTTTTCATAATGAGGACATTGTTTAGTTTAAGTTTGGGGGTGTTTGCTTATTAATCATCATAATTTTGTTAGGTTGTTGCATGAATAGTAGATGTTAGTTATAATTTGCATAGTAGATTAGTTTTTTATTTTAGTAGCTTTAGTTAAGTGTTATGTTGAGTTTGTAATTAGGATTGTATGAGTCAGTATATCAGTGGAAAGAAATAACTTTATCCTGTGATGAGACTGGACTTACATTAGAAATTAAACATGATGATAACTAGAACATTGATGTGTATTCAGACCTTTACATGAGTCCTTACGTGTTTGACATTATTGCACCGGTTAGCACAATTGTGACGCCACCAAATTCAGGTCCCTAGAAACTCGGACCTGGTACGTTACGATACATCATTTCTATAACTATTGCGGAAGATATAAACATAAATTATTTATACAATAACTTTACACATAATCCCCAAGGTCTGAAACCTTAACTTACTACACATATTCATATTCTACACGACATACAATTCCATATTGCTCTAATACAAATACCATTTAACCGTATAATAATTCAATCCCGGAACTTATCTTTGCCTTTGACTGTGTCCGAAGTTTCGTCTATAAGCCTGGAATGTTATCATGATATAGCAAGGGTGAGCAACAAGTTTGCCAAGCAAGTTTAAGTTCAAATGAAGATATATCATGATTGAAAAGAATAATAAGCTGACAATCTTTCAACAATATAATATTGGTGAAAGAACATGAATTAATTTACATAACCGAATGACTGAGACAATAATGATGAATGGCCAACAATGAACATGAACAAATTTATTTGAACCTTATGATAATGAAGGTGATCAGCCTTTCATACCTGATGAACATATGCAACATGCACTAAGTGCGAATCAATAATCAGTATAGATGTGAATAATTAACAATAATTATTCACGAACATGCTTTAAAAATATAACTCAAGTTTGAGTTAAAGAAAACTTTCTCAATAAAAGTATGGTTTAGGAACTTGCCTGTACAGTCGATTACTGCTACGCAATTTAAGTTAATCGCTTTATTGAAAAGACCTATCAGTTATAAGATTGATTTTTCAATTAGCATAATATACCTTATAAGTAAACTATCTAACATTTAAACACATAGTCAAATATTAGATAACCTTAACACTATACATATACACAAGTCTAAACCTAGCACACATTGAGTCTTTAATAATATTCAATATAGTATACTGAGTGGTTTTCCATAAATAACTAACAAATTAGTTTCCGTCTCGTCTACACTGTTTTCACAGTGAGTTAGATCGGTTACTAATTAGTATATACCTTCCCCATATGAAGGAGTCGTTTAGCCCAGCTACTATATATCAACCATTAAAGGGTACGATTGCACTACCTTAGACTTAACACTTACTTGTTCATTTATAAGTTATTATTATAACTCAGTAAACTATTTACTATTCAAGAGACTTAATATATCATTTCAGTAAGCTGAAACTAAACTGTTTCCTTTTTGCTGACATTTCAGTTTCCATTTCAGCAAGCTGAAATGTTCATTTCAGGAAGCTGAAATTTCTTTTTCATGAAAATACCAAAATAACTTATTATTTTCCTATCCTTTGGCCAATCATATATACATATATTCCATACACAAAAAGTATTTTTCTGAAATTTTTCAACTCTCTTAAATGTTTTTCAAAAATCCATTTCTAGTTAATTTCTTAAGAAAATAGCTACCTCATGCTTAACTCAAGAAATTCCCAACTCTTGGCGGGATCTTAGACATGTTAACGTGAGCTTACAGTTTAAATTTCGTGGCCATCGGAGTTATACAACTCCGGTTATACCAATTTTTGTCGAAAAAATGTAAATATTAAAATAGTCATAACTTGCTCATGTTAAGTCAGAATGAGCTCATTTTTTGACACAAGCTAGTTTATAACATATATTTTCATGTCCCAAAAGACCTGAATTTATTTCATAATTTAACAGGATGAAACTGCCCCTGAAATTTTCGGACAACCTACTTTTGTCGTTTTTTAGATTTTTCTTACTTTGCTAAAAACTGTCCCGACGGAAATTTACATGGAATGTTTCAGTGATTCCACTTGGATCTGTTAGGAGACTTCTAGATCTAAGTCCAGAAGTTAACCACACTCAAAAATTCAAAATACACTAGGAGATATGATCGTTTGAATTTCATGTTACGTTTTCTCAAAATCTATTTTTCCAGTTTTTGTGTTTTATAAGAAAACTTCCATATCCTCACCTATTCATCAACATAATTCATCATCAAACAATATAATACCTATTAAGACCTCATATACTCATGGATCTATCATGATCTATGATCTATTACATCAAACCTTCACCAAATCCAAGCGAAACATAATTTATGCTAAGAAAATCAAGATTTTCTAACTTTTAAAATATAGCTTCCTTTTTCTTGCTTTTGATCTAACTTTTAACACTTAAAAGTAATAGATCTAAACATATAACACTTATACATATGAAGATCTATGGTTTTGGAGTTTTGAATCATAGATCCAAGTTTTTATCTAGAACAATCAAACACAAATTACATGAACTAGTTTAAAGTTATACCTTTGCTTGAGCTTCCCTCTTCTTCTCCCTAATTTGATTATGGGGCTTGGAGACTTTGAAAAAAACTTTCCCTCCTCTCCCTCTATGGCTGCCGAACTCATCTTTCTCTCCCTCTTTCTCTTTTTCTTTCTTTTGTTAGCAAATAAGGAAGTAAGAGGAAAGAGAAAAAAAAAGATTTTTATTTGAAATAAAAATGTATAGATATATTGGTTATATCTATATACATATTCCCCACACTCTAGCTCTCTCTCTCTCAGTCAACCACTTTAGCTTTACTTGCACTCTTGGTGAAATAAGTTGTTAAAAGGAGAGCTTGGCACATAAGGTGAGTTGGTGGGAGTTGTTGAACAACTAAAGTAAGCAATGATTACTCACATCCCCCTTCTCCTCTCTTCTATCATATCCGGACATAATGGCCTCTTCTCCCAACTTTTGTTTTGTTTTTTATTACAATATTTAACTTTACTAAAGGTCCAAAATTCCGCTATTCAATTTGCTAAAAGATTGGGCTCCAATTTAAAATTTTGGGCTTGCTAATAAAATAATTAGGCCATAAAAAAATAGATTAGGTCCAATACTTTTAATTCTATCCTACCCTAATCATTTAATTAGGGTTTATATTCACTCAATTGGAATTTAATTCCTTACTCAAATATATTTAATTGCTTAACTCAATTAGACTTGCTTTAATAAAATTAATAATTTAAGATAATAAACTTAATCTCTTAAGTTTAGTTAATATTTTAAATACTAACATCCTTTCTATTCTAACCCTTAGGTTATTTAAATCTCATACCTAATATATATATTAGGCTACATTAGTTTCTTTTATTTGCTTATTAGATAATAAACAAATATAAGCACATCAAATATTATACATACACATACCAAATAATTTAATACATTGAGAATTGTACCACAAATCTCATATTATCTTTATTCTTATTCAAATAGTAAACCTTATAGGTTCTTCTTAAAAATTTTAAATCCTCCAAAATCTTTCAGAAAATGTCAAATCCATACACTTATTTTCTGTCTAAGTCTATTATTTAACTTTAATTTAATCATTTAAGATTTTAATAACTTGTCTAAATTCTCCGGTTGTCACAACAATAGACACCAATTTAGTCAACTCAGTTCAAATAATCACATAATTGTCGTCTTGAACAGAAATTGGGTTTAATGAAGGAAATTTAGTGAATTGGTAGTAGTGACTAAGATTAGACTAAAACCTAAGTTTCGGGGAAGATATGGGAGCTATCTGAAAGAAAAAAAATTATGAGAAAAGAAAGAAAAAAAATTGCAAAATGTGAAAAGAGAAATGTGAAAAAAAAGGGAAGAAACTTATGAATAAATACCGTGACTAATTTAGTTTCATGGCCAGTGGTACTCGAGTAAGTGCGCCCTAGGGGATGTCTTTCCACCCAGTGCCCTAAAGCCATTCTGGTTGGGAGTCGTTGGTCAAAAGCTCGCTACATGGGTATCATTGAAGATCCTAAGGAAACTAGACATTGCATAGTCATGAGGAAAATAGAGATATGGGAAAACGAGCAAAATGCCCCCATAAATAAAGAAAGATAGAAAATCTGCCATATTAACTTCCGACTTGGTTGACGTTGAGTGGAATTCACTTTACCTTGTTCACGCGATTTCTTGAGTTGAACTATAATTGCATTCTAAAACACGTATTATATGATATATTTGATCTGTAGTTGAGTATATTGTTGTTGAGCACACACACATAGCAGTGGTGTTGGTAGGTATAGATTCATGGTTTGGTTTTAATTACGAATACGTCTCTGGTTGGATTTAATGTTTATATTTGTTGTGAATTCTTTGAGGCACGGTGAGTTAGCTTTGTATACAGTGACAGTTGCATTCATGAGCATTGTATATTCTTGTATTTGCAAGGTGTATGCTTGAGGACAAACAAAGTCTCAAGTTTGGGGGTATTTGATGAGTGGGTTTAGAACCTACAAATTGGTACTTATTATAGCTTGATTCTTGTTGTTTTTAAGTAATTTTCCTATCAAATTTTACGTGGTTTGTGCTCTTATGTACAAGTAATGGAATGGGTACGAAAGTGGAGTAAAAGTAGAATTTGGAGCTAAACTATTAAAATAGGACATTCAATTCGGGACCAAGTGGGCTGATCCAATTCGACAATTCGTGGGCTAATGGATCAATCATGCTAAGCAACTCACGGATGCATTAGCAATATCAAGTGGACCATGGTGCAGAGCCTTTTATGGGCAGCTCACGAATTTAAGCAATTAAATGAAGAAAAAAGCAAATGGGCTGGAGCTTTAGTGAAGTGGGTCA
This sequence comes from Panax stipuleanatus, assembly GCA_020205555.1. Lineage (NCBI taxonomy): Eukaryota > Viridiplantae > Streptophyta > Magnoliopsida > Apiales > Araliaceae > Panax > Panax stipuleanatus. The sequence continues at coordinate 137,296,687 of CM035115.1, read as the reverse complement.
GCAGCTTAATATGCAGCTTAATGTGGGATAGCAAGTGGGATAGCTTAGTATAGGATATATATTATATATGATAGACTTAACCTTTAAAAGGGGGCCACGAATTTTATGATATTGCAGCTTAGGCAATCAACATATATGCTAAGTGGGTTAGGCATCCGAGTGGGCCAGAGGTAGTACCACACGGAATTAACAAGGCGTTGCATGCATTCGAGAAAAAGAGATGAGCAAGCTACATGCGAATTCAGTATAGGGTCAGTGCTTCGCCCCACTGGGGCGGGGCTTTCACAAGGTAACCTCCCACTGGGGCGGGGAGGCGCACATGCAAGGATGGTTTCCTACTTTGAGTCGGACGTGGAGGCAAGGAGAGGAGATGGTGAGGGCTGTTGCTAATATATTATAAAAAGGACTTGTATGGTTAGAAAAAAAGGATATACCTAGCCACCGTAAGACTAGAGCATTGGATCTAACGTGGATAGAGAATTGAATCATCAAGTGAACGCGAAGAACGCAGGATTGGAGCGAAGATTGGTGATACAATTTTGGATTTTATCATCTATTTTTCTTTATATCTTGTAATCATAATGAGGATTACGAGTTTTTATTCATTCGTTATGAACTAATTACTTATTTAAGCCTATAACGAATATTGTTATGTAATGGATGATTAAATATTCTTAAATTCAGTTTCTGGATGTTATTCCCCTATTATTTGCTATGTGTTTTGTTTAATTTATATAATTTCCTGATCAACAATTATCCATTATCCCATATGAATTCGGAAGATGACATATGGGATTAGAACTGGCCATAGTGATATATGTTTGTGATTTCTGCATAGATGGAATTCAAAATTCACGTATAGGATAGGAATATCTATACGTCGTATGTAATCTAATAAGAACTTTATTTTAAACCTTATTTAATTAAAATTCACATAGAGATATAGTGAGTTAGTTATCTAGGGTGTCTTGCTTAATTCTATCATCTGTGGATGCGAGTGAGTATGGGTATAGTGCATCGGAAGATGGTTATATCTGCTTTAGTGTTCTTGATTAATAATCTGGGGTAATTGAAATAAACTGGGGAAAAGGATATTGTCTGAAATGAAATAATAAGTGAAGTTGTAGGCTTAATTCTCTCAAACTTGTGAAAATCTTGATTTAGTGTTGCGATTGGTTTAAGTAGTGATTTAGTTATAAAAACATATTTTAATTGTTAGTTTGATAAAGGTGAGATATTAAAAAGCTGGTACTTGCTCGATTGAATAGTAATTATTGTCTCTGTGGGATCGATATCTGATTTATCATTATATTACTTGTTGACCACGTACACTTGCGTGCTGCGCGTAGAATATTCCCAACATACACTCTGATTGAAAAGATATGGTGTGTGTTAGCATGGGCAGCCATGAGGTTACAACATTATCTGCATGGATACACGACTTACCTCATATGCCACATGGATCCGCTAAAATACGTATTCAACAAGCCAATGTTGAATTGTTGACTGTTTAAATGGCAGTTGATCCTACAGCAGTTCGACATTATTTACGTGACTTAGAAGTCCATCAAAGGTCAAGACAGTGTAGATCAACTAGCCGAAGCACCATTAGGAGGGTTCGAACCTTTGGAGGCTTATTTCCCGGATGATGGGATCATGACAATTCAACAAATTCTTCAAGGAAATGCAGTCCAACCATGGAGAATGTATTTCGATGGAGCGGTAAACATGGAAGGTGCCAGAGCTGGGGCAGTCCTTATCTCTGGTACAGGAGAACAATATCCTGTGGCTACCAAGTTTCAGTTTGTCAACACCAACAACACAGCTGAGTATGAAGGCTGCATAATGGGGTTGAAACTAGCCCAATCCATGGGTGTCAGGCATCTATTTGTCTTCGGAGATTCTGAGTTGGTCATCAGACAAACCACTGGGGTGTATCACACCAAAGAACTGCATTTGTTGCCCTATCACCGATAGGTCATCAAAATATCCATGGAGTTTGAAGACATAATTTTCATCCATATTCCTCGGGGTAGGAATGACTTTGCTAATGCATTGGCGATGTTGGCTTCCTTGATCCGCATATCCGATAGGAGTGGGATTCCCGACATCAAATTAACAAGCCAAAAGACCCAGACATACGGGAATTACATTGGAGAAGTATCAGATGAAATACCTATTATCAAATAGCCTTGGTATCAAAACTCCAAGGAATATCTTCGAGATGGATCTACACCTACTGGGGCAAGTCAATCTGAACAAAAGTGAATTCACAAGATGGCTATGAAGTTCTATTTGAGAGGAGACACACTCTACAAAAGAGATGCTGGAATAGGCTTGTTACGATGCCTTGATAAAGTGCAAGCCCAGAGACTGATGGATGAAGTCCACGGTGGAATATGTGGTCCACACATGAGCGATCATCTGCTACCTAAGAAGATATTAAGAACCGGGCATTATTGAATCTCTTTCAAAGCTGAATGTGACGACCACGTCAAGAGGTGCTACCAATGCCAAATCCATGGAAATGTCATCCACGTTCCTCCAAATGAGCTTCATAACATGAGTTCGCCATGGCCTTTCTCCGTGTGTGGAATGGATGTGATAGGTTTAGTAGAACCTAAAGCCAACATTGGACATCGATTCATCTTCACCATGATCGATTACTTTACTAAGTGGGTTGAAGCTGCCTCTTTTCCCAAAGTTACCAAAAGGTTTATCATTGATTTCATCAGAAATAATGTCGTCTTTCGATATAGACAATCGGAGGTGATCGTATCAGACAACACCAAGAACCTAAACAATCAGATAATGAGAGAACTGTGCAGTAAGTTCCACGTTAAGCACATCAATTCCGTCATCTATTGGCCCAAGATGAATGGTTATGTTGAAGCGGCCAATAAGAACATCAAAAAGATCATGTAGAAAATATCCGCCAATCACAAAGAATGGCTTGACCCTGTTAGCATATATGACGTCAATGCACACTTCTACTGGGGCTACCCCCTAGTCATTGGTCTATGGCATGGAAGCAGTACTTCCCATAGAAGTAGAAATGGAATCCCTGAGAGTGTTAATAGATGCTCAGATGGAGGAAGAGCAGTGGTTGTTAGGTCGGTACAACCAGTTGTCCCTGATAGATGAAAAGAGGGCTACATCCATTTTCCACGGGCAGTTATATTAGCAAAGGATTGCTCATTCTACAACAAGAAAGTCTAAATACGGTAATTCAAAGAGAACGACTTGGTGCTGAAGAAAGTTCTAGCCAATCAGGACGAAGCCAAAGGAAAGTTCTCCCCAAATTGGGAAGGCGCTTTCATTGTTAAGGAGGTGTTGACTGAAGGAGCTATCAGATTGTAAGAGATCGATGCGAGCGAATTTCCCCAACTCATCAACTCAGACACCATAACAAGGCACTATATCTGACACACATGCATACCAGCATCCTTGTCCTGCGAATCAATCAAATCAGTTCGATTTTCACTAGAAAAATGGAACTACGAATGACCTGATTTCCCTCAGCCCGAGAGTACGTAGGCATCCATTTCTGGTGCGGTCAAACAAAACAAAAAAACTCAAAAACTCATCAAACCAAACTCAAAAGAGACACTTCTCAAGCCTTTCTCATATAAAAAATTGAACTACGAATGACCTGATCTCTCTCAACCCGGGAGTACGTATGCAGCCATTCATGGTGTGGTTTGACCTTCAAAGAAAAAATAAAAAACCAATAAAAACCAAATATGAAAGTGAATCAAAATATATTTCACTAATGTATAGTACTGTTTGATATATACAATGTGTCCTGTACATGACAAAAATTGCTGATCTAGTATGTGCAGGAAAAATAAAGCTAGTCTATGGACCAAAAGATAAACGGGACAGTAGTGCCAACATGACATCTTTCTTTGAAGATGGAGGAGCTGCTGCATGCGCAATACCCTCAACTTCCATACGAGCCAGAACATCCACAACCATCTGCATAGTGGCACTGTGATCATCAATGTACACACTTATATTGGCAACCGGGCCATGGGTATATGATCGAAGAGAAGTACTATCGGCGATGAGGAATTCTCTTGAAGCTATGGCCTCATCCCCTTCTACAAAAGAAGCATCTTGGGAAATTAAAGTCTCCTCAATCTCGATAAAAATAACACTCATGAAGATCGAGCGTCATCTCTCTCAACCAGTGTTGTATCTCGAGTGGCTCGAGCCTCATCTCTATCAGCGAAAGCTATATCTTTGCTAGACAGGGCAGTCAACATGAGTGCCCTAGCCTGATCTCTCTCGAAGGTCATCCTAGCTAGTGAATCTACCAACGCTAGATCTGGCCCAGCAGGAATGAACTGCGGGTCACTAACTAAGGCTGTTGTCAGACCCGTGAACAACTCATCCTCTGTAGGACAATCAGGATCCTCCATAGGCTCCTCCTCATCTGAATCAACAACCGGAGCTAACTGGATGAATGCAGCTAATGCTATATCGGTCTCCAACCATGCTGAATACTATAGAGAATGATCCGGATGGCTAGTAGAGACCTCTCCATATGAGTCCAACACTCTTAAATCCTGATCAGGTCGGCTAATGACATAGAAGAAGCTGACATCCACTGATCAATAGCCCCCTCAAACTGGTGCAGGCCCTGGAACTAATCGAACTGACCCATAGCTGCTAGAGGATGGTAAATGGTCGCTCCCCTCAATCCCGCTAGGGGCAAGTAGTCCATGCCAGATGCATGGGTGATGAAGCTATAAGGGGAGACTATCCCTGAGCATGACAAAATCAAAAAAGGATGCTCAATATCTGACAAAAAAGCTGACCATGTCTCTACATCCGAACACTCTGCTGGCTAAAATGAATAGGACATAGCTATGTCGTGGGAGAAGCAATACCCCTGGTGTCTGAAGAAGCCAATTGGGCGCAAGTGGGACATGAGCCACACGTACAATAAGACAGAGTTACCTCTGAAAAACCCCTTTGGATGGGTACGACAATAGGTAGCTGACCTCAGTGTCTCAACCAATATCATCGGCAAGATGATGCAACCCTAACTAAGGGCCCAAACCATGACCATCAATCCTACGTCCAAGTGGTCCAAGGGTTGTGGCATATAAACGTAGGATGCAATGCACATTAACAAGAAGTTAAACAGGGTGAGCTGCCACTCATCTACCAAAATGCAAGCCGTTGGCTCAACCCTAGCAACGTCTCAGCCGTTGGCTCAACCCCGACGAAGCATCGGGTGCAGACCGGTGATAGTTCAACCGTTGACTCAACCCTAGCGAAGCATCGAGTACAGATTAGCGACAATTCAGCCGTTGGCTCAACCCCAGCGAAGCGTCAGGTACAGATCGATAACAGTTTAGTCGTTGGCTCAATCCCAATGAAGTATAAGTCGTTGGCTCAACCCTAACGAAGTATCAGCCGTTGGCTCAGCCCCAGCGACGTCTCAGCCATTGGCGTGACCCTCGCAAAGCATCGAAAGTGATCCGGTGACAGAAATAATATAATAATCCATCCCCGCAAAGAACAGATGATGGAATCTGTTATACACTTCCTCAGAAGGACCACCAAGAAGGATTGGTGATTCAACCTCCTGTGGCCAATTACTGGTGCAAATTATCGTCGAGATATGCATCAGGAAAACCCATTGAAGTAACTCAACGACAGAGATATCCCCAGCTGAGGAGCCTTTAGAAATGTACAACGACATCAGCCGAAGGGAAACATGCATTAGGGAGAGTATTGACAGATATGGTAAACCATTGGTTCTCAAACCAAGGTATCATCAATAATATCATCCCCATCAGAGTCGACAAAGCTATCACGGATAACGTCATCCCTAGCAGAAAGTGACAAAAGCATTCTATGATAGCTTAAATGTGACGCCCCTAAATCCGAGTTACCTGACCCTCGGGTTTGGTGCTCATGATCCAACATTTAAATATCATTTAACTACCCATTTATTTATGAATAGAAATATACATATCATTAACTGATATTTATAATACATTGTCCTAGGTTTTCTAACCTTAACATCACAAATATACCCTTAGATATACAAAAAGGGATATACAAAACAACATAATAAATATGTTCATTATAACTACTCCAGCAATACATCTTTGCCTTTGTCTTTCTCTGCCCATCCGGCTACCTCGTTCCTAGCTGAAATATTGTATTTAAGCAAGGGTGAGCAACAAATTTGCTCCGCAAGTTAAATCATACAATGAAGTATAATAATCATGAATATAAGACTATCAATTTAATAGAATAACACTAGAGTTCGAATAACTTTGAAATAGCTGAACAAATTGTTAATCAATAACAAGTCTTTTCGCTTCCTATGCAAAATAATAATTCGATAGTGAAAGAGTACAACGCTTTCAAAGTTTCTACGATATTCGATTGAATTACAAAATGGAAATATTTTCTAGAGTTTATACTGAGCGATCACACAAGATCTTTGAACTTCTCTTCTCTAGTAACTATAAAAGGTTTTAATTTGAAGTACCCAGATGTATCAGATAACCATAAAGATTAAATCATACCCCTCCGCAAGTATATAAAGTGATCAGCTTCATTATACCCCATATTATGCATAATATTTATACGCGCGCAACGGCCGAATATACGACCACAACGCCCCTTTTTATATAAAAGGTTGTTCTTCTCAGTCTTATAACCAAAATTCGAATAACAACAACGAAATATAATGATTTCAATTTCTAATCGCTTTCTCGATCTAGCCAGAATAATTGGCATTGAACTGTCAATAATAACTGAGTTCTCTTCTCGAACCTATCAGGTTTCAACAAATGTTCGTCTAGGCAAAATAATTAGCTACGACATATCTCAAAACGATTCAATAATAGATAGAAATTAACTGTACTATTTGCAATCAATAATAACTTCTACGGATGTGAATAACCAACAACAGTTATTTTCCAAGCATATTCTCAAAATCAATAATTCCATTTGAATTAATAAACATGCATTAACAGCGAATAATCAATAATAATTCTCAGACGTGTTATAATCAGCAATAATTAACCACCACTATATTTGAAAAGTAATAACTCGAGATTGATTAAAGGAAACTTCCCTTCTTCGTTGATTACTACTACACAATATATTTTATCTGCGTTTAGAAGACCTATAATTAACAATATCAGTCTCACAATTAGCACATCAAATCACAACATATAGCACTGTAATTTATAGTTAATATATCTCCTAGACACATCATCACGTAGTAACATCAGTGTTTATAACCTGTATAAACACTTATCAATTCTAACTATTCCGGTCTAGTTGGACTTCGATCTCAATTCGGTGTCATGGTCACCCTATCCGACAATTAACACATTTATTGTTAATTAACTCGATCTCAAAGATTCAATATTATTTTAGATAAGTCATATATCATTTCAATTTCCATTTCAGCAACTTGATGGTCAATTCAGCAAACTAGATTGCAATCCAGCAACCTGATGGCCAATCCAGCAAGTTGGATTCCCCTTTTTTAATCAAATTATCTTATTATTTTTTTATCTTTTGTCCACACATAAATACATGTATTTCATACAAAAATAATTTTTCCGGAATGTTTTTAATTTCCTTAAGTATTTTCCAAAAATCCATTTCTAGTTAATTCCTTAAGAAAATAACTACCTCACGCTTAACTCCAAAAATTCCCAACTCTTGGGGGGTTCTTACACATGTTAACGTGAGTCTCCAGTTTAAATTTCATGGCCATCGGAGTTATACAACTCCGGTTATAGCATTTTCTGTCAAGAAATCCCAAAAATTGAAATGGCCATAACTTGCTTAATTTAAGTCGGAATGAGCTCATTTTTGGACACAAGGTACTTCATTCCTTATAGTTTCATGTCCCAAAAGGCCAGAATTTATTTCATAAAATATGTGGCCGAAACTGCCGATCAAAATCCCAAACAGCCTACTTTTGTCATTTTTCAGTTTTAGTGTCCTTTGCTAATTTCAGTCCACACGGAAATCTACAACTCCTTTTTCAATGATTCTACTTGAAAACGTTAGAAGATCTATAGATCTAAGTCCAAAAATTGACCACACTCAAAAATTCAAAATATTAAGAGAGATATGGTTGTTTGAATTTCAAGTTCTGTTTTCTCAAAAATCTAATTTTTTTAACTGTGTTTTCTAAGAAATCTTGCATGATCTCTTGATTAATCTAACTTTAGCCACCATAAACCATCATAATATATACCCATATATCATAAACCCATGGATCTACCATGATCCATAATTTATTGCATCAAAACCCACCAAACACAAACAAAATATAATTTATGCTAAGAAAATCAAGGTTTTCAATCTTTTGAAACATAGTTTCATTCTTCTTACTTTTGATCCAATTTTTAACACTTAAAAGTGATAGATCCAAACATATAACACATAAAAACATATAGATCCAAGGTTTTTGAACCACCAAATCAAGACCTTAAAAATAAACTCAAATCAAATCACAAAGGACATTAAACTATATTAAATAAAAACATTTATACCTTAGCTTGTTCTTCCTTCTTCTTCCTAAGTTTTAGTTAAGGAACTATGAAACAAGCAAGAACACTCCCTCTCTTTCCTTCTCTCTTGGCCGAATATGTCACTCTCTCTCTCTCTCCTTTTGTTTTGCTAGCTAATGAAATGAGATGAAAGAGAAATGAGTTTGGTGTTTGGTAGAGTTAGTAAAATTTAATGATTGCATTCTCTCCCCCTCCTTCCTTGTGACCTGCCATGTGCCATATTTTTCTCCCAATATCTTGCCATATCTAAGCATATCTCCCAAATCTCTCCATATCTTATCATATCCTTCCATATCTTATCATATCTTTCAAAATCTTATCATATATTTCCAAATCTTATCATATCCTTCCATATCTTCTCAAATCTATCCATATATTTAATTTACATGCTGTCTTCTTATCTCCTCTTAGTGGGCCGCCATAAGGCCTTGTTGGTCTCAATAATTAGTTTAACTAATGCCCAACATGCCCCTCTTCTATTGGGTTAAAGTCTTGGGCTCCAAATTAAAACATTTGGGCCATTCCTTTCATTTCTTTTATTCCTTTGGGCTACTAATTAAAATAACTTTGGCTCCCATACATAATTAGTATTGGGCTACTAGCACACTAGATAATTAAATCTAGTATTGGGCTAGCTTAACAACTTAATTGATATTAAATCAATTAGCTACAAGTCTAATGCTTAAATAAACTATTGAGCTTGTTTAACTCACTTACCCACATTAGTCTATTGAATAAATTATCTCTTGGACTATTATTCATTATTATTAATATATACACATTCACATATATCAATAATATTAATATTCTCTCATACCATAACCTTTAGGTTATTTAATTACTATACCTAATTTATATACTAGGTCACATAACTTTATTCTTAATTCTCTGTATATACAAAATAATTTGTATACACCTTACATAATACACATGTATTCAATCACATACATAATTCACATATATCATAATATATTCCCCTAGTGAATTAATTTAATAGCCCTAATTGACTTAATAAGTTATAAACACTCATATATTCATCAATACAATTATTATAACTGTATTTTCTACCGAATCCCTATCCATAACTAGGGTTCTCTGTTAAATAAAATTGTACTCATATTTCTCAGTCAATACACAGTTTGACCACTTTGATAAACTCGTATCACAGATACTCAGCATAATATTGATAATCAATATCAATATTAAATAATAAAAAAAAAATTATTCGAAAAATTTGAATTTTTTGAAATTCTGGATTCTCACATTAAATCTGATATCCTACCGGTAACTGCCTGACAGTGCTTCCCCAAGGGTTATCATGAATGACGGTATCCCCAGTAGAGAGTGACATGAACATTCAATGATAATTCTAACCCCTCGCAGGTATCTAACATTCATCACATATCATCCCATTCATTTCCTTGCCTTTGCATTTGCATTTCTAGTGTCTAGAAATCTTTATCCTGTTCATTCCATTGCATTGCATGAACATGATAAAGAGGGGAATTTGTAGACACTCAAAATTTCGTTTCCCTGTTACTAACCCTGTAGGAGGGCAAAACTATCTTGTCAAATCAACCCCGGTCTCATTACCGGGCCATCAACTCAACCACGGTCTCAATACCGGGCCATTAAATCAACTCCGGTCCCAATATCGGGCCATAAACTCAACCTCGGTCTCAATACCGGGCCATCAACTCAACCCCGGTCTCAATACCGGGCCATCAACTCAACCCCGATCTCAATACCGGGCCATCAAATCAACCCCAGTCTCAATACCGGGCCATTAACTCAACCCCGGTCTCAATACCGGGCCATCAAGTCAGCCTAGTCTCAACCCGCAAGGTACAAGCCAGCCCCGATCTCAATCTGGGAAGTACAGGTCAGCCCCGATTTTAACCCAGGAGGTATAGGTCAGCCCCGGTCTTAACCCGGGAAGCACAGGTCAGCCTCGGTCTCAACCCGGGAGGCGCAGGTCAGCCCCGGTCTCAACCTGGGAGGTACAGGTCAGCCCCGGTCTTAACCCGGGAGTTACAAGTCAGCCTTGGTCTCAACCCGAGAGCTACATGTCAGCCCCGATCTCAACCAGGGAAGTACAGGTCAGCCCCGGTCTCAACCCGGGAAGTACAGGTCAGCCCCGATATTAACATGGGAAGTACAGGTCAGCCCCGGTCTCAACTCGGGAAGTACAGGTCACCCCGATCTCAACCTGGGAGGAACAGGTCAGAACCGATCTCAATCCGAGAAGTACAGGTCAGCCCTGGTCTCAACCCGGGAAGTATAGGTCAGCCCTGTCTCAACTTGGGAGGTATAGGTCATCCCCAGTCTCAACCCGAGAGGTCAGGTCAAGCTTCGGTCTCAACGCAAGAGGTCAGGTTAACTTCGAACACAATCATGGAACCTCATAACATCTCCAGAGGAAAACCTAGAAGGACCAAGTCAGTCTCAGAGACAACCCTGAGGACAAACAGAATTAACTGGGATCCAAACGTTGGAAACAACCCCAAGAAGGCAGCCGAAGGCCATGCCAGCATTAAAGGCAACTTCGGGAGGGGCAAAACAATCATTTTACCAACTTGAAGCCGTTTTGGTCAAGCTCAAGTTGAATTGATGCCACTAAGGTCAGAACGAACCATAACAATGATCCCGAGTGGAAACAGCGCAAGACTGCTCAACAAAAAAACTGCGAGGCATCAAAGACCTGGTTATGAACCTGTCTTTTTGGACTCATAAAAGGTTTACTCCCATGTCATTGCTACACTCTCGGCGGGGGCTTTACGAATAGGTACAGTACACCTCCAACGGACGCTCTGATCAAAAATTAAAATTTTTTGAATCTGACCTCACATTGCTCAGAGTGCACGTACTTCGACGCAACTGGACCCGCCACATGGCTTTAGTTATATGTTTGTAAACCTTTTCATTCAATAAAAGTTTATTTTGTTTAAACATCTCATCTGATCTTAATTCATATGAACTGCTGTTATCATTTCTTCCAGTCCGGGCATAGGAGTGAAAATCCATCGCCCTTTATAGTTATATATATATATATTTACATTTTGTCAAGCCTGGATTACTCCGTGGCTTTTTACAACTTTTATAAATATAAATATATTTAAATATATATATATTTATATTCCAGTCCGGGCACCAGAGTGAAAATCCATCGCCCTTTATAACTTTCGTATATATATAATTATATATATGTTGCTTTTCTCATTTTTTAGTAAATTGTTGCTTTAAATATTCATTTGATATAAATCAGCACTGACATTTCTACAGGCGAACTAGATTTCTTTAAATCTCTCCAACTGTAGATTTCAAACGGTTCAAAATAGGTCCAGACAGAACCGAAAAGCTAGAATGACTGAGATTTATTTAAATATAGCAATTTTATAGTTTCAATTAAAAAAGCTTCCTCGCAACCCTTAGGTCGCTATCTAGTGGGAACGAGACGCTTCAGTTACACGCGAACCAGGATTTACTGATGAATCCTTGGTTCTGGCGACCTCTGGATGTAAATTTATATTTCTGTACATATTTGAACTGTGCAGGTTTTTATTAGCCTCCCTCTGTTAGCCTAGGAATCGTGGGATTCATGATCAAACTGATCAGAATCTGATTCCCACGATGGACAAACTCCACTTTACAGATGTACCCTGCCAGTTTTTCTGTAAAATGTACATCCAAAAGACCTTAAAACGGTTTTCCGGGTTTATGGTCTCAATATAATGAGAATATAGTTTGTCATGTCAGAGTCACTCCGAGGGCTATCATACCCATGAGAAGATCGACACTTATATATGTGTTGTGGTCGAGGATTCTTCGCAGCCCGACAATCACCATTCAAATTGAGCCTAAAGGCTGAAAAGATAAAACTGAAGTATCAATGTGCTTCAATTCTTATGTTAGCGTAATGATTTAAAAACCTCCTTTCAAAACATCATTTTAATAATCATGTCTAAAAGAGAGACTATTGAAAATCAAATCAAACCCTTCGTATATAGGTTCAACGAAGCATGTCCATGCTTTCAATCAATCAAACATAGGCCTAATTTCTTCCAGCATTCACACACGCATTGCAGATTTAAAAGGGAAATATTAAAAAGTTAGGTACCTTGTTTACACGGGAGTTGTGGGGTTCCTAACACCTTCCCCACACTTAACCAAGCCCCCGAACTCAAAACTTCGATTTCAAAAATCAAGTTTCGACATTGTCCAACAATTGGGCCTCTTTTCAAATAAACTCGGTTGAGTTGGTACAACCATTTCAAAACTAGCAACTGGCGACTATGTAAAACTTTCAAATCTTCGACATGATACATGTTGGCGTTTTCCTAAAAAAACCCTTCAAAACCTTTTTCATAATAAAAAGAATAAGGGTAGACAAAACTTAGGAAGAGAGAAAGATCCGGATTTGACACGACCCGAATTTTTTTTCCCGATGTCGACATCAGGTCTCCAACAAAAACGGACGTCATTTGACGGTCAACGTCGCCACCCCAGTAATGCTTAAGACATTGCCCATTTACTTTGAATGTTCTGGTACAATTTGGGTCTTCAACTTCAATAGCACCATGCGGATAAACCTTTGCTATTTTGAAGGGCCCCGACCATCTGGACTTTAATTTCCCTTGAAAATTTTTCAATCTGGAGTTGAAAAGAAGCACATTTTGCCTCGGTTCAAATTCTTGTTTGACTATCTTTTTGTCGTGCCACCACCTCATTTTCTCCTTATATAACTTGGCGTTTTCATACGGTTGGAGCCTGAACTCGTCCGACTCATTCAGTTGTAACAGCCGTTTCTCACCTGACGCATCCAAGTCTAAGTTGAGCTTTTGAATTGCCCAATAAGCACTATGCTCCAATTCGACAGGGAGATGGTGTTGGGTAAAATCTAGTTACGCACAACACGCAAGTATACGCGATCAACAAGTAATAAAGTGAAAGTAGAGTATCGTTCCCACGAGGAATTATTTAATAAAACCTACCAAGTACTAACCCGTAAACAACTTAATCTTATTTAAATAAATAATTTCAAGTTTGTGATTTAAAATATATAATTAAACTAATTCTAACTACCCCTAGAATGAAAATAGAATATGAAGACTCGAGACTACAATTTCACTCATTATTTCATTTAAATCAGCATACTTCTTATTAAGCTAAATTAATTATCTCGGATTATTAATCAAGAGCACGAAGGTAAAATATGACCATCTTTCGATGTACCATACCCATATCAACTTAAATCCACAGATGATAGAATGAAGTAGAACACCCTAATTAACTAATCCACTATATCTCTATGTGAATTACAATTAAAGAGGGCTGAAGCTCAAGTTCTTAATATATTACATGTGGTACATAGATATATCTCTATCCTAGGCACAAATCATGATTTCAATCGCCGTGTAGAAGTCACAAACACATGCTATTATGATCAGATCTAAACCTATAATCTGTCTCTCAATTTTATATGGATTATCAAGGTAATTGATAACTAGGCCATTAAGAAATTAATCACAAATCATAATAGACGATCCAATAATAATGACTAAGACTAACAAGGAAGCATATCAAAGTAAACTTACGCAACAAGGTCTACTATAATCTCAAGATAGAGTTTAGCTTATGATTAAGTCAAAATCCATAATCCACAATTGTTTATATAATGAAAGATAAAAAGATAGAAGTAAAGAGAAGTTAGGAATTGAGATATGCAAATCTGAATTTCTTTTGCTCCAATTCTGAATCTCCAATGATCTTCAATTGCTTTAATCTTCAACTCTAATCTAAATTAGGGTTTTATTTAATCTAATCTAATTTAATGGAATGAATTCCCTAATCTTTTTGAATCCTGCTCCTTTTATATGCCTCTTCATGTGTCTTTTAGTCCTCCTTAAAGTCCTTCAAACCATCAGCCCCAAACAAATCCTTTTTAGACTTAACTTTTGAAAACTCTCTTTCTTCCTGACAACTTCGCCCCGGTGAGTTTTTACACTAATAAAGTTAGCCCTGACGAGGGAACAGTGCCATAAATTATGAAAATACCAATAAGCTCCATTTTTCATGTTTTGACCCTCCGAAGCCGTTTCCTAAAACACAAACACAAAAACAAGTGAAATGACACTAAAAATACATTAAGTTAACAAAGAATTAAGCCTAAATGGTATCCAATTCGTAGATATAAAACTCACTCATCAAATAACACGCCTTACCATATACAAGCCTATACGGAGACATTCCAATAGGCATTTTGTAAGCGGTTCGATAGGCCCACAAAGCATCATCAAGCTTCTTGTAACAATCCTTAAGGTTCGGATTCACAATCTTTTCCAAAATCCATTTGACCTCCCTTTTCGACACCTTCGCTTGCTCACTGGTCTGTAGATGGTAGACAGTGAAAATATTATGGGAAACCCCATATTTAAAAAGAAGGGCCTCAAAGTACTTATTGCAGAAATGTGAGCCCTCATCATTAATAATTGCCCGAGGTATGCCAAATCGTGTAAAAATGTTCTTTCTAAGGAAATTAAGCACAACTTTGGCATCGTTGTTAGGCAAGGCTACGGCTTCCACCTACTTGGATACATAGTCCATTGCGACAAGTATGTAAAGATTGTTGTATGACGCAAAAACGGGCCCATGAAGTATATTCCCCAGACATCAAAAAGTTCCACTTCCAGAATATTTTGCAGAGGCATTTCATGCCTTTTTGAGATATTTCCCACTCTTTGGTAATTATCGCATCGCGATACATATAGATGAGCATCTTTAAACAAAGTTGGCTAGTAGAAACCTGATTGGAGAACTTTTGATGTCGTTCTTTGCCCACCAAAATGTCCTCTATAATTAGACGAATGACAGTGATGGGGCACGTCCTCAATCTCTTCATCAGGAAAACATCTTCTCAAGATTTGGTAAATGCATTGCTTAAACAGGAATGGCTCATCCCAAAGATATAATTTCACATCACTTAAAAATTTCTTCCTCTACTATTAACTCATATTAGGTGGTAGCACATTGTATGCGACATAATTTGCAAAATTGGTATACCAAGGTCCTACTGTGTGGACAACAAATAGCTGCTCATCTGGAAAGAAGTCATTTATTACTGTGTCAGTTTCTCCCGAATTTGTTTAGGTTCTCCAATCTCGATAGTGATTCGCTACTTGGTTTTTAGTTCCCTTTCTATCACGAATCTCCAAATCGAATTCCTGAAGGAGAACGACCCATCTAATCAACCTTGGCTTGGCATCTTTCTTTGAGATTATATATTTGATAGCTAAGTAGTCGGTGTACATAATGACTTTTTTCCCGATGAGATATAATAAAAATTTATCAAAAACATATACTACTGCTAGTAACTCTTTCTCAGTAGTGGTGTAATTGAGATGAGCATCTGTCAAGCTCTTACTGGCATAGTATATCATGTGAAATACCTTGTCTGTCCATTGACCCAACACTGCCCCAATGGCAAAATAACTAGCATCGTATATAAGTTTAAAAGGTAATGTCCAGTTAGGGGCCACTACAATGGGAGCAGAGACAAGTTTCTCCTTTAGCAGTACAAATGCCTCTAGGCAGGCTTTGTCAAACTTGAAAGGCATGTCTTTTTCCAATAGGCTGCAGAGCGGTTTAGTAATTTTAGAGAAGTCCTTGATAAACCATATGTAAAACCCTGCATGCCCCAGAAAACTTCTGACTCCTTTCAAAGATGATGGCGATGGGAGATTATCAATTACATCAATTTTTGCTCTGTCCACATCAATTCCACTAGTAGACACTCTATGCCCCAGAATAATCCCATCTCTAACCATGAAGTGGCATTTCTCCCAACTCAATACCAGGTTAGTCTCCACACATCTTTTCAGTAATGCAGTCAAGTTTTGTAGATATGCCTGAAAAGAACTCCAAAAAACAGAGAAATCATCCATAAACACTTCGAGTGTTTATTCCACCATGTCAGAAAAGATGGACATCATGCATCTCTGGAATGTTGCAGGAGCATTACATAGTCCGAAAGACATTTTTCAAAAGGCAAAGGTCCCATATGGACATGTAAATGTTTTTTTCTCTTGGTCTTCGGGTGCTATTGCAATTTAATTATAACCCGAGTACCCATCCAGGAGACAGTAGAATTCATGTCTGGCAAGCCTATCGAGCATTTGGTCAATGAAGGGCAGAGGGAAGTGATCCTTGTAAGTGGACTTGTTCAGTTTCCAATAGTCCATACATACCATCCATTCAGTAACAGTTCGTGTAGGAATAAGTTCATTGTTCTCGTTAGACACCACTGTCATGTCGCCCTTCTTTAGCACACATTGGATTGCACTAACCTATGGACTGTCAGAGATCGGGTAGAGGTTGCCCTCATCAAGCAAATTGATAATTTCTTTTCTGACCACCTCCTTCATGATGGGGCTCAACCGCCTTTGATGCTCAATAGAAGGTTTAAAATCATCCTCAAGGAGGATTTTATGGATGCAAATAGAGGGACTTATACCCTTTATATTTGAGATAGACCACCCTAAAGCTGTTTTGTAAGTCTTGAGAACTTGAAGGAGCTTATCTTCCTGTGCCTCATTTAATGATGTAGAAACTATAACTGGCAAGGTAGATGACTTGCAGAGATAGGCATACCGCAAATAACTTGGTAGTGGCTTAAGATCAAGCACCGGTGGTTCTATAATTGATGGTTGTGCATGGGTGGTAGATACTCCTTGTTCATCCAAAGATTCAAATTGCCGCTTAAACTGATTGGATCGCGGGGGTGCATCCAACCACTGAGCATACTCGAGATTGGTAGGCTCTTCCACATTACTTACACCAGCCAAAGTGGCCTCAAACGAGTCAGAACATTAATTTTTAGAGAATACTTCATACACTACTTTGTCAATCACATCAACCCTGAAGCATTCTTTAGAGGCACTGTGGAACTTCATATACCTGAAGACATTAAAAGTTACTTCTTGGTCTTGAACTCTCATTGTGAGTTCCCCCTTCTGCATGTCTATAAGTGTCCTCCATGTAGCTAGAAATGGTCTGCCCAAGATAATAGGGACTTCCCTATCCTCCTCGAAGTCCAGAATAATAAAATCAGCGGGGAAGATGAACTTCTCCACCTTGACAACCACATCTTCCACAATTCCCTTCGAATAAGTGAGTGATCTGTCGGCTAACTGCAGAGTGACACTGGTAGGCTTGGCCTCATCTAACCCTAACTTCTTATAGATAGATAGTGGGATCAGATTGATGCTAGATCCTTAATTACAAAGGTATATGGTATAGTGAAGCTTCTAGGGTTATTTAGCTTAGGTGGAAGCTTATTCTGTAGAATAGCACTACACTCCTCTTCAAGTGCCACTGTTTTATATTACCCCAATTTCTTCTTCTTGGACAAAATGTCCTTCATGAATTTCATATAACTAGGCATTTGTTCCAGCGCCTCGGCAAATGAGATATTAATGTGAAGTTTCTTGAAAACTTCTAAGAACTTCGAAAATTATTTATCCATCTTTTGTTTCTGAAGGCGTTGGGGAAATGGTAAATGTTGTACCACAGGACTAGGCTTGTTACCAATCAAAGATGGTATTGTGGTTTCCTTCTGCATATTCTCTTCTCCCCTAGACTTGTCACAAATTGGCTTTATACTGCTCTCCTCTCAACAACTGCATGTTGCACTGTTGAGGTATCTCATCTAGTTTCATTCACTGTCTTGCCACTCCGAAAAGTGATTACTTTGCATTTCTCCTTGCCCTCCCGTTTTGGGTTAACATCAGTGTCACTTGTCAAGGTTCCTGGAGGACGACTATTCAAAGTAGTTGCCAATTGACCCATTTGGTTTTCTAAATTCCAGATGGACGATTCTTGGCTATTGGTCCTTGTTTTATTCTGAGCAATGTATCTCAAGAGAAGATCTTCCATGCTAGGTTTTCTTTTTTGAGGATGTGGGGGTTGGTAAGAGCCTTATGGATGTTGTTGGTGTTGATTATGAGATTGAAAACTGGGAGGATTTGAATATGTTGGTCTGGCGGTAGAGGTTTGAGCTTGGTAACTGTTATTGTTGCTCCATGAGAAATTTCGATGATTTCTCAAACCAGGATGGTAGCGTGTGGGAAGATTGGTATTCTGCTGCAGCCCGTAATTTGAGACATACTAAACTGATTCAGGGCTAATGGCACATTAATCCCTAGGGTGGCTCCCCGCACACAAATCACATGGCGATGCCACACTTTTCCCTGTTTGCACCACCATAGCATCAATTCTTTTAGTAAGGGCAGCAACCTAAGCAGATAATGTCGTAACTATATCAACCTCGTACACCCCTACCACTTTCTGTGGTGCTGGCCTATCTTTAGGCCACTGATAGTTGTTTGCAGCCATGGTTTCGACAATATCATAACCTTCATCAAAGTTCTTCGACATAAAGGTTCCCACTAGACGCGGCAACAATACTCGAATGAGTATAACGGGATAATCCATTATAGAAGGTCTGAATTGGAAGCCAATCGGGTAATCCATGGTGTGGACATCGTCTCAATAAATCCTTAAATCTCTCCCACGAGTCGTAAAGAGACTCAAATTCATATTGTGTGAAGGATGTGATATCATGTCTGAGCCTTGCTATTTTCGCAGGCGGAAAGAACTTCACCATGAATTTCTGAGACAAGTCATCCCGTTGTAATGGAGCCCGGCGAAAGCGACTGCAACCAACTCTTGGCTTTGTCCCGAAGAGTAAATGGGAACAATATGAGCTTGATAGCATCATCAAATGCTCCATTGCATTTGAATTCGGGTCATCATTTAGCATCCCTCCAAATTGGACATTGTTTTGTATCATTTGAATTATACCCAGCTTGATTTCAAAGTTGCTTGCTTAAATCGAGGGCCTTAGTATGCTTGCTTGAATATCTCTGATGCGGGGCATGTCAAAATCCCGTAGAGATTTTTGAATTTCCTAGGCCATAATAACTTGAGTAGGTATTTCCCGAGCTCTTTCTCTTCTCAATCGTCTAAATATTATATTTACCTCAGGATCAAGAGGTATTATATTCCGATTCCTGCGAAGTGGCATACACAATCACGAGTACCAGAGAGAAAGTTTAAACAGATAAATCAGTTTAAATTAAGATCGTTTTGAATTAGTATTAATATTGAAAGACAAATAATACTAAATCCCCGACAACAGTGACAAAAACTTGTTGGTCATTTTCACGAACAATAAACACTGGCAAGTATATGCGGTCAAACAAGTAATACAGTAATAAGTTGAGTGTCAAACCCACAAGGAAATAGTACTAACACTATTCAAATACTAAAATTATATCAATTCGGTCTTATCTAAACATGTAAGTAATGATGGTGTGTTTAAAACTATATGAGTAAAACGGTAAAATGTGAGAACGAGTTGTATCAAATATGGCAAGCTAGGATTACAACTCCCCTAATGGTTCGTTTAATCTCCTAACTCTCCAATTATATAACAAATCACAAGAATGGTCAACCGTACTGAGTACACATAAGCCTCTTCCGATGGTCAAATGTAAATCCCTTAGCTAAATATATCACAATATTCCTATGGTGAAAATAATTAAACTAAGGGTCATCAAGCTTAATTCTCAATGGTTACACAAGGCAAATAGATATATTCCTATTATATTATGCAAGATATGCCCTCATTCCATAGGAATGGTCATAAATAGCGATATTATATTTTTATGGTTAATTTTTCCAATATCAATTAATACTCATTTCAATTCCTTAGACAAGCAATTAATAAATAAGCATGAAATACAAAAACCCATTCAAACATAATTTATTATAATAAATAGGAAAGAAATTCAATTAAACTAATCATTAGGTTACATTGCAATCCTAAAAATGTAATTAGTTCATAACTATAGAACTAATAAACATTATCAAAGTATTCAACATGCTCAAAATACACAAATGAATGAAAGACTTAGATAAACAAAACTTATATTTTAAAGTTTTATAGCTCTAACTCTTCTCCTCACCATGTAGAGTCCGAGCAATGAAGGAAGCAATAAACTTAGAACCTTTGAATGTCCAACTATATCTCTTGGTAAACTATCTCTCTTTACTTTATATTCTCTCTAAAACTGATAAGGAGGCTGCCTTGATAAGTTCTGAAAGTGATAAGCGAAGTAGGTCATTTAACTCTGTTGTCTACCTGGAAATCGGAGGTGGCGCTGCGGGGCCACCATTATGCCTTGGCAGGCGTTGCAGTGACAGTCAATGCTGCCTAGTCAATTAGTCGCGCTGCGGTGCCATCTTTGTGCAGGAACAGGTGCGCTGCGGCGCATTAAGGGGGTGAACTGGCAGGTATGCGGCGCGGCGGCGCCACTCTTGTGCAGTGTACCGGTGCTGCGACGCTGTCACTCAGCCTTGCGGACATATTCAAGCACTGCGGTGCCGTTTTGTAAAGGAAACCAGGCGCGGCGGCGCCAGTTGTATAAAAATGATAGTTTTGCCCTTTAAAAGCTGGAAATGACCTAATAATCCCTGCAAAGCACTTTTAAACCAAAAATAACAAACACTATATAAAAGCAGTATAAAATAAGATGAACAAGCCAGTTCTTAAGGTTTAGAGTACTTGATTCGCGGGTATAAATCCCACTCATCAACACACACGGTTTCATTTTCATTCACACACACATGCACGGTTATATATATATATATATATATATATGTATTATATACATATTTATATATTATACAATATATATAAATTTGTATATGTAATATATGTATATATATATATATATATATATTAGTATTTATCTTTTTGCCCAAAAACAATTTAAGATAATCATTTTAAAAAGAATAAGAATCTCCCTATCTTAGAAAATATTAATTTTTGAATTAATTTAATTAACACTTTATAATTAATTTATCAAGGTCAACAAATATAAATTCAATTTCAGGACGAAAAATATTTTTGATAGGAATAAAATAGGATATTTAAAATCAATTATATAAAAAATCTTATGGAGAGGATTCTACCTATTTGAATTTAATTCTATTTATTAAATTTGTTATCATCAAAATAAAACTGATCAGTTTGGAGACCTATCATCTTCTCTCTTCTGCTGCTTTATTTCTGCCTTTTTCTTTTTCCTCTCCACCTCCAACTTTTCAGCCTTCCTCTTTCTCCTATCTTCCTTGTCAATCATCCTGCTTAATTTGTTTTTCTTCTTTTTCTCCTTAGGTTCAGGGCTTGAAGTCTTCACTGTTTGATCAGTATTACCATCAAGAGGCTTAACTCATTAGTTTTTATGGCCAATTCTTCCTTATGTTATGGCTCAGACACGGGAGTCTTCTCAACCACTTCTTCCACATTCTATGGCTAAGGCACAGAGGTCGTCTCAGTCATCAATTTATTATGATTCTGAGGTTCATGTATAGAACCCGGTTCAGCTATATCTTCTCCCTCCCTTGGTCCAGAGGACTTATATTTGCTTTTTCCTCGATTCTTGCTAATCAGTACACATTGTTCTTCTTCTTCATGCTCTTCAATCGGAGGAGGCATGGATTCTTCTGCTTGTTCTTCGAGTTGAACATAAGCCTTTCTTCGTCGAGTTTTCCTTTTTGTTTTTGGAACCATCTTGAATAGAGCGGTGTTGATATCCTCTTCATCCTTCTTCTTATCAGAAGTTTGCAATTCCTCTTGAGTATCCTTGGGAAACTCTTGAACTGCTTCCATATACATCTTCATTTTCTTCTTGTGTTTGTCTACAGTAGAGTCAGTAGCTGTGCCGTCCCCAAATCTAAGTACATTTAAACCCTAGATATGGTGCTACACGGTGCTACTAACTACACCTACATTCAATTGAATACATCATTGACATGAACATGCTTACTAATTATTACATCATAACAAATTCTTTCTCAGGTTTTTGATAACCAATACATTCTTAGTTTTGTCATAATATTATTTGTTACAAAATTAATACAATTCTATTACAGGATAATCTACTTATCCATCTTTGCCTTTCCTTTATCATTATCGGATCCCTAAATTCGTTCGACTTTAGTTTAAATCATATATGTTAGGAATACTAATGAGAATGATATTCCTATTTATATATGATTTGATTATGATATAAATGCATGAATATGCAAGTATGCTTGCATTGACAGAAGTTGTAAAGTCCTTTAATAGATAATAGGAATATATGTACAAGGACTTAGAATGAATTGATCAAATGTGTTAGGTTAATCCTACATAAGCAAAACTGTGACGCCCCCAAATCCGTGTAACATCGATTACAGGACATAGTGCTCACGATACAACATACATCCTCATCTATCTAAGTAAACTCCAGCAATAATAATAGTAATATTATAACTATTACGTACTTACTCAAAATAAAATCCCAAGTCTTTACAACCTTTAATAAACCAAAACTTAAACTTAGCGTTTATCGCTACATTACATCATATGTGGAAATATAACTTATTTTATAAGGTAACTAGCATCATTTCGTCTTAGTCTTCCCCTTGTCCTTGCCCGAGCCCTCAGCCTTCTCATCCTTAACTGAAAGGTTTAAGCAAGAATGAGCACAAATTGCCCAGCAAGTATATAAAGAAGTTTGAAAACATACATCAGGAGTAAAAACATCTGTATGACAATATCTCAACAGTTGAAAGAATTATCAAGTGTTAAACAAGAATATCAAAGATGAGAGTTTTGAATTCTCCATAGCATACTAAGGGGTGTTAAATACCCTGAACGTTACTTTGTTTCATCGAAAACCATCAGACGGTTTAACAATCAAATAGATTGTAAACGGTCTCTGCAAGTACTCCAGGTGATCAGCCTATCGTACCCTACATTGTGCACAAGTATAAAGTTTAAACTGCATAAGCATAAATGGGACTATATGCCCGACATCTGTTTGCCCATTTATTCGGGTTGTTCATCTTAGTATTCATGCGAGACCGCACCAAAGCAATTTGGATTGGTAAACATTACATAGCTTCAAAAGATTTGAATTAAATCATTTATCATCAATAATAACTAGCCGAAAACAAAGGCCAGGAAACATACTTAGAAACAGTTCGATAATGACATGAAACTTATAAGCATAGTTGTTAGAATAATAACTGAGTAATCATCGATAAGCTTGCAAGATAATTGAAGTTGTATAACTTCACAACAAAGGAACTTGCACGAATAAATAGCTAGCATAAGTCCAATACTTACCCTCACTGAGATAAAATAAGTAAGGATTGAATAAATACCCAATAGAAATTAGGGCTAGGAAACTTGCCTGATACGCCTTCTACATTTTAAGCTATCAATTAGTCCTTCACGTAACCTAATCACATATGTCACGTTAAGCAATTAGGTCCTCGAACTCTAATTTGAAAGTAAAGGATTTCCTTTTATTTAATTTTATTATTAAACTACCATGTATGCTATCATCAAGCTAATTTAATCATATAACATGTTGTGTCTTATAGGTAAAGTGGTTCAGTATGAGATTCTGAGCAAAATAAGTTTCTGACATTTTTCTGCCCCGGCCCGACCCGACCCGGATCAGACCCGACCCAGTACGGCGCAGCTGCGCAGCCTCAAGCCGTGTTACTGGCGCAGCTGCGCTGTCTGGCCAACCCGGAATCCATCTTTGTGTGGCGCAGCTGCGCAGGTATAAGCCTTATGAAAGGCGCAGCTGCGCTGCTCATCAGGCCCAAATCCTGATTTTTGTTTTCGAGCAACCCACTTTGCAATTTAATTCCCACTTGTTTACAGGTTGTATGACCATGATATTTGGACACCATACACTCCATACATCATAGTATTTTACAAAAATACAACATACATGAGACTAACATGTTAAGACCTCGATCCAGCAGCCTAGATAAGCGTGCCAGACTGCCTTCCAAACTTAGAAAATTTCTGGAAATTCCCAGAATTATGCAGATTTTTATACCAACATGCTTGCTTACGAAATTCATAACTTGCTCATTTTAACTCCGTTTCTTTTGAAAATTGGTCAGGTGAGACATCATACTACATAGTATTTTACAAAATTAACACATACAACCAACGAGTCGCAGAAGCTATGATTCCAAGGCTCCGAAAAACCCAAAAAGTCACAGATTCTAAGTTAACCCACCTTTGACAAAAACCATGATTTTGATTCTAGCATGCATGAGGTTGATTCCTACTGTCCAGATCACATATACTAACATATATACACATGTTACAATAATCAAACCCACTAAGTTACCATGATTTGAACAAATTGACATCTATGAGGCATTTTATCGAACACTTAGCATGCAAACTTGAATTCTTTGATTCTCTACGTATTTGAAGCATGATTAGACCAGAATTTTCATTCTCAATATCCCTATATCAGTAAACAACACTAAGATAGCATCACACAGTCAAAACAAATTATTTACCACAATTATCCATGCATTTTCTTCACTATTTTCTTAAGAACATAGCATAGGTTTCATGGCTTACCTCTTGGACGAATTCCTTCTTGTTTTAATCGGATAGAGCCTCACTCCTTGCTTGCTAACTCCTCTGTAATCTCCAGAATTCTTAGACAACCTAGTATCACTCTCAAACTCTCAATATTTTTTTCTCTCTCGATTAGAACTTTTTGTGAAAAGGAGAAGAGACTTGGATTGGGAATATATATATAGCACATAATATACATTGTTTGCTCCAGCCCTTCCATCTCCACAATTCATCAGTTACACCCCATGCCACCATTAACCGAATTGAAGAAGGTGGGAGTTAGAGAAATGAAAGAGCTTTGGTTTTAAGGAAGAAAATATAACTCCCTTCCTAATCATTTAGAATATACGTATATACTCTCCCTCCTTGTCCCAATTTGGCTGACACATGACCCCATCAGCTGCTGCAATTCCCTTATTAAAATATTATTTTAATCAATTAAATAACCATTTGACCGTTTTGCCCTCCGTAGCTAAACGTTTCGATACTCATATCGACTCCTACTAAAATCGACGTCCCGGACGTCATGGGACTATCCGTTTCGTCAAATTCATCTCCAAAATTCGTGGTTGACTTTTTACCCGAAAAGTCAACCGATTGACTTTGACCAAAAAAGTCAACTGTGACACATTTTCGTAGTTATAGTCTGTCCTGACTAATTTCGACGTTCCGGACTCAAATACGCAGTCCGCGTCTCTAAATTCCGCTCCAAACTCAAAATCATGCTTTAAAGCCATCCCACGAAATTAATAGAATTAATTCCATACTTAACCAATTTAAATAGTTGCATTAAACTGAACTAACCATTTAAATACTCCTCATCACATATCATAAAATAACACATGTATGTATAACACAGATACATCTAATAAAGGAAAACACACAAGAATTTCACATAAATTCATTTATTGATAATTGTTAAAAGACATAATACTCTCGG
Organism: Panax stipuleanatus; assembly: GCA_020205555.1. NCBI lineage: Eukaryota > Viridiplantae > Streptophyta > Magnoliopsida > Apiales > Araliaceae > Panax > Panax stipuleanatus. The sequence goes on along the minus strand of CM035115.1, from coordinate 137,270,673 downwards.
ATATTACATTCACCCTCCCTTATAAGGATTCCGTCCCCGGAATCATTACACATCAAACAAAAAGATTAGGATAATTTTTCATCATTTTCTCCTCGAGTTCCCACGTAGCCTCTTCGGCGTTGTGGTTCCTCCATACTACCTTAATAGAAGGTATTATCTTATTTCTCAACACTTGTTCTTTTCTATCAATCTTTGAGTTTATGTCACTCCTTGTGTCACTCCTGCTGTTGAATCTCAAGGAAGTCTGTCTGATGAGTCAGAGACTTCAAAGACTGAAGATGAAAATGATAGTAGTGTGCATACAAGCCAATCATGTATGATGATAAAGCACATACTTTGTAAATAATCTTATTTATTTATTAATAAAATATTTATTTATTAAAGGCATTTAATTATCTACATGGTGTTGTTTTTATAATATGTAAATAACCCATAGTTTTAAGCAATGCTTTTAGAATCATGATATTGATCATGCTAATGAGATCTAAATTCTTAGAAAGCTTTAAAACTAAAATAGTTCCTAATCGTGGGATTACTAAAAAGGGGATTAGTAAATCCGGATAGATTGGTACATATGTTGCTTGCTCATTGGATGAGGATGACTGATCTCATGGTCATTTGTGTGGAGACACTAAAGCAAGTATGTAGGTGCTTATTGGAGAATAAGTTCACTGAACGCGACTCACTATGAAATACCTAATGGAGTTTTACTCGCCTGTCAATAGAATTCCTAATGTGATAGTAGTACATGTGATCCTTGGACTGGAGATCATCATAGTATCTTGTATGTAACAAATTATACTTTGACTAATTCCTTAAGGCCTTTTAAGGCATATATAGGGTATGCTTGGGTGTAATGAGTTACATATGGATATAATGAATGATCAATAAAGAATCTACCACCTCTAGTAAAAGAGGAGATATGTCCTATGTGATTCGTTAAATGACAACCCAGGAATCCTTGGCCAAGGTAGAATGAAATTAGAAAGAGGTTTCTAATTTGCATTATTTGGAGTTGTGCATTTTCTAATCGAAATACATATGATTAAATAAATTAAGACTTGACAGTAAATCCATGTCTTATATTTAATTGGGACATTGTATGGTGGAAGGATTGAATTGTACGGTAACTATTAACTCACATATTCTTTTATGATTAATGTTGAAATCTATATTAACTAGAAAGTCGTTGATCGCTAGTGAGGCTTATCCCTATTGTATAATAAATATTATTTTTTAAATAGATTATTAGTTTAATTTATTTATTTAAATAAGACTAGAATTATTCTAATTGATTTATTCACAACCGGTTTAATATGGAGAACCTAAAGGGTCACACCATAAAAGGAAGAATAATTATTTAAGAAGAAAATGAAATGATAGTAATAATGCATGAAGTGTAATTAATTTAATCTATGGTGATAGAATAAATTAAATAGCTTAATATTTATTATTTAATATTTTAGAAATATTAAATATAAATTAATAAGAGGAGTCTTATTAATATTATTATTATTATTATTATTTTAATTCTAAAGGAGTTTAGGAATTAATATAATATCAGTACTCTCTCTCAATCCTAATAAAGATTAGGATATAAATTAATTAAATAAAACCCTATTCTAATTGGATTAGGAGGGTTAACCTAATATCTATATAAGAGAGTCTTATATTAGAAATAAGGTGTGTGTGAAATTTTCCAAGAGTTGGGAGTACACATATTCTATAGAGATAGAAACAAGGGTTAAGCCAATAACCCATCTTCTTGAGTTCTTCATCTTCCTTGGTGGATCACCGTTAGAGGCCAAACATTTGGGTGGCTGACATTTTTCAAGGGAAGGAGCCACTATCAAAGGAATCAAAGGAATCAAAGGAGTAGAACTTGTACCTGAGGAAGCTTAGATCTTCAAAGGTATAATTCCATGTTCTCTCTTTTCTGTTATTGATAACAAGCACAAAGCATGATCATGGTTATGGGTTTGTATAAATTTTGAAAACCTAGTTTTTACGCTTCTGCCCTATTTATGTGATTTGATTGCATGATTGCGTTACATACAAACCCAACAAAAGTATCAGAGCCTAACTTTGTGCTAATTATCAATTTTATAATTCCATGTATGAATTGATGTGAGAATTGGATCGTTTTTCTGAACAAAAATCATTTTCTGCAAGTTTCTGCGGCGAACGGCGCAGCTGCGCAGCTGCCCAGTTCATTACTGGCGCAGCTGCGCCGGTCTGCAAAAACTGCTGCTTCCGTCTACCTGCGCAGCTGCGCAGCTCCCAGTTCATTACTGGCGCAGCTGCGCCGGTACCTGGATAGACCCTGAAAATTGATTTTAATTAATTAAGTAAACTGTTTATTTAATTGATAAAGTTTTAAAATAAAGAAGTTTATTTTATCTGAAATATGATTTCAGAATGCTAAAATTAAAGGATTTTAATTTGGATTTATTTTTGATTAAAATAAAAGAGTTTATTTTGTTTCAAAAATAAAATTTAGCAAAACTTTTGTCCATTAAATAACATCGATCCATATATGGAATAGCATTGTTATTCATGAGTTGAATGGATATTTATTGATGCATATGTTGATGTGTATGATAATAAATGGGGTTGATTATGGACTTTGACCAATGTGATTGGATTTTATTTTGGTTGAATGCTTGAATGAATGGGTTTTATAAAATGGGGTCTGCGTACCTCGTCTTCTCTTGTTTTATTCTCGATGTAAATTATATCTCCTTTCTATGTACTTCCCCTTGACTGCTGATCAAGGTTTCTATTTAATTTTAAATAGTTAATGTAATAGAGATAGTTAGAATTATTTTGAAGAAATTGGAGACCAAGGAGCGAGGAGCGCGTGAAGACCCGTTTGTATGGAGCCCGGGTTTAAATGTAATAGTTACATTTAAAATTTAAATTCTTGCACTCCTAGGTTTGACCTTTTGGTTCACTTGGTGGCTCTAGTGAACCAAACTAGAATAAAAGTCCATAATCAATCCGGGTAGAATATAGTATTCTATATTGCATGCTAAATATTATATATATTATATTTTATACAAACATGCTTCGCATGTTTAATAAAATGACGCGTATTTTATATATATATGTGCATGCGCGCTTTTAAAGATGAGACAAATAATAACAAACCCCTCAAAGAAATAATATTAAGTCTGAAGCATTCAAATGATATTTGGAATATCGAACGTCGCCTTCTAGCATGATTAGTTAATAGAGTATTAAATATTTAATATAAGTGTGTTGTGCTATCCACAAGGCGAGTATTGAATATTTAAGATGTTAATTAATCACATTTGATGCTTATCAAGAAAATTGAACGATCTAGTCTTGTTGTGCTATCCACAAGGACGAAAATTTTTCTTTTTTGAATTTATGGAAGTGCTAGGCTGGACTTAACTTAAATCATTTTAGTTCGGATGTGCACACATGACCATTATGATTTAAGGGGCAAAATAAAAGGAGTTACATGGTGATGTAATTGACAAGAGTTGTCTACCTATTTATTTGTATATCGCTTGTTGTGCTATCCACAAGGTTATATACATTTGAAATGGGATCCTTAATCTCACTAGCAAATCTTTAATTAGATGTTGCCGAACTATATGAGTGAGGGTAATATAGTTTGATGAAAATAGTGGGAGATACCAATTTAAAATAAAGACCTAAATTTATTTTGGTATGCAAAGTTAATAAAATGAATGTTTGCTAAAATGTTGTCTTTTCACATGCAGAATTTTAAAAATGTCAAAATCACTAATCTCACTACGAAGCATACTTGATGCAAATAAGCTTACCGGCCCGAATTATGAGGACTGGCTAAGAAATCTGAGAATTGTTCTCACTGCTAAAAAGATTTCTTATGTCCTAAATTCCACTATCCCTGAATCTGTTTCAGAAACAGCCTCTGAGGAAGAGATTGCCACTTTCAATAAGTGGCAAGATGATGCATCTGTGGCTCAATGCATCATGCTCGCATCCATGAATAACGAGCTTCAGCGTCAGCACGAAAAAATGGATACTCCTGCTATGCTGCTTCACCTCAAGGAGTTGTATGGTGAACAGAGTAGGACTGCTAGATATGAGATATCGAAGGAGCTCTTCCGATCTCGGATGACCGAGGGCACTACCGTCGAGACTCATGTTCTGAAGGTAATCAATTTGATTGAACGCCTTGGACAGCTTGGGTTCGTCATGGATGGGGAGTTGAGTCAAGACTTGGTCTTGCAGTCACTCCCTGAGACCTTCTCGCAGTTTGTGGTTAATTTTCACATGAATAAGCTAGATGTCAGCTTACCTGAGCTGCTTAACATGCTGAAAACTGCAGAAGGTCACTTCTCATCCAAGAAGAACCATGTCTTGATGGTGGATTCTTCCAATAAAAGGAAGAGGCCCAAGGTGTCTTCTGAAAAGAAGAAATCTAAGAAGGCTAAGGGAAAAGGGAAAGAAAAGGAGCAAAAGAAACCTGAACCAGCTAAAGGAATATGCTTTCATTGCAATGAGCCGGGACATTGGAAGAGGAACTGCAAGAAGTTTCTAGCAGAGAAGAAGCTTCGAGAAGCTTCGACTTCCAATCAAGGTTTGTTTATGATTGAAATTAATTTTTTTGAAAGTCATAATTCTACTTGGGTATTGGATACCGGCTGTGATTCTCACATATGTAATACTGTGCAGGGACTGGTCAGAAGTAGAAAGCTGAAAAAAGCTAAGGTGATCCTACGAGTGGGAAATGGAGCAAAAGTTGCTGCATTAGCTGTAGGAACTTATTGTTTAGCAATGCCTTCGGGCAAATTCATTTATCTTAATAATTGTTATTATGTTCCGAATATTATTAAAAACATTATTTCAATTTCTGTATTGGATATGGAAGGTTTTGACGTTATTATAAAGAACAATGGTTGTTCTATTTATAAAGACGATGTTTTATATGGTATTGGAAATTTGCGAAATGGACTTTATACACTTGACTTGCAAGAAAATATATTTCAAATTGAACAAATTAAGAAAAGGAAAAAAGATGATATTAATTATACCTATATGTGGCACTATAGACTCGGTCATATCAATGAAACAATATTATCCAAGTTGCATAAAGATGGGCTCCTCGAGCTATCTGATTATGAATCATATCCAACTTGCGAATCTTGTCTCATGGGTAAAATGACTAAATCTCCTTTTAGTGGAAAATGGGAGAGAGTTACAGAGTTGTTGGCATTGATTCACACAGACGTTTGTGGACCTATGACAACAAGTGCACGGGGTGGGTATTCTTATTTTATTACTTTCACTGATGATCACTCAAGATTTGGATATGTGTATTTAATGAAATACAAATCAGAATCATTTGAAAAGTTCAAAGAGTTCAGAAGTGAAGTAGAGAAACAAACGGGCAAGAGTATTAAGATACTTTGATCAGATCGAGGTGGAGAATACTTAAGCAGTGAGTTTCTTAATTGTCTCAGAGAAAATGGTATAATCTCACAATGGACTCCTCCAGGTACACCACAGTTAAATGGAGTATCTGAAAGGAGAAATCGAACACTGTTGGACATGGTTCGATCCATGATGAGTTTTACCGACCTTCCAATTTCCTTCTGGGGATATGCCCTAGAAACGGCTGCATACCTAATTAACAAGGTACCTACCAAATCCGCCCCAAAGACTCCATATGAGATGTGGAAAGGGAGGAAACCAAATCTTAAGCATGTTAAGACTTGGGGTTGTCCAGCTTATGTCACAAAGTTTGAAAATGATAAGCTACAGACTAAATCCAATAAGTGTAGATTTGTGGGATCCCCTAAAGAAACCGTAGGGTATTATTTCTATCATCCAACTGATCAAAAGGTGTTTGTTACGAAATATGCTACCTTCTCGGAGAAAGAGTTTATCCGTGAAGGGGTCAGTGGGAGTAAGATATATCTTGAAGAAGTTCAAGAACCACAAGTTACCACGGACCAAAGTCAGGTACCTAACCAAGTAGAAGAACCTACTGTACCACACCATGTTCGTAAATCTAGAAGAGTACCGAAGATACCTGAGTGGTATGGATTCGTTATAGAGGATGACGATGAGGTACACATCATGAATGATGATGATCCATTAAATTACGAACAGGCTATGAGTAATAAAGACTCAGGGAAATGGCTTGAAGCCATGAAATCTGAAATGGACTCCATGTATGAAAACAAAGTATGGTCTTTGGTTTCACCACCTGAAGGTATTAAACCTATTGGGTGTAAATGGGTTTTTAAGAAAAGACTGGAGCAGACGGAAAGGTAGACACCTATAAGGCCCGACTGGTTGCAAAAGGTTTCAAACAAAGACAAGGAGTTGACTATGATGAAACCTTCTCACCAGTAGCCATGCTCAAGTCCATTAGGATTTTGCTTGCGATTGCAGCTTACAACGACTATGAGATCTGGTAGACAGACGTGAAAACGGCCTTCCTCAATGGGAAACTTGAGGAGGATGTGTATATGACATAGCCAGAGGGATTTATTTCAAAAGTTGGAACGAATCAAGTCTGTAAGCTACAACGATCCATTTATGGGTTGAAGCAAGCCTCTCGTAGATGGAACATTCGTTTTGATAAGACAATCAAAGAGTTTGATTTTATCAAAAACGAGGATGAACCATGTGTATACAAGAAGGTTAGTGGGAGCGCAGTATCATTCCTTGTATTATATGTTGATGATATATTACTGATAGGGAATGACATTCCTATGTTACAATCCATTAAAATCTGGTTATCTAAAAACTTCTCCATGAAGGACTTGGGTGAAGCATCCTATATTTTGGGGATAAAGATCTATAGAGATAGATCTAAAAGGATGCTCGGCTTATCCCAAGGAACGTACATTGATACGATGCTAAAGAGGTTTAGCATGGAAGATTCCAAAAGAGGTCTCATGCCGATGAGCCATGGAATAAATCTCTCCAAGAAACAGGCCCCAAAGACACCTGAGGAGAGAGACCGTATGAGTAAGATCCCTTATGCTTCTGCAATAGGATCTATCATGTACGGTATGATATGTACTAGACCGGATGTTGCTCACGCACTTCGTATAACAAGCAGATACCAGTCGAATCCAGGAGAAGAGCACTGGAAGGTAGTGAAAAAATATCCTAAAGTACTTGAGAAGGACTAAAGATATTTTTCTTGTCTACGGTGGGTCTGAATTAAAACTCGAAGGATTCACGGACTCAAGTTTTCAAATAAACAAAGATGACAGTAAATCTATTTCAGGGTATGTGTTTACCTTGAACGGAGGTGCAGTGAGTTGGAAGAGTTCCAAGCAGCAAACGGTTGCTGATTCAGTGACAGAGGCAGAGTATATAACTGTAAGTGAAGCTGCAAGTTGATGTTTTAGATGAAAAGTTCATTACAGAACTAGGAATAGTTCCTAAGTCTCATCTTGAATCTAAACATGTGTTGCGGCACTTTGATTAAAGAAATCATTGAAAGAGGAGAGTGTAGACTCTCAAGACAACATTGCAGATCCATTTACTAAAGCTTTAACACAACAGCAGTTTGATCGTCACTTAGAGAAGATGGGTATGAGATACCATGGCGATTGGCTTTAGTGCAAGTGGGAGATTGATAGTAGTGTGCATACAAGCCAATCATGTATGATGATAAAGCACATACTTTGTAAACAATCTTATTTATTTATTAATAAAATATTTATTTATTAAAGGCATTTAATTATCTACACGGTGCTGTTTTTATAATATGTAAATAACCCATAGTTTTAAGCAATGCTTTTAGAATCATGATGTTGATCATGCTAATGAGATCTAAATTCTTAGAAAGCTTTAAAACTAAAATAGTTCCCAATCGTGGGATTACTAAAAAGGGGATTAGTAAATCCGGATAGATTGGTACATATGTTGCTTGCTCATTGGATGAGGATGACTGATCTCATGGTCATTTGTGTGGAGACACTAAAGCAAGTATGTAGGTGCTTATTGGAGAATAAGTTCACTGAACGTGACTCGCTATGGAATACCTAATGGAGTTTTACTCGCCTGTCAATAGGAATTCCTAATTTGATAGTAGTACATGTGATCCTTGGACTTGAGATCATCATAGTATCTTGTATGTAGCAAATTATACTTTGACTAATTCCTTAAGGCCTTTTAAGGCATATATAGGGTATGCTTGGGTGTAATGAGTTACATATGGAGATAATGAATGATCAATAAAGAATCTACCACCTCTAGTAAAAGAGGAGATATGTCCTATGTGATTCGTTAAATGACAACCCAGGAATCCTTGGCCAAGATAGAATGAAATTAGAAAGAGGTTTCTAATTTGCATTATTTGGAGTTGTGCATTTTCTAATCGAAATACATATGATTAAATAAATTAAGACTTGACAGTAAATCCATGTCTTATATTTTATTGGGACATTGTATGGTGGAAGGATTGAATTGTACGGTAACTATTAACTCACAGGTTCTTTTATGATTAATGTTGAAATCTATATTATCTGGAAAGTCGTTGATCGCTAGGGAGGCTTATCCCTATTGTAGAATAAATGTTATTTATTTAAATAGATTATTAGTTTAATTTGTTTATTTAAATAAGATTAGAATTGTTCTAATTGATTTATTCACAACCGGTTTAATATGGAGAACCTAAAGGGTCACACCATAAAAGGAAGAAGAATTATTTAAGAAGAAAATGGCATGATAGTAATAATGCATTAAGTATAATTAATTTAATCTATGATGATAGAATAAATTAAATAGCTTAATGTTTATTATTTAATATTTTAGAAATATTAAATATAAATTAATAAGAGGAGTCTTATTAATATTATTATTATTTTAATTCTAAAAGAGTTTAGGAATTAATATAATCTCAGTACTCTCTCTCAATCCTAATAAAGATTAGGATATAAATTAATTAAATAAAACCCTATTCTAATTGGATTAGGAGGGTTAACCTAATATCTATAAAAGAGAGTCTTATATTAGAAATAAGGTGTGTGTGAAATTTTCCAAGAGTTGGGAGTACACATATTCTATAGAGATAGAAACAAGGGTTAAGCCAATAACCCATCTTCTTGAGTTCTTCATCTTCCTTGGTGGATCACCATTAGAGGCCAAACATTTGGGTGGCTGACATTATTCAAGGGAAGGAGCCACTATCAGAGGAATCAAAAGAATCAAAGGAGTAGAACTTGTACTTGAGGAAGCTTAGATCTTCAAAGGTATAATTCCATGTTCTCTCTTTTCTGTTATTGATAACAAGCACAAAGCATGATCATGGTTATGGGTTTGTATAAATTTTGAAAACCTAGTTTTTACGCTTCCGCCCTATTTATGTGATTTGATTGCATGATTGCGTTACATACAAACCCAACAGAAAAGAGATCTGAATCTCCTATAGCTGAATCCCCAAAATGAAGAAAGAGCAATAGACTGCGTGTTCAAGCTTTCCAAGGAAAGAAAGGAGAATCATCTACAACTGTCATTGATGATGAAGCTGTATCAGCAAAAGAAGATACTCAAGAAAGAAAAATGAAAGTGTCTACCAAGAACGGTAGCAAAAGGCTGAAGATAGCAGAGCTAGAAGAGGCTAGTGGGTCGGCAAAAACAAGCTCTGCTGATAATAATAAAGATAATGATCAGATGCATGAACAAACTAATGAGTCAGTTGAAGGAAGTCTACATCCATCTGACTCCAACTGAGATCATGAAGAAATTAAAGGAGACTTCAGTCCTGAGGATGACGAACCAGAATATCTTCATATTTCTTGTCCTGTTCAACGCAATAGAAGGATAGTGGTAGAAATTGATGAAGAACCACTAGATGAACTTCCAAAGAAATGGATTAGTCATGGGAATGGAAGGTTGCAAGTGGTGAAAATGACTGCAACACATCTACTCAACCATCAAGATACTATAAAGCTAGATTCTTCAACCCTTCTTTATGATACTGAAGTCAAGGATCATGCTATAAGATGGTTTCATTCTCACATGCCATGGGCAAAGGCATCTCTCACTGAAGACAGCAGTTATCTCTCATGGTGCTTCTCTCACCTCCCCAACCTAAAATTGGTGGCACAAAACTTTCCAAGAGTGAAGAAGTTTGCAACTCTGCTAATCAGGGATATGTCTCACTTCAAGATATACAGACATGCTAAAAATCGTTACATCCCCTATGACTGTCTAGCAGATTCAGATGGAAGTAGAATTCTGCCCAAGTTTAAAATCAAAGAGTTCTCTCACTCTACCAATGAAGATGGTCATGATGAAATTGAGAAGATGTAGTGTGACCAAGCAGCATGGAAGTAAACAATTTACCAGATTCTCACAGTCTTTGAAGATCTATCCAAGAGTGAGAATCGTGGAGTCCAATCTGATGCTCAGAAAGAAGAAAATTGTAAAGTGCACCATGATACTCAATAGGAGGCTGATCAATCAGTAGCTCATAAACTTGATGACAGACATCCTTAAGAGTAAGAGCCTCAGAAGTCCTCAAAAGATTTGGTTGAGGAGATTTCTCAAATTGCTGCAGAAGTAAAAGACCTGTTAACATGAGAAGATAATGAGTTGACAACAAGGCTTCAAGACAGACTCTCAAACATATCCCTCAAGCTTCATCTAAGGGATCAAGTATTTTTGAAGGCCATGAGTGATCAGAAGGAAGAAGCTCTACAAGTTAAGAAGGCTAATGAAGACCAAATCCTATTTCTCTCTGACAAGATTGACCATCTGAAACAGTCTCTCTCTCTCTAACTTGAGCTAAGACAACAAGAACTTAAAATTGAGGTTGGTAACTCCTCTCACCTAATGGAGCAGCTTATGGCAAACGTGGAGCAGCTTTCACAAGTGATTAATGACAAAAAGGGGGAGAAAAAGATACATCAAAAGAGACATCTAATGGGAGAGCACTCAAGGATGAGATTGAAGGTTCAGTCTAAGAAGAAGTGAAGTAGAGATACAAATGTGGTCAAGAGGACAAAGGCAAAGAATAAAGAGCAAGCAGCAGCAGCAGTAGAATCATAATCTGAGGGGGAGCCAAAAGATGATGACCCCATGAACGCAGAATCTGAGGGGGAGCTAAACAAAGAAGAAGAGCATACAACAGAACCAGAAACTGATCAGACAAAGATGTGAAGCATGCAACTGAGGGGGAGCGAGGGAAAGAAGAAAAGAAAGATGAGGAGCAGCAGAAGCTAATCAACATACATTCTGGAGACATACATGGAGCAAAAGAGGTACATCTCTATCTAGTTAAGATGTTCTGGATCCAGAATGTAAAGTGTCATAGCTTATGTAATTTTATATTCGCATCAATGACATTCATAATTATCTGCTTTAGAAATACAGATGCTCAATGTATATAAGATTCATTCATCTCATACATATGCACTGATTGTTTTTGTCATAATTAAATAGGGGGAGATTGTTAAGAATACTCAAGAGAATGATATTCCTATTTATATATGATTTGATTATGATATAAATGAATAAATATGCAAGTATGCTTGCATTGACAGAAGCTGTAAAGTCCTTTGATAGATAATATGAATATATGTACAAGGACTTAAAATGAATTGATCAAATGTGTTAGGTTGATCTTACATAAGCAAAACAGCTTCTGTAAAGTCCTTAAAAAGAAATGATGTACAAGGACTATAAGTATACAAAGATCAAACTTGTTAGGTTGATCTTTTACAATGTAATAGATAACCTTGTCTGATCGTCGAGCACTGCATCAGAAATCGTAGTCTGCCAGGAGAGACAAAGGAGACTCGAGAGCTATCAAGGCGAAGTCGTAGTCTGTAGGATAGTAGATCTCAGAGTTTGTAGTCTGCCAGGAGAAACAAGGAAGGATCATAGTGTGTCAAGAAGAACTTCCTGGGAGCCGTAGTCTACTGAGGAAGTCACGTTCAGAATCAAAGAGACAGTCTGTCTATGAGTCGACTGAGAATCTGCCAAAGCTAAGTCAAGAATCGTAGATCACACTTAAAGAACTGGAGTCTACTGATCATCAGAGGTAGAGATAGTAGTCGGGCCAGATCAGATGAGGACAGCAAGCACGAAAGCATAATAGTAGTCTGTTAAGGTCTGATCTCGGTATCGTAGTGTCTGGCAACAAAGCCGAATCATAGTCTTCGGAGCTAAAAATCATGTCTGCAATAGTTCTGAAGAAGCAGATAAATTTTGGAGTTATCCTGATTGACCAAATGTCCAAATGGTTGGAAAGGGCAGAGAAGAAGAGGTTAACAGGGAAACCACTCACTAAGGTTTTCCATGGAAGATTTTTGAGCATTATTCTGAAGAAGAGGTTGAAGAACAAAATTAAGGACGATGAGGGTGAAGTCCTTAATAGCCATAAGATAATGAATACACAGCTGTTTGCAAACTGGAAGAAGAATCCAATAGAGAACAAACGACTAACATATGGCAGCAGCAGCAAGAGTGCTTTAAAGAAGAGGAAAGCAAGTGCTGTGAAAGAAGAAGAGTCTTCATCCTCTGAATGAGCAATTATCCCAGAGCCCAAGTCTGCAAAGCCTTTGAAGAAGAAAGCCAAAGTGGTGCAGAAGCATAAGTCAGTTTCCCAAAGAAGTTTATCTACTGAAGAAGATAACAAAGAGTCAAAAAATGAGATGGGAACTAAGAAATCTAAGGATGAAGTTGATAGGAGCAAGTCTGGGGATAAAGAAGAATATGCAAGTCCTATGGCTAACCCACGGAGTATCCATTCTGCTAATAAGGGAGAATCTGAACATACAGCAGTTAGATCTCCTAGTGCTGAAGTATCAAGAAGTTCATCTGATGGTACGAAAGATAAAGAATCTAACAAAGAAGTATCTGTCACTCCTGCTGTTGAATCTCAAGGAAGTCTGTCTGATGAGTCAGAGACTTCAAAGACTGAAGATGAAAAGAGATCTGAATCTCCTATAGCTGAATCCCCAAAATAAAGAAAGAGCAATAGACTGCGTGTTCAAGCTTTCCAAGGAAAGAAAGGAGAATCATCTACAGCTGTCATTGAGCTCAGTGATGATGAAGCTGTATCAGCAAAAGAAGATACTCAAGAAAGAAAAATGAAAGTGTCTACCAAGAACGGTAGCAAAAGGCTGAAGATAGCAGAGCTAGAAGAGGCTAGTGGGTCAGCAAAAACAAGCTCTGCTGATAATAATAAAGATAATGATCAGATGCATGAACAAACTAATGAGTCAGTTGAAGGAAGTCTACATCCATCTGACTCCAACTGAGATCATGAAGAAATTAAAGGAGACTTCAGTCCTGAGGATGACGAACCAGAATATCTTCATATTTCTTGTCCTGTTCAACGCAATAGAAGGATAGTGGTCGAAATTGATGAAGAACCACTAGATGAACTTCCAAAGAAATGGATTAGTCATGGGAATGGAAGGTTGCAAGTGGTGAAAATGACTGCAGCACATCTACTCAACCATCAAGATACTATAAAGCTAGATTCCTCAACCCTTCTTTATGATACTGAAGTCAAGGATCATGCTATAAGATGGTTTCATTCTCACATGCCATGGGCAAAGGCATCTCTCACTGAAGACAGCAGTTATCTCTCATGGTGCTTCTCTCACCTCCCCAACCTAAAATTGGTGGCACAAAACTTTCCAAGAGTGAAGAAGTTTGGAACTCTGCTAATCAGGGATAAGTCTCACTTCAAGATATACAAACATGCTGAAAATCGTTACATCCCCTATGACTGTCGAGCAGATTCAGATGGAAGTAGAATTCTGCCCAAGTTTAAAATCAAAGAGTTCTCTCACTCTACCAATGAAGATGGTCATGATGAAATTAAGAAGATGTAGTGTGACCAAGCAGCATGGAAGTAAACAATTTACCAGATTCTCACAGTCTTTGAAGATCTATCCAAGAGTGAGAATCGTGGAGTCCAATCTGATGCTCAGAAAGAAGAAAATTGTAAAGTGCACCATGATACTCAATAGGAGGCTGATCAATCAGTAGCTCATAAACTTGATGACAGACATCCTTAAGAGTAAGAGCCTCAGAAGTCCTCAAAAGATTTGGTTGAGGAGATTTCTCAAATTGCTGCAGAAGTAAAAGACCTGTTAACATGAGAAGATAATGAGTTGACAACAAGGCTTCAAGACAGACTCTCAAACATATCCCTCAAGCTTCATCTAAGGGATCAAGTATTTTTGAAGGCCATGAGTGATCAGAAGGAAGAAGCTCTACAAGTTAAGAAGGCTAATGAAGACCAAATCCTATTTCTCTCTGACAAGATTGACCATCTGAAACAGTCTCTCTCTCTCTAACTTGAGCTAAGACAACAAGAACTTAAAATTGAGGTTGGTAACTCCTCTCACCTAATGGAGCAGCTTATGGCAAACGTGGAGCAGCTTTCACAAGTGATTAATGACAAAAAGGGGGAGAAAAAGATACATCAAAAGAGACATCTAATGGGAGAGCACTCAAGGATGAGATTGAAGGTTCAGTCTAAGAAGAAGTGAAGTAGAGATACAAATGTGGTCAAGAGGACAAAGGCAAAGAATAAAGAGCAAGCAGCAGCAGCAGTAGAATCATAATCTGAGGGGGAGCCAAAAGATGATGACCCCATGAACGCAGAATCTGAGGGGGAGCTAAACAAAGAAGAAGAGCATACAACAGAACCAGAAACTGATCAGACAAAGATGTGAAGCATGCAACTGAGGGGGAGCGAGGGAAAGAAGAAAAGAAAGATGAGGAGCAGCAGAAGCTAATCAACATACATTCTGGAGACATACATGGAGCAAAAGAGGTACATCTCTATCTAGTTAAGATGTTCTGGATCCAGAATGTAAAGTGTCATAGCTTATGTAATTTTATATTCGCATCAATGACATTCATAATTATCTGCTTTAGAAATACAGATGCTCAATGTATATAAGATTCATTCATCTCATACATATGCACTGATTGTTTTTGTCATAATTAAATAGGGGGAGATTGTTAAGAATACTCAAGAGAATGATATTCCTATTTATATATGATTTGATTATGATATAAATGAATAAATATGCAAGTATGCTTGCATTGACAGAAGCTGTAAAGTCCTTTGATAGATAATATGAATATATGTACAAGGACTTAAAATGAATTGATCAAATGTGTTAGGTTGATCTTACATAAGCAAAACAGCTTCTGTAAAGTCCTTAAAAAGAAATGATGTACAAGGACTATAAGTATACAAAGATCAAACTTGTTAGGTTGATCTTTTACAATGTAATAGATAGCCTTGTTTGATCGTCGAGCACTACATCAAAAATCGTAGTCTGCCAGGAGAGACAAAGGAGACTCGAGAGCTATCAAGGCGAAATCATAGTCTGTAGGATAGTAGATCTCAGAGTTTGTAGTCTGCCAGGAGAAACAAGGAAGGATCATAGTGTGTCGAGAAGAACTTCCTCGGAGCCGTAGTCTGCTGAGGAAGTCACGTTCAGAATTAAAGAGACAGTCTGTCTATGAGTCGACTGAGAATCTGCCAAAGATAAGTCAAGAATCGTAGATCACACTTAAAGAACTGGAGTCTACTGATCATCAGAGGTAGAGATAGTAGGCGGGCCAGATCAGATGAGGACAGCAAGCACGAAAGCAGAATAGTAGTCTGTCAAGGTCTGATCTCGGTATCGTAGTGTCTGGCAACAAAGCCGAATCATAGTCTTCAGAGCTAAGGTTTCCACAATGGTTGCTCAACAACACTAAGGGAAGAATCGTAGTGTCAACATGATTCTCAACAAATGGGCACTCCCAATATATCCATAGCATGAAGCCTCTGGTCTGAGCTATAAAGATACATTCTACATGAAGAGTACCAGAGAGCACTCACCGAATGGCATGCAAGCTAACAGAAGATCTAAGCATCAACTCTATCAACATGAAAACTGAGTTGTGAAGCCATTCAAGATGAAGTCTTCCGCAAGCCAATCAGAAGAAGACTTCATACAAAGTAACTGCTTAGAGAAAGTCAGCAAGTGCAATAGCTGTCAAGGGAACAGAAAACAACAATCTTGAGAATCACTCAAGATCATAGTGTTTGCCAAAGTGAATAAGGAACTGATACAACCTACATGAATACCAGGCAGTTTATGAAGAACAAGGCAGAAGTGATTAAGCATGGGTCAGACCATTAAAGATAGGTGAACGGGAGATCACCAGGAGAAAGGAGCTGGGTATGCCACAAATTTGAAGTGTCTTGCTATTCAGAAGAAGTAAAAACGACAAGTCAAGATATCAGTTCCTGAGATTAGTCAAGGCAAGCAAAAGTGGTGAAGCATTGCACAAGAGAAGGAAGAGGTGTTCCCCATTGAAGATCCAAGAACACTCTTCAGAATTGTAGTGTTGTATCAACCAGTCAAGGCAACATTAAACATGACACACTACGATAAATGTCCAAGAACACTTGCATCAGAATCACGGAGTTCGGGCATCTGAGTATTGAAGCACTGGCAATGGATCAATATGAAGACTGACATCCGAACGTTGTTGATTGAGAGCATCGATGCAAAAGGACAACTCCTAAGGATTCAAATCAAGGAATCAGAAAGGAGAAATAAAGATGACTACCAGCCTGACATGGAATAGTGACATCTCTAAGGCGGTAGGTGAGAAAGCAGACTGATGTGTCAGTAAATTCAAAAAGGACCTGTCACGTTCCATCAGCAGTCTGCACCAAATAACTCGAGATCTGCGAAGAAATTCAAAAAACTTCCAACGGCTACTTTCCAATGGCTACTTTCCAACGGCTACTTTCTAACGGGAAGATCATGGAAGGGTATTTAAAGGACAAGCTGCAAAGATAAGAGTTGTTGCTGAGTTATAAATTCGTCGAGTTGTTGGAATGCTATATTATTGACTCTATGAGTTCCACCAGAGCTGAAGAGAACAACTCTCAGTGGCAGTGAGACTACGAAGGATGAGAACAACTTGAAGAAGGACTGAACAAACTAGAGCTTCACTCAACAAGGATGAGAATGCCACTGAGTATGGCAGCCAAGCTGAGAGCCGAAAAGGCCAGGAAGATAGCATTTAGAAAAGTGGGTGTGCATAAAGAAGATCAGATGAGCCACTCTATAGATCAGCATAAAGAACCAGAAGCTAAAAAGGAAAAGATGCAGAACAATGTCTGCTTATCTATCAAGAAGGGTTCAAGGAATGCTAAAGACCAGAAGAAGCTGACCCATAATGAAAAGCCTTAGCAGTCCTATGTGGTGATGGTGCACAACTGACACCAAGTGAAGATGAGCTGAATAGAATAAAGATCAGCTACACCAAAGAAGAGGTCTAGACTCGAAGTAAAATGCTGAGGACCAAGCCTAGCTGCTAAGTACAAAGATGATCAAGCTTCAAGACATCTTAGCAGCAAAGCACAAACAACAACAACAACTATAACTACAAGTAGCCAGGGCCAAAGGGTCCTTGTCCGGAGGGACTAAATGAGTTCCAAGTAGGAGGGCTTGAAGAGTTCTTAGTGAACTAGAGTTCCAAGCCGGAGGGCTTGAAGAGTTCTTAGTGACCTAGAGTACCAAGCCAAAGGGCTTGAAAAGTTCAAAAGTAAACTGAAGTTCCAGGGCTGCTGGCCTTAAAGGAATCTTAAGGATTAAGGGTGCTGCCCATTCCTTAGTGGATTTCCTGCGACAGTGCAAAAGAGTGGATTAGGAGTCGAGTTGGCTCTGAAGCACTTAAAACCCTTTGTGTCTTTTATATTCTGTCATTTACTTTATGTCTTTATATTATATACTTAACTGCTATAACTGCTTTGTATGTACTAACCAATTACAACTAAACTAACTCCAAGAACAATGTATCAATGTTTATCAATATATAAATGAAGGGTATATTTATAAAATGGAAAAGAGTTTTAAAATACAAAGGATCTATTCAACCCCCCCCCCCCCCCCTTCTAGAACTATTGTTGTGCCTACTAGGAACTAACAATATAATTTAAGCAAGGTATGAGCATTAAATTTCCCAATAATTTTAATAATTCTACTGCAACAACAAAATCAAGAATCATATGATTTATCTTCAATAACTGAACAATTAGTTATGAAATACTATGAATAACAAAACATCATTTTTCTTTCCTTCAAAACATTTACGGATGACATAATAGTCATTTAAAACTTTGAGTTGGTTAATGGACCATGAACATTACTTTATTTCTTTCTGTGAAAAGGACAACCCAACACTAAGACCGTAAGTCCGATATTACTTACAAGTACTTCTAGGTGATCAGCCTATATTACTCTATGTTGATCAACACTTCTCCATTAAATGAGTTTACGTTTAATTTATGATACCCTTCCATGTCAGTCGATATACGACTTAAAACATTTGTTTATTCTCACTCAAGCTTACCTTTGAATCCTTACCAAAGAAATTGGTTTAGGATAATAACAATAATATTTTGAAAGACTATAATAAATCAACAAAATATTTTAGCAATCGTCTAGCCGAATCAACTGGCATCGACACTTTATAAAATTTTTCATGGCATATCATGCTTGAACACTTGTACAAATACTAAAATATTTTCGTAAGTTAGAACACACAATTTCATGGAAGAATTGCATATAATTAACATATCATACAGCTTTATATGAACAAAATCAAATGAAGTAACAACTTATCTAATACAAGGAATAGACAAGAGTAGAAAACTTGCCTCAAGCGTTTTCTATCTTTTACTTTCATTCAACTTTACTTTAGTCTTTATATGTTCTATATGATATAATCACATAACACATCAGTTAGCCATCAAACAATCTACACATATTGTTTATACTATCTTCTCCTTCTTTGACAGCTTTCCCAAATCGTTAAACTAATAACATTCATTAAGATAATTATTGATCATTAAAGCCTTGTGAAAATTAATTTTTATATCTTATTAACATTCTTTAACGTTTAAGATATACCACCTATGTATGTTTAAAACGTTCATTTGACACAAATACGAAACATGTTTACTGTTCACGTCCTTTGAGTTTACATTTCTTAACCTTTAAATCAATATTTAAATATTAACTTATCATTTAATCACTTTTAAAGTGTTGTATTATATGAAATTATTGTTCATAATTATTCCTTACTCTTTCCCCAACAATTGAGCAGTTAAAAGCTCTTATCCGGGTCTTACTCTGGTCCGGCGCTGCAGCGCCCAGATTTAGGTTTAAATCTCGCGCTACGGTGCTTGGGGATAGTTTCTCAGCTCCGAAGCCGGTGCTTTGGCTCTGAGATTAAAGGCTTGGCCAAAGCTGCAGCGCCGTGCCTTAAACTTTGAATTTTTTTCTAAGTGTTAAAATATGTATGAATCGCCTACTTTGCTAATCCGTAACTTCATTGTTATAACTCGGAATGAATCCGTTCTAAAGACATTTCTTTCTTACATTATATACTCCAACTACACTGGACAGAATAATTTTCTGAGTCCGGTAACAAGCCTTTTCATTGGCTCAAAATTCGTCATTCATTCATTCTACATCTTTTCACGTTTTTCGTTCGTTCGTCCTTAATTTACTCATCCGATACCTGAATGATTTCATTCTTATGCTTATGGCTCACAAATTCCATGTTCTCAACATACTTATGAAATCCTAATTTTTCAGGTTCATTATTAATATTCGATATTCGTCCAGCTGGAAACCGGAGGTGGCGCTGCGGCGCGACTAATTGACCAGGCAGCATTGACTGGCACTGCTGCGCCTGTCCAAGGCTTAATGGTGGCGCCGCAATGCCTGTCCAAGGCGTAATGGTGGCGCCATAGGGCTGCAGCGCCAGTCAATGCTGCTTGGTCAATTAGTCGCGCTGCGACACCATCTTTGTGCAGGAACAAGTGCGCTGCGGCTCACCAAGGGGGTGAGCTCGCAAGCATGTGGCATGGTGGCGCCACTCTTGTGCAGTGTACTGGCGCTGCGACAATGTCACTGAGCCTTGTTGGCATACGCAGGTGATGCGGCGCCATTTTACAAAGGAAACCAGGCGCAGCGGCATCGGTTGTATAAAAATGATAGTTTTGTCCTTTAAAATTTGGAAATGACCAAATAATCTCTGCAAAGCACTTTTAAGCCAAAAATAACAAACACTATATAAAAGTAGTATAAAATAAGATGAACAAGCCACTTCTTAAGGTTTAGAGTGCTTGATTCACGGGTATAAATCCCACTCATCAGCACACATGGTTTCACTTTCTTTCACACACACATGCACGGTTATATATATATATATATATATATATATATATATATTATATTAGTATTTTTTTTGCCCTAAAACAATTTTAGAAAATCATTTTGAAAATAATAAGAATCTCTTTGCCTTAGGAAATGTTAATTTTTGAATTAATTTAATTAACACTTGATAATTAATTTATCAAGGCCAACAACAATAAATTCAATTTTAGAATGAAAAATATTTTTGATAGGAATAAAATAGGATATTCAAAATCAATTATATAAAATCCTATAGAGAGGATTATACCTATTTTAATTTAATTTTATTTACTAAATTTGTTATCATCAAAATAAAACTGATCAGTTTGGAGACATATCATGTTCTCTCCTCTGCTACTTTATTGCTGCCTTTTTCTTTTTCCTCTCTACCTCCAACTTTTCAGCCTTCCTTTTTCTCCTATCTTCCTTCTCAATTAACTTGCTGAATTTGTTTTTCTTCTTTTTCTTCTTTTTCTCCTTAGGCTAAGGGCTTGAAGTCTTCACTATTTGATCAGTATTACCATCAAGAGGCTTTACCTCATTATTCTTTATGGACAATTCTTCCTTATGTTATGGCTCAGACGTGGGAGCCTTCTCAACTACTTCTTCCACATTCTATGGCTCAGGCATAGAGGCCGTCTCAACCATCAATTCATCATAATTCTAAGGTTCATGTATAGAACCTGGTTCAACTATATCTTCTCCCTCCCTTGGTCTAGAGGAATTAGATTTGCTTTTTCTTCGCTTCTTTCTAATCAGTACACATTGTTCTTCTTCTTCTTCATGCTCTTGAATCGGAGGAGGCATGGATTCTCCTGCTTTTTCTTTGAGTTGAACATGAGCCTTTCTTCGATGAGTTTGCCTTTTCATTTTTGGAACCATCTTGGATAGAGCGGTGTTGATATCCTCTTCATCCTTCTTCTTCTTAGAAGTTTGTAATTCCTCTTGAGTATCCTTGGGAAACTCCTAGACTGCTTCCTTAGACATCTTCATTTTCTTTTTTTGTTTGTCTATAGTAGAGTTAAGAGCTATGACGTCCCCAAATACAGGTACATTCAAACCCTAGATATGGTGTTACACGGTGCTACTAACTACACCTACATTCAATTGAATACGTCATAACATGAACGTGCTTACTAATTATTACATCATAATAAATTCTTTCTCAATTTTTTGACAACCAATACATTCTTAGTTTTGTTATAATATTATTCGTTACAAAAATAATATTATTCTATTACAGGATAATCAACTTATCCACCTTTGCCTTTCCTTTATCTTTACCGGATCCCTCAATCCTTTCGACCTTAGTTGAAATCATATAATTTAAGCAAGGTATGAGCATTAAATTGCCCAACAAGTTTAACAATTCTATTGCAACAACAAAATCAAGAATCATATGATTTATCTTCAATAACTGAACAATTAGTTATGAAATACTATAAATAATAAAATATCATTTTTCTTTCCTTCAAAACATTTACAGATGACATAATAGTCATTTAAAACTTTGAGTTGGTCTTTGGACCATGAACATTATTTTATTTCTTTTTTTGAAAAGGACAACCCGACACTACGACCGTAAGTCTGATATTACTTACGAGCACTTCTAGGTGATCAGCCTATATTACTGTATGTTGATCAACACTTCTCCGTTAAACGTGTTTACGTTTAATTTGTGACACCCTTCCATGTCTGTCGATATACGACTTAAAACATTTGTTTATTCTCACTCAAGCTTACCTTTGAATCCTTACCAAAGCAATTGGTTTAGGATAACCACAATAATATTTTGAAAGACTATAATAAATCAACAAAATATTTTAGCAATCTTCCAACCGAATCAAATGGCATCGACACTTTCTTAAACATTTAATAGCATAACATGCTTGAACACTTGTACAAATACTAATAGATTTCATAAGTTGGAACACACAAATTCATTGAAGAATTGTATATAATTACAATATCATACGACTTCATATGAACAAAATCAAATTAAGTAACAACTTGTCTAATACAAGGAATAGACAAGAGTTAGAAAACTTGCCTCAAGCGTATTCTAACTTTTACTTTCATTCAACTTTACTTTATTCTTTATATGTTCTACATGATATAATCATATAACACATTATTTAGCCATCAAACAATCTACACATATTGTTTATACTATCTTCTCCTTCTTTTACAGTTTACCCGAATCGTTAAACTAATAATATCTGTTAAGCTAATTATTGATCATTAAACCTTTGTGACACTTAATTGTCATATCTTATTAACATTCTTTAACGTTTAAGACATACCACCTACGTGTGCCTAAAACGTTCCTTTGGCACAAATACGAAACATGTTTACCGTTCACGTCCTTTGCGTTTACATTTCCTAATATTTAAATCAATATTTAAATATTAACTTATCATTTAATCACTTTTAAAGTCTTACATTATATGAAATTATTGATCATAATTATTCCCTACTCTTTCCCTAGAAATTTAGCCGTTAAAAGCTCTTATATGGGTCTTGCCCTGGTCCGGTGCTGTAGTGCCCGGATTTAGGTTTAAATTCGGCCCTGCGGCGCTTGGGGACAGTATCCCAGCTTTGAGGCTGGCGCTTTGGAGCTAAGATTAAAGGTTTAGTCGGCGCTGCAGCGCCGTGCCTTAAACTTTGGATTTTTTTATAAATGTTGAAATATGTACGAATCGCCTACTTTGCTAATCCGTAACTTCTTCATTATAACTCAGAACGAATTCGTTCCAAAGCCATTTTCTTGCTTACATTACAATCTACAACTTCAGGATACAAAATAATTTTCTGACTACGTTAACAAGCCTTTTCATTAGCTCAAAGTTCGTCATTCATTCGTTCTGCGTCTTTTAACATTTTTTGTTCGTTCGTCCGTAATTTACATATCCGATACCCGAATGAGTTCGTTCTTAAGCCTATGGCTCACAAATTCCATGTTATTCAACATACTTATGAAACCCTAATTTTTCAGGTTCATTATTCACATTCGATATTCGTTCGAAAATCATAGTTAACTATGATTTCAACGGTTAACGTTTTAATTTTACTAAAATTTTCTCCATAACTTTGTTATAACTGATAGTAGTGTGCATACAAGCCAATCATGTATGATGATAAAGCACATACATTATAAATAATCTTATTTATTTATTAATAAAATATTCATTTAAGGCATTTAATTATCTACATGGTGCTATTTTTATAATATGTAAATAACCCATAGTTTTAAGCAATTCTTTTAGAATCATGATGAGATCATGCTAATGAGATCTAAATTCTTAGAAAGCTTAAAAACTAAAATAGTTTCCAATTGTGGGATTACTAAAATAGGGGTTAGTAAATCCGGATAGATTGGTACATATGTTGCTTGCTCATTGGATGAGGATGACTGATTTCATGGTCATTTGTGTGGAGACACTAAAGCAAGTATGTAGGTGCTTATTGGAGAATAAGTTCACTGAACGTGACTCGCTATGGAATACCTAATGGAGTTTTACTCGCCTGTCAATAGGAATTCCTAATGTGATAGTAGTACAAGTGATCCTTGGACTTGAGATCATCATAGTATCTTGTATGTAACAAATTATACTTTGACTTATTCCTTAAGGCCTTTTAAGGCATATATAGGGTATGCTTGGGTATAATGAGTTACATATGGAGATAATGAATAATCAATAAAGAATCTACCACCTCTAGTAAAAGAGGAGATATGTCCTATGTGATTCGTTAAATGACAACCCAGGAATCTTTGGCCAAGGTAGAATGAAATTAGAAAGAGGTTTCTAATTTGGATTATTTGGAGTTGTGCTTTTTCTAATCGAAATACACATGATTAAATAAATTAAGACTCAACAGTAAATCCATGTCTTATATTAAATTGGGATATTGTATGGTGAAAGGATTGAATTATTCGGTAACTATTAACTCACAGGTTCTTTTATGATTAATGTTGAAATCTATATTATCTAGAAAGTCGTTGATCGCTAGGGAGGCTTATCCCTATTGTAGAATAAATGTTATTTATTTAAATAGATTATTAGTTTTATTTATTTATTTAAATAAGATTAGAATTATTCTAATTAATTTATTCACAACCGGTTTAATATGGAGAACCTAAAATGTCACACCATAAAAGGAAGAAGAATTATTTAAGAAGAAAATGACATGATAGTAATAATGCATTAAGTGTAATTAATTTAATCTATGGTGATAGAATAAATTAAATAGCTTAATGTTTATTATTTAATATTTTAGAAATATTAAATATAAATTAATAAGAGGAGTCTTATTAATATTATTATTATTTTAATTCTAAAGGAGTTTAGGATTTAATATAATATCAGTACTCTCTCTCAATCATAATAAGATTAGGATATAAATTAATTAAAAGTGTTTAATTAATTAATTAAATAAAACCCTATTCTAATTAGATTAGGAGGGTTAACCTAATATCTATATAAGAGAGTCTTATATCAGAATTAAGGTACGTGAATTTTTCCAAAAGTTGGGAGTACACATATTTTATAGAGATAGAAACAAGGGTTAAGCCAATAACCCATCTTCCTTGGTTCTTCATCTTCCTTGGTGGATCACCGTTAGAGGCCAAACATTTGGGTGGCTGACATTGATCAAGGGAAGGAGCCACTACAGAGGAATCAAAGGAATCAAAGGAGTATAACTTGTACCTAAGGAAGATTTGATCTTCAAAGGTATAATTCCGTTCTCTTTTTCTGTTATTGATAACTAACACAAAGTATGATCATGGGTATGGGTTTGTATAAATTTTTTGAAAACCTGTGTTTCACGCTTCAGCCCTATTTATGTGATTTGATTGCATGATTGCGTTACGTACAAACCCAACAGTGGTATCAGAGCCTAACTTTGTGCTAATTATCAATTTTATGATTCCATGTATGAATTGATGTGAGAATTGAATCGAATTTTCTGGACAAAATCATTTTTTGCAAGTTTCTGCGAAGAACGGCGTTGCTGCGCAGCTGCCCAGTTCATTACTGGCGCAGCTGCGCCGGTACCTGGATAGACCATGAAAATTAATTTTTATTAATTAAGTACACTATTTATTTAATTAATAAAGTTTTAAAATAAAGATGTTTATTTTATCTGAAATATGATTTCAGATTTCTAAAATTAAAGGAGTTTAATTTGGATTTATTTTTGATTAAAATAAAGAGTTTATTTTGTTTCAAAAGTAAAATTTAGCAAAACTTTTGTCCATTAAATGACATTGATCCATATATGGAATAGCTTTATTATTCATGAGATGAATGGATATTTATTGATGCATATGTTGATGTGTATGATAATAAATGGGGTTGATTATGGACTATGACCAATGTGATTGGATTTTATTTTGGATGAATGCTTGAATGAATGAGTTTTATAAAATGGGGTCTGCGTACCTCGTCATCTCTAGTTTTATTCTCGATGTAAATTCTATCTCCTTCATATGTACTTCCCCATGACTGCTGATCAAGGTTTCTATTTAATTATAGTTTATGTAATAGAAATAGTTAGAATTATCTTGAAGAAACTGGAGACCAAGGAGCAAGGAGCGCATGAAGACCCATTTGTATGGAGCCTGAGTTTAAATGTAATAGTTATATTAAAAATTTAAATTATGCACTCCTAGGTTTGACCTTTTGGTTCACTTGGTGGCTCTAGTGAACCAAACTAGAATAAAAGTCCATAATCAATCCGAGTAGAATATAGTATTCTATATTGCATGTTAAATATTATATGTATTATATTATATGCAAACATGCTTCGCATGTTTAATAAAATGATGCGTATTTTATATATATATATGTGCATGCGCGCTAAACAAGATGAGACAAATAATAACAAACCCCTCAAAGAAATAATATTAAGTCCGAAGCGTTCAAATGATATTTGGAATATCGAACGTCGCCTTCTAGCGTGATTAATTAATAGAGTATTAAATATTTAATATGAGTTTGTTGTGCTATCCACAAGGCGAGTACTGAGTATTTAAGATGCTAATTAATCACATTTGATGCTTATCAAGAAAATTGAACGATCTAGTCTTGTTGTGCTATCCACAAGGACGAACATTTTTCTTTTTTGAATTTATGGAAGTGCTAGGCTGAACTTAACTTAAATCATTTTAGTTCGGATGTGCACACACATGACCATTATGATTTGAGAGGCAAAATAAAATGAGTTATATGGTGATGTAATTGACAAGAGTTGTCTACCTATTTATCTGTATATCGCTTGTTGTGCTATCCACAAGGTTATATACATTTGAAATGGGATCCTTGATCTCACTAGCAAATCTTTAATTCGATGTTGCCGAACTATATAAATGAGGGTAATATAGTTTGATGAAAATAGTGGGAGATACCAATTTAAAATAAAGACCTAAATTTATTTTGGTATGCAAAGTTAATAAAATGAATGTTTGCTAAAAAATGTTATCTTTTCACATGCAAATTATTTTTAAAAATGTCAAAATCACTAATCTCACTACGAAGCATACTTGATGCAAATAAGCTTACCTGCCCGAATTATGAGGACTGGCTAAGAAATCTGAGAATTGTTCTCACTGCTGAAAAGATTTCTTATGTCCTAAATTCAACTATCCCTGAATATGTTTCGGAAACAGCCTCTGAGGAAGATATTGCCACTTTTAATAAATGGCAAGATGATGCATCTGTGGCTCAATGCATCATGCTCGCATCCATGAATAACGAGCTTCTACGTCAGCACGTAAATATGGATGCTGCTGCTATGCTGCTTCACCTCAAGGAGTTGTATGGTGAACAGAGTAGGACTGCTAGATATGAGATATCTAAGGAGCTCTTCCGATCTCGGATGACCGAGGGCACTGCCGTCGAGACTCATGTTCTGAAGGTAATCAATTTGATTGAACGCCTTGGACAGCTTGGGTTCGTCATGGATGGGGAGTTGAGTTGAGACTTGGTCTTGCAGTTACTCCCTAAGTCCTTCTCGCAGTTTGTGGTTAATTTTCACATGAATAAGCTAGATGTCAGCTTGCCTGAGCTGCTTAACATGCTGAAAACTGCATAAGGTCACTTCTCATCCAAAAAGAACCATGTCTTGATGGTGGATTCTTCCAATAAAAGGAAGAGGCCCAAGGTGTCTTCTGAAAAAAAAGAAATCCAAGAAGGCTACGGGAAAGGGGAAAGAAAAGGAACAAAAGAAGCCTGAACTAGCTAAAGGAATTTGCTTTCATTGCAACGAGCCGGGATATTAGAAAAGGAACTACAAGAAGTATCTAGCAGAGAAGAAGCTTGGAGAAGCTTCGACTTCCAATCAAGGTTTGTTTATGATTGAAATTAATTTTTCTGAAAGTCATAATTCTACTTGGGTATTGGATACCGGCTGTGGTTCTCACATATGTAACACTGTGCAGGGACTGGTCAGAAGTAGAAAGCTGAACAATGAAGAGGTGATCCTACGAGTGGGGAACAGAGCAATGGTTACTGCATTAGCTGTAGGAACTTATTGTTTAGAAATGCCTTCGGGCAAGTCCATTTATCTTAATAATTGTTATTATGTTCCGAATATTATTAAAAATATTATTTCAAATTCTGTATTGGATATGGAAGGATTTAACATTGTTATAAAGAACAATAGTTGTTCTATTTATAAAGACGATATTTTATATGGTATTCGAAATTTGCGAAATGGACTTTATACACTTGACTTACAAGAAAATATATTTCAAATTGAACAAACTAAGAAAAGGAAAAGAGATGATATTAATTATACCTATATGTGGCACTGTAGACTCGGTCATATCAATTAAACAAGATTATCTAAGTTGCATAAAGATGGACTCCTAGAGCTATCCGATTATGAATCATATCCAACTTGTGAATCTTGTCTTATGGGTAAAATAACTAAATCTCCTTTTAATGGAAAAGGAGAAAGAGTTACAGAGTTGTTGGCATTGATTCACACAGACGTTTGTGGACCTATGACAACAAGTGCACGGGGAGGGTATTCTTATTTTATTACTTTCACTGATCATCACTCAAGATTTGGATATGTGCATTTGATGAAATACAAATTAGAATCATTTGAAAAGTTCAAAGAGTTCAGAAGTGAAGTAGAGAAACAAACAGGTAAGAGTATTAAGATACTTCGATCAAATCGAGGTGGAGAATACTTAAGCGGTGAGTTTCTCAATTGTCTCAAAGAAAATGGTATAATCTCATAATGGACTCCTCTAGGTACACCACAGTTAAATGGAGTATCTGAAAGGAGAAATCGAACACTATTGGACATGGTTCGATCCATGATGAGTTTTACCGACCTTCCAATTTCCTTCTGGGTTATGCCCTAGAAAGAGCTGCATACCTACTTAAGAAGGTACCTACTAAATCCGCCCCAAAGACTCCATATGAGATGTGGAAGGGGAGAACACCAAATCTTAAGCATGTTAAGACTTGGGGTTGTCCAGCTTATGTCAAAAAGTTTGAAAATGATAAGCTACAGACTAAATCCGAAAAGTGTAGATTTGTGGGATACCGTAAAGAAACCGTAGGGTATTATTTATATCATCCTACTGATCAAAAGGTGTTTGTTGCGAAACATGCTACCTTCTTGGAGAAAGAGTTTATCCATGAAGGGGTTAGTGGGAGTAAGATATATCTTGAAGAAGTTCAAGAACCATAAATTACCATGGATCAAAGTCAGGTACCTAACCAAGTAGAAGAACCTACTATACTACACCCTGTTCGTAAATCTGGAAGAGTACCGAAGATACCTGAGAGGTGTGGATTCGTTATAGAGGATGACAATGAGGTACACATCATGAATGATGATGATCCATTGAATTACGAACAGGCTATGAGTAATAAAGACTCAGGGAAATGGCTTGAAGCCATGAAATCCGAAATGGGCTCCATGTATGAAAACAAAGTATGGACTTTTGTTTCACCACCTGAAGGTATTAAGCCTATTGGGTGTAAATGGGTTTTTAAGAGAAATATTGGAGCAGACAGAAAGGTAGAGACCTATAAGGCCCGACTGGTTGCAAAAGGTTTCAAACAAAGACAAGGAGTTGACTATGATGAAACCTTCTCACCAGTAGCCATGCTCAAGTCCATTCGAATTTTGCTTGCGCTTGGAGCTTATAACGACTATGAGATCTGGTAGATGGACGTGAAAATGGCCTTCCTCAATGGAAAACTTGAGGAGGATGTGTATATGACACAGTCAGAGGGATTTATTTCAAAAGTTGGAACAAATCAAGTCTTTAAGCTACAACGATCCATTTATGGGTTGAAGCAAGCTTCTCGTAGATGGAACATTCATTTTGATGAGACAATCAAAGAGTTTGATTTTATCAAAAACAAGGATGAACCATGTGTATACAAGAAGGTTAGTGGGAGCGCAGTATCATTCCTTGTATTATATGTTGATGATATATTACTGATAGGGAATGACATTCCTATGTTACAATCAATTAAAATCTAGTTATCTAAAAACTTCTCCACGAAGGACTTGGGTGAAGCATCCTATATTTTGGGGATAAAGATCTATAGAGATAGATCTAAAAGGATGCTCGGCTTATCCCAAGGAACGTACATTGATACGATGCTAAAGAGGTTTAGCATGGAAGATTCCAAAAGAGGTCTCATGCCGATGAGCCATGGAATACATCTCTCCAAGAAATAGGCCCCAAAGACACCTGAGGAGAGAGACCATATTAGTAAGATCCCTTATGCTTCTGCAATAGGATCTATCATGTACGGTATGATATGTACTAGACCGGATGTTGCTCATGCACTTAGTGTAACGAGCAGATACCAGTTGAATCCAAAAGAAGAGCACTGGAAGGCAGTGAAAAATATCCTAAAGTACTTGAGAAGGACTAAAGATATTTTTCTTGTCTACGGTGGGTCTGAATTAAAACTCGAGGGATTCACGGACTCAAGTTTTCAAACAGACTAAGATGACAGTAAATCTGTTTCAAGGTATATGTTTACCTTGAACGAAGGCGCAGTGAGTTGGAAGAGTTCCAAGCAGCAAACAGTTGCTGATTTAGTGACAGAGGCAGAGTATATAGCTGCAAGTGAAGCTGCAAAGGAAGCTGTTTGGATGAAGAAGTTCATAACTGAAATTGGTGTGGTTCCTAGCATTGGAGAAGCAGTTCCCGTTTACTGTGACAACACCGCAGCGGTTGCACAGATTAAGGAACCCAGGTATCATTAGAAATCCAAACACGTATTGCGGAAATTTCACTTGATCAGGGAGATCATTGAAAGAGGAGACGCCACCTTGGAGCGTGTGCACTCTCAAGACAACATTGCAGATCCATTAACTAAAGCTCTAACACAACAGCAGTTTGATCATCACTTAGAGAAGATTGGTATGAGATACAATGTCGATTGGCTTTAGTGCAAGTGGGAGATTGATAGTAGTGTGCATACAAGCCAGTCATGTATGATGATAAAGCAAATACTTTATAAATAATCTTTTTTATTTATTAATAAAATATTCATTTAAGGCATTTAATTATCTACATGCTGCTGTTTTTATAATATGTAAAAAACCAATGGTTTTAAGCAATGCTTTTAGAATCATGATGAGATCATGCTAATGAGATCTAAATTTTAGAAAACTTAAAAACTAAAATAGTTCCCAATTGTGTGATTACTAAAATGGAGACTATTAAATCCGGATAGATTGGTACATGTGTTGCTTGCTCATTGGATGAGGATGACTGATTTCATGGTCATTTGTGTGGAGACACTAAAGCAAGTATGTAGGTGCTTATTGGAGAATAAGTTCACTGAACGTGACTCGCTATGGAATACCTAATGGAGTTTTACTCGCCTGTCAATAGGGATTCCTAATGTGATAGTAGTACAAGTGATCCTTGGACTTGAGATCATCATAGTATCTTGTATGTAACAAATTATACTTTGACTTATTCCTTAAGGCCTTTTAAGGCATATATAGGGTATCCTTGGGTATAATGAGTTACATATGGAGATAATGAATGATCAATAAAGAATCTACCACCTCTAGTAAAAGAGGAGATATGTCCTATGTGATTCGTTAAATAACAACCCAAGAATCCTTGGCTAAGGTAGAATGAAATTAGAAAGAGGTTTCTAATTTGCTTTTTTGGAGTTGTGCATTTTCTAATCGAAATATATATGATTAAATAAATTAAGACTTGACAGTAAATCCATATCTTATATTTAATTGGGACATTGTATGGTGGAAGGATTGAATTGTACGGTAAGTATTAACTCACATATTCTTTTATGATTAATGTTGAAATCTATATTATCTAGAAAGTCGTTGATCGCTAGTGAGGCTTATCCCTATTGTATAATAAATATTATTTTTTAAATAGATTATTAGTTTAATTTATTTATTTAAATAAGACTAGAATTATTCTTATTGATTTATTCACAACCGGTTTAATATGGAGAACCTAAAGGGTCACACCATAAAAGGAAGAATAATTATTTAAGAAGAAAATGACATGATAGTAATAATGCATGAAGTGTAATTAATTTAATCTATGGTGATAGAATAAATTAAATAGCTTAATATTTATTATTTAATATTTTAGAAATATTAAATATAAATTAATAAGAGGAGTCTTATTAATAATAATATTATTATTATTATTTTAATTCTAAAGGAGTTTAGGAATTAATATAATATCAGTACTCTCTCTCAATCCTAATAAGATTAGGATATAAATTAATTAAAAGTGTTTAATTAATTAAATAAATAAAAACCTATTCTAATTGGATTAGGAGGGTTAACCTAATATCTATATAAGAGAGTCTTATATCAGAAATAAGATACGTGAATTTTTCCAAAGGTTAGGAGTACACATATTCTATAGAGATAGAAACAAGGGTTAAGCCTATAACCCATCTTCCTGGGTTCTTCATCTTCCTTGTTGGATCACCGTTAGAGGCCAAACATTTGGGTGGCTGACATTGATCAAGGGAAGGAGCCACTACAGAGGAATCAAAGGAATCAAAGGAGTAGAACTTGTAGCTGAGGAAGCTTTGATCTTCAAAGGTATAATTCCGTTCTCTTTTTCTATTATTGATAACTAACACAAAGCATGATCACGGTTATGGGTTTGTATAAATTTTTTGAAAACCTATGTTTCGCGCTTCCGCCCTATTTGTGTGACTTGATTGCATGATTGCGTTACGTACAAACCCAACAATAACATATTTTTACTCGGTTTCATTTGGAACATTTCCATATCTAACATCTCCTAACCAAGCATATAGCAACTAACTTATATACGATGGTTTTAAACTTGTCCATCAACAACAAGCTCTAAGTTTTTCATGCGTTTTTCTTTTAGTTCATTATTAACGATTATGATTTCACTTAGCATATGATAGTTAGTGTTTTAAGTCCAATAATTTCTCCTTATTTCACCGAAGCATACAATGATTCAAATGAACCATTAAATAACCACCAATAATACTTCTCTAACAATCTACAACTTTGAAAAAAGATGAAGATTCGTGGTTTTAGATTATTACCTCTTGATGTTCTTGGTTGATTACTTGATTTGCTTGCTAATTCTCCTTGATTAATCTTCTTACTCTTACTTCTCTCCCTTAATATAAGACTTCTCTTTAAATGTGTTGGTGAATTTAGGTGAGAGAAATGAAGACAAAGGCTTATTATATATAGAAAAGGCAAGAGTTGGGGTAGGATGGGCATTAAGATAAC
The DNA here is from genome assembly GCA_020205555.1 of Panax stipuleanatus. Classification (NCBI taxonomy): domain Eukaryota; kingdom Viridiplantae; phylum Streptophyta; class Magnoliopsida; order Apiales; family Araliaceae; genus Panax; species Panax stipuleanatus. Next base: position 137,237,674 of record CM035115.1, on the reverse strand, counting down.
TTTTCTTTCCTTATTTTTGGTCACTTAACTTTGAGTCTCTTATGGTCAACACCCTTAGGTTTGCTAACCTTACTAACCACCCCCTACTAAACCATCATCATTTAACCATGGTTTGGTTAAAATGATGATATGTGACTTATGTGGTAAAATGGCATTAAATGCCACCTCCTTAAGCTTGATATTTGCCCAACCAAACCTCATTTGGAAGCTTGACCGGCTAGGTGGGTTGATGGGACCCTCATGGGTTTCCCTAACCCATTTTACCTTATCAGTGACCCATAGTTCGAGCCACGTGTTTGGTTCTTGGTTCGGGCTTGGTTCGGTATTCAATTTGGGCCAAACTTTAGGCTTGAATTAACATTCTTTTGGGCCTTGAATTAAATCTTCATTGGGCCTCCTAACATTCCTATAGGGCTTCTCAAAGTCCAAACCTAATAGCTAAATAGTCAACTTTGACTTTTGTTGACCAAGACTTTAACTTTTTCGTATTCCTAACGTATAATTCTCGTATTATACGTTGTATTATTCTTCATATTATACTCGTATTCTTCTCGTATAATAATTATTTTTATTATTCTTATTCATTTATTTTCTTTAACTTTCACTTTCCCTAACTTCTTAAAATTTAGTACATAGTCTAAAAACTGCGTTTTTCATTCTCAAATTTTATTTGACATTCCGTCTTTCTTCATCATTCTAACATTTATGCGTTCTTCGAAAAATCAAAAATACGCAAAATCGTTTTATGGTGAATAGTGTTTTTACGTCTTTTTCTCGAACATTTTTTATTTTTATATACGTTCTCGGATTCGTAAGCCCTAGCATTTAAACACATTCTAGGTCTTAGAATCGACCTTTTAACATATAACACATAATAAATCCATATAATCTCATTTTATTCAATATAATCAAATAAAACCTATTTACATTCTAGTACAATTTTTCTCGGTCGTTACAGGAGCTCTACGAACTTGAGGGGCAACCAACCCTTGAGAAACTTCTTTTTCCTCAATGACGTCCACCTCCCTCTTCCCCTTACCCTGAACGGGCTTCTGTACTTTACTGATTGTTCTTTCACTTCCACATTCAAATTATTTTGACCTTATATTCTCCAAAATATTTCTCTTCAAGTTATCAAACAGTTTGGGGGTGATCTTTTTGTTTGCATTTAGAAGGACCCCTTCACCATCAATAATTTTGTTTTGCAGACTCTTCTTTAGTATAATTCTTAACAGCCTCCTATGAAACATTTTGGGAGCAAATTTTCATGACGCCTTTGACTCTCCAAAATCTTCAACCCATTTGTCCAACCAATCGATGAATATGGTGCCAAAATTGATTTCCTTTGCTTGAAAAATTGTAGTCATGAACTTCAGTTGTAGCTCACTTACTAAATCATGAGCAATGTCTTTGCAGATTATACATTGCCCAAAATTTCAACAATAAACTCAAACTTTTGAGGAAATTTCTTTTTCCTCAGCCCTTTGAGTTGTGGGTTCTTCTTATGACTCATCGACTTCAGTCATTTATTCTGAAAACCAAGATAAGAATTTATCTCAGCGTCTCCGATCTAAAGTGTAACTCCTTTGACTTTGGTCATTAAAACACCATGTTCGAACACAACATTAAGATAGAATTCCTTGATGAGTTCTGTGTAGATCTTGGTGTTGAAGTTCAGAGACTCAGGGAAACCAACCTGTTCAACGAGCTTGAGAATGCCTCTAATTTTCTTATCTTGAGCACCAAGCTGATTAGAACATAGTTGAATACTGATTATAATTTGGAAGTTTGCCATTTGAATAGGATTAATCTAGAAAGATTAGCACAAGTGTTTAAGTTTTGTAATGATTTTGAGACCTAGGTTTAGAAATCTCTTGAAACTTTTAGAACTTTAAGACTTAGATTGCAAAATGAAAGCGTAAAGGTCATAAATTGAATTTGAAAAGATTTTATATAACTTCCCCTAATTTTGTAGAGTGGGACACGTGTTAAGATATGGTAGGCTGCACGTGATTGTAGTTTTGTGATTTTACAGTTGTGAAGCAATAACTTTATTGTCCACTTACTTTTCTGAACATGAACTGTACGCGCCTTTTATTTTAATTGTATTTGATTTAGCCTTCGTAGAGTAACTCTTTTCACTCTACGATGAGCCTTCACCTTTTTGAATTGCTTTCTCTTTATGATCGTTGAACGACTCTATGATCTTTTCTATTCTAATTACAGTTCTACGATCTTCTTTCCTGCACTTGTTATTAACATCTAGAAACATAGTACTATGGATGCAAATTTAGCATACCTAACTCACTTATTAATTTTTTAAATCTAGATTCGTCTAATGGTTTTGTAATCACATTTACTAGCTAATTTTCAGTTGAGATAAAATGCAAAGAGATATCTCCATTCTGTACATGATCTCTTATAAAATGATATCGGATGTCTATATGTTTAGTTCTAGAAAAGCATGAAAGGATTATGAGTGATTGAGATAACACTAGTATTATCACAAAATATAAGTATAAACTTGAAATTAAACCAATAATTAGCAAGTTAGTTCTTCATCCATAGGATTTGACCACAACAGCTACCAGCAACAATGTACTCAACTTTTGTAATAGAAGTTGATACAAAGTTCTACTTCTTGCTGAACCATGAGACAAGTCTGTTGCCTAGCTAGTAATTGACAAGTCCCACTGGTGTTTTTCCTGTCAATCTTACATCCAGCAAAATCTACATTTGAATATCCTATTAGATCAAAGGGAGACTCCATGGGATACCACAATCCCAAATATGGAGTACCCTTGACATATCTAAAAATCCTTTTTACAGCTATTAGATGAGATTCCTTAGGATTAGCCTGAAATCTAGCACAAATATAGGTAGATGACATAATATTTGAACTAATAAAATTTTATCTTTATGCTTCCTAAGGAATAGAGTTGTATCAACTCTACCTCTAGTGAATCCATTTTCAATAAGATAATTAGTGAGTGTTTCATACTGTGATCTAGGTGCTTGCTTTAAACCGTAAAGTGCTTTATCTAGTCTATAATCATGATTAGGGAGAGTAAGACTGATAAAACCTGGTTGTTGTTCGACGTAGACTTCCTCTTAAAGTTCACCATTGAGAAATGCACTTTTGACATCCATTTAAAACACCATAAATCTTATGTTAGCTGCATAGGCTAGGAACATCTTGATAGCTTCCAATCTTGAAACAGGTGCAAAAGTTTCATCATAATCGATTCTTTCCTCCTAAGAATAACCTTTAGCTACTAGCCTTGACTTATTTCTAGCGATCACACCAACTTCATCCATTTTGTTCTTGAAGACACATTTCATGCCAATGACTAGTTAATCTTTTAGTCTTGGAACCAACCTCCAAACCTTGTTTCTTTCAAATTGATTTAGCTTTTCTTGCATAGCTTCGATTCAACTTAAGTCTTCGAGAGCTTTTTCGATCTCTTTTGGCTCAATCTGAGAGAGAAATATAAGACATAAGCATTAGTTTTGAGTGGCTGATCTAGTTCTGACATGTGCACTTGGATGTCCAATGATTAGGTTCTGAGTGTGATCTCTTACCCATCTTGTTCTGGATGTAATCTCAATCCTTGTGCCTTCTTGTCTAAGTTTTTCATGGTTTGGTTCATGTTATGCATCTTCAGTAATTCATAGAGTTCCCATATTTGGAACTAGGGACTCTATAATTTCTTTGTCCGATACTACGATCGTATGGTCTGGAATGTCTGCTTTAGTTTCATCGATTGTAGGGTTCTCCTGCTCTGCGATCTAAGGTTCCAGCTCTACGACTTCTTCAAGTTGAGCTGCTTTGTGATGAGTGGGTTTTATACTTACGAATTGGATACCATTTAGGCTTAATTTGTTAACTTTAAGTATTTTTATTGTCATTTCACTTGTTTTTGTGTTTGTGTTGTAGGAAACGGCTTCGGAGGGTCAAAACATGAAAAATAGAGCTTAATGGAATTTTTGTAATTTCTGGAATTATTCATGAGCAGGGGCTAAGTTTCCTAGTGTAAAAACTACGTCGGGGCTAAGTTGTCGGGAAGAAAGAGAGTTTTCAAAAGTTGAGTCTAAAAAGGATTTGTTTGGATTGATGATTGGAAGGACTTTAAGGAGGGCTAAAAGACACATAAAGAGACATATAAAAGGAGGAGTATTCACAAGAATTATGGGGATTCCATTCTATTAGATTAGATTATATTATATTAGATTAGAAAAACCCTGGTTTAGATTAGAGTTGAAGATTGAAGTAATTAAAGATCATTGGAGATTCAGAATTAGAGCAAAATTCAAATTTGCATATCTCAATTCCTAACTTCTCTTTACTTCTATCTTTATCTTTTAATGTATAAACAATTGTGGATTTTGGATTTTGATTCAATCATGAACTAATTTCTATTTTGAGATTATAATGAATCTTTTTGCGTAGTTTGCTTTGATATGCTTCCGTGTTAGTCTTACTCATTATTATAGGATTGCCTATTATTGTTTGTGTTTAATTGCTTAATTGCCTAGCTATCAATTACTGTGACACCCCCAAATTTGGGTACTTCAATTCCACAGAATTTGGTGTTCACTGTCCAATAATAACACATCTATCACTTGTGACACCCCCAAATCCGAGTACTTCAATTCCGCAGGATTTTGTGTTAACTGTCCAATAATAACACATCTATCTACCCATAATAAATGAAACTCATAAATAAATAGAAATCCTCCCCTTAAGGGTTTACAACATCATAAATAAATACTTAATCCCCAGGTTATCTAACCTTAAAACATCAATGCGGAAACATAAACAATAAAGTCTTAAACAGAACATCATAAGTCTTATCAATAACATTCTCAAATAAATAAACAAGGCTTCATCACTTGTTTACCTTCCCTTATCCCTTACTAGTAGATGGCGCGTCGACTCTTTCAATCTTAGCTGCAATGTTATTATACAAGAGTGAGCAACGATTGTCCACAAGTATAATAATATAATAATAATAATAACATGCGAGAAATCAATGAGTTCTGAATAATAGAAAGCTAGGCTTTTGAATCAAGATTTGAAACAAGAATCAAAAGTATATCTGAGGGTCACAAGACTAAGAACTATATCCCAAGTTATCAAGTATTTCTACTTTAAACTTTTAACAGTCGTAAGTCTATATGGACCTTACTTCTCGTACTTAGGGGGATCAACCCTTAGTACCATGTGCACATCATATCAATGCTAACACGTAAATAATCCCCTATAAAGGGTTGTTCATCTCAGTTTGACATCAGAGTCCACACCAAAGGAAGTTTGGTTTGAATAAGTCTCAATAGTAGTTCTAGAATTTAGAACGCTTATCAACTATGGACTAGTCGAATCATGAAGGGTTTGCTAGTCATTCAAGGTTCAACAATAAAAATGATACTTAAATCAAATAATGAATCTCAAAGGTATACAATTGAATAAGCATTATATAACTGAAGTATTTCTTTAAAAATAATTAGAACATCTCATTCGGAATCATAACTTGAATAAACAACAATAGGAACTTGACCGATATAAGAATGCGATTTAAGGCTTGCATAATTGTAGTCAAGATATGATAAGAAAACTTGCTCAATTAAAAGTAGAGTTAAGAAACTTGCTCAATTAAAAGTAGAGTTAAGAAACTTGCCTCGTGCGTAGTTTAGACAATTACTATTCACATCCCTCAATTAATCGTACGTACCATTATATTCATAATACCAATTAATCGTAACTCAACTAGTATCATGATTATATTATCTTAACTCTGAATCTAATTATATTAATCGAATTCACAAATGTTAACTCCTAAAAACATTATTTGTGACGCCCCCATATTCGGGTTCCCTAACCTCAGGTTTGGTGCTCACGAGTCATCATACATATCACATCTAATTACCTATTCATTAATGAAATACTTCATTCATTACATGTCCTTAATAAAAACATACTTTAAAACATAATTATATCGTCATCCCAGGTTAACTAACCTTAACATTACATGCCTATAATACAAAAGGCTTAAACCAAACATATAATATAATATTCATCATTACATAACTTCTACTACTCGATAACTTTTGCCTTGCCCTTATTCTTGTTAGATTCTTCGGCTACCTCAACTTTGGCTGGAATATTTTATTTAAGCAAGGGTGAGCAACAAGTTTGCTCAGCAAGTTAAAGTATACAATAAAGGATATATATCATGAATAGAAGAGTCTAGCTTCTATAGAAATTCAACAATAATTAAAGAATTTTGAAGTAGCTGAATAATAATTCATTTTTAATAACATGATTTTCTTAAATTTCATGCTGAATAATATATAAAGGATGAAAGAGTAAAATTCTTTTAAATATTCAATCATATTCAAATGAATAAGAAGAATTAACAATACTACAATAATATTCAATAAAGTGAGATATTCCCAGATTTCATGTTGAGTGATCACAAATGGATCATGAACTAATATAGGAATCATTAGTTACTAAAACTAAATTACCCCAAGAATAAAAGTTAACCATAAAGATTAAATACTACTTCTCTGTAGTACATAAAGTGATCAACTTCATTGTACTTTATATTATACATAATACTCAATAATAGCGCATGGGTCATTTTACGTCAATAAAATTTGTTCATCTCAGTCTTACATCATTAGTCCGTACCATAACAATATGGTTTGGATTACTTTCAAAGAAATACTATGATTTCAACATATAATATCATAATTGATCTAGCCTAATTCAATGGCATAGATCTTCCAATAATAAATCAGTTCATAATAATTAGAACGTTTCATGCTTTAACAAATATTAGTCTCGCCAAAACAACTAGCTGAGACATGGCTCATAAACAGTTCCAATAATAGAACAAGAATTAATTGCACTATGTGCGAGTAACAATAATCATTATAGATGTGAATAACTATCAATAATTATTCACTAATCATGCTTTGAAATTAATAACTCAAATTGAGTTAGGAAACTTGTAATAAATGCGAATACTCAATAATAATCTTAGATGTGGAATAATCAACAATAATTATCCACTACCATACTTGAAAAATAATAACTTGCGTTTGAGTTAGGGAACTTGCCTGATTCGTTGACTACTGCTACACAATTTAAGTTAACTTCTTTTGTAAGACCTATTATTAATAAGATCGATCTCTCAATTAGTATCACATATCTTAGCTATAGTAATTTATCTAACATGTAATCACATAATCAAACATTACCTAACACCATGCGTATTCACAAGTCTAAACCTAGCACACATCGAGTCTTTAATAGTATTCAATATAGTATACTGAGTGGTTTTTCACAAATAACCAACAAATTAATTTTCGTCTCATCTACGCTGTTTTTCACAGCGAGATAGATTGGTTGCTAATTCGTATATACCTCCGCTCCCTGAAGGAATTGTTTAGCCCATATACTATACAACAACCATTAAAGAGTACGACTATACTACTTTAGATTTAACACTTACTCGTTTATTTTATAAGTTCTTATTATAACTCGGTAAACTGTTTACTAATTCAGCAAACCGAATATATTAATTCAGCAAGCCGAATCCAAACTTTATTCGCTCCCTAACATATTCAATTTTCAATCCAGCAACCTGGATTGACCAATCAAGCAAGCTGGATTACCACTTTTAGCATATTGCATGTTCAATCTGTTGGGTTTGTACGTAACGCAAACAAGCAATCAAATCACATAAATAGGGCGGAAGCGTAAAAACTATGTTTTCAAAAATTTATACAAACCCATTACCATGATCATTCTTATGCATCAATTATCAATGAATGAGGAAGGAGAAAAACAGAATTATACATTTGAAGATCCAAGCTTCCTCGGGTACAAGTTCTACTCCTTTGATTCCTCTGATTCCTCTGTAGTGGCTCCTTCCCTTGATCAATGTCAGCCACCCAAATGTTTGGCCTCTAACGGTGATCCACCAAGGAAGATGAAGAACTCGGTAAGATGGGTTATTGGCTTAACCCTTGTTTCTATCTCTATAGAATATGTGTACTCCCAACTCTTGAAAAATTCACGTACCTTATTTCTGATATAAAACTCTCTTATATAGATATTATGTTAACCCTCCTAATCCAATTAGAATAGGATTTTATTTAATTAATTAATTAATTACTTTTAATTAATTTATATCCTAATCTTTATTAGGATTGAGAGAGAGTACTGATATTATATTAATTCCTAAACTCCTTTAGAATTAAAATAATAATAATAATAATAATATTAATAAGACTCCTCTTATTAATTTATATTTAATATTTCTAAAATATTAAATAATAAACATTAAGCTATTTAATTTATTCTATCATCATAGATTAAATTAATTATACTTAATGCGTTATTACTATCATGCCATTTTCTTCTTAAATAATTCTTCTTCCTTTTATGGTGTGACCCTTTAGGTTCTCCATATTAAACCGGTTGTGAATAAATCAATTAGAACAATTCTAATCTTATTTAAATAAACAAATTAAACTAATAATCTATTTAAATAAATAACATTTATTCTACAATAGTGATAAGCCTCCCTAACGATCAACGACTTTCCAGATAATATAGATTTCAACATTAATCATAAAAGAACCTATGAGTTAATAGTTACCGTACAATTCAATCCTTCCACCATACAATGTCCCAATTAAATATAAGACATGGATTTACTGTCAAGTCTTAATTTATTTAATCATATGTATTTCGATTAGAAAATGCATAACTCCAAATAATGCAAATTAGAAACCTCTTTCTAATTTCATTCTACCTTGGCCAAGGATTCTTGGGTTGTCATTTAACGAATCACACATGACATATCTCCTCTTTTACTAGAGGTGGTAGATTCTTTATTGATCATTCATTATCTCCATATGTAACTCATTACACCTGTGCATACCCTATATATTCCTTAAAACGCCTTAAGGATTTAGTCAAATTATAATTTGTTACATACAAGATACTATGATGATCTCAAGTCCAAGGATCACTTGTACTACTATCACATTAGGAATTCCTATTGACAGGCGAGTGAAACTCCATTAGGTATTCCATAGCGAGTCACGTTCAGTGAACTTATTCTCCAATAAGCACCTACATACTTACTTTAGTGTCTCCACACAAATGACCATGAGATCAGTCATCCTCATCCAATGAGCAAGCAACATATGTACCAATCTATCCGGATTTACTAATCCCCATTTTAGTAATCCCACAATTGGGAACTATTTTAGTTTTTAAGCTTTCTAAGAATTTAGATCTCATTATCATGATCTCATCATGATTCTAAAAACATTGCTTAAAACTATGGGTTATTTACATATTATAAAAACAGCACCATGTAGATAATTATATGCCTTAAATGAATATTTTATTAATAAATAAATAAGATTGTTTACAAAGTATGTGCTTTGTCATCATACATGATTGGCTTGTATGCACACTACTATCAATCTCCCACTTGCACTAAAGCCAATAGCCATGGTATCTCATACCCATCTTCTCTAAGTGACGATCAAACTGCTGTTGTGTTAAAACTTTAGTAAATGGATCTGCAATGTTGTCTTGAGAGTCTACACGCTCCAAGGTGACGTCTCCTCTTTCAATGATCTCCCTGATCAAGTGAAATCGCCGCAACTCATGTTTAGATTTCTGATGAGACCTGGGTTCCTTAGCCTGTGCAACCGCTCCGGTGTTGTCACAGTATACGGGAACTGCTTCTCCAATGCTAGGAACCACACCATGTTCAGTTATGAACTTCTTCATCCAAACAGCTTCCTTTGCAGCTTCACTTGCAGCTATATACTCTGCCTCTGTCACTGAATCAGCAACCGTTTGCTGCTTGGAACTCTTCCAACTCACTGCACCTCCATTCAAGGTAAACATATACCCTGAAACAGATTTACTGTCGTCTTGGTCTGTTTGAAAACTTGAGTCCGTGAATCCCTCGAGTTTTAATTCAGACCCACCGTAGATAAGAAAAATATCTTTAGTCCTTCTCAAGTACTTTAGGATATTTTTCACTGCCTTCCAGTGCTCTTCTCCTGGATTCGACTGGTATCTACTTCTTACACTAAGTGCGTGAGCAACATCCGGTCTAGTACATATCATACCGTACATGATAGATCCTATTGCAGAAGCATAAGGGATCTTACTGATACGGTCTCTCTCCTCAGGTGTCTTTGGGGCCTGTTTCTTGGAGAGATTTATTCCATGGCTCATCGGCATGAGACCTCTTTTGGAATCTTCCATGCTAAACCTCTTTAGCATCGTATCAATGTACGTTCCTTGGGATAAGCCGATCAGCCTTTTAGATCTATCTCTATATATCTTTATCCCCAAAATATAGGATGCTTCACCCAAGTCCTTCATGGAGAAGTTTTTAGATAACCAGATTTTAATGGATTGTAACATAGGAATGTCATTCCCTATCAGTAATATATCATCAACATATAATACAAGGAATGATACTGCGCTCCCACTAACCTTCTTGTATACACATGGTTCATCCTCGTTTTTGATAAAATCAAACTCTTTGATTGTCTCATCAAAATGAATGTTCCATCTACGAGAAGCTTGCTTCAACCCATAAATGGATCGTTGTAGCTTACAGACTTGATTTGTTCCAACTTTTGAAATAAATCCCTCTGGCTGTGTCATATACACATCCTCCTCAAGTTTCCCATTGAGGAAGGCCATTTTCACGTCCATCTGCCAGATCTCATAGTCGTTGTAAGCTGCAATCACAAGCAAAATCCGAATGGACTTGAGCATGGCTACTGGTGAGAAGGTTTCATCATAGTCAACTCATTGTCTTTGTTTGAAACTTTTTGCAACCAGTCGGGCCTTATAGGTCTCTACCTTTCCGTCTGCTCCAGTATTTTTCTTAAAAACCCATTTACACCTAATAGGTTTAATACCTTTAGGTGGTGAAACCAAAGACCATACTTTATTTTCATACATGGAGTCCATTTCAGATTTCATGGCTTCAAGCCATTTCCCTGAGTCTTTATTACTCATAGCCTGTTCGTAATTTAATGGATCATCATCATTCATGATGTGTACCTCATCGTCATCCTCTATAACGACTCCATACCTCTCAGGTATCTTCTGTACTCTTCCAGATTTACGAACAGGGTGTGGTACAGTAGGTTCTTCTACTTGGTTAGGTACCTGACTTTGGTCCGTGGTAACTTGTGGTTCTTGAACTTCTTCAAGATATATCTTGCTCCCACTGACCCCTTCATGGATATACTCTTTCTCCAAGAAGGTAGCTTGTTTCGCAACAAACACCTTTTGATCAGTTGGATGATAGAAATAATACCCTACGGTTTCTTTAGGGTATCCTACAAATCTACACTTATCGGATTTAGTCTGTAGCTTATCATTTTCAAACTTTTTGACATAAGCTGGACAACCCCAAGTCTTAACATGCTTAAGATTTGGTTTCCTCCCTTTCCACATCTCATATGGAGTCTTTGGGGCGGATTTAGTAGGTACCTTGTTAAGTAGGTATACAGCCATTTCTAGGGCATATCCCCAGAAGGAAATTGGAAGGTCGGTAAAACTCATCATGGATCGAACCATGTCCAACAGTGTTCGATTTCTCCTTTCAGATACTCCATTTAACTGTGGTGTACCTAGAGGAGTCCATTGTGAGATTATACCATTTTCTCTGAGACAATTGAGAAACTCATTGCATAAGTATTCTCCACCTCGATCTGATCGAAGTATCTTAATACTCTTGCCCGTTTGTTTCTCTACTTCACTTTTGAACTCTTTGAACTTTTCAAACGATTCTGATTTGTATTTCGTTAAATACACATATCCAAATCTTGAGTGATCATCAGTGAAAGTAATAAAATAAGAATACCCACCCCGTGCACTTGTTGTCATAGGTCCACAAACGTCTGTGTGAATCAATGCCAACAACTCTGTAACTCTCTCTCCTTTTCCACTAAAAGGAGATTTAGTCATTTTACCCATGAGACAAGATTCACAAGTTGGATATGATTCATAATCAGATAGCTCGAGGAGCCCATCTTTATGCAACTTGGATAATCTTGTTTCATTGATATGACCGAGTCTACAATGCCACATATAGGTATAATTAATATCATCTCTTTTTCTTTTCTTAATTTGTTCAATTTGAAATATATTTTCTTGTAAGTCAAGTGTATAAAGTCCATTTCGCAAATTTCCAATACCATATAAAACATCGTCTTTATAAATAGAACAACCATTGTTCTTTATAATAACGTCAAAACCTTCCATATCCAATGCATAAATTGAAATAATATTTTTAATAATATTTGGAACATAATAACAATTATTAAGATAAATGGATTTGCCCGAAGGCATTGCTAAACAATAAGTTCCTACAGCTAATGCAGCAACTTTTGCTCCATTTCCCACTCGTAGGATCACCTCATCTTTGTTCAGCTTTCTACTTCTGACCAGTCCCTGCACAGTATTACATATGTGAGAACCACAGCAGGTATCCAATACCCAAGTAGAATTATGACTTTCAGAAAAATTAATTTCAATCATAAACAAACCTTGATTGGAAGTCGAAGCTTTTCCAAGCTTCTTCTCTGCTAGAAACTTCTTGCAGTTCCTCTTCCAATGTCCCGGCTCATTGTAATGAAAGCACATTCCTTTAGCTGGTTCAGGTTTCTTTTGCTCCTTTTCTTTCCCTTTTCCCTTAGCCTTCTTAGATTTCTTCTTTTCAGAAGACACCTTGGGCCTCTTCCTTTTATTGGAAGAATCCACCATCAAGACATGGTTCTTCTTGGATGAGAAGTGACCTTCTGCAGTTTTCAGCATGTTAAGCAGCTCAGGTAAGCTGACATCTAGCTTATTCATGTGAAAATTAACCACAAACTGCGAGAAGGTCTCAGGGAGTGACTGCAAGACCAAGTCTTGACTCAACTCCCCATCCATGACGAACCCAAGCTGTCCAAGGCGTTCAATCAAATTGATTACCTTCAGAACATGAGTCTCGACGGCAGTGCCCTCGGTCATCCGAGATCGGAAGAGCTCCTTAGATATCTCATATCTAGCAGTTCTACTCTGTTCACCGTACAACTCCTTGAGGTGAAGCAGCATAGCAGGAGAATCCATTTTTTCGTGCTGACGCTGAAGCTCGTTATTCATGGATGCGAGCATGATGTATTGAGCCACAGAAGCATCATCTTGCCACTTATTGAAAGTGGCAATCTCTTCCTCAGAGGCTGTTTCTGAAACAGATTCAGGGATAGTGGAATTTAGGACATAAGAAATCTTTTCAGCAGTGAGAACAATTCTCAGATTTCTTAGCCAGTCCTCATAATTCAGGCCGGTAAGCTTATTTGCATCAAGTATGCTTCGTAGTGAGATTAGTGATTTTGACATTTTTAAAATTCTGCATGTGAAAAGATAACATTTTAGCAAACATTCATTTTATTAACTTTGCATACCAAAATAAATTTAGGTCTTTATTTTAAATTGGTATCTCCCACTATTTTCATCAAAATATATTACCCTCACTCATATAGTTCGGCAACATCTAATTAAAGATTTGCTAGTGAGATTAAGGATCCCATTTCAAATGTATATAACCTTGTGGATAGCACAAAAAGCGATATACAAATAAATAGGTAGACAACTCTTGTCAATTATATCACCATGTAACTCCTTTTATTTTGCCTCTTAAATCATAATGGTCATGTGTGTGCACATCCGAACTAAAATGATTTAAGTTAAGTCCAGCCTAACACTTCCATAAATTCAAAAAAGAAAAATTTTCGTCCTTGTGGATAGCACAACAAGACTAGATCGTTCAATTTTTTTGATAAGCATCAAATGTGATTAATTAACATCTTAAATATTCAATACTCGCCTTGTGGATAGCACAACAAACTCATATTAAATATTTAATACTCTATTAACTAATCATGCTAGAAGGCGACGTTCGATATTCCAAATATCATTTGAATGCTACAAACTTAATAATATTTCTTTGAGGGGTTTGTTATTATTTGTCTCATCTTTTTCAGCTCGCATGCACACATATATATATATATATATATATAAAATACGCGTCATTTTATTAAACATGCGAAGCATGTTTGTATAAAATATAATATATATAATATTTAGCATGCAATATAGAATACTATATTCTACCCGGATTGATTATGGACTTTTATTCTAGTTTGGTTCACTAGAGCCACCAAGTGAACCAAAAGGTCAAACCTAGGAGTGCAAAAATTTAAATTTAAACGTAACTGTTACATTTAAACCCGGGCTCCATACAAACGGGTCTTCACGCGCTCCTTGCTCCTCGGTCTCCAGTTTCTTCAAGATAATTCTAACTATCTCTATTACATAAATTATTTTTAAATAGAAACCTTGATCAGCAGTCAAGGGGAAGTACATAGAAGGGAGATAGAATTTTACACCGAGAATAAAATCAAAGAAAACGAGGTACGCAGACCCCATTTTATAAAACCCATACATTTAAGCATTCATCCAAAATAAAATCCAATCACATTGGTCATAGTCCATAATCAATCCCTTTTATTACCATACATATCATCATACGTATCGATAAAACTTATTCATCTCATGAAAGTAAATTCATTCCATATATGTATTAATATCAGTTAATGGGCAAAAGTTTGCTAAACTTTGTTTTTGGAAAAATAAACTCCTTTATTTCATTCAAAAATAATTCCAAATTAAACTCTTTAATTTTAGCAATTCTGAAATCTCATTTCATATAAAATAAACATCTTTATTTTAAATCTTTATTAATTAAATAAATCATTCATTTAATTAAATAAAACAAAAAAAAATCAGATTCTGTTAGTGGCGCAGCTGCGCCAGGAATATAAAGGGAACCGGCGCAGCTGCGCAGCATGAAAACCAGGCCAAGACACTGGCGCAGCTGCGCAGCAAGAAGGCCAGAAATTGGCGCAGCTTCGCAGAATCAGAAAAAAAATTGTTGCCTAGAACTCGATCCAATCGCATATTATACATGTATGGAATCACGTAGACTAATAATTAGCATAAGATTGTCTTTGATACCACTGTTGGGTTTGTACGTAACGCAATCATGCAATCAAATCACATAAATAGGGCGGAAGCGTAAAAACTAGGTTTTCAAAAATTTATACAAAACCATTACCATGATCATTCTTATGCATCAATTATCAGTGAATGAGGAAGGAGAAAAACAGAATTATACATTTGAAGATCCAAGCTTCCTCAGGTACAAGTTCTACTCCTTTGATTCCTTTGATTCCTCTGTAGTGGCTCCTTCCCTTGATCAATGTCAGCCACCCAAATGTTTGGCCTCTAACGGTGATCCACCAAGGAAGATGAAGAACTCAGTAAGATGGGTTATTGGCTTAACCCTTGTTTCTATCTCTATAGAATATGTGTACTCCCAACTCTTGAAAAATTCACGTACCTTATTTCTGATAGAAGACTCTCTTATATAGATATTAGGTTAACCCTCCTAATCTAATTAGAATAGGGTTTTATTTAATTAATTAATTAATTAATTTTAATTAATTTATATCCTAATCTTTATTAGGATTGAGAGAGAGTACTGATATTATATTAATTCCTAAACTCCTTTAGAATTAAAATAATAATAATAATAATAATAATAATAAGACTCCTCTTATTAATTTATATTTAATATTTCTAAAATATTAAATAATAAACATTAAGCTATTTAATTTATTCTATCATCATAGATTAAATTAATTATACTTAATGCATTATTACTATCATGCCATTTTCTTCTTAAATAATTCTTCTTCCTTTTATGGTGTGACCCTTTAGGTTCTCCATATTAAACCGGTTGTGAATAAATCAATTAGAACAATTCTAATCTTATTTAAATAAATAAATTAAACTAACAATCTATTCAAATAAATAACATTTATGCTACAATAGGGATAAGCCTCCCTAACGATCAACGACTTTCCAAATAATATAGATTTCAACATTAATCATAAAAGAACCTGTGAGTTAATAGTTACTGTACAATTCAATCCTTCCACCATACAATGTCCCAATTAAATATAAGACATGGATTTACTGTCAAGTCTTAATTTATTTAATCATATGTATTTCGATTAGAAAATGCACAACTCCAAATAATGCAAATTAGAAACCTCTTTCTAATTTCATTCTACCTTGGCCAAGGATTCCTGGGTTGTCATTTAACGAATCACATAGGACATATCTCCTCTTTTACTAGAGGTGGTAGATTCTTTATTGATCATTCATTATCTCCATATGTAACTCATTACACCCAAGCATACCCTATATATGCCTTAAAAGGCCTTAAGGAATTAGTCAAAGTATAATTTGTTACATACAAGATACTATGATGATCTCAAGTCCAAGGATCACATGTACTACTATCACATTAGGAATTCCTATTGACAGGCGAGTAAAACTCCATTAGGTATTCCATAGCGAGTCACGTTCAGTGAACTTATTCTCCAATAAGCACCTACATACTTGCTTTAGTGTCTCCACACAAATGACCATGAGATCAGTCATCCTCATCTAATGAGCAAGCAACATATGTACCAATCTATCCGGATTTACTAATCCCCATTTTAGTAATCCCACAATTGGGAACTATTTTAGTTTTTAAGCTTTCTAAGAATTTAGATCTCATTATCATGATCTCATCATGATTCTAAAAGCATTGCTTAAAACTATGGGTTATTTACATATTATAAAAACAGCACCATGTAGATAATTATATGCCTTAAATGAATATTTTATTAATAAATAAATAAGATTGTTTACAAAGTATGTGCTTTGTCATCATACATGATTGACTTGTATGCACACTACTATCACAATCATACTATAAATATTTTTTTTATCTTTTGGCCACACATATATACATATATTTCATACACAAATAATTTTTCTAGAATTTTTAAATTTTCTTTAGTATTTTTCAAAAGTCCGTTTTTAGTTCGTAGCTTAAGAAATTAGTTATATCATGCTCAATTCCAACAATTCCCAACTCTTAGCAGAATCTTACACGTATTAACGTGAACTTTCAATTTAAATTTTGTGGCCATCGGAGTTATAGAACTCCAGTTATAGCGGTTTTCGTCGGAAAACCCAAAATATTGAAATAACCATAAGTCGGTCGATTGAAGTCGTAATAAGCTGATTTTTGGACAGGAGCTACTTTATATCACACATTTTCATGTTCCAAATGGTTTGAATTTATTTCATTATTTAAGTTACCGAAGCTGCCCTTGCAAATTTTGGGCAGATTGTTTTTTATCATTTTTCAGATTTTGCCTACTTTGCTAAAAATAGTCCACACCAAAATCTACAACACCTTTTTAGTGATTCCACTTGAAAATTTTAGAAGACTCATTGATCTAACTCTAGGACTTGACCACACTCAAAAATTCGAAATAGAATGAGAGATATGGTCGTTTTAATTTCATATTTCGTTTTCACAAAACTTTGATTTTCAATCCTTTGTGATTTCTAAGAAAACTTCTATATTCTCACACATTAACCAACATAACCCATCATAATACATACTAGTACCTCTTATACTCATGGATATACCATGATCCATGATCTATTTCATCATACAATCACCAAACACTAGATTAAGCACAAACAATGCTAAGAAAAATTAGGGTTTCTAATTTGTTGAAAACCTAGTTTCCATTTCATGCTTTAGATCCAATTTTTTATCCTCAAAAGGGTTAGATCTAAATATGAAATAGTTATAAACACATAGATCTAAAGTTTTAAACTTCAAGATCATAATTTTATATTATCAAAAATCAAATAAAAAAAAAGGAATTAGACTACATTAAGTAGGAATCTTTTATACCTTAGCTTGTTCTTCATCTTCTTCTTCCTAAGTTTGATTAAGGAACTATGAACACACCAAACACCCTCCCCCTCTCTTTTCTCTTGTGGCCAAATCCTTCTCTCTCTCTTTCTTGGTTTATTTAGCTAGCATATGAGGAAAGAGAAAAGGAAGGAAATAGAATTTGGTTTTAGTGGTTTAGTAGATTGGGTAGATATATCATTATACACCCCCCCATCAACTCTCTCTTTCTCTTCCTAATCATTTTGAGGTTTCTTACACTCTAAATATTACTTGAGAATTTGGTTAAAGTGTTGGTGAGATGAGAATTGGACACATATGTGTGGTTGGTGAGAGTTGGTAGAATGTAATGATCACCTCACATGGCCTCTCTCTCTCTCTCCCTCTTACCTTGGGTGAAATGTGCCCTATTTTGCCCAAATTTTACTTTCTTTTTAATGCATTATTTAGTTTATTAAATGACCATAATGCCCCTCCTCAATTGGGCTAAGATTGGGTTATGCCTTTAATTCTTTTTGGGCTTCCTAACTAATTGTTTGGGCTATGTAAACTAACATGCCCCAATGCCTTAATTTTTATCTTATCCTAATCATCTAATTAGGGTTTCCATTACACACATTTGTAAATCAATTCATTACTCATGTACATTTAGTTTCATAACCCAATTAGACTTGCTTTACTTAGGTTATAAAATTAATTAATTGTGATGTATAAAATAAATCTTTTAGGGTTAGTATATATTTTTAAGTACTAACATTCTCTCATATTATAACCCCTTAGGTTATTTAATTACCATACCTAACATATATATTAGATTACATAACTTTATTCTTAATTCTCTTTTTATGCTAAATAAATGTATACACATTATATAATGTATATTTATTTAATCATGTACTTAATCCGCATAAGTCATAACATATTCCATTAGTGTATTAACTTAATAGCCCTAATTGGCTTAATAAGTTATGAACGCTCACATAATCACTATATAGAATTAATATCAATAATCAATTACTTAAAGATTGTAAATCTTTTTAATTTATCATTCAAGGTTAACATTCAAGCGATGTTAATTTTTAACATAACTTACTGTCGACGTCGGGAAAAAATTTGGGTCGGGTAAAACCCGGATTTTTTTTTCTTCCTAAGTTTTGTCTACCCTTATTCTTTTTATTGTGAAAAAAGTTTTGAAGCGTTTTTTTAGGAAAAGGCCAACATGTATCATGTCAACGATTTGAACGTTTTACAGAGTCGCCAGTTGGTAGTTTTTGAAATGGTTGTACCAACTCAACCGAATTTATTTGAAAGGAGGCCCAAATTGCTGGACACTGTCGAAACTTGATCTTTGAAATTGAAGTTCTAAGTTCGGTGGCTTGGTTAAGTGTGGTGAAGGTATTACGCACCCCACAACTCCCATGTAAACACGGTACCGCATCTTTTCAATATTTTTCTTTTAAATCTGCAATATGTGTGTGTAAATGTTGGAAGAAATTGGGCCTATATTTGATTGATTGAAAGCATGGACATACTTCGTTGAACGTATTTACGAAGGGTTTGATTTGATTTTCAAAACTCTCTTATTTAGACAAGATTATTAAAATGATATTTTGAAAGGCTGATTTTCAAACCCTTACTCTAACATAGGAATTGAAGTATGTCAACGGTTCAGTTTTATCTTTTTAGCCTTTTGGCTCAATTTAAATGGTGATTGTCGGGCTGCGAAGCATCCTCGACCAAGAATATATATAAGTATTGGTCTTCTCATGGGCATGACAGCCATCGGAGTGACTCTGACACGACAAACCATATTCTCATTATGTTGAGACCTTAAATCTGGATAACCATTTTAAGGACTTTTGGATGTACATTTTACCGAAAAAACTGGCGGGGTACATCTGTAAAGTGGAGTTTGTCCATCTTGGGAATCAGATTCTGATCATTTTGATCAGGAATCAGATTCTGATCATTTTTATCATGAATCCCACAATTCCTAGGCTTACAGAGAGAAGCCAATAAAACATGCACAACTCAAATATGTACATAAATATATATTTACGTCCAGATGTCGCCAGAACCAAAGATTCATTAGTAAATTCTGGCTCGCAAGTGGCCGAAGCGTCTCGTTCCCACTAGATAGTGATCTAAGGGCCACGAGGTTGCTTTCATAACTGAAACTATAAAAATACTAGATTTAAATAAATCTCAGCCATTCTAGCTTCCCGGTTCTGTCTGGACCTATTTTGAACTGTTTGAAAGCTAGAGTTGGCGAGATTTAAAGAAATCTAGTTCGCCCGCAAAAATGTCAGTGTCGATTCATATCAAATGAATATTTAAAGCAACAATTTAATCACAATGAATAAAATATATATATATATATATATATATATATAGTTATAGTTATATATATACGAAAGCTGTAAAGAGCGATGAGTTTTCACTCCGATGCCCGTACTAGAATGTATATATATATAATCTTGACAGAATTGAAATATATATATATATATATATATATATATATATATAAGCGGTAAAAGGCGGTGGGTTTTCACTCCGTGGCCCGAACTAGAATGGAAATATATATATATATATATATATTTATATATTTATAAAAGTTATAAAAAGCCACGGAATAATCCAGGCTGGATAGAATTGAAATATATATATATAAAAGATGTAAAAGGCGAAGGACATTCTATCCTTTCATCGGACAAAAAATGTAAGTATATATATATTTATAAAAGCAGTAAAAAGGCCACAGAACGATTTAGGCCAAACAGGAATGTAAATATTAAAATATACAGTTTATGTATATATATATATATAGTTATATATATAAAAGCAGTAAACTACCTCAGATTTGACATCCGGGCTTGACAGAATTGAAAAGTTAGTATATATATAGTTAAATATATACCAAAAATAGTCAAATCGAGACTGGAAAGATAACCCAGTCCGGTAAAGGGTGCATATATGTATATATATATATATATATATATATAAGCTATTAAATGTGACGGATCATCAATCCGAGTTGTAAAAATGACAGAAAATGCGTTTATGTACTAAAATGTACAAAAAGTAAGCAAACACGGCCACAGAGCTGAGCTCCGGGATTATTCAGAAAGTGAAACTTAACGTGCAAGTGTATAAAAGTGCAATAAAGTAATATGAACTTCTTGATCGTAAAAATACTCATAGTGGACTGCTACACGGGCTTTTTTCCAAATCATAGGCTTTAAACGTCCGTTTCTGTCGGTTAATTTTTGTTATGTGGTTGTATGTAGCTGTATTTATGTGTTAGAGTGAAAAAATTTGGTTTTGGAGGACAAGGATATGATTGAAAAACAAAACGGGCAGAGGTTCAGAGCATTTTTTGATTATCAAATGAGCTGGGGGTCACCTCATATATATAGACCCAGGAGAAGCAGTTCTACCTGCGACAGCCGTAGGTAGTGGTGTGGCTCCACATGGGGGGCCCACATGGCGGGTCCCATTACATCGAAGTATGTGCACTCCGAGCAATACGAGGTCAAATTCGAAACTTTCTAACTTTTTATTAGAGCATCCGTTGGAGGTGTATTGTACCTTTTCGTAAAGCCCTCGCCGAGTGTGTCATAATGACATGGGAGTAAACCTTTTCCAAGTCCAAAAAACGGGTTCATAATAAGGTCTTTGATTCCTCGCAGTTTGTCCATTGAGCTGTCTTGTGCTGTTTCCACTCGGGATAATTATTATAGTTCGCTCTGACCTTAGTGGCATTAATTTGGCTTGAGTTTTACCGAATTGGCTCCAAGTTGGTAAAATGACCATTTTGCCCCTCCCGGGGTTGCCTTCAATGCTGGCATGGCCTTCGACTGACGTCCTAGGGTTGTTTCCAAGGTTTGGATCCCAGTTAATTCTGTTTGTCCTCAGGGTTATCTCTGAGGCTGACTTGCTCCTTCTAGGTTTTCCTCTAGACATGTTATGAAGTTTTAGAATTGTTTTTGAGGTTGACCTGACCTCCTGGGTTAAAACCGGGGCTAACCTGTACCTCCCGCGTTGAGATCAGGGCTGATCTGTACCTCCCGGGTTGAGACCGGGGCTGACCTGTACCTCCTGGGTTGAGACCGAGGCTGACCTGTACTTCCCGGGTTGAGACTGGGGTTGACTTGTACTTCCCGGGTTGAGACCGGGGTTGACCTGTACCTCCTGGGTTGAGACCGAGGCTGACTTGTACCTCCCGGGTTAAGACCGGGGATAACCTGTACCTCCCGGGTTGAGATTGGGGCTGACCTGTACCTCCCGAGTTAAGATCGGGGCTAACCTGTACCTCCCGGGTTAAGACCAGGGCTGACCTGTACCTCCTAGGTTGAGACCGGGGCTGACCTGTACCTCCTGGGTTAAGACTGGGGCTGACCTGTACCTCCTGGGCTGAGACTGGGGTCGACCTGTACCTTTTGAATTGATACCAGGGCGGACCTGTACCTCCCGGATTGATACCGGGGCTGACCTATACCACCCATGTTGAGACCGGGGCTGACCTGTACCTCCCAGGTTCAGATTGGGGTTGACCTGTACCTCCCAGGTTGAGACAAGGGTTGACCTGTACTTCCCAAGTTGAGACCGAGGCTGACCTGTACCTCCCGGTTTGAGACCGGAGTTGACCTGTACTTCCCGGGTGGAGACCGTGGCTGAACTGGCTTGAAAAGATGGTTTTGCCCTCCTAGAGGCTTAGTAATAGGAAAGAAAAATTCGAGTGTCTACTACAGGACTGAAGAAAATTTTGAGTGTCTACAGATGCCCCTCTTTATCATGTTCATGCATTGCAGTGGAATGAACAAGATAAAGATTGCTAGACACTAGAAATATGATGAATGCAAATGCAATGTAATGCATGGCATGATATGTGATGAATGTTAGACGCCTTTGAGAAGTTAGGGTTATCAATGACTGTTAACGTCATTCTCTGCTGGGGATAACATCATTCGTGATAACCCTTGGGACAGCACTGTCAGGCAGTTACTGGTAGGATATCACTGATAGGTTATCAGATTTAGGCTATCACAGATTGTTCTCGTCTCTTTTTGCTGGGGATGACATTATCCGTGATGGACCTATCGACTGTGATGGGGATGATATTATTGATGCTACCTTGGTTTGAGACCAATGATTTCCCCCATCTGTCAATACTCTTCATAGTGCATATTTTCCTTCGGCTGATGCCGTTATACATTTCTAAAGGCTCCTCTACTGGGGACGTATCTCTGTTGTCGAGTTACCTTAGTGGGTGCTTCTAATGTCTATCTTGACGATAATTTACACCGGTAGTTTGCAATAGGGGGTTGAATCACCAATCCTTCTTGGTTTTCCCTCTAAGGATGTGTATAACTGATTCCATCATCTATCATTTGTGGAGATTGATTGATATACTGTTTACACCACCGGATCATTCCCGATGCTTCGCTGGAGTTGAGCTAACAGCTGAACTGTCACTTGTTTGTACTCGACGCTTCTCTGGGGTTGTGCCAACGGTTGAACTGTCACCAGTCTATACCCGACGCTTCGCTGGCGTTGTGCCAATGGCTGAATTGTCATCGGTCAGTACTCGACACTTCACTGGGGATGTCCCAACGGCTGAACTGTCATCGGTCAGTAATTGACGCTTCGCTGGGGTTATGCCACTGACTGAACTGTCATCGGTCAATACCCGATGCTTCGCTGGGGTTGTGCCAACGGCTGTCCTGTCATCAGTATGTACCCGACGCTTCACTGGGGTTATCCCAACGGCTGAACTGTCATCCGTCAGTACCCAACGCTTCGCTGGGGTTGTGCCAACGGCTGAATCTGTCGTCGGTCAGTACCGACGCTTCGCTGGGGTTGTGCCAACGGCTGAATCTGTCATCGGTTAATACTCGACGCTTCCCTGGGGTTGTGCCAACGGCTAAATCTGTCATCGGTTACTACCCGACGCTTCGCTGGGGTTGTGCCAATGCTTGATCTGTCATCGGTCAGTACCCGACGCTTCGCTGGGGTTGTGCCAACAGCTAAATTAGTCATCGGTTAGTACTAGAAGCTTCGCTGGGGTGGTACCAACGGCTGAATCTACCATCGGTCAGTACCCAATGCTTCGATGGGGTTTTGCCAACGTCTAATCTATCAGCGGTTAGTATCGGACGCTTTCCTGGGGTTGTACCAACGCCTGAATCTGTCAGCGGTCAGTACCCGACGCTTCGCTGTGGTTGTGCTAACTGCTAGTATGTCATCGGTCAGTACCCGACGCTTCGCTGGGGTTGTGCCAAATGCTGAACTGTCATCGATCAGTACCCAACGCTTCGTTGGGGTTGTGCCAATGGCTAAACTGTCATCGGTCAGTACCCGACGCTTTGAAAGTAGTAGTTTTTGACAGTTTTGTGCAGTTCTTCTGCAAATTTTTAGTAGTTTTCATCATTGGCCCTCAGATATTGCTTCAGGATAAATACCAATGGCTTTCAGGAAATTCCCACCTCTGTCAGTAATCCAATGCTTAAACGCATGATTCCAAGACAAACCGCTCAATCGCGTAGCGATTTTTTCTCAGATTTTACTTTTTAGCTCATATAAACTCCGTTTCAACTCGAACTGAACCGAGCCAGAGGGGGCAGGACCCACCCTGAGGAGCCGCAGGTAGAGGTGCGGCTGTCGCAAGTGGGGCCGCTCCCTCTTGAATTTTTATATTGTGCAGCAGCAGCACTCATAAGTTATTTTTAATTTTTCGTTTAGATAGAAATTTGATTTTCTCTTTCAAATCTATAGAGTTCGGACAGCTTTTTTCAGATTCCGTCAGCGGCCACGCATTCTGCACATCTCAGGTAACGTTTACATCATTTCTTTTCAAGTTTTGACCATTAGAAGTGTGTAAACCATGTAGGGTACTTTCAAATGCAATGTATCAAAAATGTATGCCTATATAACTTGCTAAAAAAATTTGAACTTCATAAGTATGCATATTTTACTGCAATGCACCTTTTGATGTAAGAAAATTTAGATTCTGCGACAGTCAATTTTTGCTCTTTTTGATCATTTTACTCATCCTTTTTTGAGGCCTAGTGAGCCTGGATTTTCAACTAAAAGATGTCCATAGTAATTTGGCTACCATGTTAAGTTTATTTTTTATTTTTTCCCATAAATATGAACATTTCCTATTTTTAGGAAAGTGTGCTACTGAATGGCCACCTAGACATGCATGTGTGCACACGGACAATTCATTTTACAAAGGAGACTCTGTCGAAATTTTTTCAAAAGCCCGAGCATTTAATAAACATGTGTTTTTGACTTTACTGGGGATTTTAATTAACCCATGCATGTTTTAGGACTTAGAAATGCATAAAGTACTGATTTAAATTAATAAGCCACAGGTTTTAGTCTTACCACACCCTTTCTGAGGTGACTTGGAGACTTTATCCCTGCTATGGACCGAGACAGACCTGGTAGAGCAAGCAGGGTTGTTTCAGGAGTTAGGTGGAGAAGAGCTTCTAATTTTTCTCAGCCACGTCTAGCCCGGCCGCCTCGTAGGTTAGCGGAGTCAGTGATTCTTCCGGCCCAGGATGAGCCGCCGGTTGATATAGACGATGAGGATGCTCTATTGGTTGCTCCCGTTCCAGACCAAGCCCCATGTACGGAGCTTACAGGCATTTTTGTGCCAACCCAGGATATGCTGGGAGATTTGAGTCATCATCCCTCAAGGTTCTTCCACGCCAACAAGGTGACTGAAGCTTTTTCTATTTCTGGATTTTCTTTCAACCTTTAGCCATTCTCGGGGCACAGGTTTTTGACATGGGTTGGTTTGTGATCCAGGTTCCCGGCTTTAAGAAACCTCGAGGGAACTAGTTTAATGTGCATTCTCTGTATCACACTCCGCACCAGGACTACAGGGACATTGTTGACACCTGGAGGTTTCAGAAGTTCTTTTCTATTCTTTCCCGCCGTTGCCCCTAGGGTTTTATGAGGGCTTTATCTGAGCGCTGGTTCCACCAGACTCAGTCTCTCCACTTGTTGGACTGTGAGGTGATGATGACCTTAATAGACTGGAGGTTCATCACCGGGATAGAGTTTGTGGGCCGGTGCCTGTCGTGGCTGACATTACACCCACTGTCGTTTGGTCCCTGCTGGGAGTCCCTGCGACAGCAATTAAGGGTCGGACGGTCCGATCTGGTCCCTTGAACATAGATGCCCAGAGTGGGGCTTTCCTTAAGCCTCTGCCTGATGATCAGATGGTTAGGGATCGCATCCTACGACGATTATTTCTAGTGATCATCAGGGGTTATTTTCTGGAGGACAACTCTGCGACGATGTCTTTTGCCCTGGTCAGCGCCACTCGATATGTAAAGGTACTCAGTAACTTTGATTGGGGTGCTTACACCTTTGCCTATTTTCTTTGAGGCATACGCAAGCGCTCGGAAGGTGTGACGGAGGCTTGGTTAGGGTTCTACCCATTTCTACTGGTAAGTACATCTTTCTCGTACCTTTTTTATTTTAGCATTTATTTTTGTCAGTCTTGGTCACTGAGGACTTTTGATATTTACATGGCCAGTTCTGGGCATATGAGAGGCTACCTTGCGTTCGCCCCACTACCACTTTAGGCCTGTATACTTATCCCCGGGGACGGCGTTGGCACCACTCCACTCTGATGGAGGTCCCCGTGGCTAAGGGATTTACCCATTCCCGCCTGTAGCTTGAGCTTTTGATAGCAAGATCGATCTCACGGGTACCTTATACCTCAAACTTTTTGACAGTCGGGTTTGAGGGTGATTTTCCCACTAGTCGGGAGTTTGCATTGTCGACCAGAAGATTCCTATTTTAACTGAGGGAGGTTGGGAACTCTATTAGGAGAACGTGCTATCAGGAGCATCACGGGGCAGATCCGTATTCCCAATGTTCCTCTTGCTTGGCATCATTGGCCATTAGTGTCGACGTCGGGAAAAAATCTGTGGGTCGAGTCACAACCCAAATTTTTCTCTCTTCCTAAGTTATCTCTGCCCTCACTCTTTTTATTTCAAAAAAAGGTTTTGAATGGTTTTTTAGGAAAAGGCCAACATGTATCATGTTGACGATTTGATCGTTTTACAGAGTCGCTAGTTGGTAGATTTGAAATAGTTGTACCAACTCAACCGAGTTTCTTTGAAAGAGGCCCAATTGCTGGACACTGTCGAAACTTGATCTTTGAAAACAAAGTTTGAGTTCAGGGGCTTGGTTAAGTGTGAGAAAGGTGTTAGGCACCCTATAACTCCCGTTTAAACACGGTACCACAATCTTTTCAATATTTCCCTTAAAACTGAAATGTGTATGAATGCTGTTTGAAATTAGGCCTATATTTGATTGATTGATTGAAAGTATTATTTCATTGAACCTGTGACGCCCCCCAGAATAGGTCCATTCAACCCAACCCATTCTGAGTCGCCAAATACATGGTACAGAATTCAAATACAAACTTTATATCATACGGTCGTGCAAAATACGACCACACAACTGTGAGTCTCAGTACAAATATGTAGAAAATATTAAGATTCAAACTAAATCCTCATTACAATTATTATCACACTATTTATCAGAAATAGTGAGGACTACTACTGCTCTAACTCGGACCATCACTCTGTCCCCCGACTAGTCCCCGCAACATTCTCATTTCCTGAAGAGGACAACAGATGAAAAGGGTGAGCTCAACTAGCTCAGTAAGGAATATTATGACTAAGATAATGGGAAACAAATTATCGTTAGTCTTCAACAAATCAGATAAAATATAATGGACAACCAACTTCAGATCAATATTCGCAGCGGAAATAACAGTTCATTAGAAGAATTAAGCAGAGAATAAAGTCTACTATCTTCTATGATTTAAAAGTCCATCATCAATATTTTATCCCTGTAACATCAATCAATATACATCTCGAATCAAATATTCATCTTTGCACTACAGGCCAAAGATATTCATTTGTATCATCAGTGGTCATATTCATCTCAACACCTGTCATCTTTGCACTACAGGCCAAAGATATTCATCAGGTAATCATTCATCTTTGCTCTACAGGCCAAAGATATTCATCAAGTAATCATTCATCTTTGCTCTACAGGCCAAAGATATTCATCAAGTAATCATTCATCTTTGCTCTACAGGCCAAAGATGTTCAGTTACATCACCTTTTAGGACTGAGGATGATGAAAAACATTTTAAAAAAAACGAATCCAGTGAGATAAAAGACAAAGACTAAGGATTCGTATTTTAGTATATCCAATTCAAAAATACCTCGTAATAATCAATTATGGAGCAAAATTCAAGAATAGAGCTCAAAACTTGGATACAATCAAAGATAGTAACCTTAACAAGCAATTTGGACAAATAGAAGAAAATTTAATTTTTCTGTGAATAGTGCCGTATACGTGAATAGTGCCGTATACGTGAATAGTAACCCTGACGGAAAAAGTAAGAAATTTCAACATAAAATCCATGACAATATTTCTGTATAATGATATTGAAAAGAATAATATCATTTACAAAAGAAAATAACATCCCTTACCTCAAAAGAATAACACTTCTGGCTGGAGTATCGGATATAATACCGACGGAAGCTTGCGCTGAATACTAATACTCAAAGTATAGAAATACTCACAAAAATACGCTCGATATTATAGAGAGAGAAAACTTCGAATTCTGGTGTGATTTTCAATTCTAACCTAAGCACCCTATTTATAGGAAAAGCTTAGGATGCCAAAGGAGACTAAATGAATAAAATAATATTATTTTTTCTTAGCCGCCGGCTGCTCCAAAAATTCTGATTTTTCAACAAACCAACAAAAGTGGGTCCCACCCATTAAATATATATATTTTCTGAAACTTCAATAATTCATAACAAATAGCCCCTTTGTCAAAAAAATACAAATTCTATGTCCTTCCATAGGAAATTTAATTCTCTACAACTTTGCAGAAGGAAGTTTTTCCAAATTCCAAACATAAATTATCCGAAATCCAAAAGCAGATGATTTCTCACACCAAAATATTGATAAAAACTCACCAGCGCCAATTCCTTCTTTAATATCCACAAAATAAATATTTCCTTATCATATAAATCAATAATTAATTATTCACAAATAATATTATAGAACTACAATATTAACAACCAGGTCGTTCCCAGGACAGAGGGGGCCTTCCGATAAGGACTTCTCCTTACTGGCGCGCAATTAAATAACCCCTCCTAGACAGAACTTCCTTAGACATTGTCAATAATGCTATCTAATAATATTATTCAAATAATATGAATTATTGAGTTGATAACGTGAAATACTGTGCAACGACAATTATTGAATCAATACTACAAAATATCAACTGTAGCCATTATTGAATCAATCATAAAAAATAGCAACGTAACAATTATTGAGTCAATAAAATATCAATGTAGCAATTATTGAGTCAATAATATAAAATATCAACGTAGCAATTATTGAGTCAATAATATAAAATATTGAACAGTAATTACTGTAACAATAATTGAGCAAGTGCCTTCTCACGTAAGACTCAATAATTCAAAATACTGTGCAATACCGTGTGCTACTGTGCAACACCGCGTATCACTGTATTTTAACCACCGAGTATTTCAACAGTACTAACGGTAACAACTACGCCGTTATTTTGTAAAAAGGTTATTTCTGTCGCTTTCTATATCCGACAGTTATTCCGTTGTGGGGTCCACAAATAGCTGCGCCGTCGTACGAATATTCCCCGACAACAAGAATATTTTATAACCACTTGCTCATTTTTAAAATATTTGCACATTTCACCCATAACTTTCATATTTATCAAAACAACACCTTACTATTTCGAAATAATATATAAAGAAAATTAAATCTTTATTCATAAAAGTTGGGGTCTTACAACCTCCCCTCCTTATGAAATTTCGTCCTCGAAATTGACGTACGTACCTGGTATGTCAAAAAGTTGAGGATACCTCGCTTTCATTTCCGTTTCCAACTCCCACGTCATTTCCTCAATTGCATGGTTTCTCCACAAAACTTTAACTTGAGGTATAATTTTCGAGCGTAGGAAATGCTCCTTTCTATCCAAGATCTTGACAGGTACCTCCTCGTACGTTAAATCTTCAGCTATCTCGTCTGGTTCTAACTCAATAATGCGGTTTGGATCCTTCACATATTTACGTAACACGGATATGTGAAACACGTTATGAACACGAGACATGCTTGGAGGTAAAGCAAGTCTATAGGCCACATTTCCTACTCGGTCAAGAATCTTAAATGGACCAATGAATCGTGGGTTAAGCTTTCCTCTCTTCCCAAACCTTGTAACTCCTTTCCACGGAGCAATACGTAATAACACATGGTCTCCAACATTAAATTCCACGTCCTTTCGATGAAGATCCGCATAACTCTTTTGTCGATCCTGTGCCGTCTGTATACGTTGTCGGATCATTTGGATCTTTTCTGTAGTCATACGTACTAACTCCGGTCCCAACAATGTTGCTTCACCCACCTCGTTCCAGCATACTGGAGAGCGACACTTTCTCCCATACAACGCTTCGAATGGGGCTACGCCTATACTTGCCTGATAACTGTTGTTGTAGGAGAATTCCACCAATGGTAAGTACTTATCCCAACTCCCTTTGAAGTCTAGAACACAGAGTCTCAATAGATCTTCAAGAGTTTGAATAGTCCTTTCCGATTGTCCGTCCGTTTGAGGATGATAAGCCGAACTAAAACGTAAGTCCGTGCCCATCGCTTTCTGTAAACTAATCCAAAATCGTGAAGTAAATCTGGGGTCACGATCCGAAACTATGGATACTGGCATGCCATGCAATCTCACAATCTCATTCACGTACATATGAGCAAGACGTTCAAGGGAATAAGTCTCTCGTATCGGCAAGAAATGAGCAGACTTGGTTAATCTATCAACAATAACCCAAATCGCATCTATACCTTGAGAAACCTTGGGAAGACCCGTAACGAAATCCATCGTAATATGCTCCCACTTCCATTTCGGAATCTCCAGTGGTTGCAATGGACCCTTCGGTACTTGATGCTCCGCCTTTACTCGTTGACAAGTTAAACATCTCGAGATAAACTCCGCGATCTCTCTCTTCATATTGCCCCACCAAAATGTATGTCGAAGATCACGATACATTTTAGTACTCCCAGGATGGATTGCAAACGGTGTGTTGTGTGCCTCCATCATGATTCTATACTTCAAGTCGAAATCGTTAGGAACACAAAGTCTGGAGTTGACTCGAAGTATTCCTTCTTCATCGATTCTTGCTTCTGGAATGGCACCTTCTTGCACCTTCTTCTTCATCTTCATCAGTTCCGCATCCGTAGCTTGAGCAGCTTTAACTTTATCAATCAAAGCTGGTTCTACGCGTATACTTGACATCATCGCACTCGTTCCCACATATGATCTTCTACTCAACGCGTCAGCTACCACGTTCGCTTTTCCAGGATGGTATTGGATGGTATGATCGTAATCTTTCAACAGCTCAAGCCAACGTCGTTGCCGCATGTTGAGTTCCTTCTGAGTGAAGAAATATTTAAGGCTCTTATGATCTGTATAAATCTCCACTTTCTCTCCGTACAAGTAATGTCTCCATATCTTCAACGCGAAAACGACTGCTGCCAACTCTAGATCATGAGTAGGATAATTCCTCTCATATTCTTTGAGTTGTCGCGAGGCATAGGCTATGACTTTCCCATGTTGCATGAGAACACATCCTAACCCTTTGCCCGAAGCATCGCTGTAAATAACAAATCCATCCGAACCAGATGGTATTGTCAGAACAGGTGCCGAAATAAGTCTCCTCTTGAGCTCTTGGAAGCTCTTCTCGCATTCCTCTCTCCAAACGAATTTCGTATCTTTCCGAGTCAACTGAGTTAATGGAGTAGCGATTCGAGAAAATCCCTCTACGAACCTACGATAATAACCAGCTAAGCCTAGAAAGCTTCGTACCTCGGTCACCGACTTAGGTTGCTCCCAGCTTTGTATTGCTTCAATCTTCGCCGGGTCAACAGATACTCCACGTTTCGATACCACGTGCCCAAGGAATGCTACTTCCTCAAGCCAGAACTCGCATTTCTTCAGCTTGGCGTATAGCTTGTTCTCACGAAGCTTTTGAAGTACCAGCTTCAAATGGTGCTCATGATCTTCACGGCTTTTAGAATAGATGAGAATGTCGTCAATAAAGACAACAACGAATTGATCTAAATACTCCTTAAATACACGGTTCATCATATCCATGAAAGCAGCAGGAGCATTAGTCAATCCAAAAGACATGACTAAGAACTCATAATGCCCGTACCGTGTTCTAAAAGCAGTCTTTGGAATATCCTCAGTTTTAATCTTCAACTGATGATATCCAGAACGAAGATCGATCTTTGAAAAGAATTGCGCTCCTTGCAACTGGTCGAACAGGTCATCAATACGAGGTAACGGATACCTATTCTTAATGGTGACATGGTTTAACTCTCGATAGTCAATACAAAGTCGCATACTCCCGTCTTTCTTCTTTACGAATAAAACAGGAGCACCCCAAGGAGACGTACTAGGACGAATAAAACCGATATCTAACAACTCTTGTAATTGGACCTTTAACTCCTGAAGTTCAATAGGAGACATTCGATATGGGATTTTAGAAATGGGCTTTGTACCGGGCTCAAGGTCAATAAAGAATTCAACTTCACGTTCTGGGGGTAGACCGGGAAGTTCTTCGGGAAATACATCAGGAAACTCATTAACAACGGAAATATCATTCAAATCTGATGTATTCTGATTTAGATCAGTGACATGAGCTAAGAAAGCTTGACATCCGTTTTTCAATAAACGAATAGCCTTAGGATTTGAAATGATATTGACTGATTTTAGTGGTTTGGTGATTTGGATTCGCACAACAGGTTGATTAGGAATATGAAAACTAACAACCTTACGAAAACAATCAATTTTGGCATGGTAAGTGGTTAACCAGTCAATTTCTAAAATCACGTCAAATGCAAGTATTTTCAAAGATATAAGATCAACAGGTAAGGTAAGGGTACCAATCTGAATCAAGCAAGATTTGTAAACTGTAGATGTAACGAAGGTTTCTCCTAACGGAGTTTCAACAGATAAGTCAAAGTCTAATTTATCAGAAGTCAAGTTCAAGCGTTGAGCACAAGCAGGTGAAATAAAGGAATGGGTAGCACCGGTATCTAACAAGGTATAAACTTCGCAAAAATTTATGATTAACTAACCCGTGATAAATTCATTCGGGTTCCTTGCGTTTTGGGCAGTCTCGATAAACGCTCTTCATGGAACCACCACTTTGATTTGTCTGGGACAGTCTTTGGTGTCACTATCCCAACTGGTCTTGACTTTGCTATACAGCTCATTCCACCCTCAACTTCTTCGTCACACTCCTGATCCATGATCTGAATCATTACTCTTCGATCCATATCGAATTGGGGTTGACCGCTATGCACAGGGTAATTCCAAACTCGATGTTTGATTCTCCCAATTGCTGTCCAAAAAGTAAAATCCATTTCGTCTATTTTGGCCTTCTTAGATCGGACGTCTCTTACTAAAATATCAACGCGTCGTGCGGCTTTTACCCATGCATCTTCAATTCTCACTCGTTCCGTTGCTTCTTCTTTCAGCTGATCGTTGACATTTGCATTTTCAGATTCTAGTTCTAATATCATATGTTCTGCCAGAGAGAACTTCTGTTCAAGCCTCGCATAACGAGTAGCAAAATCTTGAATTTCTATATCCCTTTCTTGAATTATTGTATCCCTTTGTTCCGCGGCTGTCTGTCGTTCTTCACCCTGCTCTTCTAACTCAAGAATACGATTTTGCAGTTCTACATTTTGATCATAAAGTTCTCCTAATAAATACTCCTCCTCAGGTTCCTCTTCTTCCTCACTCTCAGCTGCTACCTCTGCGACTAGCTCGGGTGCAACTATTAATTCTTCACTCACCACATGGATATTTCTAATTTCTTCTTCTTCTGTCATCACATTATCCTGGTTGGTGATTAAAGGTGTCTCCACGGTCTCATTCACTTCGTTGTTAACATTCTCAGCTGCCATTCTCAAATACTGCCATAAAACAAGGGTTAATTAAACTAATTAACATATCACATATTAACCCTATACTCCGACTGACCAACTAAATACCACATAAGCTTAGGTAGGACACACTAGCGAAGGATTTACTCGTCTCTCTCCTCCTAGTTCTATTCCCCGATCTCCGCCAGAGATCATATCCCTAAGCTCTGATACCAACTGTGACGCCCCCCAGAATAGGTCCATTCAACCCAACCCATTCTGAGTCGCCAAATACATGGTACAGAATTCAAATACAAACTTTATATCATACGGTCGTGCAAAATACGACCACACAACTGTGAGTCTCAGTACAAATATGTAGAAAATATTAAGATTCAAACTAAATCCTCATTACAATTATTATCACACTATTTATCAGAAATAGTGAGGACTACTACTGCTCTAACTCGGACCATCACTCTGTCCCCCGACTAGTCCCCGCAACATTCTCATTTCCTGAAGAGGACAACAGATGAAAAGGGTGAGCTCAACTAGCTCAGTAAAGAATATTATGACTAAGATAATGGGAAACAAATTATCGTTAGTCTTCAACAAATCAGATAAAATATAATGGACAACCAACTTCAGATCAATATTCGCAGCGGAAATAACAGTTCATTAGAAGAATTAAGCAGAGAATAAAGTCTACTATCTTCTATGATTTAAAAGTCCATCATCAATATTTTATCCCTGTAACATCAATCAATATACATCTCGAATCAAATATTCATCTTTGCACTACAGGCCAAAGATATTCATCAGGTAATCATTCATCTTTGCTCTACAGGCCAAAGATATTCATCAAGTAATCATTCATCTTTGCTCTACAGGCCAAAGATATTCATCAAGTAATCATTCATCTTTGCTCTACAGGCCAAAGATGTTCAGTTACATCACCTTTTAGGACTGAGGATGATGAAAAACATTTTAAAAAAAACGAATCCAGTGAGATAAAAGACAAAGACTAAGGATTCGTATTTTAGTATATCCAATTCAAAAATACCTCGTAATAATCAATTATGGAGCAAAATTCAAGAATAGAGCTCAAAACTTGGATACAATCAAAGATAGTAACCTTAACAAGCAATTTGGACAAATAGAAGAAAATTTAATTTTTCCGTGAATAGTGCCGTATACGTGAATAGTGCCGTATACGTGAATAGTGCCGTATACGTGAATAGTAACCCTGACGGAAAAAGTAAGAAATTTCAACATAAAATCCATGACAATATTTCTGTATAATGATATTGAAAAGAATAATATCATTTACGAAAGAAAATAACATCCCTTACCTCAAAAGAATAACACTTCTGGCTGGAATATCGGATATAATACCGACGGAAGCTTGCTCTGAATACTAATACTCAAAGTATAGAAATACTCACAAAAATACGCTCGATATTATAGAGAGAGAAAACTTCGAATTCTGGTGTGATTTTCAATTCTAACCTAAGCACCCTATTTATAGGAAAAGCTTAGGATGCCAAAGGAGACTAAATGAATAAAATAATATTATTTTTTCTTAGCCGCCGGCTGCTCCAAAAATTCTGATTTTTCAACAAACCAACAAAAGTGGGTCCCACCCATTAAATATATATATTTTCTGAAACTTCAATAATTCATAACAAATAGCCCCTTTGTCAAAAAAATACAAATTCTATGTCCTTCCATAGGAAATTTAATTCTCTACAACTTTGCAGAAGGAAGTTTTTCCAAATTCCAAACATAAATTATCCGAAATCCAAAAGCAGATGATTTCTCACACCAAAATATTGATAAAAACTCACCAGCGCCAATTCCTTCTTTAATATCCACAAAATAAATATTTCCTTATCATATAAATCAATAATTAATTATTCACAAATAATATTATAGAACTACAATATTAACAACCAGGTCGTTCCCAGGACAGAGGGGGCCTTCCGATAAGGACTTCTCCTTACTGGCGCGCAATTAAATAACCCCTCCTAGACAGAACTTCCTTAGACATTGTCAATAATGCTATCTAATAATATTATTCAAATAATATGAATTATTGAGTTGATAACGTGAAATACTGTGCAACGACAATTATTGAATCAATACTACAAAATATCAACTGTAGCCATTATTGAATCAATCATAAAAAATAGCAACGTAACAATTATTGAGTCAATAAAATATCAATGTAGCAATTAGTGAGTCAATAATATAAAATATCAACGTAGCAATTATTGAGTCAATAATATAAAATATTGAACAGTAATTACTGTAACAATAATTGAGCAAGTGCCTTCTCACGTAAGACTCAATAATTCAAAATACTGTGCAATACCGTGTGCTACTGTGCAACACCGCGTATCACTGTATTTTAACCACCGGGTATTTCAACAGTACTAACGGTAACAACTACGCCGTTATTTTGTAAAAAGGTTATTTCTGTCGCTTTCTATATCCGACAGTTATTCCGTTGTGGGGTCCACAAATAGCTGCGCCGTCGTACGAATATTCCCCGACAACAAGAATATTCCACGACCAAACGAATATTCCCCGACAACAAGAATATTTTATAACCACTTGCTCATTTTTAAAATATTTGCACATTTCACCCATAACTTTCATATTTATCAAAACAACACCTTACTATTTCGAAATAATATATAAAGAAAATTAAATCTTTATTCATAAAAGTTGGGGTCTTACAGAACCTATATACGAAGGGTTTGATTTGATTTGCAAAAAGTCTTTGATTTGATTTGCAAAAATGTTTAATTTGATTTGCAAAAGCTTTCCTTTGATTAATTTGAAAATGATGTTTTGAAAGCTGGTTATCAAACCCTTACGCTAACATATGAATTAAATGCTGTTGATACTTCCATTTTTATCTTTATAGCCTTAAGGCTTGCATTTGAATGCTGATTTATCGGGCTGCGAAGCATCCTTGACCACAGAAATAAATACAAGTGTCGGTCTCCTCATGTGCATGAAAACCATCGGAGGGACACTGATATGACTAACCATTATTCTCATTATATTGAGACCTTAAATTCGGATAACCGTTTTAAGGTCTTTGTATATACATTTCTATAAAAAAACTGGCAGGGTACATCTGTAAAGTAGAGTTTGTCCATCGTGGGAATTAGATTATGATCGATTGGATCATTAATCCCATGATTCCTAGGCTCATATATGAGTATCCAATAAACATGCACAGTTCAAATTTGTACAAAAATAGAAATATATATCCCAATATTGCCAGAACCAAAGATTCATCAGTAAATCCTGGTTCGCACCTGGCCGAAGCGACTCGTTCCCACTAGATAGCATTCTAAGTGCCACGAGGTTGCTTTTATGACTGAAAATTACCGATTAATATCAAATAAATATTTAAAGCATTAATTTAATAAAACGAGTAAAGCAATATATATACAGTTATATATTTACGAAAGCTGTAAAGGGCGATGGGTTTTCACACTGGTGCCTGGACTGAAATTAAAAAAATTATATATATATATATATATATATATTGACAGAAAATTAGTCAACCAAGACTGGAAAGAGAACCCAGTGGTGGTGAAGGCTGCTTATATATGCATAAATATATATAAAAGCAGTAAACTAATCCAGGTCGAACTGAAATTTAAATGTACAAAAAAACAGTCAACCAGTGATTGGGAAGATAACCCAGTAAAGGTGAAGGGTGCAAAAGCAGTAAAAAAGTCGTAGAATAATCCAGGCCAGACTAAAATATATAAATATATATATAAAGACAGAAACGTAGTCAACCAAGACTGGGAAGAGAACCCAGTGGTGGTGAAGGCTGCTTATATATGCATAAATATATATAAAAGCAGTAAACTACCTCGGATTTGACATCCGGGCTTGACAAAATTGAAAAATTAGTATATATATAGTTAAATAAACACAAAAAAAGCCAAACCCGAACTAGAAAGATAACTCAGTCCGGCGAAGTTGTTAGTAACGAAGATGCAAGTATGCCGAAGCTACCAGAAGTGACAGATCGTCAATCCAAGTTTTAGAAATGCCAGAAATTGAGTTTATGTACAGAAATATACCAAAGTTTAACGAAAACGGTCACAGAACTAAGTTCCGGACATTTTTATAAAACAAAATTTGATATCAAGTGCAAAACAGTGCAAAGAAGTTGTATTGACTTTTTGATCGTAGAAATACTCACAATGGACTGCTACATTTTCTGGGTTCAAGAAGACGAGTTCATAACCAGGTTTTCTATTCTCTGCAGTTTATCCAATGAGTTGTCTTGCGTTGTTTGCACTCGGGATCATCGTTATAGTTCGTTCTGACCTCGATGACATCAATTCGGCTTAAATTTGATTGAATTGGCAATTTGGTAAAATGACCATTTTACCACTCCCGGGGTTGCCTTCAGTGTTGGCATGGCCTTTGGTTGACTTTCGGGAGTTATTTCCAAGACTTGGATCCCATTTGAGTATGTTTATCTTCAATGTTGTCTCTGAATTTGATTTGGTCATTCCAAGTTTTCTCCTGGAGGTGTTGTGGAGCTTCAGGTTTGTTCCTAAAGTTGCCTGGACTTCCCGGGTGGAGACCGGGGATGACCTGCATTTCTCAGGTTGAGACCGGGGCTGACCTGATGACCCGATATTGAAATTGGGGTTGACCTGACAGCCCAATTAGAGATCGAGGTTGATTTGATTGCCCGATATTGAGATCGGGGTTGATCTGACGACTCGATTGGAGATCAGAGTTGATTTGACAGCACGATTGGAGATCGGGGTTGATTTGACAGCCCAATATTGAGCTCAGGGTTGATCTGACGGCCTAATTGGAGATCACGGTTGATTTAACGGCCCGATATTGAGATCAGGGTTGATCTGACGGCCTGATTGGAGATCGAGGTTGATTTAACGGCCTGATATTGAGATCGGGGTTGATTTGACGGCTCGATTAGAGATTGGGGTTGATTTGACAGTCTAATATTGAGATCAGGGTTGATCTGACGGCCCGATTGGAGAACGAGGTTGATTTAATGGCCCGATATTGAGATCGGGGTTGATCTGACGGCCCGATTGGAGATTGGGGTTGATTTGACGGTCTAATATTGAGATCAAAGTTGATCTGACAGCCTGATTAGAGATCGGGGTTGATTTGATGGCCCAATATTGAGATCGGGGTTGATTTGACGACCCGATTAGAGATCGAGGTTGATTTAATGGCC
Source organism: Panax stipuleanatus (assembly GCA_020205555.1). Lineage (NCBI taxonomy): Eukaryota > Viridiplantae > Streptophyta > Magnoliopsida > Apiales > Araliaceae > Panax > Panax stipuleanatus. The sequence goes on along the minus strand of CM035115.1, from coordinate 137,198,446 downwards.
GAATATTAAAATCGGGGTTGATCTGATGGGTCGATTAGAGATCGGGGTTGATTTGACGGTTCGATTGGTTATCTAGGTTGATTTGATGGCCCGATATTGAGATCGAAATTAATTTAACGGTCCAATTAGAGATCGGGGTTGATTTGATAGCCCGATATTGAGATCGGGGTTGATCTGACGGCCCGATTGGAGATCGGGGTTGATTTGATGGTGTAATTGGAGATTGGGGTTGATTTGATGGCCCGATATTGAGATCGGGGTTGATTTAAAAAATATAATTTGGCCCTCCTACAGTGTTAGTAACAGGGAAAGGAAATTTTGAGTGTCTATAACTAGTTCATCCACTCACAGACATTCCGATGGAGGGCGTAGATGGGTTTACCCTGTCAGAGGGTTCATACAGCCATGAGGCATTCAGCAGCTGGTGGAGCCCTCGCACTATTGGGGCTCAGACTCGTGCTGCTCAGTTCATGGCAGACATGGTGTCAGGGTCTGTGATGATGATAGACTAGATAGCGTGCCTTAGGGAGCCTACTCACTTGGACCAAATTATAGGACTGACCCAGCAGTTGGAGAGCGCTCATTTGTTTAGCAGGAATCTTGGCAGAGATCCATCAGAGGCATCTTCTTTTGATCCATCTAGATCTGTAGCGTACCCTTCCATAGGTCCATTTTCTAGCAGTTATACAGGGGCTGATCATCCCTTGTACCGTCCTGACATTCCTAATGGCCAAGACTTTGTGTCCACGAATGAGATGGAGCAGGTTAACCACCTGAGTGTAGACATTCTTGACCTTTTTGGATAGCTATTGTAGCTATATCTTTTGATAGGCCACTGTGTGGTTATTGGGCGGCTGTATCCCATTTTGATAGGCCACTGTTAGTAGTTGGGGGATTGTGCCCCATATCCCTGTACTTTTTATTTTGGTCTTTTATTATCAGACATAGATGATGCTTGAAGTAGATAGATTATTATAGATATGCATAATATTTCCTATCTATCGCATCATATTTATCATTATCATTATGCATGTATTATGTCATGGGTATGCATTTAGACAAATGAGTTCAGATTTAACACTAGATGGTCTTGTGATATGATGATACAGATGTCGTCGTCGACCGTCAGCCGTATTGAGCACTCGCCACCGTCCTCGGTGGCATCTTCATTGCAGTAGTGGTGTGATAGTCTGCCCCTCATAGCCAGAGGGATAGTAGACCAGATGCTAGGGCATTCTCTAGCCATTTTAGCTTTCCAAGTTTCGTATGGGTTTGTGGATGGCATCTTATCATGCTGGATACCTGATCGACATGTTTTTTGTTTTGGGCTCCACATTTTGACTCCTACCTTAGAGGAGTATGAGCGTCTTACAGGCTTGGCACTTGATCTGCCTTGCGCTCATACAGTCATCAGTGACATGTGGAGACCATTTATGACTATGTCGGGTCTGAGACGACGGGTTATCACTAAGGAGATTATTGCAGGACATGTGATATCCATAGACTTTCTAATCGATCACTTCGGCCGGCTAGACATCTACGAGCTACATTCTGGGGATTTTATCATTTTGGTATATGAGTGGCAGCTCGCCCGTGTAGATGTCTTGTTGATGTGCATTGCAGCCTAAGTTTATATGCCACTACCCTTGGACCACTTGGACGTCAGATTGATGGTCGTGGTTTGGGCCCTTAGATAGGGTTGCACCATCCTACCGATGATATTGGCTGAGACACTGAGGTCAGCTACCTATTGTCGTACCCATCTAGAGGGGTTTTTCAGAGGTAGCTCTGTCTTGTTGTACGTGTGGCTCATGTCCCACTTGCGCTCGATTGGGTTCTTCAGACACCAAAGGTATTGCTTCTCCCACGAAATAGCTACGTCCTACTCATTTCAGCCAACAGAGTGTTCGAATGTAGAGACATGGTTAGCTTTTCTATCAGATATTGAGCAGCATTTTTTGATTCTACCATGCTTAGGGCTAGTCTCTTCTTATAGCTTCATCACCCATGCATCTGGCATGGACTACTTGCCCCTAGCGGGATAGAGGGGAGTGACCACTTACCATCCTCTGGCAGTTATTGGTCAGTTTGATCAGTTCCAGAGCCTACATCAATTTGAGGGGGCTATTGATTAGCAGATGTCAGCTTCTTCTATGTCGTCAGCCGACCTAATCAGGATTTATGAGTGTTGGACTCATACGGAGAGGGCTAATTTCTCTACTAGCCATCTGGATCGTTCTCCAAAGTATTCAGCATGGTTGGAGACCAATATAGCATCAGTTGCATTCATCCAGTCAGCTCCGATTGTATATTCGGATGAAGAGGAGCCTATAGAGGATACTTATTCTCCTACGGAGGATGATTTGTTCATGGATCTGACTGCAGCCTTAGTTAGTGACCTGCCGATCATTCCTGCCAGGACAAATCCAGATTTGGCAGATTCACTAGCTAGGATGACCTTCGAGAGAGATCAGGCTAGGGCGCTGATGTTGACAGCCCTATTTGGCAGAGATATAGCTTTTACAAATAAAGGTGAGGCTCGAGCCACTCGGGACACGACATTGGTCGAGAGGAATGAGGCTCGATCTTCTCTAGATGCTGCTTTTGTCGAGATTGAGGAGACTTTGATTACAAGGGATGCAGCTTTTGTAGAGAGGAATGAGGCCATAACTTCTCGAGATTTCCACATTACCGATAGTACTGCTCTCCGATCATATACCCATGGTCTGGTTACCAATATGAGTGCGTACATTGATGATCACAGTGCCACTATGCAGATGGCTATGGATTTTGTGGCCAGTATGGAGGTTGAGGGTATTGTGCTTGCAGCGGTTCCTCCGTCTTCAAAGAGAGATTCCATATTGGCACTGTTGTCCCGTTTATCTTTGGGTATATAGACTAGCTTTATTTTTCCTTCACATACTAGATCAGCCATTTTTGTCATGTACAAGACACATTGTATATATCAAATAGTATTATATATCAAAGAAATATATTTTGGTTCACTTCCCTGTTTAGATATGTATTATCATTGCTGAGTGATTACCACTTCTTTTATGACTTGTTGTTGTTGATGTATCATAAGCTTCTCCTTGATGGACTGACATTGAGATGTCGGAGAATATCTTAGATGGGCCTGTTGACCAGGAAGGCTTGATGGGATTTATGTTTCGGTGTGCTAGGACTGGTTTTTTTTTTGTTTTTTATTTTTTCTTGAAGGTTAAACCGCACCATGAATGGCTGCCTATGTACTCCCGAGCTAAGGGAAGTCAGGTCATTCGTAGTTCAGTTTTTTATGTGAAAGAGGCTTGAGAAGTATTTATCTGGAGTTTTGAGTTTGGTTTGATGAGCTTTTGAGTTTTTGTTTGGTTTGACCGCACCAGAAATGGCTGTATACGTACTCCCGGGTTGGGGGAGATCATGTCACTCGTAGTTCCATCTTTTAGTGAAAACCGAACCTGATTTAATCAATTTACCGGACCAGGATGGTGGCTGGCATGGGTTTTAGACATAGTACTTTTTCACAGTGTCTGAATTAATGAGTTGGGGAAATTCGTCCCCGTCCATTTCTTGTAATCTGATAGCTCCTCTTGTCAACACCTCCTTAACAATGAAAGGGCCTTCCCAATTAGGGGCGAACTTACCTTTAGCTTCGTCTTGATTGGCCAAAACTTTCTTCACACCAAGTCATTTTCTTTGAATTGTCGTACTCTAACTTTCTTGTTATATGATCGAGCAGTCCTTTGCTGATATAACTGCCCGTGGAAAATGGTTGTAGCCCTCTTTTCATATATCAAGGACAGCAAGTGGTACCGCTTTTGCAACCACTGCTCTTCTTCTATTTGAGCGTCTATTAACACTCTCAAGGACTCTATTTCTACTTCTATGGGAAGGACTGCTTCCATGCTATAGACCAATGAGTAAGAGGTAGCCCCAGTAGAAGTGCGCATTGACGTCATGTATGCTAGCAAGGTTAGAGGCAATAGGTCAGGCCATTCTTTGTGATTGGCGGACATTTTCTGCATAATCTTCGTGATGTTTTTATTGGCCGCTTCGACAGCACCATTCATCTTGGGCCGATAGATGACGAAATTGAGATGCTTGATGTGGAACTTGCTGCACAGTTCTCTCATCATCTGATTATTTATATTACTGGCATTGTCTGATACGATCACCTCTGGTTGTTCGACCACACCATAGATGGCTGCCTACGTACCCCCGAGGATGGTGGAGATCAGGTCTTTCGTAGTTCAGGCCTAGCAGTAAAGACCTGGATTAATGATTTTTTTTGTTTTTTTGTTTTTTTTCACAAGACAAGGATGGCGGTCTGCAGGTGATTTAGATATAGTTCCTTTTCACAGTGTCTGAATTGATAAGTTTGGGGAATTCTTCCCATCCATTTCTTACAATCTGATGGCTCCTCCTGTCAACACTTCCTTGACAATGAAAGGGCCTTCCTAGTATGGGGCAAATTTCCTTCTGGTTTCATCTTGATTGGAGAGTATTTTCTTCAGCAACAAGTCATTTTCATTGAATTGCCAAAGCCGGACCTTCTTATTGTAGGACTGAGCAACCCTTTGCTGATATAACTGACCGTGCAAGATGGTTGCAGCCATTTTCTCATCTATTAGAGGCAACTGGTTGTACTGCTCTTGCAACCATTTGTCTTCTTCTATCTGAGCATCTATCAACACTTAATGATTCCATTTTTACTTCTATGGGGAGTACTGCTTCCATGCCATAGACCAAGGAGTAGGGGGGTAGTCCCATTAGAAGTTCGTATTGACGTTCTATAGCTAATAGAGTCAAAGGCAATAAGTCAGGTCATCCTTTATGATTGGCGAACATCTTTTGCATAATCTTCTTGATATTTTTATTGACTGCTTCGACAGCAGCATTCATCTTGGGACGATATATGACTGAATTAAGATGTTTGATGTGTAACTTGCTGTGTAATTCCTTCATCATCTAGTTGTTAAAATTCTTAGCATTATTTGATACGATCACCTCCGGTTGTCTGTAACTACAAATTTCATTATTTCTGATGAAACTAATGATAACCTCTTTGATAACTTTGGGAAAGGAGGCAGCTTCTACCCATTTGGTGAAGTAGTCGATCATGGTGAAGATAAACCAATGATGTAAGACCCCAAATTTTATGAATAAAGATTTAAATTTTTTTATATATTATTTTGAAATAGTAAGGTGTTGATTTGATAAATGTGATAAGTTATGGGTGAGATGTGCAAATTTTTCAAAGTTAACAATTGGTAATAAAATATTCATTTTTGTCAGGGAATATTCGTTTGGTCGTGGAATATTCTTGTTGTCGGGGAATATTCGTACGACGGCGTAGCCATTTGTGGGCCCCACAATGGAATAACTGTCGGATGAAGAAAACGATAATAATAAGTTTTCTAAAAATAACGGCATAGTTGTTACTGTTAGAACTGTTGAAATATCCGGTGGTTAAAATACAGTAATACACGGTGTTGCAAAGTAGCACACGATATTGCACAGTATTTCAAATTATTGGTTCTTACGTAAGAAGTCACTACTCAATAATTGTTATAGTAATTACTGTTCAATATTTTATATTATTGATTCAATAATTGCTACATTGATAATTGCATAATATTTTATTGATTCAATAATTGTCATTGCACAGTATTTCAAATTATCAAATCAATAATTCATATTATTTGAATAATATTATTAGATAGCATTATTGGCAATGTCTAAGGAAGTTCTGTCTAGCAGGGGTTATTTAATTGCGCGCCAGTAAGGAGAAATCCATATCGGAAGGCCCCATCTTTCCTTGGAACGACCTGATTGTCAATATTGTAATTCTGTAATATTATTTGTGAATAATTAATTATTGATATTGATGATAAGGAAATTTTTATTCAATGTGGATATAAAGGGAAGAATTTTTAGTAGAGTGACAATTGTTAGAAAATTGATATTTTATCTTTTCTGATAAAATAATTCATTCAAATATATTATTATAATATTACATTATAAATGTATAATGTGATAATATAATAATATAATAATTATGATATTTTTACAATAAATTCATGGTTTATGAGTAAATAAGGTGGAAGATAGAAATAGAATTTGAATTTTTAATAATTATAAATATTTTATATATATATATATATACACGTGTGTGTGTGTAGGTGTGTGTGTTTGTGTGGAAGAAATGGTAGGGATGACGAAACAAGAAAAGTGGAGAGAGAGAGAGAGAGTTGGTAGAAGAATATGGAAAAGGAGGAAAGAGAAAGAAAAAGAAGAAGAAAATTGAAAAACGTACGTATGTAAATTTCGGTCATTTTTCGTTCGGAATTTGGAAAAACTTTCTTCTACAAAGTTGTAGGGAATTAAATTTCCTATGGAATGGGCATAAGATTTGTATTTTTCTGATAAAAGGGCTATTTATTATGAATTATTAAAATTTTGAAAATAAATATTTTAATATATATATATATATATATATATATATATATATAAAGCATGTGGGATTTGATTTTTCTTTGTTCCTTATTGGTATGGTGCCAACCTGCCAAACTTCTCAAAGCTTGTGCTAAAGAAAATCCTTCCGTGTGTAAATTTGTCAACTTTGGCATGCTGAGTCTTTCCTATAAATAGGGTGCTTAGTTAGAAATAAAAATTACACCAGATTCAAAAAAATTTCTCTCTATAATATCGAGCGTATTTCTTGTGAGTATTTAGATACTTTGAGTGGTGATAACAGTGCAAGTTTTCGTCCACATAATATCTGATATTCCAGTCAAAACTACTCTCCGGTTAAGGTAAGGAATGTTATTTTCTTTCATAAATGATGCTATTCTTTTCAATATCATTATACCAAAATATTGGCATGAATTTTATTATGAAATTCTTACTTTTTTCGTCGGGGTTACTATTCACGTATACGGCACTATTCACGTATACGACACTATTCCCCGAAAAAATTAAATCTTCTTCTATTTGTCCAAGTTGGCTATTATGGGTTCTATTTTTGATTGGATCCCAGTTTTGATCTTTATTCTTGAATTTTTCTCCATAATTGATTATTACGGAGTATTCTTGAACTTGTATAAACTAAATTCCGAATCCTTAATCTTTGTCCTTAATCTCGCTAGATTCGTTCTTTAAAATATTTTTCATCATCCTCAGTCCTAAATGATGATATAATTGAATATCTTTGGCCTGTAGTGCAAAGATGAATGATTACCTGATGAATATCTTTGGCCCGTAGGGCAAAGATGGATAGATGTTGAGATGAACATGACCAGTTGGTGATACAAATAAATATATTTGGCCCGTAGTGCAAAGATGAATATTTGATTCGAGATGTATATTGATTGATGTTACAAGGATAAAATATTGATGATGGACTTTTAAATCATAGAAGATAGTAGACTTCATTCTCTACTTAACTCTTCTAATGAATTGTTATTTTCGCTGCGAATATTGATCTAAAACTTGTTGTCCATAATATTTTATCTGAATTGTTAAAGACTAATGATAATTTATTTTCCATTATCTTAGTCATAATATTCTTTACTAGGCTAGTTGAGCTCATGCTTTTCATCTATTGTCCTCTTTAGGGAATGAGAATATTGCGGGGACTAGTCGGAGAACAGTGTGATGATCAGAGTTAGATCTGTAGAAGTCCTCACTATTCTATAAAATAGTGGGATAATAATTGTAATGAATAAGGAATGAATTTGAATGTTTATATTTCGTATTATATATGATTTGCAGTGAAATTCATAGTTGTATAGTCGTATTTCTCACGATCTTTTGTTATAAAAGATTTGTATTTGGAATTCTGTACCATGTATTTGGTGACTCAGAATGGGTTGGTATTGAACCTATTTTGGGGGCGTCACAGTTGGTATCAGAGCCATAAGTAAAGAGCTACGAGCCTCTATCTGGTGACTTCGTGTGTATGGGGGATGCACCGAAGCCAGACTCTCCGTAGGGGACGCCGTTCTGCAGTGGCAAACTGATAGGTGCCATTGTGAGGTGCTATCCAATGTGGGGATACGAGTCACAGTTGGTATCAGAGCTTAGGGATATGATCTCTGGCGGAGATCTGGGAATAGAACTAGGAGGGGAGAGACAAGTAAAACCTTCGCTAGTATGTCCTACCTAAGTCTATTTGGTATTTAATTTGTCGGTCGGAGCATATAAGGTTAATATATGATACGTTAATTTATTGAATTAATCATTATTTTATGGCAGTATTTAGGAATGGCAGCTGAAAATCTAAATAAGGAGTGAATGAAACCGTTGAAGCACCAATAATCACAAACCAGGATAATGTGATATCGGGAGAAGAAGAAATTAGAAATATCCATGTGGTGAGTGAAGAATTAATAGTTGCACCCGAGCTAGTCGCAGAGGTAGCAGCTGAGAGTGATGAAGAAGAGGAACCTGAGGAGGAGGATTTGTTAGGAGAATTTTATGATCGAAATGTAGAACTGCAAGATCGTATTCATGAGTTAGAAGAGCAGGGTGAAGAACGACAGACAGCCGTGGAACAAAGGGATACAATAATTCAAGAAAGGGATACAGAAATTCAAGGTTTTGCTACTCGATATGCGAGGCTTGAACAGAAGCTCTCTTTGGCAAAACATATGATATTAGAGCTGGAATCTGAAAATGCAAATGTCAATGATCAGTTGAAAGAAGAGCAACTGAATGAGTGATAATTGAAGATGCATGGGTAAAAGCCGCACGACACGTTGATATTTTAGAAAGAGACGTCCGATCTAAGAAGGCCAAAATAGACGACATAGATTTTACTTTTTGGACAGCAATTGGGAGAATCCAACATCGAGTTTGGAATTACCCTGTGCATAGCGGTCAACCCCAATTCGATATGGATCGAAGAGTAATGATTCAAATCATGGATTAGGAGTGTGATAAAGCAGTTGAGGGTGGAATGAGATTTATAGCAAAGTCTAGATCAGCTGGGATAGTGACACCAAAAACTGTCCCAGACAAATCAAAGTCAGTGGTTCCTGAAAGAGCGTTTGTCGTGATTGCCCAAAACACGAGGAACCCGAATGAATTTATCACGGGTTAGTTAATCATAAATTTTTGTGAAGTCTATACCTTATTAGATACCGATAATACCCATTCATTTATTTCACCTACTTGTGCTCAACGTTTGAACTTGAATTCTGAGAAATTAGACTTTGACTTGTCTGTTGAAACTCTGTTGGGGGAAACCTTCGTTACATCTATAGTTTACAAATCTTGTTTGATTCAAATTGGTACCCTCACACTTTCTGTTAATCTCATATCTTTGAAAATTCTTGCATTTGATGTGATTTTTTTAAATCGACTGGTTAACCATTCATCATGCCAAAATTTATTGTTTTCGTAAGGTTGTTAATTTTCATATTCCTAACCAACCTATTGTGCCAATTCAAAACAACCAAACCATTAAAATCAGTCATTGTTATTTCAAGTTATAAAACTATTTGTTTATTAAAAAATGGATGCCAAGCTTTCTTAACCCATGTCACTAATTTAAATCAGAATACATTAGATTTGAATGATATTTTTGTTGTTAATGAGTTTCTTGATGTATTTCCCGAAGAACTTCCCAGTCTACCCAGAACCTGAAGTTAAATTATTTACTGACCTTTAACCCGGTACAAAATCCATTTCTAAAACATATCGAATGACTCCTATTAAACTTCAGGAGTTAAAGGTCTAATTACAGGAGTTACTAGACATCGGTTTCATTCGTCCTAGTACATCTCCTTGGGGTGCTCTTATTTTTTTTCGTAAAGAAAAAAGACGGTAGTATACGATGTTGTATTGACTATCGAGAGTTGAACCATGTCACCATCAAGAATAGGTATCCGCTACCTCGTATTGATGATATGTTCGACTAATTACGAGGTGCTATGGTTGAAGCACCATGAGGGTCACATTTGGCATCAAATATTTAGATCATTTCGTGGTTGTCATTATTGATGACATCCTAATATTTCTTTACCCAGAATGAATTCAATATGCGACAAAGACGTTGGTTGGAGCTGTTGAAAGATTACGATCATACCATCCAATACCATCCTAGAAAAAAAAAAGCGAACGTGGTAGCTGACGCGTTGAGTAGAAGATCGTATGCGGGTACAAGTGCGATATTGTCAACATGAAGCCCATTTAATATGACGTACAAAGGATGAAGACAGAGTTAACGACTCCGGAGACCCACGTAATGATGTCAAATATACATGTAGAACCAGCTTTAATGGATAGAGTTAAAGCTGCTCAATCTACAGATCCAGAGCTGACGAATATGAAGAAGAAGGTGCAAGAAGATACTATTCTCGAAGCAAGAATCGATAAAGAAGGAATACTTTGAGTCAACTCCAAACTTTGTGTTCCTAATGATTCTGATTTGAAGTATAAAATCATGATGGAAACACACAACACACCGTTCGTAATCCATTCTGGATGTACCAAAATGTATCGTGATCATCAACATATAATTTGGTGGAGCAATAAGAAGACAGAGATCGCAGAGTTTATTTCTAAGTGTTTAACGTGTAAACGTGTCAAGGCGGAGTATCGAGTGCCAAAGGGTGAGTTTGAAGAAAGCTATGGACACCGATTTACGATTTATTGGTCCATTTGAAATCCTTGATCGAGAGAATTGTAATGAATAAGTTATGGACACCGATTTACGATTTATATAAGTCCTCAGTATTCTATAAAATAGTGGGATAATAATTGTAATGAATAAGGAATGAATTTGAATGTTTATATTTCATATTATATACGATTTGCATTGAAATTCATAGTTGTAGGGTTATATTTCTCACGACCTTTTGTTATAAAAGATTTGTATTTGGAATTCTGTACCATGTATTTGGCGACTCAGAATGGGTTGGTATTGAACCTATTTTGGGGGAGTCACAAATGACCATTGCTGGCCCTGGCCTCGATTGGTTCGATCACGTCCATCCCCCATATAGAAAAGGGCCATGGTGAACTCATACTAGGGCTGAGCAAGTAACAAAATTGTAACCAAAACCGCACCAAAAATTGCACAAACCGCACCAATTAAAATCGCACCAACGGTTCCGGCGTATGTTGCGGTTTTAGGTGTGTTGAGTAACCAAATTTACGGTTCTGGTTTAGTTACTAGCCCAAACTGCACGCATAAAACCGAAACCGCACCATATATGTATATATGTATGTAATTATGTATGAAGGGACGATTGGAGTACAAGGGTAACTTATGCTCAATTTTTTTTAATAGGTAAACTTAGTGGTTATGTAAATACATATTTATACCCTGTTCTGTTGTTTCAATTTTTAGTTTTGGAATAAAACCACTATTATTATATTTATATACGCATGCCTTTTTCTTTTTTGGTTTCACTTTGTTGTGATCATTATTGCATAGCAAAATAACTTTGGGATTGTTATGAGTATAGCTTTGATGTCATATATATATATATTGATTGATATTGTTAAAACTTGGAGTTTCATAAACTGTTGCTTGCTTATTTTGAAGAGTTTTGTAATAATCTTGTTATCATTGTTGCAGGCTTCCAACATTTTGGTTGTTCTCTGAATTGGGGCAGCACCAGCAGCCTATAAGATCCTCACAAGCTTGTGTTCTCATCTCCTCAATGGCTGCCAATATTTACATTTTAGACAGTTTATAGCTTTGATTGTTGTATGTTTGCATTAATGAATTTATATCAATTTTGAAAACAGAGTTTATTTTATATTAATTATTGTTTCAATTGGTTTTGGAACCGAAACCGCACCAAATGAAATCACACCGCACTATTTAAAACCGCACCGCACCAATCACAAGCGGTTTCATGTGCGGTTTTGAATTTATCAAACCGCACCTAAGCGGTTTCGGGTGTGGTTTGGGCTTCAAACCGTACCAAACCATGCTCACCCCTAACTCATACTGTATAGTTCATTTGGAGGAGCGCGACCGACATTTCTATAAATTTGGCATTGATAACATCTTTTGACGTGATTGTCACAATCGGCTTTGTGAGAAATTAAGTAATGTCCTGTTCTTAATATCTTTTTGGCAAGTAAAAGACCACTCATGTGTGGACCACATACTCCACTGTGGACTTCATCCATGAGTCTTTGGGCTTGATCTTTGTCTAGGCACCTTAAAAGGCCTATTCCAGCATCGCTTTTGTAAAGTGCATCTCCGCTTAAATAGAATTTTATAGCCATCTTATGGATCAGCTTTCTTTTAGCTTGACTTGCCCTAGCGGGGGTAGATCCATCCCTAATGTATTCTTTGATATCCTGATACCAATGTTGTTTGATGGGAGGCAGTTCATCTGATACTTCTCCAAAGTAATTCCCATAGGCTGGTGCCTTCTAGCTCGCAAATTTGATATCAGGACTTCCCCTCCTATCGGATATGTGGATCAAGGAAGCCAATGTTACCAAGGTATTCGCAAAATCATTTCTATTTTGAGGGATGTGGATGAAGGATATATCTTCAAATTCCGTAGCCATCTTGATAACATGCCGATGATAGGGCAGCAGATGCAATTCTTTGGTGTGATATGCCTTTGTGGTTTGTTTGATGACCAACTCAGAATCCCCAAAGACCACTAACCGTTTGATACCCGTGGATTGAGCCAGTTTCAATCCCATTATATAACTTTCATACTCAGATGTGTTGTTGGTGTTGACAAACTGTAGTTTAATGGCAATGGGATACTGTCCTCCCATAATGGATACAAGAACTGCCCCTGCTCCTACATCTTCCATGTTTACAGCCCCGTCAAAGTAAAATTTTTAGAATCGGCTTGTATCTTCTCGAAGGTTTTGCTAAATTGTCATTATCCCATCATCTGGGAAATAAATTTCCAAGTGTTTGAAATTCCCTGATGGTGCTTCGGCCAATTGATTCGTAATTCCTTGACCTTTGATGGACTTTTGAGTCAAGTAGATAATAGCAAATTGATGGAGGATTAATTGTCATTTGGACAATTGGCAATTTAACATGGGCTTGCTGAATATGTACTTCAGAAGATCCATGTGAGATATGAGATAGGTTATATGCCCATGAAGATAATGTTGTAATCTCATGGTGGCCCATGCTAAAGCACAATAGGTTTTTTCAACTATGGTGTATTTCTGCTCACCGCTTTTGAATCTTTTGCTGAGGTAATAGATAGCTCTTTTCTTGCCTCTATTATTTTTCTGCCCCAACATGCAACCCATAGCATTGGAATTGACTGATATATATATATATATATATATATATATATATATGAACATGGGAACTTTGTCCCTTGGAGGTACCAAGACAAGAGCTTTAATCAACTGCTTCTTGATGGAGAGGAAGGCTTTTTGACAGTCTTCATTCCACTTTCTGGATAACTATTTCCTCAAAAGTTTTAAAATGGCCTCACAAGTTACAGTGAGTTGAGAGATGAATCTGCTTATGAAATTAACTCTCCGCAGAAATCCTCGTATTTCCTTTTCTATTTGGGGTATAGGCATATCAGTGATGGCTTTGATCTTGGCGGGATCCAGCTCAATGCCTCTGTTGCTTACCAAAAATCCCAATAATTTGCCAAATTTGACACCAAAAGCACACTTGGTTGGGTTCATCTTCAAGTTGTATTTGCGAAGCCAATTGAATAGCTTTTTGAGATGGTCGGCGTGGTCATATTCCCTTCTGGATTTGATGATGATGTCATGAAAAAGGGTCATCATGGCTCGCTAATATGTGACACCAGCATTGATAAGGTCGAAAGACAATCACCTATAGCAGAAGGTTCCCCAGGGAGTGATAAAGGTTGTTTCCTCCCTATCCTCTTCCGCAACCATGATTTGATGATACCCAACGAAGCAGTCAACGAATGAGTACATGCCATATTGCGCTGTATTATCTATTAGTATGTGGATGAAAGGTACTGGGAAATCATCTTTGAGACAGGCTTTGTTTAAATCCTGGTAATCCACACATACTCGTACTTTACCTCCAGGCTTAGGTACAAGAACTATATTAGGCAACCATTCATGGTAGGTTGATAACATGATAATATCTACTTTAAATTGCTTGACAATTTCTTCTATAACCTTCAGGCTCCACTCAGGTTTTAGTCTCCTGAGTTTTTGTTTGACTAGTTTGAATCCTTCTTTGATGGGCAGTCGATGAATGACGATATCAGTAGACAAGCCGATCATGTCTTCATGTGACCATGCAAACACATTCTTAAACTAGGTTAGGAGGTCAATCAGGTCTTTTATTTGGTTTGGGGTAAAGTCACTTCCTATTTGGATTTCTTTATGGTTTTTTGAGGTTCCGATATTGATAGTGATGGTTTGATCGAGGTTTGGTTTGGGTTTGTCTTTGACCTATTCTTTGATCTCCTCCGGCACCTCATAGTCATCTATCTCCTCTTGATCAATCTTCATCAAATCAAAGTCCAGCTCTACATCAAAGTTATAGTCACTATTGAGACTTGGCAATTCATCAGCAAAGCTAAACAAATCCAAATTTGGAGTCCTGAAAATAAAATGCTTTCACTTAATATATGAAACTGTTTAATCATACAAAGCATCAATGAAATCATGACCAAAGTAACTACTAGTACTACGCAACAAAAGCAAGCAGTAAATAATATCTACACTTCAGGGCAGATGGACTCTCTGACCTTTTACCCTTTTTGACTGATGCAAGGGGTGCTACTCCAGTTGTCCAGGGTCAGGTCCTTGTTGATAGCTATGATGAAGGGGTTGTTGTTATCCACTTCCTCTTTGATGATGACCATAATTGAATTCACATCAGGGTCAGTGTCTTTCTTTGGAACATTCTCCTTAGCCCTGTTTATGTGAAGGATCATGGGTTGATCTTCTGCATAATCATCATCTGGAATATCTTTGTTTATAACCTCAGTATGGGCTAGAAAGTACATCTTTGCAAACCGATCTTGCACTTCATGTAGGAAACCCCCATTCCTATCCTTCATGTCCTTCGCAGTAATCTGCATTTCTTTCTCACTAATTGGACTCACTTTAAGAATTAGCATACTGGACGAAGAAGTAGAGACTTTCCTCGTTGGTTCGACGAATCCTGCATCTGTGAGATCCGGTAGCATAATGGTGGAGAGATTAACCTGCTGATGCTTGTGCGGGTTCTTATGATTTAATCCAGGAATAGCCTAATCCAGCCTTTCCTGCCTGGCTAGGTATCTGAACTAGATTTTTTATCCCTTGTTGGTTTTTCCCTAGCCCTTTGCCTGGACAAAAATCCAAAGATATCATTTCTTAACCGACAGACATTACTTCGAAAGAAATTCTTGTCTTTAAGGCTGGGGCCCCAATAGGTCAATAGTGAGTGTTGCTATTTAAAATGTGATCTATCAAGTGATGGAACTTTTATGTATCCACCGCCTTTGGCAAATGCGCTTCTTCCAGTAGTTGCATTAAGATCTTGCGATGATCTTCTGAAGAAATACCAGATCGAGAATGGATATCTATCGAGGTGCCTCTTTTAACTTTTGCACCACCTTGGCTTCATTATGCCCTATTTTGCTGAGGAATTCTTCAATTTTCTCCTCGGGCACTCTACCCTTGGTTTTAATAACAGGATTTATTACTCGCTAAGGTAGATACAGCGGGTTTTCCTTTGATATAGCAGCATTGTGATTTGATGTTGAATCCTCATTCTCCCCATAATTCCATGGGACTCTTTTCAGGATGATTAAGGGATATTGCGGTCTGAATGGCAACATCAGTGGTTTTGGTGCAGCCACTTTCACATGATTCTTTCCTCCTTTGTCCCCATTTCCTTGAATTATAAGGGGTATTGTAACTATATCCTTTTCACAAGAAATAACTGCCACAATTTCCTTCGAACCCCATGTCATGGGAGGAAATATTATTTCTTCATCGGGAAAGCCATTATCTTGACTTCCTTTTAGCAGTTCACTGCTTTTAATCAGGTTCTAAATTTAGTGACGAAGTTCCCAACATTCTTCTGTATCGTGATCAGGAGTGTTGGAATGATATTGACATATCTTAGTGTTGGGTTTGTAAGAAATCGTGATGCAATTAAATTGCAAAAATTAGCGGAAGCATGGTATATCAGAGTTGAAAAATTTCTACAAAACCATTACCCGAATCATCCTTTATGCATATTATTAATTTAAAATGATAAATAAGAAGTTATGGAATCATACCCTTGTAGAACGAAACTTCCATAGGTACGAGTTCAACTCCTTGTTCTTCGTGATCTCCTTGAATTTCTAGGTTAGATTCCTTCCTTTGATCAACGTTAGTCACCCAAGTGTTTGGCCTCTAGATGTGATCCACCAAGGAAGATGAATTATCAAGAAGGAGGGTGGTTGGCTAAACCCTAGGTTTCTATCCACTACAGAAAAGGAGTACTCTCCAACAATTGGAATTGCATCAACTGATATCTAATATAAGACTCCTTTTATATAGATATTAGTCGACCCTTTTAATCCTATTAGACATAGGGTTTTATTTAATTTATTAAACTCATTTAATTAAATATGCTTCCCAATCATATTGGAATTAATTAATTAAACTCCTTTAATTAATTTGCCTCCTAATCTTATTAGGAATAAATGAGAGTACTAATATTAAATTAATTCCTAAACTCCTTTAGAAATTAAAATAATAATAATTGTAATAATATTAATAAGACTCCTCTTATTAATTTATATTTAATATTTTCAAAATATTAAATAATAAACATTAAGCTATTTAATTTATTCTATCACCATAGATTAAATTAATTGCACTTAATACATTATTACGATTATGTTATTACCTTCTTAAATAATTATTCTTCCTTTTATGGTGTGACCCTCTAGGTTCTCCATGTTAAACCGGTTGTGAATAAATTAATTAGAATAATTTTAATCTTATTTAAATAAATAAATTAAACTAATAATTTATTTAAATAAATAATATTTATTCTACAATAGGGATAAGCCTCCAAACGATCAACAACTTTCCAGATAATATAGATTTCAACATCAATCATAAAAGAACCTGCGAGTAAATAGTTATCGTACAATTCAATCCTTCCACTATACAATGTCCCAAATAAATATAAGACATGGAATTACTGTCAAGTCTTATTTTTTATAATTATATGTATTTCGATTAGAAAATGCGCAACTCCAAATAATGCAAATTAGAAACACCTTTTCTAATTTCATTCTGCATTGGCCAAAGACTACTGGGTTGTCATTTAACGAATCACATAGGACATATCTCTTCTTTTACTAGAAGTGATAGATTCTTTATTAACCATTCATTATCTCCATATGTAACTTATTATACCCAAGCATACCCTTTGATATACCCTAAGGGTCTTAAGGAATAAGTCAAATTATAATTCATTACACACAAGATACTATGACTATCACATTAGGAATTACTATTGACATGCAAGTAAAACTTCATTAGGTATTTCATAGGGAGTCACGTTTAGTGAACTTATTCTCCAATAAGCACATACATACTTGCTTTAGTGTCTCCACATAAATAATCATGAGATCAATCATCCTCGTCCAATGAGCAAGTAACATATGTACCAATCTATCCGAATTTACTAATCTCCTATTTAGTAATTCAACGATTGGGAACTATTTTATTTTTAAGTTTTCTAAGAATTTAGATCTCATTAGCATAATCAATATAATGATTCTAAAAGCATTGCTTAAAACTATGGGTTGTTTACATATTATAAAAATAACATCATGTAGATAATTAAACGCCTTTAATAAGAGAATACTTTTATTATTAAATAAATAAGATTGTCTCTAAAGTATATGTTTTATCATCATACATGATTGACTTGTATGCATACTACTTTCAATCTCCCACTTGCACTAAAGTCAATCGCCATGGTATCTCATACCCTTCTTCTCTAAGTGACGATCAAACTGTTGTTGTGTTAAAGCTTTAGTTAATGGATCTGCAATGTTGTCTTGAGAGTTCACTATCTATTGTGATTTCTTCTCTTTCTATGATTTATTTAATCAAACTGTCGAAACATATGTTTAGATTCAAGATGAGACTTGGGAACTATTCCTAGTTCTGTAATGAACTTTTCATCTGAAACATCAACTTGCAGCTTCACTTATAGTTATATACTTTGTCTTTGTCACTAAACCAGCAACTCTTTGTTGTTTAGAAACTTTCCAATTTACTACACCACCTTTAAAGGTAACCACTTATCCTAAAGTGGATTTGCTATCGTCTTGGTGAGTCTGAAAACTTGAGCCTATTTAGTCTTCTAGTTTAATTCAGACCCATCATGTGCCATGATGACATCCTTAGTGTCAGTCAAGTTCTTTAAGATGTTTATTACTATCCTACAGTGATCATCTCTAGAATATGACTGATCAACATCAAGTCTCGTATATTTCATTGCATACATGATAATAACTCATTCGATCTCTCTTTTATTGAGGATAATTTTAGAGAGATACACTACATGACTCATCATCATGAGACATCTCTTGGAGTTTGCCACGCTAAACGCCTTTAGCATCTAATGAATATACGTTCCTTGGGTTAAGTCGAACATCCTTTTAAATCTATTTATACAGATTTATATCCCCAATGTAAGATGTTCTACCCAAATCATTCATGGAGGAATGTTTAAACAACTTTATTTTGATCGATTGTAGTATAAAAATATCATTCCTTATCAGTAGTATATCAACATATAATACTTAGTAATGTCACAATGCTCCCACTGACCATTTTGTACACACTAGGTTCATTCTCATTTTTTTTGATAAAATTAAACTCTTTTGATTGTCTCATCAAAAATGAATGTTCCATCTTTGAGAAGCTTGCTACAACCCATAAATGGATTGTTGTAGCTCACATACATGATTTGCTTCAACCATTAAAACAAATCCATCTACTGTATCATACATACATTCTCCTCTAATAATAAATTTTTGAGGAAGGGCGTCTCCACGTCCATTTTGCCAGATCTAGTAATAATAAGCTGCAATCGCAAGTAAAATCCAAATGGACTTGAGCATTGCTTCAAAAATCCATTTTAGATTTTATGGTCATCTACAATTTCCTTGAGTTTTTATTACTCACAGTCTGTTCGTAATTTATTGGATCATCATCATCCATGATGTGTACCTCATCGTCATCCTCTATGACGAATCCATACCTTTCAGGTATCTTCAGTACTTTTCTAGATTTACGAATAGGGTGTTGTACAGAAGGTGTCTCTACTTGGACAGGTTCATCCAATTGATCTGTAGTGGTTTGTGGTTCTTGAATTTCTTTAAGATCTATTTTCCTCCCACTAGCTCCTTTAAGGGTAAACTCCTTTTCCAAGAAGGCAGTGTGTTTTGCAACAAACACCTTTTGCTCAGTAGAATTATAGAAATAGTATCCCAAACTTTCTTTAGGATATCCCACAAACGTGCACTTATTAGATCTTGTCCCAAGCTTATCATTTTGAAACCTTTTCACATAAGATGGACATCCCTAAATCTTAACATGCTTAAGACCAGGTTTCCACCCTGTCCATATCTTATATGGAGTCTTGTGGACTGATTTTGAGGGGACCTTATTTAGTAGATATATAGCTGTTTCTAGGGCATAACCCTAGAATGAAATTAGAAGATTGGTAAAACTCATCATGGAACGAACCATGTCCAACAATGTTCGATTTCTCCTTTCAGATACTCCATTTAACTGTGGTGTACCTGGTGGAGTTCATTATGAGATTATACCATTATCTATGAGACAATTGAGAAACGCACCGCTTAAGTATTCTCCACCTCGATCTGATCGAAGAATCTTAATACTCTTGCCCTTTTGTTTCTCTACTTCACTTCTGAACTCTTTGAACTTTCAAATGATTCAGATTTGTATTTCATTAAATATACATATCCAAATCTCGAGTGATCATCAATGAAAGTAATAAAATAAGAATACCTTCCCCGTGCACTCGTTGTCATAGGTCCACAAACGTCTACGTGAACTAATGCTAACAACTCTGTAACTCTTTCTCCTTTTCCACTAAAAGGAGATTTAGTCATTTTAACCATGAGACAAGATTCACAAGTTGGATATGATTCATAATCTGATAGCCCTAAGTGCCCATCCTTATGCAACTTTGATAATCTTGTTTCATTGATATGACTGAGTCTATAGTGCCACATATAGGTATAATTAATATCATCTCTTTTCCTTTTCTTAGTTTGTTATATTTGAAATATATTTTCATGCAAGTCAAGTATAAAAAGTTCATTTCGCAAATTACCAACACCATATAAAATATTGTTATTATAAATGGAACAACTGTTGTTCTTTATTATAATTTCAAATCCATCCATATCTAATACGGAAAGAGAAATAATGTTTCTAATGATATTCAGAACAAAATAACAGTTATTTAAATAAATGAACTTTCCCGTAGGCAGTGCTAAATAATAAATGTCTACAGCTAATGCAGTAACCTTTGCTCTATTTTTCAACCTGATTAGTGGTTTTTATGACCACTTATTCGGATAGTAACCAGCTCATTTTATTGCTTTAACTCAAGCAATCCTGTGCGTTTAATGTGTTTTGCTTTCTTTTGTGATTTTCAGGTTCAGGAACTTTTTTGGCGTTTATTGAGCGTAAAACGATGAAATGTTGTCAAAATGAGCTTAAAGGATTGATGGCATGGAAATGGAATGAAGTCGAGCAACATGATGGAACTGTGAAGATGAAAGAAGACTAATAAGAGGCAAGAATGCAAGAGGTGTAGGAGAAAACAAAGGAAGATTGCATGACACTAGCCTTGCACCAGCAAAAGCCTGCAGATTCCAGATTCCAGATTTCCAGTGCTGCGCGGCCGCGCCAGGAAGAAGGCTTGGGCGCGCGCGGCCGCGCCAACCCCTAGCTTGACCAAATTTGACTTTTCACTTGAACGGGGCTTGGCTTGAGAATGGGATATAAGGGTGCTCGGTTTTGGCAAAAAAAACACATTTTTGGGCCTTAAGCCCTAGCCCTAGCTCTCTTCCTTTTCCTTTACATTTTTTATATAGCTTAGGAGTAGATTAGTGTTAGATTAGTTATTAGTTAGTTAGATTCTAGGGTTTAGTTAGTTTTTGAAGATTGAAGCAAGTGTTTTGACATCAAAGGATCCAAGCTCGGAGAAAGATTTGCAATTTCTATCCTTAATCTCTCCTTGTTATCATTGTATATTCGGATGATGTTTATTAATCTTGTGGATAATATACTTGAGTTGTCTATGACCTAGATTATATTTTGAGATTCCAATGGAACCTTTTGAGTAGTTGATGTTGATTTCTCTTCCATGATTGGTTCTCATTGATTTCTATACGCTTATCTATTATGATTCATGCTTTCATTACTTAATTGATTCGCGACCAATTACTGTTATAACCTATGTGGGATCGAAAGATGAAATTTGGGTTTAGATCTAATCGTACTGGCGGGCGATTGTACGTTCACATGGCGTTGGATGTATGATTTGTGTTTAGGATAGACATATACCGAAGCGTCGCTTGTAGTCAATAGAGGACTTGACCTTAAACCCTAATTATTTGTAAATAACATAGATATATAGTGGTTTAGGTAATGTGGGTGTTCACGTGCATCTATCATCTGTGGATTACACGTGATTCGGTTTAGGTGCATCGAAAGATGGCCTTCTCTTACTTTCGTGTCCTCGGCTAATAAACTATCGTGATTGATTTGACCTAATTGGAAGTGTATTGACTTAGATGAGTCATTAGGGGAAATTTGGATCTCTTATCTTCACTATCTGATTTTACTCTAGGATTAATTAGTTTAAGTTTAATTCCTTGCCTAGTTTAAAGTAGTTTTAATTTCAAACTCTTTACCGCTCGTTTAAATAAGATTGAAATGATTATGTGCTAGTGGTTTGGCGACCTTTTATCTGTTATTTCTCTATGGGAACGATATCTGTACTTACACTTTATTACTTGTTGACCGTGTATATTTGCACGAATATATTGATCGGTAAAACAACCAACAAGTTTTTGGCGCCGTTGCCTGGGAATTAATTCAATAACTTTTTGCTAACATTAGTTTAATCAAATTAGTCTTAATTTAAACTTTTTATTTTTGTTTAATTCTCTTCCTATATTCTCTTCTCATGTACAATGGACTTGAATTTCTATCCATGGAATGGTATAAGGCAAGAGCAACCAAGGGAAGTATACAATGATGGCGTCGACCCAATTGCTTCACTTTCAGCATATTTGGAGGTTCTCTCGAGGAAAATGGATACTGTTTCAGCCCAGCAGAGTCGAGAGATGGCAGTGACATATGACTATGGTGCTGGGAGCCGCACGAGCCATCAGGAGCCTATCAGTTTTGGACAGGAGCAGTATGGGGGTGGTTATTCCTACACCGAACCTTATCCCACATATCAACCAGATTGGGGGTATCACCAGACCCTTCAGCAAACCCTTCATCAGACTATTATCAAGACCAGTACTGGGATCCAAATCCCGTTTACGCCCCAGAATACACTTTCCAGACTCCAGTTTACGAGCCTCAATAGAATTTTGAGGGTGACACAGAAAATGCATGATTGGAGGAAGGAGGTGACATATGACTGAAGGACATCTTGATTGAGCAACAGAAGTCAGTCAAGAATATCCAGAACTGGGTAGAGCAAATTAGCAAGGCCTTGATGATAGAGGAAGAACAAGGGATTCTGACTAATACTGCGAGCTATCAAGATCAATATGAGCCAAGTCCAATTTATGCACCCGATCCCACATACCAACCCCCGTGTTTACAAGGAGAACGGTCTTCAATGGAATTCATGTATGCAAGCTCAGAAAACCAAGAGGAGTTGTTTGAGAACCATGAACCATCAAACCAAAGTTTTCAATATCAGATGGCCCCCATCAACCATGCTTCTACCAGTGAGACTCAGTACATGGATCCCGTGGCTGAAACAGAAAACAAAAGATTGGACAGTGTGTGGTGAAATTCATTTGCATCATCAAAGGAGAGCCGGATTGAGCAACAGAAGTCAATTGAGGATCTTCAGATTTGGGTGGACCAGATTAGCACAGCTTTAAGGAATGAGGAGGTGATTGAGCAAAGGACCGAAGCTCAAGATATTCAAAGTCCAATGCCTCAGATGTTTGAAGCAGTAAGTTATGACCCTCAGAAAGATTGGTGCTATGATATGGATGCAGAGACTGATGAAGAGCCTGAAGTGCACTTTCAACTAGATGAGCTTAAGGCAATGGATATCGAGGAGACGATTGGGGATGTGGAAAATGAAAGTGAACTGACAGTGACAATTCCCCGAGAGCCACCTCCGCCGAAGTTTAAGACACCATTCAAGTTTGTACACCCTTGCCCCCTTGGTAGCCACATTACAGAGATGAATCTCGGTGACATGAGAGAGTTCTTATTCTCAAAACCATGGTGGTCAGCAGAAGAGAGAATAAAAGAAGAGCCCGTCATGCTTTATGAATTTCAATGCCCCTATCATGTCACAAGCACAACGAAACCAGTGCCTAGCCCCCTACCTTCAGTACAGGGAATTCTTATTCAAATCATGTGCTAGGTAGTTTAATTCTGAGTCCTCTTCTATTGGGAAGCCTCCAAAGTCACACATCTATTCTAATGGATGGAGGGTTTCTCCAATATCGTCGGGGAGTTGGATAGCTGTGTTCAGACACAGTCCAGCTAGAGGACTATAAATCAAGCGCTCGATGGGAGGCACCCCATCATTTCTCTCCCTCCTTACTTGTTTAATTCTGCATTACCTGCTTTTTATCATAATTCCCTCCCCCTTATTTAATTCTTATTAGTTAATATTTAGTTTAAAATTTTTTGAATGCTCATAGATTTAGGAGTTCATTGCCTAAATTTTTGGACTTAGGCATTGATGTATCTATTTTTGGGACTTAAACGTTTATTGCACATTTTTGAATCACGAGCATGTTACACATACGCTCCTATAGAGAATTTTTTGGGAAGTTAAATGCATATATTTTTACATGTTTAATTCTCTTGATGTAAATAGTTAATATTTACTTTTGATGGTTTAATAGGGCTTAATAAGTCTTGTCTGCATGTTTCAGGTGAAAGTTGCTTGGAATGCAAAGTATAATGGCCACAACCTCAGTTCATGCCAAAAATCTGCAGAGAAATCAAAACTGGCAGCCCGCGCGGCCGCACCTTGACAAGGCTAAAATGGCACGCGGCCGCGCCTCTGACAGACTAGGTCTGACTTAAGGAAAATTTTGGCAGCTTTTGGGGGCACCACTTCATATTAATTATCAACAGCAGCTTAGCCTCTGTCTCTCTAATCCCAAACCCTCAAGTTCCTTCAAGCAATCCCCCATTTGTTCTATCTCATTCAATCCTTCTTCACAAATCCCCTCCACCATAAGCTTTAGTTTCGAAAACCTCCTACCTCCTAAATCCATAGTGCCAATCCACCCATCAACCTCATCCTCTCAACCTGATCAATTGAGACAGTGAGTGTGGGGTTGAGAGCAGAGCGAGATTGATATTGAGTTGAGTTGGTTCGTTGAGTACAGTGCGAGCGGGGTTTATTTTGCCAGAGCAGAGAGAGACAGGGGAGACTTCTGAGAGGATGTCACCAGCGTAGTCCAAGTCCTCCCACCTAGTTCAGGAGCACACTGCCAGAGGAGGAGGATGAGGATGAGGGCAACAACGAAGCCGAATAGGGGAGTTTCTTTTTACCTTTACCTTCAATGAGGACATTGAACAGTTTAAGTTTGGGGGTATTGGTTTTGTTTTGCATTTAGTTAGTTCATTTCATATTTTGCATGTAGTTAGTTCATTTCATGTTTTGCATGTAGTTAGTTCATTGCATATTGTGTTTGTTTACATAGTGCATGTAGGTCATATTTTGTTAAAATTTTTAAAATTTTCTCTTTTGTTTTGCATTCTGTGTTACAGCATACTGCATGAATCCAATTTCGGTTGGTTAGTTATATATGTTGCCTGTGAGGAAAGCTAAAATCACTTGATTTTCGAACTAATTTGAGATTTAAGCTTGATTTCATGGTCATATATGTAAATCTTTATCTGTCAGATACTGTGTAACCAATGAGCACGATAGAGTAACCACATGACATGCTAAGTTTAAATGTTCACATACTTGTCTTCTGGTGGGAAATTTGTGTTTTAATGAAAGAGTTTTAATTATCATATAATAATAACTAGACTGTTAAAAGCTTAAGTTTGGGGGAACCAGGGGGCATGCATGCTATGTGGGGAGATGGAGCGTAAGATGCACTCCCCTATGAAAATGAAAAATAAAACAAAACAAAAGAAAAGATTAGGAAAAAGAAAAAAATAAAATAAACACTTCGGCTACGTCGAGTTCTGTGGCCTTTGATATTCGAGCAAGTAAGCCCTCGGGGTGTCCCTACACCTAGCACCCTAAGGCCGTCTGGTCTGGGAGTCATTGGTCGAAAGCTCGCTACACGGGTATCATTAAAAAGCTTAAGAGGACTAGGCATTGCATAGTCGATAGTGTACACGGGAAAGTGCAAAGACGCCCTCGTGAGTAAATAAAAGCTTAATGAAAACCCCTTGTTGACTCTTGACTCTAGTAATGTATGGTCTTGGTTAGAACTTATATAACTTACTATTTTACTTAAGTTGAAACTATTTTTCCACTAAGAAGCATAGTATGTGATATATTTGCCCGAATGCATACTTAATGGTTGCTAGGTACACAACGCATAATACATCAGTGCTGACAGATTTGGATTTGCAAGGCTATGCCTTATGATCTTGTCTTGGGTATCTTTTTTATTCGATTATCTTGTGGTTTTCTGAGGCATTTCTTTGAAAGTTTAATACTGACTGAAGCCTAGATTCGCATTCATGATAGGTTAGGTTGTATACATTGTAGATATTGCATTGCATATCTTGTGTTTAGTTTTATTTTGGTTTCTTGAGGGCAAGCAACGTTTAAGTTTGGGGGTATTTGATTAGTGGTTTTCATGACCACTTATTCGGATAGTAACCAGCTCATTCTGTTGCTTTAAATCAAGTAATCCTGTGCATTTAATGTGTTTTTGCTTTCTTTTGTGATTTTCAGGTTCAGGAACTCTCTTGGCGTTTATTAAGCATAAAAGGATGAAATATTGCCAAAATAAGCTTAAAGGATTGATGGCATAGCAATGGAATGAAGTCGAGCAACATGATGGAACTGTGAAGATGCAAGAAGGCTAATAAGAGGCAAGAATGCAAGAGGTGTAGGAGAAAATAAAGGAAGATTGCATGACACTAGCCTTGCACCAGCAAAAGCCTGCAAATTCCAGATTCTAGATTTCTAGTGCCTCGCGGCCGCGCCAGGAAGAAGGCTTGGGCGCGCGCGGCCGCGCCAACCCCCAGCTTGACTAAATTTGACTTTTCACTTGAACGGGGCTTGTCTTGAAAATGGGATATAAGGGGGCTCGGTCTTGGCAAGAAAAAAATTACATTTTTGGGCCTTAAGCCCTAGCCCTAGCTCTTTTCCTTTTCCTTTACATTTTTTATATAGCTTAGGAGTAGATTAGTGTTAGATTAGTTGTTAGTTAGTTAGATTCTAGGGTTTAGTTAGTTTTTGAAGATTAAAGCAAGTGTTTTGACATCAAAGGATCCAAGCTCGGAGAAAGATTTTTAATTTCTATCCTTAATCTCTCCTTGTTACCATTGTATATTCGGATGATATTTATCAATCTTGTGGATAATATACTTGAGTTGTCTATGACCTATATTATATTTTGAGATTCCAATTGAACCTTTTGAGTAGTTGATGTTGATTTCTCTTCCATGATTGGTTCTCATTGATTTCTATATGCTTATCTATTATGATTCATGCTTTCATTGCTTAATTGATTCGCGACCAATTACTGTGATAACCTATGTGGGATCGAAAGACGAAATTTGGGATTAGAACTAATCATAGTGGCAGGCGATTGTACGTTCACATGGCGTTGGATGTATGATTTGTGCTTAGGATAGACATATACCAAAGCACCGCTCGTAGTCAATAGAGGACTTTACCTTAAACCCTAATTATTTGTAAATCACATAGACATATAGTGGTTTAGGTAATATGGGTGTTCACGTGCGTCTATCATCTGTGGATTACACATGATATGGTTTAGGTGCAACGAAAGATGGCCTTCTTTTACTTTCGTGTTCTCGGCTAATAAACTATCGTGATTGATTTGACCTAATTGGAAGTGTATTGACTTAGACGAGTCATTAGGGGAAATGGGGATCTCTTATCTTCACTATCTGATTTTACTCTAGGATTAATTAGTTTAAGTTTAATTCCTTGCCTAGTTTAAAGTAGTTTTAATTTCAAACTCTTTACCGCCCGTTTAAATAAGATTGAAATGATTATGTGCTAGTGGTTTGGCGACCTTTTATCTGTTATTTCTCTGTGGGAACGATATCTGTACTTACACTTTATTACATGCTAACCGTGTATACTTGCATGAATATATTAATCGGTAAAACGACCAACACACTCGTAGGACAACCTCATCCTTGTTCAGCTTTCTACTTCTGACCAGTCCCTGCACAGTATTACATAGGTGAGAACCACAGCCGGTATACAATACCCAAGTAGAATTTTAACTTTCAAAAAAATTAATTTCAATCATGAACAAACCTTGATTAGAAGTCGAAGCTTCTCCAAGCTACTTCTCTGCCAGAAACTTCTTGCAGTTCCTCTTCTAGTGACCTGGCTTGTTGCAATGGAAGAACATTTCTTTGCTTCTTGGATCAGGTTTCTTTTGTTCTTTTGTGTTCACTTTGCCCTTAGCCTTCTTAGATTTCTTCTTTTCAGAAGATACCTTGGGCCTCTTCCTTTTCTTGGAAGAATCCACCATTAAGACATGGTTCTTCTTGGATGGGAAGTGACCTTCTGCAGTTTTCAACATGTTAAGTAATTCAGGCAAGCTGACATCTAACTTATTCATGTGGAAATTAATGACGAACTATGAGAAGGTCTCAGGGAGTGACTGCAAGACTAAGTCTTGACTCAACTCCCCATCCATGACTAACCCAAGTTGTCCAAGGCGTTCAATCAGATTGATCACCCTTAGGACATGAGTCTCAACGGCAGTGCCCTCGGTCATCCGAGATCAGAAGAGCTCCTTAGATATCTAATATCTAGCAGTCCTACTTTGTTCACCATACAACTCTTTGAGGTGAAGCAACATAGTAGGAGCATCCATGTTTTCATGTTGACGCTGAAGCTCGTTATTCATAGATGCGAGCATGATGCATTGAGCCACAGATGCATCATCTTGCCACTTTGTTATGGTGGCAATCTCTTCCTCAGAGGCTGATTCTAGAACAGTTACAGAGATAGGTGAATTTAGGATATAAGAAATCTTTTCAGCTGTGAGTACTATTCTCAGATTCCTTAACCAGTCCGTGTAATTTGGTTCAGTCAGTTTGTTAGCATCAAGTATGCTACGCAGTGAAATTTGTGATTTTGACATTTTTAAATTTCTGTATACGAAAAGACAATATTTTAGTAAACATTCATTTAATTAATTTTATATAACAAAATAAATTAGGTCTTATTTTAAATTGGTATCTCCCACTATTTTCTTCAAACTATATTACCCTCACTTATATAGTTCGCCAACATCTAATTAAAGATTTGCTAGTGAGAATAAGGATCCCATTTTAAATGTATATAGCCTTGTGTGTGCACAACAAACGATATATAAATAAATAAGTAGACAACTCTTGTCAATTACATCGACATGTAACTCCTTGTATTCTGCCTCTTAGATTATAATGGTCAAGTGTGTGCACATCCGAACTAAAATGATTTAAGTTTAGTCCCTCCTCATTGTGTTGAGGTAAAGGGTTATCTTGAACATGTGGCTGCTCTGTTGTTGTTACCATAATCTCACAATGTCTATCATATCCTCAATCTTGTGCTTTAGTGACCAACATTCTTGAGTATCATGGCTAGGAGCCTTAGAATGGTAAGCACATTTTTTTCTTAGGTCAAAATTCTTCCCATTTGGATTGGATGGGGGAAGGAGCTGAGCAATTTTCTTTTGTGCTATCAGAAGTTTTAGTATATTCTCAAGCGAGTCCCCTAAGGGTCTAAATGTTCTTCGACGTCTAACTTCTCTAGCTTTTTGAAATAAAGGATTTGAAGATTGTACGGATGTTTGGAAAGGGGAATAATTTTTCCTCTGAAGGGGCAAGTTTTGATTGCCTCTCTAAGTTTAACCTTGGAGTATCAAGGATACATCTTCTTCATTCTTCTTATGAACTCTTCAAGGATTATTCCCATAATTTTTGGCTTGAATGTGCTCAGCCACGGCTTCCAAAGCAGTAAGATCGTTAATCTTTCCAGACTTCAATCCCGTCTAAGCCATTTCTCCATGTTTAATCATCTTTGAGAATGGTTTCCCTATGCCTGCTATGACTCTTTCATAGAATGGAGCTTCCTGTATATCAATGAATGTCATTACCATCTCCGTTTCTATCATTGCTGGAATGACTTGTGCTGCCATTCGTCTCCATCTTTGGGCATATTCTAAGAATGACTCGTTGTTCTACTTTTTAACCTTGGTAATTTGATATCTATCTTGAGCTATTTGTGACTGGAAGCTGTATTAATTTAGGAAGGCATGGGCTAGCTCTTCCCAGCTATGAATTTTAGAGTTATCTAGTCGAGCGTACCAGGCCCTGGCCTCTGTGATCAGACTTTTCTGAAATAGAAGCATTCTTAGGTTCTCGTTCTCGTCATAGGATTCGAGTTCTCTAATGTATACTTTTAAATGAGTGTATAGAACTCCAAGTCCATCGTATTTTTTAAAATCTAGGATTTGGAACATGTCTGGATAACGGGCCCCTAGAAAGACGCAGAGGTCTGAGTAGTTAACACTCCCATATGCTCCAGTCCCTTTGATTGACCGAATGGTTTCTTCCATTTGTTGGAATTTCTTACTAAGGTAACCAGTTTCCCGATCATCCTTGAGATTGGTGATTTTAGGGGTTTTGTTGGTTTTCTCATTGTTTTGAGGTTTAGGTATATATGCTTCTTTTTTCTTGTCAGTACCCTGGCTGCCACCTTGTACAGAGGACTCTGGTTGAGTGGGTATCTGTTGACCCTGAGTACTTTTATTCTGTTCTTTCAGGAAGACAGCTAATTCTTCTATTTGATTTTTGAGTCCCTCGAACTCCTCTCTGGACACGGAACCAGATTCATGTCAGGCACTTTCAGCCATGTCGGTGGATAAGCTTTGTGACTTCTTAGATTTGGATCTGGTAATGGGACCAATCTTACCTACCAGACGAGAAGGTAGTTTAGTCTTGATAGACACTAACAATATGCATGATGTGCAATGTGTTAGTTTTTAGGGGTTTTTAATATTTTCTTGCAAAACAAAGGTCAATTGTTTTGATAGCAGAAAAATATGATAGATTTGATATTTGACAATGCAATTGACAGGAATTAATATTGACAACATTTAATATTTGACATGGAATTAAAAGGGAATGGTATGAAGAGCCTTCCCTTCGCGTTTGGTTTATCAGAGGTTTACCTATTATAGGTTTACTCTCACGGGCTTTTCGGCATGAAGATTCCCAGATCATCGCAATCTACTAGATGGGAAGTTAATCTGATCTTTTAATTGGAGCGGATCTGAGTGGTGCCTTTTCTGAACCTCACTGGATTATTCTCCTCTTGAGTCCAGTAATCAGCCACCTAGGGGTTCGACTCCTAGTGGAGGAATCACACAACATTCATTCACATACATCGCGTCTCACCGTATGCAATAAGATGACATTGTGCGAAGCACTAATATAAAGCGCTATAAAGAGACATTCATTCACATGCATTAAAGACATCATTCACACACATGCAAATAAAAGTGATATGAAAAGATTAAAATACGGCTTAAGCCCTCTACTGTCCCCAGTAGAATCGCCACCTGTCAAAGCCGGGAAAATTCGATTCCTAGAGTTTGGTTCTTACCCTTTTATATTTCGCTATGTTGATTTTATATTTCTTAAAGGGTGAGATTTTAGGAAAAGACCGACATTAAATGTCGACAATTTGAAAAGATTTGATTTTAAAGTAAGTGGGTCGAATTAGACGGAGCCTCCAGTTGGTATGAGTTTAAATGGTTGTACCAACTCAACCGGAGTTTAAAGGTTTTCGCAATATAACCCAATATGTGAATCCATTTAATTGGTCTTGTAAATCAAGATTCATATAGTTTGAGGGCTTGCTTAAGCGAGGGGAAGGTGTTAGGCACCCCTCGACTTCCGTGAAACACGGTTACCTCTTCTTTTCATTCCCTAAACATATGAAGTGTGTGTGTGATGCATTTAATTGTGCCTGATGAGCTTTATTTAAAAATAGTTCTGTGTTTCGTTGGACCTATATACGAAGGGTTTAATTTATTGAAAAGTTCATTTTAGACAATAATATAAAAGTGATGTTTTCAAAAGAGGTTTTCAAACCCTTTCGTTCACATAGGAGTTAAAGCCCTTTGATACTTCCATTTTACTCCATATTCGGCTTGTTTTGATTTTATTTTCAAGATGCAAAGCATCTTCAACAATATATAAATATTATTTATATAAGTTTCGGGTTTCTTATGGGCATGAAAGCCATCAAAGTGAGCCCGAGCATCACAACCACAGTTTTCACTATTTCAGGGCCTTAAACCCGTATAACCGGTTTAAGGCCCTAGATTTACAAGTATAAAATTTTGCAAGGTAACTGTACAACTCAAAAAGGTCCATCACGAAAACCGGATCTAGATCTATTGATAGAATCGTAGATCATGTAGCTCCTAAGCTCACTAGATATCACATAAACAGCCTACATAGCAAATATATTGCAATAACATATATATCTATTCTAGACATCATTAAACGAAGGATTCATCAGTTAAATCCTCGTACTCGAGTAGCCTATAGCTTCCAGTTTCCTTTAGATACAGATCTAGGGTCACATGGTTGCTAAATACTTACCAAAGCTTGAAAGAAAACTAGATCTGGATAGATCTTAGCTATTCTAGCTTCCAAGTTCGAGTTTTACAACTTTTGAACCGGTTCAAAGCTAGATCTAATACATATCTAGTCAATAAAGCATAAATATTGACTATTTACAGGAAATGAATGGTTAAAAAGTTAGATCTAACTAATATATGCCACTAACTATATATATAGCACTGATATATGTATTAGAGTAGGCGAAGAGAGCAGATCTGATGAAATCTTATAGTATTGCACGAGAATGGCTATCGAACGACTTTTGGCACCTCAAAACACATTTCCCACCAATTAAAATTTGATATGTTGTAATATATATGTATATGAGTGTTTACAACGAAGTTTTACATAAATCAGAGTAAGATACAAGTTCTTTTTCTCTCTTCTAGCCTCTTTCTCTCTCTCTTTAGCCTTTTCCTTCTCTATTCTTCTCTCAGAAGCTAAAAGTGGAGGGCATATATATAGACCCGGCCTACCGTAACTCTACTTGCAGTAGCCACAGGTAGAGCTGCGGCTGGGCTAGGTGGGCCCCGCAGCGTCAAAGTACGTGCACCTTGAATAACGTGTAATCTGCTTGAAACCTTTATAACTTGCAATCCAAAAATCCGATGGAAGCGTGACATACTAGGAGCTGTCGTTTACACTCCTAAATTAACCTCACTTTCACTTCACGAATTTAAATAATTAGCACAGTAGTAAGCAAGGATCGATCCCACAGAGAGTAAGTTTGTTTTAGATTTATTCTACTATTTTAACAAAAAATAAAGATGGGGGATTTTTGAAATTGTTTTAAACTAAGAAAAATAGAATTTAAATAAAGAGATTAACTAAATATGTAAAAACTTCAGTTCTGTAGTTCAGTTTCACTAAGCACAACAATCAATTAATCAAGTTATTATTCTTTACCCTTCAATGAAACTATTAACCCTAGATAACAATAAGCTCTGCTATCCAAAATTCTCCTTAGATATTCACTGTATGAAACAAGCTCTTCACCAGATTCAACTAGTATATAACCTAGAACAAGCTCTCTAGATTTAATATGATAGAAGCATTAAGAAATAGAGAATTAGGCTAATCCAAGCAATAAACACATAAGCTCGATTTGTTTAACTTGTTTTCTAATAATCTTAGCAATACACAGAAGCTTGTCCACAATTAGTATTACTAATTTACTACTTATGATGAAGACAGATATCAATTACACGTAATACCAATCTTAATCTAGCATATGATAATGATTAAATTAACTCAATTGGCCATATCAAATTAATTAGATCAATTAGCATGCAATCAATGAAAACAGATTATCAAAAGAAATTTCATACAAGAAGGAATAAATAATAATACTTAATTAATCAATTACTTGTAACAAGGTTCCACCTCCCTTTAGAACTGAATAAAGAAACTAGTCTGACATGCTCCAAGTCTGCACTTCAATGAGATATGATAGTTGGTAGAAGATTGAATGAATAAAACCTTAACTATCATCCTCTATTTATAGTGTTAGACAAGGACCTAAATCCTATAAGAACTAGGAATCCAAATCCTAAAAGGAAATACAATTATAACTAGTTTCCATAAAAAAATAGAATCTAATAAGGAAATAAAATCTTAGTCCAAAGAAGTCCTAATTCTAATAGTAATATCAATCCAATTCTATGTAGGAATCTCCAAATATTGAGAAAGTCAACTGCTGGTCAAACTCCTCTTCAATTCAACTCCAAATCAACTTGTTTCCATCTTTTTAGCTTTAATTCACCTGAAAATAATAAACAACTTATTAAACTCATATACACATGAAACATGTAACAAAACCAAATGTAAAGGAATAAAAAAATCATGAATATTGTGTACTTATCAAATTCCCCCACACTTAGTCTTTTACACGTCCTCGTGTAAACTAAAAGTTTAATTTCCAGAAACTCTACTCAACCATAACGTCAAAAGATTTTAAGATCAAATCATGATTATCAACACTAAACCCACAAAAACATGATCAACGCTTCATCAATCAACTCAAGATAAGTACCTCACCACTTCACCAATGAGTTTTATTAAGTTAAATTGTAACCACATAAGCCCTTGTCTATGATCCACATACTTACTCAACTTAGTTACCATGGAGCAAAAACCGTGCACACCACTCAAATACTCAAAACATACTTTTTCTGCTTTATTTTTTTATCAGAATCTTTTCATTTTAATTAATTTTTTTTATTTTCGGTGAATACATTTTATGCTCCGTTTCACCTTCCTCAATTATTCTTTTGTAAGTGAGTGCATTTTATGCTCCATTTCACTTATCCGCATGTGTTTATGGGAGAGTGCGTTTTACGCTCCATCTCATTCCACCACATGACTTCTCTTGTGTTTCTTTTTCAAAAATTTCACTGGTTTCCAATTTTTCTTATTATTTTTTTTCACATGGTCCTGCAAAAAGCTTAAGCAGTTCAATAGTTCTAGAGCATGAGATTAGTCCACATAGACAACTTCACAGATAACTTAGCCAACTAAGCATATATCACATGTTCAAGTGCTCATGAGACACAAATTCAATTTAAATCAATTACTATGGATCATGACTTAGTTTTTCTCAATCATTAACCAATTAAGCATTAAACATATATTGAATTTTTAGCATTGATTCTCATTTGTTGATCTTAACCTTCGAACACATAGGCAAATAGAATCATGGAATCCAATTTTTTTCAAAAATTTTCAAAGGCATCTAGATGGTCCTATTTCCTATCAAAATCAGCAGATCAATATCACTAAAATTAAAAAAATTAAAAAACCTAAATCTCTCCCCCCGCACTCAAACCTTACATTGTCCCCAATGTAAGAAAATCATGCAAAGAAGAAAGAACTACATGCAAAAATAAAATATAAAAAAAAACTAAATAGTAAAGGGATAGAAAAATCAAATCTAATTTCTTGGGTTGCCTCCCAAGCAGCTGCCCTTGTTTATTGTCATTGGCTTGACATCTTCCCTCTCATTCTATGTAATTGGAGTTGTGAACTTCAAGTGGATTGGTAACAGTTTCTTCCTTAATTGAGGAACATTGTGTACTTCATGATTTTGCTCCTTTCCAGCCACCAAATCCTCGTATAATTGTATTCGATCAAAAGATTCCTGCACTAAATAATCCACAACATCAATAACAAAAACAGATTTAATATTATCAAGATACCTTTTAGCCTGATCTGCGTTGAACTGGAACTTTGCATTGTCCAATTCTATGGTAAAGGTACGATGGTGTGTAGCACTCCTTGTTTCTGTTAGTTGTACTGATGGAGATGAATCCACGTCTTTCTTGTCGAGATCTACAGAATTTATCAAATTATTCTCTTCTTTCTCTTATTCATTCTCTTCGTCAAATTCCATATTACAGTCCGTTCCTGGAGTAAGCCCTGAATCCTCCTGCTCCTTTTCGTCAAATCCCATTGTACTAAAGTTCTCAACAAATGGAGGAGATAACTCCCTGAAGCCTTGAAATTCTAACCTTCCTACTGTGGTTGCAAGCTGACCAACTTGATCCCTCAGATCTTGAACAGAAGTTCTTGTCTCTTGTTGGAGCTGCTGTGTCTGACTCTTGAACTATAGTGTTCGGCTCATGAATGCCTTGAACATATCCTCTATAGATGTCCCAGAATTGACAGGTACTTCTTGGTTTTCTGTGTGGTACTGAGGTTGAGTCTGCTGAAGATCTTGCTGCATACTTGAAAGGACAGGTTGCATTGGTGGCCTAGTACCTTTATAGCTCAAGTCGGGATGATCTCTCCATCCGGAATTGCGAGTTTCTGCCCAAGGATCACATTGATGTGGATTTTGTCCGAAGAATATCCCCACAGCATTAACTTGATGAACAATTACATCGTCTTGCACTATGGGACAATCATTTGTTATATGCCCTGATTTTGAGTAAATTCCACATACTTTTGCAACCAGTACATTTCCTGTTGTTAATTATTGCACCACAACAGTTAAGTTAGAAATTTGTTGTGCCAATTCACTCGTGCTTACGTCACTTACCCTTTGTGGAGCATGATCGTATTGTTGTGAGTTAGCGGCCATGTTTGCAATCAAATTTCTTGCAGCCTCTGGTGTCTTGTCAACTAATGCTCCTCCACTAGCCGCATCGATCATACTTCTTTCCGTTGGTATCAGTCCCTCGTAGAAGTACTGAATCAAGTGTTGCTCATCAATTTGGTGGGGAGGGCAGCTGGAACACAACTTCTTGAACCTTTCCCAATACTCGTAGAGAGTTTCTCCATTGAACTGACTGATTCCACATATCTCCTTCCATGAATCGGCAACTCTTGATGCAGGAAAATACTTCTCCAAGAATAACCTTTGCATATCAGTCCATGATCGTATCGATCCTGAAGGAAGATAGTATAACCAGTCTTTAGCCAAATCTGCTAATGAGAAAGGAAAAAGTCTAAGTTTGATCTGCTCCTATGACACTCCTTGTGATTTCATCGTGGAACACACCACATGGAACTCCTTTAGATGCGTATATGGATTTTCACCTGTTAGACCACGAAAATAGGCAAAAAGCGAATTAGTCCGTAGTTAAGTTCAAAAGCAACATCTAAGGTAGGATATTTAATACACAGGGATGGCTAATCAAGGTCTGGAGTAGCCAGTTCTTTTAAAGTCCGGTTGTTGTTCGGCACCACCATCTTTTCCTTTTTAAGTATTGGAACAAGAGCTTCTTTTGTATCTACAATTTTCTCTATCTCTTGATCAAAATTAGAGTGAGAGGATTGAGTCATAAAACAAAAAGAACAAAAAAAAAAGAAAAAGAAAATAATAAAAATAAACAAAAACAAATAACACTCCCCAGCAACGGCGCCAAAATTTTGGAGCTGTCGTTTACACTCCTAAATTAACCTCACTTTCACTTCACGAATTTAAATAATTAGCACAGTAGTAAGCAAGGATCGATCCCACAGAGAGTAAGTTTGTTTTAGATTTATTCTACTATTTTAACAGAAAATAAAGATGGGGGATTTTTGAAATTGTTTTAAACTAAGAAAAATATAATTTAAATAAAGAGATTAACTAAATATGTAAAAACTTCAGCTCTGTAGTTCGGTTTCACCAAGCACAACAATCAATTAATCAAGTTATTATTCTTTACCCTTCAATGAAACTATTAACCCTAGATAACAATAAGCTCTGCTATCCGAAATTCTCCTTAGATATTCACTGTATGAAACAAGCTCTTCACCAGATTCAACTAGCATATAACCTAGAACAAGCTCTCTAGATTTAATATGATAGAAGCATTAAAAAATAGAGAATTAGGCTAATCCAAGCAACAAACACATAAGCTCTCTTTGTTTAACTTGTTTTCTAATAATCTTAGCAATACACAAAAGCTTGTCCACAATTAGTATCACTAATTGACTACTTGTGATGAAGACAGATATCAATTACACGTAATACCAATCTTAATCTAGCATATGATAATGATTAAATTAACTTAATTGGCCATATCAAATTAATTAGATCAATTAGCATGCAATCAATGAAAACAGATTATCAGAAGAAATTTCATACAAGAAGGAATAAATAATAATACTTAATTAATTAATTACTTGTAACAAGGTTCCACCTCCCTTTAGAACTGAATAAAGAAACTAGTCTGACATGCTCCAAGTCTACACTTCAATGAGCTATGATAGTTGGTAGAAGATTGAATGAATAAAACCTTAACTATCATCCTCTATTTATAGTGTTAGACAATGACCTAAATCCTATAAGAACAAGGAATCCAAATCCTAAAAGGAATTACAATTATAACTAGTTTCCATAAAGAAATAGAATCTAATAAGGAAATAAAATCTCAGTCCAAAGAAGTCCTAATTCTAATAGTAATATCAATCCAATTCTATGTAGGAATCTCCAAATATTGAGAAAGTCAACTGCTGGTCAAACTCCTCTTCAATTCAACTCCAAATCAACTTGTTTCAATTCTTTTAGCTTTAATTCACCTGAAAATAATAAACAACTTATTAAACTCATATACACATGAAACATGTAATAAAACCAAATGTAAAGGAATAAAAAAATAATGAATATTGTGTACTTATCACATACCTTTTTGGAAAGCTCTTTTCGAAAGCTACGCAATGACATAGGGATTGACCTTTTTTGAATCCGGGAAGATGGGTCCATGACCAGATCTTCAAGTCTTTGCAGTCAATCTGTTCAGCTTTTTGAAGCAGTTTGCACTGAGGATTATTGTGATGGTTCTGTATGATCGTATTCACAGTAGTTTGATTAGTATTGATGTATAGTTAGAAAAATTACCCTTTTCCCTTCCAGTTTGGTTCCTAGGCTTGACGCAGCTGCAGCTGTCTTTCCTAAAGGTTATCTTTGGGGTTTGACTGTTGTTGACTTATGTCTGTCCACAGGGTTGTCTCTAAGGTAGATTTGATGTTTTCCCAAGGCTGTCTTCAGGGGTTTGATAAAATGTTTCTCGGAGCTATCTCCGGGGGTTTGATTTGATGTTTCTCGGGGTTATCTTTAGGGGTCTGATTTGATGTTTCTCGGGGCTGTCTCTGGGAGTTTGATTTGATGTTTCCCGGGGCTGTCTCTTGGGGTTTGATTTGATGTTTCTCGGGGCTGTCTCTGGGGTTTGATTTGATGTTGTAGACTTACAGGGTTGTCTCCAGAAGATTAAAGAAGGTTTTGCCCTCCTGCTTGGTTAGTAACGGGAATGAGAAATTTTGAGTGTCTACACTTAGATACCGAAATAATTCAAAAGTAATTTTTCTGAAATTCTCTAGACAATCTTTAAAATCCTAAGTAACTTTTTATTGATATAGATACATTATATAAATATTGAAAAATATTTATATAATTATCAGATTGTGAAACAAATAATTTGGTAAGTACGTAGATATCGATATAATTCGGATGTTATTTCTTTGAAAATCTCCAAACGGTCTTTAAAATTATAAGTGGCCAAATTTTCACAACGTAGATCAAATACAACATAATATATATATATATATATATATATATATATATATATAAGTGAAACAAATTTATTTGTTAAGTCAAGTATTATTTAATTGATTAAATTGGTATAATTGATAACTATCATCATAAGTATTTTACACACAAATCTTATTCATTCATAAAATACTTGTTGCACCATACATAAGTTATTTAAACTTATATATCTGAACTCAAAGCTAAATCTGAATCACATTCTTTATTTATACAGAAAATCTTTTCTAAATCCATTTAAACCATAGAAATACAGTTTATATTAGAGAGATAAAAATCTTTATAAAAGTGTATTAACTTACATATCTGCTTACATAGAAGCATACCACATAAAAGTCTTGAACTTTTATTTGATATTTGATCTTAAATTATATATCTACTTATTTGAGAAGTATCAAAATATAAAATTTATTCAAACTTTTATATATCTGGATTAAACTTTATCTGCTTACTTTAGAAGCCAAGTTAAACCAATCTTTTGTAAAAAGGAAAAGAGTAGAGTTAGTTTTTTTTATGTATCTGTGAGAAAGACAAAAATTCTTTGACCAAGACCAGAGTCTTAGAGAAGTCAGCTGGGTGTTGGGTTCAAGACCAAATCATAGAATAGTTCTGAACTCAAAGGAAGGTACAACTAAGCTTGAGGGAGGAGATGGGAGTTCGCTGTCCGAATTAGTTAGTTGTGGATAGTTGTAAATTTATCTATAAAACTTTATAAAGGCTTCTCCTCATATTGAAAGAGTTGTTATTATTGGGAGTAATAGGATCTCAAGTTCTGGAGAAGAGCTTGAGACTGGACGTAGCAATATACCAGAGCTGTATATTATGAATGTTGACAGTCAAAATTTCACTTTCCTAGGACTAACATTTCAGGAGGGTAAAAGAATAATTTAACTTTGAAAACAACCCCAAGGGATGGCAAAGGCATCATTTCATCCCAGGGACAACCCCGTGGAGAAATCAAAGTGCAACGACGCCCAGACACGATGCAGACCAAACGAGGACCGTAAAGCTAATAATGTGGCCAGAAGAAGTCATCACAACAACTATTGGACTCTGAACTATCCAAGACGAGCCAATTGACAACCATTGGGCATTGGAAGATACCTTTCATCTAATTGCATCATTTTCCTGGATTCTGTTTCAATCAGACTTGACCTTATTTCGCAGCCTTCCACAAGGACTTTCTAGGATTATTGGGTACGGAGCTCAACTTTCATCTGACCGAGACCAAAGAAACAAACTTCAAGGCAGTAGGGCCCACGGGACCCAGCCACAGGTACATCTACAGCTGGTTCCCAAAGCTTTAAACAGCCACCAGCAACTCATTTAAAAAAAAGAGGGAAAGAAGTTAGAGAGAGAAGTTGCTCTAGAGAGAGAAACCCACAGATTTTTCCTTCTTTCATCACATTTGAGTTTTTTAATCTTATATATTGTATAATTTAAGTGTCTAGAGTGATATAGAGTGATCCTAAGCCAAAAGAAGCTTGTTTCGTTGCTCCCTAAGGTGAAAAACACTCACTTTTGCTCATTTCCTTTATAACCTTTGTTCAATGTACTAGATCTATGTTATATATAGTTTGAATCTAGTTAAACTTGTTCTTTTACATATATTTTGTGTATTAGTTGGAAGATATAGAGATTCAACCGGTTATTTTGTGCATATATAGTTGAAAATCAAGTCCGGAGACTAGATCTACCTAGATCTAAGCCGGATCTAGCCCTTTGGATGGTTATGGAGCATGAAGCTCTAACATATATGCTAGATCAGTTTAGATCCTTGGTAGATCTCAGAGTTTTAATGCTTTTAATCGGTCCCGATCATCTCGTAGAGCCCTAGATCTATATCTAGAGGTGAAGGGGTCCTAATGGCTCGTAATGGAGATTTCAACAGATGAAATCATCTATTCTTGGGTTAAGGACACGTTTTATACACATTTTTGGTATAATAATGTAAGCATAGGAATCCCGGGATCGAGATCTAATGATCAGATCTTGACTAGATTCCCATGATGGACTTTTTATTTACTATGTAATGTTTAAATAACGTGAAATCATTGTACATGTAATATCAGATCTTAAAACGAGGTCGAGGGGTTAGTCCCGAGAAGTCGGATTTAAGATCTCGTGATAGTGAAATTATGATTATGGGTGCTTGTGTTCATCTAGATGGCGTTTATGCCCGGTGATGATCCAATCCTTTTTGACGCTTTATTACATGCATTATCACAAAAATTATTTTCCAATCAAAATAGCAAAGAGCTTTTATAATAAAAAAATAAACTGTTTCAGGGGAGATTTACTTAAGATGAATAAAGGGAAGTATCGAAGGACCTCGATTCCTATTTAACGAAGGATTTAAAAATCTCGTTTTCCAAAACATCATTGATATATATTATGTTCTAAAAATGAACTTTTATATAAATCAAATCCTTTGTGCATAGGTCCAAAGAGGTACAACACTACTTTCAGAATAATGCTATAGACTTAAGATTAATAATGGGAAGTATCAAAGGACCTCGATTCCTATTTGACGAAGGATTTGAAAACCTTGCTTCTTAAACGCCGTTGCTATATATCTTGTTCTAAAAAATGAACTTTTTTAAATCAAATCCTTTGTGCATATATCCAAAGAGGTACAACACTACTTTCAAATAACTCAAAAATAAGACCTATAATAAAGAATAAAATCAAAATACACACACACACACACACACTTTATGCATAGAAAATCAATGCGATGCGATAACCATGTTTTCACGGAAGTCGGGGGGTGCCTAAAACCTTCCCCTGGCTTAACAAGGCCCGAACTTACGAATCTCGAGTTTCAAGACAAATTCTACTGAGTCACATTTTGGACCATATTGTAAAAATCTTCAAAACCCATATGAGTTAGTACATCCATTTAAATTATACCAACTAGCGGCTCTGTCTAATTAGATCCAATCATAATTATTAACATTAATCATAAAAATCAATCTTTTCAAGTTCGTCGACAATCATGTTGGTCCTTTCCTGAAAATATTAACCTTTAACAAATCAATCGACATAGCAAAAAACAAAGGGTAGACAAACAAATAGGAGAGGCCGGATCAAAAAATTCTCCTAGCGTTGACAGTGAACCAGATAAATCTCTGTGCATTGTGTGATTGAATTTTTCTTATCTTGCATATTAATTTCTAACACAATAAATTAATTTGCTAAAAATTCAAAAAGGCCTAAGATAATTTTTTAAATGGTGATAATCTATTCAACCCCCCTTCTAGATTATTATTGGACTTTCAGAAGAGAAAAGAAAGAGAAAAGAACTAAGAACCAAATACAAGGGAGATTCAGTTCAACGATAAACTCATTCATCAGATACTTCTCTACTATTGACTTAAGACATCACAAATGTTATAGAAGATATTAATAAGGATTTCGACCCTGCGATCGTAAAGTCGGAGATCCTACCTCTAAGGGGGAGGAACAATTTGATTATCATATCCCTCCTTCGTCTCTTCCATCCACTTCTCAACCAGTGCCAGAAGAGGCCTGGTTACCTCCAAGAAGAACATATCGGCCAGGCATTTGTAGAGCTATTCTTACTGGCTGATAAATTCCAGAAACTACTCATCTTCTTCCCAAAGAGTTTGAAGGAATAGGGGAAGGCTGAATGAGAGTGGTGCATTCTACCAATTTTTACCTACAACAAACGTACGTGTGTTAATTTCCTGATGTAGGATTGGTCGGATGAATGCCATGCAATGTGTTTATTTATGAGGTTTTTTAATCTTATCCTGCAAAACAAAGGTCAGTTGTTTTAATAACAGGATAACATGACAGGATTTACAAGGCATGGAATTATGATATTTACATTGTACTTGAAAACTTGACATTGAATTGAAAGGGGAAGGCATGAAGAAGCTTTCCTTCGGATTTGGTTAATCAAAGGCTACCTATCTTAGGCTACTCTCGCCACTTTTTGGCATAAAGGTCCCCAGATCATCGCAATCTACTAGAGGGGAAATTAATTCGATCTTTCAATTAGAGCGAATCTGAGTGGTGC
Organism: Panax stipuleanatus; assembly: GCA_020205555.1. NCBI lineage: Eukaryota > Viridiplantae > Streptophyta > Magnoliopsida > Apiales > Araliaceae > Panax > Panax stipuleanatus. The sequence goes on along the minus strand of CM035115.1, from coordinate 137,155,286 downwards.
ATTTTATGAGCCTCGCAAACTTAGTCGCCTTTGAGTCCATTACTCAAAAACCGACGGGTTTGCCTCCTGGTGGAGAAATCACACAACATACATTCACATACATCGCGTCTCACCGTATGCATATGATGACATTTGCGCGAAGCACTAATATAAAGCAGTAAAGCATTCATTCACATCCATTCAATGAAAAGACGCAGCATTTCACACACGCAGATAGAAATGGGATATTTTGAAAAGATTTGAACGCGGCCTAAGCCCTCTACTGTCCCCAGCAGAGTCGCCACCTGTCGACGTTGGGAAAAATATGAGTCGAGTTGGATCCGAATCTTTCTCTTTTCCTAAGTTTTGTTTCTACCCTTATTTTAACTTTTTGAAAAGTCGAAGGGTTTTTTAGGAAAAGGCCAACATGTATCATGTCGACGATTTGAACGTTTTTATAGAGTCTCCAGTTGGTAGATTTGAAATAGTTGTACCAACTTAACCGAGTTTTATTCGAAAGTAGGCCCAATTGCTGGACACTGTCGAAACTAAATCTTTGAAATCAAAGTTCTAAGCTCGGGGGCTTGGTTAAGTGCGGGGAAGGTGTTAGGCACCCCACAACTTTCGTGAAAACACGGTACCGCATCTTTTCAATAATTCCCTTTTAAATCTGCAATGTATGTGTGAATGCTAAAAGAAATTGGGCCTACACTTGTTGATTGTAAGTAGTGTTTTGCTTCATTGAACCTATATACGAAGGGTTTGATTTGATTTGCAAAAGTCCTTTTTTAGGTAAGATATGAAAATGATGTTTTGAATGTTAATTTTCAAACCCATACGCTCTCATAGGAATAAAACCTATTGATACTTCAATTTTTTTTTTATCTTTTTAGCATTTTGGCTCAATTTGAATGGTGATTGTCGGGCTGTGAAGCATCCTCGACCACAACATATAGACAAATGTCGGTCTTCTCATGGCCATGACAGCCATCGAAGTGACTCTAGCATGACAAGCCATTATTTCACTATGTTGAGACCTTAAACCCGGATAACTATTTTAAGATCTTTCGGATGTACATTTTTTACAGAAAAACTGGCAGGGTATATCTGTAAAGTGGAGTTTGTCCATCGTGGGAATCAGACTCTGATCAGTTTGATCATGAATTCCACGATTCCTAGGCTCACAGAGGGAAGCCAATAAAACCTGCACAGCTCAAATATGTACAGAAAATGTATATTTACATCCTTATGTCGCAAGAACCAAGGATTCATCAGTAAATCCTGGTTTGCGCGTAGCCAAAACATCTCGTTCCCAATAGATAGCGATCTAAGGGACGCGAGGTTGCTTTTCGAATGAATAAAACTAGAAAAACTGCTAGATTTAAGTAAATCTCAGCCATTCTAGCTTTCCGGTTCTGTCTGAACCTATTTTGAACTGTTTGAAAGATAGAATTGGCGAGAGTTAAAGAAATCTAGTTCGCCCAAAGAGATATCAACGCCGATTCATATCAAATGAACATTTACAGCAGCAATTTAATGACAATGAATAAAATCTATATATATATATATATATATATATATATATATATATACGAAAGCTGTAAAGGGCGATGGATTTTCACTCCGATGCCCAGACTGGAATATAAATATATATATATATATAAGCTGTAAAAAGCCACGAAGTAATCTATGCCTGACAAAATAGAAATATATATATATATAAAAGCAATAAACGGCGACGGATGCCAAATTCTATGCCCAGACTTGAATGAATAATTATATATTTATAAAAGCAATAAAGAGCCACGAAAAGGGTCTAGGCTCATCTGAATGGAAATATATATATATATATAAACTTAGAGCCACACAATGATCCAGGCCCGACAAAATTAAAATATGTATATATATATAAGCTGTAAAAGAGCCACGAAATTGTCCAGACTAGGAAAAAAGTAAATATATATAAAAAAAACTGTAAAGGGCGACGGACATTCTATCCTTTGCCCGGACAGAGATTTAAGTATATATATATATATATATATATATATATATATATTTATAAATGTAGTAAAAAGGCCATGAAATGATCCAGACCAAACTAGAATGTAAATGTTAATATATAAATATATATATATATATATTAAAGCAATAAAAAGGCCACGAAGTAGAAATCCAGGCCCAAATAAGTAAACAAAAATTATAGATATATAGTTATATATATAAAAGCAGTAAACTGCCACTAATTTGACATCTGGGCTTGACAGAATTGAAAAGTAAGTATATATATAGTTAAATATATACAAAAAAAAAGTCAAACCGGGACTGGGAAGATAACCCAGTCCGGTGAAGGGCATGTAGACGTATATATATATATATATATATATATATATATATATATATATATATATATATATATATATATATATATAAGCTAATAAAAGTAGAGGATCGACGATCCGAGCTGTAGAAATGCCAGAAAACGTATAAATGTACTAAAATGTACGAAAACGTAAGCAAAAAGGGTCACGGAACAGAGTTTCGGGCGTAATCAGAAATTGAAACTTAATGTGCAAGTGTATAAATGCGTAATGAAATAGTATGAACTTTCTGATCGTAAAAATACTCATAATGGACTACTACACGGGCTTTTTGCCACTTGGTAGGCTTCAAACGTCCGTTTCTACCAGTTAATTCTTGATATGTGGCAGTATATGAGTATATCTACGTGTTAGAGTGATAAAATCTAGGTTTGGAGTATTGAAAGTTGGGCTAAGAAACGAAATGGGCAGAGTTCCAGAGCGTTTTTGAATTGATTTTGTCCTGGGGGCGCACTTATATTTATAGACCTGATGGAAGCAGCTCTACCAGAGGCTTCCACGGGTCTACCTGCGGATCCAAGTGGCAAGGTCCGTGTGTTGGGTCTCGTCACCTCGAAGTACGTGCACTCCGAGCAACGCAAGGTCAGATTCGAAACTTTCTAACTTTTGATCAGAGCGTCCGTTTGAGGTGTGCTATACCTTTTCGGAAAGCACTCGCCTAGCACGTCTCAATCACATGTGACTAAACCTTTTTTGAGTCCTAAAAGATGGGTTCATAACCGGATCTTCAATTCCCCACAGTTGGTTCGTTGAGATATCTTGCGCTGTTTCCAATCGGGATCAATGTTATGGTTATTTCTGACCTTGATGGCATTATTTCGGCTTGATTTGGACCTAATCGGCTTTAAGTTGGTAAAATGACCATATTGCCCCTCCAGGGGTTGTCTACTGTACTGGCACAGTCTTCGACTGATTTCCTAGGATTGTCTCCGAGGTTTTCATCCAACCGACTTTGTTTATCCTCAAGGTTGTCTCCGCGGCTGATTTATTTTTCTAGGGTTATCTCTGGGGAGTACATAATGCTTTGAGGTTATCTCCGAAATTGATTTGGCCTCCCAGGTTATGACCGGGGCTTGACCTAACCTTCCGGGTAGCTACCGAAGCAGACCTGTTCCTCCCGGGTAGAGACCAGGGTTAATCTGTACCTCCCGGGTTGAGACTAGTGTTGACCTGTACCTCCTGGATTGAGACCCGGATAGACCTGTACCTCTCAAGTTGAGATCGGGGTTGACCTGTACCTCCCGGGTTGAGATCGGGGTTGACCTGTACCTCCCGAGTTGAGGCTGGGGTTGACCTGTACCTCCTAGGTTTTGATCGGGGTTGACCTATACCACTCAAGTTGTGACGGGGGTTGACCTTTACCTCCCGAGTTATGACTGTGGTTGACCTGTACCTCCCGGGTTGTGACCGGGGTTGAACTGTACCTCTCGGGTTATGACCGGGGTTAACCTGTACCTCTCGGGTTGTGACTGGGGTTGACTTGTACCTCCTGAGTTGTGTCCGGAGTTAACCTGTACCTCTCGAGTTGAGACCGGGGTTGATCTGTTCCTCCCGGGTTGAGACCGGGGTTGACCTGTACCTCCCGGGTTTAGATCAGGGTTAACCTGTACCTCCCGGATTGTGACCGGGGTTGACCTGTACCTCCTAGGTTGTGACCGGGGTTGAGTTGACATCCCGGTATTGAGATCGGGGTTGATTTAACATCTCAGTATTTAGACCGGGGCAGAGTTGACATCCCAGTATTTAGACCGGGGCTGAGTTGATATCCCGATATTGAGATTGGGGCTGAGTTGACATCCCGGTATTGAGACCGAGGCTGAGTTGACATCCCGATATTGAGACCGGGGCTGCTGACTTTGGTCTGATCTTCCAAGGTTATATCTAGAAGATAAAAGATAGTTTTGCCCTCCTATAGGGTTAGTAACAGGGATACAAAATTTCTAGTGTCTACAAGAACCTTTGAGTAAATAGTTATCGTACAATTCATTCTTTCTACCATACAATGTCCTAGTTAAATATAAGGTATGGAATTACTATCAAGTCTTATTTTATATAATTATATGTATTTCGATTCTAAAACGCACAACTCCAAATAATACAAATTAGAAACTCTTTTCTAATTTCATTCTGCCATGACTAAGGACTACTTGGTTGTCATTTATCGAATCACATAGGGCATTTTATTCTTTTACTAGAAGCGGTAGATTCTTTATTGATCATTCATTATCTCCGTGTATAAATTATTATACCCAAGCATACCATTTGATATACCCTAAAGGTCTTAAGGGGACATGTCAAAGTATATCTCATCATACACAAGATACTATGATGATCTCAAGTTTAAGGATTATTTGTACTACTATCACTAAAGGAATTCCTATTGATAGACAAGTAAAACTCAATTAGGTATTCCTTTGCTAGCCACGTTCAGTGTACTTACTCTCCATTAAGCACCTACATACTTGCTTTAGTGTCTCCACACAAATGATTATGAGATCGATTATCCTCATCTAATGAGCAAGAAACGTATGTACCAATCTATCTGGATTCACTAATCTCCTTTTTTAATAATCCAATGATTGGGAACTATTTTAGTTTTAAGCTATCTAAGAATTTAGATCTCATTAAAATGATCATCATCATGATTCTAAAAGCATTGCTTAAAATTATAGGTTTATCATATATAATAAAAACAGCATCATGTAGATAAATAAATGTCTTTAATTAAATAACACTTTTATTAATAAATGAATAAGATTATTACAAAGTATATGCTTTATCATCAAACATGATTGGCTTGTGTGCAAACTACTTTTAATCTCCCACTTGCACTAAAGCCAATCTCCATGGTATCTCACACCCATCTTCTCTAAGTGACGATTAAACTGTTGTTGTGTTAAAGATTTATTAAATAGATCTGCAATGTTGTCTTGAGAGTTCACACGCTCCAGGGTGACATCTCATCTTTCAATGATATCTCTAATCAAATTGAAACCGCCGCAACACGTGTTTGGATATCTAATGAGACCTAGGTTCCTTAGTATGTGCAACAGCTCTGGTGTTGTCACATGATAAAGGAAAGCTCCTCTAATGCTAGGAACCACACCAAGTTCAGTTATGAACATCTTCATCCAAACAGCTTCCTTTGCAACTTCACTTGCAGCTATGTACTCTGCCTCTGTCACTGAATCAATAACTTTTTGCTGCTTGGAACTCTTCTAACTCACTGCGCCACCGTTTAAGTTAAATACATATCCCAAAACGGATAAGCTAGAAATCTGATGGAAATGATGAAAAGCCCAAATTGTGTTTATGTAAAATGCCTGGTGTGGCATAATAGAGGATTTAGTAATCATTTGATTAAATTTAGTGAAGAAATGACTTAAGTATGGACTAATTATTATTATTTCATTTAAGTAATTATTACGCGTAATTGCATTGGTAATATGGACTGGTTTCTGTAGTAACTAAAATTGGTCTGGGATTTTCCCAGAGTGACACAGCTGCGCCACTTCTGCAGTACAAACCAGCGCAGCTGCGCCGGTGGCCAATTCTTGAAAAATTATTATTTCCCTATTTCATGCATAAAATATAATGTGGGATATTAACTATAATAACAAAATGTATATAATTAAAGTATAAGACTATATGACAAAATAAACTTGAATAATATAATTTACTAAGTAGTATAAAAGAGCCTTGTGTGGCATTATATTACATAGGGAGTTAATTAAATGTGCATCTCAGAACTTCGGAAGGAAGTTAAGTTTTAGAAAATAAACATGTAGTGTTAATTATCATTATAATATTTGAGTGTAATTGAAATAATATTTTAATAGGAAATACTGGGATGGTAATACCCAACTGAAATATATTCGGACCAAGTTAAATATTAATTGAACTAACCCAATATACAGGAATTATATGATTACATATCTATATATCCCTAACTTATTACAAGGTAATAATATTAACTCATTAAAATTGCATTTGTGAGTCCAAAAAGAATTGACTTTAATCTAATTGGTAGCCATTTGGTAACCCAGTGAACTAAAAAGAGTATCCCATATTCATAGATCCATTCTTTCTTTCTTCACGTGTATAGGCCATTGGCCTAAGCTTAGCCTTTTCCTCCTTGCAAATTATCAAACATTCAAATGATGAAGAGAGGAGTAGGCTAAATAGTAATAGTGAACTGCTATTCCACCAAATACTCCTTACCCATCATCTTCTTCCTTCTTCCATCAGTTTAAATTTTTGCGCGAAGCCATTGTTTGGTTAATGATTTTCCTATAAATGAGAGCCTCCACTTCTCAAATTGAATTGCAAGAATTCCTGATAAGTTTATATAAGAGTGTGAGTCCAGTAATTAAGAGAGAGCAATCTGAGATTGGAAGGGATTCCATTTCAAGCTTCAACAGAGGTAACATATCAGTGTTCTTAATTTTAATTTTGAAGAATTTCAGAATTTCATAAATTTCTTGATGAATTGGATTGTGAAATGTTGTCAACCTGTTACCTAAGTTAGTATGCATATCTAAGGTGCAATGTGATTGATATTGAGCATGTTAAGAGGAAATTTTTGTGTATGGTTTTTAGTTCTGCCAAAGTAGAGCCATTCCTGGGCTGTCCACAGAGGGGCGCATCTGCGGGTTTCCTACAGTTCAACACGGCGCAGCTGCGCGGTGTACCAGAAATGATTAGTGCTTTCTGTCTTTATCTAATGAGTTCTAGCCTACTAGTTGATTTAATTAGGTATGAAAATAAGTTTAACGTGTGACCTAGAGTCCCTTTTCTAACATAAGTTGCCTTATCTTACTTGATTTTATATTTTCTAAGCGAAAACTTGACACATTAAAAAAAATAGACGAAACCTATGTACCTTAAGTTCTGACTTGGTGAGCATGTGTACATGATCTAGCTTTGCATGAAATGTGATTCGAGTTTATATGCATATGCTAAATTTCTTTAACTTGTTTTAAAATGACTTTTGAAAGCAAATTTGGACGTCTTGCAAACTAAGTTCTATAAGCATTGTGATAATTCTATTTCGATCCTTGTAGCATATGTTTACAGCTTAGTTATGTATGCAAATGAGTATGAGATATGATTCAAAGTTTCTTTGCATATTTAGTTTGGTTGGACATGGATTTCTAAAAGAAAACTTGGAGATTTTGAAACTAAGATTGAGGGATATTGAGTTACTTATGTTCTGACCTTATGTTCAAACATGATAAGACTTTTTATGCATCTAAGCATAATTGATATGTGCATCCAACTAGTTATATATGATATGGACTATTTAAGCATGTTTGAAGGTAAGTTTCAAGTAATGAACTAGGATAGTTATATGTAAATGAAGTGAATACATGCAAGCATGTGTATTACAGAAGGTATAACATCCTTACATGGTTAATGTGGTTAGCCTCTCAATTTTATGAACTTATTTGGCCTTAATTCATTAAAATCTCCAACTAGAACCATAACATGAAAAAGTGAACTTGAATTGACCTTAGAAGAATGCATGCTCTCTTAACATATGTGTATAAGATGTATTAGTATCCATGTATGCTAGAAAACCAAAATGGAACCAAAAATCAAGAACTCAACTCTGGTCTGGCCAGGGAATGGTGCAGTTGTGCCCATTCCAAGCTAAATTGCAGTGTAGCTGCGCCGCAAGGCAGAGTGACCTGACTGTTTTATTTGTGATCTAAACTTGGCAACTTGCTTATATTGCTATTCTTGTGACAACCCAAAAAAAATTATAAGATTCTCAGTGATTAAAAAATAAAGGTTAAGAGAATAAAACCTAGATTGGAATTTGAGGATTAATTAAAAATTTTAAGAAGAACCTATATGGTTTACTATTTGAAAGAGAATAGAGTATATATGGGTTATAAAATTTCACAACCCTAGAAATGGAGTTAAATGTACTTGAAGGAATATTAAGGATAAGGTATTACAATACCTATAAATTTGATGTGAACTGAATGGTATAAAAAATTTTATAATGATACATGTGGAAATTTTATTAAGAAAATAAATTTTCAAATGAAGAGATGTTATGAGGTTAAAAGAAAATGAGTATATGTATAGGCACATATATATATATATATATATATATATATATATATATACTTAGTGATGTGCTATATATATATTTTAGCAAGAGAAATGATAAGGATAAATACAGTATGAGATTTGTGGGACATGTCTCAAAGTATTAAATTATTTGGTATGAATATTTATATTATTTGATTGTTTATATTTGTTTATTATATAATAAACAAATAAAAGAAACTAATAACATATATTAGGTATGGAAATTAAATAACATAAGGGTTATAATAGGGAAGGATGTTAGTATTTAAAATATAAACTAACCCTAAGAGATTTATTTTATACATCTTAACTAATTAATTTTATAACCTAATTAAAGCAAACCTAATTGGGTTAAGAAATTAAATGTACATGAGTAAGGATTTGAATTCCAAATATTGAAAATAGAAACCCTAATTAAATGATTAGGGTAAGATAAAATTTAAAGTATTGGATTATGCTTATTTCCATAGTCCAAGTAATAAATTAGGAAGCCCAAACATTAAATTAAGTGGCCCAAGCTAAGTCCATTTGTTAAGGAACATGTGGGACATTTATTAAGTAAATATAGCATCAGAAATTTAAACCAAATGGGAGAAAATAAGGCCCAATTTTTTTCCCACAAGGAAGGAGAAAGAGGGGGAGTGTATGTAATCATTTAAATTACCTACCCTTACCAACTCTCCCTTATATGTCAACTATCTACATTAGCAATTATTTTATACAAGTGTGCAAGCAACATTTTGCTAAGGCTTGCAAGCAACCACATAATGAATATGAGAGAGAAAGAGCAAGAATGTGCGGAATGAATAAAGATATACAAAATATATCTATACACAAATTACTAACACCCAAAACCCATTTAATTTCTCTCTCATCTCTTATTAGCTAACACAAAGAAAACCAAATAGAGAGAGAGAAGATAGGCCATTCAGAAGCCATAGAGGGAGAGGAAGGAGTGTTTTTTCAAAGTCTCCAAGCTCCATAATCAAAACTAGGAAGAAGAAGAAGGAAGCTCAAGCAAATGTATAACTTTAAACTAATTCATGTAATTTATGTTTGATTGTTCTAGATCAAAACTTGGATCTATGGTTCTAAACATTAAAATCTTAGATCTACATGTTAATAAGTGTTATATGTTTAGATCTATCACTTTTGAGTGCCAAAAGTTAGATCAAAAGGAAAGAAAAAAAATTAGGTTTTCAAAAAGTTAGAAAACCCTAGTCTTTACTTTTTTTTTCTTAGCATAGATTGTGTCTGGCTTAGTGGTTGTGAAAGTTTGATGAAATTAATGAAGGATCATGGTAGATCCTTGAGTTTAAGGAAGTTTATGATGTATTATGTTAGTTTATGCTGGCTAATGTATGATAAATCAATCGATTATAGAAGATTTCTTTGAGAAAAAACTGATTTTACCCAAAATAGAACCTGAAATTCAAACAATCATATCTCTCATTTTGTTTTGAATTTTTGAGTGTGGTCAAGTGCTAGAGTAAGATCTATGAGTTTTCTTTCAAAACCAAGTGGAAACACTGAAAAAGGAGTTGTAGATATTTGTATGGACTGTTTTTGGCAAAGTAGGCAAAAGTTGGAAATTCTAAAAAACAAACTGTCCAAAACTTTGCAGGGGCATTTTAGGCCATTTAGTTATTGAAATAAATTCATGACTTATGGGAAATGAAAATATATGATATAAAGTAGCTCCTGTCCAAAGATGAGCTTATTCTGACTTAAATCGATCGAGTTATGTCTATTTTAATTTTTTGGTTTTTCTGACGAAAACTGCTATAAAGAGAGAGTTCTATAACTCCGATGACCACGAAATTTAAATTGGAAGTTCATGTTAATACGTTGTAGATTCTGCCAAGAGTTGAGAATTGTTGGAGTTGAGCATGATATAGCTAATTTTCTTAAGTTACGAACAAAAAATGTAATTTTGAAAAATACTAAAGGAAATTCAAAAATTCCAAAAAAATTATTATTGTGTATGAAATATATATATATATATGGCCAAAAGAAAAAAAAAAGACGATTTGATATTTTTCATGGAAATGATTTAGTTATGAATAAATGAATTAAATATGCTATGTAATGTTAAAAATATGGAAAATAAAATTTTATGACTTGGAAACCTTAAATACGGTTTATGCAGATTTTCAATGGGGGGTTTTGGTCATTTGTGATGAGATAGTATGTTTATGGCATGTTAAGATGATTAAATGAATTAATTAGTAAAGCCTAAATAATTAAAATAAATTTTTTCATAGTTTAATAAATGATTAAATTATTATTAAAAGATTAACAATATTAGATTAAGATATTATTAAGTGAATGATAACATTTAGATTAAAGTGTTATTAAATCATTGATTTACAATATTATTTAATGGTTAATAATATTAGTAAATAATTTGAATATTATTAAATAATTAATAATATTACATGAGAGTTTAAAAGAGAAGTTAAGTTATTTATTGGACATTCAATAGGCCATATTGAATGTATAGTATGATGGATTGAAGGATTAGAGAATTCAGGTTGCTGGAATGCAGGACTTGTGAATCCAGGTTGCTGGATTGTAAGATAATTTGAATCCAGGCTTGCTGGATTGGATGTTAGTTTGAATCCAGGCTTGCTGGATTAGATGTCAGTTGAATCCAGGCTTGCTAGATTGGATGTCAATTGAATTAAGACTTGCTGGATTGGATGTCAGTTGAATCAAGGCTTACTGGATTGGAGGTTAGTTGCATCCAGACTGCTGGATTGGAAAATAGTTAACTAAATAGAAATTCAATTTGAATCCAGGTTGCTGGATTAGTTATGTCAGTTTTGTTGTGTTAGAAAACAACAAGTTATTTGAATCTAGGTTGCTAGATTAGGTATTCGACTTACTGGATTATAAAAAAGAACTTATAAAATTAAAGATTAAGTGTTAATTCACAAGTAATATGATAAAGTAGTGGTACAGTCGTACTCTTTAATGGTTGAAGTATAGTATTTTGGCTAAACGATTCCTTCAGGGAGCGGAGGTATATACGAACTAGCTACCGATCTAACTTTTTGTGAAATACAGTGTTGACGAGACGGGAAACTTGTTTGTTGGTTGTTTTTGGGAAACAACTCAGCATACTGTATTAAACACTGCTAAAGACTCGATGTGTGCTAAGTTTAGAATTATGGATACGTATGGTATATTTAACTATGTGATTAAATGTTAGATAATTTACTTATAAAGTAATAATATTGTGAGATAAAGTATGTTATGCTAATTGAAAGATCAATCTTATAACTTATAGGTCTTTTCAATAAAGAGATTAAATTAGATTACGTTGCATTAATCGATGGTACATGCACGTTTTCCCTAACTCAAACTTGAGTTATTATTTCAAAGCATGTTAGTGAATAATTATTGCTGATTATTCACATCTATACTAATTATTGATTCGCACTTAGTGCATGTTGCATATGTTCATCAGGTATGAAAGGCTGATCACCTTCATTACCATAAGGTTCAGTTAAAGTTGTTTATGGTCCTTGTTGACAGTAAATATTATTGATTCAGTCATTCAATTATTGACATTTTGATTCATGCTCTTTCACAATTATTATATTGTTGAAAATTCGAAAGCTTATTTCTTTCTTTTAATCATGATATATCTTCATTGAATTTAAACTTTCTGAGCAAAGTAGTTGCTCACCCTTGCTATATTATGATAACAAATTTCAGATTAAGACGAAGGCTAGAAGAAAGATAGAGGCAAAGGCAAATTCCAAGAGTATATTATATGCATTTATAACTATTAGTTATCTGATGTAAATCAAATATGTGAACCTTTGAAGTTAGTTAAGGTATGTATTCAGTTAAGGTTAATAGACCTTGGGAAAATGTTATAGAATTGATTGAATAAACAATTTATGTTTATATATTCTGTATTAGTTTATAGAATATGTATGAAGATGAAGTACCGTAACGTACCAGGTCCTAGGTTCTAGGGAGACGAATTTAGGGGCGTCACAATTCTAAACTATAAACAGAGTTGGAATGATGTTTTGAGTGTTCACATTGTGTAGTAGTCGTATAATATGATGATTTCAAGAGTTGTAAACGATTTATAAGTGGAGTTTTCAAAACGTAAAGACAACGTTGATTTCAAAACTACATGGCTTGGTAGTATGCTAGTATATGACCTAATTATATAACAAATATAGGGTCCGTACTTGTCATGCGTACTTGAATATGTGTTATATATGTGTGTGGGATGACTACTTTATATAGCAAGTATGTGTAACTAATGAATGTGTATATATACATAATTGTAATACAATAGGACATTAAAGTGATGTTAAGCTTTATACTTGTAATCTACGCTAAAGGCAAGTTCCCTAACTTCGTTCTTATATTGAATGCAAGTATCTAGACCTTATTTCATGTTGTGCAAACATCGAAATATTGTTATATCAACTATATTTAAATTAAGCAAATATTTATATTCGTATGAATCATTATTCATATTCGAAAATTGATTATATATCTTGATTCATGTTGCGAGCATTGAATTATTGTTCCTAAATGTATTATAAAAGTTGTCTAATCTATTTGATTCGGCTATACTAATATCACGTGTTAAAAAGTCCAAACCAATTGTTTGGTGCGGAGTCTTATAAATCTACTCAGATGAACAACCCTCATTGAATGGGAAATTATATAACTGTCGGGGAACCAACGTGCGCACAAACAACATATTTAAATGTTATGCATAATATAGGGTACTTTAGGCTGATCACATGTTGTACTTATTTTTATTTGATTTTCAGTATAATACTGTTAATTCTAGTAAGAGTTCTTAGTCCTTAGTGACTGCTCAATGTTCAATTTTCTTTGAACTTTAACATAGTTAATCCTTTGAATCATGTTGATATCTTTCAGTCCATAATGACTCTTATTTCAATTCAAAGAACAGATTTAGAGTAATTGATACTTCTTGTTTACAACGTTATTCTTTTAAATTCTTGAACTATCAAAGACCGTTATACCCTTGAGATTTTGAACTTTATACTTGTTCACCCTTATTGCTATATTACTTGCTGGGAAAATTTGTTGCTCATTCTTGCTTTCCTAAAATATTTTAGTTAAGGCAGAGCAAGGCAGTACCTCAAGCAAGGACAAAGGCAAGGGCAAGGCTACGGAATAACTTTAGTCCTTTAAACTAGAATTATTATTATTATGATGTACTAAGAAAGGATTAATATGATGTTTTAAGTTATATCTTAGACTTATTTCTATAATGTTGTAGTAACGGTTACGAGACCTTGGGAATAGAATAATTATCTTATAAAAATGTAAATTATTCTATTATTCTGTTGTTGATGATTTTAGTATGATATTAGAACTAGAACGTAAAGCACCGGATTTGAGGTATAAGTACCTGAATTTGGGGGCGTCACAGTGCTCCCACTAACCTTATTGTCCACATATAGTTCATCCTCATTTTTGATAAAATCAAACTCTTTGATTGTCTCATCAAAACGGATGTTCCACCTTTGAGAAGCTTGCTTCAATCCATAAATGGATCGTTGCAGCTTACAGACTTGATTTGTTCCATCCATTGAAACAAATCTCTCTGGTTGTGTCATATACACATCCTCTTGAAGGTTCCGATTGAGGAAGGCCGTTTTTATGTCCATCTGCCATATTTTGTATTCGTAGTAAGCTGTAATCGCAAGCAAAATCTGAATGGACTTGAGCATAGCTACTGGCGAGAAGGTTTCATCATAGTCGACACCTTGTCTTTGTTTGAAACCTTTCGCAACCAGTCGGGCCTTATAGGTCTCTACCTTGCCGTCAGTTCTATTCTTTCTTTTAAAGACCCATTTGCACCCAATAGGCTTAATGCCCTAGGTGATGAATCCAAAGTCCATACTTTGTTCTCATACATGGAGTTCATCTCAGATTTCATGGCTTCTAGCCATTTCTCTGAGTCTTTACTACTCATAGTATGTTCGTAGTTCAAAGGATCATTATAATCTATCATGCATAGCTCATCGTCATCCTTTATGACGAATCCATACATGTCAGGTATCTTCGGTACTATCCCAGATTTACGAATAAGGTGTGTTACAGTAGGTTCTTCCACTTGGTCAGGTATCTGACTTTGATCCATAGTAATTTGTGGTTTTTGAAATTCTTCAAGATATATCTTACTCCCACTGACCCCTTCAAGGATAAACTCCTTTTCTAAGAAGGCAACTTGTTTCGTAATAAACACCTTTTAATCAGTTGGATGATAGATATAATACCCTGATGTTTTTTTAGGTTATCCCACAAATCTACATTCGTCAGATCTAGTCTGCAGCTTATCATTCTCAAACTTTTTGACATAAGTTGGACAACCCCAAGTCTTAACATGCTTAAGAATTGATTTCTTCCCTGTCCATATCTCATATGGAGTCTTTGGGACGAATTTGGTAGGTACCTTGTTAAGTAGGTATGCAGCCGATTCTAGAGCATAACCGCAGAAGGAAACTAGAAGATTGGTAAAACTCATTATGGAACGAACCATGTCCAACAATGTTCGATTTCTCCTTTCAGATACACTATTCAACTGTGGTGTTCCTGTTGGAGTCCATTGTGAGATTATACCATTTTCTTTGAGACAATTAAGAAACTCACCGCTTAAGTATTCACCACCTCGATCCGATCGAAGAATCTTAATACTCTTGCCAATTTGTTTCTCTACTTCACTTCTAAATTCTTTGAACTTTTTAAACGATTCAGATTTGTATTTCATTAAATACACATATCCAAATTTTGAATGATCATCAGTGAATGTAATAAAATAAGAATACCATCCTCGTGCAGTCTTTATCATAGGTCCACAAATGTCTATGTGTACCAACGCTAATAATTCTGTAACTCTTTTGTTGATAGCGGTAAAAAGAGATTTAGTCATCTTACCTATGAGACAAGATTCACAAGTTGGATATGATTCATAATCAGATAGCTCTAAGAGCCCATCCTTATACAACTTGGATAATCTTGTTTCATTAATCTGACCGAGTCTACAGTGCCACATAAAGGTATAATTAATAACAACTCTTTTATTTTTCCTAGTTTGTTCAATTTGAAGTATATTTTCATGCAAGTCAAGCACATAAAGTCCATTCAGCAATTTTCCAACACCATATAAAATATTCCTATTATAAATAGAACAACTACTATTTTTTATTATAATATCAAAGCTGTACATATCCAATACAAAAATTGAAATAATGTTTCTAATAAGTGACGGAATAAAATAACAATTATTTAAACTAATGGACTTGCCCGAAGACAGTGCTAAACAATAAGTCTCTACAGCTAATGCAGCAACCTTTGCTCCATTTCCCATTCGTAGGACGACCTCATCCTTGTTCAACTTTCTACTTCTGAGCAATCCCTGTATAGTATTACATATGTGAGAACCACAGCAGGTATCCAATACCCAAGTAGAAGTTTGATTTTCCAAAAAAATTATTTCAATCATAAACTAACCTTGATTGGAAGTCGAAGCTTATCTAATCTTCTTCTATGCCAAAAACTTCTCGCAATTCCTCTTCTAGTGACCCGGCTGGTTGCATTGGAAGCACATTCCTTTGCTAGTTGGCAAATGGCTCCCAAAAAGCACAGGGGGGGAAAGTTCATGATTGTCTGGCAAGTTTCATAAGAAGAGATTTGTAAGCGTTCAGGCCGCTTATAGATATCAAAATAAGGCGTCAGGCAAATCTGTAATTCTGGAACGTTGTTTACTACCAGAAAAACTTGATGGGGAAGTGGCCCAAATGATTAGACGCCAGAAGTGGAGTAACTTTAATGCTTAACCTGGACCAGCAGTGATAAAAATTGTCAAGGAGTTCTATTCCAACGCTAAAGAGGCCAACAGCAGTTTAGTGATGGTTCGGGGCGAATCAGTTAATGTTGGTCGAAAGGCAATCAACGTTTATTATGGATTTGAGAAGATTCGTGATAGTGATTATCGTATATATATGCGGTGAGAATTGAATTATAGTGAGGTGATTAAAGCCCTTTGTGTACCAGGAACTGAATGGTAATTGACAGATCAATAAGAAGCAGTTCACTTTCCAACTTCGAAGTTGAGCCGATATGGAAAATCTTGACATGCATTCATCTGCACTAAGTTGATTCCATGTAGGCATATGAGTGATGTTATTAATCAGTGGGCAGACTTGTTGTTCTGCATTGCCAAAGGAAAAATTGTCGATGTTGGGGAAGTCATCTATGAGTCAATTATTCAAGGGCTTGAAGGAGGCACTTCTGGTGGGTTGCCTCACCCATCTCTAATTATAGAATTGTGTCGACAGGCTGGAGTTCAATGGGATGACGAAAAGGCATTACAGGCACCCTTAGCCCAAATTAACCACTCTGTGATGACAATGTACAAGATATAGGATGGGGCTGAATCACACCTACAGGGACTGGGATTTATTATCATTCCCCCATTACATGTTGAGCAGTCTGTTAAGCATCCTCCTGAGGCCCCAAGTATAATGCCATCACCTGATTGGGTTGAGAATATACGGAGGGACCTACAACATCATACGAGACGAATTAACTTGGTGGCAACCCAGATACACCAGGGTTTTGACCGTATGGATCGGCAGCAGTCTTGTCTTGCCTAACGCCAAGAAAAATTTTATTCTCATTGTACCACGTCGTTGGCAGATATGTTTCACCGAATGAATCCAGCCGGGACTCCGTACCAGTTCACACTCCATCCACCTCCGTCAGTTTATCCACCTCCAGACTTACCTCCTCCTAATGCCGAAGATGAAGATAACAGAGAGGAGTAAGCATTGATCATTGAAGTCCTCAGCTCTCAATTTAATTACGCTTACATAATGAGGACACTGTGTCATTTAAGTTTGCAGGTGCATTATGTTTTGTAGTTAATAGTCTGTGCATATAGAGTTTGAGCATGTTGCTTAGTTTACTCATGTTAGTAGTTACTTATACATGTTTCATTAGAGTTATATTGTACGTTTCGCATCTAGTTGCATGAATCAAGCAGGGTATGATGTAGTTATCAAATTTTGGCCAATGATAAGACAGAAGTGATAGTTTGAGACTCAAATAAGATTGAATACTAATGTGGAGTAATGACTTAAATTGTGAAGTCAATTATGCTTGTCTGAAACTCATAAGTATCAAGGAAAGCACATAACTAACTGTTTGGTCAATTTGAGTCAAATCGTTACATAATCTGTTTCTAGTAAGAAAATTTGGGATAATATTTGATGAAATCAGTGAAACATTCATGAAGGCGGAAGTTAAGAAAAAAAATAAGTTTGGGGGAATCGTAGGGTGAATCATAAAAAGAAAGAAAAAAAAGAGAAAAAAATCAGAAAAAGAGAAAAATAAGAAAAACAGGAATAAATAATCAAACTTAACTGGTTTAGTTTCGTGGTCATTGCTACTTGGGTTATTAGATCCGTACGGGTGTCTTAACACCTAGTACCCTAAAGCCAACTGGTTTGGAAGTCACTGGTTAAAATCTTGATACATGGATAGTTTTGAAAGCCTAAGGAAACTAGACATTGCACAGGTCGAGTTAAAAAGAGAGATGGAGCCTAAAACACACTCGTACAATAATTAAGTATGTCTATGATAACCCTTGGTGATACCCCTGTGCTTAGTAATTGCTTGCATTAGTCGGATTGGTTGCATTAGTCTGATTGGTTGTGTTAACTAGTTGAGTTTAATAAAAACTGGAGTATCTTTCTAAGAAGTTGCTTATGTGAGTGATTTGAGTTGTGATTGATTAAACTAGTTGGTTTACACACACACACATAACATGAGTGACTATAACATAATTTGACTAAGAGATTGAGTTGGAAACTTTATGTTGGTTGGATGTTCTAAATTGAGTATTATGTGAATCTTTAAGGCCTGATATTTGATGCTGTGTTATTTGGTTGTTTGATTCGTAGGCATATAGTTAGGTTGCATTTGCATCATTGCATTTGTTGAGGACAAGTAATTGGTTAAGTTTGGGGGTATTTGATGAATAGGTGTCATACCTACGAATTAGATATTGTTTAAGCTTACTTATTGTTATCTTTAAGTGTTTTTACGATCTATTTATTTGTTTTTGTGTTTATTTCTTGTAGGTGGTGCTGGAAGGGTAGATATGTCATTTTGGAAAAGAAAACAATTAAAAAGAAGTAAAAATAGGCTTAATGGCATTTTTATAATTACATGGTCCTGGTCAAACGCCTAGGCGCTTGGATTTGCCCTAAGATGAGCGCCTAGGCGCTCATGCACGTTTCTAGATGTTAATTTATACGGTTGAGTACAATGGAGGCCAATTAGAATAGATATTAGGGTTTAAAGTAAGAGACAGAAGGAGAGATACAACGTAACATGGATTTGTAAAGATAGATCGAAGGAGACCACGAAGGAGATCTACAAAAGGTTGAAGATCAAGTTAGAGATTTGGAGCAGCTTAATAGTTTTTTCTATCCCTTTCATCTATCTTTAATTTTGTAATCTTTGGGATGTTTGGTTTAACAATTTGGATGATGTCTTCTTCTATCATTAAGAACTAACTTTTCATTAAGATCGCAACGAAACTTAGTATGTAATTTGAATTTGATGCTCCTTATTTGATTTAAGTTAATTACTCTTGAATAGTTTATCATATCTTATGTTCATTAATTAATTATCTGATCAACAATTACCGGGATAATTTATACGAAATTAGAAAATGGAGTATGAGTTAGATCTAGATATGATAGTATCTGTTCATATAATCTGAATAAGGTTAATACGTTTAGCATATATGGTAGGAATATATCTATATGTCTTTTGCAACCCTTGAAAGAATTTGTGCTTGAAAACCCCAATTATCTTAATTCACATAGGAATATAGTGGATTAATTAGTTAGGGTGTTCCTTGTAAATCTGTTTCGTAATTGTTGGATGTATAATGATTAGTTTACGTGTCTGTGGAAGAAATACTTGAATATTATAAAGAATTCTTGGTTAGCGATTCATAGTGATTAAATATTTAAATAAGGAGTGTATTGGTTTAAATGAAATACTAATGGAAGTTGTGATCTTAACCTATTCCATCTGCATTCATTCTTGTGACTTTATATTTTAGTTGTTAATTTGAATTCTTAAAATCACAACCATTATTCGTAATTTAATTTAGGATTAATTGAATTGAAATTGATATTTGATAATATAAATCTATTTCCTCGTGGGAACGATATCCTTGCTTGCTAAATATTTTAAATGAACACGTATACTTGTGTGTTTAATTACTGTTAATAAAATAGGCAACAATAAATATTCTTCCTTTTATGGTGTGATCCTTTAGGTTCTCTATATTAGATTGGTTGTGAATAAATCAATTAAAATAATTCTAATCTTATTTAATAAAAAAAATTAAACTAATAATTCATTTAAATAAATAACATTTATTCTACAATAAGGGTAAACCCCTTTAGCGATTAACGACTTTCTAAGTAATATAGATTTCAACATTAATCATAAAAGAACCTTTGAGTAAATAGTTACCGTGCAATTCATTCCTTCCACCGTACAATGTCCCAACTAAATATAACACATGGAATTACTATCAAGTCTTATTTTATTTAATTATATGTATTTCGATTCTAAAATGCACAACTCCAAATAATGCAAATTAGAAACTTCTTTCTAATTTCATTATGCCTTGGCCAAGGACAACTGGGTTATCATTTATCGAATCACATAGGACATTCTCTTCTTTTACTAAAAACGATAGATTCTTTATTGATCATTCATTATCTCTATGTATAAATTATTATACCCAAGCATACCCTTTGATAGTCCCTTAGGATCTTAAGGGACATGTCAAAATATAACTCATCATACACAAGATACTATGATGATCTCAAGTCTAAAGATTATTTGTACTGCTATCACTAAAGGAATTCCTATTGATAGACAAGTAAAACTCCATTAGGTATTCCTTAGCGAGCCACGTTCGGTGTACTTATTCTCTAATAAGCACCTACATACTTGCTTTAGTGTCTCCACACAAATGATTATGAGATCGATCATCCTCATCCAATGAGCAAGCAACGTATGTACCAATCTATCCAGATTCACTAATCCTCTTTTTAGTAATCTAACGATTGGAAACTATTTTAGTTTTAAGCTATCTAAGAATTTAGATCTCATTAGCATGATCATCATCATGATTCTAAAAGCATTGCTTAAAACTATGGGTTTATCACATATAATAAAAATAATACCATGTAGATAAACAAATATCTTTAATTAAATAACACTTTTATTTATAAATGTATAAGATTGTTACAAACTATATGCTTTATTATCAAACATGATTGACCTGTGTGCATACTACTTTCAAGTTGACTTATTCTCAATAGGTTGTGCTTCAAACCATCAACATAGGCTACCTTGTTGAAAGAAATAACACCATTTCCAATTGAACTAAATCCTCTGGTATTCCCAGAGTTGTTGTCTCCAATGATAACTACAGGACCATCTTTCTCTTTTAAGTTTGACAAGAGATTCTTATTGTCATTCATGTGCATTGAGCATCCACTATCGAGATACTAGATGGAGTTAAAAAATTAATCTTTATTTTGGTGCCCAAACGCTCTAGGGTTTAGCCTTGTTAGTACCCTTGGAAACCCAAATATGCTTGAACTTGGGTCTATTATATGCTTGATGATAATTATTATAATAACACATGGAAGCTACATGACCATAATCATGACATGTATAGCATTTTGATATGATGTATGTGTGAGTGTTTGTGTGGATATCTTCTCATCAGGGACAGATGTGGATGATAGCCATTTCTAGCCTTTCTTCTTTGTTGTAACTCTCTCTGCTTCCATATCGTTCTATGATTTTGTGGTCTCGTTGAGTAGAAGTCTACTCTACATTTCAGGCATGGTTGGTTCGTAGAGTTAGTTTTACCTAAATCTACAATCCTTTGAGGATTGATCATAGACTTTGACTTACTCTGCGGTTTCATAAAACCAAGTCCAATATGTGATCTGTTGTTCTTGGAGACAACAATCTGATCTATAGAGATTGGGCAATGTACTCGGAATAATGGGTTCAACAATCTCTTTGTATTTCACAAATACAATGCCTTTATGGGAAGAAGAAACATTGTTATTGTTAATTTCTATTGATTTTTCCACACTTGGATCTAAGGAAAAATCCCCAAATCATAATCCTAATCAATCAAAGACAACTCTTTAACTAGTCATCAGGGATTCCATTGATGAAGAGGAATGATTCCACATTGAGGTTGTCATTTCCAACTCCTCTATCTTAAAGGTTAGGGTTGACTCTCTTTGTACACTATGATCAGTTATCTGTCTCAAATTTACATTCTTCGCTTCAAGGTTGGAGAGAGAGACAACACTTGGTAGAGTTATTTCCAACTCTACTTGAACTTTCTCTTGCTCCTCTTAAAGAAGAGAATGGTCATTTGAAAGAACCTTGAATCACTTCATGTATTGATTCAAATCTATATTTATATCATGCAGTGCAGTTCTAAGATTATTTATGTCTACATCAGCAGAGTTGAAATCAAATACCCCACTAATGTCAATTTTTTGACGATTAGTGGTTTTCCTGGCATCAGCTTCTATAGCCATCAGAAATAGGTTGACCACATAAGGTCCTTCATCTTTGCTGGACTAGGAGCTTGAATCATTATTTGAGCACGCCATGACCCTTCAACTACTAGACCTCTTTCCTTCTTGTGGAATTTCTTGTAGCCCTTAAATTCTTTCTTCTTTGGGGCTGACTTCTCCTTATCTCTTTTTCAACTCTTCTCGCAAGGGCTTGGTTCAATCTGCGATATAATGACCTGTCTTCTTGCAGTTGTAGCACATATATTTCTCTTGGTCTTTGGTGTTGCTGCTTTTATTGTTGTTAAAGTACTTTCTTGGTCCGCTGCTACTGCCCTTGAGCATGAACTTTCTTAGCCTTTTGGTCAGCAGCACTATATCATCATCATCATCATCATCATTGCCATCATCTGATACTGCTGCAATAGGGGCTTTAGAGGCTGCTTTTGAAGCCTTGAGAGCAATAGCCTTTCTTTCTTCTTTACTTTAGAGATGGTTTTTACCCGTTGGTTAAGCTCTAGCTCATAGGTAAGAAGATTACCGTAGAGCTTCTACATTGTCATTCCGTGCAGATTCTTTGATTCTTTGATAGCAGTGGTTTTGGCATCGTACTTGTTAGGCAGTGCTCTCATGAACTTGATGTTGAGGTCCTTATTTGGATAGACCTTTCCATAATCTCTCAGAGAATTGAACAGCATGTTAAATCTTTCATAGGTGGCGGTGATGTTCTCTCCAAGAATGTGGGAGAACATTTCATATTGATGGACTACTTATTCTCTCTAATTTCCTCAGTTCCTTTATGCATCACCAACAAGGCTTCCAAGTAGGAAATCCAGAATGTAAAAGACACAATAAGTTTTAAGTGGTTTAGAGTATAAATGACTCAGTTTACTTTTCTACTCTACAAGTAGGAAATCCACTAAAGATGCTTGGCGTCACTAAGACTATATCACTAAGATCTATTACAAGTGAATCACAAAGACTCCTTCGAGTCACTATATCTCGGCAGATGTTACTTAGACAAAGGTCACTAAGATTAGTTCACTTAAAACTCTTCAAGTAACTTAGACTTGGCAGGGAGGTCACTAAGATCAGCGGATTGATTATTTGTTGAGGTGCTACTAAGTTGCAATTAAGCTCAACGTTTGAAGACTCTGTAATAGAGCAAGTTATTCTTGAATCATAAAGTAGAGCTCTTTGAACTTTGGAAGAGTTCCAGCTTAATGATTGGTGATTCATACTTTTGATTTGATTCTCATTCCCCTTTTATAGTTCTTTTTTAGAGCTTCCCATTGCAAAGTTCTCGTTGAGCATTTAATGCTCCGATACTAGAAGATATTTGATGTTGACTTTCAAGAGGGTCGTATCATTTTGCTTTCTGCTCTGACCTATCACATCAGTCTGCTGCTTCACCAACCACGTGGGTATTGTCACTTTCGCCAAGCTGGTTGTTAAACACAACATATTCTAATCTTTGATTTCAACTAAGGATGTTTGGCAATTTATCTTGGGTTCTTCAATTTACAACGCTTCTTATTGTCAGTCATTTGGCAATCCTGGCATACTCTCAGAACAAGATGGAGGTCCAATTTCTGGAGTTGAAGAAAGGTAACATGTTTGTACTTGAGTACGCCGCGAAGTTCAACGAGTTGGCATAGTTTGCAACTTATCAGGTGAATACTGATGAAAGGAAGGCAAGGAGGTTTGAACAAGGGCTGAAGCCATGATTGTACAACAAGGTGTCAATGTTTCAATTGAACACTTTTACAGGAGTTTTGGAGAAGGCCATCATCGCAGAAGGTGGAAGAGATGCTCTGACCAAGTATAATCAGGAATAGAAGAAGAAGAAGAGTGAAGGTGAAAATAACAAGTCTAGTGGCAGCAATGGTGGAGGTGGTAATAATCAAAAGAGGAGGTGGAATGATAACATGTCTACTTGAAATCAGTAAGGAAGTCAGAAGAAGAAGGTGGAGGCTTGTCCTACCTACGAGAAGAATCACTTGGGGGTATGCATGAAGGGGAAGAGGGTTTGCTACAATTGTGGTCAGAAAGGCCACATAAGGCCAAACTGCCCTAATCCTAAAAAGGTGCTTGCTTCACTTAAGGGGCGAGGGATCATCTAGCTAGAGATTATCCCAAGAAGGCATGAGGAGGAGCAGGAGCAGGTGGAAGTAGAGGAACCAGCGGTGGTAGCACTCTAACTATCACTGGATCGACGCCAACCAACCGACCTACCCTCAGAACTTTACACATGACAGTGCATGATGTTGTTCAGTCATGTAATGTGGTGTCAGGTATCATTTCGATCAATAATATAAATGCTTACATGTTATTTGATTCAAGTGCTACTTGCGCATTTATATCCGATGAGTTTGCTAAGAATTTAGATTTGCCTAAGGAGGAACTAGATTACCCTTTGAATATACAAATTGTGAATAAGGAAGTGATTCCTGTTAGGTTCGTACACAAGAACTGTAGGGTGGACATTAAGGGAAACGTGATGATCGTATATCTAATCCAGATTAAACTTAGGGAATTCGACGTTATTTTGGGAATGGATTGGCTATTCAATTATGCTGCGATAATTGATTGTCAAAGAAAGTGTATTAACCTTATGACCCCGTAAAAGGTTATATTTTATGGCAGCAAGTCGCCTAGACAAGCGATTTGTCTGACGATGATGCAAGCCAGGAAATTATTGAGACAAGGTTGTGTAGGGTATTTAGCCTACATAGTCGATAGTCGAAAAGAGAGTCCAAAACTAGAAGACATACCTGTCGTTAGAGACTTTGTGGACGTATTTCCAGACAATTTTCCAGGACTTTTGTTAGATAGGGAAGTAGAATTCGTGATCGATTTGGCGCCAGGAACTGCCCTAATATTGAAGGCCCCGTACCGTATGGCTCTGGTGGAGATGAAGAAATTAATGGTGCAATTGCAACAGCTATTGGATAGGAAGCATATTCAGCAGAGCGTATCGCCGTGGGGAGCACTGGTGTTGTTCGTTAAGAAGAAGGATGAATCGATGAAGCTTTGCATTGACTACATGGAGTTGAATAAGGTTACGATTAAGAATAAGTACTCGTTGCCAAGGATCGACGACTTGTTTGACCAGTTGAAGATAGACTTGATAAGTGGTTACCATCAGTTAAAAGTGAGCAAGGAAAATGTTCCGAAGATGGCGTTCAGTACTCGTTATGATCTCTACGAGCTTCAGGTGACATCATTTGGTCTAAAAAATGCTCTTGTAGCATTTCTGGACCTAATGAACAAGGTGTTTAAGCCATTTTTAGATAAATTTATGGTGGTGTTTATCTACGACATTCTGGGGTATTCAAGAACCAAGGAGGAGCATGTGGAACATTTGAAGGTGACATTGGAGGCGCTAAGAAGAGAGAAGTTGTACGCCATGTTTTTAAAATGTAAATTCTGGATAGAGCGGGTGCAATTTCTTAGACGTGTGATTGATAAGGACGGAATTTAGATATATCCCTCAAAGGTTGAAGCGATACTAAATTGGGATCAGCCGAAAACACCATCAGAAGTGAGGAGTTTTCTAGGATTGACAGTCTATTACAGAAGACTTATTCAAGACTTTTCCAAAATCGCAACTCCGCTAAAGAATTTGACTAGGAAATCGGTGAAATTTGTTTGGACAGAGAAGTGTGAGGAAAGCTTCTAAGAGCTGAAGAAGAGGTTGAGCGCGGCACCTGTGTTATCTTTTTCGGATAGCACAGGAAATTTTGTGGTGTATAGTGATGCTTCTCATAAAAGACTAGGATGTGTGCTTATGCAAAATGGCAAGGTCATTGCGTATGCGTTACGACAATTGAAGGATTATGAGAAGGGGTATCTGACCCACGATTTGGAGTTGGCCGTGGTAGTGTTCGCTCTAAAGATCTGGAGACACTATCTCTATGGGAAGAAGTATGAAATATATACAGACCATAAGAGTCTGAAATATATTTTCACACAAAGGATTTGAACATGCGTCAGAAAAAATGGTTGGAGTTGATAAAGGACTACGACTGCGAGATTTTATACCTCCGGGTAAAGCAAATGTGGTTGCTGACGCCTTAAGAAGAAAGGGTCGTAAGAAATTGATGTTGTTGACCACTCAGGAGGAGCTAATTTTAGCGATGGCAAAACTAGAGTTGGAGGTGAAATATCCTAAAGAGTCTGACAAAACTATTTCAATTGGGAACCAGCCCAACTTTGGTGGATAAGGTTTGGGAAGCACAACTTGAGGATGAGGAATGTGAGAAAATCAGGAATAGAATATCTGAAGGGGATAAAGTGAAATTCAAATTTGACAACGAAGGAGTGCTAATATTTAAGGGAAAAATTTGGGTTCCGCCAGTACTAGAGATTAAGGAGGAAATTTTAAGCGAGGCTCATAGTTCAAGGTATTCAATTCACCCGGGGAGTACAAAGATGTACCAGGATCTCCGATAGTATTTTTGGTGGCCGAATATGAAAAGGGAAGTTGCCAATTATGTGGCCAAGTGTTTGACATGTCAAAAAGTTAAATAAGAACATCAGAGACCGAGCGGATTGTTACAACTGTTAGAGATACTGGAATAGAAATGGGAACATATCACAATGGATTTTGTAGTAGGTATTCCGATAACTTAGAAAGGTTTCGACGCAGTATGGGTTATCGTGGATCGACTGATGAAATCAGCTCATTTTTTACCGATCAAGATTAGATTTAACTTAAATCAGTTAGCGAAATTGTATGTGAAGGAGATTGTTTTAAGGCATGGAGTTCCAGTGTCAATAGTTTCCGATCAAGATCCGCGTTTCACATCAAATTTCTGGAAGCGACTACAGGAATGTATGGGAACGTAGTTAAGAATGAGTACGACATATCATCCTCAGACAGACGGGCAGAGTGAAAGAATAATTTAGACATTGGAAGATATGTTAAGATCTTGTATCATGGATTTTAAAGGAAATTGGGATGACCATCTACCGTTGGTGGAATTCGCTTATAATAACAGCTACCACGCAAGTATTGGCATGCCGCCGTACGAAGCGTTGTACGGCAGAAAGTGTAGAACTTCATTATACTAGGATGAAGTTGGTGAATGTCAATTTTTAGGACCAGAATTGGTACAACAGACCGCCGAGATTATCAAGGTGATCAGGACAAGATTGATAGCTGCTCAGGATAGGCAGAAGAATTACGCCGATCCACACCGCAAGAATTGAGAATTTGAATATGGTAACTACGTTTTCTTGAAAGTATCTCCCTGGAAGAGGAAAATTCGATTTGGAAAGAAAGGAAAATTGAGCCCGAGGTTCATTGGACCCTTTAAAGTGTTGCGAATAATTGGTGAAGTCGCGTATGAGGTAGCCTTACCTCCGACATTAGAACACATTCATAATATTTTTCATGCTTCCGTGTTACGACCGTATAAACCCGATTACAAACATATTATCAAATATGAACACCTGCAATTTGAGAAAGATTTATCATATGAAGAAGTTCCTGTTCAGATAGTCGGCAGGAAAGAATAAGTACTCAGAATTAAAATAATACCTTCTATTAAGGTAATTTGGAGGAACCACAACGCTGAAGAAGTTACGTGAGAACTCGAAGAACACATGATGAAAAATTACCCTCATTTATTTGCTTAATTTATGTGTAGTGATTTGGGGACAGAATCTTTGTAAGGGGGGAGAATGTAATGGGACGAATTAATTTAATCGTGATTCTGGGGACAGGATCCTCTTAAGGGGGGAAAGATGTGACGAACGAGATTTTTTTAATTTATTTGAAATATTTATTGAATTAAATAAATATTTTTGTAAATTTATTTATTGAGTTAAATAAATATTTGATGGAGTTGTGGTAGATTAATTTAATTAAATGTGTTACATTGATTAAATTAATGTGGACTAATTTTATAATTCAAATTATGAATTTAATTGAGATTATTAAATCAAATGAGTTTTTTAATAATTATAATATTATTATAATTAATTTAATAATTAATTACAGATTTAATAACTTGTCATAATTAATAAATGAGAATTTTAATTATGTGATGATTTGATTTAATGTGTAATATTGCCTATTATTTAATTAAATTTAAATAATAGTATTTGATTGATTATGGTGTGACAAATAAACTATATTATAAGCAAGTAAATTAAAATAAATGGAAAGGAGTTATTCTTATACAAATCAAACTTGGCCTTAAGAACATGGGAGCAGTTAAGGCCATGGTGCACTTAACCGCCACCTATG
The DNA here is from genome assembly GCA_020205555.1 of Panax stipuleanatus. Taxonomy (NCBI): domain Eukaryota; kingdom Viridiplantae; phylum Streptophyta; class Magnoliopsida; order Apiales; family Araliaceae; genus Panax; species Panax stipuleanatus. The sequence continues at coordinate 137,126,910 of CM035115.1, read as the reverse complement.
ATGTGCCAGTTAACTTATACGTATAATATATATCAGAAGTTATATCATATCAGTTAGAAAAACTCAGAGAGAAAAGAGAAAGCTTGAGAGATTTTGTGAATTGAAGAAGAAGTTTGAGAATTAAAGAGGATTCTAATCATCTTGCTTAATCAAAACAGAGTTATCAACGGTAAATTCTGGTATTCAAATTCTATTTTACGTTTTCAAGTTTTCTCCATGAAAAGTGTTTTGAGTTCTCTGTAAATGGAAATTCATGGTTAAATTGTTAAGAAATTGATTATATATGTTTATGAGTATGCATACTTCATTTGTATATGAATTGTATGTGATTTAGAGTAGTCAAATCCATGAAATTGTGTTTAAATTGGAGTTTTGAAATTTACAGAGAAACAATATTTGAATATAGCTTATATGTACAAAACTTTGTGCTTAGATCGCATGTTAATCAGTAAACTGATGATTGATTATTCTTATACATGTAAAAACGAAAAGAACAAAACTTAAACGGACTGATTTGGTGTTATAACGAATCTGTAATATGTGATTTCACCATATTTGACGAAACTTTGAAAAAATAGCATGAACATTGAATTTATGGGTTTTAATTTGGTTGTTTAAGTTGCCTAAGTTGTTAAAATCATATTTTGATTGTTGTATATAAAATGTTTCTGTTAAGTTCAGAACTTATGAGTAACATTAAATTTGTTGTTTGAGCGAAGTTTTGGCCTAATTTGGATTTTTTTGTGTTCTTCGCGAGCTTTGTCTGCGTCCCACTGTGTCGCGATGCCGCAGCAGCGGTTCTGTGAACAAACCGAGCGCTACAGTGCCAGGAAAGTGCCAGCTGATGTGTCGCGACGCCGCAGCGCCTATTCTGTGAAGAAACCGAGCGCTGCAGCGCTAGGCAGTACCTGCTGACGTGTCTCGGCGCCACAGCGCCGATTTCCAGTTCATTCTGGGGCGCTGCAGCGCTGGTTAGCAGATTCACCCACAAAATTTTATTTAAGAGTTTAAGTCCTGAAATGTAATTTAAAACCTAATCTAATGAACATAAAAATGTGTTAATCATATATTGAGATGTTAAAAATAGATTATTAACATATCGATGATGTTTATACTTGATTGATTGATAAGTCAAAAATAAATTTAAACTCGTTACTTTGTGAAGTCTAATAACGTGTTCAAGAACTAATATTTGTGATTTGATTAACATAAGCAGACTTAGAGTTGAGTTAAGATGCTAGCTATGTTATAATTAGCTTGTATTGTGAATGCAAATGGTATGTAGGATTAATTGGGAGAACGTGAATAGTAATTATCTAAACTACGCACGAGGCAAGTTTTCTATCCCTGACTTGTTATCGTTACGCAAGTTTCTTAACTCTACTTTTAATTGACCAAGTTCCTAAATCCTATTCTTATATTGAGCGAAGTCTTATTCTTGTTTATTTAAGTTAATGATTTCAATTGAGATGTTCTAATCCTTCTAAAGGTAATACTTCAGTTATACAATGCTTATTCAATTGTATACCTTTGAGATTCATTATTTGATTTGAGTATCAATTATATTATTGAACCTTGAAAGACTAGCAAACCCTTATTGATTCGACTAGTCCATAGTTGATGAGCGTTCTAAATTCTAAAACTATTATTTAAGCTTATCCAAACCAAACTTCCTTTGGTGCGACTCTGATGTCAAACTGAGATGAACAACCCTCTATAGGGGATTATTTACGCGTTAGCATTTAGATGTTGTGCACATGCATTGTACTAAGGGTTGATCCACCTAAGTACGAGAAGTAAGGTCCATATAGTCTTACGACTGTTAAAGGTTTAAGGTAGAAATACTTGATAACCTAGGACATAGTTCTTGGTCTTGTGACCCTCAAATGTACTTTCTATTCTTGTATTCTATCTTGATTCAAAAGTCTAGCTTTCTATTATCCAGTATCCATTGTTTACTCGCGTGTTATCATTATTATTATTGTTATATTTGTGGGCAATTGTTGCTCACTCTTGCATGATAACATTGCAATTAAGTTTGAAAGGGTTGATGAGCCATCTACCAGTAAAGGCAAAGGAAAAGAAAACAAGTGATGAAGACTTGTTTATTATTATTTTAAAATGTTGTTGTTAGGACTCACTATGCTATGTTTAAGACTTATTTGTTTATGTTATTTCTGCATTGATGTTTTAAGGTTAGATAACCAGGGGATTGTTTATTTATGATGTTATAACCCTTTAAGGGGAGGATTTCTATTTTTAATTATGGGTTTCATTTATTATGGGTAAATAGATGTGTTATTATTGGACAGTGAACACCTGTGACGCCCCCAAATTCGGACCGCCACTGATCTCGAATTCGGTTCATCACGTTCTCACAATAATAACAAAAATCATACAATCACAGCGGATAATCTAGAATAATATACAATGATTTATTATATTTATTCCCCAAAGTCTCGCAACCTACAATACTTAATAGATTACATAATAATATCAAATAGAAACTTATTACATAACCCTACTTAAGTTTAAACATAGTTCTGAATCAGTCTTAATACATCATCATAGTTGTCATAATATAACACGAGAATGTCTAAGCCATAAAGGGCCTAGCTAGTCGGTAGTCTTGCCCTTGCCCTTATCGATGCCCGAAGGTCCGCCCTGCTATGCCTTAACTGAAATGTTTTTAGGGAAAGCAAGAATGAGCAACAAGTTTGCTCAGCAAGTAATATGACAATAAGGGTGAGTAATATAGTTTTCGAATCCCAAATGGTATAACAGAATATCATAGTTTGAGGATAGCAAGAAATATCAACAGTTCTCAATAACAGTCGCTAAGGACAGAAAGATATCAATAAGATTAATTGCTAAATTAATTCAAGATTTCAAGATAATTGAATACTGAGCAGTCACTAAGGACTATGAACTTCTACTAGAATTAACAGAAATATACTGATAATCCAATAAAAACAAGTACAATAGGTGATCAGCCTAAAGTACCCTATATTATGCATAACATTCAATTGTACTCAAGTGCGCACGTCGGTCTCCCGACAATTATATCTTCCCTTTAAAGAAGGTTGTTCTTCTTAGTCAGTACAAGATTCCGCACCAATAATTGGTTTGGATTGCTTTTCAAATTCATAATATAAGTCTAGCCGAATTAAATGGCATAGACCCCTCTTTATAAGTTCAATACTTGATATTAAAGTTTTAAGAATATAATCGACTTTATCTTAGCTATGAAGCAATAAGTCATGAATCGTAATTCGAATAGCTTACTTGTATAAGGAATAATAGTACAAGCTCAATACATGTTTAATATGAGTAGATTACTTGCTTACAATATCCGTTGAATAAAGTAATGCAAGGGTTTAGGATACTTGCCTTATGCGTAGATTACCAAAATAAATCTTATCAATACTTCTCGAATCCTATTATCACATAGTTATGTATATAGGACATTTATTAGTTATGTACATTCGATACACAAACTTAATATGTAAGTTAGACATACACGCACAATTCTAACTTAGTGGTATAATTCTTTATGCCCGTCATTACACACTTAACATACACGCAGCACACATACTACAAAACCAACTAACATAACTCATAATCATCACCCGACTTATCATTTGAAAGTTTTATAAACATTCATCAATTCTATATGGTTTCATCTTATCATGCTTATTGACACTTTAAATAATGTTCTAGACATGTATTACTGATTACGATAACAATATAAGCATACATAAATCTCAGATTACAAACAAAACAGTCAGACTTCTCTGCAAGGTGGCACGACCGTGTCTGATTTGAACTAGGGAGAAGCGCAGTCGCGCTGCTCCCAGTTCAGATAAAAGCTGAGCTACACAATGCCTGGCCTAGCTTGCACACCCACATATATATATGATAACACATGCAAAAACATACATTTTTGATAAGTTTGATTCTTATGTCGTGCTTTCCATATAGTCTTAACAATTTCCAATTAACTAGGCTTAATGTGTTCGATTACAATGTTCCTCACGTTTACTCAATATACACATGCAATGAGGTCTATATGTCTCAACTACATATGCTCAGGTTACCTTAGTCATATATTTCAAGTTATGAAGTTCGTTCAACTTGTCTTAATTCATGCTCAACTAGTTTACAATGCATGTGACACCCCCAAATCCGGGTACTTCGTTTTCACATGATTTTGTATTCACTTTCTAATTAAATCATACATCTACCCAATAATATAGAATTGTAAAGTAAATTACAACCTTTATAAATACTTAAATAAAAATTTTCTTGAAAAAAGATTACAACTTGTCCAATATAAAATCCTAGGATTAACTAAACCTTAACATCAAACAAAAATAAATGCGGAAATAAAACATCATCAACTAAGTCTTATTATAAACAAAATTGAAGACAACAAGTCTTCACTTGCTCATCTTTCCTTTTCCTTTACTTGTTGACGGTACGTCAACATTCTCGGCTTTAACTGCAAGGGGTTGTAAAGTATGCAAGAGTGAGCAAACAAAAGCTCACTTGAAATGTACAATGATATTCCATAATTGAATAACTTCAAAAGAATTTTAATAACTTTTCTTTCATCAAAATAAAGAATTGAATAATAATTCTTTCATCATATTTAGGATTCGAATATATAATTTATCTGAGGGTCATACGATCTTGAACTATGTCCTAGGTTATAAATATTTCTATTTAAAACCTTTAACAGTCATTGAGACTATGGACCTTAAACTCGTACTTAGGGGGATCAGCCATTCGTACCATGTATTGTGCACAACCATCTTAACTCTTTCGCATAAATGTCCCCTAATAAATAGGGTTGTTCATTCTCAGTATTTGATTACAAGTCCGCACCAAAGAAATTTTGGTTTGGATAGATAAAGAAACTTTGGAGTTTCAACTATCATCAACTAGGAGTAGTTGAATCGACTCACAATGCTTTAATAGTTCGATAATATAAGAATTATGAATCAAATGTAAGATACAACAATAGATTTCATGATAAATAGGCATGTTTTAGGAATAATTTAAAGCATTCGATAGATCAAGTAGATCTTGCGTGAACAACTAAGTCAATATCACATTACTTAAATAATACTTCAATACTTATGCTTTACGGATATTTGAATACAGTATAACTCATACAATACATAACGAGTTAAGAATCCGATATAAACTTCCATTATATAATGAGCAAGGGTTAGAGAACTTGCACAATGAAAAAATACCATAAAAGAACTTGCATAACGTAGAAGATTAATGATTAGAAAACTTGCTCAAGTAAGAGATAGAGAGTAGAGAACTTGCCTCAAGCGCAAGCTACACTTTAATAATTATAATCACTTCCACAATTATCCTACATATCACGTTACGTTTAAAACATCTAGTAGTACCCAACTATAACGTTTAAACCATCGAACTTCATACTCAAGTTCAACTCACAACGTTGTTACGACGTACGTAGATACTAATACACATACGTGAGGCTAACAATCAAGCACCTCATACACGTATAGCACTTGTACTATCATATTGCATCTTACGATAATAATATCCAAACACACATATAATATAACCAGATAAGACTTCAATCTATCTTAAACACATCAAAAACATGTAATCTCATTACCTATTACACTTATCAAGTCATAAAAATAAGTTAACTACACAAACGCAGCATGAAAACTCAACGAAGCGAAAACAAAATTCCTGGACAGCTTGTTAACGCGCTGGGGCGGGTCCCCAAGGGTAAAAGCCCAATTGGGGCGGGGCCCACTACTGGTGGGAACCACCTAGCTCACGCACGACAGAGAAATAAGCCAATTTGGCTTATTTCTTCACATTGAATCTGATTTTTCTCAACATGATGAACATGAAACTTGATAACAACAAAATTTTGGACTCTTTAACATGATTATAGCATATAAAATCTTTATGACACATAATCAAAACCAAATTTTCATGATTTTTGAAGAAACTACAATATCAAAAGTTCTTGACAAAAAATTCTATTACGAAAACATTTTTTCAATCAATCCATGTAATTTCAATTGTAATAACTCTCATTCTTAACATATTAACATAACCCATGATCAATTTAAACAATAATCCATAATCAAACACCAATTTGATAGTTTAAAAAAGCTATTTTCAAAATTAGTTCACAATAAGTTACTATGAACATGATTTCTTCATGTTCATCTTAATTACGTGGATTGAATCGCTAAGACAACTATATAACTCATATATAAACATGCTATAACACATATTACGCATAAATTTTATGTTTACATAAATCTTTCATTCTATCTCAACCAAAAATATGAAAATTCATAAGGACACAAATTCTCCATTAAAACTTGTTTTTACAACAAATTATATTTTTGAAAATCGTTTATAGCATACAATTCAATTATAAACAGTATATAATCACAGTATATATATATATATACAATTCATGTTTATACAATCTCATGAAATTTTCATATTCACATAGAACTCAAAACAAGGAAGAACAATCAATTTAATTTTAAAATTATAAGATAGTAATTATACCCTTTTTGTGTTGATGATTAAAGAAGAAGAAGATGATGATGAGCTTGAGTTCTACCAATTCTTTCTCCTTCTTTTTCTTCTTTCTTTCTCTCTAACTTCTATGTATTCTCTCTTCTCTGCTCTTTCTTTGCTCTAACTTTGTTTTAACGTAAAAACTATTTACATAGCTGATATACATATATTATACATCTAATAATATAATATACGTAACTTACAAATAATTAATACCTATAATTATATCATATACTAATTATCCATTCTTATATAGGTTACACTTATTTTGAATATAAAAAGCCCTAAGGCTTGTTTGGCAAACAAATGTTATTTAAAAAAAAATTATTAGCTAATGCCTTGTTTGGGTAAAATGGATTTAAAGCAAGTGCAGGGGCCCTGTTAGGCAAAACTTTTTTAAAACAAAAGTAAGGCCTTGTTTGGTTAAAACAATTTAAAAACTCTTTTCTTTATTTTAATAAATTCTTTTAACACATACTTTAATGTTACACTTTAATTAATTAAATCTTTAACACTCTTATTTAATTAATTAAAATCTAACATCAATTATTCACATAAAAATTACCACATAATTATAATTACTCACTAATTATAATTCATGTAACACTCATCACATAATTCATCTAATTTAATTATCTCAATTAAATTAGAATTACACTATAAAATAAATATACATCAATTAAATTAAATATTAAATATTCATTTAATTAATATATAACTCTTAATTAAATCATTCCACAAAATCACATAATTTATTTATTTAACTCAATAAATAAATCACATAAAATCACTCAATAAATATTAAAATTTAATATATAAAATCTCAATCGTTACAATATATATACTTCGTTTATATACTGTTTATAATTGAATTGTATAATATAAACGATTTTCATAAATTCAATTTGTTGTAAAAACAAGTTTTAATGGAGAATTTGTGTCCTTATGATTTTTCATATTTTTGATTGAGTTAGAATGAAAGATTTATGTAAACATGAAATTTATACGTAATATGTATTATAGCATGTTTATATATGAGTTATATAGTTGTCTTAGCGATTCAATCCATGTAGTTAAGATGAACATGAAGAAATCACGTTCACAGTAACTTACTGTGAACTAATTTTAAAAATAGCCTTTTTTAAAATATTAAATTTGTGTTTGATTTTGGATTATTGTTTAAATTGATCATTGGTTATGTTAATATGTTAAGAATTAGAGTTATTACAATTGAAATTACATGGATTGATTGAAAAACTAATTCGTAATAGAAATTTTTGTCAAGAACGCTTGATATTGTAATTTTCTTCAAAAATCATGAAAAATTGGTTTTGATTGTGTTGTAAGGATTTTATATGTTATAATCATGTTAAAGAGTCCAAAATTTTGTTGTTATCAAGTTTCATGTTCATCATGTTGAGAAAAATCAGATTCAGTGTGAAGAAATAAGCCAAATTGGCTTATTTCTCTGTCGTTTGCGAGCTAGGGGGTTCCCACCAGTATTAGGCCCCGTCCCAGCTGGGCTTTTATCCTTGGGGGACCCGCCACAGCGGGTTAACAAGCTTTCTGGGAATTTTGTTTTCCCTTCGTTGAGTTTTCATGCCGCATTTGTTTAGCTAACTTATTTTTATGACTTGATAAGTGTAATAGGTAATGAGATAACATGCTTTTGATGTGTTTCAGATAGATTGAAGTCTTATTGGTTATATTAAATGTGTGCTTGGATATTATTACCGTAAGATGCAATATGATAGTAAAAGTTCTATACATGTATGAGGTGCTTGATTGTTAGCCTCACGTATGTGTATTAGTATCGACGTACGTCGTAACAACGTTGTGAACTGGACTTGAGTATGAAGTTCGACGGTTTAAACGTTATAGTTGGGTATTAATAGATGTTTTAAACGTAACGTGATATGTAGGATAATTGTGGAAGTGATTATAATTATTAAAGTGTAGCATGCGTTTGAGGCAAGTTCTCTACTCCTTATCTCTTACTTGAGCAAATTTTCTAATCATTATTCTTCTACGTTATGCAAGTTCTTTCATTGTATCTTTTCATTGTGCAAGTTCTCTAACCCTTGCTCATTATATCATGCAAGTCTATATCGGATTCTTAACTCGTTATGTATTGTATGAGTTATAATGTATTCAAATATCCGTAAAGCATAAGTATTGAAGTATTATTTAAGTAATGTGAGCTTGACTTAGTTGCTCAAGCAAGATCTACTTGATCTATCAAATGCTTTAAATTATTCCTAAACCATGCCTATTTATCATGAAATCTATTGTTGTATCTTACATTTGATTCATAATTCTTATATTATCGAACTATTAAAGTATTGTGAGTCGATTCAACTACTCCTAGTTGATGATAGTTGAAACTCCAAAATTTCTTTATCTATCCAAACCAAACTTTCTTTGGTGCGGACTTGTATTCAAATACTGAGAATGAACAATCCTATTTATTAGGGGACATTTATGCGAAAGCGTTAAGATGGTTGTGCACAATACATGGTACGAAGGGCTGATCCCCCTAAGTACGAGTTTAAGGTCCATAGTCTCAATGACTGTTAAAGGTTTTAAATAGAAATATTTATAACCTATGATATAGTTCAAGGTCGTATGACCCTCAGATAAATTATATATTCGAATCCTAAATATGATGAAAGAATTATTATTCAATTCTTTATTTTGACGAAAGAAAAGTTATTCAAATTCTTTTGAAGTTATTCAATTATGGCATATCATTGTACATTTCAAGTGAGCTTTTGTTTGCTCACTCTTGCATATTTTACAACCCCTTGTAGTTAAAGCCGAGAATGTTGATGTACCATCAACAACTAAAGAATAAGGAAAGATGAGCAAGTAAAGACTTGTTATCTTCAATTTTGTTTGTAATAAGACTTAGTTGATGATGTTTAATTTTTGTTTGATGTTAAGGTTTAGTTAACCTTGGGATTTTATATTGGACTAGTTGTAATCCTTTTTTAAGGAAGATTTTATTTAAATATTTATGATGGTTGTAATTTACTTTACAATTCTTTATTATTGGGTAGATGTATGATTTAATTAGCAAGTGAGCACCACATTATGTGGAAATAAAGTACCCAGATTTGGGGGTGTCACATGTTTGTATCAAAACCATTGATTATGAACCTTAGGTGGGGGGAAAAACCTTAGGTAGTAGCCTTATAGGAAGATCGAAAAGATAATGGTGATAGGTAAAGATAATAAATTACCTTATGTGCTATGTGTTTACATTATAGTATTCAGAGAGTGACGAATCGATATCACGTAATAATAAACTTTAAAAAAAATTTGTCAGGATGACGAACGTTAGAGAGTCCAGTCAAGCTAGAGAGGAGTTACCTCAGGTGCCTAGAGAGGAGGAGCCCCGAGACATTCATGTTGTCTGGGAGCAGCTGGTTAAGTGTGAGCCATCTCCAGTGATCACCGTAGCTCATTGGGAGAATGAGCTGAGACTTATTCCAAAGGAGGAGGACGAGGTTGAGTTAGAGGAGGAAGAGGAGGAAGAGGATCCCGAAGAGGAATTCCCACCTCACTCTGTTAGTGACGAGATGTACGAAGAGGTTCCCGACCGCAACGTGGAGCTTTAGGAATTATTGGACGAGAGTTGGACTACTATACAGCAGCTGAATGAGACTATCGAGGAGATGGATAGTGAGCTAGGAGAAGTGCAGTGGAGGCTAATTCACGTAGAGAATGATAGAGACGAGGCACGAGCCGAGACAGCGAAGCTGAAGCAAGATATCCAAGAGGGGTCGATGAAGCGTGCCAGAGCTGAGGAGACAAGCTTGAGGGCTATTCAACGAGCCGATCGAGCTGAAGACGAGGCTGAAGCCAAGAGGGCTAAACTGAGGAAAATAGAATACGCATTCCATATGGCCATAGATAGGGCCCAGGACCGTATTTTCTATTACCCAGCTCAGTTTCAAAGTTTACCATGGTACATGGTGGACCGAAGAACGGCATTTTGGGTGATAAAGGAAGAACACAGAGAGGCTGTGTGACGCCTTAGCATGCCTAGGCAGTAGAGCTTTTATTTATGTGTTGCTTTTTGTATTAAATAAATGTAAATCCCATAATTTGAGATAAGAATGGGATGAGATAATAATGTAATCCTGCAACTTATTCTAGTTTAGGAAAGATGATGTAAATAGCAGAGATGCTATCTATTCTATGTTTTTAAAACTACGAGTAATGAATAAAAGAAGTTTATGGATGTGCTATGTGTTCAATATGAATTGAGTTATTTAATTGTTTAAGTCTGAAGTTGAATACTTAAGAATTTAGTAGAGGAGCTAATAATAATATTTCTTAACAGAAAATGCCTCCTAGAAGAAGACCTACACGTCAAAACCCCGAGGGTTCGACGAACGACAACAATAACAATGGAACAAACCCCAACTCGGTTCAGCAATTAGTGAACCTACTGACGGGGGCACTTACAAATCAGCCGCAAGTGCAGGGTACTACATTTAAGGAATTCAAGGTAGTAGGTCCGCCTGAATTCAAGGGATCGACTAACGTTATAGATGCCCAGACGTGGGTAATGGAAATGGATTAGGTCTTCGACGTTGCTAGAGTCGGTGAAGACAAAAAGACGGCATTCGCGACTTTCATATTGAAGTCGGATGCTAGTTTCTGGTGGCAAGCCAACAAGACCAGAGAAGGAGAAGGAGTGATACCTTGGGAGCGTTTCAAAGAGATGTTCTTTGAAACGTATTTCCCAGTTAGCTCGCAGGACCAGATGGAGGTCTAATTTCTAGAGCTGAAATAGGGAGGGATGACGGTGTCTGAATACACCGCGAAGTTTAACGAGTTGGCCAGGTTTGCTATATACCAGGTCAGCACAAACGCTAGGAAGGCGAGAAGGTTTGAGCGGGGACTGAAACCCTAGCTCTATAGTAAGGTCTCCATGTTCCAGCTGAACACGTTTGTAGCCGTGCTGGAGAAGGCCATTCTCGCTGAAGAAGGGAGCGACGTCGTGACTAAATTCAACCAGGACAAGAAGAAGAAGATTGAGACAAAAAACAAAGCTGGTGGTAGCGGGGCTATCCATCCAAAAAGGAAGTGGAACGACAATAACTCTACTGGGAGTCAGCAGGGAGGCCAGCAGAAGAAGAAGCTCAAAGCATATGCTACATGCGGGAAGACTCACACTAGGTGTGCATGAAAGGAAAACGGGTGTGCTATAACTATGGTCAGGAAGGCCACATCGCGCCGAATTGCCCAAATCCAAAGAAGGGAACTTGCTATACATGTGGATCCAAGGATCACATGGCTCGTAATTACCCGAAGAAGCCAGCGGCAGGGTCAACAGGGAATGGAGGGAATGGCAGCGGCAACACTATGACTATTATTGGACCACTGCAAGCCGTTCGACCCACTGCCCTAACATTCAACATGATGATGCAGGAAGCTGTGCAATCAAAAGATGTGGTGGCAGGTATTATTGCGATCAATAGTATAAATGCATATGTATTATTTGATTCGGGTGCTACTTGTTCATTCATATCTGATGTTTTTACTAAACCATAGACTTACCTATAAAGGAGTTAGCTTACCTCTTGAACATAAAAATTGCGAATAGGGAAGTCATTCCTGTTAGGTTTGTATACAAGAACTGTCGATTAGACATTAAGGGTCAGGAACTTACGGTAGATTTGATTCTGATAAAACTCAGGAAATTCGACGTCATATTGGGGATGGACTGGTTGTTCAACCATGGGGCGGTAATCGATTGTCAGAAGAAGTCGATAAACCTTACGACTCTGTCAAAATTAGTGTTCTATGGTAGCAAATCATCTAGAAAAGCAAGTTGTCTGACGATTATGCAAGCCAAGAAACTTTTGACGCAAGGATGTGAAGGATATCTAGCTTACATAGTAGATACGCGTAAGGAGAGCCCGAAGATAGAAGAGATACTAGTGGTTAGGGAGTTTGCGGATGTGTTTCCGGATGATTTACCAGGACTTCCACCAGATAAGGAGATAGAGTTCGTGATCGATTTAGCACCGGGGACTGCTTTAATTTTGAAAGCTCTGTACCGAATGGCTCCAGTCGAGATAAAAGAACTAATGGTTTAACTGCAAGAACTGCTGGACAAAAAGTATATTCAACAGAGCGTTTCGCCGTGGGGGACACTAGTTTTATTCGTGAAGAAGAAGGATGGATCGATGCGTCTTTGCACTGACTATAGGGAGTTGAACAAAGTTATGATCAAGAATAGGTATCCTTTACCTAGGATCGATGACTTGTTCGATCAACTAAAGGGTGCTAGATATTTCTCAAAAATTGACTTGAGAAGCGAGTATCATTAGTTGAAGGTGAGAATGGAAGATATACCGAAAACGGCCTTTAGGACTATGTATGGTCATTACAAGTTCTTGGTGATGTTATTTGGTCTAACAAATGCCCCAGCTGCATTTATGGACCTAATGAACAGGGTGTTTAAGCCATTCCTGGATAAGTTCATGGTGGTGTTCATAGATGACATCCTGGTTTACTCCAAAACCGAGGAGGAACACACAGAACATTTAAGGCTGACCTTAGAATTGCTGAGACGAGAGAAGCTTTATGCAAAATTCTCGAAGTGCGAATTTTGGTTAGAACGTGTGCAATTTCTTGGCCACGTGATCGACAAGGATGGTATTTCGGTAGATCCTTCGAAGGTTTAAGCGGTAATGAATTGGGATCATCCAAAAATGTCGTCTGAAGTAAGGATTTTCTTGGGATTGGCAGGTTATTACCGGAGATTTATCCAAGATATTTCCAAGATCGCAACTCCATTAACGAATTTGACTTGTAAGACAGTCAAGTTTGTTTGGACGAAAAAGTGTGAGGAAAGTTTTCAGGAGTTAAAGAAGAGGTTGAGTACTGCGCCTGTGTTATCATTGCCGGATAGTACGGGGAATTTCATAGTATATAGTGATGCCTCACATAAGGGATTAGGCTGTGTTCTGATGCAGAGCGGCAAGGTCGTTGCCTATGCGTCACATTAGCTAAAGGATTACGAGAAGGAGTATCCGACTCATGACCTAGAACTGGCGACAGTAGTGTTTGCCCTAAAGATGGAGACACTACTTATATGGAGAAAAGTGTGAGATATACACAGTTCATAAGAGTCTGAAGTATATCTTTACCCAGAAGGATTTGAATATGTGCCAAAAAGATGGCTGGAGCTGATCAAGGACTATAAATGCGCGATACTTTACCATCTAGGTAAAGCTAACGTCGTCGCTGACACTTTTAGCAAAAAAGGTCAGGAGAAGCTGGACATGTTAACTGATCAGGATCAGTTAATAGAACAGATGGCTAGATTAGAGCTGGAGGTGAAGTTTCCGAAGGAGTTGGATGAAAAGTTGTTTCAAGTAACTACTGGTTCTACTATGGTAGACAAAGTGAAAGAAGCACAACTTAATGACGAAGAATGCAAGAAGATTCGAAAGAGAATAGACGATGGTGAAGGATTCAAGTTTAAGATCGATAATGAAGGACTTCTACGATTTGAAGGTGAAATCTGGGAAGCGCCAGTATCAGAAGTCAAAGAAGAGATTTTGAGCGAATCTCATAGTTTAAGATATTAGATTCACCCTGGGAGTACGAAGATGTACCAAGATCTCAACCATCATTTTTGGTGGCCGAATATGAAGAGGGACGTTGCTGAATGTGTTGTGAAATGTCTAACTTGCCAGAAAGTCAAAGCAGAACACCAGAGACCTAGCGAATTGCTACAACTGTTAGAAATTCAAAAATGGAAGTGGGAGCACATCACGATGGATTTCGTGGTTGGTCTTCCAGCGACTCAGAAGGTATTTGATGCAATATGGGTGTTAGTGGATCGCCTGACGAAGTCAACCCACTTTCTACTAATCAGGATTAACTACAACTTAGAATAATTGTCAAAGTTATACGTTAAGGAAATTGTTTGTCGACACGGTGTTCCAGTATCGATTGTGTCAGATAGAGATCTGTATTTTACGTCGAATTTTTGGAAGCGTTTGCAAGAGTGTCTGGGAACGCAATTGCGAATGAGTACAGCGTATCACCGTCAGACCGATGGCCAGAGCGAGAGAACGATTTAGACGCTTAAGGATATGTTGAGAGCATGCGTAATGGACTTCAAGGGAAGCTGGGATGATCATCTACCATTGGTGCAGTTCGCCTATAACAATAGTTATCACGCGAGTATCGGCATGCCGCCTTATAAAGCGTTATACGACAGAAAGTGCAGAACGCCTTTGTGCAAGGATGAAGTCGGTGAACGTCAATTGTTGGGACCGGAACTGGTACAACAAACTGTTGAAATCGTGAAGCTGATCAGAACGAGACTGGTTGCTGCTCAAGACAGACAGAAGAAATATGCCGATCAACATCGACAGAATTGAGAATTTTTACCAAGAAGCTTCATTTTCCTGAAGGTATCTCCCTCGAAGGGGAAGATTCGATTTGGCAAGAAGGGGAAGCTGAGTCCCCAATTTATTTGACCGTTTGAGGTGCTGCGAAAAGTGGGTGAAGTAGCTTACGAGGTCGCGTTACCTCCGGAGCTAGAGAATATACACGTCTTTCACATTTTCGTGTTACGACCTTACAAACACGACTATAAACATGTAATAGAATACGGGCTTTTATAGTTTGATAAAGACTTAACTTATAAAGAGGTTCTTGTTCAAATAGTTGATAGAAAGGAACAAGTACTTAGAAATAAAGTGATACCTTCTGTTAAGGTAATTTGGAGGAACCACAGTGCTGAAGAAGCCACGTGGGAACTCGAAGATGTAATGAGAAAATTGTATCCTCAATTATTTGCTTAATTGTTGTGTAACCCCTTACATATCGATTCTGGGGACAGAATCCTTTTAAGTGGGGAAGAATGTAACATATGAGAATTTTTATTATGAGATTATGAGAATTTTTTTTGAGATTCTGGGGACAAAAGAATCCTTTTAAGGAGGGAAGATTGTAACGATTGAGATTTTATATATTAAATTTTAATATTTATTGAGTGAATAAATATTTTATGTGATTTATTTATTAAGTTAAATAAATAAACTATGTGATTTTGTGGAATGATTTAATTAAGAGTTATATATTAATTAAATAAATATTTAATATTTAATTTAATTGATGTATATTGATTTTATAGTATAATTCTAATTTAATTGAGATAATTAAATTAGATGAATTATGTGATGAGTGTTACATAAATTATAATTAGTGATTAATTATAATTATGTGACAATTTTTATGTGAATAATTGATGTTAAATTTTAATTAATTAAATAAAAATGTTAAAGATTTAATTAATTAAAGTGTAACATTAAAGTATGTGTTAAAATGATTTATTAAAATAAAGAAAAAAGTTTTTAAATTGTTTTAACCAAACAAGGCCTTACTTTTGTTTTAAAAAGGTTTCGCCAAACAGGGCCCTTGCACTAGCTTTAAATCCATTTTACCCAAATAAGGCATTAGTTAATAAAATCTATTTTTTTAAATAACTTTGGTTTGCCAAACAAGCTTTAGGGTTTTTTAAATTCAAAATAAGTGTAACCTATATAATAATGGGTAATTAGTATATGATATAATTATAGGTATTAATTATTTGTAAGTTACGTATATTATATTATTAGACGTATATCATATGTATATAAGCTATGTAAATAGTTTTTACGTTAAAACAAAGTTAGAGCAAAGAAAGAGTAGAGAAGCGAGAATATAGAGAAGTTAGAGAGAAAGAAAGAAGAAAAAGAAGGAGAAAGAATTGGTAGAACTCAAGCTCATCATCATCATCTTCTTCTTCAATCATCAAAACAAAAAGGGTATAATTACTATCTTATAGTTTTAAAAATTAATTGATTGTTCTTCCTTGTTTTGAGTTCTCTATGAATATGAAAATTTTATAAGATTGTGTAAACAAGAATTGTATATATATACTGTGTTTATATACTGTTTATAATTGAATTGTATGCTATAAACGATTTTCAGAAATTCAATTTGTTGTAAAAACAAGTTTTAATGGAGAATTTGTGTCCTTATGAATTTTCATATTTTTGGTTGAGTTAGAATGAAAGATTTATTTAAACATGAAATTTATGCATAATATGTGTTATAGCATGTTTATATATGAGTTATATAGTTGTCTTAGCGATTCAATCCACGTAATTAAGATGAACATGAAGAAATCATGTTCATAGTAACTTATTGTGAACTAATTTTGAAAATAGCCTTTTTAAACTATCAAATTCGTGTTTGATTATGGATTATTGTTTAAATTGATCATGGGTTATGTTAATATGTTAAGAATTAGAGTTATTACAATTGAAATTACATGGATTGATTGAAAAACGAATTCGTAATGGAAATTTTTGTCAGGAACGCTTGATATTATAGTTTTCTTCAAAAATCATGAAAACATGGTTTTGATTATGTGTTGTAAGGATTTTATAAGTTATAATCATGTTAAAGAGTCCAAAATTTTGTTGTTATCAAGTTTCATGTTCATCATTTAGAGAAAAATCAGATTCAGTGTGAAGAAATAAGCCAAATTGGCTTATTTCTCTGCCGTTTGCGTGCTGGGGGGGGTTCCCACCAGTAGTGGGCCCCTCCCCAGCAGGGCTTTTACCCTTGGGGTGTAATGACCCCAAAATTCTTACAATAAAATTCTCATTCTCGATCGTTAACAAAATAACTTTAATCTATCTTTGCATCATTATTCGATATTAAAATCACTAAAAATGCGAAATATTTAAATATTTTATACAATCTTTCTTTATTGTCCTGAATCGCAACCTTTACATTACAAATATTTGATTCAATTTTATTACATGAATCGCTTCCTCTAAGTTACTATACAAAGTATTACATCACAAGCAATATTCACTATACATCGGATAGCTCAACTTTACAACTTTAACAAGTATAATACATCCAAAACAAACACATTACTCATCTAGAATAAATAATTTCTTGCATCGCTATTGATCGTAACATTCAATTAGCACGCATCATTGCCTTGCATCCTTTGTGACACCCCCAAATTCGGGTACTTCGTTTTCACATGATTTGGTGTTCACTTTCTAATTAAAACATACATCTACCCAATAATAAAGAATTGCAAACTAATTACAACCTTCATAAAACCTTAATAAAAATCTTCCTTTAGAAAGAATGACAACTTCTCCAATAAAATCCCAGAGTTATCTAAAACATAACATCATTAAAATAACGTAAATGCGGAATCATAAAACATAACCAACTAAGTCTTATTACAAAAGCAACTTGACATAACAAGCCTTCATTTATTCATCTTTCTTTTTCCTTTAATTGTTGACGGTATGTCAATATTCTTTGTCACAACTGCAAGTGGTGGTAAAACATGCAAGAGTGAGCAAACAAAAGCTCACTTGAAAATACAACAGTGATATGACATAAGTGAATTGTTTCAAAAGAGTTTAAATAACTTTACCTTCATCCATATAAAGAATTGAATTATAGAAACTTCTGAGGGTCATAAGACCTTGAACCATTGTCCTAGGTTTTAAATATTTCTATTTAAACCTTTAACAGTCAATAAGACTATAGACCATTAACTCGTACTCAGGGGGATCAACCCTTTGTACCATGAATTGTGCACAACCATCTTAACGCTTTCGCATAAAATATCCCCTAATTAATAGGGTTGTTCATTCTCAGAACTTGAATACAAGTCCGCACAAAAGAAAGTTTGGTTTGGATAGATAAGGGAACTTTAGAGTTCAACTATCATCAACTAGGAGTAGTTGAATCGACTTACAGTACTTTACAGTTCAATAATATAAGAATCATGAACCAATTGCAAAATATGACAATAAACTTCATAATAGATAGGCATACTTTTAGAAACAACTCAAAGCATTCGATAGACTAAGTAGATCTTGCTTGAACAACTAAGTCAAGATCATATTACTAAAATAACACTTTAATACATACGCTTTATGAATATTGGAGTATGGTATAACTTGTGCCACATATAACAAGTTAAGGAACTTAAATGAACTTTCATGATTTATTGAGCAAGGGTTAGGAAACTTGCACAATGAAAAGATACAAAGAATAGGCATGCATAGCATTCAAGAGTAGCTTAAAGAACTTGCACAATATAAATAACAAGTTTATAAACTTGCTTAACGTTAACGAGTTTATGGTTTAGAAGACTTGCCTTAAGCGCAAGGTACACTTTAACAATTACAACCACTTCACAAACACCCTACACATTTATATTACATTCAAACCATCTATTAGTATCCAACTACAACATTTAAACCATCAAACTTCATATCCAAGTCCAACTCACAATGTAATTTACCACATTGGTCGCTAATTAGTCAAGTACGTGAGTCTATACTCACGGAATACATTCATAAGCCTATAACTAAATAAATCGTGTTGTGTGCCTTGTGAAAGCAACACACATACACACACATGTAACACATTCATAATATACTTCAATCTAACTTAAACACATCAAAAACATGTTATCTTATTACACATTTCACTTTCCAAGTCTTAGAAACAAGTTAGCTTAACAAACGGGGCATAAAAACTCAAAACCAAAAACCAAACTTGTTCGGACAGCAAGGAACCCCGCTGGGGCGGGTCCTTTAGGCTTGGAATCCCCGCTGGGCAGGTGACCCCCTGGTGCACCTCCCAGCTCGCGAACTGGTGGAGAAATAAACCAATTTGGCTCATTCCATCACACCGAATTCGATTTTTCCCAACATGATAAACATAAAACTTGATAGAAACAATATTTTAAACTTATTAACATGCTTATAACATATATAATCCATAAAACACATAATCAAAAGCAAGATTTCATGATTTTTAAAGAAAAACATAATTTTAAGCGTTCTTGACGAAAATTGGTACTACGAACTCGTTTTTCAATCAATTCAAGTGATTCCAATTGTGATAACTCGTATTCTTAACATAATAACATATTACATGATCAATTTTAATAATAACTCAAAATCAAACAACAATTTGATAGTTTCAAAAGCCTTTTTTTAGAAATAACTTCACCGAAAATCACTATGAACACACTTCCTATTGTTTATCAAAAATTCATGGATTGAATGGCTAGAACAATCATATAACTCATATATAATCATGTTATATCACATATTACACATAATTCATGCTCGCATCAAGTATTTAAAGAAATTTTCAACATAAATTCATAATCTAACACTATGAACATGAATTTCATAGTGTTCATCATATACTTGTGAATTAAAATTCTTAAACAACTATGAAACCATATGTAAACATATATTTATATATACATATATATGTACATATCCCATTCATATATCAAAGTAAATAACTTTCACAATGAGACTTCCACATAGAATTCTACAACCATGAAAGCATAAAAGAATATGCTTTGAAAACTTGTTTTTTTTTACAACAATTGTATTTTTAAAACCCTTTCATAGCATACAATTACATATGAAAATATATGAACACCATATATACATATAATTTCATGATTGTAAAAACTTAATTTGATAAAGAAGAATTACAACACATAAGAATTGAGTACAAGGGTTAGGGTATAACCTTACTAGTTTTAATTAAAGAGAAGAGATGATGAAGATGATGATCCTCTTTTGTCTTCTCAAGCTTTTCTTCCTCTTCTCTCTTCTTCTTCACTGACAATTCTCTCTAACCCTCTTCTTCTGTTTCTTTCTTTGTTTTGTTGTAAAACTAACGTACTAACTATCTGACATATATTATAATATACATATACATATATAATATATGTAACTTATAAATAATGAATATAATACTTATAACCATATTAATTCTTATTAATAACATAGGTTACAAAATTTGAAAAGCCCAAGGCCATGTTTGGCAACCTCTTAGTTAAAAAAATAGGTTTTAGTGCTAAGGCTTATTTTGGGTAAAATAAGATTAAACAAATACAAGAGCCTTGTTTGGTAAAACCACTTAAAACTCTTTTCTATTCTTTTAATAACTCCTTAATACATAGATTAAATACCACACTTATTTAATTAAATTACAATACTCTAATTCAATTAAATAAACTAACATTCACATAATATCAAATTGTCACACAAATTTTAATTCTTTTATTAAACATAATTCATGTAACAAATTATTATCACTTAGCACATAACATTAAATCCAATTAAATTATTCTCAACTAAATAAAAATTATGCTACACCATTGCTAACATATCAATTTAATTAAACATGTAGCACTTAATTAAATTATCCACAACAACCACACAATTTATTTATTAACTCAACAAATAAATTCGATAAAATATTTATTTAATTCAATAAATATTTACAATTAACATATAAAATTCTCAATCGTTACAGTCTTCCCTCCTTAAAAGGATTTTGTCCCCAGAATCACAACATCAAAAAAAATTCTCATCTTTTACATTCTTCCCCCCTTAAAAAGATTTTGTTACCAGAATCGATATATAAGGGGTTACACAAATCAATTAAGCAAATAATTAAGGATACAATTTTCTCATTACATCTTCGAGTTCCCACGTGGCTTCTCAGCACTGAGGTTCCTCCAAATTACCTTAACAGAAGGTATCACTTTATTCCTAAGTACTTATTCCTTTCTGTCAATAATTTGAATAGGAACCTCTTCATAAGTTAAGTCTTTATCAAATTGTTAAGGCTCGTATTCTATTACATGTTTATAGTCGTGTTTGTAAGGCCGTAACACGGAAATATGAAATACGTTATGTATATTCTCGAGTTCCGGAGGTAATGCCACTTCGTAAGCTACCTCGCCAACTTTTCGTAATACCTCAAAAGGTCCAATAAATTGGGGACTCAACTTCCCCTTCTTGCCAAATCTAAGCTTCCCCTTCCAGGGAGATACCTTCAGGAAAACAAAGCTTCCTGGTAAGAATTCTCGGTTCTGTCGATGTTGATCGGCATATTTCTTATGTCTGTCCTGAGCAGCAACCAATCTTGTTCTGATCAGCTTCATAATTTCAGCAGTTTGTTGCACCAATTCCTGTCCCAATAGCTGACGTTCACCGACTTCATCCCAGCACAAAGGAGTTCTGCACTTTCTATCATATAACGCTTCGTAAGGCGGCATGCCGATACTCGCGTGGTAACTATTGTTGTAGGCGAACTCCACCAACAGTAGATGATCATCCCAGCTTCCTTTGAAGTCTATCACACAAGCTCTTAGCATATCCTCAAGAGTCTGAATTGTTCTTTCTCTTTGGCCATCGGTCTGAGGATGGTATGCTGTACTCATTTGCAACTGCGTTCCCAAACATTCTTGCAAACGCTTCCAGAAATTTAACGTAAAACGCGGATCTCTATCTGACACAATCGACACTGGAACACCATGTCGAGAAACAATCTCCTTAACATATAATTTAGCCAATTGTTCCAAGTTGTACTTAATCTTTATTGGTAGAAAGTGGGCTAACTTCGTCAGTCGATCCACAATAACCCATATCGCATCAAAACCCTTCTGAGTTGCTGGAAGACCAACCACGAAATCCATAGTGATATGCTCCCACTTCCACTCTGGAATTTCTAACGGTTGCAGCAATCCGCTAGGTCTCTGGTGTTCTGCCTTGACTTTCTGACAAGTTAGACATTTCGCAACGCATTCAGCAACATCCCTCTTCATATTCGGCCACCAGAAATGATGCCTGAGATCCTTATACATCTTCGTACTCCCAGGGTGAATTGAATATCTCGAGCTGTGAGCTTCGCTCAAGATCTCCTCCTTAACTTCCGGTACTGCGGTACCTAGATTCTACCTTCAAATCGTAGCAGTCCCTCACTGTCGATCTTGAATTTAAACTCTTCGCCATCAGCTATTCTCTTCCGAATCTTCTCGCATTCTTCATCGTGAAGTTGAGCTTGTTTCACCTTGTCCATAATAGTAGAACCAGTGGTTACTTGAAAAAACTTCTCATCCAATTCCTTCGAAAACTTTACTTCCAGCTATAACCTAGCCATCTGCTCTATCAACTAATCCTGATCAGTTAACATATTCAGCTTCTCCTGACCTTTTCTACTAAAAGCATTGGCAATAACGTTAGCTTTACCCGGATGGTAAAGTATTTCGCAGTCGTAGTCCTTGATCAGTTCCAACCATCTCCTTTGGAGCATGTTCAAATCCTTCTGGGTAAAGATATACTTCAGACTCTTATGATCTGTGTATATTTCACACTTCTCTTCATATAAGTAGTGTCTCCAAATCTTTAGAGCAAACACTACTGCCACCAATTCTAAGTCATGGGTCAGATACCCCTTCTCGTAATCCTTCAGCTGACGTGACACATAGGCAATGACCTTGCCGCTCTGCATCAACATGCAGCCTAAACCCTTATGTGAGGCATCACTATATACCACGAAATTCCCCGTACTATTCGGTAAAGATAACACAGGCACAGTACTCAACCTCTTCTTCAACTCTTGGAAACTTTCCTCACACTTCTCCGTCCAAACAAACTTAACCGTTTTACGAGTTAAATTCGTTAACGGAGTTGCGATCTTTGAAAAATCTTGGATAAATCTCCGGTAATAACCTGCCAATCCCAAGAAACTCCTCACTTCAGACGGTTTTTTCTGCTGATCCCAATTCATTACCGCTTCAACCTTAGACGGATCTACCGAAATACCATCCTTGTTGATTACGTGGCCAAGAAATTGCACATGTTCCAACCAGAATTCGCACTTCGAGAATTTTGCATAAAGCTTCTCTCGTCTCAGCAATTCTAAAGTTAGCCTTAAGTGTTCAGCATGTTCCTCCTCGGTCTTTGAATAAACCAGGATATCATCTATGAACACTACTACAAACTTATCTAGGAATGACTTAAATACCCTGTTCATTAGGTCCATAAAAGCAGCTGGGGCATTCGTGAGACCAAATGACATCACCAAGAACTCGTAATGACCATACCGAGTCCTAAAATCTGTTTTCGGTATATCTTCCTTCCTCACCTTCAATTGATGATACCCACTTCTCAAATCGATTTTCAAGAAGTACTTAGTACCCTTCAGTTGGTCAAACAAGTTATCGATCCTAGGTAAAGGATACCTATTCTTGATCGTAACTTTGTTCAATTCTCTATAGTCAATGCAAAGACGCATCGACCCATCCTACTTCTTCACGAATAAAATTGGCGCTCCCCACGGTGAAACACACGGTTGAATATACTTCTTGTCCAGTAATTCTTGCAATTGAACCATCAATTCCTTCATCTCAACTGGAGCCATTCAGTATGGAGTCTTCGAAATTGGAGCAGTTCCCGGCGCTAAGTAGATCATGAACTCTATCTCCCTATCCGGCGAAAGTCCAGGCAAGTCGCTCGAAAAAACATCCACAAATCCTTAACCATCGATATCTCTTCTACCTTCGGGCTCTCCTTATGCGTATCTACTATGTAGGCTAAATATCCTACACAGCCTTGCATCAAAAGTTTCTTGGCTTGTATCACCGTCAAATAATTCTCTTGTCTAGGCGATTTACTGCCATAGAACACTACTTTTGACGGAGTCGTAAGGTTTACTGACTTCTTCTGACAGTCGATTACCGCCCCATGGTTAAACAACCAGTCCATCCCCAATATGACATCGAATTCCCCAAGTTTAATCGGAATCAAATTTACCCTCAACTCCTGACCCTTAATGTCCAATCTACAGTTTTTATAAACAGACCTAACAGGAATAACTTCCCTATTCTCAATTTCTATATTCAAGGGATAAGCTAACTCCTCTACAGGTAAGTCTAAGGTCTTAGCAAAATCATCAGATATAAATGAACAAGTAGCACCCGAATCAAATAATACATATGCATTTATACTATTGATCGGAATAATACATGCCACCACGTCTTTTGATTGCTCCGCGTCTTGCACCGTCATGTTGAATGTGCGGGCAGTGGATCGAACGGCCTGTAGTGGTGACGGTCTGACAACAGTCAGAGTGTTGTGGCTGCCCTTTCCTCCATTCCCTGTTGACCCTGCCACTGGATTCTTAGGGCAGTTAGGAGCCATGTGATCCTTGGATCCACATGTATAACAAGCTCCCTTCTTGGGGTTTGGGCAATTTGGTGCGATGTGGCCTTCCTCACCACAGTTGTAGCACACCCGTTTCCCTTTAATGCACACTCTAGTGTGAGTCTTCCCGCATGTAGCACATGCTTCAAGCTTCCTCTTCTGTTGGCCTCCCTACTGACTCCCAGCAGAGTTATTTTCATTTCAGTTCCTCTTCTAATGGATAGCCCTGCTACCACTAGCGTTAGTTTCCATCTCAATCTTCTTCTTCTTGTCTTGGTTGAATTTAGTCACCGCTTCGCTCCCCCCTTCAGCTAGAATAGCCTTTTCCAGCACTGCTGCAAACATGTTTAGCTGGAACATAGAGACCTTGTTGTAGAGCCAGGGCTTCAGTCCCTGCTCAAACCTCCTCGCCTTTCTAGCATCCGTGCTGACCTGGTAAGTAGCGAACCTGGCCAGTTCGTTAAACTTTTTCGCGTATTCCGACACTATCATCGTTCCCTACATCAATTCTAGGAATTGGACCTCCATCTGGTCCGGCGAACTCACTAGGAAGTACATCTCGTAGAACATCTCTTTGAAACGTTCCCACGTTATGACTCCTTCTCCCTCTCTAGTCTTATTAGCCTGCCACAAGAAGCTAGCATCTGACTTCAACATAAAAGTCACAAATGCCATTTTCTGGTCTTCACTAACCCTAGCCATGCCAAATACCTTTTCCATTTCTATAATCCACGTCTGAGCATCCATAGGGTTTGTCAATCCCTTAAATTCTGGCGGTCCTACTGCCTTAAACTCTTTAAACGTTGTGGCTTGCACTTGCGGCTGATTTGCCATTACTCCTGCCAGCAGGTTCACTAACTGCTGAACCGCGTTAGGGTTTTCTCCATCGTTATTGTTGTTGTTGTTCGTCGAACCCTCGGGGTTTTGATGTGTTGGTCTTCTTTTAGGAGGCATTTTCTGATAAGAAAATATTATTATTAGATCATTTATTCAAATCTTAAGTATTCAAGTTCACACTTAAAGGTTTGAATATCTCAGTTCACATAGAACACAAAGCACGTCAATAAACTTCTTTTATTCATTACTCATAGTTTTAAAAACATAAGATAGATAGCATTCCTGCTATTTACATCGACTTTCTTGAACTGGAACAAGTTACAGGACTATATTATTAACTCATCCCATTCTTATCTCAAATTATGGGATTTACATTTATTTATTACAAAAAGAAACACATCATTTAAAAGCTCTAATGTCTAGGCATCCTAAGACGACGCACATCCTCTCTACGTTCTTCCTCAACCACTAGAAACACCGTCCTTCGGTCCACCACATACCATGGTAACCCTTGGAACTGAGCTGGGTAATAAAAGATACGATCCTGGGCCCTCTCTATGGCTTATGGAAAGCGTATTCTGTCTCCCTTAGCTTGGCTCTCCTGGTTTCAGCTTCATCTTCAGCTCGATCGGCTCGTTGAGTAGCCCTCAAGCTTGTTTCCTCAGCTCTGGAACGCTTCCTCGACTCATCCTGGATGTCTTGCTTCAGCTTTGCTAACTCAGCTCGGGCAGCATCTCTATCATTCTCTATGTGGATTAGCTTCCACTGTGTTTCTCCTAGGTCGCTAGCCATATCCTCAATATTCTCGTCTCGCTACTGGATAGTTTCTTCGAGCTCTCCGACTTGACCATGTAGCTCAACGTTACTATCGTAAGCCGCTTCGTACAACTCAACACTAACAGAGTGAGATGGAAATTCCTCTTTGGGATCCTTCTCCTCCTCTTCCTCCTCTTCAGACTCGTCCTCGTCCTCATCCTCTGGAATAGGTGTCAGTTCATGCTCCTGACCAGCTACGGTGATCACTGGAGATGGCTCTCTCCTAACCAGCTGCTCCCAGACAACATGGATGTCTCGGGGCTCTTCCTCTCTAGGCACCTGAGGTATATCCTCCCTAGCCTGACTGGATTCTCTAATGTTCGTCATCTTGACAAAAGAATTTTAAAGTTTATTATTACATGATATCGAGTCGCCACTCTTCGAATACCTAAACGTAAACACATAGCACATAGCACATAAGGTAGTTTATTATCTTTACCTATCACCACTATCTTTTCGATCTTCCTATAAGGCTACTACCTAAGGTTTTTCCCCCCACCTAAGGTTCATAACCTATAGCTTTGATACCAACCTGTGACACCCCCAAATCCGCGTACTTCATTTCCACATGATTTGGTGTTCACTTTCTAATTAAAACATACATCTACCCAATAATAAAGAATTGCAAACTAATTACAACCTTAATAAAACCTTAATGAAAATCTTCCTTTAGAAAGAATGACAACATGTCCAATAAAATCCCAGGGTTATCTAAAACTTAACATCATTCAAATAACGTAATTGCGGAAACATAAAACATAACCAACTAAGTCTTAGTACAAAAGCAACTTGACATAACAAGCCTTCATTTATTCATCTTTCCTTTTCCTTTACTTGGTGACGGTATGTCAACATTCTTGGTCTCAACTGCAAGTGGTGGTAAAAAATGCAAGAGTGAGGAAACAAAAGCTCATTTGAAAATACAACAGTGATATAACATAAGTGAGTCGTTTCAAAAGAGTTTAAATAACTTTACTTTCATCCATATAAAGAATTGAATTATAGAAACTTCTGAGGGTCATAAGACCTTGAACCATTGTCCTAGGTTATAAATATTTCTATTTAAACCTTTAACAGTCAATAAGACTATGTACCATTAACTCGTACTCAGGGGGATCAACCCTTTGTACCATGAATTGTGCACAACCATCTTAACGCTTTCGCATAAAATATCCCCTAATTAATAGGGTTGTTCATTCTCAGAACTTGAATACAAGTCCGCACCAAAGAAAGTTTGGTTTGGATAGATAAGGGAACTTTAGAGTTCAACTATCATCAACTAGGAGTAGTTGAATTGACTTACAGTACTTTACAGTTCAATAATATAAGAATCATGAACCAATTGCAAAATATGACAATAAACTTCATAATAGATAGGCATGCTTTTAGAAACAACTCAAAGCATTCGATAGACTACGTAGATCTTGCTTGAACAACTAAGTCAATATCATATGACTAAAATAACACTTTAATACTTACGCTTTATGAATATTGGAGTATGGTATAACTTGTACCTCATATAACAAGTTAAGGAACTTAAATGAACTTTCATGATTTATTGAGCAAGGGTTAGGAAACTTGCACAATGAAAAGATACAAAGAATAGGCTTGCATAGCATTCAAGAGTAGCTTAAAGAACTTGCACAATATAAATAACAAGTTTAGAAACTTGCTTAACGTTAACGAGTTTAGGGTTTAAAAGACTTGCCTTAAGCGCAAGCTACACTTTAACAATTACAACCACTTCACAAACACCCTACACATTTATATTACATTCAAACCAGCTATTAGTATCCAACTACAACATTTAAACCATCAAACTTCATATCCAAGTCCAACTCACAATGTAATTTACCACATTGGTTGCAAATTAGTCAAGTAAGTGAGTCTATACTCACGGCATACATTCATAAGCCTATAACTTAATGAATCGTGTTGTGTGCCTCGTGAAAGCAACAAACATACACACACATGTAACACATTCATAATATACTTCAATCTAACTTAAACACATCAAAAACATGTTATCTTATTACATATTTTACTTTCCAAGTCTTAGAAATAAGTTAGCTTAACAAACGGGGCATAAAAACTCAAAACCAAAAACCAAACTTTTTTGAACAGCAAGGAACCCCACTGGGGCAGGTCCTTTAGTCTTGGAAGCCCCGCTAGGGCTGGTCACCCCCCTGGTGCACCTCCCAGATCGCGAACTGGTGGAGAAATAAGCCAATTTGGCTCATTCCTTCACACCGAATTCAATTTTTCCCAACATGATAAACATAAAACTTGATAAAAAAAATATTTTAAACTTATTAACATGCTCATAACATATATAATCCATAAAACACATAATCAAAAGCAAGATTTCATGATTTTCAAAGAAAAACATAATTTTAAGCGTTCTTGACAGAAATTGGTACTACGAACTCGTTTTTCAATCAATTCAAGTGATTCCAATTGTGATAACTCGTATTCTTAACATACTAACATAATACATGATCAATTTTAACAATAATTCAAAATCAAACATCAATTTGGTAGTTTCAAAAGCTATTTTTCAGAAATAACTTCACCGAAAATCACTATGAACACAATTCCTATTGTTTATCAAAAATTCATGGATTGAATTGCTAGAACAACCATATAACTCATATATAATCATGTTATATCACATATTACACATAATTCATGCTCACATCAAGGATTTAAAGAAATTTTCAACATAAATTCATAATCTAACACTATGAACATGAATTTCATAGTGTTCATCATATACTTGTGAATTGAAATTCTTAATCAACTATGAAACCATATGTAAACATATATATATATATATATATATATACATATATATGTACATATCCCATTCATATATCAAAATAAATAACTTTCACAAAGAGACTTCCACATAGAATTCTAAAACCATGAAAACATAAAAGAATATGCTTTTAAAACTTGTTTTTTTTACAACAATTGTAATTTGAAAACCCTTTCATGGAATACAATTACATATGAAAACATATGAACACCATATATACATATAATTTCATGATTGTAAAAACCTAATTTGATAAAGAAAAATTACAACACATAAGAATTGAGTACAAGGGTTAGGATATAACCTTACTAGTTTTAATTACAGAGAAGAGATGATGAAGATGATGATCCTCTTTTGTCTTCTCAAGCTTTTCTTCCTCTTCTCTCTTCTTCTTCTCTGACAATTCTCTCTAACCCTCTTCTTCTGTTTCTTTCTTTGTTTTGTTTGTAAAACTAACGTACTAACTATCTGACATATATTATTATATATATATATATATATAATATGTAACTTATAAATAATGAATATAATACTTATAACCATATTAATTCTTATTAAAAACATAGGTTACAAAATTTAAAAAGCCCTATGCCATGTTTGACAACCTCTTAGTTAAAAAATAGGTTTTAGTGCTAAGGCTTTGTTTGGGTAAAATAAGATTAAACAAATACAAGGGCCTTGTTTGGTAAAACCACTTAAAACACTTTTCTATTCTTTAATAAATCCTTAATACATAGATTAAATACCACACTTATTTAATTAAATTACAACACTCTAATTCAATTAAATAAACTAATATTCACCTAATACCAAATTGTCACACAAATTTTAATTTCTTTATTAAACATAATTCATGTAACAAATTATTATCACTTAGCACATAACATTAAATCTAATTGAATTATTCTCAACTAAATTAAAATTATGCTACACAATTGCTAACATATCAATTTAATTAAACATGTAGCACTTAATTAAATTATTCACAACAACCACACAATTTATTTATTAACTCAACAAATAAATTCGATAAAATATTTATTTAATTCAATAAATATTTATAATTAACATATAAAATTCTCAAACGTTACATCCTTGACATGCAAAAGTGGTTATTTGTAAGAGTGAGCTCGACAACTCAGCAAGACCTAACAGTTTTCATGCAACAAATAGCATATAATAACATGCTCAACATACATCTCATAATCATCAAAGTAACATGGCATACTTGCTTAAATTCACATATCAAATATAAAGATTGAGTTCCTTACTCAATCAACATTCTTTAATCAATCAATGTAGTCATAAATTGACTTTAACATTTCATGCTTGTAACATATATAACATATCATGCTCTTTGCAAAATAATTTAAAACAGTTCATCATCAAGTTCACGTAGAAAATCAGAACTGAAAGACTTGCCTTGATCGTTGTTTACCAATAACAGATTAACATCTTACAGCTATCTGCACTTCACGTGCCCTACACAATTATATAATCATGCACATCAACTATTATTCATATAGCAAGGCATTGTAGTTGTAATGTAAACTCTACTCTACATCTCATAATCCTTCCTGTTAATTAATACACAATGTTCAATTAGATTGTGTTAACTTTCGACTTATCTCTCACTATATTTCTTTTTAGTCATACTCGAAGTTCATTCAAGTGTTTAAGACTTGCTAAGACTCCTTATGGGTTTTATATTAATCTCATTTCATATCTTATAATGTTCATTTCATTTGACTTAAAACACTTTTTACATTCGTTAACACTTATTACAGCGTTTCGACGTTCATTCGTCACACGCCCGAATCGTCTCTCTTGTGTATGCTTAGTGTGCTTACAGAACTTATCTAATACATCATTTATTAATGTTAAGCATCATTATATTTACTAATATTCATGTTTTATAACTTAGAACAACATCTATTATCGTCGACAACACTATACTTGCGTAGGTGCATGTTCGACGCCCTCCGATTGCCTCCAAATACACATCAGTCATAAAGATGACCATTTTGACCCCTGCTAACGACCTCAAATCAAAAAAGTTAAAGAACAAAAGTTATAGGTCTACGCGTGCTCATTCTAAATCATCTTGAATCTCCTCAATCGAAGTTTGTATGAAAACGTTATGGCCGTTTTACTACAGGAGGTCAAAGTAGTTTTGCATTACACGACTTAAACAACTCCGGACAGCTTGTAGCCCCGTTGGGGCGGGCGTTCCAAGGACAAAAGCCTCGTTGGGGTGGGGCCCACTACTGGTGGGTTCCCGACTCGCAAATTGTGCCGAGAAATAAGCCAATTTAGCTTATTTCTTCGCACCAAAGTCTGATTGTAACTAACACAATGTACATGAAACTTTATATAAATAAAATCCTACACTTATAACATGATTTTAACATATAATACCACCACAACACATAATCAAAGCATCTAATTTTCATGATTTTTGAAGAAAACGACATTCTTAAGCGTTCTTAACGACTGTGAGTTCGTTTTTAACCCAAATCAAATGATTCAAATCATGTTTTGTTCATTTCTTGATATATTATTATAATCTATGATCAATCTACATAATAACTAACTATTAAACATTAATTTTGATTTCAAAGGACCAATTATTTTCAAAACAAGTTCATTGTAACTCGTGATGAACATGATTTCTTCACGTTCATCATGTTTACATGAATTAAACAACTTAATTCATTCTACTAATCACATATAAGCATGTTATTACATAATATGCATATAAAATTCATGCTTTATCAATTTCATACTAAGTTCCTATATATACAGAGAACTACAAATACGAAGAACACAAAATAAAATTTCTATATTACAAGGGTTAGGATTATACCCTTAAACTTAGTGAGGAAGAAGATGGATATGGCGCTTTGATTAACAAATTCCTCCTCCTTCTTCTTCTTCTTCCTTCTTATTCTCTATTCTCTATTTTCTTTCTCTATATTTCTTTCTAACACAGGCTAACCCTTAGCCCTTTTGTTTTAATCTAACGTATATTATAATATACATATAACTTACATATATTATACATGTATTACATAATATACAATATATAACTTATAACATAATGACCCTATAATAATTATAATAAATACCATTATTACAATTAATTCATAAGTTACAATTTGAATTTAAAAAGCCCTAAGGCTTGTTTGGCAAAAACAGCTTTAATTTAAAAACAGGTTTTAATAGTTAAGGCCCATTTTGGCAAAACAGATTTAAAACAAAAGTAAGGGCCTTATTGGGGAAAACGATTTTAAAAACTCTTTTGACTCTTTTAATAAATCCTTTAACACATATTCTTAATGTTATCCTTTAAATAATTAAATCTTAACATTAATTTAATTAATTAAAAGTTAAACATCAATTAATCATATAAATTTGTCACATTATAATTACTCGCTAATTGTAACTTCTTGTAACAATTACCACATCACTACATCTAATTTAATTATCTCAATTAAATTAGAACTATAACATAAAATCATTACATATTAATTAAATTAAATATTAAATAATTATTTAATTAATATAATACACTTAATTACATTAATCCATATTAATCACATAATTATTTATTTAACTCAATAAATAATTTAATTAAAATATTTATTTTAACTCAATAAATATTAAAATTAATATCTAAAATTCTCTTCACATCAATTCACATATTTCATGATATATGACACGTATACACATACTCAAACTCAAAATATCAGATAATAAGAATTTTATTTATTAAATTCTCATTTATTAATTCTTAAAAATTCGGGATGTCACATCAATTATGAGATGTAGAGTAGAGTTTACATTACAACTACTATGCATTGCTATGTGACTAATAGTTGATGTGCATGATTATATAATTGTGTAGGGCACGTGAAATGTAGATAGCTATAAGCTGTTAATCTGTTATTGGTAAACAACAATCAAGGCAAGTCTTTCAGTTCCTATTTTCTACGTGAACTTGATGATGAACTATTTTAAATTATTTTGCAAAGAGCATGATATGTTATATATGTTGCAAGCATGAAATGTTAAAGTTAATTTATGACTACATTGATTGATTAAAGATTGTTGATTGAGTAAGGAACTCAATATTTATATTTGTTATGTGAATTAAAACATGCATGGCATGTTACTTTGATGATTATGAGATGTATGTTGGGCATGTTATTATGTGCTATGTGATGCATGAAAACTGTTAGGTCTTGCTGAGCTGTCAAGCTCACTCTTGCAAATAACCACTTTTGCAGGTCAAGGATGCAAGCTAATGATGCGTGCTAATTGAATGTTAAGATCAATAGCGATGCAAGAAATTATTTATTCTAGATGAGTAATTTGTTTGTTTTGGATGTATTATACTTGTTAAAGTTGTAAAGTTGAGCTATCCGATGTATAGTGGACATTGCTTGTGATGTAATACTTTGTATAGTAACTTAGTGGAAACGATTCATGCAATAGAATTGAATCAAATATTTGTAATGTAAAGGTTGCGATTCAGGGCAATAAAGAAATATTGTATAAAAGTTTTAAATATTCCGCATTTTTAGTGATTTTAATATCGAATAATGATGTAAAGATAGATTAAAATTGTATTGTTAACGATCGAGAATGAGAATTATATTGTAAGAATTTTGGGATCGTTACAGTTGGTATCAAAGCCGATAGGTTATACACCTTAGGTAAAGAGTAACTTAGGCTATGACCTTAGGTTATAAGAAGTTAAGTTTAAGTTACGTATAACAAAAAGGTGATTCTTTTCACATACGTATATGTATAGGATGAGTTAAGTCCTTGAAATGTTATAAGAAGAAGATTAGAATGGCGAGGGATAAAACTCGAATAAAATATTGAGTAACGTGAGTGATATTAAATTCTTAAAGAAAGAGCTAATAAATAAACAAGAAGATTCAAAGAAGAATCTTGAAGAGATATGTAGATAAGAATCAGGAGTTGCCTAACTCCAATAATAAAGATGACGAATAACGATGATTAGACAAAGTCTATAAGATTAAAAGCATAAATGAAATCATAGTTTTATATGATGATAGGTAAGATAAGAAGTTTTTAAAACAAAACGAAAATGGGATAAGAAAAGAATCATAAGAAGATGATTATAGAATAAGATCACGACGTGATCTTTTAAAGTTATAACAGACAGATGGTCTGTAATGATTGAATAGTTATAGTTTGATGTTATAACAAGAATGTACTATGATATAGTATGAGATAAACTAACTAGGAGTTATAAATAATGAGATACAAGAGTCTGTATCGAGTATAGAACGAGACGTTATAGGTAAGATAGAGTTAAGTGAGATTTCAATTAAGGACTCATGTGGTGGCTGAGTTGCACAAACCTCTGTATGGGCAGGGATTTTGTGCATCCACTTGGTTTATCATAGTGATAATCATTGGAGTGTTGGTGTCGCGCTATCGATATATATATGGTGAGAAGGTGATTCTTGTCCCATGTTTATATTTGATAGTTAGAGTCAATGGAGATTAGATTAGATGATATTAAGATTACATTAGATGATGTGAAGATTAGGTGCGAGTTCTTAAAACTCATTCTTATGGTAAGTTCATGACTCATAATCCCCTAAGCATATGGACAGTCTCTGATGAGTTCTTTGACTACGTATTGCTAGGACAAACTCTTAAACTCATATTATTGTGGCAAGTTCCTGAACTTCCAAAGTGTGGTAAGTTTGATAAACTATACTGGGTATAAAAAGGTTATGATATAGAAAGCACTGATGTTGTTTAAGATTGATAGAATGATTAAGTAATGGTGGAGTAAAGAGTTATATTGATGGAGAAAACTTTGATATTCTAAATATCCTAGCTTTGCTAGATTTTCAAAACTTATTGACTTCGTGCTGATGTTGCACTTCTATTTTTTTCTTGAAAAACATTGGATCAAATAATGGAACCAATGGATTTTTTTAAAAAAATAATGCTATTATTCACATGTCTATGCTAATTGCTTCAGCTAGACAAAGATGATTTGAAATTTTCAAAATGTATTTTATATATTCTATGCATAATTTGATATGGTGTAGAAACAATAATCGAGGAAGTTATCAATGCAGTTAAACCTAGTGTTGGATGTGATCGTATGATCGTCAGCCCACTATGGTATGATGTAGTATGACGACGTCATGTAATGACGAAATCCTCAACGTACCATTACTATGGTACGATATCAGGGTATTATGAAAAGATTTACTTATTTTTGTTTCCTTAAACTATATATAAAAAAACATTTTTAAATAAAGAAATAAATAATTATTTTATTGGGTAAAAATATATATATATATATATATATATTGATGTCCGAACTATTGCTAGAAGTCTATGCTACTTGATTCAACTAGACAAATATTGAAAAATATTTATGAAATTTGAGCGTTCTTGGTCAAACTATGTCAAACCAAATTGTTTTTGTGTGGATTCAGATGTTAAGAAGCTGAGGTGAACAACCCTATAAAAGGGGACATGTTATCGGAGACAATAGTTTCGAGTGTAGCGCATATAGTCGCTACGATGTACTACGTTTGGGCCCGACGTAGGGGTACGATAGGCTGGCCACCTAGAGCACCGATGCGGTTTATAGTGTGAAGTACCGGGGGTGAAGCACTATTAAACCTAAAAATAAGTTCAAGGTCTTGTGACCACTCAACATAATTTAGAATCTTTTAAATTCCTGGGTTATTTATATTGCTTCCCAATTATTGAGCAATTATGGAAGATTCTTATTATTCTAAAGATGAATGTGGTTAAAAAGGATATTCCTTAGAAAGAAGTAGTTGTAGAACGCATTTATCAAGTGGATAAAGATTAACGTAAAATCTGTTTTAAAATATTATAATATTAAAATTTTGAGGACGAAATTCCTAGAAGAAGGGGTGAATGTCATAACCCGAACAATTATAGATGGTGAATTATGTAGTATATGAATTCTACGAGTAGAGTATATAGTAATGATCCTTAAAAAGGAAATAAACGAGTTAAATAATATATAATATTTGATATATGATTGTGTTTAATTGAAGGTTATGTAATAAAACCTAAAAGTTGTTGAAGAAATGAATGGAGGAAGATATATATAAATGTTGTTAAGTTAACGTGTTGAAATTATTCAACAATAAAATTGTGAAAGAGATTTTGTGAAAATTAAGTAAGGGAGGTTTCGTTGATTCGGAGGACGGAATCCTTATAAGGAGGGAATGATGTGATATCCCGAATTTTTAAGAATTAATAAATGAGAATTTAATAAATAAAATTTTTATTATCTGATGTTTTGAGTTTGAGTATGTGTATACATGTCATATATTGTGAATTGATGTGAAGATGATTTTAGATATTAATTTTAATATTTATTGAATTAAAATAAATATTTTAATTGAATTATATATTGAGTTAAATAAATAATTATCTGATTAATATGGAGTAATGTAATTAAGTGTATTATATTAATTAAATGATTATTTAGTATTTAATTTAATTAATATATAATGATTTTATGTTATAGTTCTAATTTAATTGAGATAATTAAATTAGATGCAGTGATGTGATAATTGTTACATGAAGTTATAATTAACGAGTAATTATAATGTGATAATTTTATGTGATTAATTGATGTTAAACTTTTAATTAATTAAATTAATGTTAAGATTTAATTAATTAAAGGATAACATTAAGAATATGTGTTAAAGGATTTATTAAAATAGTTAAAAGAGTTTTTAAAACCTTTTTTCCAAACAAGGCCCTTACTTTTTATTTTAAATCTGTTTTGCCAAACAGGGCCTTAACTATTAAAATCTGTTTTTAAATTAAAGCTGTTTTTGCCAAACAAGCCTTAGGGCTTTTTAAATTCAAATTATAACTTATGAATTAATTGTAATAATGGTATTTATTATAATTATTATAGGGGTCATTATGTTATAAGTTATATATTGTATATTATGTAATATATGTATAATATATGTAAGTTATATGTATATTACAATATATGTTAGATTAAAACAAAAGGGCTATGGGTTAGCCTGTGTTAGAAAGAAATACAAAGAAAAAAAATAGAGAATAGAGAATAAGAAGGAAGAAGAAGAAGAAGAAGGAGGAGGAATTTGTTAATCAAAGCGCCATATCCATCTTCTTCCTCACTAAGCTTAAGGGAATAATCCTAACCCTTATACTATAGAAATTTTGTTTTGTATTCTTCGTATTTGTAGTTCTCTGTATATATAGGAACTTAGTATGAAATTGATAAAGCATGAATTTTATATGCAAATTATGTTATAACATGCTTATATGTGATTAGTAGAATGAATTAAGTTGTTTAATTCATGTAAACATGATGAACGTGAAGAAATCATGTTCATCACGAGTTACAGTGAACTTGTTTTAAAAATAATTGGTCCTTTGAAATCAAAATTAATGTTTGATAGTTAGTTATTATGTAAATTGATAATAGATTATAATAATATATCAAGAAAAGAACAAAACATGATTTTAATCATGTGATTTGGGTTAAAAACGAACTCACAGTGTTAATTTTTGTTAAGAACGCTTAAGAATGTCTTTTTCTTCAAAAATCATGAAAATTAGATGCTTTGATTATGTGTTATGGTGGTATTTTACGTTAAAATCATGTTAGAAGTGTAAGATTTTGTTTGTATAAATTTTCATGTACATTGTGTTAGTTAAAATCAGACTTTGGTGCGAAGAAATAAGCCAAATTGGTGCACAGTTCATGAGTCGGGAACCCACCAGCAGTGGGCCTCGCCCCAGCGGGGCTTTTAGCCTTGGAAATCCCGCCCCAATGGGGCTACAAGCTGTCCGGAGTTGTTTAAGTAGTGTAATGCAAAACTTCTTTGACCTCCTGTAGTAAAACTGCCATAACTTTTTTACACGAACTCCGATTGAGGAGATTCAAGATGATCCTGAACAAGCACGAGTAGACCTACAACTTTTGTTATTTAACTTTTTCAATTTGAGGTCGTTAGCAGGGGTCAAAATGTTCATCTTTATGACTGATGCGTATTCGAAGGCAATCAGAGGGCGTCGGACATGCACGTACGCAAGTATATTGTTGTCGACGATAATAGATGTTGTTCTAAGTTATAAAATATTAATATTAGTAAATATAATAATGCTTAACATTAATAAATAATGTATTAGATAAGTTATGTAAGCATACTAAGCATACACAAGAGAGACGATTTGGGCGTGTGACGAATGAACGTCGAAACGCTGTGACAAGTGTTAACGAACGTAAAAAGTGTTTTAAGTCAAATGAAATGAACGTTATAAGATATAAAATGAGGTTAATATAAAATTCATATGTAGTCTTAGCAAGAGTTAAACACTTGAATGAACTTCGAGTTTGACTAAAAATAAATATAGTGAGATATAAGTCGAAAGTTAACACAATCTAATTGAAC
Source organism: Panax stipuleanatus (assembly GCA_020205555.1). Lineage (NCBI taxonomy): Eukaryota > Viridiplantae > Streptophyta > Magnoliopsida > Apiales > Araliaceae > Panax > Panax stipuleanatus. The sequence continues at coordinate 137,088,259 of CM035115.1, read as the reverse complement.
ATTGTGTATTAATTAACAGGAACGATTATGAGATGTAGAGTAGAGTTTACATTACAACTACTATGCATTGTTATATGACTAATAGTTGATGTGCATGATTATATAATTGTGTAGGGCACGTGAAGTGCAGATAGCTGTAAGCTATTAATCTGTAATTGGTAAACAACGATCAAGGCAAGTCTTTCAGTTCCTATTTTCAACGTGAACTTGATCATGAATTATTTTAAATTATTTTGCAAAGAGCATGATATGTTATATATGTTGCAAGCATGAAATATTAAAGTCAATTTATGACTACATTGATTGATTAAAGAATATTGATTGAGTAAAGAACTCAATCTTTATATTTGTTATGTAAATTAAAGAATGTATGCCATGTTACTTTGATGATTATATCTGTTAAAGTTGTAAAGTCGAGCTATCCGATGTATAATGGATATTTCTTGTGATGAAATACTTTGTATAGTAACTTAGAGGAAGCGATTCATGTAATAGAATTGAATCAAATATTTTTATGTAAAGGTTGCGATTCAGGGCAATAAAGAAAGATTATATAAAAGTTTTAAATATTTCGCATTTTTAGTGATTTTAATATCGAATAATGATGTAAAGATAGATTAAAGTTGTATTGTTAACGATCGAGAATGAGAATTATATTGTAAAAATTTTGGGTTCGTTACATGGGGGACCCGCCCCAGCGGGTTAACAAGCTGTCCGAGAATTTTGTTTTCCCTTCGTTGAGTTTTCATGCCGCGTTTGTTTAGCTAACTTATTTTTATGACTTGATAAGTGTAATAGTTAATGAGATAACATGCTTTTGATGTGTTTAAGATAGATTGAAGTCTTATGTGGTTATATTATATGTGTGCTTGGATATTATTACCGTAAGATGCAATATGATAGTAAAAGTGCTATACGTGTATGAGGTGCTTGATTGTTAGCCTCACGTATGTGTATTAGTATCGACGTAAGTCGTAACAACGTTGTGAGTTGGACTTGATTATGAAGTTCGACGGTTTAAACGTTATAGTTGGGTACTAATAGATGTTTTAAACGTACCGTGATATGTAGGATAATTGTGGAAGTGATTGTAATTATTAAAGTGTAGCTTACGCTTGAGGCAAGTTCTCTACTCCTTATCTCTTACTTGAGCAAGTTTTCTAATCCTTATTTTTCTACGTTATGCAAGTTCTTTCATGGTATCTTTTCATTGTGCAAGTTCTCTAACCCTTGGTCATTATATCATGCAAGTCTATATCGGATTCTTAACTCGTTATGTATTGTATGAGTTATAATGTATTCAAATATCCGTAAAGCATAAGTATTGAAGTATTATTTAAGTAATGTGATCTTGACTTAGTTGTTCAAGCAAGATCTACTTGATCTATCGAATGCTTTAAATTATTCCAAAAGCATGCCTAGTTATCTTGAAATTTATTGTTGTATCTTACATTTGATTCATAATTCTTATATTATCGAACTGTTAAAGCATTGTGAGTCGATTCAACTACTCCTAGTTGATGATAATTGAAACTCCAAAGTTCCTTTATCTATCCAAACTAAACTTTCTTTGGTGCGGACTTGTATTCAAATACTGAGAATGAACAACCCTATTTATTAGGGGACATTTATGCGAAAGTGTTAAGATGGTTGTGCACAATATATGGTACGAATGGCTGATCCCCCTAAGTATGAGTTTAAGGTCCATAGTCTCAATGACTGTTAAAGGATTTAAATAGAAATATTTATAACCTAGGACATAGTTCAGGGTCGTATGACCCTGAGATAAATTATATATTCGAATCCTAAATATGATGAAAGAATTATTATTCAATTCTTTATTTTGACGACAAAAAAGTTATTCAAATTCTTTTGAAGTTATTCAATTATGGCATATCATTGTACATTTCAAGTGAGCTTTTGTTTGCTCACTCTTGCATATTTTACAACCCCTTGCAGTTAAAGCCGAGAATGTTGACGTACCGTCAACAAGTAAAGGAAAAAGAAAGATAAGCAAGTGAAGACTTGTTGTCTTCAATTTTGTTTGTAATAAGACTTAGTTGATGATGTTTTATTTTCGTATTTATTTTTGTTTGATGTTAAGGTTTAGTTAACCCTAGGATTTTATATTGGACAAGTTGTAATCCTTTTTCAAGGAAGATTTTATTTAAGTATTTATGAAGGTTGTAATTTACTTTATAATTCTTTATTATTGGGTAGATGTACGATTTAATTAGAAAGTGAACACCAAATCATGTGAAAACGAAGTACCCGGATTTGGGGGTCTCACAATGCATATGAATAGCTAGGCAGTCATTTCTATCATGTCTAGAGGCATATGAGACCTATCAAGATAGTTAATATTTTCAGAATACATGCAAGGTGGTTATCAACCAACTAGTTTCATGAACTCTTAAGGTTTCTTCGAAAAACCTCATGTTTAACTAATCATATGGCATGCTCATGTATATACATAATTATACTACCTAAATATGCTCACAAGTTCAGAATTTAAAGTGCACATAGTTTATCAAGTTCGTATTTGAAACTCTACGTTTCCTCTTATAAGGTTGTCAAAACCATTCAAGTATGTGAGATAAGTCCATACATCTTATATCATACTTTCATATACATATAAATAGACCACATAAACATGCTTGAATTTTGAGAACTCAAGGTATTCTTAGTTTGTCAAGTTTGTTCTTGAAAACTCAAGTTTCATTTAGAAAGTCATAAAAATCAAGTTATGGAATGTGATAATATGCAAGGTCACTTATGTCAGCATATCAGGGGCTTAATTAGTCATAATGAAGTTATACTAGCATGCTCCCTATATCAGAAAGCATAACAAAATCATCAACTGATTCTGCAGAAGGGCGCGGCCGCGCCCTATTTGTACTAGGGAGTGGCATGGCTGCGCCACTCCGGTTCCAGCCCAGACAGTTTTCTGCTAGAGCAGAGCTTCTAAACCCATTTCAGAAATCTCTTGAAGCATGCTTACAAATAGACACATTTCATTTATAACATGTACATAGACTATCCTAACACATTAACACCATTTCACATTATCAATTCCAACTAATTCATTCCAATTCCTATGAATTGAAATTGCTAAACTTCAAAGTTGGATAAGGATTGTACCTCTTAAAGCTTTGAGTTGCACAAGAATTGCTCTCAACTATCAGATTGCTCTCAACTCTCTCTATAGCAACTTAACAATTAAATCCTAGCAAAATCAAATGAGTAGAGGGAAGCTCTATTTATAGAAGAATTGTTAACCATGCCAAATTATTGCACCATAAATCAAACTATTGGAAGGAAGAAGAATTCAATGGACATTAGATAGTTGGTGATTAGTTGTTGAGCTTTACTATTGAGGCCACTCCCCTTAGAATGATGAGCTAGTTGTTGAGCTTGGGAGAAGAAGAAGGAATAGGCCTTAGCCTTTTGTCATTCACGTGAGGAGAGAAAGTGACTCTCATATTGGGACAAGGCAATACAAAGCTCAGCAACATGAATACCACACACTAGGGTTACATATATAAGCCCACCATGTATACTTAGGTTACATTACATACACTTAGGTTATATCCATATACATATAATATACACTTAAGTTAATAAACATATATGTATACTTAGATTTTGAAAATCTATTGGGTGCATAATTGTATTTTAATTACATTACATGGTAGCAAATTGGGGTACATGTATACACCTCAATAAATAATCCATGTACATTTTAATATGCTAATTTATGATTTAATTGAATAGTGACATACTACATTATTATAAACCTCATTATTCTAATTATGTTACTTATTGAAATAATTATTAATATTAATTATTTACATACTTTAATTTAATATTCCATATAGTATACATTAATGTACTATACCTATCACATGGTCACATAAGCATCATTTATGTAACTTATACAATTATTACTCTTACAATATAGTTTCCATATTGCATAGTCTCACTAAAGTGTCACATTACACTTTATAATATAGTTTGGTTCCATATTGCACAATGTACACATAACATGTATTCTCATAGGTCCAATCATGTGACTCACTTCCTTTTACTATATATTTTCAATATTACATAGTCATAACCCAATGTGACACTATACTTTATATTATATAGATGTAATTACTATACAATATGCGATTACAAAACTATATACTAAGTAATTAATTGAACAAACATTAATCTCAAAACATTAATTAACTATTCATTCATTAATATGCTATTACTCATAATAATCATTAATTAACAATATATTATTAATTAATCATCCACTCATTAATCCCTTCTTCAATTAAATTAAATCACCATAATTCTCATCATTGTGCCACACAAGGCATTCTTCGAGCTTATCATAAACTCCATATTCTCTTAATTAACATAATTTTAATTTAAAGTAATTGATTTAACTCATCTCATAACACATACATATTTATATTCAAATACATATTCGACTTTCATTAATTTATTCATTAATAATATTCGAAAATTCTCGGATATTACAACATCAAATCCTATAGATTTGAAGTACCCGAATTTGGGGGTGTCACAAGTTGGTATCAAAGTCAGGTTATGAACCTTAGGGTAGTAACCTTTTAAGAGATCAAAAACATAGTGGTGAGAAACTCTTATCGAGTTCTAAGAAATGAATTAAGAAATTCATTAAAGATAATAAAAGACTTATGTGCTTATGTGATATACTTATGTGCTCGCGAGTATCGATTAGCATCACGTAGTAACTAAAACTTAAAATTGTAATTATCAGGATGTCGGATGTTTGAGTATCCAATCAGCCTGAAGTGGTTCAGCCCCGAGTAGCTAGAGAGGAAGAGCCCCGAGACATTCATACCGTCTGGGAGCAGTTGGTTTGGAGGGAGCCATCTCCGTTGATCACTGTTGTGGGTCAGGAGCATGAGCCTGTGTTTGATTCAGAGGAGGACTCTGAGGAGATAGAGGTAGAGGCTTAGGAGGAGGATGAGGACCCTGATGACTTTCCACCAAACTCTATCAGTGTCGAGATGTATAACGAGTTGTATGACCGTAACATAGAGTTACAGGATAACGTTAGAGAATTGAAAGAACTGACAGTTGTATAACGGGCTACTATAGAGTAGAAGGATGATGAGATTGAGAATCTTGATGGACTTTTTGGAGACATGGAATGGAAGTTAGTTCAGGTAGAGAGCCAAAATGAAGAGTTATCGACTGAGGTAGAGGAATTAAAGAGTGACTTGCGAGAGGAGTCAGCGAAGCGTACTAGAGCAGAAGACGCTTGGATGAAGGCTTCTCGACGTGCAGATCTTTTTGAGGATGGTGAACGGACAAAGAAAGCTAAAATTGAGGAGACAGACTACACTTTTTACACAGCGATTGATAGGGTCCAGAATCAAGTTGTCTATTATCCAGTGCAGTTCGAGGACTTACCTTGGTACATGCTGGATCGTAGGACGATGTTTCGTATCTTGGAAGAAGAGCGCAGAGAAGCTGTTCGACATCTTAGTAGGCCATGATAGGAATAGTATGAGTTATGTGAATATTTTATGGTAGTTAATAATGTAAATTCTGCTGTGGTTATAAATAATGGAATATGATGATTTAAATCCTGAAGATTCTTTATCTCAGGATATTTGATGTAAATAGCAGTGATGCTATCTTGTTTATGTTTAAACTTTTGAATGAATAAAATATTAGAGTTTATTTGAGATGATATGTGTTAAGTGATAATCTTAAAATGTTTAAGTTAAGTCTTAAATATTTAAGAAATTGAGTAATGATCTAATAAACGTATCTCTTAAACAGAAAAATGCCGCCAAACCCATCAGCAAGCTCAAAAAGGATCGACTAATAACAACAACACTGATGCCAATGCTAATCCTGTGCAGCAGTTGGTAAAATTTTTAACTGGAGCACTTCCAAATCAGCTACAAGCTCCACAAGCCACGTCGTTTAAGGACTTCAAGGCGGTAGGACCGCCAGAGTTTAGGAGATCTATAAACCCAATCAAAGCTCAGACTTGGGTAATGGAGATGGAGAACGTGTTTGATGTTGCTAGGGTCAACGACGACCAAAAGACTGCTTTCGCAACGTTTATGCTGATGTCCAAAGCCAGCTACTGGTGGCAGGCGAACAAGGTTAGAGGAGGACAGGGTGTGATCACATAGGATAGGTTTAAGGAGATGTTCTTTGAGATGTACTTCCCAATGTGCTTTTAGAACCAGATGGAGGTCCAATTTCTAGAGTTGAAGCAAGGTAACATGTTTGTATCTGAGTACACTGCAAAGTTCAATGAGTTGGCGAAGTTTGCAACTTATTAGGTGAATACTGATGAAAGGAAGGCGAGGAGGTTTGAACAAGGGCTGAAGCCATGGTTATACAACAAGGTGTTAATGTTCCAATTGAACACTTTTACAAAAGTTTTGGAGAAGGCCATCATCACAAAAGGTTGAAGCGATGCTCTGACCAAGTATACTTAGGAACAGAAGAAGAAGAAGAAGAGTGAAGGTAAAAACAACAAGTCTAGTGGCAGCAATGGTGGAGGTGGTAATAATGAAAAGAGGAAGTGGAATGATAACATGTCTACTGCAAGTCAGCAAGGAACTAAGAAGAAGAAGGTGGAGGCTTGTCCTACCAGCGGGAAGAATCACCTGGGGGTATGCATGAAGGGGAAGAGGGTTTGCTATAATTGTGGTCAAGAAGGCCACATAGCGCCAAATTTCCCTAATCCTAAGAAGGGCGCTTGCTTCACTTATGGGTCGAGGGATCATCTAGCTAGAGATTGTCCCAAAAAGGTAGGAGGAGGAGCAAGAGCAGGTGGAAGTAGAGGAACCAAAGGTGGTCGCACTCTAACTATCACTGGATCGACGCCAATCAATCGACCTACCGTCAGAACTTTACACATGACAGTTCAGGCTGTTGTTCAGTCACATGATGTGGTGTCAGGTATCATTTCGATCAATAATATAAATGCTTATGTGTTATTTGATTCGGGTGCTATTTGCTTATTTATATCCGATGCCTTTGCTAAGAATTTAGATTTGCCTAAGGAGGAACTAGGTTACCCTTTGAACATATAAATTATGAATAAGGAAGTAATTTCTGTTAGGTTCATACACAAGAACTATAGGGTGGGAATTAAGGAAAACATGATGATCGTAGATCTAATCCCGATTAAACTTGGGAATGGATTGGCTATTCAATTATGGGGCGATAATTCATTGTCCAAAGAATTCTATAACCTTATGAACCAGTCAAAGGTTGTATTTTATGGTAGCAAGTCGCCTAGACAAGCGAGTTTGCTGGCAATGATGCAAGCCAAAAAATTATTGAGACAAGGTTGTGTAGGGTATTTAGCCTACATAGTCGATAGTCGAAAAGAGAGTCCAAAACTAGAAGACATACCTTTCATTAGAGACTTTGTGGTCGTATTTCCAGAAGATTTTCCAGGACTTATGCCAGATAGGGAAGTAGAATTCGTGATAGATTTGGCGCCAGGAATTGCCCCAATATTGAAGGTCCCGTACCGTATGGCTTCGGTGGAGATGAAGGAATTAATGGTGCAATTGAAAGAGCTGTTGGATAAGAAGTATATTCAGCAGAGCGTATCACCGTGGGGAGGGTCGGTGTTGTTCGTTAAAAAGAAGGATGCATCGATGCAGCTTTGCATTGACTACAGGGAGTTGAACAAGGTTACGATTAAGAATAAGTATCCATTGCATAGGATCAATGACTTGTTTGACCAGTTGAAGGGAGCTATGTATTTCTCAAAGATAGACTTGAGAAGTGATTACCATCAGTTGAAAGTGAGGAAGGAAGATGTTCTGAAGACAGTGTTCAGGACTCGTTACGGTCACTACGAGTTTCTGGTGATGCCATTTGGTCTAACAAATGCTCCTGCAGCATTTATGGACCTAATGAAAAGTTGTTTAAGCCATTTTTAGATAAATTCTTGGATGTTTTTCTCGACGACATTCTGGTGTATTTAAAAACCAAGGAGGAGCATTTGGAAGATTTGAAGGCGACATTGGAGGCGCCAAGAAGAGAGAAGTTGTACGCCAAGTTTTTAAAATGTGAATTCTGGATAGAGCGGGTGCAATTTCTTAGCCATGTGATTTATAAGGACGGAATTTTGATATATCCCTCAAAGGTTGAAGCGGTACTAAACTGGGATAAGTCAAAAACATCGTCAGAAGTGAGGAGTTTTCTAGGATTGGCAGGCTATTACAGAAGACTTATTCAAGACTTTTCCAAAATCGTGACTGCGCTGAAGAAATTGACTAGGAAATCGGTGAAATTTGTTTGGACGAAGAAGTGTGAGGAAAGCATCCAAGAGCTGAAAAAGAGGTTGAGTACGACACCTGTGTTATCTCTTCCGGATAGAACAGGAAATTTTATGGTGTATAGTGATGCTTCACATAAAGGACTAGGATGTGTGCTTATGCAAAATGACAAGGTCATTGCGTATGCGTCACGACAATTGAAGGATTATGAGAAGGGGTATCCGACCCATGATTTAGAGTTGGCCGCGGTAGTGTTCGCTCTAAAGATCTGGAGACACTATCTCTACGGGAAAAAGTATGAAATATATACAGACCATAAGAGTCTGAAATATATTTTCACACAAAGGATTTGAATATGCGTCAGAAAAAATGATTGGAGTTGATAAAGGACTACGACTGCGAGATTTTATACCTCCGGGTAAAGCAAATCTGGTTGCCGACGCCTTAAGAAGAAGGGGTCGTAAGAAATTGATGTTGTTGACCACTCAGGAGGAGCTAATTTTAGCGATGGCAAAACTAGAGTTGGAGGTGAAATATCCTAAAGAGTCTGACGTAAAACTATTTTAATTGGGAACCGGCCCAACTTTAGTGGATAAGGTTAGGGAAGCACAACTTGAGGATGAGGAATGTGAGAAAATCAGGAAAAGAATATCTGAAGGGGATGAAGTGAAATTCAAATTTGACAACGAAGGAGTGCTAAGATTCCAGGGAAAAATTTGGGTTTCGCCAGTACCAGAGATAAAGGAGGAAATTTTGAGCGAGGCTTATAGTTCAAGGTATTCGATTCACCCGAGGAGTACAAAGATGTACCAAGATCTCCGATAGCATTTTTGGTAGCCGAATATGAAAAAGGACATTGCCAATTATGTGGCCAAGTGTTTGACATGTCAGAAAGTTAAAGCAGAACATCAAAGACCCAGCAGATTGTTACAACCGTTAGAGATACCGTAATAGAAATGAGGACATATCATAATGGATTTTGTAGTAGGTTTTTTGACGACTCAGAAAGGTTTCGACGCAGTATGGGTTATCGTGGATCAACTGACGAAATCAGTGTATTTCTTACTGATCAAGATCAGATTCAACTTAGATCAATTGTCAAAATTGTATGTGAAGGACATTGTTTCAAGCCACGGAGTTCTAGTGTCAATAGTTTCCGATCGAGATTCGCGTTTCACATCAAATTTCTGGAAGCGACTATAGGAATGCATTGGAACGCACTTAAGAATGAGTATGTCATATCATCTTCAAACAGACTGTCAGAGTGAAAGAACAATCCAGTCATTGGAAGATATGTTTAGAGCTTATATCATGGATTTCAAATGAAATCAAGACGACCATCTACCGTTGGTGGAATTTAATTTTAATAACAGCTACTACGCAAGTATTGGCATGCCGCCTTACGAAGCGTTGTACGACAGAAAGTGCAGAGCTCCATTATGCTGGGATGAAGTTGGCGAACGCCAATTGCTAGGACCAAAATTGGTACAACAGACCACCGAGATCGTCAAGGTGATCAGGACAAGATTGATAGTTGCTCAGGATAGGCAGAAGAAATACGTCGATCCACACCGCAAGAATCGAGAATTTGAATCTGGTAATAACATTTTCTTGAAAGTATTTCGCTGAAATGGGAAAATTCGATTTGGCAAGAAAGGGAAATTAAGCCCGAGGTTCATTATACCATTTGAAGTGTTGCGAAGAATTGGTGAAGTCGTGTATGAGGTCACCTTACCTCCGGTATTAGAACACATCCATAATGTCTTTCATGTTTCCGTGCTACGACCGTATAAACCCGATTACAAACATGTTATCGAATATTAACCCCTGCAATTTGAGAAAGATTTATCATACGAAGAAGTTCCTGTTCAGATAGTCGACAGGAAAGAACAAGTACTCATAAATAAAATAATATCTTTTGTTAAGGTAATTTTGGAGGAACCACAACGCTGAAGAAGCTACGTGAAAACTCGAAGAACAGATGATAAAAAATTACCCTCATTTATTTGCTTAATTTATGTGTAGCGATTGTAGGGACAGATGCTTTGTAAGGGGGGGAGAATGTAACGGGACGAATTAATTGAATCGTGATTCTGGGGACAGAATCCTTTTAAGGGGGAAAGATGTGACGAACGAGATTTTTGTAATTTATTTTTGTAATTTATTGAATTAAATAAATATTTTGTTGATTTATTTATTGAGTTAAATAAATATTTGATGGAGTTATGGTAGATTAATTTAATTAAATATGTTACATTGATTAAATTAATGTGGAATAATTTTATAATTCAAAGTATGAATTTAATTGAGATTATTAAATTAAATGAGTTGTTTAATAATTATAATATTATTCTAATTAATTTAATAATTAATTAAAGATTTAATGATTTGTCATAATTAATAAATGAGAATTTTAATTATATGATGATTTAATTTAATGTGTAATATTGTCTTTCATTTAATTGAATTTAAATAATATTATTTGATTGATTGAAGTATGACAAATAAACTATATTATAAGCAAGTTAATTAAAATAAATGGTAAAGAGTTATTCGTCTACAAACCAAACATGGCATTAAGAACATGGGAGTAGTTAAGGTCATGTAGCACTTAACAGATACTCATGATGTGCCAGTTAACTTATACATATAATATATATCGGAAGTTATATCATATCAGTCAGAAAAACTCAGAGAGAAAAGAGAAAGCTTGAGAGATTTTGTGAATTGAAGAAGAAGTTGGAGAATTAAAGAGGATTTCTATCATCTTGCTTAATCAAAACATAGTCATCAAAGGTAAATTCTTGTATTCAAACTCTATTTTACGTTTTCAAGTTTTCTCCATGAAAAATGTTTTGAGTTCTATGTAAATGGAAATTCATGGTTGAACTATTAAAAAGTTGATTATATATGTTTATGAGTATGCATAATTCTTTTGTACATGAATTGTATGTGATTTAGAGTAGTCAAATCCATGAAATTGTGTTTAAATTGGAGTTTTAAAATTTACAGAGAAACAATATTTAAATATGGCATATATGTACAAAAATTTGTTCTTAGATCGCACGTTAATCAGTAAATTGATGATTAATTATGTTTATACAAGTAAAAACAAAAAGAACGAAACTTAAATGGATTAATTTGGTGTTATAACGAATCTGTAATATGTGATTTCACCATATTTGACGAAACTTTGAAAAAATAGCATGAACATTGAATTTATGGGTTTTAATTTGGTTGTTTAAGTTGACTAAGTTGTTAAAATCATGTTATGATTGTTGTAAAATATTTCTGCTAAGTTCAGAACTTATGGGTAACATTAAATTTGTTGTTTAAGCGAAGTTTTTGCTTAATTTGGCTTTTTCTTTGTTCTTCGCGAGCTTTGTTTGCGTCCCACTATGTCGCAGCGTCGATTTTGTGAAGAAATCGAGCGCTACAGCGCCAAGCAAGTGACGGTCGACGTGTCGCGGTGCCGTAGCGTCGGTTATGTGAAGAAACCTAGCACTGCAGCGCCAGGTAGTGCCTGCTGACGTGTCTCGGGGCCGCAGTGCCAGTTTCTAGTTCATTCTGGGGCGCTGCAACGCCGGTTAGCAGAATCACTCAAAAAAATTATTTAAGTGTTCAAGTCCAAAAATATAATTTAAAACCTAATCTAATGAACATACAAATATGTTAATCATATATTGAGATGTTAAAAACAGATTATTAACATGTCGATGATGTTTATACTTGATTGATTGATAAGTCGAAAATAAATTTAAACTCGATACTTTGTGAAGTCTAATAACGTGTTCAAGAACTAATATTTGTGATTTGATTAACATAAGCAGACTTAGAGTTGAGTTAAGATGCTAGTTTTGTTATAATTAATTTGTATTGTGAATGCAAATAGTATGTATGATTAATTGGGAGAGCATGAATAGTAATTTTCTAAACAACGCACGAGGCAAGTTTTCTATCCCTGACTTGTAATCGTTACGCAAGTTTCTTAACTCTACTTTTAATTGACCAAGTTCCTAAATCCTATTCTTGTATTGAGCGAAGTCTTATTCTTGTCTATTCAAGTTAATGATTTCAATTGAGATGTTCTAATCCTTCTAAAGGTAATACTTCAGTTATACAATGCTTATTCAATTATATATGTAAGACCCCAACTTTTATGAATGAACATTTAATTTTCTTTATATGTTATTTTAAATAGTAAGGTCTCGATTTGATAAATGTGGTAAGTTATGGGTAATATGCGCATAGTTTACAAAGTAAGCAAGTGGTCATAAAATATTCATTGTGTCGGGGAGTATTCATTTGGTCGGGGAATATTCTTGTTGTCGGGGAATATTCGTACGACGGTGCAGTCATTTCTGGGCCCCCATAAAAAAAACTGTCGGATGAAGAAAACGACAAGAATAAGCTTTCTAAAAATAACGGCAAAACTATTACCGTTAAACTGTTGAAATACCCGGTGGTTAAAGTAAAGTAATACGCGTTGTTGCACAATAGCACACTGTATTGCACAGTATTTTATATTAGTTATTCAATAATTATCACTGCATAGTATTTCATATTATCGAATCAATAATTAATATTATTTGAATAATATTATTAAATAGTATTATTGGCAATGTCTAGAAAGTTCTGTCTAGGAAAGGGGTTTGGTTATCTAATTGTGTGCTAGTAAAGAAAAGTCCTTATCGGAAAGTCTCCTCTTTCCTAAGAACGACCTAGTTGTCAATATTGTAATTCTGTAATATTATTTGTGAATAATAATTGATTATTGATAAAAATGATAAGTAAATATTTATTCGATTTTGATATAAATGGATGAATTTTTAGGAAAAGAGATATTTGTTGAAAATTGATATTTTATCTTTTTTGATAAAATAATTCATTCAAATATATTATTATAATATTACATTACAACAGTATAATGTGATAGTATAATAGTATAATTTTATAATTTAAATGGTAATATTTTTTACAATAAATTCATAATATAAGAATATAATGAGGTGGAAGAGAGCAAATTGGATCTGAATTATTTTTTGGTGTTATAAATGTTTTTTAAGAAAAACATGTGGGGCAGGTGATAAAAATGTGTTTTTGGTGGAGGTGATGTCCTTTGGTATGCTGAATTTGTTTGGTCAAAGACAGAATACAGATTTCATCCGTTTGTTAATTTTGTCAACATTGGTGTTCTGGCATTTTTCTATAAATAGGGTGCTTAGTTAGAAATAAAAATCACACCAGAATCAAAAATTTCTTTCTCAATACTATTGAGCGTATTTCTTGTGAGTATTTAGATATTTTGAGTGTTGATAACAGTGCAAGAATTCTTCAGTATAATATCTGATAATCCGGATAGATCTAATATTCTACTGAGGTAAGGGATATTATTTTTATCGTAAATGATGTTATTTCCATTCAATATTCATAAAGAATATTATTTTCTTTCATATTCCATATTATGAAAATGATAATATTTCATTTTATATTCCCAAATTTAAGCTTACTACGGTAGGTATTGCTTCTATAATTCCTGAAATGATCAGAAATTTCTTAAGTTTTGCGCTTCATCTAATATCATTTCACTAGAAAATTGGTCTAAACTTTTTTATGAAATTTTTACCTTTTCATGTCGGGGTTACTACTCATCGGTACGGTACTATTCACGAGTACTATTCACGATAAAATTAAATTTTCTTTTCTTTGTCCAAGTTACCTTTTATAGGCCACATTCTTGAAATTGGATCTATGTTTTGATCTTTATTTTTGAATCTTGCTCCACAATTGATTATTATTGAACATTCTTGAACTTGGATAGATTAAATTACGAATCTCTAATACTTGTCCTTTATTTCACTTGATTCGTTCTTAATATCATTGTCATAATCTTCAAACTTAAATTGTGGTGAAAGTTATATTTGGCCCGTAGTGCAAAGATGAACTGTTGATTGATGAATATCTTTGTCCCGTAGTGCAAAGATGAGCTATTTATTTATGAATATCTTTGGCATGTAGTGCAAAGATGGACATGTGTTTGACATGATCATAACCACTGGTGATACAAATGAATATCTTTGGCCCATAGTGCAAAGATGAATTATTGATTTGAAATATATATTGATTGATGTTACAGGAATACAATATTGATGATGGACTTTTAAATCATAGAAGATAGTAGACATCATTCTCTACTTAAATCTTCTAATGAAATGTTATATTCGTTGCAATTGTTGATCTAAAACTTGTTGTCCATAATATTTTATCTGATTTATTGAAGACTAACGATAATTTATTCTTCATTATCTTAGTCATAATATTATTTACTAGGCTAGTTAAGCTCACCTTTTTCTTCCTTTGTTCTCTCCAGGAAATGAGAATATCGCGGGGACTAGTCGGGGAATAGAGTGATGATCCGAGATAGAGCTGTAGAAGTCCTCACTATTTTATAAAATAGTGTGATAATAATTGTAATGAGAACTTATTTGTGTGTTTATATTTTTGTATTATATACAATTTGTATTAAAGCTCACAGTTTGTGTGGTCGTATTTTGCACGACCGTTTGTTATAAGAAGATTTGTATTCGGATTCTATACCATGTATTTGGCGATTCAAAATGGGTTGTGTGAACCTATTTTGGGGGCGTCACAGTTGGTATAAGAGCTTAGGGATATGATCTCTGGCGGAGATCTGGGAATAGAACTAGGAGGGGAGAGACGAGTAAATCCTTCGCTAGTGTGTCCTATCTAAGTTTACTTGTTATTTAATTGGTCGGTCGGAATATAGGGATAATATGTGACATTTTAATTTCTTTAATTAACCCTAGTTTTGTGGCAGTATTTAAGAATGACATCTGAAAATCAAGAGATGAACTCATATAGAGTTTTAAGTGATGAATTGAGGAGATGTATTTAAAGAATAAATATTGAGTATAATATCTTGTTATAACAAAGATGTTTATTGGGGAGTACAAATTAAGTTATTAAAATTGATTGCAGGATGTCAGGCGAAGAAGAAATTAGAGATATTCATATAGTAAGTGAAGAATTAATAGTTGCACCTGAGCTAGTTGCAGAGGTAGCAGTTGAGAGTGAGGAAGAAGAGGACCTTGAGGAGGATTTATTAGGAGAATTTTATGATTGAAATGTAGAACTGCAAGATCTTAGTCGTGAGTTAGAAGAGCAGGGTGAAGAACGGCAGGCGATCGTGGAACAAAGGGATGCAGCAATTCAAGATTTTGCTACCCGATATGCGAAGCTTGAACAGAAGCTCTCTTTGGCAGAGCATATGATAATAGAGCTAGAATCTGAGAATGCAAATGTCAAAGATCAACTAAAAGAAGAAACAACTGAACGAGTGAGAATGGAAGATGTATGTGTAAAAGCCGCACGATATGTTGATATTGTAGAAAGAGACGTCTGATCCAAGAAGGCCAAAATAAACGATATGGATTTCAATTTTTGGACAGCAATTAGGAGAATGTAACATCGAGTTTGGAATTAACCTGTCCAGAGCGGTCAACCCCAATTCAATTTGGATCGAAGGGTAATGATTCAGATTATGGATCAAGAGTGCGACGAAGCAGTTAAGGGTGGAATGTGATTTATAACGAAGTCATGTCCAGCTGGGATGGTGCTTCCAAAGGCTGTCTCGGACAAGTCAAAGCCGGTGGTTCAGGGGGGAGCTTTTGTCGTAACTACCCAAAAAGCGAAGAACCTGAACGAAGTTATCACGGGTA
The DNA here is from genome assembly GCA_020205555.1 of Panax stipuleanatus. Lineage (NCBI taxonomy): Eukaryota > Viridiplantae > Streptophyta > Magnoliopsida > Apiales > Araliaceae > Panax > Panax stipuleanatus. The sequence goes on along the minus strand of CM035115.1, from coordinate 137,072,214 downwards.
AGCTAATCATAAACTCTTGCGAAATTTATACCTTATTAGATACCGGTTCTACCCATTCTTTTATTTCACCTGCTCGTGCTCAACGTTTGAACTTGACCCCTGAGAAACTAGACTTTGATTTATCTGTTGAAACTTCGTTGGGAGAAATTTTCGTTACATCCACAGTTTACAAATCTTGTTTGATTCAAATTGGAACCCACACATTACCTGTTGATCTCATTTCTTTGAAAATACTTGCATTTGATGTGATTTTAGGAATCGACTGGTTAACAACTCATCATGCTAAAATTGATTATTTTTGTAAGGTTGTTAGTTCTCATATTCCTAACCAACCTATTGTGTGAATTCAAACAACCAAACCACTAAAATCAATCAATGTCATTTCAAGTCATAAAACTATTTATTTATTAAAAAATAGATGTCAAGCTTTCTTAGCCCATGTCACTGATTTAAACCAGAATACGTCTGATTCGAATGATCGAATACGTTAGATTCGAATGATATTTCTGTTGTTAATAAATTCCCTGATATATTTCCCGAAGAACTTTCTGGCCTAGCCCCAGAACGTGAAATTGAATTCTTTATTGACCTTGAACCCGGTACAAAACCCATTTTCAAAACCCCATATCGAATGGCTCCTATTGAACTTCAGGTGTTAAAGGTCCAACTACAGGAGTTGTTAGACATCGGCTTTATATGTCGTAGTACATCGCCTTGGGGTGCTCCTATTTTATTCGTAAAGAAGAAAGACAGGAGTATGCGACTTTGTATTGACTATCGGGGGTTGAACCATGTCACCATCAAGAATAGGTATCCGTTACCTCGCATTGATGACCTGTTCGACCAGTTACAAGGTGAGCAATTCTTCTCAAAGATCGATCTCCGTTCTGGATATCAACAATAAAAGATTAGAACTGATGACATTCCAAAGACTACCTTTAGAACTAGATATGGGCATTACGAATTTCTAGTTATGTCTTTCGAATTGACCAATATCCATGTTGCATTTATAGACATGATGAACAGATTATTCAAGAAATATTTGGATCATTTCGTGGTTGTCTTTATTGATGACATCCTAATATACTCCAAAAGCCTCAAATATTTTTTTTCACCTAGAATGAACTCAACATGCGACAACAACGTTGGCTTGAGCTGTTGAAAGATTACGACCATACCATCCAATACCATCCAGGAAAAGCGAACGTGATAGCTGACGCGTTGAGTAGAAGATCATATACGGGGACGAGTGTAATATTGTCAACACAAAGGCCTATTTTGTATGACTTACAAAGGATGGAAATAGAGTTAAAAACTCCAGAGACCCACGTGATGATGTCAAATATAAGCGTAGAACCAGCTTTAATTGATAAAGTTAAAGCTGCTCAAGCTACAGACCCGGAGCTGATGAATATGAAGAAGAAGGTGCAAGAAGGTGCTATTCCAAAAGCAAGAATCGATGAAGAAGGAATATTTCGAGTCAACTCTAGACTTTGTGTTTCCAACGATTCTGATTTGAAGTATAAAATCATAGTGGAAGCACACAAGACACAGTTTACAATCCATCTTGGGAGTACCAAAATGTATCGTGATCTTCGACATACATTTTGGTGGAGCAACATGAAGAGAGAGATCGCAAAGTTTATCTCAAGGTGTTTAACGTGTTAACGTGTCAAAGCGGAGCATCAAGTGCCAAAGGGTCCATTACAACCACTTAAGATTCTAAAATGGAAGTGCGAACACATCAACATGGATTTCGTTACGGGTCTTCCTAAGGTTTGTCTAGGCATAGATGCAATTTGGGTTATTGTCGATAGATTAACCAAGTGTGCTCATTTCTTGCCTATACGAGAGACTTATTCACTTGAACGTCTTGCTCGAATGTACATAAATGAGACTGTGAGATTGTATGGCATGCCAGTATCTATAGTTTTGGATTGAAACCCAAGATTCAATTCACGATTTTGGGTCAGCTTGCAGAAAGCTATGGGCACCGATTTATGATTCGGTTCTGCATATCATCCTCAAACGGACGGGAAATCAAAAAGGACTATTCAAACTCTTGAAGATTTATTAAGACTCTATGTTCTAGACTTCAAAGGGAGTTGGGACAAGTACTTACCATTGGTAGAATTCTCCTACAACAACAGTTATCAGGCAAGTATAGGCATGGCTCCATTCGAGGCATTGTATGGACGAAAGTGTCGTTCTCCAGTATGCTGGGACGAGGTGGGTGAAGCAACATTGTTGGGACAGGAGTTAGTACGTATGACTATGGAAAAGATTCAAATGATCCGGCAACGTATACAAATGGCACAAGATCGACAGAAGAGTTATATTGATCTTCATCAAAGGGACGTGGAATTTAATGTCGGAGACCATGTATTGTTACGTATTGCTCCATGGAAAGGAGTTACTAGATTCGGAAAGAGAGGAAAGCTCAACCCATGATTTATTGGTCCATTTGAAATCCTTAATCGAGTAGGAACTGTGGCCTATAGACTCGCCTTACCTCCAAGCATGTCTCATGTTCATAACGTTTTTCACATATCCGTGCTTCGTAGATATGTGAAAGACCCAAACCAGATTATTGAATTAGAACCAGACGAGATAGCCGAAGATTTAACGTATGAGAAGGTACCTGTCAAGATCTTGGATAAGAATGAACATGTTCTACGCTCAAAGATTATACCATAAGTCAAAGTTTTGTGGAGGAACCATAATATCGAGGAAATAACCTGGGAGTTAGAATCGAAAATGAAAGCAAGGTATCCTCACATTTTATAAATACCAGGTACATACATCAATTTGAGGACGAAATTTCATAAGGAGGGGAGGTTGTAAGACCCCAACTTTTATGAAAAAAGATTTAATTTTCTTTATATGTTATTTTAAATAGTAAGGTGTTGATTTGATAAATGTGGTAAGTTATGGGTAATATGCGCAAAGTTTACAAAGTAAGCAAGTGGTAATAAACTATTCATTATGTCGGAGAATATTCGTTTGGTCGGAGAATATTCGTACGACGACGCAATCATTTGTGGGCCCCATAACAAAAAACTGTCAGATGAAGAAAACGACAAGAATAAGTTTTCTAAAAATAATGACAAAATTGTTACCGTTAAACTGTTAAAATACCCGGTGGTTAAAGTAAAGTAATACGCATTGTTGCACAGTAGCACACGGTATTGCACAGTATTTTATATTATTGATTCAATAATTGTCACTGCACAGTATTTCACATTATCGAATTAATAATTCATATTATTTGAATAATATTATTAGATAGTATTATTGGCAATGTCTAAGAAGTTCTGTCTAAGAAAGGGGTTTGGTCATCTAATTGCGCGCCAGTAAGGAGAAGTCTTTATCGAAAAACCCCTTCTTTCTTGGGAATGACCTGGTTGTCAATATTATAATTTTGTAATATTATTTGTGAATAATAATTGATTATTAATAAAAATGATAAATAAATATTTATTCGATTTTAATATTAATGGAGGAATTTTTAGCAAAAGAGATATTTGTTTAAAGTTGACATTTTATCTTTTTTGATAAAATAATTCATTCAAATATATTATTATAATATTACATTACAATAATATAATGTGATAATATAGTAGTATAATTTTATAATTTAAATGGTAACATTTTTTACAATAAATTTATGGTATAAGAATAAAATGAGGTGGAAGAGAACAAATTGGATCTGAATTATTTTTTGGTGTTATAAATGTTTTTTTAAGAAAAACATGTGGGGGAGGTGATAAAAATGTTTTTTGGGTGGAGGTGATGTCCTTTGGTATGCTGAATTTGTTTGGTCAAAGACAGAATACAGATTTCATCCGTTTGTTAATTTTGTCAACACTGGTGTTCTGGCATTTTTCTATAAATAGGGTGCTTAGTTAGAAATGAAAATCACACCAGAATCAGAAATTTCTTTCTCTACACTATTGAGCATATTTCTTGTGAGTATTTAGATATTTTGAGTGTTGATAACAGTGTAAGAATTCTTCAGCATAATATCTGATAATCTAGACAGATCTAGTATTCTAATGAGGTAAGGGATATTATTTTTCTCGTAAATGAAGTTATTTCCTTTCAATATTTATAAAGAATATTATTTTCTTTCATATTCCATATTATGAAAATGATAATATTTCATTTTATATTCCCAAATTTAAGCTTACTACGGTAGGTATTGCTTTTATAATATCTGAAATGATCAGAAATTTCTTAAGTTTTGCGCTTCATCTAATATCATTTCACTAGAATATTGGTCTAAACTTTCTTATGAAAGTTTTACCTTTTCAGGTCGGGGTTACTACTCATCCGTACAGTACTATTCATATGTACGGTACTATTCACGAGTACTATTCACGACAAAAATAAAATTTCTTTTTTTTGTCCAAGTTATCTTTTATGGGTCATATTCTTGTAATTGGATCCATGTTTTGATCTTTATTTTTGAATTTTGCTCAACAATTGATTATTATTGAACATTCTTGAACTTGGATAGATTAAATTACGAATCTGTAATATTTGTCCTTTATTTCACGTGATTCGTTCTTAATATCATTGTCATAATCTTCAAACTTAAATTGTGGTGAAAGTTATCTTTGGCCCGTAGTGCAAAGATGAGCTGTTGATTTATGAATATCTTTGGCCTGTAGTGCAAAAATGGACAGGTGTTTTACATAATCATAACCACTAGTGATACAAATGAATATCTTTAGCCCGTAGTGCAAAGATGAATTATTGATTTGAAATATATATTTATTGATGTTACAGGAATAAAATATTGATGATGGACTTTTAAATCATAGAAGATAATAGACATCATTCTCTACTTAAATCTTCTAATGAAATATTATTTTCGCTGCAATTGTTGATCTAAAACTTGTTGTCCATAATATTTTATCTGATTTATTGAATACTAACGATAATTTATTCTTCATTATCTTACTCATAATATTCTTTACTAGGCTAGTTGAGCTCACTGTTTTCTTCAATTGTTCTCTTCAGGAAATGAGAATATCGCGGGGACTAGTCGGGGAATAGAGTGATGATCCGAGATAGAGCTGTAGAAGTCCTCACTATTTTTATAAAATAGTGTGATAATAATTGTAATGAGAACTTATTTGTGTGTTTATATTTTTATATTATATACGATTTGTATTGAAGCTCACAGTTTCTGTGGTCGTATTTTGTACGACCGTTTGTTATAAGAAGATTTGTATTCGGATTCTATACCATCTATTTGGTGACTCAAAATGGGTTGGGTGAACCTATTTTGGGGGCGTCACAGTATACCTTTGAGATGTATTATTTGATTTGAGTATCAATTATATTATTGAACCCGGAAAGACTAGCGAACCCTTATTGATTCTATTAGTCCATAGTTGATGAGCGTTCTAAATTCTAGAACTATTATTTAAGCTTATCCAAACCAAACTTTCTTTGGTGGGGACTCTGATGTCAAACTGAGATGAACAACCCTTTATATGAGATTATTTACGCGTTAGCGTTGAGATGTTGTGCACATACATGGTACTAAGGGTTGATCCCCCTAAGTACGAGAAGTAAGGTCCATATAGTTTTACGACTGTTAAAGGTTTAAGGTAGAAATACTTGATAACCTGGGACATAGTTCTTGGTCTTGTGACCCTCAGATGTACTTTTGATTCTTGTTTTCTATCTTGATTCAAAAGCCGAGCTTTCTATTATCCAGTATCCATTATTTACTCGTGAGTTATCATTATTATTGTTGTTATACTTGTGGGCAATTATTGCTCACTCTTGCATGATAACATTGCAGCTAAGGTTGAAAGGGTTGATGAGCCATCTACCAGTAAAGGTAAAGGCAAAGCAAACAAGTGATGAAGACTTGTTTATTATTATTTGAAAATGTTGTTGTTAAGACTCACTATGCTATGTTTAAGACTTATTTGTTTATGTTATTTTCGCATTGATGTTTCACGGTTAGATAACCTGGGGATTGTTTATTTATAATGTTGTAACCCCTTAAGGGGAGGATTTCTATTTTTAATTATGGGTTTCATTTATTATGGGTTTATAGATGTGTTATTATTGAACAGTGAACACCAAATCCCGTGGAATTGAAGTACCCGAATTAAGGGTGTCACATGAACTCAATTCTACTCCACAAAACTTGCTCTATGAGTTGAGAGTCATTCTACGATTGGCTCTTTACAATTTTCTCTTCTACTATCCTTGAGTTACCCTGCGATCCTTACTTCACTTTACGACCTTAGAGTGAACTCTACAATTTAACTGCAGGTTCTGCGATCTTGTCTTAACTCTGCGAACTTCTAGCAGGCTATGCGATCTTACACTGAGTACTCTATGATATGAAGGCTAACTTTACGAACTTTAATAAACTTTACGAAATGCTAGAGTAACTTTACGATCGTCTAACTTAACTAAACAATCGATTTATCATATCATCTATACATAAGTTCAACTCATAAGATCAACCTAATAAGTTTGATTTTTCTATTATAAGGCCTTGTACATCATACTCTTATTATAGACTTTTCAAAAACTACTAAAACAATTATACATTAATCATTTCATCATCAAATTTAAATATGCAGTTCGTAACAGTCTTGAACCATACCACGCCGCATCAACAATTACTTATAAATAAAATAAAGTTTTTCAAAAAGTAAAATAATATCCAAAATTAAGAATTTAATTACCTTAACAATAGTTTCATATAAGATACGAGTATCTTGAGTATCTCATCATCATAATTTAATTGTAAACCAACCAACACCTATTTAATATTTCAAGATATATCTAATAAATTAGTTTAAAGTTGCATCACTAGTTCATGCATCCAGTGCAGTGTAGTGCGTTGCACCATTAGTTAACACAACAAGTACTGGTACCATACCACACCGCATAAGCTTTAGTTTATTTTATTATTTTTGCACCCAGTCATTGGTTCGGTTAAAAAATTGACTGTTTGATTCAGTTTGACCGATTTTGATTCAGTTCAAATTGTCATCCCTACCTATTTCTCAATTCTCTTAAAATATTTTATATTTTATTAAGTATTAATTACATCTCTAAATGGTTTGAAACTTTACCAACCAAGACCAAATAAACTATAAATATGTTTTTTTTTACCTTTTTTCCCTTTTCTAATAGAAGATGAGTATGAAGGGAGAAGGGAGCATGAGAAAAGTTAGATTTTGAAACCGTCAATTAGTTTAAACTGAAAACGACTAAAACTGGTCAAACAGAACCAACCATTTTTTTACCAAATTGATGACTTGACTTATGCAGTTTTGGTGCAAAAATAAATAAATCGAAAAAGTCATCACCATCTCATTTTCACTCATGGGCAGGCTTACTTGAGCTGCCACTCGCCTCCATCTCTGTGTATAATCACGGAACGACTTATGGGCTTGTTTCATAATCTTACTTATCTAATAGTGATCCAGAGCCATCTAGGACTGAAAACTATATTGGTTGAGGAAAGCATGGGCTAGCTCCTCCCATGGAATTGTCAAGCCAAGCATATCAGGTTTTGGCTTCCCTAGTCAAGCTTTTCTGGAAAAGTTTCATTCTGAGGCTTTCATCTTCAGCATATGATCCCAGCTCTCCTATATATACTTTCAGGTGGGTGTAGGAATCTTCTGACCCATTGTATTTCTCAAAGTCGGGTACTTGGAATTTGTCCTGATAGCGAGCAACCAGGAAATATGCACAAGTCTGAGTAGTTGACACTACCATAAGTCCCTACTCCCTTCATTGATCGTATGGTCTCTTCCATTTGTCTTACTTTCTTTTTGATGTCTCTGATTTCTCTATCTTCTCTAAGATCAATGACTCCTTTTGTTTGAGCTTTACTCACAACATCCTTGGTGGTTCCGCTACTAAATTGGAATATTAGAGTGGGTATTTGTGTTTTATTTGTCTTGATCGGGATTTGAATTCCTCCTTGTGTAGAGAATCCTAGTTGAGTAGCTTATTTTAGATCTTGAATTATCTTATATTGATCCTTCAACAGATTAATCATCTCGGCGACTTGCTTTTTGAAGCTTTTGAATTCCTCTAAAGAAACGAGAATAGAATCTGGTGCCGGAATCTCCGTCATTTTGCACCCCCCGACTTTTGTGAAAACACAGTTACCCCCCGACTTTTGTGAAAACACAGTTACCGCATCTTGTTATTTTTCTAAGTGTGAAGTGTGTGTGTGTATGTGTGTGTGATTTTAGAAAGCCTGAGATGCCTTGGACCAAAATTTATGTTTAAGTGCGTTGTTTTGAAAGTAGGGTTGAACCAATTTGAGCCTATGCACGAGGGGTTTGATTTAAAGAAAGGTTCATTTTAGATTTACTTTTGATAAAGCATTTTAAGGTGACGTTTTAGAAAATATGGTTTTCAAACCCTTCATTAAATAGGAATCAAGGCTCTTTGTTACTTCCAACTTTTTTAGCCTCAAGCTTGTCTAACCCGAAGCAATTTGTATTTTTATAAGATCTTTATTATTTTGTTTGAAAATCGTTTTGGTGATAATATACAAAATAAAGCATCGAAAAGGGTCGAGCCACTCTCGGGCATGAAAGCCATCTCAATAGACCCAAGCACCCACAATCATAATTTCTATTATCATGGGGTCCTAAATCCCATCTCTCGGGATGAGGCCCTCGAGGTCGTTTTAAGGCCTGAAGATTACATGTACAATGATTTGAACATTTATTATTACAATCGAAATACGTCAATCGTGGGAATTGAATCAAGCTCCGGTTCATGGATCTCGACTCCAATATCTCTATGCTCACATCAGTATATTCAGATTTAAGCAAAAGGGATCTAAAACGGGCTCCCGTAACCTTATCCTTTAGATTCCAATATCGAAGCCAACTTTTTGAGGGACTGTATGTATTGATGAGGTCTGTCGAAGGATCTCAAAATCTAGGACATGAATCCATAGATCTAAGGTATCCAAAGATCCTTACAATAACACAATCGGGATTTAAAATGAAAGCATATAAAAACTGTATCCTAAACCTGCTATCAGATGATTCACTTTTTAGAATCCCTAGCGCGAATAATTAGGACTTCCTCCCCACTAGATATGGATCTAGGGTTTTGCGGAGTACTTAATATTGATTGAAAACATTGAAAATGACTAGATCCAACCTAGACCCTAGCCAATCTAGCCTAAAGGTTCAAGCTTTGGAGCCATGGAATCGGTTAAGGGCTAGATCTGGTTAGATCTAGGCTAGATTTAGTGAAAAGATTCAATCTTTAACTAGATATAAGCAAAATATTTGGTAAAAAAAGTATATCTATAAATAAATAACCAATATATATATATATAAAGATTAAAACTTTAAATGTATCTAAGCACTATATTAAACTAGATATAATAGATCTAAGAGAGTTACAATGAAATGCACAAAGATTGGATTTTTTTCATCTTGGGAAATGGAGGAACTAGCACCTTGATCTGTGCTATTGCACTCAAATATATGAGATATCTACCTAACAAATACTAGATTTGTATGAAATCTAGTGGTTTTAGGCTTACAAACCCGAGCCTCTCTCTCTAGAATGCTCTTTCTCTCTCTAAAATCTAAATAAGTTCTCCTCAAAAATGAGTTGGTCTCATCCATTTATAGGCATTTTGAGGCAGCCTCCATTGCACCTGCAGCTAGCCACGGTTGCACCTACGACTGGGCCCAGTGAGTCCCACAGTCTCGAAGTTCGTTCCTTCGATCGCTGTACGATTCGCTAAAACGTCTGTATCTTTCAATCTGGGAAAAGTTGAGACACGTGCTATACCATTCCGGAAAGCTCTTTCTGAGGGCTACGCAATGACATCAATTTTGAACATTTTTGGATCCTAAAAGATGAGATGAAAGGCAGAAAGGTATCCTCCAAAATCTACAAGATAGTCAAGTGGGGTGTCTTGGGTAATCTGTGACTTGGGGATCGCTGTGGGTGGCTTCTTATAACTTCATCCTTAGTTTCGTGATCCTTGAGTCGACGTCGGGAAAAATATTTGGACAGATCTTTCTTTCCCTAATTGTGTTTTCTACCCTTGTTTGTCTTATTTGTTTTATCCGAAGGGTGAATTTTTAGGAAAAGGCCAACATGTATCACGTCGACAATTTTGAAAGGTTTACAGGGTCGCCAGTTGGTATTTTTGAAATGGTTGTACCAACTCAACCGAATTTAGTTTGATTTTACAAGTAAGCCCAATTACTGGACTTTGTCAAAACATGGCTTTGAAAATCGAGATTCATAGAGTTCGGGGGCTTGATTAAGCGGGGGGAAGGTGTTAAGCACTCCCCCGACTTTCATGAAACACGGTTACCACATCTTTTTAATTTTCCTTTTATATTTGCAATGTGTGTGTGTGTGCTTGTAGTAATTGAGCCTACGTGCTTGATTTAAATGTAGTGATGTGCTTCGTTGAACCTATATACGAAGGGTTTGATTTGTTAAAAAGTTAATTTTTAGAGAAGATATGAAAATGACGTTTTGAAAGATGGTTTTCAAACACTTTCGCTAACATAGGAATTGAAGCCTTTTGATACTTCTATTTTATTCTGCCTTCAGCTAATTTTGATTTTATTGTCGGGATGCGAAGCATCCTCGACCAAAGAATGTATATACAAGTGTAGGGCTCTTTGTGACAACCTGAAAATTTATAAGATTTTAATTGATTAAACTAAAGGTTAAAGTCTAAAACCTAGATGAGAATTTGATGAATAATTTATAATTTTTAAGAAGAACCTATAAGGCTTACTATTTAAATAATAATAAAGAAATAAAACATAATATATATATTAGGTAGGGTAATTAAATACTCTAAGAGATTTATTTTGTACATTTTAAATAATTAATTTTATAATTTAATTATAGTAAGTCTAATTGGGTTATGGAATTAAAGATTTATGAGTAAGAGATTTATTTATAAAGGTGTGTAATGAAACCCTAACTAAATGATTAGGATATGATAAAAACTAGAGAGGATAGAACTAAGATGATTTTATGGCCCAAAGAATTAAATAAGTAGCCCAATTATTTAAGTATTGGACTTGTAGCCAATTTAATTTAATAGTAATTAAATTATTAAGCTAGCCCAATATATCATGTATGAGGCAAGTATTATAATGGCCCAATTCAATTTATAGTGGAGGCCCAAGTTTATTTTAGTTGGTAAGTAAATTAAGAAAAAGGAGCAAGCCAAATGAATTAAAATGAAAGCCCAACTCAAGCCCACTTAAGGAGGGATATCTTAGTCATTTAATAAAGCTTATAATATATGCAAAATGGATGGATAAGGAGGGCTATACGGCCGGACTAAAAGAGGAGGACAAGGGGAGATGGTTGTGATGATTGGTTTTACTTTATTAGGTAATCCACTTTTGAGGTGTTAGCTTTTTATTTGGGCCAACTCATTTATTCTTTCTTGCAAGTTATCTTTTCTATGATGAGAGAGAGAAGTGAATAGATTAGTGGGGATATGGATAGATATGATATGATATATCTAATCATTTTATCTAAGTAAACTAAATTGTTCATTTTTGCTCTCATTTTTATTTATTTGCTAAAGAAAGAAAGAGAGAGAAAACAAAGGAAATTAGAGAGAGAAGAAGAGAGGGTTCGGCCAAGAGGTAGGGGAGAGAGAGAGAGAGAGAGAGAGAGAGAGAGAGAGAGAGAGTTCTTATGGTTCTTAGTTCTTAAATCAAGTCCTATGAAGAAGAAGAAATGAAAAATCAAGAGAAGGTATAAAGGATTCTACTTTTGTAATCTATTTTTCTTCTTTGATTGATTTAAGTTTTGATTTTTGTAAAGTGATTATCTTGAGGTCAAAAACCTTAGATCTATGTGTTTAATAGTATAACAAGTTTATATTTAACTATTTTGTGGATCAAAAGTTAGTTCTAAACTAAAAAAATAGAAACTAGGTTTTTCAAAAAGTAAGAAAACTTAATTTTCTTAGCTCTACTTGTATTTAATCTTGTGTTTGGTGACTTTTGGTGAAATATATCATAGATCATGATAGATTCATGGGCATATTTAATATTAGTTGTGTTATGGTGTTTAATGAAGGATAATGTTGGTGAATAGGTGAGAATATGAAAGATTTCTTACAAAATAAACAAAGATGGAAAAATCAGATTTTTAGAAAACGTAACATGAAATTCAAACGACCATATCTCCTAGTGTATTTTGAATTTTTGAGTGTGGTTAATTAGCAAAGGACGAAAAATCTGAAAATGAAGAAAAGCAATCTGTCCGAAAACTGTAAGGGCTATTTCGGCCACTTAAAAATTGAAATAAATTCCAATCTTTTGGAACATTAAAATATATGAGATAAAGTAGCTTGTGTCCAAAAATGAGCTCATTCCGACTTAAATTAAGCAAGTTATGACCATTTCAATATTTGTATTTTTTTGACAAAAATCGCTATAACCGGAGTTGTATAACTCCGATGGCCACAAAATTTAAAATGGAGGCTCACGATAACATGTGTAAGTGTGACAACCTGAATTTTCAAAAATTTATTATTATAAGAATTTAATAAATAAAATTCTTATTACGAGATGTTTTGAGTTTGGATATGAGTATATGATATGGTGAAGTATATGATGTGGTGAAGTATATGATGTGGTGTGAATATAGAAGATATATATATATATATATATATATATATTTATGTTGGAGGAATGAGGTTTAGTAGTTAATTTATTTTAACTATTAAAGAAGGGAAACGAAATTGTTTGAAAAGGGAATTAAGTTAATTAAGTTGGAAGTTATATTATTGAATAATATAATTTGATTATTATGCCTTGTTGGCACTATAATTGTTATGAATTAAATTTCATAAATAATGAGAGTAATTCACTTAATTAAAATAGTGAATTAATGTAAATATATTTTTTTTTTATAAAATGAGAGGGTAATGTGTTACATATAAATGTAATATGTTAATGTAATTTGATTGAGAATTTCATAAATAGTTAAGATAATTATCGAGTAAAATAAATATTTTAGTTGAGATATTTATTAAATAAAGTAAATATTTGATAGAAATTATTATGGAATAATTTATTCATGTATGATGATATTAAGTAAATTGATGATGAACAATTTTATAATCGGTGCGTATTTTATTACGCTAATGGAATGACAATGCTCTAATTTAATTAAATAATTAAATTAGAGGATGAATGATTTATTAAATAAATTTATTATGTTGGTAAGGAGTGATTTAATAAATTAAGTGATTAATAAACCCAATGTAACTTAATATGAAATTATAAGATTGGTTTGGTTATGTGTGACAAATGTACCATATAATAGAGGAATATTAAAATAAATTAAAAAGGGATTTTGAGTTCTAGCCAAACATAGCCTAGAGACCCTTTGTATTTTCTAACAGCTGAGACTCTTGGTTTGTGTAACTGAGGGCTAAGTGAATATATGTAATTTATTTTTCTAAGGTTAAGAACACAGAAGAGAGGAATAGAGAAATTGAGAGAATTCTCTGTAAATTGAGAAGAAAATTTTGAGAATCAAAGAAGAGGAAGAAGATTAATCAAGCTTATCTAATCATCTAGCTAATCAAAGGTAAACAATCTAGTTTAAATTTCGAGTTCTTAGTTTTGTTTTCTAAATTCTGTGTAATTGAAGTTCTATGATTAATTTGTTGAGAAATTAGTTTTATGTGTATTGGGATTACATAATCTATTATATGTTGTCTATAGATGATTTTTGAAGTATCAAATTCATGAAAGCATGTTTGAAAGTGAAGAATTGGAGTTTTAGTTTTTATATATATTATATGGTCTATTTTGGAGTCAAAATTGGTTTTAAATTCATACGATAAACTATAAATTGATGATGGATGTTGTTAATACGTTGAAAAACAAAAACAACGGAAGTTAAACGGATCGATTTGGTTGAATAACGAATCCGTGGTGAATGAATTCGCTAAATATGTGTAAAATATGAAAAAGTAGCATGAACACTAAATTGGAACGCGTATAAGGAATTGTTAATGTTTTTAAAGTGTTATAATTATCATATAGATGGGTAGTTCAGTGTTTCACGAATCCATAGAGTCGAAAACGGACTCAATCGGATGTGTATAGCTTGATTTATGAAGATGGGAAGGAGTAAAGGGTTAGAAAATTCGCCAGAACCACAAACTGGAAAGAAAAATCACGTAACAGGCTGCCAGGGGCGCAGCTGCGCTGCCCCCAAGGCTATTTGGGGCGCAGCTGCGCCGGGAGGAAAATTCAGTCCGGGACTGTTTTGACCTCATGTGGTAAAATGGCCATAATTTTTTTATACGGACTCGGATTGAGGTGATTCAAGATGATCCCGAACGAGCACGAGTAGACCTACAACGTTTGTTCTTTAAGTATTTCAATTTGAGGTCGTTAGCTAGGGTCAAAATGGTCATTTTTGGGACTGTTGTATTTTTGGAGGCAATCGGGGGGCGTCGGGCATGCACGTATGCACATGTAATGCTTCCGACCATGTAAAATGATGTTCTAACTTCCATAACATGACTATTAGGTACTATAATGATACTTAGCATTAACCCTTGAGTATTAGACAATTTGGTTGGGCGTGCTAAGCGTGCACAAATGCGTGTCATTTGGGCGTTCGAATAGGCAAGTTTGGCGTACGGACGTGCAAGCGTCTCAATGCCGTAACGAGTGTGTATGACCTTGTTTAATATTATATTTTTATAAGAGTGAAACATTATAGAGTAATGTAACCCAATATAGGAGCATGCAAAACACATGCAAAAGAGGCGAGTTAGGCGTGTGACGTATAAACGTCGAAACGCCGTGTAATGTGGTAATACACTTAAATAGTGTCTCGATTATAATGAAACAAACATTATTATATATGAAATGTGGTTAATATGAAACCAATAGGTAGTCCTAGCAGAACTTAAACACTTGAATGAATTACAATCAAATTGAACATTGTGTATAGAAAATAGGAAGGTTTATGAGATGTAGAGTAAAATTTACATTACAACTAATATGCTTTGCTATGTGACTAATAGTTGATGTGCATGATTATATAATTGTGTAGGGCACGTGAAGTGCAGATATCTGTAAGCTGTTAAACTGTTATTGGTAAACAACGATCAAGGCAAGTCTTTCAGTTCCTATTTTCTACGTGAATTTGATGATGAACTGTTTTAAATTATTTTGCAAATAGCATGATATGTTGTATATGTGTCGTAAGCATGAAATGTTAAAGTCAATTTATGACTACATTGATTGATTAAAGAATGTTGATTGAGTAAGGAACTCAATCTTTATATTTGTTATGTGAAGTAAAGCATGTATGCCATGTTACTTTAATTATTTTGAGATGTATGTTGAGCATGTATTTATGTGCTATGTGATGCATGAAAGCTGTTAGATCTTGCTGAGCTGTCGAGCTCATTTTTGCAAATAATCACTTTTGCAGGTTAAGGATTCAAGGTAACGCTATGTGCTACTTGAAAGAAATGAATCAGATGTAATGCATGGAGATTTATATACTTTGGCTGAATTATTATTATTTTGGATCCTGTTTAAGGTTTCAGATAATGTATGATGGTTAATAGATGTTATGTTGTAAAGTTTAAATTTTACCCGATGTATAAGGGTTATTGAACGTGGTTGTAAGTTTTAGTTTATACTAACTCTGACGAAGCGATTCATGAAATAAAGTTGAATCAAAGTTATGTAATGATAAATGTTGAGATTCAGGGAAATAAAGAAGGAATAATATAAAAGTTTTTAATATTCCGTATTTTTAGTGATTGTATCATTGATTAATGGTGTAAAGGATATATTGTTAACGACCGATGTCGAGAGTTGTATTGTATGAATGTTGGGGTCGTTACAGTTGGTTACAGACCTTGGGAATTATGTTGTAAATGTTAACGTATAAACAATTTATATTTATATCTTCCGCAATAGTTATAGAAATGATGTATCGTAACGTACCAGGCCCGAGGTTCTGGGGTCCCGAATTTGGGGGCGTCACAGTTGGTATCAGAGCTATAGGTTATAAACCTTAGTTAGGGTTACCTTAGGCTATTACCGTAGAAATGAGGAATATGAATAAACTCAAATAGGGTTTGAAATTTAAGTGATGAATTTGGGCAAGGTATTGGTAAGTCAATAAGATTCAAAGAATAATCCTGATAAGTAATAAAGATCCAGAGTTACCTAACTCTGATAATAAAGATGAACAGTAGTAATGAATAGATAGAGTCTAAAAGACTAAAAGTATAAAGGGAAAGAAGATCGTAAAACAAAACGATCATAAGAGAGAAAAGAATCGTGAAATAACACGATTATAATATAAGATCACAACGTGATCTGATGAGGTCATAGGAGGACAGATGATCAATCATTTGATTGAAAACTTTATAGCAGAATTGCTATACGAATAGGGTACTATGAAATTGTACTATTAAAACTAAGGAATGAGTTGTGAATTGTAGATACGGATTAAATAAAATTCGTATCGAGTATTGAGGGAGCTAAGATTATGTGAAATTTCAATTGAGGACTCATATGATAGCTAAGTTGTACAAACCTTTGTATGGGCGGGAGTTTTGTGCTTGGTCTAACGACTACTTAGTTTATCACTTTGATAATCATTAAAATATTGGTGTCGCGCTATTCGCTGTATGTATGTCGAGAAGGTGATTCCTTTCTCATGTGTATAACGAATAGGTAGAGAATATAAGATTAGGTGCGAGTTTTTTAAACTCATACGTATGGTAAGTTCGTGACTCATAATCGTATGGTGGAACCCCTCAACGAATGGACAACTTTGGTCTGACTAGGATAAGTTCCTAAACCCATATGATTATGGTAAGTTCCTGAACTCATAATGTATGGTATGTTTGATAAACTATACAGGGGTATAGGAAAGTTGTGGATGAAGAATTGAGGATTTTTAATAGATAGAATTTTTAAGCATTTGATCATTAGAGAATTGAAGTTGATGGTGGAAGCATAGGTATTCCAAATCTTCTAGCTATGCTAGACTTCGAAATTTTTGACATCAAGCTAAATTCGCACTGATGTGCCTTTTTCGAAATGAAATGAATTTTTGGTTATAGTCAAAACATGGTGACAAGGGTGTGGAAATGGACTTCGAGCCATTATCACATCGTTACCTGTTGCGACATGATAATTCAAAAAAAAATTAATAGTTTTGAACGGTTTAAAGAAAAGTCTACACTAATTGTTTCGGCTAGACAAAAATTATTTAAAATATCAAAATATATTTTATATATCATTAATGCATTATGGAACCCGATGCAAAAATGATAAAAATAATAGAGTTATCAATGCAGAATTACCTAGTGTTAAATATGATCTAAGGATCGTCAGCCCACTATGTTACGATGTAGTATTACAAAGTCACACAATGACGGAATTCTCAAACGGACTATAAATATAGTGCGGTATCATGATGTTATAAAATAATTTTTAGAATTTTAAAGGTAAATTATTGCCAACTGAATTTGGACAGACATGTTTCGATTGAAATTCGAATTATTGGCATAAGTCTAAGCTATTTGATTCAGCTAGACAAATGTTTATGAAAATTCAAAGTATTCTTTGAGAATTTATCCCAAACCAAATTATTTTGGTGCCGAATCCTATGATAAGACTGAGGTGAACTATGTCGATTGGATAAAATAATCCAATCTATTTGTAGCGTAAATATTCGCGAGACATGATTGATACGTCGTACATGACGTAAGCATACGATAGGTTGATAACCTAAAGTACTAGCAGAGGTAATTTACTTTCTTTGTGATTGTAAACATAACTAGTAATTTACTGTTTTGCCGTATAAATATCGTTACAACTATGTGTTCATGGTCTATATGACCCCTCAGCATGATATAAATTTTTTTTACTCTATAGAGTGATGTTGTGGTAGTATGTAATAATGGGTATGAAATAGTATGAACTCGTTGCGTACGGGTAAAATCTGATAGGATTGGATAGAGGTTAAGTTGAATACCTAGTTTTGATGAATAAAAGGAGTAGGGACTAGTAGACTGTAATTTCGAGGACGAAATTTTTAGAAGATGGGGTGAATGTGACAACCTGAAAATTTATAAGATTTTAATTGATTAAACTAAAGGTTAAAGTCTAAAACCTAGATGAGAATTTGATGAATAATTTAAAATTTTTAAGAAGAACCTATAAGGTTTACTATTTGAATAAGAATAAAGAAATATAACCTAATATATATATATATATATATTAGGTAGGGTAATTAAAAATTCTAAGAGATTTATTTTGTACATTTTAAATAAATAATTTTATAATTTAATTATAGTAAGTCTAATTGGGTTATAGAATTAAAGATTTATGAGTAAGTGATTTATTTATAAAGGTGTGTAATGAAACCCTAACTAAATGATTAGGATATGATAAAAATTAGAGAGGATGGAACTAAGATGATTTTATGGCCTAAATAATTAAATAAGTAGCCCAATTATTTAAGTATTAGACTTGTAGCCAATTTGATTTAATAGTAATTAAATTATTAAGCTAGCCCAATATATCATGTATGGGGTAAGTATTATAATGGCCCAATTCAATTTATAGTGGAGGCCCAAGTTTATTTTAGTTGGTAAGTAAATTAAGAAAAAGGAGCAAGCCAAATGAATTAAAATGAAAGCCCAACTCAAGCCCGCTAAAGGAGAGATATCTTAGTCATTTAATAAAGCTTATAATATAAACAAAATGGATGGATAAGGAGGGCTATATGGCCGGACTAAAAGAGGAGGACAAGGGGAGATGGTTGTGATGATTGGTTTTACTTTATTAGGTAATTCACTTTTGAGGTGTTAGCTTTTTATTTGGGCCAACTCATTTATTCTTTCTTGCAAGTTATCTTTTCTATGATGAAAGAGAGAGAAGTGAATAGATTAGTGAGGATATGGATAGATATGATATGATATATCTAATTATTTTTTCTAAGTAAACTAAATTGTTCATTTTTGCTCTCATTTTTATTTATTTGCTAAAGAAAGAAAGAGAGAGAAAACAAAGGAAATTACAAAGAGAAGAAGAGATGGTTCGCCCAAGAGGTAGGGGAGAGAGAGAGAGAGAGAGAGAGAGAGAGTTCTTATGGTTCTTAGTTCTTAAATCAAGTCCTAGGAAGAAGACGAAATGAAAAATCAAGAGAATGTATAAAGAATTCTACTTTTGTAATCTATTTTTCTTCTTTGATTGATTTAAGTTTTGATTTTTATAAAGTTATGATCTTGAGGTCAAAAACTTTAGATCTATGTGTTTAATAATATATCAAGTTTATATTTAACCATTTTGTGGATCAAAAGTTAGTTCTAAACTAAAAAAAATGGAAACTAGATTTTTCAAAAAGTAAGAAAACTTAATTTTCTTAGCTCTACTTGTATTTAATCTTGTGTTTGGTGACTTTTGGTGAAATAGATCATGGATCATGATAGATCCATGGGTATATTTAGTAGTAGTTGTGTTATGATGTTTAATGATGGATAATGTTGGTGAATAGGTGAGAATATGAAAGATTTCTTAAAAATCAACAAAGATTGAAAAATCAGATTTTTAGAAAACGTAACATGAAATTCAAAAGACCATCTCTCCTAGTGTATTTTGAATTTTTGAGTGTGGTTAATTTCTGGAGTTAGATCTATAAGTCTTCTAACTTTACCAAGTGGAATCATTAAAAAATGAGTTATAGATTTTTGTGTGTACTAAAATTAACAAAGGACGAAAAATCTAAAAATGAAGAAAAACAATCTATCTGGAAATTGTAAGGGCTATTTCGGCCACTTAAAAATTGAAATAAAATCCAATATTTGGGACATTAAAATATATGAGATAAAGTAGCTTGTGTCCAAAAATGAGCTCATTTCGACTTAAATTGAGCAAGTTATGACCATTTCAATATTTGTATTTTTCTGACAAAAATCGCTATAACCGGAGTTGTATAACTCCGATGGCCACAAAATTTAAACTAGAGGCTCATAATAACATGTGTAAGATCCCGCCATGAGTTGGTAATTTCTGGAGTTAAGCGTGAGGTAGCTATTTTCTTAAGGAATTAACTAGAAATGGATTTTTGAAAAATACTTAATGGAGTTGAAAAATTCTAGAAAAATATTTTTTGTGTGTGGAATATATGTATATATGATTGGCCAAAGGATAGAAAAATAATAAGTTGTTTTGGTATTTTCATGAAAAAAGAAATTTTAGCTTTCTGAAATGAACAATTCAGGGTGTTGAAATAGAAACTGAAAATGTTAGGAAGACAGTTTGGTTTTAGCTTGCTGAAATGAAAACTAATAAGGCTAGGAAGAGAATATAGATTGATTTTAGTTTACTGAAATGAGGAAGTTGATTTGTTGAGATAGTAACAGTTTACCGAGTTATAATAATAACTTATTAAGTGATCAAGTAAGTGTTAAGTCTTAAGTAGTGCAGTCGTACCCTTTAATGGTTGATGTATATTAGATGGGCTAAATGACTCCTTCATATGGGGAAGGTATATACGAATTAGTAATCGATCTAACTCACTGTGAAAACAGTGTAGACGAGGCGAAAACTAATTTGTTAGTTATTTGTGGAAAACCACTCAGTATATTGTATTAAATACTATTAAAGACTTGATCTGTACTAGGTTTAGTCTTGTGAATATTTTTAGTATTAATATTATCTAATATTTGACTATGTGCTTAAGTGTTAGATGGTTTACTTTTAAAGTAATGGTATGATGGAATAAATATGTTATATTAATTGAAAGATTAATCTTATAACTGATAGGTCTTTTCAATAAAGAGATTAAATAAAATTGCGTAGCAGTAATCGATGATACAGATAAGTTCCTATATTTTTTTATTGAGCAAGTTTCCTAACTCGAACTCGAGTTGTTATTGTAAAGCATGTTCGTAATTAATCATTGTTGATTATATCACATCTATGATTTATTGATTCGCACGTTGTGCATGTTGTATATGTTCATCAAGTATGAAAGGCTGATCACCTTCATTACCCTAAGGTTCAAATAAATTTGTTCATGTTCATTATTGGCCATTCATCATTATTGACTCGGTCATTCATTTATGAAAATTGATTTACATTTTTTCACAATTATTATATTGTTGAAAGTTTGTCAGCTTATTATTCTTTTCAATCATGATATATCTTCATTTGAACTTAAACTTGCAGAGCAAACTTGTTGCTCACACTTGCTATATTATGATAAATATTTCAGATTAAAGACGAAACTTCGAACATAGTTAAAGGCAAAGACAAGTTCCAAGATGGGATTATTATACGGTTAAAATTGTAATAGTATATGATATAAATTACATTGTATGTCGTGTAGGATATTGAATGCAGGTATTAAGTTAAGGTTACAGACCTTGGGAATTATGTTATAAATGTTAATGTATAAACAATTTATATTTATATCTTCCGCAATAATTATAGAAATGATGCATCGTAACGTACCAGGTCCGAGGTTCTGGACTCCCGGATTTGGGGGCGTTACAGTTGGTATCAGAGCTATAGGTTATAAACCTTATGTAGGGTTACCTTAGGCTATAACCGCAGAAATGAGGAATAGGAATAAACTTAAATAGGGTTTGAAATTTAAGTGATGAATTTGGGCAAGGTATTGGTAAGTCAATAAGATTCAAAGAATAATCCTGACATATAATAAAGATCCAGAGTTACCTAACTCTGATAATAAAGATGAACAGTAGTAATGAATAGATAGAGTCTAAAAGACTAAAAGTATAAAGGGAAAGAAGATTGTAAAATAAAACGATCATAAGATAGAAAAGAATCGTGAAATAACACGATTATAATATAAGATCACAACGTGATCTGATGAGGTCATAGGAGGATAGATGATCAATCATTTGATTGAAAAATTTATAGCAGAATTGCTATACGAATAGGGTACTATGAAATTGTACTATTAAACTCAGGAATGAGTTGTGAATTGTAGATACGGATTAAATAAAATTCGTATCGAGTATTGAGGGATCTAAGATTATATGGGATTTTAATTGAGGACTCATGTGATAGCTGAGTTGTACAAACCTTTGTATGGGCGGGGGTTTTGTTCTTGGTCTAACGACTACTTAGTTTATCACTTTGATAATTATTAAAATGTTGGTGTCGTGCTATTCGCTATATGTATGTCGAGAAGGTGATTATTTTCTCACGTGTATAACGAATAGGTAGAGAATATAAGATTAGGTGTGAGTTCTTTAAACTCATACGTATGGTAATTTCGTGACTCATAATCATATGGTGGAACCCCTCAACGAATGGATGACTTTGGTCTAACTAGGATAAGTTCCTAAACCCATATGATTGTGGTAAGTTCCTTAACTCATAACGTGTAGTATGTTTGATGAACTATACTGGGGTATAGAAAAGTTGTGGATGAAGAATTGAGGATTTTTAATATATAGAATTATTAAGCATTTGATCATTAGAGAATTAAAGTTGATGGTGGAAGCATAGGTATTCCAAATCTTCTAGCTATGCTAGACTTTGAAATTTTTGACATCAAGCTAAATTCGCACTGATGTGCCTTTTTCGAAATGAAATGAATTTTTGGATATATTCAAAACATGGTGACAAGGGTGTGGAGATGGGCTTCGAGCCATTATCACATCGTTACCTGTTGCGATATGATAATTCCAAAAAAATTTTTAATAGTTTTGAACGGTTTAAAGAAAAGTCTACACTAATTGTTTCGGCTAGACAAAAATTATTTAAAATATCAAAATATATTTTATATATCATCAATGCATCATGTAACCTGATGCAGAAATATTAAAAATGATGGAGTTATCAATGCAGAATTACCTAGTGTTGAATGTGATCTAAGGATCGTCAGCCCACTATGGTACGCTGTAGTATGACAAAGTCACACAATGACGGAATCCTCAAACGTACTGTAAATACAGTGCGATATCATGACGTTAGAAAATGATTTTCAGAATTTTAAAGGTAAATTATTGCCAACTGAATTTGGACAGACACGTTTTGATTGAAATTCGAATTATTGGCATAAGTCTAAGCTATTTGATTCAGCTAGACAAATATTTATGAAAATTTAAAGTATTCTTTGAGAATTTATCCCGAACCAAATTATTTTGGTGCCGAATCCTATGATAAGACTATGCTGAACTATGTCGATTGGATAAAATAATCCAATCTATTTGTAGCGTAAATATTCGCGAGACATGTTTGATACGTCGTACATGGCGTAAGCGTACGATAGGTTGATAACCTAAAGTACTAGCAGAGGTAATTTATTTTCTTTGTGATTGTAAACATACCTAGTTATTTACTGTTTTATCGTATAAATATCGTTAAAACTATGTGTCCATGGTCTATATGACCCCTCAGCATGATATAATTTTTTTTACTCTTTAGAGTGATGTTGTGGTAGTATGTGATAATGGGTATGAAATAGTATGAACTCGTTGCGTACGGGTAAAATCTGATAGGATTGGATAAAGGTTAAATTGAATACCTAGTTTTGATGAATAAAAGGAGTAGGGATTAGTAGGCTGTAATTTCGAGAATGAAATTCTTAGAAGTAGGGGTGAATGTGACAACCTGAAAATTTATAAGATTTTAATTGATTAAACTAGAGGTTAAAGTCTAAAACATAGATGAGAATTTGATGAATAATTTAAAATTTTTAAGAAGAACCTATAAGGTTTACTATATGAATAAGAATAAAGAAATATAACCTAATATATATATTAGGTAGGGTAACTAAATACTCTAAGTGATTTATTTTGTACATTTTAAATAAATAATTTTATAATTTAATTATAGTAAGTCTAATTGGGTTATTAAATTAAAGATTTATGAGTAATAGATTTATTTATAAATGTGTGTAATGAAACCCTAACTAAATGATTAGGATATGATAAAAAATAGAGAGGATGGAACTAAGATGATTTTATGGCCCAAATAATTAAATAAGTAGCCTAATTATTTAAGTATTGGACTTGTAGCCAATTTGATTTAATAGTAATTAAATTATTAAGTTGGCCCAATTTATCATGTATGGGGTAAGTATTGTAATGGCCCAATTCAATTTATAGTGAAGGCCCAAGTTTATTTTAGTTGGTAAGTAAATTAAGAAAAAGGTGCAAGCCAAATGAATTAAAATGAAAGCCCAACTCAAGCCCACTTAAGGAGAGATATCTTAGTCATTTAATAAAGCGTATAATATAAACAAAATGGATGGTTAAGGAGGGCTATATGGCCGGACTAAAAGAGGAGGAGAAGGGAAGATGGTTGTGATGATTGGTTTTACTTTATTAGGTAATCCACTTTTGAGGTGTTAGCTTTTTATTTGGGCCAACTTATTTATTCTTTCTTGTAAGTTATCTTTTCTATGATGAGAGAGAGAGAAGTGAATAGATTAGTGAGGATATGGATAGATATGATATGATATATCTAATCATTTTATCTAAGTAAACTAAATTGTTCATTTTTGCTCTCATTTTTATTTATTTGCTAAAGAAAGAAAGAGAGAGAAAACAAAGGAAATTAGAGAGAGAAGAAGAGAGGGTTCGGCCAAGAGGTAGGGGAGAGAGAGAGAGAGAGAGAGAGAGAGAGAGTTCATATGGTTCTTACTTCTTAAATCAAGTCCTAGGAAGAAGAAGAAATGAAAAATCAAGAGAAGGTATAAAAGATTCTACTTTTGTAATCTATTTTTCTTCTTTGATTGATTTAAGTTCTGATTTTTGTAAAGTGATGATCTTGAGGTCAAAAACCTTAGATCTATGTGTTTAATAGTGTATCAAGTTTATATTTAACCATTTTATGGATCAAAAGTTAGTTCTAAACTAAAAAAATGGAAACTAGGTTTTTCAAAAAGTAAGAATACTTAATTTTCTTAGCTCTACTTGTATTTAATCTTGTGTTTGGTGACTTTTGGTAAAATAGATCATGGATCATGATAGATCCATGGGTATATTTAGTATTAGTTGTGTTATGATGTTTAATGATGGATAATGTTGGTGAATAGGTGAGAATATGAAAGATTTCTTAAAAATCAACAAAGATTGAAAAATCAGATTTTTAGAAAACGTAACATGAAATTCAAACGACCATATCTCCTAGTGTATTTTGAATTTTTGAGTGTGGTTAATTTTTGGAGTTAGATCTATAAGGCTTCTAACTTTACCAAGTGGAATCATTAAAAAATGAGTTATAGACTTTTGTGTGGACTAAAATTAGCAAAGGACAAAAAATTTGAAAATGAAGAAAAACAATCTGTCCGAAAATCGTAAGGGTTATTTCGGCCACTTAAAAATTGAAATAAAATCCAATATTTTGGGACATTAAAATATATGAGATAAAGTAGCTTGTGTACAACAATGAGCTCATTTTGACTTAAATTGAGCAAGTTATGACCATTTCAATATTTACATTTTTTTAACAAAAATCGCTATAACCGGAGTTGTATAACTCCAATGGCCACGAAATTTAAACTGGAGGCTCATACTAACATGTGTAAGATCCCGCCAAGAGTTGGTAATTTCTGGAGTTAAGCGTGAGGTAGCTATTTTCTTAAGGAATTAACTAGAAATGGATTTTTGAAAAATACTTAATGGAGTTGAAAAATTCTAGAAAAATATTTTTTGTGTGTGGAATATATGTATATATGATTGGCCAAAGGATGGGAAAATAATAAGTTGTTTTGGTATTTTCATGAAAAAAGAAATTTTAGCTTTCTGAAATGAACAATTCAGGGTGCTGAAATGGAAACTGAAAATGTTAGGAAGATAGTTTGGTTTCAGTTTGCTGAAATGAAAACTAATAAGGCTAGGAAGAGAATATAGATTGATTTTAGTTTACTGAAATGAGGAAGTTGATTTGTTGAGATAGTAACAGTTTACCGAGTTATAATAATAACTTATTAAGTGATCAAGTAAGTGTTAAGTCTAAAGTAGTGCAGTCGTACCCTTTAATGGTTGATGTATATTAGTTGGGCTAAATGACTCCTTCATATGGGGAAGGTATATATGAATTAGTAATCGATCTAACTCACTGTGAAAACATTGTACACGAGGCGGAAACTAATTTGTTAGTTGGTTGTGAGAAACCACTCAGTATACTGTATTGAATACTATTAAATACTCGATCTGTACTAGGTTTGGACTTGTGATTATGTTTAGTGTTAATATTATCTAATATTTGACTATGTGGTTAAGTGTTAGATGGTTTACTTTTAAAATAATGGTATGATGGAATAAATATGTTATACTAATTGAAAGATTAATCTTATAATTGATAGGTCTTTTCAATAAAGGGATTAAATAAAATTATGTAGTAGTAATCGACGATGCAGGCAAGTTCCTATACTCTTTTATGGAGCAAGTTTCCTAACTCGAACTCGAGTTGTTATTGTAAAGCATGTTCGTGATTAATCATTGTTGATTATATCACATCTATGATTTATTGATTCGCACGTTGTGCATGTTGTATATGTTCATCAGGTATGAAAGGCTGATCACCTTCATTACCCTAAGGTTCAGATAAATTTGTTCATGTTCATTGTTGGCCATTCATGATTATTGACTTGGTCATTCATTTATGAAAATTGATTTACATTCTTCCATAATTATTATATTGTTGAAAGTTTGTCAGCTTATTATTCTTTTCAATCATGATATATCTTCATTTGAACTTAAACTTACTGGGCAAACTTGTTGCTCACCCTTGCTATATCATGATAAACATTTCAGATTAAAGACGAAACTTCAGACACAGTCAAAGGTAAAGACAACTTCTAGGATGGGATCATTATACTGTTAAAATGGTAATAGTATAGGATATAAATGACATTTTATGTCGTGTAGGATATTGAATGCAGGTATTAAGTTAAGGTTACAGACCTTGGGAATTATGTTGTAAATGTTAATGTATAAACAATTTATGTTTATATCTTCCGCAATAGTTATAGAAATGATGTATCGTAACGTACCAGGTCCGAGATTCTTGGGACCCGAATTTGGGGGCGTCACAGTCTTTATGGGCATGA
The DNA here is from genome assembly GCA_020205555.1 of Panax stipuleanatus. Lineage (NCBI taxonomy): Eukaryota > Viridiplantae > Streptophyta > Magnoliopsida > Apiales > Araliaceae > Panax > Panax stipuleanatus. The sequence goes on along the minus strand of CM035115.1, from coordinate 137,045,085 downwards.
TATCCATCGAAGTGACCCGAGCACTACAAACCACAATTTTACTATGTTACGATCTTAAATCTGGATAACTGTTTTAAGGTCCCTCTAATTTACATTTTACAAAAGGACATGCAGGTTGTATATACAGTGCAAAATTATCCATCGTGGGAATCGGATCTAGACCGTATGGTTGATCGTAGATTCCATGATTCCTAGGCTCATAGAATAATATTAAAAAGTCTGCACAACAAAGATATTGACATAAAAATGCAAATTTACATCTAGATGTTGCAAGACAAAGGATTCATCAATTAAATCCTTGCATGAGCGTAGCCTGTAGACACTCAAAATTTTGCATTCCTGTTACTAAACCCTACAGGAGGGCAAAACTATCTTTTACCTTCCAGAGACAAACCTGGAAGTCTAAATCACCAAGTTAAGCCATGACGACAGCATTGGGAGATACAGTAACCCCGGCAACAACACCGGGAGATCAAACTTTACCCCGGCAACAACACCGGAATGTCAAGTCAAGCCCTGACGACAACACCAGGAAGTACAATAACCCTGACAACAACACCGGGAGATCAAACTCAACCCCAGTGACAACACCTAGATGTTAAGTCGAGCCGAGACGACAACCCTGGGAGGTACAATAACCCCCACAATAACACCGGGAGATCAAACTTAGCCCCGGTGATAACACCGGGATGTCAAGTAAAACCCCAGCAACAACACTGGGAGATCACAGTCCACCCTGACGACAACACCGGAAGATCAAGAAAAACCCTAGCAACAACCCTGGGAGGTACAGCAGCTCTGGCGACAACCCCAGAACTCCAGATCAACCTTCGGTGATAGCCCCGAAGCATCAAAACATCCCAAGAGATAACTCTATGAGACCAAGTCAACCTTGAAGATAACCCTAAGGAAGAGGAAGGTCGGCTGGGATCAAACCTCAGAGACAACTCCGAGAAAATAGTCGAAAACCTTGTCAATCCTAGAAATAACCCTCGAAAGGGAAAAATGGTCATTTTACTGACTTGACAACAAATCAAGTCAAAATCAAGACAAATCAATGCGATGAGGGTCAGAAAGAACCATAACATCAATCCCGAGTGAAAATAGCACAATACAGCTTAACGAACGGACTACGAAGAAACAAAGATCTGGTTATGGACCTATCTTCTTGGATTTGGAAAAGGTCAAATAATATGTCATTGTGTAGCTCTTGGAAAAGGATTTCCGAAAAGGTATAGCACTCCTCAAACGGACTCCAGGATTAAAAGTTATGAAGGTTCGAAGCAGACATCACATTGGTCAGAGTGCATGTACTTCGAGACAACGAGACCTACGGGAGCGAGGCCCACTCGGGGAGCCGCACCTCTACCCGCGGCTGGTGCGAGTAGACCCGCGGCCATCTGGTCTACAAATAAGACCCCCCACCTTAGCAAAAAAAAGAAAATAATAGAAAAAAGTAGAGAAACTCCGCTCATTTTGACCTTTAGCCCTACTTCTAGTACTCCAAACCTCAATTTTATTTTTCCAATATGTTTGCATACGTATATGCTGCAACATATCAAGTTTTAACAGGTGGAAATGAAGATTTGAAGCCCTCCGAGTGGCTTAAAGCCCGTGGCACTACATCTTGTAAGCATTTCTAAGATCAGAAACTTTCTACTTCTTTATTACATATTTATGAGCGTATATATAAATTTATAGCTTCTAGTTTCGCCTGAATTTCAAATCCGTGGCCTTTCTAGCTTACTTATATATATATATATATATATATATATATATATAAGTTTTTAATTGCTTGCATGGCTGAGATTGCTAATCTGTGGCTTTTTACTGCTTTCCTATATATATAACTATATATATATATATATATATATATATTTATACTATTTCATTTGGCCTGGATTGCTAATTCGTGACCTTTTCAGCTTTATTATATATATAATTGACTATATATATACTAACATTCAATTCAGTTATGTCTGGATTGTTAATCCGTCGCTTTTTATAGCTTATATATATATATATATATATATATATATATATTTATACTAGCTTGTTTGGCCTGGATTGCTAATTTGTTGCCTTTTCAGCTTTAATATATATATATATATACTAGCTGTATATATTAACATTTCATTCAGTCAGGTCTGGATTGCTAATTCGTGGCTTTTTTCAACTTATATATATATATATATATATATATATATATTTACATTACTCAGTTAGGCCTGGATTGCTAATTCGTGGGCATTTTCTAGCTAATATATAAATATATATATATATATATTTACATTTTTTAGTCAGGTCTGGATTGCTAATTCGTGGCCTTTTTCATCTTTTATATATATAGTCGGGCATCGTGGCCCTTTACAGCTTTATATATATATATATATATATATATATTCTTTATTAAATGTGATTAAATACCTATTTTAATTATTCATTTGATATGACTCTATGCTAATGTAAATTTGGATTAGATTTATCTAAATCTAACCACTTTTAACTTTCAATCGGTTCAAAATTGGTCAAACCAAAATCGGGGAGCTAGAATGGCTGAGATTTATTTAAATCTAGCTTTCTTTCTAGTTTTGTAAATATTAAAGAAACTACGCAACCCTAGATCTATATCTAGCGGGAACGGGAGGCCTCGGTTACACGCATTCAAGAATTTAACTGATGAATCCTTTGTTTTGCGACGTCTAGAGTATAATTTGCATTCTATGTGAATATCTCTACTTTGCAGGCTTTTTTGATCATTTTCTGTCAGCCTAGGAATCATGGGATTAATGATCAACCACAAGGATCTAAATTCGATTCCCACAATGGACAACTTCGCATTGTAAATACATCATGCCAGTTTTTTCTTGTAAATGTAAATCATAGGGACCATAAAACGGTTATCCGAAATTAAGGTCATAGTATAGTAAAATTGTGGTTTGTAGTGCTAGGGTCACTTTGATGGCTTTCATGCCTATAAGAACACTGGCACTTGTATAAACATTCTGTGGTCGAGGATGCTTCGCGTCCTGACAATAAAAAATTAAATAATCCGAAGGCAGAGTAAAATGGAAGTATCAAAATTCTTTAATTCCTATGCGAGCGAAAGGGTTTGAAAACCATCTTTCAAAATGTCATTTTCATATCTTGTCTAAGATGGACTTTTCAAACAAATCAAACCCTTCGTATATAGGTCCAACGAAGCACGACACTACTTTCAATCAAACACGTAGGCTCAATTACTTCCAGCACACACACACACATTACAAATAAAAAGGGAAAAATTGAAAAGATGTGGTAACCGTGTTTCATGGAAGTCGGGGGGTGCCTAACACCTTCCCCCCACTTAATTAAGCCCCCGAACTTTATGAATCTCTGTTTCAGACCAAGTTTTGAAAGGTTATAGTAATTGGGCCTACTTGCAAACTTTTTAAACAAAACTCGGTTGAGTTGGTACACTCATTTCAGAATATACAAACTGGAGACTCTATAAACCTTTTAAATCATTGACATGATACATGTTGGCATTTTCCTAAAAATTTACCCTTAATAAAATAGATAAGACAAACAAGGGTAGAAGACATTCAATTTAGGGAAAGGAAGATCTGTCCAAAGATTTTTCCCGACGTCGACAGGCTACAACTCCGCTGGGGATGTAGAAGGCTTAAGCCGCACTCAAATCTTTTCAAAATTTCCCTTTTTATCTGCGTGTGTGTGGATGTTGTGTTTTACATTGAATGAATGTAAATAAATGCTTTACTGCTTTGTGTTAATGCTTCGCACAATGTCATCATTTCATACGGTGAGACACGATGTATGTGAGTGTATGTTGTGTGATTCCTCCACCAGGAGGCGAACCCGTCGGTGATTGATTACTGGACTCAAAGGAGATTAATCATGCGAGGCTCAAGAAAGACACCACTCAGATCCGCTCCAAATGAAAGAACGGATTAATTTCCCCTCTAGTAAATTGCGATGATATGGGGACCTTAATGCCGAAAAATCGTGAGAGTAGCCTAAGATAGGTCAGCCTCTGATAAACCAAATTCGAAGGGAAGTCTCTTCATGCCTTCCCCTTTCAATTCAATTTTCCAATTCAAATGTAAATTTCAAGATTCCATGTAAATATACATTCCATGTTTGGTGAATCCTGTCATGATATCCTGTCATTAAAATAATTGACCTTTGTTTTACAGGATAAGATTAAAAAACCTCAATAATCATAACACATTGCATACCATACATCCTGTTGATATATACATCAAAATTAACATACCTACTTTTATTGTAGGAAAAAATTGGTCCCATTACCAGATCAAAATCTAAAAAGGCACTAAGACCATCTCCAATCATGGCTTCAAGTGCCCAACCTGAATCCACCCCTATCTTTAAGGAAGAGTTCGAAGGATTAAAGAATTAGATAGCGGAATTGGCTATTTTCATTAAAGAGCAAAGAAAAAGTCTTCAGGGTAAACAAATACCCGGTCAAACAGAATCATCCACATCTGGTAGCAGTCAGGATACCGGCAATAAAGATACTCAAACACCTGAGCCTCAAAGCAAGGATCTAACTAACAAAACCCCTGAAATCACCAATCTCAAAGATTAGAAAACTGGTGATATTATGAAAAAGGTCCAAGAAATGGAAGAAATAATCCGGTCCATCAAAGGAACTGGGGCATTTGGGAGTGTAAACTACTTAGATTTATGTATATTTCCAGAGGCTCGATATCAAGACAAATTTCAAGTCCCTGGTTTTGAAAAATATGATGGATTAGGAGATCCCAACACCCATTTGAAAGTATTCATAGGAGAACTCGGATCCTATGCAGAGGACGAGAAGCTCAGAATGCAGTTATTCCAAAAGAATCTGACTGGAGAGGCTAGAGCCTGTATGCCCGACTAGACAATTCCAAAATTCACAACTGGGAAGAGCTACCATATGCCTTCCTAAATCAATATAGCTGCCACTCTTAGATGGCTTCTGATTGATATTAGGTGACCAAAGTCAAGAAGCACAATACTGAGTCATTCAGAGAGTATGCCCAACGATGGAGACGGATGGATGCACAAGTCACCCCGCCTATGACAGAGACTGAGATAGTCCTAACTTTCATAGACATTCAAGAAGCTCCATATTATGAGAGGGTCCTAGCATGTATAGGAAAACCATTCTTGGAGATGTTCAAACATGGAGAAATAGCCGAAATGGGTCTAAAGTCTGGGAAGATAAAAGACCTTACCACTTTGGAGGCCGTGGCCGAGCATATTAAATCTGGAAGCTATGGGAATAATCCTCGGAGAGTACATAAGAAGAAGGAAGAGGAGGTGTCCTCGATACTTTAGGGATAGAATTAGAGAGGCAATTCAAGCAGCTTGCCTATTTAAAGCTGGAGAGGTCAGACGTCGAAGAACGTTCACACCCTTGGGGAATTCACTAAAAATGTGCTGATACTGCTGACAGTACAAAAGAAGATTGTTCAGCTCCTTTAGCAGGCAAGTTCAAGCGGACGGAATTTTAACCCAAGTAAGAAGTGTGTTTACCATTCCGGGGCACCGGGCCACGACACACAAGATTTTTGGTCCCTCAAATATAAAATTCAAGACCTGAGCAATAACGGGGAGATTGTGGTGACAAAACAAGAACAACCACTTGTTCAAGATAATCCTCTTCCTCAAAACAATGAGGAGAGCGTCAATATGATTAGCACGAGAAACGGAGAAGGATCTAAATACCTCTAGTATGTTGGAGAGTCAACCCAAGCAAGCCCCAATAGCTCAGATAATTGGGAGTTCTCAGAAAGGCAGTTCCTGATAGAACAGGAAATCAAGTCTATTAAGGAACAGGTTAGACAGTTGGCAGAGCTGGTAGTGTATCAACATCAGATAACAAGACAGTTGATAAATCAGACCAACCGGCATGAAGCAAATCTTCATACGCCTGAAATTAGTCCCATTGCTATGAGGGATCATTATCAATTTCATGAGCGTGAACCCTGGGCCGACAAGGTTGCCAAGGAAGAAAAATTCCAAGCTAACAGGGTATTCGCCTTCATGAGGAAATCCTATAAATGTTGATCAACGATGGGATGGTCACAGATTTGTTACCCCCGGTGGACCCTCGATCCAAGAAGTTCAAGCCCGATAGGATCTGTCAATATCATTCCAAAACACCTAGTCACGACACAGAGGATTGTTGGGGACTTCGTCACCTAATTCAAAATCTGATTGAAAGTGGTGAGCTGATGAAGGAAAACCAAGATTATGGTTATCCTGGTAAGGAAGCACTCTTTATTCCCATAGCAGGGAATCGAAAAGAAGTTATGGCTGTCATTTTCTGTGAGAAGGATATAGCCATAATGCCCCTAATACTACAGGGAAAAGGGGTCCAAGAAGGAAAGAATCCTGTGAAAGTGGTTGTGCCCGAGCCTCTAATATTGCTCTTCAGACTGCAATATCCTGTAGTCAGTTTAAAAAAAGTCCCATGGAACTATGGGAAAGATGAAGGCTCAACATCAAACAACATTGCTATTGTATCAAAGGAAAACCCGTTGTACCTGCCTCAGCGGGTGATCAACTTAGTTATTAAAGCTAAAGGGAGAGTGACTGAAGAGAAAATTGAAAAATTCCTTAGCAAGATGAGGCATAATGAGATCAAAGTGGTGCAAATATTGAAAGAGGCACCCCGACAAATATCCATTCTGGATCTGATCTTATCCTCGAAGGATCATCGCAAATTTCTGGTGAAAGTACTGGAGGAAGCACATCTACCAAAGACGGTAGATACTAAGAAATTTCATCACGTGATAAAGAACACTTTCAACAGTAAGTTGATATCTTTCACTGACGATAATATACCTGCAAACGACACGGGTCATTGCAAGTCACTGCATATAGCAGTGATGTCCTCAAGGTATGTGATTGGGGGTGTGCTGATAGATGGGGGATCAGCCCTAAACATCTGTCCCTACGACACCTTGGAAAAAATAAAGATCAATCCAAACCAAATTCGGACTAGTCATGTAGTCATCCGGGCTTTTGATGGATCTCGTCAGGAGGCTGTGGGGGAGATTGAGCTTCCACTAGAGATTGGTCCCCATACTTTCTATATATCCTTCCAGGTACTAAATATTACCACTAGATATAATTTTTTGTTGGGAAGACCATGGATCCACATGGCAGAAGCAGTTTCATCCACCCTTCATTAGCAACTCAAGTACATCATTAATGGCAATCTGATCACCGTGAATGCGAGCCAAAATATCCTATCGTTATACAAAATGATATGCCGGTAATCAGCCTCGATGAAAGGATTGAGCCTGTCAATTTTCAAGCATTGGAGGTGAATAATACTCAATTCTTACCTGTTGAGGCACCAGCCTTAAAACCAAAAGTTTCCCCCGAAGTAATAACGGTCGGTCAGGAAATGGTATCCTTGGGTTTCTGCCCTGGAGAAGGGTTGGGGAAAAATTAGCAAGGAATCAAAAGTCCAGTGCAAATCCCTAGCCAGTCAGGGAAAACCTAATTGGGCTATTCATTTGGATCAAACCACCAGAACCCGCACAAGAATCTAACGGTTCCTACCTCCACCATCCTGTTACCAAACCTCACTGATGCAGGGTTTATGAAACTAATGAGGAATATTCCTATTCCTGTGTTAACTATGCTGATTCCTCAGGTTAAACTAGTTAGTGAAAGAAGAGTCCCAAAGCCTGATGGGGAAAGCAGAAAGGGCAAAGAAAAGTTCCTGTATGAAGGACGGGACCCATTTGCAAATATATATTTTCTGGTGCACTATGAGGGTATGAATGATAATATCCCAAACGATGATGATTCAGAATATCAGACTCGAATCCCTCGCATCAAGAGGGATAGGGGTAGCAGTTCAAAGAAGAACCTCGGCCTTGATATGAAGTATGTCTCAATCGTCATCAAAGAGGAGACAGACAGCCGCAACTCCTTTATCCTCCCTATTTATGAGGACTTGACTTTGGACAATTGGAGCAGCACTCCATGCCTCATTCAAAAAAGGTAAAAGGGCAGAAAGTCCATCTGCCCTGAAGAGTGGTTTTATTTACTGCTTATTTTTGTTTCACATCGATAGCAACTACTTTTGTCATTCTTTTGCTAAATGCTTTGTATGATTAAATAGTTTCATATATTAAAATGAAAGCATTTTGTTTTCAGGACTCCATAATTGGATTTGTTTGTCCCTGGTGATGAGATGCCAAATTTTCATAATGACTACAACTTTGATGTAGAACTGGACTTCGACTTGATGGAGATTGATCAAGAGGAGATAGATGACTATGAGGTGCCCGAGGAGATCAAAGAATGGATCAAAAACAAACCTAAGCCAAACCTCGATCAAACCACTATTGTCAATATCGAACCTTAAAAAATCCTAAAGAAATTCAGATAGGCATGGACCTTATCCAAAACTAAAGAGCCGACCTAATTGAACTCTTAACGCAGTTCCAGGATGTGTTTGTGTTGGGTAAAATCTATACGCGCTACACACAAATGTACGTGATCAACAAGTAATATAATGATAAGATCAAGTATCATTCCCACAGAGACAATAACCACACTTTATCCTAACAATTACAATTTTATACTAGCTCAATTTTATTAAACAAATGATTAAATGGTGATATTTATGACTAATTACTACTCAGACTATAATTAACACTATTCTAGAGATTTCACAAATTTTAGGAGAATTAAGCCTACAACTTCATTTATTATTTCACTTCGAATAACATACTTTCCTTTAGTTTATATCAATTATTCTAAATTATTAACCAAGAACACAAACGTAGATATAACCATCTCTCAATGCATTACATCCATACTCACTCAAATCCACAATTGATAGAATTAAGCAAGACACCTTAATTAACTAACTCACTATATCTCTATGTGAATTATAATTGAAAAAGGTTTAATATCAAGTTCTCTTTAGATTACGCATGATGCATAGATATCTCTATCCTACACACGAATTATGAAATCTAACCAACTATAAAAATCACAAACTTACGTCACTATGGCTAGTTCCAATCCCATATGTCATCTCTCGAGTTCGTATGGGATAACAGGTAATTGGTGATCAAGAAAATACATAAGTTACGCACAATCCATAGTAAATAACCTGGAAATACTCTTTATAAACTAACTTGAAAGCATGTCAATCCTTAGTTATATAATAAGATCTGTTATAGGCTTAAATAGCAAATTAGTTCATCATAAACGAAGTAAAAACCATAATCCACAAAGTGTATAACATTCTGAATTCAAGATAAAGATGAAGAGAGATAATAGAATCTAAAATCGTATTGTTACTCGTCTCTACGCTCGCCTTGCGTTCTTCGTGCCTTCGCTTTGCTTCAATTCTTTTTGCGTGCCGACTCCCACGAACTAGAGCTTATTTCTGTCTAAGTATATCTCATAATAGCCTCTCTAATAACCTTATATACTCTCCTATTCGCGAGCCAAAATTGTAGCCTCTTTCTAGCAGAATCCCAGTTCAATAAGGAAACAAAATCTAAACTGTCGGAACTGCGCCCCAGCGTAGATTTTACTATTCACAAGCGCGCCCCAGCGCACCTGTGCCTAGGCGAGACTTTAACACTATGAAACGGCGCCCTGGCGCACCTTGCAGGCCTTATGCAAATTTTCTACCGTTAAGTCCTCATCACCTCGCTCTGTCCATCCCAGCCATTCCCTGCACATCAACCACTGCAAATGCATGAAATAGAACCTAAAACGTATTCGAAGTAGCACCATCTTAGGTTTAAATGGAATCAATTTGTAGGTATGAAACCTACTTATAAAATACCCCAAACTTAATATTTTGCTTGTCCATAAGCGAAAACAACAAAGAAATGAAAATAACAAACAACGTATCTATATGTATGCATATGCATGACCAACTTCCTACATTCCTACGAATCCAGCAATAGATTAATATGGTGTTCAACACAGGCCTCAAAGATATCATAAGATACTCAAATAATAATTCAAATCAATGTACAATTCATTAGTAATCAATCAGTTAATCCAACCTGTCATCACCCATGTTGTGCGTGTGTGCTCGTTAACCATTCTAATCACCAACAATTCAAAAGCATCACATAACAACCTTCTTAGAGGGAAAATTTTAGTACTATCTCAAATATTCTGTAATCATGACAAAATCGATCACACATAGTAATTACTAAGTTCAAGAATCACAAATGATGCTATTTTTCTTATATTTCATTCACGGGTGCGTTTTACGCTCCATCCCGCGTTCACAATTGACTGTGCAATGCTCGAATCTATTAGGCTTTTCAAGGTTACCCGTTTAGCGAACTTTTGACCAACGACTCCCAAACCAGACGGTTTTAGGGCGCTAGGTGTAAAAACAACCCCAAGGGCTTACTTATTCAAGTAATAAAGGCCACAAACACAAACTAGTCAATGTGTTTATTCTCTATTTTTTCTTTCTAATTTCTTTCCTTTTTATTTTTTTCTCTTTTGTTTCACCCCAATGACTTTCCCAAACTTGAGTTATTACTTCATTTTAACCTTTACTGTCAGTATACCATTGTAATCAAAATTTAACTAAGATTTTGCCCCCAGAAATAATTTATGCACCCTTGAACTGAGTTGACTAGACAGTTAAACTCTTACATGCTAACCAGTTACACAAGTTTCAGACAGAATTAGATTTTCATCTTGATTAACATTAGAACTCATCATTAATCTTCACATTGTTCGAGTTAACATGTAGTACAAATTCTATCATAGGCCGAGCTAAATACACATCAATCCATTGCTTAAACTCATGCAACCTATATGCCTAAATGCAAAGAATATATTTTTGCATTTTTTTCTCAATTTTTTCATTTTATTATTATATATATATATATATATACCATATAACTCATGTAAATTTAACTAATTACATATGCTCTACTCTAGAATGTAATTAACTAACATGCAAAATGAACTACTCTAACATGCAACTAACTAATCATGCAAACTATCTAAATGACTAATTCAACCCCCAAACTTAAAATATTCAATTCCCTCATTGGATATATAATTTTAAAGTTCGAGGACTTCCCTGAGCGATCAAGTGTCATGCTCGACCGGTGGATCCTCGGTAGGTGGGTTGTCAACCGGGTCCTCAACAGGCGGAATAGGGAAAAAAGCTAGTAATGGTTGTGGAATTGGGAACTAAAAATCTTCATCGATGGTATTTAGTCATGCAAAAGCAGCTGCCAGAGATGCGTTGAATTCATTCTGGGTGGAAAACATATGGTCCTTCCTAGCAGCTAACCCGTAGAGTCTCTGATCACAGTACTGCTGCATGTTCCAAAATTAAAAACTGAAAGTTACTTTTTTGAGGGACGAGGTTGAAGTCTCGGCTTGTTCATGTTCTTGCTCTTCTTCCAGAACAAAATCTGCATCATGTGCGTCCGCCTCTTCATCATCCTCAGTATCGGAGAATGTAAAATCAAGGCCGCGTGGGTGCGAATGCCCTTTTTTCCAGCATGAGTACCGCTGAATCAAATTTGAATCTAAACACAATAGAGGCTGCTGGATAGGCTCCATGGTGCTCCATTGTACCCCTGCCCAGACACATAATGCACAAATCAGCGATGGGTGAGGCAATCCTCCCTAGATTGGTCCACGCAGATTTTGACGAATAGAGTGATGGATGAGGCGGCCCACGTCAATCGATCGGTTTTTACAAATGGTATATAGCAGAATCACCCTTTACTTTATGACATCGCTCGTGTGTGTAGATGGTAGCAATTTGGAACACAAGAACGTAGGCCATATCTTACCATATAAGCTGAGATGGCCAGTCTGAAAGTGAGATCCATTCGACGACCATGTATCTTCTGGCTTGCACATTTCAGTCAAAATTTGCCCATAGTTCACTCTAGATTCCTTGAGGGTCGAATACGAACAAGTTATTTACGGCAGATTGTAGTAGTCGTTGATCTCCTGCACAGTGCATGGTACCATCTTACCCCTCACAAAGGTAAAGAATGGTAATTTGTCAGGTGTATTATCATAGAATTCTTTCACCACCGCCACCACGGTGGCTTTCGGCTGTGCCGTAAATGTTTCCCATTACCTCTCGTGAATCTGTTGAAGCATAGCCCCCATCAAATTCGCCGGGCGCCAAGCCACGCTCCGGTGCCAATGACTTGCTTGATATATATATTCGAACAGCTACGCCGTCTTGGTGTTCAAGATTTTTTGTCTGTCAAATTGCTGAGAGGGGGTGGATGAACTTTCCCCACATTGCATTTTTTGCTATCTAGAAGTCATTGTGTCGACGGTATGCCTCTAACTTGCAATTGTATGAGGAAGTGGTTGTTGAGACCTTTTGTCAAACACTTGGTGTGTAAACTGTTAGAGCTTGATTATCTTGGCCCAAACTTTACTTGTTTTGCCCAATTTGTAGATTCTCCAAGCCCTAGTGTAGAAACCTAAAAAAAGCTAACAATTACCCCAAAATCAACATTACCTATAAGTTATTGTGATGACTTCTTAAGGTTGCCTTGTGGTAGTGAAGAATCCCCTCTTTCCTTTGAAAATTTGTTGAATTTGGAACCCTAGATGGTGAAGGATGATTAGATATGGTGATGAACTCTTGAAATCAAACTTAAAGAGTGATTGGGGTATGGTGTTTGCTCAAAATCTCGTGTTCCTCTTTGTTTTCGGTTGGGAGAAGTTGTAGACTTGTATTAGGATTGTGAGTAGTAACTGTTGAAGTCAGGTTTTAAAATATGGAAAATTTGACCTGCGCCGGGGCGTAGTCATTTTGTTGTCTAAAGCTCGCCGGGGAGCATTTCGTCTGAGGGGTCTGCGCCTAGACGCATATTTCTCTTCGTAAAACTGCGTCAGGGCGCACTTTGTCTGTCAGTTTGCGCCTAGGCAAGAATTTTATGCTTTAAATCTGCGACGGGGCACAAATGGGATTTCCTGCAAAAAAAAAATTCTTTTCTTGGCAGCTCCTACCATAACCATAGCATATGATTGATTTGGTCTCTTTTTGTTCTCATGCTCATTTTTGGTCCCCTCCTGCAATCAAAACCATACACACACTTAGTATCGATGTTGACTTGAAAATTGGACACAATTTTTACTCTACGATGCGTTCTAATCTACTACTACTTTACTTAATGAAATCAAAACAAACAACTTTCAAAACTTAAAATAAACAAATGATTGGGTTGCCTCCCATCAAGCACTTGATTTAGAGTCTTTCAGCCTGACTGCTCCCTATTTTTAAACTGGATCGGCGAGGTCAATTGAGGTTACTTGGCGATCAAGATCACCACCCCATTAGTACTTTAAGCGCTGGTCGTTGACATTGAATGTTTCAGTTGAATCCCGGTTGTACACTTCAGTGGCCCCATGTGGAAACACTGTCTTGATGGTAAAAGGGCCCGACCACCTGGATTTTAATTTTTCGGGAAAAAGTTTCAACCGAGAGTTGAATAACAATACTGATTGGCCCGGTTCGAACCTTTTATCCACTATCTTCTAATCTTGCCATTTCTTGACCTTTTCTTTGTACAACTTTGAGTTTTCGTATGCTTGCAGGCGTAATTCATCTAACTCATTGATTTGCAAAAGTCTTCTTTCCCCTGCTGCAGATAGATTAAATTTAAGTTTCTTGATCGCCTAATATGCTTTATGTTCGAGTTCCACTGGAAGGTGACACACCTTTTCGTATACCAATTGGTATGGAGACATGCCGATCGGGGTCTTATAAGCGGTCCGATACGACCAAAGAGCATCGTCTAATTTCAATAACCAATCTTTTCGATTCGGGTTGACGATTTTTTCCAAGATTCTCTTTACCTCTCGGTTAGATACTTCGGCTTGGCCACTCGTCTGGGAGTGATAGGCTGTGGCGATTCTATGGTTAACCCCATACTTAGTCAAAAGAGCGGTGAAGTACTTGTTACAGAAATGGATCCCCTCATCACTGATAATTGCCCTTGGGGTGCCAAATCGTGTGAAGATATTCTTTTGTAAGAATTTTAATACAACCTTCGCATCATTCGTTTGTAGCGCGACTGCCTCAACCCACTTCGACATATAGTCGACTGCCAACAGGTTATACAAATTACTAAACGACGATGAAAATGGTCCCCATACATTAAAAACCTCGACTTCTAAAATCACGTTTAGTGGCATCTTGTTCCGCTTCGAAATATTTCCCGCTCGTTGACATCTATCACAATTTTTCACGCACTGATGTGCGTCTTTGAATAAGGTGGGCTAGTAGAATCCTTCTTGGAGGACTTTCATAGCCTTTCTTTCACTCCCATAGTTTTCCCCATATAATGAGGCGTGATATGCCTATAAGATGCTTTCAACTTCACTTTTCGGCCCACATCGCCGAATCATTCTGTCAGCACACTGACGGAACAAAAATGGTTCATCCCACATATACCACTTCACGTCATGTAAGAATTTCTTCTTTTATTGTCGTGCCAAATCTGGTGGGAGAATATTTCTTAACAAGTAATTCGCAAAATCCGCATACCACGGGAACTCGCCGTGAATCAGAAATAACTGTTCATCAGGAAAGGACTCATTGATCACTACCTTGCCCGTCTTGTCCTGAATCGGATTCTCTAATCTGGAAAGGTGGTCAGCCACCTGATTTTTTGTCACCTTCCTATCTTTAATCTCTAAATCAAATTCTTAGAGGAGAAAAATCTAGAGAATCAGTCTCGGCTTTGCGTCTTTCTTTGCAACTAGATATCGGATGGCCGAGTGATCTGTGTATACCACCACCTTAGTCCCCACCAAATACGAGCAAAACTTATCAAACGCTTACACAACCTCAAGTAATTCTTTTTCGGTGGTTGTGTAGTTCAACTGTGCATCGGTCAATGTTTTGCTAGCATAACAGATGGCATGAAAGACTTTTTCTCGGTGTTGTCCAAGCACAGCTCCTACTGCATAGTCACTGGCATCACATATTAGCTTGAACGACATTGTCCAATCCAGTGCTATGATCACGGGGGCTGTGGTTAATTTCTTCTTTAATTGCTCAAACGCCGCTAGACAGTCTTCATCAAATTTGAAGGGTACATCTTTCTCTAATAAACTGCATAGCGGTTTTGTGATTTTGGAGAAGTCCTTGATAAATCGGCGGTAGAATCCAGCATGCCCAAGAAAACTCCAAATACCCTTTACTGAAGTTGGCGGTGGCAGATTCTCTATTGTCTCTAATTTAGCCCAATCCACTTCCAACCCTTTTCCCGAAACTTTATGTGACGCCCCCAGAATAGGTCCAATCAACCCAACCCATTTTGAGTCGCCAAACACATGGTACGGAATCCAAATACAAACTAATATATCAAAAGGTCGTGAGCAGGACGACCATACAAGCTGTGAGTGTCAATACAAATCGTATATAATACGAAATATAAACACTCAAATTCAGCCCTCAATAGTAACAATTATTTTCACACTATTATACAAAAATAGTGAGGACTACTACTGCTCTTAACTTTGCCCATCACTCTGTTCCCCGACTAGTCCCTGCAACATTCTCATTTCCTAAAGAGGACAATAGAATAAAAGGATGAGCTCAACTAGCCCAGTAAAGAATATTATGACTAAGATAATGCAGAATAATTTATCGTTAGTCTTCAACAAATCAAATAAAATATTATGGACAACAAGTTTTAGATCAACAACTGCAGCGGAATTAACAATGCATCAAAAGAGTTAAGTAGGAAATAGTGTCTACTATCTTCTATGATTTAAAAATTCATAATCAATATTTTATCCCTGTAACATCAATCAATATATATCTTGAATCAAATATTCATCTTTGCACTATGGGCCAAAGATTTTCATTTGTATCACCAGTTAGTCATGTTCATCTCAACACCTGTCCATCTTTGCACTACGGGCCAAAGATATTCATCAGGTAATCATTCATCTTTGCACTACAGGCCAAAGATATTCATCAAATAATCATTCATCTTTGCACTACAGGCCAAAAATATTCATCAAATAATCATCCATCTTTGCACTACAGGCCAAAGATATTCTTTTGTATCACCATTTAAGACTGAAGATGATGAAAAATATTTTAAAGAACGAATCAAGTGAAATAAAGGACAAAGATTAGGGATTCATATATCAGTTTATCCAAGTTCAAAAATACTCCATAACAATCAATTATGGAGCAAAATTCAAGAATGAAGTTCAAAACTTGGATCCAATCAAACATAGGAACCGTAATACACAACTTGGACAAAGAAAAGAAAATTTAATTTTTTCGTGAATAGTACTGTATTCGTGAATAGTGTTGTATACGTGAATAATGCTGTATACGTGAATAGTAACCTTGACATGAAAAGGTAAAAATTTCATAATAAAATTCATACCAATATTTCGGTATAATGATATTGAAAGAAATAACATCATTTACAAGAAAAATAATATCCCTTACGTCAAAGGAATAATACTTCTGACTGTATATAATGCTGAAGGAAACTTGCACTGTATAGCAACACTTAAAGTATCTAAATACTCACAAAAATACGCTTGATACTATAGAGAAAGAAACTTCTGATTCTGATGTGATTTTTAATTCTAACCTAAGCACCCTATTTATAAGAAAATGCTTAGAACGCCAAAGCAGAAAATTTAATAAAATAATATTTTATAAAAAAAAATCACGCCCACCCCTTGACCAAATTCATCAGCACACCAGTGGGGCCCACCAATATTTAAAAAACATTTTTCTTTTAAAAAATATTTATAACCCCATAAATTAATTCAGACCCAATATTCCGGAACTTCTATAATTCATAAAAAGTAGCTCTTTTATCAAAAAATACGAATCTTATGTCCATTCCATAGGAAATTTAATTCTCTACAACTTTGTAGAAGAAAAGTTTTCCAAATTCCGAACGAAAAATGACCGAAATTTACATACGGATGATTTTCCACACCTCCATTCCGACAAAATACTGATAAAAACATCAGCACTAATTCCTTCATTTATATCCACATTGAATAAATATTTCTTTATCATATAAATCAACAATTACTTATTCACAAATAATATTATAAAACTACAATATTGACAACCAGGTGGTTCCCAAGTAAGAGGGGGCCTTCCGATAAGGATTTCTCCTTACTGGCTTGCAATTAACTAACCCCTTTCCTAGACAAAACTTCCTTAGACATTGCTAATAATGTTATCTAATAATATTATTCAAATAATATGAATTATTGATTTGATAATGGAAAATACTGTGCAGTGATAATTATTAAATTAATAATAATATAAAATACTGTGCAATATTGTGTGCTACTGTGCAACAACGCGTATTACTTTACTTTAACCTTCGGGTATTCCAACAGTGTTAACGGTAACAACTACGTCGTTATTTTTCAAAAAAACTCATTCATGTCATTTTTTCATCCGACAGTTTTTCGTTATGGGGCCCACAAATGGCTGCGCCGTCGTACGAATATTCCCCGACAGCAAGAATATTCCACGACCAACCGAATATTCCCCGACAACAATGAATATATTATAACCATTTGCTTATTTTGAAATATTAGCGCATTTTACCCATAACTTCCCACATTTATCAAATTATTCCAAAATAATATATAGAGGAAATTCAATTTTATTCATAATAAGTTGGAGTCTTACAACCTCCTCTCCTTATGAAATGTTGTCCTCCAAATTGACGTACGTACCTAGTGTTTCGAAAAGGTGAGGATACCTCGCTTTCATTTCCGATTCTAACTCCCATGTCATTTCCTCAATAACATGGTTCCTCCACAAAACTTTGACTTGTGGTATAACCTTTGTGCGTAGGAAATGCTCCTTCCTATCCATGATCTTGACAGGTACCTCCTCGTTCGTTAAATCTTCTGCTATCTCGTCTGGTTCTAACTCAATAATGTGGTTTGGGGTTTTTCACATATTTACTTAGCACGGATATGTGAAACACGTTATGAACACGAGACATGCTTGGAGGTAAAGCGAGTCTATAGGCCACATTTCCTACTCGGTCAAGAATCTCAAATGGACCAATAAATTATGGGTTGAGCTTTCCTCTCTTCCCAAATCTCGTAACTTCTTTCCATGGAGCAACACGTAACAATACATGATCCCCAACATTAAGTTCCACGTCCTTTCGATGAAGATCTACATAACTCTTTTGTCGATCCTGCGCCGTTTGTATACGTTTTCGGATAATTTGGATATTTTTCGTAGCCATACGTACTAACTCTGGTCCCAACAATGTTGCCTCACCCACCTCATCCCAGCATACTAGAGAATGACACTTTCTCCCATATAATGCCTCGAATGGAGCCACGCCTATATTTGCCTAATAATTGTTGTTGTACGAGAATTCCACCAATAGTAGGTACTTATCCCAACTCCCTTTGAAGTCTAGAACATAGAGTCTCAATAGATCTTCAAGAATTTGAATAGTCCTTTTCGATTGCCAGTCCGTTTGAGGATGATATGCCGAACTGAATCATAAATCCGTGCCCATAGCTTTCTGCAAACTGACCCAAAATCGTGAAGTGAATCTTAGGTCACGATCCGAAACTATGGATACTGGCATGCCATGCAACCTCACAACCTCATTCATGTACATACGAGCAAGACGTTTAAGGGAATAAGTCTCCCGTATCGGCAAGAAATGAGCAGACTTGGTTAATCTATCAACAATAACCCAAATCCCATCTATGCTTTGAGAAACCTTGGGAAGACCCGTAACGAAATCCATGGTAATGTGTTCCCACTTCCACTTTGGAATCTCAAGTGGTTGCAATGGACCCTTTGGCACTTGATGCTCTGCCTTGACACGTTGACACGTTAAACACCTCGAGATAAACTCTGCGATCTCTCTCTTCATATTGCTTCACCAAAATGTATGTCAAAGATCACGATACATTTTGGTACTCCCACGATGGATTGCAAATGGTGTGTTGTGTGCCTCCATCATGATTCTATACTTCAAATCAGAATCGTTAGGAACACAAAGTCTGGAGTTAACTCGAAGTATTCCTTCTTCATCGATTCTTGCTTCTGGAACCGCACCTTCTTGCACCTTCTTCTTCATCTTCATCAACTCCGGGTCTGTAGCTTAAGTAACTTTAACTTTATCGATTAAATCTGGCTCTACACGTATGCTTGACATCATCATGTGGGTCCCCAGAGTCTTGAACTCTATCTTCATCTTTTGTAAGTCACATAGAATAGGCCTTTGTGTTGACAGCATCGCACTCATTCCCGCATATGATCTTCTACTCAACGCGTCAGCTACCACGTTCGCTTTACCAGGATAGTATTGGATGGTATGGTCATAATCTTTCAACAGCTCAAGCCAACATCATTGCCGCATGTTGAGTTCCTTTTGAGTGAAGAAATATTTAAGGCTCTTATGATTCGTATAGATCTCCATTTTCTCCCCGTACATGTAGTGTCTCCAGATCTTCAATGCGAAAATGACTGCTGCCAACTCTACATCATGAGTAGGATAATTCCTCTCATATTCCTTGAGTTGTCGCAAGGTATAGGCTATGACTTTCCCATATTGCATGAGAACACATCCTAACCCTTTGCCTGAAGCATCGCTATAGATAACAAATCCATCCGAACCAGATGGTATTGTCAGAACAGGTGCCGAGATAAGTCTCCTCTTGAGCTCTTGGAAGCTCTTCTCACATTCCTCGCTCTATACGAATTTTGTATCTTTCCTAGTCAGCTGAGTTAATGGATTACCGATTCAAGAAAATCCTTCCACGAATATCCGATAATAACCAGCTAAGCCCAGAAAGCTACGTACTTCGGTCACCGACTTCGGTTGCTCCCAACTCTGTATTGCTTCAATCTTCGTCGGGTCAACAAATACTCCATGTTTCGATACCACGTGCCCAAGGAATGCTACCTCCTCAAGCCAGAACTCACTTTTTATCAGCTTTCCATATAGCTTGTTCTCACAAAGCCTTTGAAGTACCAGCTTCAAGTGGTGCTCGTGATCTTCACAGCTTTTGGAATAGATGAAGATGTCATAAATAAAGACAACCACGAACTGATCCAAATATTCCTTGAATACACGGTTCATCATATCCATGAAAGCAGCAGGAGCATTAGTCAATCCAAAAGATATGACTAAGAATTCATAATGCCCGTACCGAGTTCTAAAGGCAGTTTTTGGAATATCCTCAGTTTTAATCTTCAGCTGATGATATCCAGAACGAAGATCGATCTTTGGAAAGAATTGTGCTCCTTGAAACTGGTCGAACAGGTCATCAATGCGAGGTAGCAGATACTTATTCTTGATGGTGACATGATTCAACTCCCGATAATCAATACAAAGTCGCATACTCTCGTCTTTCTTCTTTACGAATAAAACAGGAGCACCCCAAGGAGATGTACTAGGACGACTAAAACTGATGTCTAACAACTCCTGTAGTTGGACCTTTAACTCTTGAAGTTCAATAGGAGCCATTCGATATGGGGTTTTAGAAATGGGTTTTGTACCGGGTTCAAAGTCAATAAAGAATTCAACTTCACGTTCTGAGGGTAGACCAGGAAGTTCTTCGAGAAATATATCCGGAATCTCATTAACAATAGAAATATTATTCAAATCTGACGTATTCTGGTTTAGATCAGTGACATGGGCTAAGAAATCTTGACATCCATTTTTCAATAAACAAATAGCTTTATGACTTGAAATAACATTGATTGATTTTAGTGGTTTGGTTGTTTGGATTCGCACAACAGGTTGGTTAGGAATATGAAAACTAATAACCTTACGAAAACAATCAATTTTGGCATGATAAGTGGTTAACCAGTCAATTCCTAAAATCACGTCAAATGCAAGTATTTTCAAAGATATAAGATCAACAGGTAGGGTGAGGGTGCCAATTTGAATCAAGAAAGATTTGTAAACTGTAGATGTAACGAAGGTTTCTCCCAATGGAGTCTCAACAGATAAGTCAAAGTGTAATTTCTCAGAAGTCAAGTTCAAACGTTGAGCACAAGTAGGTGAAATAAAAGAATGGGTAGCACCGGTATCTAATAAGGTATAAACTTCGAAAGAGTTCATGATTAGTTTACCCGAGATCACCTCGTTCGGATTCCTTGCGTTTTGGGCAGTCATGACAAACGCTCTTCCAGAAACCACGGACTTCTACTTGTCCGGGACAGCCTTTGGAATCACCAACCCCGCTGGACTTGGTTTCGCTACAGGATAATCTCGAGCTATATGACCTTCCTTTCCACAGTTATAACACACCTTGAATTGTTGTGGGCAGTTTGGACTTATGTGTCCCTCTTGCCCATATTTATAGCATATGACTGGTGGTCGTTCTCCTCCCCTAGAAATAGTTGATGCTGGTGCTGCTGTCGACGTCTTCACGTTCTTATTGTTGTACCTTCTTTTCTTAAAATCTCCCCCCGACTCACTTCGTCTATTATCATGGCCACGATTACCACCGGAGTGGTTACCGCTTCAGTCATAATACTTTCCTCCACACTGGTTGTCATTGCTCCGATGACTGCTGCCACCGATACGACCCTGGTTGTGGTCCCTTGGTTGAACAGACTTATTATCTCGCTCTAATAATTGAGTCTTGTTCACAACATCTGAATATAGAGAAAATTTGTGAGAAATAAGGTATTGACAAATTTTGAGTTTCAAACCTCTCAGAAACATCCGCGTCATACGTTCCTCATTCTCTACCAAATGAGGTGCAAACCTGGATAACTCCGCAAACTTAGCCTCGTACTGGGACATAGTCATGTTGTTCTGTTCCAGTCTGATAAACTCTACCTCCTTTATAGGATGAATACTTTCAGAAAAGTACTTGTCATTGAATAGTTTCTGGAATGCTTCCTAAGACATCTTGAGTGTGGCAGGCTGGGTATGCTTCACAGATTCCCACCAGTAATCTGCCTCCCCACGGAACATAAAGGTGGCGAATGGAACCTTATGTTCCTCGGTGCATCCCAAGATATTAAATATCTTGGTAATTTGCTTAACCCACGTCTCCTCCTTGATCGGATTCGGCTTTCCCAAAAACTCTGGTGGTCCCAACTCTTTGAACTGCTTGGCAGTGACAAGCCGCGAGTTGCTATTATTTCCACCCGTATTTTGCACACGAGTCTCCCTCGTTTGGTTTTGCATGAACTGCAAAAAGCTTCTAAACATCCCATCATTCATTTTCTGATTAGTGGTGTTGTTTACATAAGGAATATTGCCTTCCAGTTGCACGTTCTCTTAGTTGGTGATTAAAGGTGTCTCAACGGTCTCATTCACTCCATTGTTAATATTTTCAGCTGCCATTCTTAAATACTGCCACAAAACAAGGGTTAATTAAACAAATTAACATATCACATATTAACCCTATGCTCCGACTGACCAATTAAATACCAGATAAGCTTAGGTAGGACACACTAGTAAAGGATTTACTCGTCTCTCCCCTCCTAGTTCTATTCCCCGATATCCGCCAAGGATCATTTCCCTAAGATCTGATACCAACTGTGACGCCCCCAGAATAGGTCCAATCAACCCAACCCATTCTGAGTCGCCAAACACATGGTACAGAATCCAAATACAAACTTTTCTATCAAAAGGTCGTGAGCAGGACGACCATACAAGCTGTGAGTGTCAATACAAATCATATATAATACGAAATATAAACACTCAAATTCATTCCTCAATAGTTACAATTATTTTCACACTATTATACAAAAATAGTGAGGACTACTACTGCTCTTAACTTTGCCCATCACTCTGTTCCCCGACTAGTCCCTGCAACATTCTTATTTCCTGAAGAGGACAATAGAATAAAAGGATGAGCTCAACTAGCCCAGTAAAGAATATTATGACTAAGATAATGTAGAATAATTTATCGTTAGTCTTCAACAAATCAGATAAAATAGTATGGACAACAAGTTTTAGATCAACAACTGCAGCGGAACTAACAATGCATCAGAAAAGTTAAGTAGGAAATAATGTCTACTATCTTCTATAATTTAAAAGTCCATAATTAGAATTTTATCCCTGTAACATCAATCAATATATATCTTGAATCAAATATTCATCTTTGCACTTCGGCCCAAAGATTTTCATTTATATCACCATTTAGTCATGTTCATCTCAACACATGTCTATCTTTGCACTGGGCCAAAGATATTCATTAGGTATGTAGACACTCAAAATTTTCCTTGCCCAATACTAACACTGTAGGAGGGAAAAACCGTCAATCAAGCCAACCTCAGTCCCGACACCAGACATCCAATCTAAATTCAGCCACCAATGTCGGTCCTTCAGCATAAATCCGATCCCCAAGGTCGGTCAATTCCAGTCAAATCCGATCACCAATATCTGTACTCCAACCAACTCCGATCATCAATCTAACCGTCAATCCAACTTCGATCGTCAATCGGACCGTCAGACCATCCCCGATCTCAATATTGGGACATCAGCTCAAACCCAATCATAGATATCGGGACAACCCCAACACCAAATAACCATATCGGGATATCAAAGTAGCATCAGCAGCAACCCGGGATGTACAAATCAGCCTCGGCAGCAACCTGGGAGGTACAAATCAGCCCCGACAGCAACCCAGGAAGTACAGCTCAGCCCCGGCATCAGTCCAAGAAGTCAGGTCTACTTCAAACATAAACTTGAAGCTCCACAACACTTCCAGAAGAAAACATGGAATGACCACATCAGCCACAGAGGCAACACTAGGGACAAACAGACTCGAATGGGATCCAAGTCTTGGAAACAGCTCCCGAAAGTCAACCAAAGGCCATACCGACACCAAGGGCAACCTCGGGAGGGGAAAAATGGTCATTTTACCAACTCTCATCCGATTTAGTCAAACTCAAGACAAATTGATGCCGCCAAGGTTAGAAAGAACCACAATAGTGATTCCGGGTGAAAACAGCACCAGACAGCTCATCGGGGAAACGAAGACTCGGTCATGAACCCACCTTTGGGGACCTAAAAAGGGTTAAAACCAATGTCATTGTGACACTCTCAGTGAAGGCTTTCCGAAAAGCTATAGCACGCCCAAACGAACGCTCTGATCAAAAGTTATGAAGTTTCAAACCTGATATCGCGTGGCTCGGCATGCACGCACTTTGAGATGACAAATTCGGGTATATGGGCCCCACCCTGGGGAGCCGCACCTCTACCTGCGGTAGGAGCAGGTAGAGCTGAGGCCCCCTAACCTATATAAAGAGGTGCACCCCCGTTCATTTTCAAGAATTCAGAAACGCAGCGAAGCCCTGCCAGTTTGATTTTTTGACTTTTACACCTCTTCCAAACCTAAATATTTTCACTTCAACACGTAGATATACCCATATACTACCACATATCAAAAAACCACCTGTAGATTTGGACGTTTAAAGCCTACGATTTGGCAAAAAGCCCGTATTGCAGTCCATTGTAAGTATTTTTACGATCAGAAAGTCAATACTACTACTTTGCACTGCTTTACACTTGCAAACAAAGTTTTATCTTCTAAATATTCCCGGAACTTAGTTCCGTGACCTTTTTCATCAAAAATTGATATATTTTTTTACATAAACTCTGTTTTCAACATTTCTACAACACGGATTGACGATCCGTTAGCTCCAGTAGCTTTAATGCACTAGCACACTCATTATGGAAACTTCGCCGGATTGGGTTATCTTCCCAATTCGGGTTTGGCCATTTTGTATATATTTAAATGTAAATGTACTAACATTTCAATTCTGTCAAGCCCGGATGTCAAATCCGAGGTAGTTTACCGCTTTTATATATATTTACGCATATATAAACGACATTCACCATCACTGGTACTCATATCAGTCCTGGTTAACTACATTTCTGTCAATATATACATATATATATATTTATATATTTTTAGTCGGCCTGGACTACTTCGTGGATATTTTACTGCTTTTGCACACTTTCCCATACTGGGTGCTCTCCCCGGTCACTGGGTAACTATTTTATGTCAATTTTAATTCCAGTACGGGCACCGATGTGAAAACCCATCGCCCTTTTCACTATTTTGTTTATATATATTTCATTTTTGTCACAGCCTAGATTATTTCATGGCTATTTACAGTTTTTTATAAATATATATATATATATATATATATATATATATATTTCAATTCTAGTCTTGGCTTGCGAGTGAAAACCCATCGCCCTTTTACAGCTTATATATATATATATATATATATATATATATATATATAACTATATATATTGCTTTACTTAATTTATTCAACTGCTGCATTTAACATTCATTTGTATATGAATTTGCACTGATTTTTCTGCGGGCGAACTAGATTGATCCAAATCTCACCAATTCTAGCTTTCAACTGTTCAAACAGGTCCCGACAGAACCTGGAAGCTATAATGGTTGAGATTTCTTTAAATCTAGTTATTTTTATAGTTTCAGCTTCAAAAGAAACCTCGCGTCCCTTAGATCGCTCTCTAGTGGGAACGAGACACTTCGGCCGTACGGACTGGGATTTACTAAATGAATCCCTGATTTTGGCAATTTTTGGATATTCATCTGTCTCTATACAAATTCGAACTGTGCAGGTTTTCTAGCCACTCATATGTGAGCCTAGGAATCGTGGGATTCATGATCAAACTGATCAGAATCTGATTCCCACGAATGACAAACTCCGATTTACAAATGTACCCTGCCGGTTTTTCTGTAAAATGTACATACACAGACCTTAAAATGGTTATCCGAATTTAAGGTCTCTACATAGTGAAAATATGGATTGTCGTGTCAGCGTCCCTCTGATGGTTTTCATACCCATAAGGAGACCGACACTTTATATTTCTGTGGTCAAGGATGCTTCGCAGCCCGATAAATCACCACTTGCATGCAGCCTTAAGGCTATAAAAGATAAAATTGAGAGTATCGATACGCTTCAATTCCTATGTCAGCGTAAGGGTTTGATAAAACCAGCTTTCAAAACATTATTTTCAATTCAATCAAAAGAAAAGCTTTTCAAGAAAATCAAATCAAATGCTTTTGCAAATCAAATCAAAGACTGATTTTTCAAATCAAATCAAACCCTTCGTACATAGGCTCAACGAAGCCTGTCAAAGCTTTCAATCAATCAATAGGCCCAATTTTCAAATAGCATTCACTCACGCATTCCAATTTTAAGGGAAATATTGAAAAGATTGTGGTACTGTGTTTACATGGGAGTCGTGGGGTGCCTAACACCTTCCCCACACTTAACCAAGCCCCCGAACTCAAAACTCTGATTTCAAAGATCAAGTTTCGACAGTGTCCAGCAATTCGGCCTCTTTTCAAATCAAATTCAGTTGAGTTGGTACAACCATTTTCAAAACTACCAACTGGCGACTCTATTTAAATCAAATCAAATCGTTGACATATACACATGTTGGCCTCTTTTCTAAAAAACCCTTCAAAACCATTTTTTTGCAATAAAAAGAATAAGGGTAGAGAGAACTTAGGAAGATCGATTTGAGGAAAATCGGGTTATGAACCGACCCGCGGTATTTCTTAAATTTTCCAACGTCGACAGGTGGTGACTCTGCTGGGTACAGTAGAGGGCTTAAGCCACTTCCAATCTTTTCAAACATTTCCCTTTCAAGACTATTAAATGCGTGAAATCATGCGTCTCCATGGTCAATGGATGAGTGAATGCTGCGTCTTTCATTGAATGTATGAATGCTATACCTTTACATTGAATGAATGAGAATGAATGCTTTAGTGCTTTGCACCCATACTAGTGCTTCGCACAAACTGTCATTGCATGCATAAGCGGTGAGGTCAATGTATGTGAATGTATGATGTGAGTCCCTCCACCAAGAGGCCAACCCGGTTGGTGATAAGTAAGGACTCTGGGGATGACTATGTCTTCGGGGCTGCCTCCTGAAATGCACCACCCAGATTCGCTCCAGTTGAACGATCAGATTAACTTCCCTTCTAGTAGATTGCGATGATCTGGGAACCTTAATGCCGAAACAAAAGCCGCGAGAGTAACCTAGGATATGTCAGCTTTTGATCAACCTAATCCGACGAGATGCTTCTTCATGCCTTCCTCTTTCAATTCCATGTCAAGTCTCCAATTACTGAGTTGCACAATGTAAATAACAATAATGAAAGATTTACTTTCCAGTCGATTTTGTAGGATAAACTTAAAAGCACACATCATAAATGCATCCAATCATTACCTACCTCAGGAAACTGACACGCCTACATTTTGTTGTAGGTACAAAAAGTCTCACTACTAGATCACAATCTGAAAAGGCACAAAGCCTATCCACCGACATGGCTAAATGTGGCAAAAGCGAGTCAGGTTCCGTATCTAGAAAAGAGTTTGAGAGACTTAAGAATCAAATAGCAGAATTGGCTATCCTCCTGAAAGAACAGAGTAAAAGCACTCAGGGCCAGTCAATGCTCAAACAAACAGAGTCAAACAGAGTCCTCCTCATAGGGTGGCAATCAAAGTATTGACAAAAAGGGGGAAATACAGATCCTTGAACCTCGATCCACTAAAAGAACCAACAAAACCCCTGAAATCACAAATCTCTGGGAGGATCTAGAAACTGGTGATCTCCAAAGGAAAGTCCAACAAATAGAAAAAACCATCCGGGCAATAAAAGGGACATGAAACCTTGGAAGTGTTACCTATTCAGATCTTTGCATATTCCCAGGGGCTAGATATCCTGACAAATTCTAAGTCCCAGAGTTTGAAAAGTACAATGGGGCAGACGATCCTTATATGCACTTGAAAGTATACGTTGGCGAGCTAGGGTCTTATGCTGAAGACAAAAACCTCAGAATGCAGCTTTTCCAAAAGAGTCTCACTGGAGAGGGTAAGACTTGGTATGCCCGACTTGATAATGCAAAAATTCACAGTTGGGAAGAGCTATCTCACACCTTCCTAACTTAATATAGCTTCCAATCTCAGATGGCTCCGGGTCGATATCAATTGACCAAAGTCAAAAAGCAGAGTACCGAGTCTTTACGTGAGTATGCCCAAAGATGGAGACGTCTAACAAAACAAGTCAGCCCGCCTATGACTGAAGCTGAAATGGTGATGACTTTCATAGACATCCAAGAGGCACCTTACTATGAGAGGATCTTGGTCGGAATAGGAAAGCCATTCTCAGAGATGATCAAACATGGCGAAATGACAAAGATGAGCATGAAAACAGGCAAGATCAAAGATCTCACAGCCTTGAAAATAGTCGCCGAGGATATACATTCTGGCAACTATGCGAGTGATCCCATGAGGGTACCCGAGAAAGGCGACAAAGATGTATCCCTCGTTGTACAGGGGCAGTCTAGTAGATCTAACCGTAGTCCCCCCATTTGGAAGAGGGAAGGCAATCTGTCATCATAACAAACTTTGTTCAATCAATACCTGGACCGAAAGAGAAAATTCGAATGAACTAAAAATCAGGTGTTCACTCCACTAGGCGATTCCCCTGAAAACATGTTGGTGATGTTAATAGATCACAAGAAAATTACCAAGCTAGCTCCACCTCTAGATCCAAAAAGCAAAAGATACAATCCGAGCCAGAGATGTGCTTACCATACAGGATCTCCATGACACGATACACAAGATTGTTGGTCCTTAAAGCATAAAATCCAAAACCTGATCAAAAGCGGCGATCTTGTGATCTAACAACCTGACCATCCAAATGTCAACGCCAACCTTCTGATGCCTCATGATACAGAGGAAGTAAACATGATCGGGTCGGAAAGCGATGGAATGTATCCAAATAGTAAATACATACGAAGGATAGAGGAATACCCCCAAAGGAACATAACAAATGTCCTCAAGTTGGAAAATACAGAGGAGGGTATGATAATAATGTAAAAATTGGATGCGATCCAACATCAAGTGACTCTGCTAGCTAATCTGGTAGTGCGCCAACATCAGGGTACAAGGCAGCTTTTCACTCAACTATCAGAATGCCAAGAGAAAGAGGAGGTTATTCAGAATGAGAGTATATCTCCTTCCAAGATCCGCCGACTAAATGAAGAGGATCAAAGCATGATGAATGAAGGAGAAGGGTGGAATGATAAAATTTCCCGAAGATCTCACCAAAGTAAAGATCGTCCAGAGGAATGTGAATTCCTAAATAGGACATATCAAGATACATTCCAAACGGGAACAAACCCTTAAAATCGTACGGCACCGAGAGTCGGGGAGAGTCGGCGAAGAAGGGTATTCACACCAATGGAGGACTCATTAGAAAATATGTTAGCATTGTTGGTTGTGCAAAGAAAGATTACTGAGTTCCTGCCTCCTACCAAGCCCGAGACGAGAAGTTATGATGCCACAAAGATATGTCTCTACCATTCTAACTCACCTAGACATGCAGCTGAGGAATGTTGATCTCTAAAGCATAAAATCCAAGATCTCATTGAAAATGGAGAACTGAAGAAAGAATTCCCCATGACCAGAAAAGGCGAAAGGGAGATAAAGAGCTCAAGATGTCCACTCGAAGTGGGCAGTTCAAAGGATGTGACAGCTATGAGCATCCACCCTGGCATAACACAAGGTGGACCAACCCTAATACTTGGAGTGACCGAAGAAACAAAAGAATCTCCTAATGAAGTTCATCCACCATCATCAAATATCTTGATGCCCAAAGCTAATAACTACATGCCTGACCTTATCCTTCTAGAAGATGAGGAAGAAATACTGATCCTTCCCCATATGGAAAAAGCCCAAAAGGAAAGTTCCTTGCGGGAGATACAACATCAGTGCGAGGGGGATTTCATACTCAAATCCTCTCAAGGCTATGAAAAAAGTGAAGGACCAGACGAAGAAAAATGTGACAAAATTCTCAAGGAAGCCAACCCCTCGAGGAATC
Organism: Panax stipuleanatus; assembly: GCA_020205555.1. Classification (NCBI taxonomy): domain Eukaryota; kingdom Viridiplantae; phylum Streptophyta; class Magnoliopsida; order Apiales; family Araliaceae; genus Panax; species Panax stipuleanatus. Next base: position 137,015,164 of record CM035115.1, on the reverse strand, counting down.
TGGAATTCATACCTTTCTGCGACGAGTCCAGTTTACGCCTCCTTAAGGGATATGCTGATTCAGGAGGAGATCAATTTATGGCAGGGATTGAAGATGTTCATAGCCAAGAGGGAACCTCTATCACTAGCCTCGAAGGCGACATAACCACGGACTATTGGAATATCAGGCCTCAGCTAGCCAGAAGGACATAGATCCAGAGGAAAGTTGCGAGTTCCAGAGGATGTTGGGACGTTATCTTTTTCTTAGCCTTATGCCTTTCATTTTCCATGAATACAAAATCAAAAGACCAAAAACTAAAAAATCAAAAAAGGAAAAAATCAAAAGTAAAACCTACATCAACCTGAACTACGAATGACCTGATCTCCTTCAGCCCGAGAGTACGTAGGCAACCATCTATGGTGCGGTCAAACCAAGCAAAATACTAAATAACTTGCAAATCCCAGCATCAAATTCCAAAGCTGATCAAACCAAATTCAAACCCCAGATAAACTCTTTGCAAACCTCTTCACTAGAGAAGTGTGAACTACGAAAGACCTGATCTCCCTCAACCCGGGAGTACGTAGGCAACCATCTTGGTGCGGTCAAACCAAATAAAAAATTCAAAAACCCTCGAATCCAAACACAAAACAAATAAAAACTCAAAACCTCATCAAACCAAACTCAGAACCCAAAAGGGACACTTCTCAGCCCTCTCTCAAAATAGAACTACAAATGCCCTGATCTCCCTCAACCCGGGAGTACGTAGGTAGTCATCTACGGCGCAGTTTGACCTTCAAGAAAAAATAAAAAAATAAAGACCAGTTCCAAGATACCAAAGATAAATTCTATCTAACCACTTGGTCAATATGCCTTGCTGAAGAAAATTAAAGCTAGTCTCTAAACCCGTGGATAAGTGGGATACCAGTGCCAATATGGCATCTCTCTGAAGATAGAGGAGCATCTGCGAGCTCCTAACCCTTAGTGTCCATACGATCCAGAACATCCATTGCCATCTGCATACTATGGCCTCGTCCCTCTCAGCAAAGGCAGCCTCTCGAGTGGCTCGAGCCTCGCCTCTATCAACAAAAGTCATATCTCCAATAGAATGGGCCGTCAACATCAAAGCCCTGGCCTGATCTATCTCGAAGGTCATCCGAGCTATCAAATCTACCATAGCCAGATCTGTTCCGGCAGGGACACGCGGTAGGTCACCAACCAAAGTCATGGTCAAAGCCATCACCACCAACCATCATAAGCCCTTGAGTCCAATTCATTGGAGTCCGAAGGCATCTCGACATCAAGCGTCAAAGTTGGAACAATAACACAGCGATATATCAAGCATAAACATCCGCAAGGATGTTTGAAGAGCTGAAGCCTCAATATGAAACTATCATCAAATCAAAGGAAAGGTCATCAAAGCCAATTGCTCCAACAAATCAAAAATAATGACTGGGCATCCAAGCATTAAAGCCAAAATACACTACTTGTTCACCATGGGGGTCATGCGATTAAAGACTCTTGCGATCTCAGCAACTTATCAGCCCATCGATCAAACATACAACCAAGCAATCCTCTCAGATGACAAGCAAGACTGGGGCAAGTTCAAAGTCAATGACAACCCAACGTGGGGACCGTTACAACAAGACTGAACTAATTTTGGAAATTGCACAATTCAATACTGGGGCATTTATGAACCATCCAATCAACATGCACCAGTCGGCACCATCATCATGGTCCATCATCATCCAAGCTTCCATCATTGACAATCCGGTATGACCAATCGACCTTTGCCAATTATAATTTTCTTAGAATACTACGATCCGCTGATAAGGTATGACCCTTTCATCTCTTTATGTGTTTTCAATTTCCATGCATTAGCGATAATATGCATAATTCTTGCATTAGAGTCTCAAAAAAAGAAAAAGAGATTTTTGCTTAACTTGTTATGAATTAGATTAATTCTGATAAGCGTCCGTGGAGCAAGAATCATGAAAGTGATTAGAGAATTAAGACTATTCAACCTTTTGATTAGGCACGACATCCTAGTTCAAAGCACTTTTTAGAGTAAACTTAACCTCATATGCATGTCAGCACTTTGCGATTGACCTGACTCTTAGTTGTAGGTTATGAAACTATGACGATAAGGATGACAATTAGTAGCCAACCTAATGCCTTGAATCGTGGTCTGGGTTACTCGAGTAATTAAGCCCGAGGGGTGTCTCTACATCTGGTACCCTAAAGCCATCTAGTTTGGGAGCCACTGGCCCAACGCTCATTACATGGGTAACTCAGTTCCTAAGAAAATGAGCATTGCAAGAAATCAAAGTATAAGCAGATTCAAATCGTGGCCTAGGTTACTCGAGTAATTAAGCCCGAGGGGTGTCTCTACACTGGTGCCCTAAAGCCGTCTGGTTTGGGAGTCACCGGCCCAACACTCGCTACACGGGTAATTTAGAGCCTAAGAAAATGAATCTTGCACCAGCTCAGGAAAGGATCAAAAGAGTAGACCTCCTGACTTGTCTCGAAATATGGCCTTTGTTACTCGAGCCAGTAAACCCGAAGGGGTGTCTTAACACCTAGTACCCTAAAATCGTCTGGTTTAGGAGTCATTGGTCCAAAACTCGTTATATGGGTAACTCTGAAAAGCCTCAGAAAACGAGACAAAGTTAAGCGAGAAAAGCAGCAAATTTTGCAAGAAAAAATGAGATCATCTAGAAATCATAGAAGAGAAACCCCTGCTAAGGGTTGCATCACACATAGTGCACATGTCATATTATCTTAATCTTGTGAAGAGCAGTGTCTAAAGCGAAGATGAGATGTCTCTAATGAAGAGAGATAAGTCTTGTGAATCTAATCCTACCTATGAAAAATGACCATAGACGCTTAAAAGTTTTCTTGCGATTTCATAACTTGTCAAGCAAAAATTTCGATTTCCTTAGGAAAAATTCATTTTCATACTCCCTTTCAAAATCTTTAGGGATAAGATGAGAGCGCATTGAATACAAGCATTCAATTTCAACTTCAAATGCCTCATTCACAAGATCATACTAATCCCGACGGCCCGAGCCATCAAGCTGTCGGCACATATTGTCGTTTGTCTGAATGTGCAGGATATTGCTCACCGTGGACATGGTCAACAAAGCGAGTTTTTCTATGAACCCCAATAACAACCTGCGAAAGGGCTGGGGCATTTTTCCATTCCAAGAAATGAAAAGGATCTATGGCGGGACAAAGTTTCTCGTCAAAAAAAAAGGGAGAGTTCCTGAAAGAAATCAAGGCGACATCAGCTGTCCCTTCATAAAAAGGGAAAAGTCTTCAATAGAGTCCTTAACTCGGGAAGGACAGATGCCCGATGACCAAAAGATCTAGCGAAGGAAATCTGCATCGTCAAACATGTCAACCTGCGCCAAGTCATCATAAGTCGAGGCCTCTACACTAAAGTTCAAATATAGGCAATAAATGAACGGGCTACATCTTCCAGGACGTCAGCATCACCCGGGTCATCAGCCAGGCCAGCGTCTAACCCAGCAGGGTTGTAAGTGAAAAGCTTACCCTTTTTCACACACAATGATCAAACCGTTGGCCTCAATCTAGCGTAGCATCGAAGAATGATCAGGTAATGTAGACCATGGAACGCAACTTCAGCGAAGATATCAGGATACCTCCTAATAAAGCCATCAATGTTTGGACCACCAAAGGGACCAGCACAAAATCTAGATCCAAAAAATAGCAGCCCCTGCGAGATCCTCACCAAAAATGGCATATAAAAGGGGAACATCCAAATCTGCTCAGCGAATGACAAAAGGAGCCATACGGGAGTTAGAGCTGCTAAGACTATCAAAATCCATGCCTGAAAATAAAATCTAAATCACCTCAAAAAAGGGTGAGCTATGGTTCTACATCAATTCAATTAAGCATATGCATCAACCTAGGACAAATTAAGATCATCATATCTTGTCTAGTCTGCATATGTGCAACAAGCGCTACATCAGCGCACATTTCCATCAAAACATTAGGCATGCATACCCAATAGAGTAAAATATACATACACATTAAACACACAAACTCGATGGAAAAGTCTGCTACCGTTCGAGCAGGCATCGGGACAGTCCAATGATCAACCATTGTCCCTACCATTGGGGTAGGTACTGTTGCAAATTATCGGTATAAGTTATGATCAGGATAGGCATCAAGAGCACCCACTGAGGAAACTCGACAAAAGAGATATATCCCCATCAGAGGAGCCTTCTGAAATATACAACGGCATCAGCCAAGAGAGAATCTGCCCCCTGATAGTATCGACAGATTAAGGAAACCATTCGTCTTAAAACCAAGATAACAGCAAAGGCTATCATAAAGAACGTTATCCCCAGCAAAACTATGGGAAACATTTTAGTTTACCTTCATCAAGAAAGCATCAGCAACACCAATGGAAATCAGACCATTAGAGTCAACACCAGCATAGACATCAGCAGCATTGATAAAAGCCAACCATGGATATCGGTACCAACACAAACACCAATAAAGGTAATGCGATGCGATGCGATATGTGATGCGATACGATATGCGATGCAATGCGATGCGATTTACGATGTGATGCGATGAGATGGCGATGCGATTTCTGATGCGATATACGAAGTGCGAAATGCGATTTGCAAAAATATGTTAACATTCATTGCATTGTGATTTGCATCATCAGTATCTTATCATATTTTATGTGTCTAGAAATCTTTATCCTGTTTATTCCATTACATTACATAAACATGATAAAGAGGGGCATCTGTAGACACTCGAAATTTTCCTTGCCCAATACTAACACTGTAGGAGGGAAAAACCGTCAATTAAGCCTACCTCGGTCCCGACACCAGATATCTAATCTAAATTTGGCCACCAATACCGGTCCTTCAGCCTAAATCTGATCCCCAATGTCGGTCAATTCTAGTCAAATCCGATCACCAATATCAGTACTCCAGCCAACTCCAATCGTCAATCTGACCGTCAATCCAACTCCAATCGTCAATCGGACCGTCAAACCATCCCTGATCTCAATATCAGGACATCAGCTCAAACCAAGTCATCGATATTGGGACAACCCCAACACCAATCAACCATATTGGGATGTCAAAGAAGCCTCGGCAGCAACTCGGGATGTACAAATCAGCCTCGACAGCAACCTGGGAGGTACAAATTAGCCCGGACAGCAACCCAGGAAGTACAGCTCAGCCCCAGCATCAGTCCAAGAAGTCAGGTCTACTTCAGACATAAACTTGAAGCACCACAATACTTCCAAAAAAAAACCTATAATGACCACATCAGCCACAAAGGCAACACTGGGGACAAACAGACTCGAATGGGATCCAAGTCTTGAAAACACCTCTCGGAAGTCAACCAAAGGCCATACCGACACCAAGGGAAACCCCGGGACGGGCAAAATGGTCATTTTATCAACTCTCATCCTATTTAGTCAAACTCAAGCTGAATTGATGCCGCAAAGGTTAGAAAGAACCACAACACTGATTCCGAGTGAAAACAGCACCAGATGGCTCATCGGGCAAACTGTGGGGAAACAAAGACCCGGTCATGAACCCACATTTGGAGACTTAAAAAGGGTTAAAACCAATGTCATTATGACACTCTCAGCGAGGGGTTTCTGAAAAGCTATAGCACACCCCAAACGGACGCTCTGATCAAAAGTTATAAAGTTTCGAACCTGAGATCGAGTCGCTCAGCATTCACGCACTTCGAGACGACAAAGCCAGTTATATGGACCACACCCTAGGGAGCCGCACCTCTACCTGTGGCAGCAGAAGGTAGAGCTGAGGCTCCCTGGCCTATATATAGAGCTGCACCCCCGTTCATTTTTAAGAATTCAAAAACACAGCGAAGCCCTGCTAGTTTGATTTTCTGACTTTTACAAATCTTCCAAACCCAAATATTTTCACTCCAACACGTAGATATACCCATATACTACCACATATCAAAAAACCACCATTAGATTTGGACGTTTAAAGCCTATGATTTGGCAAAAATCCCGTATTGTAGTCCATTATAAGTATTTTTAAGATTAGAAAGTCAATACTACTACTTTGCACTGCTTTACACTTGCACACAAAGTTTTATCTTCTAAATATGCCCAAAACTTAGTTTCGTGGCCGTTTTCATCAAAAACTGATATATTTTTATAAATAAACTCCGTTTTCAACAATTTTACAACTCGAATTGACAATTTGTTAGCTCTAGTAGCTTCAATGCACTAGCACACACATTATGGCAACTTCGTCGGATTGGGTTATCTTCTTAGTTCGGGTTTGGCCCTTTTTTGTATATATTTAACTGTAAATGTACTAACATTTCTATTCTGTCAAGCCCGAATGTCAAATTCGAGGTACTTTACCGCTTTTATATATATTTATGCATATATAAGCGACATTCACCATCACTGGTACTCATATCAGTCCTGGTTGACTATATTTCTGTCAATATATATATATATATATATATATATATATATATATATATATATATATATTTATATATTTTCAGTCGACCTGGACTACTTCGTGGATATTTTACTACTTTTGCACACTTCCCCATACTGGGTGCTCTCCCCGGTCACTAGGTGACTATTTTATGTCAATTTCAATTCCAGTATGGGCACCGGCGTGAAAACCCATCGCCCTTTTCACTGTTTTCTATATATATATTTCATTTCTGTCACAGCCTGGATTATTTCATGGCTATTTACAGTTTTTTTTAAAGATATATATATATATATATATATATATATATATTTCAATTCCAGTTCAGGCTTGCAAGTGAAAACCCATCGCCCTTTTACAGCTTTTATATATATATTTAACTATATATATTGCTTTACTCAATTTATTCAACTGCTGCATTTAACATTCATTTGTATATGAATTTCTGATTTTTCTACGGGCGAACTAGATTTATCCAAATCTCGCCAATTCTAGCTTTCAATGGTTCAAACAGGTCCCGACAGAACCTGAAAGCTATAATGGCTGAGATTTCATTAAATCTAGTTATTTTTATAGTTTCAGCTTCAAAAGCAACCTCGCGTCCCTTAGATCTCTATCTAGTAGGAACGAGACGCTTCAGCCGTGCGGACCGGGATTTACTGAATGAATCCCTGGTTTTGGCTATTTTTGGATATTCATTTGTCTCTATACAAATTTGAACTATGCAGGTTTTCTAGCCACTAATATGTGAGACTAGGAATCGTGGGATTCATGATCAAACTAATCAGAATCTGATTCCCACGATCGACAAACTCTGATTTACAAATTTACCCTGCAGGTTTTTCTGTAAAATGTACATGAACAGACCTTAAAACGGTTATCCGAATTTAAGGTCTCAACATAGTGAAAATATGGATTGTCGTGTCAGCGTCCCTCCGATGGTTTTCATATCCATGAGGAGACCGACACTTTATATTTCCGTAGTCGAGGATGCTTCGCAGCTCGACAAATCATCACTTGCATACAACTTTAAGGCTATAAAAGATAAAATTAAGAGTATCGATACGCTTCAATTCCTATGTCAGCTTAAGGGTTTGATAAAACTAGCTTTCAAAACATCACTTTTAATTCAGTCAAAAGAAAAGCTTTTCAAGAAAATCAAATCAAATGCTTTTGCAAATTCAATCAAAGACTGATTTTTCAAATCAAATCAAACCCTTCGTATATAGGCTCAACGAAGCCTGTCAAAGCTTTCAATCAATCAATAGGCCCAATTTTCAAATAGCATTCACTCACGCATTCCAGTTTTAAGGGAAATATTAAAAAGATTGTGGTACCGTGTTTACACGGGAGTCGTGGGTTGCCTAACACCTTCCCCACACTTAACAAAGCCCCCAAACTCAAAACTCCAATTTCAAAGATCAAGTTTCGACAGTGTCCAGCAATTAGGCCTCTTTTCAAATCAAATTCGGTTGAGTTGGTACAACCATTTTCAACACTACCAACTGGCGACTCTATTTAAATCAAATCAAATCGTCGACATATACACATGTTGGCCTCTTTCCTAAAAAACCCTTCAAAACCTTCTCTTTTTTTGCAATAAAAAGAATAAGGGTAGAGAAAACTTAGGGAGATCGATTTTAGGAAAACCGGGTTATGAACCGACAAGCGGTATTTTTTAAATTTTCCAACGTCGACAGGTGGCGACTATGCTGGGGACAGTAGAGGGCTTAGGCCGCTTCCAATCTTTTCAAACATTTCCTTTTCAAGACTATTGAATGTGTGAACACCTGCGTCTCCACAGTCAATGGATGAGTGAATGCTGCATCTTTCATTAAATATATAAATGCTATGCCTTTACATTGAATGAATGAGAATGAATGCTTTAGTGCTTCGCACCCATATTAGTGCTTCGCACAAACTTTCATTGCATGCATAAGCGGTGAGGTCGATGTATTTGAATGTATGCTGTGAGTCCCTCCACCAGGAGGCCAACCCGTTCGGTGATAAGTAAGGACCCTGGGGACGACTAAGTCTCCGGGGCTGCCTCCTGAAAATGCACCACCCAAATTCTCTCCAGTTGAACGATCGGATTAACTTCCCTTCTAGTCGATTGCGATGATCTGGGAACCTTCATACCGAAACAAAAGCCGCGAGAGTAACCTAGGATAGGTCAGCTTCTGATCAACCGAATTTGACGGGATGCTTCTTCATGCCTTCCTCTTTTAATTCCATGTCAAGTCTCCAATTACTGAGGAGCACAATGTAAATGACAATAATGAAAGATTTACTTTCCTGTCAGATATCCTGTCATCCTGCCATCAAAACAACTAACCTCGATTTTGCAGGATAAACTTAAAAGCACACATTATAAATGCATCCAGTCATTACCTACCTCAGGAAACTGACACGCCTAAATTTTGTTATAGGTAAAAAAAGTGGTCTCACTACTAGATCACAATCTGAAAAGGCACAAAGCCTATCCATCGACATAGCTAAAAGTGGCCAAAGCGAGTCAGGTTCCGTATCTCGAAAAGAGTTTGAGGGACTTAAGAATCAAATAGCAGAATTGGCTATCCTTCTGAAAGAACAGAGTAAAAGCACTCAGGGCCAGTTAATGCTCAAACAAACAGAGTCCTCCTCACAGGGTGGCAATCAAAGTACTGACAAAAAGGGGGAAATGCAGATCCCTGAACCTCGATCCACTAAAAGAACCAACAAAAACCCTGAAATCACAAATCTCAGGGAGGATCGAGAAACTCGCAATCTCCGAAGGAAAGTCCGACAAATGGAAGAAACCATCCGGGCTATCAAAGGGACAGGAAACCTTTGAAGTGTTACCTATTTAGATCTTTCCATATTCCCAGGGGCTTGATATCCTGACAAATTCCAAGTCCCAGAGTTTGAAAAGTACAACGGGGCAGGCGATCCTTATATGCACTTGAAAGTATACATTGGCGAGCTAGGGTCTTATGCTGAAGACGAAAACCTCAGAATGCATCTTTTCCAAAAGAGTCTCACTGGAGAGGCTAAAACTTGGTATGCCCGACTTGATAATGCAAAAATTCACAGTTGGGAAGAGCTAGCTCACACCTTCCTAACTCAATACAGCTTCCAATCTCAGATGGCTCCGGATCGATATCAATTGACCAAAGTCAAAAAGCAAAGTACCGAGTCTTTCCGTGAGTATGCCCAAAGATGGAGACGTTTAGCAGCACAAGACAGCCCGCCTATGACCGAAGCTGAAATGGTGATGACTTTCATAGACATCCAAGAGGCACCTTACTATGAGAGGATCCTGGCCGGAATAGGAAAGCCATTCTCAGAGATGATCAAATATGGCGAAATTAAAGAGATGGACCTGAAAGCAGGCAAGATCAAAGATCTCACAGCCTTGAAAATAGTCGCCGAGGATATACAGTCTGGCAACTATGCAAGTGATCCCGTGAGGGTATCCTAGAAAGGCGACGAAGATGTATCCCTCGTTGTATAGGAGCAGTCTAGGATATCTAACCGTAGTCCCCCCATTTGGAAGAGGGAAAGCAATCTGCCGTCACAACAAATTGTGTTCAATCAATACCAGTACTGAAAAAGAAAATTTAAAAGAACTGAAAATCGGGTGTTCACTCCACTAGGCGATTCCCTTGAAAACATGTTGGTGATGTTAATAGATCACAAAAAAATTACCAAGTTGGCTCCACCTCTGGATCCAAAAAGCAAAAGATACAATCCGAGCCAGAGATGTTCTTACCATTCAGGATCTCAAGGACACGATACACAAGATTGTTGGTCCTTAAAGCATAAAATCCAAAACCTGATCAAAAGCAGTGATCATGTGATCCAACAACCTGACCATCCAAATGTCAACGACAACCTTCTGATGCATCACGATACAGAGGAAGTAAACTTGATCGGGTCAGAAAGCGATAAAATGTATCCAAATTATAAATACATACGAAGGATAGAGGCATACCCCCAAAGGAACATAACAAATGTCCTCAAGTTGGAAAATACAGAGGAGGGTATGATAATAATGCAAAAATTGGATGCGATCCAACATCAAGTGTCTCTGCTAGCTAATCTGGTAGTGCGCCAACATCAGGGTACAAGGAAGCTTTTCACTCAACTATCAGAAAGCCAAGAGAAAGAGGAGGTTATTCAGAATGAGTGCATATCTCCCTCCAAGATTCACCGACTAAATAAAGAAGATCAAAGCATGATGAATGACCGAGAATGGTGGAATGATAAAATTTCCCAAAGATCTCACCAAAGTAAAGATCGTCCGTAGGAATGAGAATTCCCAAATAGGACTTATTAAGAGACAGTCCAAACGCGAGCAAACCATTAAAATCCTACGGCACTGAGAGTCGGGGAGAGTCGACGAAGAAGGGTATTCACACCTATGGAGGACTCATTGGAAAATATGTTAGCATTGTTGGTTGCGCAAAGAAAGATTACTGAGTTCCTGCCTCCTACCAAGCCCGAGACGAGAAGTTATGATGCCACAAAGATATGTCGCTATCATTCTAACTCACCTAGACATGCAGCTGAGGAATGTTGGTCTCTACAGCATAAAATCCAAGACCTCATTGAAAATGGAGAACTGAAGAAAGAATTCCCCATGACCAGAAAAGGCGAAAGGGAGATAAAGAGCTCAAGATGTCCACTCGAAGCGGGCAGTTCAAAGGATGTGACGGCTATGAGCATCCATCCTGGCATAACACAAGGTAGACCAACCCTAATACTTGGAGTGACCGAAGAAACAAAAGAATCTCCTAAAGGAAAGCCAACAACTACATGCCTGACCTTATCCTTCTAGAAGATGAGGAAGAGATAGTGATCCTTCCCCATATGAAAAAAGCCCAAAAGGAAAGTTCCTTGCGGGAGATACAACATCATTGCGAGGGGGATTTCATACTCAAATCCTCTCAAGGCTATGAAAAAAGTGAAGGACCAGACGAAGAAAAATGTGACAAAATTCTCAAGGAAGCCAACCCCTCGAGGAATCTGGAATTCATACCTTTCTGCTACGAGTCCAATTTAAGCCTCCTTAAGGGATATGCTGATTCAGGAGGCGATCAATTTATGGCACGGATTGAAGATGTTTAGAGCCAAGAGGGAACCTCTATCACCAGCCTCGAAGGCGACATAACCACAGACTACTGGACTATCAGGCCTTAGCTAGCTAGAAGGACATAGATCCAGAGGAAAGTTGCGAGTTCTAGAGGATGTTGGGGCGTTATCTTTTTCTTAGCCTTATGCCTTTCATTTTCCATGCATACAAAATCAAAAGACCAAAAACTCAAAAATTAAAAAAGGAAAAAATCAAAAGTAAAACCTACATCAGCCTGAACTACAAATGACGTGATCTCCTTCAGCCCGAGAGTACGTAGGCAACCATCTATGGTGCGGTCAAACCAAGCAAAAATCCAAAGAACTTGGAAATCCCAGCATCAAATTCCAAAGCTCATCGAGCCAAATTCAAACCCCAGATAAACCCTTTACAAACCTCTTCACTAGAGAAGCGTGAACTATGAAAGACCTGATCTCCCTCAACCTGGGAGTACGTAGGCAACCATCTTGGTGCGGTCAAACCAAATAAAAAATTCAAAAACCCTCAAATCCAAACACAAAACAAACAAAAACTCAAAAGCTCATCAAACCAAACTCAGAACCCAAAAGGGACACTTCTCAGTCCTCTCTCAAAAATAGAACTACAAATGCCCTAATCTCCCTACACCTGGGAGTACGTAGGCAGTCATCTATGGCGCAGTTTGACCTTCAAGAAAAAATAAATAAATAAAGACCAGTTCCAAGACACCGAAGATAAATTCTATCTAACCACTTGGTCAATAGGCCTTGTTGAAGAAAATCAAAGCTAGTCTCTAAACCCGTGGATAAGTGGGATACCAGTGCCAACATGGCATCTCTCTGAAGATAGAGGAGCATCTGTGAGCTCCTAAACCTCAGTCTCCATACGAGCCAGAACATCCATTACCATCTACATACTATGGCCTCGTCCCTTTTAGCAAAGGCAGCCTCCCTAGTGGCTCGAGCCTCGCCTCTATCAACAGAAGTCATATCTCCAATAGAATGGGCCGTCAACATTAACCCCCTGGCCTGATCTATCTCGAAGGTCATCCTAGCTATCAAATCTACCATAGCCAGATCTGTTCCGACAGGGACACACAGTAGGTCACTAACTAAAGTCGTGGTCAAAGCCATCACCACCAACCATCGCAAGCCCTTGAGTCCAATTCATTGGAGTTCGAAGGCATCTCGACATCAAGCGTCAAAGTTGGAACAACAACACAGTGATATATCAAGCATAAACATCCGCAAGGATGTTTGAAGAGTTGAAGCCTCAATCTGAAACTATCATCGAAACAAAGAAAAGGTCATCAAAGCCAATTGCTCCTACAAATAAAAAATAATGACTGGGGCATCCAAGCATTAAAGCCAAAATACACTACTTGTTCACTATGGGGGTCATGCGATTAAAGACTCTTGCGATCTCGGCATCTTATCAGCCCATCGATCAAACATACAACCAAGCAATTCTCTCAGCTGACAAGCAAGACTGGGGCAAGTTCAAAGTCAACGACAACCCAGCGTGGGGAATATTACAACAAGACTGAACCAATTTTGGAAATTGCATAATTCAATACTGGGGCATTTATCAACCATTCAATCAACATGCACCAGTCGGCACCATCAGCATGGTCCATCATCATCCAAGCTTCCATCATTGACAATCCGGTATGACCAATCAACCTTTGCCAATTATAATTTTCTTAGAATACTGCGATCCGCTGATAAGGTATGACCCTTTCATCTCTTTATGTGTTTTCAATTTCCATACATTAGCGATAATACGCATAATTCCTGCATTAGAGTCTCAAAAAAAAGAAAAAAAAAGAGATTTTTGCTTAAGTTGTTATGAATTGGATTAATTCTGATAAGCGTCCATGGAGCAAGAATCATGAAAGTGATTAGAGAATTAAGACTATTCAACCTTTTGATTAGGCACGACATCCTAGTTCAAAGCACTTTTTAGAGTAAACTTGACCTCGTATGCATGTCAGCACTTTATGATTGACCTGACTCTTAGTTGTGGGGTATGAAACTATGACGATAAGGATGACAATTAGTAGCCAACCTAATGCCTCGAATCGTGGTCTGGGTTACTCGAGTAATTAAGCCTGAGGGGTGTCTCTACACCTCGTACCCTAAAGCCATCTGGTTTGGGAGCCACCGGCCCAACGCTCGTTATATGGGTAACTCAGTTCCTAAGAAAATGAGCATTGCAAGAAATCAAAGTATAAGCAGATTCAAATCGTGGCCTAGGTTACTCGAGTAATTAAGCCCGAGGGGTGTCTCTACACCTGGTGCCCTAAAGCCGTCTGGTTTGGGAGTCACCGGCCCAACACTCACTACACGGGTAATTTAGAGCCTAAGAAAATGAATCTTGCACCAGCTCAGACAAGGATCAAAAGAGTAGACCGCCTAACTTGTCCCGAAATATGGCCTTTGTTACTCGAGCCAGTAAACCCGAAGGGGTGTCTTAACACCTAGTGCCCTAAAACCTTCTGGTTTAGGAGTCATTGGTCCAAAACGTGTTATATGGGTAACTCTGAAAAGCCTAAGAAAACGAGACAAAGTTAAGCGAGAAAAGCAGCAAATTTTGCATGAAAAAATGAGATCATCTAGAAATCATAGAAGAGAAACCCCTGCTAAGGGTTGCGTCACATATAGTGCACATGTCATATAATCTTAATCTTGTGAAGAGTAGTGTCTAAAGCGAAGATGAGATGTCTCTGATGAAGGGAGATAAGTCTTGTGAATTTAATCCTACCCATGAAAAATGACCATGGATGCTTAAAAGTTTTCTTGCGATTTCATAACTTGTCAAACAAAAATTTTGATTTCCTTAGGAAAAAATCATTTTCATACTCCCTTTCAAGATATTTAGGGATAAGATGAGAGCGCATTGAATACAAGCATTCAATTTCAACTTCAAATGCCTCATTCACAAGATCATACTAATCCCGACGGCCCGAGCCATCAAGCTGTTGGTACATATTGTTGTTTGTCTGAATGTGCAGGATATTGCTCGCCGTGGACATGGTCAACAAAGCGAGTTTTTCTATGAACCCCAGTAATAACCTGCGAAAGGGCTGGGGCATTTTTCCATTCCAAGAAATGGAAAGGATCTACGACGGGACCAAGTTCCTCATCAAAAGAAAAGGGAGAGTTCCTGAAAGAAATCAAGGCGACATCAGCTGTCCCTTCATAAAAAGGGAAAAGTCTTCAATAGAGTCCTTAACTCGAGAAGGACAGATGCCTGATGACCAAAAGATCTAGCAAAGGAAATCTGCATCGTCAAACATGTCAACCTGCGCCAAGTCATCACAAGTCGAGGCCTCTGCACTGAAGTTCAAATCTAGGCAATAAAAGAACGGGCTACATCCTCCAGGACATCAGCATCACCCGGGTCATTAGCCAGGCTAGTGTCTAACCCAGAAGGGTTGCAAGTGAAAAGCTTACCCTTTTTTCACACTCAATGATCAAACCGTTGGCATCCATCCAGCGTAGCATCGAAGAATGATCCGGTAATGCAGACCGTGGAACGCAACTTCAGCTAAGATATCAGGTTAGCTCCTAATAAAGCCATCAATGTTTGGACCACCAAAGGGACCAGCACCAAATCCAGATCCAAAAAATAGCAGCCCTTGCGAGATCCTCATCAAAATGGCATATAAAAGGGGAACATCCAAATCTGCTCAACGAATGACAAAAGGAGCCATACGGGAGTTAGAGCTGCTAAGACTATCAAAATCCATGCCTGAAAAGAAACTCCAAATCACCTCAAAAAAGGGTGAGGTATGGTTCTACATCAATTCAATTAAGCATATGCATCAACCTAGGACAAATTAAGATCATCATATTATGTCTGGTCTGCACATGTGCAACAAGCGCTACATCAGCGCACATTTCCATTAAAACATTAGGCACGCATACCAAATAGAGTAAAATATGCATACACATTAAACACACAAACTCAATGGAAAAGTCTGCTACCATTCGAGTAGGCATCGGGATAGTCTAATGATCAACCAATGTCCCTACCATCAGGGTAGGCACTGTTGTAAATTACAGGTTTAAGTTATCATCAGGATAGGCATCTGGAGCACCCACTGAGGTAACTCGGCAAAAGAGATATATCCCCATCAGAGGAGCTTTCTGAAATATACAACGACATCAGTAAAGAGAGAATCTTCCCCCTGATAGTATCGACAGATTGGGGAAACCATTCTTCTTAAAACCAAGATGACAACAAAGGCTATCATAAAGAACGTTATCCCCAGCAGAAATATGGGAAACATTTCGGTTTATTTTTATCAAGCAAGCATCAGCAACACTAATGGAAATCAAACCATTGGAGTCAACACTAATATAGACATCAGCAGCATTGATAAAAGCCAACCATGGATATCAGCACCAACACAAACACCGATAAAGGTAATGCGATGCGATGCAATTTGCGATGCGATATGCGATGAGATGCGATATGCGATGCAATGCGATGCGATATGCGATGCAATGCGATGCGATTTGTGATGCGATGGGGATGCAATTTTTGATGCGATATACGAAGTGCGAAATGCAATTTGCAAAAATATGTTAACATTCATTGCATTGCGATTTGCATCATCAGTATCTTGTCATATTTTAAGTGTCTAGCAATCTTTATCCTGTTTATTCCATTACATTACATAAACATGATAAAGAGGGGCATCTGAAGACACTCAAAATTTTCCTTGTCCAATACTAACACTGTAGGAAGGAAAAACTGTCAATCAAGCCTACCTCAGTCCCGACACCAGACATCCAATCTAAATCCGGCCACCAATGCCTGTCCTTCAGCCTAAATCCGATCCCCAATGTCAATCAATTCCAGTCAAATTTGATCACCAATATCGGTACTCCAGCCAACTCTGATCATCAATCTGATCGTCAATCCAACTCCGATCGTCAATCCAACTCCGATCGTCAATCCAACCCCGATCTCAATATCTAGACATCAGGTCAAACCCAATCATCGATATCGGGACAAGCCCAACACCGATAAACCATATTGGGATGTCAAAGTAACCTCGACAGCAAACTGGGTTTTACAAATTAGCCTTGGCAGCAACCTGGGAGGTACAAATCAGCCCCGACAGCAACCCGGGAAGTACAGCTCAGCCCCGGCATCAGTCCAAGAAGTCAGGTCTACTTTGGACAAAAACTTGAAATGCCACAACACTTCCAAAAGAAAACCTTGAATGACCACATCAGCCATAGAGGCAACACTGGGGACAAACAGACTCAAATGGGATTCAAGTCTTGGAAACAGCTCCCGAAAGCCAACTAGAGGCCATACCGACACCAAGGGCAACCCCGGGAGGGCCAAAATGGTTATTTTACCAACTCTCATCCGATTTAGTCAAACTCAAACTGAATTAATGCCGCCAAGGTTAGAAAGAACCACAACGGTGATTTCGAGTGAAAATAGCACCAGACGGCTCATCGGGCAAACTATGGGGAAACAAAGACCCGGTCATGAACCCACCTTTAGGGACTTAAAAAGGGTTAAAACCAATGTCATTGTGATACTCTCAGCAAGGGCTTTTCGGAAAGCTATAGCACGTCCCAAACGGATGCTCTGATCAAAAGTTATAAAGTTTTGAACCTGAGATCGCGTTGCTCGGCATGCACGCACTTCAAGACGACGAAGTCGGGTATATGGACCCCACCCTGGGGAGCCGCTCCTCTACCTGTGGTAGAAGCAGGTAGAGCTGAGGCTCCCTGGCCTATATATAGAGGTGCACCCCCGTTCATTTTCAAGAATTTGGAAACGCAACGAAGCCCTGCCAGTTTATTTTTCACTTTTACACCTCTTCCAAACCCAAATATTTTCACTCCAACACGTAGATATACCCATATACTACCACATATCAAAAAATGACCAGTAGATTTGGACGTTTAAAGCCAATGATTTGGCAAAAAGCCCGTATTGCAGTCCATTGTATGTATTTTTACGATCAGAAAGTCAATACTACTACTTTGCACTGCTTTACACTTGCACACAAAGTTTTATCTTCTAAATATGCCCGAAACTTAGTTCTGTGGCCGGTTTCATCAAAAATTAATATATTTTTGTACATAAACTCCGTTTTCAACATTTCTACAACTCGGATTGACGATCCATTAGCTCCAGTAGCTTCAATGCACTAGCACACACATTCTGGCAACTTTGCCGGACTGGGTTATCTTCCCAGTCCGGGTTTGGCCCTTTTTTGTATATATTTAACCGTAAATGTACTAACATTTCAATTCTGTCAAGCCCGAATGATAAATCCGAGGTAGTTTACAGCTTTTATATATGTTTACGCATATATAAGCGACATTCACCATCATTGGAACTCATATCAGTCCTGGTTGACTACATTTCAGTCAATATATATATATATATATATATATATATATATTTATATATTTTCAGTCGGCCTGGACTGCTTTTTGGCCATTTTACTGCTTTTGCACACTTCCCCATACTGGGTGCTATCCCCAGTCACTGCGTGACTATTTTATGTCAATTTCAATTCCAGTAAGGGCACCGGCGTGAAAACCCATCGCCCTTTTCACTATTTTCTATATATATATATATATATATATATATATCATTTCTGTCATAGCCTGTATCATTTCATGGCTATTTACAGTTTTTTATAAATATATATATTTCAATTCCAGTCTGGGCTTGCGAGTGAAAACCCATCGCCCTTTTACAGCTTTTATATATATATTTAACTATATATATTGCTTTACTCAATTTATTCAACTGCTGCATTTAACATTCATTTGCATATGAATTTGCATTGATTTTTCTGCGGGAGAACTAGATTTATCCAAATCTCGCCAATTCTAACTTTCAACGGTTCAAACAGGTCCCGACAGAACCTGGAAGCTATAATGGCTGAGATTTCTTTAAATCTAGTTATTTTTATAGTTTCAGCTTCAAAAGCAACCTCGCGTACCTTAGATCGCTATCTAGTGGGAACAAGATGCTTTGGCCATGCGGACCGGGATTTACTGAATGAATCCCTGGTTTTGCCTATTTTTGGATATTCATCTGTCTCTGTACAAATTAAAACTGTGCAGGTTTTCTAGCCACTCATATGTGAGCATAGGAATTATGGGATTCATGATCAAACTAATCAGAATCTGATTCCCACGAAGGACAAACTCTGATTTATAAATGTACCCTGCAGGTCAGGTTTTTTTTGTAAAATGTACATGCACAGACCTTAAAATGGTTATCCGAATTTAAGGTCTCTACATAGTGAAAATATGGATTGTCGTGTCAGCGTCCCTCCGATGGTTTTCATACCCATGAGGAGACCGACACTTTATATTTCTGTGGTCGAGGATGCTTCGCAGCCCGACAAATCATCACTTCCATGCAGCCTTAGGGCTATAAAAGATAAAATTGAGAGTATCTATACGCTTCAATTCCTATGTCAGCGTAAGGGTTTGATCAAACCAGCTTTCAAAACATCATTTTCAATTCAATCAAAAGAAAAGCTTTTCAAGAAAATCAAATCAAATACTTTTGCAAATCAAATCAAAGAATGATTTTTCAAATCAAATCAAACCCTTCGTATATAGGCTCAACGAAGCCAGTCAAAGCTTTCAATCAATCAATAGGCCCAATTTTCAAATAGCATTCACTCACGCATTCCAGTTTTAAGGGAAATATTGAAAAGATTGTGGTACCGTGTTTACACGGGAGTCGTGGGGTGCCTAACACCTTCCCCACACTTAATCAAGCCCCTGAACTCAAAACATCGATTTCAAAGATCAAGTTTCGACAGTGTCGAGTAATTGGGCCTCTTTTCAAATCAAATTCGGTTGAGTTGGTACAACCATTTTTAAAACTACTAACTGGCGACTCTGGTTAAATCAAATTAAATCGTCAACATATACACATGTTGGCCTCTTTCCTAAAAACCCTTCAAAACCTTCTTTTTTTTGCAATAAAAAGAATAAGGGTAGAGAGAACATAGGAAGATCGATTTGAGGAAAATCGGGTTATGAACCGACCCGCGGTATTTCTTAAATTTTCCAACGTCGACAAGGTAATCATTCATCTTTGCACTACAGGCCAAAGATATTCATCAAATAATCATTCATCTTTACACTACAAGCCAATGATATTCAACAAATAATCATCCATCTTTGCACTACAGGCCAAAGATATTCTTTTGTATCACCATTTAAGACTTAAGATGATGAAAAATATTTTAAAGACCGAATCCAGTGAAATAAAGGACAAAGATTAGGGATTCGTAAATCAGTTTATCCAAGTTCAAAAATACTCCATAACAAACAATTGTGGAGCAAAATTCAAGAATGAAGTTAAAAACATGGATCCAATCAAAGATAGGAACCGTAACAGACAACTTGGACAAAGAAAAGAAAATTTAATTTTTCCGTTAATAGTACCGTATTCGTGAATAGTGCCATATACATGAATAGTGTTGTATACGTGAACAGTAACCTTGACATGAAAATGTAAAAATTTCATAATAAAATTCATACCAATATTTCGGTATAATGATATTGAAAGAAATAACATCATTTACAAGAAAAATAATATCCCTTACGTCAAAAGAATAGTACTTCTGACTGGATATAATGCTGAAGAAAACTTGCATTGTATAGCAACACTTAAAGTATCTAAATACTCAAAAAAATACGCTCGATATTATAGAGAAAGAAACTTCTGATTCTGGTGTAATTTTCAATTCTAACCTAAGCACCCTATTTATAGAAAAATGCTTAGAACGCCAAAGTAAAAAATTTAATAAAATAATATTTTATAAAAAAATTCACGCCCACCCCTTGACCAAATTCATCAGCACACCAGTGGGGCCCACGAACATTTAAAAAATATTTTTCTTTTAAAAAATATTTATAACCCCAAAAATCAATTTAGACCCAATATTTTGGAACTTCTATAATTCATAAACAATAGCCCTTTATCAGAAAATTATGAATTTTATGTCCATTCTATAGGTAATTTAATTCTCTACAACTTTGTAGAAGAAAGTTTTTCCAAATTTCGAACAGAAAATGACCGAAATTTACATATGGCTGATTTTCCGCACCTCCATTCCGACAAAATACTGATAAAAACATCAGCA
The DNA here is from genome assembly GCA_020205555.1 of Panax stipuleanatus. NCBI lineage: Eukaryota > Viridiplantae > Streptophyta > Magnoliopsida > Apiales > Araliaceae > Panax > Panax stipuleanatus. Next base: position 136,994,454 of record CM035115.1, on the reverse strand, counting down.
CTAATTCCTTCATTTATATCCACATTGAATAAATATTTCCTTATCATATAAATCAATAATTAATTATTCACAAATAATATTACAGAACTACAATATTGACAACCAGGTGGTTCCTAGGTAAGAGGGGGCCTTCCGATAAGGATTTTTTCTTACTGACGTGCAATTAACTAACCCCTTTCCAAGACAGAACTTCCTTAGACATTGCTAATAATGCTATCTAATAATATTATTCAAATAATATGAATTATTGATTTGATAATGGAAAATACTGTGCAGTGATAATTATTGAATTAACAAAAATATAAAATACTGTGCAATACCGTGTGCTACTGTGCAACAACGCGTATTACTTTACTTTAACCTCCGGGTATTCCAACAGTGTTAACGGTAACAACTACGCCGTTATTTTTTAAAAAAACTCATTCATGTCGTTTTCTTCATCCGACAGTTTTCCGTTATGGGGCCCACAAATGGCTGCGCCGTCGTACGAATATTCCCCGACAGTAAGAATATTCCACGACCAACCTAATATTCCCCGACAACAATGAATATATTATAACCACTTGCTTATTTTGAAATATTAGCGCATTTTACCCATAACTTCCCACATTTATCAAATTATTAATCAAAATGGGATTCGCGGGAGATATAGCCCCTCTCACGGTGGAAGAACAGATAATGACTATTTATACCGGAATATGAACCATAAAAAAAAATACCTATTAAACCAATCACAAGAATACCAGCTACAGTACCTATGAATAAAGTGGTAATGGTAATAATAAGGGGTAGTAATAGAATGGGCGCGGGGTAATAATTCCATATTAATCCGAATCAGAAGCAAATTGTGCAAAGGCTTCTAATTCTGCGAATTGCGCCAGTTCCAACTATAACTAAATCAAATCGAAATACGTGTAATGAAAATAGGATTCAATCGAGAGGGAAGTTTATTGAGTCAATAGAACTTCGTCAATTAACTTATAGGAATCAGTATCTAATGAATTTAAGGGTTCCGGTATAAATGAAAGAAAAGGGTTACGGGCGGGCATTTTACCAGAGGTTTCTAATCTACCCTTGTGTGATTCCTGATTCCAAATTAATATATAGAGGAAATTCAATTTTATTCATAATAAGTTGGGGCCTTACACTTTATGCCCAAGTATTATCCCCTCTTGGACCAGAAAATGGCATTTTTCCCAGTTGAGCACTAGATTCGTCTCAACACATCTTTTCAGCACCAGGACTAGATTTTCGAGGCACCTGTCAAAAGATTCCCCAAATACTGAAAAGTCATCCATAAACACTTCAACACTGCGCTCCACCATATCTGAGAAAATCACCATCATGCATCGCTGAAAGGTCACCGGTGCGTTACACAGTCCGAATGACATCCTTCTAAAGGCAAATGTGCCATATGGGCATGTGAACGTCGTCTTCTCTTGATCCTCCGGTGCAATAACAATCTAGTTATATCCCGAATACCCATCTAGCTAACAGTAGTACTCAGGTCCTAGTAGCCTATCCAACATCTGACCAATAAACTGCAAGGGGAAATTTTCCTTTCGGGTTTCCTTATTTAGCTTCCTGTAGTTCATGCAAACCCTCCAACAGGTCACTGTCCTTGTCGATATCAGTTCATTGTTTTTATCTTCACTACTGTCATCCCACCTTTCTTCGGGACACACTGAACCGGGCTCACCCATGCACTATCTAAGATTGAGTAGATAATTCCAGCATCTAGCCATTTTATGATTTCCTTCTTTACTACCTTTTTCATAATTAGCCTCCTTTGCTGTTCCACTGTTGGCTTACCATCCTCCTCCATCAGAATCTTGTGCATACAGAATGAAGGGTTGATTTCTTTGATGTCGGCGATAGTCCATTCAATAGCATATTTGTACTCTCGCAGAACTTGTAACAGCTTATTTTCCTGCAATTCGTTAAGCGCAGAAGCAATAATAACAGGTAAAGTAGATGCATTACCCAAATAAGCATACCTGAGATGGTTAGGTAAGGGTTTGAGTTCTAGTGCAGGCGGTTCCTCTAGAGATGGTTTCATCCTTGCTGACAGAGTTCCTACTGCTTCCAACGGCTCAAATGGTAATTTGAACCTACTCAATCTAGGATGTGCCTCTAACAGTTGCAGATATTCCATCGACTCTGGATCATCTCCATCACAGTCTCCCATCAATGTTGATTCTAAAGGGTCGATACTCAATATACGATGTTGTTCATCTCCCACCACTTTGTCGATTACATCTATTTGGAAACACTCCTCATCCCCTTTGGGGAAGTTCATAGCCTTAAAAACATTGAAGGTTACTTCTTGGTCTTGAACCCTCATGGTCAACTCTCCTTTCTGAACAACAATGAGAGTCCTACCGGTTGCCAAAAATGGTTGCCCAAGGATTATCGAAATATCCTTATCCTCTTCATAGTCCATGATGATGAAGTCCGCTGGGAATATGAATTTATCAACTTTTACCAGAATATCCTCAAAAATTCCCCATGGATAGATTACCAATTTGTCCGCCAGCTGTAGGGAGATGTTTGTTGGTCTAGATGCCGGTAATCCTAACTGAGTATAAACTGAAAGTGGCATGAGGTTTATACTTGCACCTAAGTCACACAAACATTTATTGAAGGCCAAACTCCCTATTTTGCATGGGATGGTGAAACTGCCCGGATCTTTCAATTTCGATAGAAGCTTCTTTTGCAATATAGCGCTACATTCCTCTAGTAGTGCCACAGTCTCGAAGTCCTCAAACTTCTTTTTCTTCTACAAGATATCCTTCATGAACTTGGCATAACTAGGCATCTGCTCTAATGCCTCCGCGAAAGGAATGTTGATGTGCAGCTTCTTGAACACCTCTAGAAACTTAGTGAACTGTTTCTCTAGTTTCTTTTTCCAGATCCGTTGTTGAAAGGGTGGTAATGGGTAAACTATCGGTGTAACAACCTGTTCCTGTACCGCAGATTTTTTGCCTTCTTTGTTCCCTTCCACTGTTATTTCCACACTTATCTCAACTTGTTTTTTCGTCGTCGGCTTCTCTGAATCCTGCTCGGCTAACTGTTTTCCACTCCGAAGTGTAACAGCTTAACAATGTTCATGACCTCCCCTCGAATTCTTTTCGGTGTCACTCGGTAAGGTTCCTTGGGTCTACTATTCAACGCACTTGCAATCTATCCCATCTGAGTTTCTAAATTCTTGATCGTAGCCGCCTGAGTTTTTATTGCCGCCTCATTCCCTATTATGTACTTCGCTAGTAGCTCCTCCAAATCTGTCTTTTTCTCGTGATGCGGACCTGACTGTTGATGTTGATTCTAAAAACCAAGGGGGTATGATGGTCGTGGAGCCTGCTGTTGATTCTGATTATTGCTCCATGAGAAATTCGGATGGTTCATTGCCCCCTTGTTGGGTATTTTCTATATGCGCTACACGTAAGTGTACGTGATCAACAAGTAATATACGGATAAGTTCAGATATCGTACCCACAGAGACAATAATTTCTATTTAATCAAACAAGTACCAATTTTATACTATTTTAGCTTTATCAAACTAATGATTAAAAGATGATTTTCTAACTAAATTACTACTTAACCCAATTTTAACACTAACTCAAGATTTTAACAAGTTTTAGAGAATTAAGCTTATAACTTCACTTATTATTTCACTTCAGATAATATCCTTTTTCTCCAGTTTATATCAATTACTCCAGATTATTAATCAAGAACACTAACTCATATATAACCATCTCTCGATGCATTATACCCATACTCACTCGCATCCACAGATGATAGAATTAAGCAAGACACCTTAAATAACTAACTCACTATATCTCTATGTGAATTACAGTTGAATAAGGTTTAAAATCAAGTTCTTATCAGACTACATACGATGCATAGATATCTCTATCCTATACATGAATTATAAATTCCAACTACGCATAAATGACAAAGATATGTCACTATGGCTAGTTCCAATCCCATATGTCATCTCTCGAATTCAAATGGGATAACGAATAATTGTTGATCGGGCAATTATATAGGTTAAGCACAACACATAGCAAATAATCTGGAAATAACATTCATAAATTGAATTAAAAGCTATTTAATCATCCATTACATAATAAGATCCGTCATAGACTTAAATAAAAAATTAGTTCATCATAGATGAATCAACATCCATAATCCACTTAATAAAAACCATTCTGAATACAAGATATAAAGAAAGAGGGAAAATAAACTATAAAGTGTATCACTGCTATCTGCTCCACGATCTTGCGTTCTTCGTGTTCTTAGAAGGCTTCAATCCTCGTCCAAGTTGATATCCAAAGCTAGGGCTTCTCGGTGGCTCAGTATATCCTCAAAATATCTCTTTAAGTACCTTTTATATGCCTCTACTCGCAGCCCTACTCTTCACTCTTCTTCCATCTAAGTCCAAGTCGACCAAGGATTTTCAGCAATCTCTCGCGCCTCCCCGCCCCAGTGGGGAACTCTTTTAGTAATCACCCACCCCAGCGGGGCAAGCTACTATCCAGCTGTGCTAAAAATCTCCATGACCCGCTCTAACGGATGGATTAACTCTCTGAGACCAGCCCCAGTAGGGGTGCACCTCATGTAAGCTGAAAATGTTGACTTTTATGCTAATATCCATCCATTCCATTTCCTGCAAATAATAATATAAACCGAGTAAAAATAATAGGAAAATTTCTTGAAAACATCCAGAATCAAGCTATAACGACTACCGATTGGTAGGTATTAAACCCACTCATCACCCCTGATTATATGCATTCTGATATGTATTAGGTGGCCTGTTATAGCTACCTACAAACTGTACTGAAGCTGGATTTATCGCACAATGGTCAGTCGAATGTTCCTCTGCACACAGCTCATAAATAATTGCTACCTGCTGCACATTCCCACTTGACATGGCATCCATCTTCTTTGATAATGCTGCTATTTGTGCGGATAGAGCTGTCATAGAGTCCACTTCCAGAATACCTGATGCCTTGGGTTGAGTCATTCTCTCAGTTGGCCACTGATAGTTGTTTGCAGCCATTGTTTCTATCAAGTCTCATGCCTCCTCAAACTTCTTTGCCATGAAAGCTCCACCTGAGGCTGCATTGATGCTAGTCCATATATGACTCCCTAACCCATTGTAGAATGTGTTTATCTGCATCCAATACCGTAGTCCATGACAAGGGCATTTTCTCAATAGCTCTTTATACCTTTCCCATGCTTCATATAGTGGCTCTCCTTATAACTATACAAATGAAGAAATATCCATTCTCATTTTATGTGTCTTTAAAGGCGGGAAGAACTTAGCCAAAAAATTTTGCGCCAAATCGTTCCATGTGGTGATTGACCCAGGTGGTAGAGAATGGAGCCAACCCTTTGCCTTGTCTCTGAGCGTGAACAGAAATAACCTTAATCTGATAGCTTCATCTGAAACCCCGTTGCACTTGAATGTATCGCAGATTTCTATAAAACTGATAATGTGCTCGTTCGGATCATCATTCAGAAGACCCCCAAACTGGCAATTATTCTACACCATCTGTATCGTTCCAGGCTTGATCTCAAAGTTATTAGTATTAATTACCAGCTTGGTGATACTTGACAGAATTTCTGAAATCCGCGGTGTAGCATAACCCCGCAGTGCTTTCTCTTCCTCTTCATCCATGTTGTCGTTGGGTGTTTCAAGTTCTTCTCGAGTTTTCTGAATCCACTTACTTAACCGCTGAAATCGTTTGTCGATGTCGTCCTTAGAAGGCAACAATTCTGGCTTCTTTAATCGAGTTTGCATGCACTACTCGAGATTACCTTAAATAGCCAACAAAACAAAAATAACAATAACAATATATATATATATATATATGTTTAACTAAAATTGATCTAATTAAACTAATATTGTAAGTAATAAACGCAATTACTGTCCCTGGCAACGACGTAAAAAATATGTTGGGTAAAATCTATACGCGCTATACGTAACTGTACGTGATCAACAAGTAATATAATGATAAGATCAAGTATCGTTCCCACAAAGACAATAACCACACTTTATCCTAACAAGCACCAATTTTATACTAGCTCAATTTTATTAAACAAATGATTAAATGGTGATATTTATGACTAATTACTACTCATACTATAATTAACACTATTCCAGAGATTGCACAAGTTTTCGGAGAATTAAGCCTACAACTTCACTTATTATTTCACTTCGAATAACATACTTTCCTTCAGTTTATATCAATTATTCCAAATTATTAACCAAGAACACAAACATAGATATAACCATCTCTCAATGCATTACATCCATACTCACTCAAATCGACAATTGATAGAATTAAGCAAGTCACCTTAATTAACTAACTCACTATATCTCTATATGAATTATAATTGAAAAAGGTTTAATATCAAGTTCTCTTTAGATTACGCATGATGTATAGATATCTTTATCCTACACACGAATTATGAAATCTAACCAACTGTAGAAATCACAAACATATGTCACTGTGGCTAGTTCCAATCCCATATGTCATCTCTCGAGTTCATATGGGATAACAGGTAATTGGTGATCAAGCAAATACATAAGTTACGCACAAACTATAGTAAATAACCTAGAAATACTCTTCATAAACAAAATTCAAAGCATGAAAATCCTTAGTTACATAATAAGATCCGTTATAGGCTTAAATAGCAAATTAGTTCATCATAAACGAAGTAAAAACCATAATCCACAAAGTGTATAACATTCTGAATACAAGATAAAGATGAAGAGAGATAATAGAATCTGAAATCATATTGTTACTCGTCTCCACGCTCGCTTTGCGTTCTTCGTGCCTTCGCTTTTCTTCAATTCTCCTTAAGTGTCGACTCCCATGAACTATGGCTTATTTTTGTCTAAGTATATCTTATAATAGCCTCTCTGATAGCCTTATATGCTCTCCTATTCGCGAGGCAAAACCATAGCCTCTTTCCACCAGAATCCCAGTTCAATAAGGAAACAAAATCTAAACTGCCGGAACTGCGTCCTAGCGCAGATTTTACTCTTCACAAGCGCGCCCAGGGGCACCTGCGCCTAGACGAGACTTTAACACTATAAAATTGCGCCCCGGCACACCTTGCAAGCCTTGAGCAGATTTTCTTCCTTTAAGTCCTCATTTCCTCGCTTTGTCCATCCCAGCCATTCCCTGCACATCAACCACTGCAAATGCATGAAATAGAACCTAAAACGTACTTGAAGTAGCAACATATTAGGTTTAAATAGCATCAATTCATAGGTATGAAACCTACTTATCAGTTTTCATGGTCACATGAAGACATGATTAGTTTATCTACTGATATTATCATCCATCGACTGCCCGTTAAAGATGGATTCAAACAAGTTAAGCAAAAGCTCAGGCGATTGAAACCTTAATGGAGTCTAAAAGTCAAAGAAGAAATTGTCAAGCAATTCAAAGCCGGTATAATCATGGTATCAACATACCCGGAGTGGCTATCCAATATAGTTCACGTGCCTAAGCCCGAAGGGAAGGTACGAGTATGCATGGATTACCGGGATTTGAACAAGGCTTATCTCAAAGATTACTTCTCAGTACCTTTTATCCATAGACTGATAAACAACACGGCACAGTATGGCACGTATTCTTTTGTTGACTATTTTGTCGGGTACCATCAAATTATGGTTGTTGAAGAGGACAGGGAGAAAACAGCCTTCATCACTCCCTAGGGAACCTTCTATTATAGACGTTTATCTTTCGGCCTTATCAATGCTAGTGCCACATATCAGCGAGCCATGATGGCCCTTTTTCATGACATGATGCACAAAGAGATAGAGGTCTACATGGATGACATCATCGTTAAATACCGGAAGGAGGATGACCACATCATCCATCTCAAAAAAAATTTCAATAGGTCGCGCAAGTACAACCTAAAGCTGAATCCGGCCAAATATGCTTTTGGTGTCAAATCAGGCAAGTTGTTGGGATTTCTAGTGAGAAACAGAGGCATTGAACTAGATCCCGCCAAGATTAAAGCCATCACCGAGATGCCCGTGCCTCGAACAGAAAAGGAAATACGGGGGTTCCTAGGAAGAATTAATTTTATAAGCAGATTCATCTCTCAACTCACAGCAATTTGTGAACCCATCATTAAACTGCTAAGGAAGAATTCCTCTATAAAATGGAATGAAGATTGTCAAAAAGCCTTCCTTTCCATCAAGAAGCATTTGATTGAAGTACCTGACTTGGTACCCCCAAGGGATGAGGTTCCCCTGTTTATATATCTATCAGTCAGTGCCAATGCAATGGGTTGTATGCTGGAATAGAAGGATGATAGAAACAAGGAGAGAGCTATTTATTACTGTGATAACCCAAAAATTTATAAAATCTTAAATGATTAGAATAAAGGTTAAAGGATAAAACATAGATGGGAATTTGAGGAATAATTTAAAATTTTTAAAGTAGAACTTATAAGGTTGACTATTTGAATGAGAATAGAGAATATATAGGTTACAAAATTTCAAAACCCTAGAAATGAATCTATATGTACTTAAAAGAGAATTAAGAATAAGGTTATATAACCTAATATATATATTAGGAAGGGTAATTAAATACTCTAAGAGAATTATTTTGTACATCTTAGATAATTAATTTTATAACCTAAGTAAAGTAAGTCTAATTGGGTTATGAAATTAAAGATATATGAGTACGAAATTTATTTACAAAGGTGTGTAATAGAAATCCTAACTAAATAATTAGGGTAAGATAAAATTGGAGAGTATGGAACTAAGTTAATTTTATGGCCCAATGAATTAAATAAGTAGCCCAATTATTTATTTAAGCATTGGACTTGTAGCTAATTTGATTTAAAAGCAATTAAGTTGTTAAACTAGCCCAATATATCATGTATGGGGCAAGTATAGTGATGACCCAATTTAATTAATAGAGAAAGCCCAAGTTCATTTTAGTTAGTAAGCAAATCAAGAAAAATCCAAGCTCAAAAAGAATTAATTAAAAGTCCAATGTAAGCCCACTTAAGGAGGGGTAGATTAGTCATTGTATAAAATATTAATAAAACAAATAAAGATTTGGTGGAGAAGAGGCCCAAGTGGCCGAATATAATGAGAGAAGGAGAATGGGAGAGGTGTAATGATTATATCCACTTTAGTAGGTAAGTTACTTTATTGGTGTAGCTTTCTTATTTGGGCCAACACATTTGTTTAAGCTTCCAAGCAATCTCTTAAATAATTATGAGAGAGCAAGGAAGATTGAGTGGAGATAAAATAGGCCACTTGGCCAAAATTTGTAGGAAGGAGAATAGGTGGAGTATGTGGTGGTTATATTTTTTTGTGGACAAGAATTAGCTAGGTGTCACTTTAATTATGGAGACAACACATTAGTTTATTCTTGCAAGTAAACATTGTAATAATAAGAAAGAGAGAGAGAATAAAGTTATTGTGGAGATAAAGAGGGCTACTTAGCCGGGTAAACAAAGGAAAAGAAAGAAATAGAAGAAAGAGAAAGTAAAAGCAAAGAAAGAAATAAGCAAGAGAGAGAGAAGAGGAGGGACGACAACCCATGAGAGGGAGAGAAAGAGAGGAAAAGGTGTTCCTTGGAAGAAGAAGAAGAATCAAGCTAAGGTATAAAGGATTTTTACTTATGTAGTCTAATTTGTTCTTGATTTAATTTGAGTTTGATTTTTATAAAGTTATGATCTTGAGGTTAAAACCTTAGATATATGTGTTTTATAGTGTTTCAAGTTTATAACTAACCCTTTTATGGATCAAAAGTTGGATCTTAACTAAGAAATAGAAATTAGATTTCTCAAAAGTAAAAAATCCCAAAATTCTTAGCCTTGGTTGTGATTAATCTTGTGTTTGATCATTTTTGCTGAAATAGATCATGGATCATGATAGATCCATTATTATATTTGGTATTAGTTTGTGTTATAATGTTTTATGATGGATTATGTTGGTAAAGGGGTAAGGATATAAAAGTTTTCTTAGAAATCAACAAGAATGGAAAATAAGATTTTTAGAAAACGCAATATGAAATTCAAACGACCATATCTCCTATTGGATTTTGATTTTTTGAGTGTGGTCAAATTTTAGAGTTAGATGTATAAGTCTTATAACTTTTTCAAGTGGAATCACTGAACAATTCCATGTAGATTTCTGTGTGGACTGTTTTTAGCTAAGGACGCCAAAACTAAAAAATGACAAAAAGCTTGCTGTCCAAACCTGTCAGGGGAATTTTCGGTAACTTAAATTATGAAATAAATTCCAATCTTTTGGGACATAAAAATATATGAGATAAATTAGTTTGTGTCCAAAAATGAGCTCATTCCGACTTAAATTGACCAAGTTATGACTATTTCAATATTTGTATTTTTCTGACAAAAATCGCTATAACCGGAGTTCTACAACTCCGATGACCACAAAATTTAAACTGGAAGCTCACGTTAATGTGTAAGATCCTGCCAAGAGTTGGAGATTTCTGGAGTTAAGCATGAGGTAGCTAATTTCTTAAGGTTTTAACTAGAAATGGATTTTTGAAAAATACTTAAGGGAGTTGAAAAATTTCAGAAAAATACTTTGTGTATGGAATATATGTTTATATGTATGGCCAAAGAATAGAAAAATAATAAGCTGATTTGATATTTTCGTGAAAAGGGTATTTTAGCTTCCTGAAATGAACAATTCAGGGTGCTGAAAGGGAAACTGAAATGTCAGGAAGAGAAGTCAGTTTGGTTTTAGATTGCTAAAATAGAAACTGAAAAGGTTAGGAAGGGAAGACAGTTTGGTTTCAGTTTGTTGAAATGATATATTAAGTCTCCTGAACTCATAAATAGTTTACCGAGTTATAATAAGAACTTATAAATGAACGAGTAAGTGTTAAGTCTAAAGTAGTGCAAACACACCCTTTTAATAGTTGATGTATAGTAGCTGGGCTAAACGATTCCTTCATATGGAAAAGGTATACACGAATTAGTAACCAATCTAACTCACTGTGAAAACAGTGTAGACGAGACGAAAACTAATTTGTTGGTTGTTTATGGGAAACCACTTAGTATACTATATTGAATACTATTAAAGACTCAATGTGTGCTAGGTTTAGACTTGTAAATACGTATGGTGTTAAGGTTATCTAATATTTGACTATGTGGTTAAGTGTTAGATAGTTTACTTTTATAGTAATAGTTTGATGAGATAAAGTATGTTATACTAATTGAAAGATCAATCTTATAACTAATAGGTCTTTTCAATAAAGAGATTAAATTAGATTGCGTAGCAGTAATCGATGATACAGGCAAGTTCCTATACTATTTTATTGAGCAAGTTTTCTATAACTCAAACTTGAGTTATATTTTCAAAGCATGGTAGTGAATAATTATTGTTGATTATTCACATCTATACTGATTATTGATTCGCACATAGTGCATGTTACATATGTTCATCAGGTATGAAAGGCTGATCACCTTCATTACCCTAAGGTTCAGTTAAAGTTGTTCATGGTCCTTGTTGACGTTAAAAATTATTGGTTCAGTTATTCATTTATTGGAACTCTGATTTATGCTCTTTTACAATTATTATATTGTTGAAAATTCGAAAGCTTATTCTTTCTTTCAATCATGATATATCCTTGTTGTATTTAAACTTGCTGAGCAAAGTCATTGCTCACCCTTGCTATATCATGATAACAAATTTTAGATTAAGACGAAGGCTCAAAGAAAGACAGAGGCAAAGGTAAACTACAAGAGTAGATTATTACACATTCATAACTATTTAGTTATCATATGCAGATAATGTTGTAAACCTTTTTAATTACTTAAGGTATGTATTCAGTTAAGGTTAACAGACCTTGGGATCTGTTATAGAATCTTGTGAAATAAACAATATATGTTTATATATTTTGCATTAGTTTATAGAATATGTATGAAGATGATGTATCGTGACGCACCATGTCCGAGGTTCTGGGGACCCGAATTTGGGGACGCTACATTTGGTATTAGAGCTGTAGGTTATAAACCTTAGGTAGGGTTATCTTAGGCTATAACCGCAGAGATGAGGAATAGGAATAAACTCAAATAGAGTTTAAGTGATAATAGATTAATTCAGGAAATTCATTATTAAGATAAGAAGATCGTAAAATAAAACGATCCTAAGATAGAAAAGAATCGTAATATAACATGATTATAAGAAGAGATCACGACGTGATCTGATGAGGTCATAGGAGGATAGATGATCAATCATTTGATTAAATACTTTATAGCATAATTGCTGTACGACAGTTGTACAATAAAATGGTACTATGAAAACTTAGAAAAGAGTTGTAGATACGGATAAAATGAAATTCGTATCGAGTAAAGAGGGAGCTAGGAATATAATGGATTTCAATTGAGGACTCATGTGATAGCTGAGTTGTATGATTCCTTGTATGGGCGGGAAATTTATGCTTGGTTTTAGAACCACTTAACTTCCTATATTGATATAGTGGTTAAGTTGAACAATTCCTTGTATGGGCAGGGAGTTGTCCTTAGTTTAATAAACCGCTTAGCTTCCTATATTGATTAGTGGCTGAGTTGACCAATTCCTTGTATAGGCAGGGGATTGTGTTTGGTTCGATAACCACTTAGCTTCTTATATTGATAATCATTGAAATGTAGGTGTCGCACTATTCACTATATATATGTTGAGAAGGTGATTATTTTCTTATGTGTATAACGAATAGGTAGAGAACATAAGATTAGGTGCGAGTTCTTAAAACTCATACTTATAGCAAGTTTGTGACTCATAATTGTATGGTATATTTTTGAACCCCTAAGCATATGGACAATTCCTGATTGGTTCTTGAACTACGTATTACTAGGATAAGTTCCGAAACTCATAGTATTGTGGTAAGTTCCTGAACTCATAACGTGTGGTATGTTTGATGAACTATACTGGGGTATAGGAAAGTTGTGGATGAAGAATTGAGGATTTTTAGTTTAGTAAGTTTTAAGTATGATAAAAATAGATAGAATTATTAAGCAATTGGTCATTAGAGGAATTGGAGTTGATGGTGGAAGCACATGTATTCCAAATTTTCTAGCTATGCTAGACTTCAAATTTTTGACATCAAGCTAAATTCACACTGATGTTCCTTTAAAAATATAAATGAATTTTTTATTATCAGCAACACATGGTTACAATTGTGTAGAAGTGGACTTCGAACCACTAACACATTGTTACCTGTTACGGCATGATAAGCCCAAAAATAATTTTCAATGGTTTTGAACTTTTTAAAAAAGAGTCTACGCTAATTGTTTTGGCAAGACAAAAATGATTTGAAATATCAAAATGTATTTTATATATCATCAATGCATCATGGAACCTGGTGCAAAGATGATAAAAACGATGGAGTTATTAATGCAGTCTTACCTAGTGTTGGATGTGATCTAAAGATCGTCAGCCCACTATGGTATATTGTATTATGACAAAGTCACCAAAATGACAGAATCCTCAAACGTATTGTAAATACAGTGCGGTATCATGACGTCATAAAATAATTTTCAGAAATTTAAAGAAAAGTCAAGTGCTAATTAAGTTTGGTCAAACACATGTTTCGATTGATGTTAGAATTATTGGTATATGTCTAAGCTAATTGATTCAGCTAGACAAATGTTTATAAAAATTCAAGTATCTCTTTGAGAATTTATCCCGAACCATATTATTTTGATTCGGACTCCAGACTGAGTATGAACATTTCTAAATTGGAAAATATTTTTGTGCCAAAGGTGGATATGATGAACGCGAATGTCATTTATAGCATCTGATCAATGCAGGGTATAACGGGCTGATCACCCACCATGCCCGTAAGTATGACGGTTTATAGATGAATTTTTGTTCAAACCTTTTCGAAATTGAAAAATGAAAGTTCATGGTCTATATGGCCCCTCAGCATGATTTGAAAAGTTTTTAACTCCGTAGAGAGAAGTCTGGGTAGAATGTGATGATAGAATAGTTTCTCATAGAAGGAAGTCATATGTACTAATTAAATGAAAATTAAATCAGATAAAGGTTAAGTTTGAAAACTTAGTTTTGATGAATAAAAGGAGTATGAATTAGTAGGCTGTAATTTTGAGGACGAAATTCTTAAAAGAATGAGTGAATGTGACAACCCAAAAATTTATAAGATCTTAAATGATTAGAATAAAGGTTAAAGGATAAAACATAGGTGCGAATTTGAGGAATAATTTAAAAAAATTTAAAAAAGAACCTATAAGATTAACTATTTGAATGAGAATAGAGAATATATGGGTTACAAAATTTTAAAACTCTAGAAATGAATCTATATGTACTTAAAAGAGAATTAAGAATAAGGTTATATAACCTAATATATATATATATATATATATATATATATATTTAAATACTCTAAGAGATTTATTTTGTACATCTTAGATAATTAATTTTATAACCTAAGTAAAGCAAGTCTATGTGGGTTATGAAATTAAAGATATATGAGTAAGGAATTTATTTATAAAGGTGTGTAATAGAAACCCTAACTAAATAATTAAGGTAAGATAAAATTAGAGAGTATGGAACTAAGTTAATTTTATGGCCTAAGAAATTAAATAAATAGCTCAATTATTTATTTAAGCATTGGACTTGTAGCTAATTTGATTTAAAAGTAATTAAGTTGTTAAAATAGCCCAATATATCATGTATAGGGCAAGTATAGTGATGGCCTAATTTAATTAATAGAGGAAACCCAAGTTCATTTTAGTTAGTAAGTAAATTAAGAAAAATCCAAGCCCAAAAAGAATTAATTAAAAGCCCAATGCAAGCCCACTTAAGGAGGGCTAGATTAGTCATTGTATAAAATATTAATAAAACAAATAAAGATTTGGTGGAGAAGAGGCCCAAGTGGCCGAATATAATGAGAGAAGGAAAATGGGAGAGGTGTAATGATTATATCCACTTTAGTAGGTAAGTTACTTTATTGGTGTAGCTTTCTTATTTGGGCCAACACATTAGTTTAAACTTCCAAGCAACCTTTTAAATAATTATGAGAGAGCAAGACAGATCGAGTGGAGATAAAATAGGCCACTTGGCCGAAATTTATAGGAAGGAGAAAAGGTGGAGTATGTGGTGGTTACATTTTTTGTGGACAAGAATTGGCTAGGTGTCACTTTAATTATGGAGACAACACATTAGTTTATTCTTGCGAGTAAACATTGTAATAATAAGAAAGAGAGAATAAAGTTATTGTGGAGATAAGGAGGGCTACTTAGCCGGGTAAACAAAGGAAAAGGAAGAAATAGAAGAAATAGAAACTAAAAGCAAAGAAAGAAATAAGCAAGAGAGAGAGAGAGAGAGAAGAGGAGAAACGGCACCCCATCAAAGGGAGAGGAAGAGAGAGAAAGGTGTTCCATGGAATCAAGCTAAGGTATACAGGATTTTTTACTCATGTAGTCTAATTTCTTCTTAATTTAATTTGAGTTTGATTTTTGTAAAGTTATGATCTTGAAGTTAAAACCTTAGATCTATGTGTTTTATAGTATTTTAAGTTTATATCTAACCTTTTTATGGATCAAAAGTTTGATCTAGACTAAGAAATAGAAATTAGATTTCTCAAAAGTAGAAAACCCCAAATTTCTTAGTCTTGGTTGTGATTAATCTTATGGTTGGTCATTTTTGTTGAAATAGGTCATGGATCATGATAGATCTATGAGTATATTTGGTATTAGTTTGTGTTATGATATTTTATGATGGATTATGTTGGTGAAGGGGTAAGGATATGAAAGTTTTCTTAGAAATCAACAAGAATGGAAAATCAGATTTTTAGAAAACGCAACATGAAATTCAAACAACCATATCTCCTATTGTATTTTGAATTTTTGAGTGTGGTCAATTTTTGGAGTTAGATATACAAGTCTTATAACGTTTTCAAGTGGAATCACTGAAAAATTCCATGTAGATTTTCGTGTGGACTGTTTTTAGCAAAGGACGCCAAAACTGAAAAATGACAAAAAGCTTGATGTCCAAAACTGTAAGGGGCATTTTTGGCAACTTAAATTATGAAATAAATTCCAATATTTTGGGACATGAAAATATATGAGATAAAGTAGCTTATGTACAAAAATTAGCTTATTCTGACCTAAATTGACCAAGTTATGACTATTTTAATATTTGCATTTTTTTGATAAAAATCGCTATAATCGGAGTTCTATAACTTCGATGACCACGAAATTTAAACTGGAAGCTCACGTTAATATGTGAAAGATCTTGCCAAGAGTTGGGAATTTCTAGAGTTAAGCATGAGGTAGCTAATTTCTTAAGTTTTTAACTAGAAATGAATTTTTGAAAAATACTTAAGGGAGTTGAAAATTTTCAGAAAAATACTTTTTGTGTATGGAATATATGTTTATATGTATGGCCAAAGGATAGAAAAATAATAAGCTGATTTGATATTTTCGTGAAAAGGGTGTTTTAGCTTCCTGAAATGAACAATTCAGGGTGCTGAAATAGAAACTGAAATGTCAAGAAGAGAAGTCAGTTTGGTTTTAGCTTGTTGAAATGGAAACTGAAAATGTTAGGAAGGAAAGACAGTTTGGTTTCAGTTTGCTAAAATGATATATTAAGTCTCCTGAACTCATAAATAGTTTACCGAGTTATAATAAGAACTTATAAATGAACGAGTAAGTGTTATGTCTAAAGTAGTGCAATCACACCTTTTTAATGGTTGATGTATAGTAGCTGGGCTAAACGATTCCTTCATATGAAAAACGTATATACGAATTAGTAACCGATCTAACTCACTGTAAAAACAGTGTAGATGAGACGGAAACTAATTTGTTGGTTGTTTATGGGAAACCACTCAGTATACTATATCGAATACTATTAAAGACTCGATGTGTGCTAGGTTTAGACTTTGTAAATACGTATGGTGTTAAGGTTATCTAATATTTGACTATGTGGTTAAATGTTGATAGTTTACTTTTAAAGTAATAGTATGATGAGATAAAGTATGTTATACTAATTGAAAGATCAATCTTATAAGTGATAGGACTTTTCAATAAAGAGATTAAATTAGATTGCGTAGCAGTAATCGACGATAAAGGCAAGTTCCTATACTATTTTATTGAGCAAGTTTTCTCTAACTCAAACTTGAGTTATATTTTAAAAGCATGGTAGTAAATAATTATTGTTGATTATTCACTTCTATACTGATTATTGATTCGCACATAGTGCATGTTGCATATGTTCATCAGGTATAAAAGGCTGAGCACCTTCATTACCCTAAGGTTCAATTAAAGTTGTTCATGGTCCTTGTTGACGTTAAAAATTATTGGTTCAGTCATTTATTTATTGAAACTCTGATTTATGCTCTTTCACAATTATTATATTGTTAAAAATTCAAAAGCTTATTCTTTCTTTCAATCACGATATATCCTTGTTGTATTTAAACTTGCAGATCAAAGTCGTTGCTCACCCTTGCTATATCATGATAACAAATTTCAGATTAAGACGAAGGCTCAAAAAAAGACAAAGGCAACGGCAAAATACAAGAGTAGATTATTACACATTCATAACTATTTAGTTATCATATGCAGATAATGTTGTAAACCTTTTTAATTACGTAAGGTATGTATTAAGTTAAGGTTAACAGACCTTGGGATATGTTATAGAATCTTGTGTAATAAACAATATATGTTTATATATTCCGTATTAGTTTATAGAATATGTATGAAGATGATGTATCGTGATGAACAATGTCCGAGATTCTGGGGACCCAGATTTGGGGGCGCTACAATTACCTCAGTAAAAGATTCAGTAGCAGTGAGCAGAAGTACACTATGATTGATAATGTGACGCTCCCAAATCCGGGACCGCCACTTGGTCTCTCGAATTCGGTTCGTCACGTGCTCATGGTAATACATCACAATAATAATACGACTAAATGTCGCATCGCACAGCAGAATAATACACAACTAATACCGAATAGATTACATTTAAATAATATAATTTATTCACGTCCCAAGGTCTCGTAACTTAAATAGTGATTACATAGCTTAGACATATCTTAAGCATAAATAACCTTAACTAGTACATAATATCATAAGTTCTTTATTATAATCATAAGTCCTACATAATTGAAGCTATTTAGTAGCCTTTCCCTTGCCCTTATCTGTGCCCGAAGGTTCGCACTGCTCTGCCTTAACTGAAATATTTTAGGGAAAGTAAGAATGAGCACAAATTGCCCAGCAAGTGATATACAATAAGGGTGAGTAATATAATTCTCAATTCTCGAAAGGGTATAGCAAGGTTTGATAGTTCAAGGATAACAAGAATATCAACAGTTCTCAATAACAGTCGCTAAGGGCAGAATAATATCAATGTGATTCAATAATAAATCAATTCAAGATTTCAAGATAACTGAATACTGAGCAGTCACTAAGGACTATGAACTTCTACTAGAATTAACAGTATTAAACTGAAAATCCAACAAAAACAGGTACAACAGGTGATCAGCCTAAAGTACCATCATTATGCATAACAATCAATCATACTCAAGTGCGCGCGTCGGTTCTCCGACAGTTATATTTTGTTCTTCTCAGTCAAATACAAGATCCCGCACCAATCAATTGGTTTGAGTCGCTTTTCAATAATATAAGTCTAGCCGAATCAAATGGCATAGACACTTTCACAATATTCAAGAACAATACTAAGTTCATCATGAATAATAGCTTTAATGACATAAGAGTTCAAGTATGCTAATTCAATTCAAACGAGTAAGTAAAGAAACTAGCTCGCAATATACAAGGATAGAATACTTGCACCGTAAAAGAGTATAAGTTAGGAAACTTGCATCCAAAGAGATAAGGTTTACATACTTGCCTTATGCGTAGTTTACTCACGTAAAGCTAGCTAACACTTTCGAATTCTTATCGTAATATAGTTACGTATATATATGATATTCATTAGTCATATAATATAACTTCACATTTTGTCTTCGAATATACGATCAACACATAAGCTAAGTTTTAACCTAGCTACACAGTTATATAGAATATAATTTCTATCCTTAACGTTCCTCCTTTAGAGTTTAAACACATTCTCATATCATATAAGATAGCAACAATTAGCAAACATGCTCTCATATTATTAATATCACATAAGACCACAATCAATACTAAATATATTTCATTTTTAGCAAGTTATGGCATTCTCATAAGTTAACCGTCAAAATCGGATTCACATATATCACATAGTATTTATACATGTTAAAGAGTCTTTTTATATTCGTATAACCTTCCCTTGTTCCAAACATATGTGATATAGATTTTAAGTCGACACTTACGGTCATTCAAGGTCATGACGTTACGAAATCTAGCATGCTCACCTTGTAAACATATAAGGTAGTCATATATTAGGCATGCTTATGAATATTCTCATTTCATACATGTAACTACCACAGTTATTAGTTGAAAATATGCTTTGTTTACGCTAAACTTGGTTTCACGATACCTAATCATGGTATGTATACATGTATGATGCATGAGTGAGTTTAAAAGTACTATCACATATGTCCATAAATATCAAAATATGGGACTCGCAATAACATGTTAATATTTACGTTTCAAACTTGCACTTTCACGTAGTAAAGTTTGCAAACGATGTCCACATGCTCATGTCATACTATGAAACATATATAAGCAAGTCAACATGCCTTCCATGCATTTCAAAGTCATCTAAAGATGCTCATAACATCAGAACGTATATATGGCATTTACATGTCCATATCCACTTTCAAAACTTACATATTCGTTAGGAAGGCGCACTAGTTAGGTTCACATGTTCATATTATATCACAGAACCTATATAGACAAGCTAACATGCACTTCATGTGTTTCTAAGTCATACTAGTATGTCTCAAAAGTCAGAATGTATTCATGGTCTATATATGTTAAAGTTTGTTTAGGAAACTTGAAATTTATTTCAACGCTATTCGTCATTCCATTAATCTTACATGACATCATAGCAACACACGTGCACATCATGTTAATATACTCATGTATAGGTAGTACTCATGCTAACATGTTCATCTAAGTTATTCAAGTAAACTATCATGTAGCAGAATCAAGCAAAAAGCAAAATCTGCAGCAGGCTACTGGCGCAGCTGCGCAACTGCCCAGTGCAAAACTAGCGCAGCTGCGTCGGCTCGTGGCCAGCGGCAGACTTTTCCAGCCTCGGCAGATTTCCAGCCCATATCACGAAATTACTTCACGAAATCAGTTTCAATCAACCACATAATACTTCTATTATACTTATAAGTCCATATAGCAGCTAAGAAACATATCCCAATCCAAATTGGCATGAATTGAAACAAGAATCAAGAATTTGATTTTGACAGAGAACGAAAAGGAATACAAGAAATGCTCATTATACCTATGTTAATGCAAATCTAAGTTTGAATTGAACTCCTCAACTCTTAGAACACTTCACACTGATATATATGTTCTCTCTCAACACTTAAGAATTTTCTTAGCAATTGATATGTGAAGAGAAGGGGCTTAATTTATAGAAAATATATTATCCAGACAATGCTTATACACTCCAATACAAACTAACGGATTATCAAATTGCATGGAGGTTATCAAAGGGTAGGTAATTAGTTGTTAGATTTATCATGAATTCCACATCCTTGATCATCATGAGCTATGAAAGCTATGAAATGTTTGCTGAGTTTGTGGGATATAGGCCCCGGACTTCATATTGCTATTCACGTGTACAAGGATTGTGTCTATTAATATGGGACAAGGCATAGAAATCTCAGGATTTCCAATTTGTAAACAAACTAGTGTTAATACTTAGGTTATATATACACACATATATTAGACACTTAGGTCTTTAATTTAAATGTCACAATAATTCACATAATGTAGTAAAAGCAATTTGAACACATATAATTCATGTACATTATTTTACTACCGGATATAATTTACTTGAGTATTATCATACCACATTATTTTCTTTATTAAATTATATTATTCCATTATATATAGAAGAAATCATCAATGATGCAATATTTTAATGTACTTTTCACATACAATTGCCACATAAATACTTTATGTAACCCTTTCAACTTAATAAACTTTACTACATAGTTTATGTATATATAACATAGTCACATGCTTGCACATAACAATTAATATAATCTTATTATGTTAATAACTTTACTTATTTGTTTCATTATTCGTAATGTCAAATAAATAAATTATTCATCTTATCAATTAATTACCAATAATATTAATTAATCCATTCCTCGTTAATTAATAAAATTATTAATTTCCACAACCATTGCTCATTTATCACGCAACGTATATAAATATAAATATTATTATATTATAGACACGTTGCTCATTATTATTATTATATTTCTTGCAATAATAATAATTACATATTATTAATCAATCGCAGTTAATATTCCACAACAATTAATTAATATTCTACGATAACAATTAATTAATATTCTATAATTAACAATTAATATAGATTAATTGTTCGCTTAAATTAATATAATCATTCTTATATTATGTCACTGTGCCACACAAGGCTATCAACGAGTTTATCGCAAACTCCATAAGTTTCTCAATTACTATTATAATTATTCAATTTTATATAATTGAATTAATCCTTCTCATAACACAAAATCATTTATATTAAATAAATTCTCATTCCCATTAATATATTTATTTAATAATATTAGGAAATTCTCGGGTATTACAGATAAGACCTGATGTGCGTTAGCATGGGCCTCCATGAGATTACGACATTATCTGCATGGGCACATGACCTATCCTATATCCCGCATGGATCCACTGAAGTACGTATTCAGCAAACCCATGTTGAATTGCCGGTTGTCTAAATGGCAGTTGATTCTATAATAATTCGACAATATCTACGTGACTCAGAAGTTTATCAAAGGTCAAGAAATTGCGGATCAATTGGCTGAAGCACTGTCAGGGGATTTTGAACCCTTGGAAACTTATTTCCCGGATGATGGGATAATGACAATTCAACAAATCCCTTAAGAAAATACAGTCTAATATTAAAAAATGTATTTTGATGGGGCCGCAAACATAAAAGGTGTCGGAGCTGGGGCAATCCTTGTCTCTTGTACAGGAGAATAATATCCTGTGGCTATCAAGTTACAGTTTGTCAACACTAACAATAAAGCTGAGTATGTATTGGGTTTGTACGAAATCATGAGCGCAATCAAATTGTAAAATTAGCAAAAGCATAGTATATCAAAGTTTTAAAAATTTCTACAAAACCATTACCCGGATCATCCTTTATGCATATTATTAATTTAAAATGATAAATAAGAAGTTATAGAATTCATACCCTTGTAGAACGAAGCTTCCATGGGTACAAGTTCAACTCTTTGTTATTCGCGATCTCCATGAATATTCTGGATTGATTCCTTCCTTTAATCAACGTTAGCCACCCAAGTGTTTGGTCTCTAGAGGTGATCCACCAAGGAATAAGAATTATTCAAGAAGGAGGGTGGTTGGATAAACCCTAGTTTTCTATCCTCTATAAAAAAGGAGTACCCTCCAACAATTGGAATTGCATCAACTGATATCTAACATAAGACTCTTCTTATATAGATATTGGTCAACCCTTCTAATCCTATTAGACATAGGGTTTCATTTAATTAATTAGGCTTCTTAACATATTGGGATTAATTAATTAAACTCTTTTAATTAATTTGCCTCCTAATCTTATTATGAATAAATGAGAGTACTAATATTAAACTATTCCTAAACTCTTTTAAAAATTAAATTAATAATAATTATAATAATATTAATAAGACTCCTCTTATTAATCTATATTTAATATTTCTAAAATATTAAATAATAAATATTAAGCTATTTAATTTATTTTATCAAGATTAAATTAATTACACTTAATGCATTATTACGATTATATCATTACCTTCTTAAATAATTATTCTTCCTTTTGTGGTGTGACCCTTTAGGTTTTCCATATTAAACCGATTGTGAATAAATCAATTAGAACAATTCTAATCTTATTTAAATAAAAAAAATTAAACTAATAATCTATTTAAATAAATAATATTTATTCTACAATAGGGATAAGCCTCCTTAGAGATCAACGACTTTCCAAATAATATAGATTTCAATATTAATCATAAAAAACATGTGAGTAAATAGTTACCATACAATTCAATCCTTCCCCCATACAATGCCTCAATTAAATATAAGACATGGAATTACTACCAAGCCTTATTTTATTTAATTATATGTATTTCAATTAAAAAATGCACAACTCCAAATAATACAAATTAAAAACTCCTTTCTAATTTTATTTTACCTTGGCCTAAGACTACTGGGTTGTCATTTAATGAATCACATATGACATATCTCTTCTTTTACTAGAAGTGGTAGATTCTTTATTGACCATTTATTATCTCCATATGTAACTTATTATACCAAAGCATACCATTTGATATACTATAACGACCCCAAAATTCATACACTTCAACTCTCAATCTCAGTCGTTAACAATACAATTTTATCCTAACTTTACATCATTATCGATGATACCATCACTACAAAAATGAGGAATAATTAAAAATTTTATATATTTATTTCTTTATTTCCCTGAATCTCAACCTTTACATAACATATCTTTAATTCAAACTTATTGCATGAATCACTACATCGAAGTTGCTATCTAAAATCTTACATCACAAAGCAATATCCACTATACATCGGATAGCTCAACTTACAATTCAACAATTACGTTAAAATCAAAACATTAAATGCATTCTCATCTAAAATAAGTAATCTTCTTGAATTACTATTGATCTCTAATGTTCAATTAGCACGTATCATTACCTTACATCCTTGACCTGCAAAAATGGTTATTTGCAAGAGTGAGCTCGACAGCTCAGCAAAATTTAACAGTTTTCATGCATCACGTAGCACATAATAACATGCTCAACATACATCTCATAATTCATTAGACTAACATATCATGTATGCTTTAATTCATATAACAAGTATAAAGATTGAGTTCCTTATTCAATCAACATTCTTTACTCAATCAATAAAGTCATAAATTGACTTTATCATTTCATACTTGCAACATATATAACATATAATGCTCTTTGCAATACAATTTAGAACAGTTCATCATCAAGTTCACATAGAAAATAGGAACTAAAAGACTTGCCTAGCTCGTAGATTACCAATTAACGAAAAATAGATTATAATAATCTGCACTTCATGAATCCTACATAACGTATTACCATACGCATCAATTATTAGTCACCTAGCAACGCTTAGCAAACGTCTAAATAAATTCTACTTTACACTTCATAATTCTCTCCTATTTATTTGTTTAACACACTATCAAACTTATATGTATAATTAATAATATAAATTAATCATCACACAACTAATTCTCATAATTAGTTAACCCATTTATTAACTCATTCCTCTTTAATTATTAAGTTAATAATTAATTAACACATAACTAATCACATCACATAATCATATTATATTTTCACATAATTAATCAACTAATAATTAAATTATAATTAAACAAATTATAATTTAAATTACACATCCTCAATTATAATTAATCAAATTATAATTGTAATTTATATTAATTAAATTATAATTAAACAAATTATAATTTAAATTAAATATTTATTAATCAATCTCCATTTATGCATTTATATTAATTAAATCATAATTAAACCAATTATAATTTAAATTAAATAATTATTTTGATTATAATTAATCAATTTCAATCCATGCGCTCATTAAATTATAATTAAAATGAATTACAATTTAAATTACACATTTACCTTAATTATAATTATTCAATTTATAATTACATATTAAATTATAATTATACAAATTATAATTTAAGTTAAACATTTATACTAATAAAAATTAATCAAACTATATTCATTTAACAAATTATAATTTAAATTAAATCATTACTATAATTATAATTTATTCAAATTATAATTACACATTATATTTTATTAATAAAATATATTAATATTCATTTAGCATTTCAATGTAAGTTTAATATGTTATCACATAATCAAATTGAGCTCTTCTAGGCAGACATGAATATTGGATATGAAAATTGCACATGAGTGTATTTGAATTTCACATATTTATATTTTTACCCACCATTGGGAGTCAAAATACAAATAAATGAAATTCAAATATACTCATTTTCAATAGTCATGTCCACATAGAATTTTTGAATCACATTAGGTTAACATTCACGCTCCAACCAAAATGCACAAAAAAAATTAACACATTATCATTTTTTGCACACCCCCCGTCGGGGGCGGGGGTATTATGCCTTGCAAGGCCCGCCGGGGCGGGCCCCCTGTAGCGGCTCACTTTTGGTTCGCGAACTGTACAGAGAAAAAGTCAATTTGACTTATTTTTTTCGCACCAAATTATGATTTTAACTAACATATTGCACATAAAATTTTATAGAAAACATATCTAAAGCTTCTAACATGTTTTTATTATATACAATTATCATAATACATAATCAAAACACCAATTTCATGATTTTTGAAGAAAAACCATTGATAAGTGTTCTTGATGAAATTGAACACTGTAATTTTGTTTCTAATTCAAAACACACAATTCCAAGTATATTGACTTCTTTTAAAAATATATTATCATTATCTAAAAACCAATTTACACCATGATTATCAATCAAACATAAATTTTGATTTCAAATAAGCCAATCATAAAAATTTATCACTATGACTTTTGATGAACATGAATTCCTCATGTTCATCATATATTCATGAATTAACCAACTAAACCATCATACAATTTATATTTAAACAATTTATGAACACAACATATATGTATAATCATGTTATGAACACCATATAACATATATATACCAACATCACAAGTTTTCATGGAGATTCATATTTACAGAAAACTAAAACTTGAATAACCTAAAGCAAATCTTAAAACTCTTAAAGTTAGAGGTTATATATACCCTTTGCTTTGCTTAGGAGAAAAAGATGAAGATGGTGATGTGTTTGATTCTCTCAAACTTTCTCTTCCTCTTTCTTCTTTCTCCCTTCTTCTTCTCTTTTCTCTCTAACTCTAGGTTCTCTGTGTTTTCTTCTAACACAGACTAACCCTTAGTCTTTCTAACTAACGCATATACTTACAAATATTATATGTATAAGACATAAGTATAAAACATATAACCTACAAAACATAATGACCTTATACTAATTACAATTAAAATATAGGTTACACATTTGAAGTTTAAAAGCCCAAAGGCTTGTTTGGCAAAAACAGATTATTTTTAAAAACAGGTTTTTTAGTAGTTAAGGCCCCGTTTGGCAAAATGGATTTAAAACGGTGCAAGGGCCTTGTTTGAAAAAATGGTTTTAAAAACTCTTTTAATTGTTTTAATAAATCCTTTAACACATACTTTTAATGTTATACTTTAATTAATTAAATCTTAACATTCTAATTTAATTAATTAAAAATTAACATCAATTAATCACATAAAAATTGTCACATAACAATTATAATTACTCGCTAATTATAATTTCATGTAACAATTATCACAAAACTTCATCTAATTTAATTTTTCCATTTAAATTAGAACTATAATATAAAATCATTACATATTAATTAAATTAAATATTAAATATGCATTTAATTAATATATTACACTTAATTAACTTACTCCATAACCAACACATGATTTATTTATTTAACTAAATAAATAAATTTATTAAAATATTTATTTGATTCAATAAATATTAAAATTAATATATAAACTTCTCTTCACACCAAATCACATATTTCACAATATATAACACATATACACATACTCGTACTCGAACATCTTATAATAAGAATTTTATTTATTAAATTCTTATTTATTAATTCTTAAAAATTCGGGTTGTCACATCCTTCACTCCTTATAAGGATTCCGTCCTCGGAATCAACGAAGCCTCTCTTACTTAGTTTTCACAAAATCTCTTTCAAGATTTTATTGTTGAATAACTTCAACACATTATCTCAACAAAAGTTTTATATATATACTACTCCATTCATTCCTTCAACAAGTTTTAGGTTTTATTACATAACCTTCAATTATATCAAATATTATATATTTTTTATCCCGCTCATTTCCTTTCTAAGGATCATTACCTTATACTCTACTCGTAGAATTCATATATACTTCATAATTCACTATCTTGTAAGTATTCGGGTTATCACATTCACCATTTCTTCTAAGAATTTCGTCCTCAAAATTTTTAATCATTAATTTTCGTATATCAATCTATCAAAATAGATTTTACGTTAATCTTTATTCACTGAATTGTTGTGTTCCATAACTACTTCTTTCTAAGGAATATCCTTCTTGCCACATTCTTCTTCAGAATAATAAAAATCTTCCACAATTGCTCAATAATTGGGAAGCGATATAAATAACTCAGGAATTTAAAAGATTCTCAAATCATGCTGAGGGGTCATAAGACCTTGAACTCATCTCTAGGTTTAACATTACTTCACCCTGGTACTTCACACTATAAACCGCTCTAACAAAATGTTTAACAATCACACAGACTGTAAACATCCTACATCGGTGCTCTAGGTGATCAGACTATCGCACCACTACGTCGTGCACAAACGTAGTACATCGTAACGACTATATGCGTTATACTCGAAACTATTGTCTCCGATAACATGTCCCCTTTTATAGGGTTGTTCACCTCAGCTTCTTAACATCTGAATCCGCACCAAAATAATTTAGTTTGGCATAGTTTGACCAAGAACGCTGGAATTTCATAAACATCTTTCAATACTTGTCTAGCTGAATCAAGTAGCATAGACTTCTAGCAATAATTTGGACATCAATCGAAATATATATATATATATATATATATATATATTAACTAACTCAATAATTTTTTTTATAGTTTAAGGAAACTAAAATAAATAAATCTTTTTATAATATTCTGATACCGTACCGTAAAAATGGTACGTTGAGGATTTCGTCATTACGTGACGTCGTCATACTACATCATATCATAGTGGGCTGACGATCCTACGGTCACATCCAACACTAGGTTTAACCGCATTGATGACTTCCTCGACTATTATTCCTGCATCATATCAAATGATGCATAGAATATATAAAATACATTTTGAAATTTTCAAATCATTTTTATCTAGCTGAAGCAATTAGCAAAGATATGTGAATAATAGCACTATTTTAAAAATCCATTGGTTCAATCATTTGATCCAATATTTTTTAAGAAAACAAAAGTGCAACATCAGCACGAAGTCAATAAATTTTGAAAATCTAGCAAAGCTAGGAGATTTAGAATATCAAAATTTTCTCCATTAATTTAAATCTTTACTCCACCACTTCATTACTTAAACATTCTATCAATCTTCAACAACATCAATGATTTCTATACCATAACCTTTCTATACCCAGTATAGTTCATCAAACTTACCATACTTTGGAAGTTCAGGAACTTACCACAATAATATGAGTTTAAGAACTTGTCCTAGCAATACGTAGTTAAAGAACTGATCAGAGACTGTCCATATGCTTAGGGGTTCAAAAACATACATATGATTATGAGTCACGAACTTACCATAAGTATGAGTTTTAAGAACTCGTACCTAACCTTAATATCATTTAATCTAATCTTAATATCACCTCTATCTATCAACTATAAACATGGGACAAGAATCACCTTCTCACCATATATATATCGATAACGCGACACCACATTTCAATGATTACCCCTGTGATAAACCAAGTGTAAGCACAAAATTCCTGCCCATACAAAGGTTTGTACAACTCAGCCACCACATGAGCTCTCAGTTGAAATCCCACTTAACTCTATCTTGCTTATAATTTCTCGCTCTATGCTCGATACAGATTTCCTGTATCTCATCATTTATAACTCCTCGTGAGTTTATCTCGTACTATATTATAGTACATTCTCGTTATAGCATCAAATTATAACTAGTCAATCATTACAGACCATCTGTCTTTACAACTTTAAAAGATCACGCCGTGATCTTATTCTATAATCATCTCCCTTATGATTATTTTCTTATCTCATGATCGTTTTGTTTTACAATCTTCTTATCTATACCTATTCATCACATCATATCATGATTCCTTTATGCTTTTAATCTTATAGACTTTGTCTATTCATCATTATTCGTCATCTTATTTATTGGAGTTAGGCAACTCCTTATTCTTATCTTTATCTCTCTCCAAGATTCATCTTTGAATCTTCTTGTTTATTTAACAACTCTTATTTTAAGAATTTCAAATTTCATTCATGTTACTCAATATTTTATTCGATTTTACTCCTCGTCATTCTCATCTTCTTCTTATAACATTTCTAGGACTCAACTCATCCTATACTTCTACGTATGTGAAAAAAATCACCTTTTATCATACGTAACTTAAACTTAACTTCTTATAACCTAAGGTCATAGCCTAAGGTACTCTTACCTAAGGTGTATAACCTATCAGCTCTGATACCAACTATAAGGACCCCAAAATTCATACAACTCAACTCTCAATCTCAGTTGTTAATAATACAACTTTATCCTAACTTTACATCATTATCGATGATACCATCACTACAAACATGCGGAATAATTAAAACTTTTATGTATTTCTTTCTTTATTGCCCTGAATCTCAACCTTTACATAACATATCTTTGATTCAAACTTATTACATGAATCACTACATCAAAATTGCTATCTAAAATCTTATATCACAAAGCAATATCTACTATACATCGGATAGCTCAACTTATAATTCAACAATTACGTTAAAATAAAAATATTAAATGCATTCTCATCTAAAATAAGTAATCTTCTTGAATTACTATTGATCTCTAACATTCAATTAGCACGTACCATTACCTTGCATCCTTGACCTGCAAAAATAGTTATTTGCAAGAGTGAGCTTGACAGCTTAGCAAGATCTAACAATTTTCATGCATCACGTAGCATATAATAACATGCTCAACATACATCTCATAATTCATTAGACTAACATATCATGTATGCTTTAATTCATATAACAAGTATAAAGATTGAGTTCCTTACTCAATCAACGTTGTTTACTCAATCAATAAAGTCATAAATTGACTTTATCATTTCATACTTACAACATATATAACATATAATGCTCTTTGCAATACAAATTAAAATAGTTCATCATCAAGTTCACATAGAAAATAGGAACTAAAAGACTTGTTTGGCACGTAGATTACCAATTAACGAAAAACAGTTTATAATAATCTGCACTTCATGAATCCTACACAACGTATTATCATACGCGTCAATTATTAGTCACCTAGCAACGTTTAGCAAACGTCTAAGTAAATTCTACTTTACACTTTATAATTCTCTCCCATTTATTTGTTTAACACACTGTCAAACTTATATGTATAATTAATAATATAAATTAATTATCACATAACTAATTCTCATAATTAGTTAAACCATTTTTGTTAACTCATTCCTCTTTAATTATTAAGTTAATAATTAATTAACACATAATTAATCACATCATATAATCATATTATATTTTCACATAATTAATCAACTAATAAATAAATTATAATTTAAATTACACATCCTCAATTTTAATTAATCGAATTATAATTGCAATTTATATTAATTAAACTATAATTAAACAAATTATAATTTAAATTAAACAGTTATTAATCAAACTCCATTTATGCATTTACATTAATTAAATCATAATTAAACCAATTATAATTTAAATTAAATAATTACTTTGATTATAATTAATTAATTTCAATCCATGCATGCATTAAATTATAATTAAAATATTCAAATTATAATTACACATTTACATTAATTATAATTATTTAAATTATAATTACATATTAAATTATAATTATACAAATTATAATTTAAGTTAAACATTTAATCTAATAAAAATTAATCAAACTATATTCATTTAACAAATCATAATTTAAATTAAACCTTTACTATAATTATAATTTATTCAAACTATAATTACACATTATATTTTATTAATGAAATCTAATAATATTCATTTAGCATTTCAATGCAAGTATAACATGTTATCACATAATTACATTAGGTTAACTTTCATGCACCTACCAAAATGCACAAAAAAAAACACATTATCATTTTCTGCATACCCCCCGCCGGTGCGGGGTTATTATGCCTTGCAAGGCCCGCCAGGGAGGGCCCCCTGCAGCGGCTCACTTTTGGTTCGCGAACTATGCAAAGAAAAAACCAATTTATCTTATTTCTTCGCACCAAATTCTGATTTTAACTAACATATTGCACATAAAAATTTATAGAAAACATATCTAAAGCTTCTAACATGTTTTTAATATATACAATTATTATAATACATAATCAAAAACTCCAATTTCATGATTTTTGAAGAAAAACCATTGATAAGTGTTCTTGATGAAATTGAACACTGTAATTTTATTTCTAATTCAAAACACACAATTCCAAGTATATTGACTTCTTTTAAAAACATATTATCATTAACTAAAAACCAATTTACACCATGATTATCAATCAAATATAAATTTTGATTTCAAATAAGCCAATCATAAAACTTTTTTACTATGACTTTTGATGAACATGAATTCCTCATGTTCATCATATATCCATGAATTAACCAACTAAACCATCATATAATTTATATTTAAACAATTTATGAACACAACATATATGTATAATCATGTTATGAACACCATATAACATATATATACCGACATCACAAGTTTTCATGAAGATTCATATTTACTGAAAACTAAAACTTGAATAACTTAAAGTAAATCTTAAAACTCTTAAAGTTAGAGGTTATACCCTTTGCTTTGCTTAGGAGAAAAAGATGAAGATGGTGATGTGTTTGATTCTCTCAAACTTCCTCTTCCTCTTTCTTCTTTCTCTTTTCTTCTTCTCTTTTCTCTCTAATTCTAGGTTCTCTGTGTTTTCTTCTAACACAGACTAACCCTTAGTCTTTCTAACTAACGTATATACTTACAAATATTACATGTATAAGACATAAGTATAAAACATATAACCTACAAAACATAATGACCCTATACTAATTACAATTAAAATATATGATACACATTTGAAGTTTAAAAGCCAAAAGGCTTGTTTGGCAAAAACATATTATTTTTAAATACAAGTTTTTTAATAGTTAAGGCCCCGTTTGGCAAAACGAATTTAAAACGGTGCAAGAGCTTTGTTTGGAAAAACGGTTTTAAAAACTCTTTTAATTCTTTTAATAAATCTTTTAACACATACTTTTAATGTTATACTTTAATTAATTAAATCTTAACATTCTAATTTAATTAATTAAAAGTTAACATCAATTAATCACATAAAAATTGTCACATAAAAATTATAATTACTCGCTAATTATAATTTCATGAAACAATTACCACATAACTTCATTTAATTAATTTAATTATCCCAATTAAATTAGAACTATAACATAAAATTATTACATATTAATTAAATTAAATATTAAATATTTATTTAATTAATATATTACACTTAAGTAACTTACTCCATAACTAACACATGATTTATTTATTTTACTCAATAAATAAATCTATTAAAATATTTATTTCATTTAGTAAATATTAAAATTAATATATAAAATTCTCTTCACACCAAATTACATATTTCACAATATATAACACATATACACATACTCGTACTCGAACATCTTATAATAAGCATTTTATTTATTAAATTCTCATTTATTAATTCTTAAAAATTCGGGTTGTCACATCCTTCCCTCCTTATAAGGATTCCATCCTCGGAATCAACGAAACCTCTTTTACTCGATTTTCACAAAATCTCTTTCAAAATTTTATTGTTAAATAACTTCAACACATTATCTCAACAAAAGTTTTATATATATACTACTCCATTCATTCCTTCAACAAGTTTTAGGTTTTAGTACATAACCTTCAATTAAACACAATTATATCAAATATTATATATTCTTTAACTCGCTCATTTCCTTTTTAAAGATCATTACCATATACTCTACTCGTAGAATTCATATACTTTATAATTCATTATCTTGTAAGTATTCGGGTTATCACATATACCCTAAGGGTCTTAAGAAATAAGTCAAAGTATAATTCATTACACACAAGATACTATGATGATCTCAAGTCCAAGGATCACTTGTACTACTATCACATTAGGAATTCCTATTGACAGGCAAGTAAAACTCTATTAGGTATTCCATAGCGAGTCGCGTTCAGTGAACTTATTATCTAATAAGCACCTACATACTTACTTTAGTGTCTCCGCACAAATGATCATGAGATCGATCATCCTCATCCAATGAGCAAGCAACATTTAACGAATGAGATTTTGTATATTTAATTGTAAATATTTATTGAATTAAATAAATATTTTAATTGATTTATTTATTGAGTTAAACAAATAATTTATGTGATTATGTTATGGAGTAATTTAATTAAGTGCAATATGATTAATTAAATTGATGTGTAAGTAATTATGTAGTTTAATTCTAATTTAATTGAGAATAATTAAATTAGATGAATATTATGTGCTAAGTGTTTATAAAGATTTACTAATTTGTTACATGAATTAAGATTAATAAGTAAATTACAACTGTGTAACAATTTAGTATTATATGGCAATTTTAATTAAGTAATGAATGTTAGCTTGTATTTAATTAAATTAGAAGGTTGGGATTTAATTAAATAAAGTGTAACATTTAAAGTATATGTTAAAAAAAAAATTAAATAAAATAAAAGGGTTTTAAATTAGTTTTGTCAAACAAGACCTTTACATCTGTTTTAATCATGTTTTACCAAACAAGACCTTAACTACTAAAAATCTATTTTTAAACAAATAATGGTTTTGCCAAACAAGCCCTAGTTGCTTTTGATTTTCAAAAACAAGTAACTGATATATATTAAGTAGGGATATAACGTATATGTCAGTTACATTGTTATATAATAATATGTATATTTAATCTATATTATCAGTAATAATATATCTAAACTACGTTAGAAAAACTAGAGTTAGAATATCAGTCTAAGAGAAGAGAGAAAGCAGAGAAAGAAAAGAAGAAGAAGAAGGAGGAAACTTTGTTAATCAAAACCTATATCACCATCATCTTCTTCTTCCAAGCAACATAAGGGTATAATCTAATCTCTTAACAATTGAAATTATATTTTTATTGTTCTTCAAGTTTTGCTTCTCTGCAAAATAGTTTTCAAAAGAATTTAAGTAAATATGATATATATGTGTTAGATTATATATATACACTGTTAGATGTGAATTATATGATTGTTTAAGTGATTAATTTCATGTAAATATGATGAACATGAAGAAATAATGTTCATATCAATTTATAAAGAACTTGCTTTGAAAAATAGTTCATTAATTTTCAAAATTCGTGTTTGGTTATGATATATTATGTAAATTGATCATAGATTATGATAATATATCAAGAAACAAAATTAATATGCTTTGAATTGGTTGATTTGGTTTAAAAACAAAGTCACAGTGTTAATTTTTTTCAAGAACACTTAAAAATGGTGCTTTCTTCAAAATCATGAAATAAAGTGTTTTAATTATGTGTTGTAGTGTTAATGTATGTTAAAAACATGTTAGAAGTTTAAGATTTTATTTTTATAAAGTTTCATATGCATTGTATTAGTTAAAATCGAACTTTGGAGCGAATAAATAAGCCAAATTGGTTTTTTCCCTGCACAGTTCGCGAGCCGGAGAACCCACCAGCAGGGGGACCTGCCCTAGCTGGGCTTTTGGCCTAGAAACTCCCGCCCCAGCAGGTGTTGTTGCTGTCCGGAGATTATGCTTTGGTTTCGAGTAGTTTTTATGCATTACATGATTAACTAACTTAATATGATGACATGTTAAGTGTATTAAACAATAAGATAACATATTTTTGACATGTTTAAGATAGTTTGAAGTCTCATATTAATATGTTATGTGTGTACATAGATATTGTTATCATATGGTATGATTTTGATAGTTTAAAGTATTATACACGTATAATGTGCATGTTGTGAGTTTAGACTCACGTGTGTGGTTAGTTAAACGAGTTAAGTTTACAAACCATGTTATTAAGTTGAACTTAAGTAAGAAGTTCAACGGTTTAACGTAGTGGTTATATAACTAATTGGTATTGTAAACGTAATATAATGTGTAGGACGATTGAGAAAGTGATTTGTAAATTGTAAAGTGTAGCTTGGGCTTGAGGCAAGATTTCTAAACTCAAACTTTACTTGAGCAAGTTTTTCTAAACTTTTCTTTTACGTTTATGCAAGTCTTCTAATTATACTCTTTCGTTGAGCAAGTTTTCTAATACTTATTTTATTGAACAAGTTCACTATTGAATTGTGGTGACCTTGACTTAATTGTTCAAGCAAGGTCCATATTTTCTTTCAAATGTTTTAATTTTATTTCTAAAGAATGATTATTAAATATGATGTCCATTATTATGACTCATAGTTATGTCTTAGTTCTTTTGATAATCGAATCCTAAATTATTGTAAATCGATTCAACTACTCCTTAGTTGATGATAGTTGAACTCTAAATTTCCCTTGAAGGTTATCCAAACTAAACTTTCTTTGGTGCGGACTTGCATCAAATACTGAGATGAACAACCCTATTTAATAGGGGATTACCATACGAAAGCGTTACGATGTTTCTGCACAATACATGGTACGATGGGTTGATCCCCGTAAGTACGAGTTAAGAGTCCATATAGTTTAAAGACTGTTAAAGGTTTTAAATAGAAATGTTTATAACCTAGGACATAGTTCAAGGTCTTATGACCCTCAGATGAGTTCTATATTCAAATTCTAAATGTTGATGAAAGAACTATTATTCAATTCTTTATTATTGATGAAAGAAAAATTATTCAATTCTTTTGAAGTTATTTAGTTTATGTCATCACTATTATTGTTATTATTCCAAGTGAGCCTTGTTTGCTTATTCTTGCAATTAAATAACCCTTGCAGCTAAGGTTGAAAGCGTTGATGTACCGTCAACAAGTAAAGGCAAGAGCAAGATGAACAAGTGAAGACTTGTTATATTTGTGATATGATTGTAATAAGACATAAAACTTTTTATGTGATGTTTATTTCTGCACTTATTATTTATGTTAAGGTTAGATAAACCCTGGGATATTTTTGAGCAAAGTTATAATCCTTTTATAAGGAAGATTATTATATTTATTTAAGGTTGTAATTTATTTTACAATTCTTATTATGGACAATAGTTGTATTTTATTTAGGAAGTGAGCACCAAATCCCGTGGATTTGAAGTACCTGGATTTGGGGGTGTTACAGGTTGGTATCAAAGCTTTAGGTTATGAACCTTATTAGGGGAAACCTTAGGTAGTAGCCTTGTAGGAGATCGAAAAGATAGTGATGATAGATAAAGATAAAAAACTACCTTATGTGCTATATGTTTACGTTTAAGTACGCGAATAGTATCGATCGATGACATGCAATAATTAAACTTTAAAACTTTGTTGTCATGATGAAGAATGTTGGAGAGTCCAGTCAGGCTAGGGAGGAGCTACCCCAGATGCCTAGAGATGAAGAGCCCCGAGACATCCATGTTGTCTGGGAGCAGTTAGTTCAGAGAGAGCCATCTCCATTGATCACCGTAGCTGGTTAGGAGCATGAGCCAGTATCTGACCGAGATGACGAGGATGAGTCAGAGGAGGAGGAGGAGGATCTTGAAGAGGAGTTTCAACCTCACTCGACTAGCGCAGAGATGTACGAGGAGATCTACGACCGCAATGTGGAGCTACATGGTCGAGTCAGAGAGCATGAAAAATTGGTAGACGAGGGTCAGACTACCATATAGCAGCGAGATGAAACCATTAAAGAGCTGGACAGTAACCTTGGAAACGCGAAATGGGATCTAGCTCACGCGGAGAGTGACAGAGATGATGCACTGGCCGAACTAGCGAAGCGAAAGAACGACATCCAAGAGGAGTCAGCGAAGCATGCCAGAGCAGAGGAGAGGAGTTTGAGGGCTACTCAACGTGCAGATTGAGCTGAAAACGAGGTTCAAGTGAAGAAGGCCAAGATGAGGGAGACAGACTATGCCTTCCATACGGCTATAGATAGGGCCCAGGATCGCATCTTCTATTACCCAGCTCAGTTCAAAGATTTATCGTGGTACATGGTGGATCGCAGAACGGTGTTCCGGGTGATGGAAGAAGAGCGTAGAGAGGCTGTGCGACGTCTTAACATGCCTAGATAGTAGAGTCATTAATTATGTGCTTCCTTATGTAATAAATAAATGTAAATCCCAGAATTTGAGATAATAATGTGATCTTATAACTTTTTCAGTTCAGGAAAGATGATGTAAATAGCATAGATGCTATATATTCTATGTTTTAAAACTATGAATGAATAAAATATCAAAGTTTATTGATGTGCTATGTGTTCAAATGTGAATTAAGATATTTTAAACGTTTAAGTATGAACTTGAATATATAAGAAATGAGTAAAGGATCTAATAAGAATATTTCTTAACAGAAAGATGCCTCCTAGAAGAAGACCTACAAGTCTACACCCAAGAGGTTCTATGAATAATAATGACAACAATAACGATGGGACGAATCCCAATTCGGTTCAACAATTGGTGAACCTGCTGACAAGAGCGCTTGCGAATCAGTTGCAAGTCCAAAGTACAACGTTTAAAGAGTTTAAGGCAGTAGGACAACCAAAATTCCAAGGATCAATGAACCCGATAGAGGCCCAGACGTGGGTAATGGAAATGGAGAAGGTCTTCGATGTGGCTAGAGTTAACAAAGACTAGAAGACGGCTTTTGCAACGATCATATTAAAGTCGGAAGCTAGCTTCTGGTGGCAGGCCAACAAGACAAGGGAAGGGGAAGGAGTGATAGCATGGGAACGTTTCAAAGAGATGTTCTTTGAAATGTATTTCCCCATTAGCTCACAGAACCAGATGGAGGTTCAATTCCTAGAGCTAAAGCAAGGAGCTATGTCGGTGCCGGAATACGCTGCAAAATTTAATGAGCTAGCCAGGTTTGCTACGTACCAGGTCAGTACTGACAAGAGGAAGGCGATAAGGTTTGAGCAGGGATTGAAGCCCTGGCTCTACAGCAAGGTCTCCATGTTCCAGCTGAGACTGTTTACAGCTGTGCTGGAAAAGGCCATCCTTGCTGAAGGTGGAAGCGACGTGGAAACCAAATACAATTAGGATTTGAAAAAGAAGAAGAATGAGACCGAGAACAAGGCTGATGGTAGCGGGGCTATCAACCAGAAAAGGAAGTGGAACGACAACACTTTTGCTGGGAGTCAACAGGGAAGCCAACAGAAGAAAAGGATTGAAGCATGTGCTACATGCGGGAAGAATCACACTGGAGTGTGTATGAGGGGGAAGCGGGTATGCTTCAACTGTGGTCAGGAAGGCCACATTATGCCGAATTGCCCGAACCCGAAGAAGGGAGCTTGATACACATGTGGATCTAAGGATCACATGGCCCGAAGTTGTCCTAAGAAGCCAGCAGGAGGGTCAACAGGAAATAGAGGAAATGGCAGCAGCAGTACTTTAACTATCGCTGGACCATTGCAGGCAGTTCGACCCACTGCCAGATCGTTCAACATGATGGTGCAAGATGCTGTGCAGTCAAAAGATGTGGTGTCAGGTATTATTTCGGTCAATAGGATAAATGCATATGTATTATTTGATTTGGGTGCTACTTGTTCGTTCATATCTGATGACTTTGCTAAGACCCTAGATTTAGCTAAAGAGGAATTAGTTTACCCGTTGAACATAGAGATTGCGAATAGGGAGGTTATTCCTGTTAGGTTTGTTTACAAGAACTGTAGATTGGACATTAAGGGTCATGAATTGAGGGTAGATTTGATTCCGATAAGACTTGGGGAGTTCGATGTAATACTGGGCATGGATTGGTTGTTCAACCATGGGGCGATAATCGATTGTCAGAAAAACTCTGTAAACCTTACGACTCCGTCGAAGGTAGTCTTTTATGGTAGCAAATTGCCTAGAAAAACGAGTTGTCTGACGATTATGCAAGCCAAGAAGCTATTGAATCAAGGCTGTGAAGGATACTTAGCCTATGTAGTGGATACTCGTAAGGAGCGTCCGAAGATAGAAGAGATATCAGTGGTTAAGGAGTTTGTGGACGTATTTCTGAACAATTTGCCAGGACTTTCGCCAGATAGAGAAATAGAATTTATGATTGACTTAGCGCCGGGAACTGCTCCGATTTCGAAAGCTTCGTACAAAATGGCTTCAGTCGAGGTGAAGGAATTAACAGCTCAACTACAAGAGTTGCTAGACAAGAAGAATATTTAGCCAAATGTTTCACCATGGGGAGCGCCAGTTTTGTTCGTGAAGAAGAAGGATGGTTCAATGCGGCTTTACATTGATTATAGAGAGTTGAACAAAGTTACGATCAAGAATAGGTATCCTTTACCTAGGATCGATGACTTGTTCGATCAACTAAAAGGTGCTAGATACTTCTCAAAAATAGATTTGAGAAGTGGGTATCATCAGTTGAAGGTGAGAAGAGAAGATATACCGAAGACGGCTTTTAGAACTCGGTATGGACATTACGAGTTCTTAGTGATGTCATTTTGTCTAACGAATGCACTAGCTACATTTATAAACTTAATGAATAGTATGTTTAAGCCATTCCTAGAAAAGTTTGTAGTAAGGTTCATAGATGACATCTTGGTTTATTCCAAAACTGAGGAGGAACACACTGAACATCTAAGGCTGACATTAGAATCGCTGAGACGGGAAAAGCTTTAAGCAAAATTCTCTAAGTGTGAATTTTGGTTAGAATGTGTGCAATTTATTGGCCACATGATTGACAAAGATGGGATTTCAGTGGATCCATCGAAGGTTGAAGCTGTGATGAATTAGGATCAGTCGAAGACCCCATCTGAAGTGAGGGGTTTCTTGGGATTGGCAGGTTATTACCGAAGATTTGTACAAGACTTTTCCAAAATCGCAACTCCGTTGACGAATTTGACTCGTAAAATAGTTAAGTTTGTTTGGACAGAAAACTGTGAGGAAAGTTTTCAGGAGCCAAAGAAGAGATTGAGTACTGCGCCGGTGTTGTCGTTGCCGGATAGCACAGGAAATTTTGTAGTATACATTGATGCCTCACATAAGGGATTAGGCTGTGTAATAATGCAGAGCGACAAGGTTATTGCATACGCGTCATGCTAACTGAAGGACTACGAGAACGGGTATTCGACCCATGACTTGGAATTGGCGGCAGTAGTGTTTGCTTTGAAAATTTGGAGACACTATCTTTATGGAGAAAAGTGTGAGATATACACAGATCATAAGAGTCTGAAGTACATCTTTACATAGAAAGATTTGAACATGCGCCAAAGGAGATGGTTGGAACTTATCAAAGACTACAACTGCAAGATTCTTTACCATCCGGGTAAAGCTAACGTTGTTGCCGACGCGTTAAGCCAGAAGGGTTGGGAGAAGTTGAATATATTAACTGATCAAGACTAGTTGATAGAAGAGATGGCTAAATTGGAATTGGAAGTTAAGTATCCGAAGGAATCGGATGAGAAGCTGTTTCAAGTAACTACTGGTTCAACATTGGTGGACAAGGTGAAAGAGGCACAACTTCACGACGAGGAGTGCGGGAAGATCCGGAAGAGAGTAATCGATGGGGAAGAAATCAAGTTCAAGATCGATAATGAAGGACTGCTATGATTTGAAGGGAGAATCTGGGTACCACCAGTATCGGACGTCAAAGACGAGATTTTGAGCGAGGCTCACAGTTCAAGATATTCGATTCACCCTGGGAGTACGAAGATGTACCAGGATCTAAGACAACATTTCTGGTGGCTAAATATAAAGAGAGACGTAGCTGAATACGTTGCAAAATGTCTAACGTGTCAGAAGGTCAAAGCAGAACACCAGAGACCGAGTGGATTATTGCAACCGCTAGAGATTCTGGAATGGAAATGGGAGCACATCACGATGGATTTCGTGGTGGGTCTTCCAGTAACTCAGAAGGGTTTCGATGCAGTATGGGTTATAATGGATCGATTGACGAAGTCAGCACATTTCTTATCGATCAAGATTAGATACAACTTAAATCAGTTAGTGAAGTTGTACGTGAAGGAAATTATCTCTAGACACAGTGTTCCAGTATTGATTATGTCTGACAGAGATCCGCGTTTGACGTCGAATTTCTGGAAGCAACTACAAAAGTGTCTGGGAACGCAATTACGAATAAATATAACGTACCATCCTCAGACTGATGGCCAGAGCGAGAGAATGATTCAGACTTTGGAGGACATGCTGAGAGCTTGCGTTATGGACTTCAAAGGAAGCTGGGATGATCATCTACCGTTGGTGGAGTTCGCCTACAACAATAGTTACCATGTGAGTATTGGCATGCCGCCTTACGAAGCATTGTACGACAGGAAATGCTGGACTCCATTGTGCTGGGATGAGGTCGGTGAACGACAACTATTAGGACCAGAATTGGTGCAACAAACTGCTGAGATCGTTAAGGTAATCAGAACGAGATTGGTTACTGCTCAAGACAGACAAAAGAAGTATGCGATCATCATCGACAGAATCGAGAATTTACGGTGGGAAGCTTTGTTTTCCTGAAGGTATCTCCCTGGAAGGGGAAGATTCGATTTGGCAAGAAGGGGAAGCTGAGTCCCCGATTTATTGGACCTTTCAAGATACTATGGAGGGTTGGCGAAGTGGCTTACTAGGTTGCGTTACCTCCGAAGCTAGATAATATACATAACGTTTTCTATATTTCAGTGGTGCAACTGTACAAACACGACTACAAGAATGTGATAGAGTACGAGCCTTTACAATTCGATAATAACATACGAAGAAGTGCATGTTCAAATAGTTGACAGAAAAGAACAAGTACTTAGAAATAAAGTGATACCTTCTGTTAAGGTAATCTGGAGGAACCACAGTGCTGAAGAAGCTACGTGGGAACTCGAAGATGTTATGATAAAAATCTATCCCCAACTATTTGTGTGATTTCTTGTATACCGATTCTGGGAACAGAATCTTTTTAAGGGGGGAAGAATGTGACAAATGAGTTTTTTTTTTATGATTCTGGGGACAGAATCCTTTTAAGGAGGGAATATTATAACGAATGAGATTTTGTATATTTAATTATAAATATTTATTGAATTAAATAAATATTTTAATTGATTTATTTATCGAGTTAAATAAATAATTTATGTGATTATGTTATGGAGTAATTTAATTAAGTGCAATATGATTAATTAAATTGATGTGTAAGTAATTGTGTAGTATAATTCTAATTTAATTGAGAATAATTAAATTAGATGAATATTATGTGCTAAGTGTTTATAAAAATTTACTAATTTGTTATATGAATTATGATTAATAAGTAAATTATAATTGTGTACCAATTTAGTATTATGTGACAATTTTAATTAAGTAATGAATGTTAGCTTGTATTTAATTAAATTAGAAGGTTGTGATTTAATTAAATATAGTGCAACATTTAAAGTATATGTTAAAGGATTTATTAAAATAAAATAAAAGGGCTTTAAATTAGTTTTGCCAAACAAGGCCCTTACATCTGTTTTAATCCTGTTTTATCAAACAGGGCCTTAACTACTAAAAACCTGTTTTTAAACAAATAATGGATTTTGCCAAACAAGCCCTAGTGGCTTTTGATTTTCAAAAACAAGTAACTGATATATATTAAGTAGGGATATAATGTATATGTCACTTACATTGTTATATAATAATATGTATATTTAATCTATATTATCAGTTATAATATATCTAAACTACGTTAGAAAAACTAGAGTTAGAATATCAGTCTAAGAGAAGAGAGAAAGCAGAGAAAGAAAAGAAGAAGAAGAAGAAAAAAGAAGAACAAGAAGAAGGAGGAAACTTTGTTAATCAAAACCTATATCACCATCATCTTCTTCTTCCAAGCAACATAAGGGTATAATCTAATCTCTTAACAATTGAAATTATGTTTTTACTGTTCCTCAAGTTTTGCTTCTCTGCAAAATAGTTTTCAAAAGAATTTATATAAATATGATCTATATGTGTTAGATTATGTATATAAACTATTAGATGTGAATTATATGATTGTTTAAGTGATTAATTTCATGTAAATATGATGAACATGAAGAAATAATGTTCATAGTAATTTATAGTGAACTTGCTTTGAAAAGTAGTTCATTAATTTTCAAAATTCATGTTTGATTGTGATATATTATATAAATTGATCATAGATTATGATAATATATCAAGAAACAAAATTAACATGCTTTGAATTGGTTGATTTGGTTTAAAAACAAAATTACAGTGTTAATTTTCTTCAAGAACGCTTAAAAATGGTGTTTTCTTTAAAATCATGAAATTAAGTATTTTGATTATGTGTTGTAGTGTTAATGTATGTTAAAAACATATTAGAAGTTTAAGATTTTGTTTTTATAAAGTTTTATATGCATTGTGTAAGTTAAAATCAAACTTTGGTGCGAAGAAATAAGCCAAATTGGCTTTTTCTCTGCACATTTCACGAGCTGGAGAACCCACCAGCAGGGGGACCTGCCCCAGCGGGGCTTTTGGCCTAGAAACACCCGCCCCAGAGGGTGTTGTTGCTGTCCAGAGATTTTGCTTTGGTTTCGAGTAGTTTTTATGCATTACATGATTAGCTAACTTAATGTGATGACATGTTAAGTATATTAAACAATAAGATAACATATTTTTGACATGTTTAAGATAGTTTGAAATCTCATATTAATATGTTGTGTGTGTACATAGATATTATTATCATAGGGTATGATTTTGATAGTTTAAAGTGTTATACACGTATGATGTGCATGTTGTGAGTTTAGACTCACG
Organism: Panax stipuleanatus; assembly: GCA_020205555.1. Classification (NCBI taxonomy): domain Eukaryota; kingdom Viridiplantae; phylum Streptophyta; class Magnoliopsida; order Apiales; family Araliaceae; genus Panax; species Panax stipuleanatus. Next base: position 136,950,394 of record CM035115.1, on the reverse strand, counting down.
TGTGTGGTTAGTTAAGCGAGTTAAGTGTACAAACCATGTTATTAAGTTGAACTTAAGTACGAAGTTCAACGGTTTTACGTAGTGGTTATATAACTAATTGGTATTATAAACGTAATGTAATGTGTAGGACGATTGAGAAAGTGATTTGTAAATTGTAAAGTGTAGCTTGGGCTTGAGGCAAGTTTTCTAAACTCAAACTTTACTTGAGCAAGTTTTCCTAAACTTTTCTTTTACGTTTATGCATGTCTTATAATTATACTCTTTTGTTGAGAAAGTTTTCTAATACTTATCTAATTGAACAAGTTCATCATTGAATTGTGGTGACCTTGACTTAATTGTTCAAGTAAGGTCCATATTGTCTTTCAAATGATGTAAGTTTATTTCTAAAGCATGATTATTAAATATGATGTCTATTATTATGACTCATAGTTATGTCTTAGTTCTTTTGATTATCGAATCCTAAATTATTGTAAGTCGATTCAACTACTCCTTAGTTGATGATAGTTGAACTCTAAATTTCCCTTGAAGCTTATCCAAACCAAACTTTCTTTGGTGCGGACTTGTATCAAATACTGAGATGAACAACCCTATTTAATAGGGGATTACCATGCGAAAGCGTTAAGATGTTTGTGCACAATACATGGTACGAAGGGCTGATCCCCCTAAGTACGAGTTAAGAGTCCATATAGTTTAAAAGACTGTTAAAGGTTTTAAATAGAAATATTTATAAACTAGGACATAGTTCAAGGTCTTATGACCCTCAGATGAGTTTTATATTCGAATTCTAAATGTTGATGAAAGAATTATTATTAAATTTTTTATTATTGATGAAAGAAAAATTATTCAATTCTTTTGAAGTTATTCAGTTTATGTCATCACTATTATTGTTATTATTCCAAGTGAGCCTTGTTTGCTTATTCTTGCAATTAAATAACCCTTGCAGCTAAGGTTGAAATCGTTGATGTACCGTCAACAAGTAAAGGCAAGAGAAAGATGAACAAGTGAAGACTTATTATATTTGTGATATGATTGTAATAAGAGATAAGTCTTTTTATGTGATGTTTATTTCCGCACTTATTATTTATGTTAAGGTTAGATAAACCCTAGGATGTTTTTGAGCAAAGTTATAATCCTTTTATGAGGAAGATTATTATATGTATTTAAGGTTGTAATTTATTTTACAATTCTTATTATGGGCAGCAGTTGTATTTTATTTAGATAGTAAACACCAAATCCCATGGATTTGAAGTACCCGAATTTGGGGGTGTCACACAACATATGTACCAATCTATCCGGATTTAGTAATCCCCTTTCTAGTAATCCAACGATTTGGAACTATTTTAGTTTTAAGCTTTCTAAGAATTTAGATCTCATTAGCATGATCAACATCATGATTCTAAAAGTATTGCTTAAAACTATGGGTTATTTACATATTATAAAAATATCATCATGTAGATAATTAAATGTCTTTAATAAATGAATACTTCTATTAATAAATAAATAGGATAGTCTCCAAAGTATATTCTTTATAATCATATATGATTGGCTTGTATGCATACTGCTTTCAGTCTCTCACTTGCACTAAAGCCAATCGCTATGGTATCTCATATCCATCTTCTCTAAGTGACGATCAAACTGATGTTGTATTAAAGCTTTAGTAAATGGATCTCCAATATTGTCTTGAGAGTTTAATATCTCTATAGTGACTTTTCCTCTTTCAATGATTTCTTTAATCAAAGTGTACGAGCAGCACATGTTTGGATTCAAGATGAGACTTAGAAACTATTCCTAGTTCTGTAATGAACTTGTCATCCAAAACATCAACTTGCAGCTTCACTTACAGTTATATACTTTGTCTTTGTCACTAAACCTGCAACCGTTTGATGTTTGGAACCTTTCCAATTCACTGCACCACCTTTCAAGGTAACGACTTGCCCTAAAGTGGATTTGCTGTCGTCTTGGTCAGTCTAAAAACATGAGTCTGTTTAGTCCTTTAGTTTAATTCAGACCCATCATGCGTCATGATGACATCCTTAGTGTCAGTTAAGTACTTTAGGATGTTTATCACTGTCTTATGGTGATCTTCTCCATAATATGACTGATCAACATCAAGTCTCGTATATTTCATTGCATACATAATAGTAACTCATGCGATTCCTCTTTTATTGAGGACAATTCAGAGAGATTCACTCTATGGCTCATCATCATCAGACACCTTTTGGAGTTTGCCATGCTAAACGTCTTTAGCATCTAATGAATATACGTTCATTGGGTTAAGCCAAAACATCATTTTAAATCTATCTATACAGATTTATATCCCCAATGTAGGATGTTCTACCCAAATCATTTATGGAGGAATGTTTAGACAACTTAATTTTGATCTATTGTAGCATAGGAATGTCATTTCCTATCAGTAATATATCATCAACATATAATACAAGGAATGAAACAGCGCTCCCACTAACCTGCTTGTACACACTTAGTTCATCCTCATTTTTGATAAAATCAAACTTTTTGATTATCTCATCAGAACGGATGTTCCATCTACGAGAAGCTTGCTTCAATCCATAAATGGATCGTTGTAGCTTATATACATGATTTGCTTCAACCATTGAAATAAATCTATCTGGCTGTATCATACATACATTCTCCTCTAATAATTATATTTGAGGAAGGGCGTCTCCACGTCCATTTTGCCAAATCTAGTAATAATAAGCTACAATCGCAAGTAAAATCCAAATGGACTTGAGCATTGCTTCAAAGATCTATTTTAGATTTTATGGTCATCTACCATTTCCCCAAGTCTTTATTACTCATAACCTATTCTTAATTCAATGGATCATCATCATTCATAACGTGTACCTCATCGTCATCCTCTATGACGAATCCATACATATCAGGTATCTTCGGCACTCTTCCAGATTTACGAACAGGGTGTTGTACAGAAGGTGTTTCTACTTGGACAGGTTCATCCACTTGATCTGTAGTGGTTTGTGGTTCTTAAATTTCTTCAAGATCTATTTTCCTCCCACTATCCCCTTCAAGAATAAATTCATTTTCCAAGAAGGCAACGTGTTTCGCAACAAACACCTTTTGCTCAGTAGGATTGTAGAAATAGTATCCCAAACTTTCTTTAGGATATCCCACAAACGTGCACTTATCAGATATTGTCCCAATCTTATCATTTTGAAACCTTTTCACATAAGCTGGACATCCCCAAATCTTAACATGCTTAAGACCAGGTTTCCTCCCTGTCCACATCTCATATGGAGTTTTGGGTACGGATTTCGAGGGGACCTTATTTAGTAGATATGCAACCGCTTATAGAGCATAACCCCAGAATGATACTGGAAGATCGATAAAACTCATCATGGAACGAACCATGTCCAACAATGTTTGACTTCTCCTTTCAGATACTCCATTTAACTATGGTGTACCTGGTGGAGTCCATTGTGAAATTATACCATTATTTTTGAGACAATTAAGAAACTCACTGCTTAAGTATTCTCCACCTCGATCTGATTGAAAAATCTTAATACTCTTGCCCGTTTGTTTCTCTACTTCACTTCTAAACTCTTTGAACTTTTTTAAATGATTCAGATATTTATTTCATTAAATACATATATCCAAATCTCGAGTGATCATCAGTGAAAGTAATAAAATAAGAATACCCTCCCCGTGCATTCGTTGTCAAAGGTCCACAAACGTCTATGTGAACCAACGCTATCAACTCTACAACTCTTTTTCCTTTTTCCACTAAAAGGAGATTTAGTCATTTTACCCATGAGACAAGATTCACAAGTTGGATATGATTCATAATCAGATAGCTCTAAGAGCCCATCCTTATGCAACTTGGATAATCTTGTTTCATTGATATGACCGAGTCTACAGTGCCACATATAGGCATAATTAGCATCATCTCTTTTTCTTTTCTTAGTTTGTTCTATTTGAAATATATTTTCATGCAAGTCAAGTATTTAAAGTCCATTTTGCAAACTACCAACACCATATAAAACATTGCTTTTATAAATAGAACAACTGTTGTTCTTTATTATAATGTCAAATCCATCCATATCTAATATGGAAATAGAAATAATGTTTCTAATAATATTCGGAATAAAATAACAATTATTTGAATAAATGAACTTGCCCGTAGGCAGTGCTAAACAATAAGTGCCTACAGCTAATGCAGCAACCTTTGTTCCATTTCTCACTCGTAGGACAACCTCATCCTTGTTTAGCTTTCTACTTCTGACCAGTCCCTGTACAGTATTATAAATGTGAGAACCACACCGGTATCCAATACCCAAGTACAATTTTGACTTTCTAAAAAATTAATTTCAATCTTTAACAAACCTTGATTGGAAGTCGAAGCTTTTCCAAGCTTCTTCTCTGCCAGAAACTTCTTGCAGTTCCTCTTCCAATGACCAAGCTCGTTGTAATGGAAGCACATTCCTTTGCTTGCTGGATCAGGTTTCTTTTAATCCTTTCTGTTCACCTTGCCCTTAGCCTTTTTAGATTTCTTCTTTTCAGAAGATACCTTGGGCCTCTTTTTTTTCTTGGAAGAATCATCCACCATTAAGATATGGTTCTTCTTGGATAGGAAGTAACCTTCTGTAGTTTTCAACATGTTAAGTAATTCAGGCAAGCTGACATCTAACTTATTCATGTGGAAATTAACAACGAACTGCGAGACGATCTTAGGGAGTGACTGCAAGACCAAGTCTTGACTCAACTCCCCATCCATGATATAAAGGTAACCTTATATTTTATATATATATATATATATATATATATATATATATAACCTGACTATATGTTATATTATATATATAATACTAATCAGGTCACCATTTTGAAATCATTTCGCCTTTTTGAATTCCTTATATCTCCTGATCACATTCCTTGCAAAACGAATCAACTATCCACGGATTAAAAAAAAATCAATTCGCATACCCTTTTAATAACATGGATGCAGGTTCCCCTTTTTTAATAACACAGATCCACAACGAAAGAGAAAAAAATAATAATTTTATACAACTAATTATGCCATATAAATTATTCTAAATACATACCCAAACATATATGGAATCAAAACAATTAATAATTGTATAAAGGTTTGGCTCTGATGCCACTGTTGAGTTTCTACGAAATCATGGGCGCAATCAAATTGCAAAATTAGCGGAAGCATGGAATATCAGAGTTTAAAAATTTTCTACAAAATCATTACCCGGATCATCCTTTATGCATATTATTAATTTAAAACGATAAATAAGAAGTTATGGTATTCATACCTTTGTAGAACGAAGATTCCACAGGTACAAGTTCAACTCCTTGTTCTTCGCGATCTTCTTGAATATCCGGGATTGATTCATTTCTTTAATCAACGTTAGCCACCCAAGTGTTTGGCCTCTAGAGGTGATCCACCAAAAAATAGAAATTATTCAAGAAGGAGGGTGGTTGGATAAACCCTAGTTTTTTATCCTCTATAGAAAAGGTGTACTCTTCAACAATTAGAATTGCATCAACTGATATCTAACATAAGACTCCTCTTATATAGATATTGGTCAACCCTTCTAATCCTATTAGACATAGTATTTCATTTAATTAATTAAACATCTTTAATTAATTAGTCTTCCCAACATATTGAGATTAATTAATTAAACTCCTTTAATTAATTTGCCTCCTAATCTTATTAGGAATAAATGAGAGTACTAATATTAAATTAATTCCTAAACTCCTTTAGAAATTAATAATAATTGTAATAATATTAATAAGACTCCTCTTATTAATTTATATTTAATATTTCTAAAATATTAAATAATAAACATTAAGCTATTTAATTTGTTATATCACCATAGATTAAATTAATTACACTTAATGCATTATTACGATTATGTCATTACATTCTTAAATAGTTAGTCTTCCTTTTATGCTGTGACCCTTTAGGTTCTCCATATTAAACCGATTGTGGATAAATCAATTAGAACAAGTTTAATCTTATTTAAATAAATAAATAAAACTTATAATCTATTTAAATAAATAATATTTATTCTACAATAGAGATAAATCTCCCTAGCGATCAATGACTTTCCAGATAATATAGATTTCAACATTAATCATAAAAGAACTTGTGAGTAAATAGTTACCGTACAATTCAATCCTTCCACCATACAATGTCCCTGTAGACACTCGAAATTTTCCTTGCCCCAATACTAACACTATAGGTGGGCAAAACCGTCAATCAAGCTAACCTCGGTCCCGATACCAGACATCCAATCTAAATCCGGCCACCAATGCCGGTTCTTCAGCCTAAATTCGATCCCCAATGTTGGTCAATTCCAGTCAAATTCGATCACCAATATCTGTACTCCAGTCAACCCCGATGGCCAATCTGACCGTCAATCCAACTCTGATCGTCAATCGGACCATCAGATCATCCCCGATCTCAATATTAGAACATCAGCTCAAACCTGATCATCGATATCGGGACAACCACAGCACCGATCAACCATATCGGGATGTCAAAGCAGCCCCGACAGCAACCCGGGATGTACAAATCAGCCCCGACAGCAACCCGGGAAGTACAGCTCAACCCCAGCATCAGTCCAGGAAGTCAGGTCTACTTCGAACATAAACTTGAAGCACCACTACACTTCCAAAAGAAAACCTGGAACGACCACATCAGCCACAATTGGGCATCTTTTCAAATCAAATTCGATTGAGTTGGTACAACCATTTTCAAAACTACCAACTGGCGACTCTATTTAAATCAAATCGTCGACATATATACATGTTGGCCTCTTTCCTAAAAAACCCTTCAAAACCTTTTTTATAATAAAAAGAATAAGGGTAGAGATAACTTAAGAAGAACGATTTGAGAAAATCGGGTTATGAACCGACCCGAGGGATTTCTTAAATTTTCCAACGTCGACAGGTGGCGACTCCGCTGGGGACAATAGAGGGCTTACGCCGCTTTCAATCTTTTCAAACATTTCCTTTCCAAAACTATTGAATGCGTAAAATCTTGCGTCTCCACATTCAATGGATGAGTAAATGCTGCATCTTTACATTAAATGAATGTAAATGAATGCTTTCCTGCTCTAGTGCTTCACACCCTTATTAGTGCTTCGCACCCAACTGTCATTTCATGCATAAACGGTAAGGCACGATGTAGGAGAATGTATGTTGTGTGTCCCTCTCACAAGGAGGATAACCCGGTCGGTGTTAAGTAATGACTCTGGGGATGATTAAGTCTCTGGGGGTGCATCATGAAAATACACCACTCAGATTCGCTCCAGTTGAACGATCGGATTAACTTCCCTTCTAGTAGATTGCGATGATCTGGGAGCCTTCATGCCAAAACAAAAGTCACGAGAGTAACCTAAGATAGGTTAGCCTCTGATTAACCAAATCCGAAGGGAAGCCTCTTCACGCCTTCCTCTTTTAATTTCGTGTTAAGTCTCCAATTATCGATGAGCACAATGTAAATATCAATAATGAAAGATTTACTTTCCTTGTCAATATACCATGTCATCCTGCCATCAAAACAACTAACCTCTGTTTTGCAGGATAAACTCTAAAAAACACATCATGCATCCAATCCTTGCCTACCTCAGGAAATTGACATGCCTACGTTTTGTTGTAGGTACAAAAAGTGGTCTCAGTACTAGATCATAATCTGAAAAGGCACAAAGCCTATCCAACCGACATGGCTGAAAGTAGCCAATACGAGTCGGATTCCGTATCTCGAAAAGAGTTTGAAGGACTTAAGAATCAAATAGCAGAGTTGGCTATCCTTTTAAGAGAACAAAGTAAAAACACTCAGGGCCAGCCAACACTAAATCAAATAGATACCTCCTCGTATGGTGGCAATCAAAGTACTGACGAAAAGGGGGAAATGCAGTTCCCTGAACCACGATACAGTGAAAGAACCAACAAAACCCCTGAAATCACAAATCTCAGGGAAGATCGGGAAACTGGCGATATCCGAAGGAAAGTCCAACAAATGGAAGAAACCATCCAAACAATCAAAGGGACTGGAAACATTGGGAGTGTCACATATTCTGATCTATGCATATTCCCAGGGGCTAGATATCCTGACAAATTCCAAGTCCCAGAGTTTGAAAAGTACAATGGGGCAGGCGATCCCTATACGCACTTAAAAGTATACATTGGTGAGCTAGGGTCTTATGCTGAAGATGAAAGCCTCAGAATGCAGCTTTTCTAAAAGAGTCTCACTGGAGAGGCTAGGACATGGTATGCCCGACTTGATAATGCAAAAATCCACAGTTGAGAAGAGCTAGCTCATGCCTTCCTAACTCAATACAGCTTCCAGTCTCAGATGGTTCTGGATCGGTATCAAGTGTCCAAAGTCAAAAAGCAGAGTACCGAGTATTTTCATGAATATACCCAAAGATGGAGACGTCTGGCAGCACAAGTCAGCCCGCCTATGACCGAAGCTGAAATGGTGATGACTTTTATAGACATCCAAGAGGCACCTTACTACGAGAGGATCCTGGTTGGAATAGGAAAGCCATTCTCTGAGATGATCAAACATGGAGAAATGACAGAGATGGGCCTGAAAGCAGGCAAGATTAAAGATCTCACGGCCTTGAAAATAGTCGCCGAGGATATACAGTCTGGCAACTATGCGAGTGATTGTGACGCCCCCAAATTCCAGGACCGCCACTTGGTTTCTCGAATTCGGTTCATCACGTGCTCATGGTAATACATCACAATAATAATAATTAAATATCATACGATCACAGCGGAAAATCTATTCTAGAATAATTTACAATGATTTATTATAATTATTCCCCCAAGTCTCGCAACCTACAGTACTTAATAGATTACATAATAATATCAGTTAACGACTTATTACATAATCTAACTTAAGCTTAAACATAATCAAATCCAGTCTTACTACATCATCTTCATACAATATTAATATATTTAAAACATAACAGACATAAGCTAGTTGGTAGCTTTGCCCTTGCCCTTATCAACGCCCGAAGGTTCACCATGCTCTGCCTTAACTGAAATGTTTTAGGGAAAGCAAGAATGAGCACAAATTGCCCAGCAAGTAATATACAATAAGGGTGAGTAATAAGATTCTCAATTCTCGAAAGGGTATAACAAGATTTGATAGTTCAAGAATAACAAGAATATCAACAGTTCTCAATATCAGTCGCTAAGGACAGGATAATATCAATATGATTCAATAATAAGTCAATTCAAGATTTCAAATAATTGAATACTGAGTAGTCACTACGGACTATGAACTTCTACTAGAATTGACAGTAATAAACTGAAAATCCAACAAAAACAGGTACAACAGGTGATCAGCCTAAAGTACCCTTGTTATGCATAACAATCAACCATACTCAAGTGTGCACGTCGGTTCTCCGACAATTATATTTCCCTTCAAAGAAGGTTGTTCTTCTCAGTCAAATATAAGATCCCGCACCAATCAATTAGTTTGGGTTGCTTTTCAATAACATAAGTCCAGCCGAATCAAATGGCATAGACACTTTCACAATATTCAAGAACAATACTAAGTTCAACATGAATAATAGCTTTAATAAAATAAGAGTTCAAGTGTGCTAATTCGATTCAACCGATTAAATAGGAAACTAGTTCGCAATACACAAGATAGGATACTTGCATAGTAAAAGAGTATAAGTTAGGAAACTTTCACAATCATAGATTTCCTTGCATAAAGTAAATGCGTCGGTTAGGATACTTGCACTTTAAAAGAGTGTAAGTAAGAGAACTTGCCTTTAGCGTAGTTTATCCACGAAAAGCAATCAACACTTTCGAATTCCTATCGTAATACAGTTACGTATATATATGATATTCATTAGTCATATAATTTAACTTCACATTTTCTCTTTGAATATACGATCAACACATAAGCTAAGTTTTACCTAGCTACACAGTTATATAGAATATAATTTCTATCCTTAACGTTCCTTCTTTAGAGTTTAAACGCATTCTCATATTATATAAGATCTCAACAATTAGCAAACATGCTTGCATATTATTAATATCACATAAGACCACAATCAATACTAAATATATTTCATTTTAGCAAGTTACGGCATCTCCTTAAGTTAACCGTCAAAATCGGGTTCAAGTAACCTCATATAATATCGCGTAGCATGTATTCATATTTAAAGAATACTTTCATGCTTGTATAACTTTTCCAAATCCAATCGTACATGGTATAGGTTCTTAAGTTAATACTTAAAGCCATTCAAGGACACGAACTCATATGGTCTAACATGATTGCTTTTAAACACATAAGATATTCATATAACTTGTATTAGTCACGCTCATGAGTACTCGTATTGCATATATGTAGCTAGCATTGTTATTATCTTGAAAACATGCTTTGTTCATGCTAAACTTTAATCACGGCAACTAATCATGGTATATATACATGCATGACACATGAATGAGTCTAAGAGTACTATCACATGTGTCCATAAATGTCAAATTCTAATTCTCGTCATAACATACCAACGTTCACGTTCAAAGCTTATACTTTGTTAGTATAGTTCATTAATAAGGTCTATCATGTTCATGCTTCCTTATGAAACCTACATATGTAAGTTAACATGCTTTTCATGTATTTCAAGGCCCTATAAACATGCTCGAAAAGTCAGAATGTATACATGCTTCATATATGTTAACGTCGTTTATGAAACTTTAAATTCGTTTCCAAACTATGTGTCGTTTGGTTAACCACGCATGCTAATATACTAAAACATGCTTACATTGCCTCATTAGGTTTATATATATGTATTAATCATGCTCCCATGCTTGTTTAAACAAAAATCAAACAATTGGTACATAACAGTTTTGTTGCAGAATGCAGAAAACTGAACACAGAGGCTGGCGCTGCGGCGCGGCAACAGTAGCTTAATACTGGCGCTGCGGCGCGAGTGGCACTGCGTGCGGCGCTGCGGCGCGAGTGGCGCTGCGTGCGGCGCTGCGGCACGGGCTGCGGCGCTTGTGGCGCTGCGGCGCGGGCTGCGGCGCTGCGGCGTCGAGGCAGTTTTCTGCGGTTCAGACTGCAGCGAAAACCGACCCAAAACCTCCCATTTCATCGATTTCAACATACCCAGATATTAGACTTGCTTAACTTACTAACACATACATATATGCTTATATAATAGTCAATAGCAATTATCAATTCCCAATTTCATGAACTCTAACTAATTTACGAATTTCATGTATTTACAAAAATTGAAGAGGAACAATGGAAATGAAAGACTATTCAGTGGTTCCATCATGTGTGTATGTTCATATAACAACAATATAAGGGTTCTACAAACCAATCATGAACCAATTTGGCATAATCAAGAATTTCAACAAAACTCAGAGAACAACAATGGAGTTCTTTTGACAGAAAATGAAAATGAAGACACGAAGAGGATTTATACCTCTGTTATGGAGTAAGCTTGCTGATGCTACTATAGAAATTCCTTCTGAACTAAATAGACAATCACAGTATACTCTCTTCTCTTAGAAATATTTCAGCAATGAAATGAAGGTGCAGGGAGTTCCTTTATATAGAAGAATGAATACACAGTCCAAGCTTCTAACTCCCAAATCAAACTAACGGATTGTCAAATTGCATGAAGGTTATAGAATGGTAGGTATTTAGTTGTTAGAATCCATCATTAAAACCACTCCCTTGCTCATCATTGCTACAAGGCTATGGAGATTTACTGAGTTTAAGGAGAAGCAATAGGCTTAGGCCATAATGGCTGTGCACGTGAATGAGGGAAAGGAGAGTGACTATTATATTGGGACAAGCCAAGCAAATCTCAGCATTCTTACAAATGGACTATATGCTACACTTATGTTATATATTATATGTACTCTTAGGTTATAATTACAATGTTCTCCCCATAATGTAATAAATGCAATTTGAATACATATAATCTATGTACATTTTATCTTACCGATATAATACAATCGGATACTACCACATTACATTATATCATATATTATTAAATTGTATTACTCAACAATTATTTATAATAGATCCATGATACATTATTTTAATGTATATCCACACATCATTTGTCACCTACACATATCATAACATATAGTTACTATACATTTAATTCGCATGCTTGCACATATAATTTCTCATCTTATAAATTGAATATTAATTAATAATATACACATATCCTACATCAATCAATATAATTGTTAACCTCCATAACAATTTAATTAACCTTTATATGATTAACTATCACTTTGATATAAATCTTATTATATTTATAAACACGTTGCTCATTATTATTATGTTTCTTGCAATAATAATCACATATTATTAATCAATCCTCATTAGTATTTTATAACAGTTAATTAATATTCTTCGATTAACAATTAATATAGATTAATTGTTCGCTTAAATTAATATAATCATTCTTATATTACGTCACTGTGCCACACAAGGCAATCAACGAGTTTATCACAAACTCCACCAATTTCTCAATTATTATAATTATTCAATTATATATAATTGAATTAATTCATCTCATAACACAAAATCATTTATATTCAAATAAATTCTCATTTCCATTAATATATTTATTTAATAATATATGAAAATTCTCGGGTATTACAGTGATCCCATAAGGATATCCAATAAAGGCGATGAAGATGAATCCCTCGTTGTACAGGGGCAATATAGGAGACCCAATTGTAGTCCCCCCATTTGGAAGAGGGAAGGCAATCTGCCGTCACAACATAATGCATTCAACAATTACCATGAGAGAAAGAGAAAATCCAAAAGGACTGAAAATCGGGTATTTACTCCACTAGGTGATTCCCTTGAAAACATATTGGTGATGTTAATAGATCACAAGAAGATTACTGAGCTGGCTCCACCTCTGGATCCAAAAAGAAAAAGATACGATCCTAGCCAAAAATGTTCATACCATTCAGAATCTTCGGGACACGATACAAAAGACTGTTGGTCCTTAAAGCATAAAATTCAAAACCTGATCGAAAATGGCGATCTTGTGGTCCAACAACATGACCATCCAAATGATAACCCCAACCTTCTGATGCCATATGACACGGAGGAAGTAAACATGATCGGGTTAGGAAGCAATAAAATGTATCCAAATCGTAAATACATACGAAGGATAGAGGATTACCCCCGAAGGAACAAGACAAATATCCAAGAGTCAGAAAATTCAGAGGAGGGTATGATAATAATGAAAAAATTGGATGCGATCCAACATCAAGTGACTCTGCTGGCTAATCTAGTAGTGCACCAACATCAGGATACAAGGCAGCATTTCACTCAAATATTAGAAAGCTAAGAGAAAGAGGAGGTTATTTAGAATGAGAGCATATCTCCCTCCAAGATCCGTCGATTAAATGAAGAGGATCAGAGCATGTTGAATGAACGAGAAAGGTGGAATGATCAAATTACTCGAAGTTCTCACCAAAAGAAAGATCGTTTGAAGGAATGCGAACTCCCAAATAGGAAATATCAAGAAACATTCCAAACACGAGTAAACCCTCAAAATTCTACGGCACCGAGAGTCGGGGAGAGTAGGTGAAGAAGGATATTCACACCTTTGGAGGACTCATCGGAAAATGTCTTAGCCCTGTTGATTGCGCAGAAAAAGATCACTGAGCTCGCTCCACCAATAGATCCCAAAGGAAGGCAATATGATCTTAACATGAGGTGTACTTACCATTCTAACTCACTTGGACATGCAACTGAGGAATGCTGGTCTCTAAAGCACAAAATATAGGACCTCATTGAAAATGGAGAACTAAAAAAAGAATTCCCCATGACCAGAAAAGGTGAGAGGGAGATAAAGAACTCAAGATGTCCACTTGAAACGGGCAGTTCAAAGGATGGGACGGCTATGAGCACCAATCCTGACAAAACAAAAGGTGGACCGAACCTAATACTGGGAAGACCGAGGAGAAAAAAGAATCTCCCAATGAAGATCATCCACCATCATCAAATGTCTTGTTGCCCAAAGCCAACAACTACATGCCTGATGTTATCCTTCTGGAAGATGGGGAGGAGATACTGATCCTTCCCCATGAAGAAAAAGCCCAGAAGGGAAGTTCCTTGCGAGAAGTACAACAACAGCTTGAGAGGGATCTCATGGTCCAAACCTCTCAAGCTCAAGATAACGAAGAAAGATGTGGTAAAGTTCTCGAAGAAGCCAACCCCTCGAAGAATCTAGAGTTCATACCTTTCTGCGACGAGTCCAGTTTAAGCCTCCTTAAGGGATATGCTAATTCAGGAGGTGATCAATTTATGGCAGGGATTAAAGATATTCAGAGCCAAGAGGGAGCCTCTATCACTAGCCTCGAAGGCGACATAACCACGGACGACTGGACTATCAGGCCTCAGCTAGACATGAGGACGTAGATCCAGAGGAAAGTTCAGAGTTCTAGAGGATGTCGAGAAGTTATCCTTTTCTTAGCATTATGCCTTTTACTTTCCATGCATACAACATCAAAAGACCAAAAAAGTTAAGAAATCAAAAAATCAAAAGTATCAAAAAGAAAAAAATCAAGCCTTTTATGCTAGCATGAACTACGAATGACTTGATCTCCCTCAACTCGGGAGTATGTAGGCAACCATCTATGGTGCGGTCAAACCAAGCAAAAATCCAAAGAACTTGCAAATCCCAGCATCAAATTCCAAAGCTCATCGAACCAAATTCAAACCCCAGATAAACACTTTTCAAACTTCTCCAACCAAATAACCAGAACTAAGAATGACCTGATCTCCCTCAACCCGGGAGTACGTAGGCAGCCATCTACGGCGTGGTTTGACATTCAAGAAAAAACAAAAAAATAAAGGCCAGTTCCAAGACACCAAAAATAAATAGAAGCTAAGCTCTATCAAGATCCCTGATCAACAGGCCCTACTGAGGAAAATCAAAGCTGGACTCTGAACCTGTGGATAAGCGGGATAACAATGCCAACATGACATCTCTCTGAAGATAGAGGAGTATCTTCGAGCTCCTAACCCTCAGTCTCCATACTAGCTAGAACATCCACTATCATCTGCACACTATGGCCTTGTTCCTCTCAGCAAAGGTAGCCTCCCTAGTGGCTCGAGCCTCACCTCTGTCAATAGAAGTCATATCTCTACTAGAATGGGCCGTCAACATCAACGTCCTGGCCTGATCTCTCTCGATGGTCATCCGAGCTATCAAATCTGCCATAGCCAGATCTGTTCTGGTAAGGAAGGCATCTCGACATCAATCGTCAAAGTTGGAACAACAACACAGCGATATATCAAGCATAAACATCTGCAACCCCCTTCGAAGAGCTGAAGCCTCAATCTGAAACCTTCATCAAACTAGAAGAAATGTCATCAAAGCCAATTGCTTCTACAAATCAAAAATAATGACTAGGGCATCCAAGCATTAAAACCAAAATCCGCTACCTGTTCACCATAGGGGTCATGTGATTAAAGACTCTTGCGATCTCGGCATCTTATCAGCCCATCGGTCAAACATACAACTAAGCAATCCTCCCAGATGACAAGCAAAACTGTGGCAAGTTCAAAGTCAAAGACAACCCAACATTGGGACCATTACAACAAGACTGGACCAATTTTGGAAATTGCATAACTCAACACTGGGGCATTTATCAACCATGCAATCAACATGCAGCAGTTGGCACCATCAGCATGGTCCATCATCATCCAAGCTTTCATCATTGGCAATACGGTATGACCAATCGACCTTTGCTAATCATAATTTTCTTAGAATACTGCGATTCGCTGATAAGGTATGACTCTTTCATCTCCTTATGTGCTTTTAAATTCCATGCATTAGCAATAATACACATAAGTCCTGCATTAGGGTCTCAGAAAAAGAAAAAAAGAAGAGAAAAAGAAAAAAAGATTTTTGCTTAACTTGTTATGGATTGGATTAATTCTGATAAGTGCCCGTGGAGCAAGAATCATGAAAGCGATAGAGACTTAAGACTATTTAACCTTTTGATTAGGCACGACGTCCTAGTTCAAAGCACTTTTTAGAGAAAACTGGACCTCATATGCATATTAGCACTTTGTGATTGACCTAACTCTTAGCTGTGGGGTATAAAACTATGACGACAAGGATGATAATTAGTAGCCAGCCTAATGTCTCAAATCGTGGCCTGGGTTACTCTAGTAATTAAGCCCGAGTGGTGTCTTTACACCTGGTGCCCTAAAGCCATCAAGTTTGGGAGCTACTGGCCCAGCGCTCGTTACATGGGTAACTCAGTGCCTAAGAAAATGAGCATTATAAGAAGTTAAAAACCTGAGAAGATTCGAATCGTGGCTTAGGTTACTCGAGTAATTAAGCCCGAGGGGTGTCTTTACATCTGGTGCCCTAAAGCCCTCTGGTTTGGGAGTCACCGGCCCAACACCCGCTACACGGTTAATTTAGAGCCTAAGAAAATGAATCTTGCACAAGCTCAGGCAAGGATCAAAAGAGTAGACCAGCTAACGTGTCTCGAAGTGTGGCCTTTGTTACTCGAGCCAGTAAACCCGAAGGGGTGTCTTAACACCTAGTGCCCTAAAACCGTCTGATTTAGGAGTCATTGGTCCAAAACTCGTTACATGAGTAACTCTGAAAAGCCTAAGATAACGAGACAAAGTTAAGCGAGAAAAGCAAAAAATTTGGCAAGAAAAAATGAGATCATCTAGAGTCATAGAAGAGAAACCCCTGCTAAGGGTTGCGTCACACATAGTACACATGTCATATGATCTTAATCTTGTGAAGAGCAGTGTCTATAGCAAAGATGAGGTGTCTTTGATGAAGGGAGATAAGGCTTTTGAGTCCAATCCTACCCATGAAAAATGACCATGCACACTTCAAAGGTTTTTTGCAATTTCATAACTTTTAAAGCGAAAATTTGGATTTCCTTAAGAAAAATTCATTTTCATACTCCCTTTCAAGACCCTTAGTGATAAGATAAGAGCTCATTTAATACAATCATTCAATTTTAACTTCAAATGCTTCATTCACAAGATCATACTAATCCCGACGGCCCGAGCCATCAAGCTGTCGGCACATATTGTTGTTTGTCTGAATGTGCAGGATATTGCTCACCGTGGACATGGTCAACAAAGCGAGTTTTTTTCTATGAACCACAGTAACAACCTGCGAGAGGGCTGGGGCATTTCTCCATTCCAAGAAATGGAAAAAATCTACGGCAGGACCAAGTTCCTCATCAATAGAAAAGGGAAAATCCTCAACAGAGTCCTTAACTCGGGAAGAACAGATGCCCAATGACAAAAAGATCTAGCGAATAAAATCTACACCATCAAACATGTCAACATGCGCCAAGCCCTCACAAGTCGAGGCCTCTACACTGAAGTCCAAATCTAGGCAATAAAAGAACGGGCTACATCCTCCAGGATGTCAGCATCACCCGGGTCATCAGCCAAGCCATAACTAATCCAGCAAGGTCATAAGTAAGAGCTGGCCCATTTTCATACTAAATGATCAGCCATTGGCACAACCCCAACGAAGCATCGGGAGATGATCTAGGAGCGAAAGTCATATAAATACTCCATCTCCACAAAGGACAGATGATGGAATATATTATACACATCCTCAAAGGGATCACCAAGGTCAATCAAATCAAATCAACCCCGATCTCTAATTGGGCCGACAGATCAACTCTGATCCATCCCCATCAGAGACGATATATGAAAGGGGAACATCTGAACCTACGAATGATAAAAGGAGCCATATGGGAGTTGAAGCTGCTAAGCTTAGCAAATTTCATGCAAAAGAAACTCCAAATTACCTCAGAGAGGTTCAGGTATGGTTCTACATCAATTTAATTAAGAATATGCATCAACCTAGGACAAATTAAGATCATCACATCATGTCTAGTCTGCACATGTGCAACAAGCGCTACATCAGCGCACATCTCCATCAAAACATTAGGCATACATACCTAATAGAGTCAAAAATGCATACACATTAAGCACACAACCTCGATGAAAAAGTCTGCTACCGTTCAAGTAGGCATCGGGACTGTCCAATGATCAACCATTGCCCCTAACATCAGGGTAAGCACTTTTGCAAACTATCGGTGTAAGTTATCATCAAGAAAAGCATCAGGAGCACCCACTGAGGTAACTCAGTGAAAGAGATATATCCCCATCAGAGGAGTCTTCAAAAAGGTACAAACGGCATCAGAAAGTATGCCCCACGAAGAGTATCAACAGATGTGAGAAACCATTGGGCTTAAACCAAGGTATCACCAAGGGCCATCACAGACGACATTATCCCCATTAGAAATATGGGAAACTTTCAGTTTATCTTTATCAAGCAAGCATTAGCAACACTAATGGAAATCAGACCGTTCGAGTCAACACCAGCATAGACATCAACAACGTTGATGAAAGCCAACCGTGGATATCGGCACCAACATAAACACCGGTAAATATAAAGCGATCTACGATGCGATGCAATATGCGATATGCGATGTGCGATGTGCGATGTGCGATGTGCGATGTGCGATGTGCGATGCGATGCGATGCACTTTGCGATACGATGCGATTTGCGATGTGATATACGATTTGCGATACAAGATGCGATTTGTGAAAACATGTTAACATTCATTGTATTGCGATTTGCATCAGTAATATATTATCATATTTAAAATGTCTAGCAATCTTTATCCTGTCCATTCCACTGCATTGCATGGACATGATAAAGAGGGGCATCTGTAGACACTTAAAATTTTCCTTGCCTCAATACTAACACTGTAGGAGGGCAAAATCGTTAATCAAGCCAACACCGGTCTCGACACTAGACATCCAATCTAAATCCAGCCACCAATGCCGGTCCTTCAGCCTAAATTCGATCCCCAATATCGGTAAATTCCAGTCAAATCCGATCACCAATATCGGTACTCCAGCCAACTCAGATCGTCAATCTGACTGTCAATCCAACTCCGATCGTCAATCGGACTGTTAGATCATCCCCGATCTCAATATCGGGACATCAGCTCAAACCCGGTCATCGATATCAGGACAATCACAACACCAATCAACCATATCGGGATGTCAAAGCAGCTCCGGTAGCAACTAAAGATGTACAAATTAGCCTTGACAGCAACCAGGGAAGTACAGCTCAGCCCCA
This sequence comes from Panax stipuleanatus, assembly GCA_020205555.1. Classification (NCBI taxonomy): domain Eukaryota; kingdom Viridiplantae; phylum Streptophyta; class Magnoliopsida; order Apiales; family Araliaceae; genus Panax; species Panax stipuleanatus. The sequence goes on along the minus strand of CM035115.1, from coordinate 136,931,231 downwards.
ACATCAGTACGGGAAGTCAGGTCTACTTCGGACAAAAATTTGAAGCACCACAACACTTTTAGAAGAAAACTTGGAATGACCACATCAGCCACAGAGGCAACACTGGGGACAAACAGACTCGAATGGGATCCAAGTCTTGGAAACAGCTCCCGGAAGTCAACTAGAGGCCATGCCGACACCAAGGGCAACCCCGGAAGGGGAAAAATGGTCATTTCACCAACTAACAACCAATTCAATCAAACTCAAGCAGAATTGATGCCGCCAAAGTCAGAAAGAACCACAACGGTGATCCCGGGTGAAAACAGCACCAGACGGCTCGACGGACAAACTGCGGGGAAACGAAGACCCGGTCATGAACCCACCATTGGGGACTTAAGAAGGGTTAAAACCAATGTTATTGTGACACTCTCAGTGAGGGCATTTTGAAAATCTATAGCACGCCTCATACGGACGCTCCGATCAAAAGTTATGAAGTTTTGAACCTGACATCAAGTTGCCCGACATGCACGCAGCTCGAGACAACCAAATTAGGCATGTGGGCCCCACTTAGGGGAGCCGCACCTCTACCTGTGGCTTCCCAAGGTAGACCTTCAGCTCCCTGGCCTATATATAGAGGTGCACCCCCATTCAGTTTCAAGAATTCTGAAACGCAACGAAGCTCTGGCAGTTTAATTTTCTGACTTTTACACCTCTTCCAAACCCAAATATTTTTACTCCAACACGTAGATATACCCATATACTACCACATACCAGAAAATAACCGGTAGATTTGGACGTTTAAAGCCTATAATTTGGCAAAAAGCCCTTATTGCAGTCCATTTTAAGTAGTTTTACGATTAGAAAGTCAATACTACTACTTTGCACTGTTTTTCACTTACACACAAAGTTTCATCTTCTAAATATGCCTGGAACTTAGTTTCGTGGCCATTTTCGTCAAAATTTGGTTCATTTCTATACATAAACTCAAAATTTTACATTTCTACAACTTTGATTGACAATTCGTCAGCTCCAGCAGCTTCAATGCACTAGCACACACATTTTTGGCAACTCTGCTGGACTGGGTTAACTTTCCAGTCCGGGTTTGGCCCTTTTTTATATATATTTAACTGTATATATACTAATATTTCAATTCTGTCAAGCCCGGATGTTAAATCCGAGGTAGTTTACCGCTTTTATATATATTTACGCATATATAAGCGACTCTCACCATAACTGGTTCTTTCACCAGTATTGGATGACTACATTTCTGTCAATATATATATATTTATATATTTTCAGTCCGGCCTGGATTACTTCGTGGCCATTTTACTGGTTTTGTACACTTCCTCATACTGGGTGCTCTCCCCAGTCATTGGGTGACTACTTTATGTCAATTTCAATTCCAGTACGGGCACCGGCGTGAAAACCCATCGCCCTTATTACTATTTTTGTCACGCCCCTAAATCCAGCCTGTTTTCTTGTCGAATCTCCGTGCATTACGATATTTCCCATTCCATAAATACATCGTTATATCCTGAAGATACATGATATATTCACACCATTCCTAGGTTCTGTTACCTCAAAACGTTCATTCATTAAAAAATAATGGTATTTACATTATTCTTATTACATTACAATCGTGACTTAACTAGTCACCGCATCTACAGAATAGTTTTAACCTAACTATTCTTCAAGTCTCGACTTGATCTTCACATGTGTTCATCACATGAACAGTTCTTCATCTTGTGATGCTAATGGTACTCGCGACCATGGTACTCGCGACCATAGCATCTTACCATAGCAGAACATCCATCATCATGATCTTCATCTTGTCCTTTAACATATACTACCGTCGTTCACTGAAAATGTTTTTATTTCAAGCAAGTGTGAGCATTCAATTGCTCAACAAGTCATAGCAGTTGAGTAAACAACCAAAGCAAGAATCAAAGTTTTTTTATGTCTTCAATAACCAAACAATGGTTATGAAGCAGTTCGAATAATAGGAATACGTTCTTATTCCTATCATTTTAAACATACATCACCTATACTTATCATACTTTCATCCTTCTACCTTTTCCATACATACTATGTCTGGCTATAATCATTAGCACAGACTTAACAAGTACGGTTCATGAATAAACCAAACTCTTTCACACTTAACAGTTCAATCATACAACAGTTCATTTCATAGAAACACCGAAGTATTAACATTGTGGCAGAAGGCCTCATCCATAATACCATCTCGTACAAATATCGCACATTTGCACCTACAAAATTTCTTCCTCATGTTCAATGTGACGCCCCCAAATTCAGACCGTCACTGATCTCGAATTCGGTTCATCACGTACTAATTCTAATAACAACTAAAATCTCAAACAATGGAATAACAGAATAATTTACATTGATATAACATAAATATTCTCGTCCCAAGTCTCGAAACTATTACTAATACACTTCATAACTTAAACCAAACATATCTTAATACATAACATTAAATAAGTCTTAATACAACATAACGGAAACATCCTAATATAGAAAAGCACAGCTACTCCATAGCCTTGCCTTCACACTTGTCCTGTCCTGGGGTTCCACCTTGCCCTGCCCTAATTAAAATGTTTATGGGAAGCAAGAGTGAGCAACAAATTTGCTGAGCAAGTAATATGCCAATAAATGTGAACATGAATATATACAGTTCTAAATCTCAAGGGTAAAACGTTAATTAATAGCTCAGGATTTCAAATAAGAATGTTGTGAACAAAATAAATAGCAATGACTTCCAAATCTATTCTGTGAAGTTGAATAAGGACTACTACGGGTCGAGAAGTTATTAAAGGATTCAAAAGTTTCAACAATTTCAAGTGAATGAATAGATATCACTAAGTGTCGCTGTGGATCAAGGATTTATAAAAGAATCTAAAGAATTCAAAGTTTCAAGTAAATAAATACTGGATACTGAGTGGTTGCTAAGAACCACAAACTTCTACTAGAATCACCAAAAATATTTCTGGTAACCCAACCAAATACAATTAGGGGATCAGCCTATCGTACCTGGAGTTATGCATAACCTACCACACCACTGTTGGTACCCCGACTATATAGTTCCCCTTTTTACAAGGGTTGTTCAACTCAGTCAATTTATAAGAGTCCACACCAAGGTAATTGGTGTGGATTGCTTTCCAATTCATGATATTGTTCTAGTCGAATTAAATGGCGTAGACAATTTCAACAATGTATATAAGAACAATTTATGAGTTCAATACTAGCAACAATAATTCGAAGAATATAATCGTGATTTAAATCAAACTATGAAACATAAGTTTGTAAGGCAAGAATTAGTCTAGCACCTATTTACTCGTACGACCAAAGTTAGTACAAGCTCGAATATGTTTTCAATGAACAGTATGAATCAAATACTTGCTCAATAAAAGAGTAGTCAGATACTTACAATTAATATACAAGAACGGTTTCAAGGAAACTTGCACAATGAAAGAGTATAAGTTAGGGAACTTGCTTACGACGTTCCTCGAATAAGTAACCACAAGGCTAGGATACTTGCAACACAATAAAAGTAGGGTTCAGATACTTGAACTATAAATGAGTGTAAGTCAAGAAACTTGCCTTATGCGTAGTTTATCGTCGTTAAATAAATCGACACTTTCGAATCCCTATCATAATATAGTTACGTATATATATATATATATATATATATATATATATATGATATCCATTAGTCATACAGTTTAACGTTATACTTTATCTCATATATACCATCCACATATAAGTTAAATCTTTAACCTTACTATACAGTCATATATAGTATCATATTTAATTCACAAGTCTTGACTAATATACCTTTATCCTCAACGTTCCTCTTTTTGAGTTTAAACACATTCTCATATCATATAAGATCGCAACAATTAGCAAACATGCTCTCATATTATTAATATCACATAAGACCATTATTAATACTAAATGTATTTTATTTTAGCAAGTTATGGCATTCTCATAAGTTAACCATCAAAATCGGGTTCAAGTAACATCATATAATATCACATAGCATGTATACATGTTTAAAGGATACTTTTATGTGTATACAACCTTTCCTTGTTCCAATCATACATGCAATAGATTCTAAGTTAACACTTTCAATAATTTAAAGCCATTCAAGGTCATGAAATTCACAAGGCCTATCATACTCGCTCTTTAAACACATAAGGTATTCATATACTTTGCATTAGGCATACTTATGAGTATTCACATTTCATACATGTAACTATTACAGTTATTAGTTGAAAACATGCTTCATTTACGCTAAATTTTAATTATGATATCTAGCATAGTATGTATACATGCATGACGTTCATGAAGTCAATAGTATTATCCAACACGTTCATAAACGTCAGAATTTAAACTTCAAGTTAACATGTCAAGGTGTACGTTTAAAACTTGTATTCTCATTAGTAAAGCTCACTAATAAGGCCTAACATGCTCATGCTATCTAGATTCATATATTAACATGTTTGACACGCATTTCAAGGTCATATAACATGCTCAAAAAATTAGAACCTAGAATCCTAATATAACATGTTAGAGTCCATGTTCAACGCTTGAGTTTTCGTTGGAAAGGTTCACTTTTGAGGTTCATATGCTCAAGTTACATTATGAAGCTCAGATACGCAAGTTAACATTCATATAATGTGTTTCTAGGTCATACAAATATGTTTCAAAAGTCAGAATGTCAATATAAAGCTAACATGTCAAAGTTCCTCTTTTCATAACTTTCAGTTTTCTTCGAAATACTCAATTAAAACGACTAGCATGGATTACTATAACCTAGTACCCTTATTCCATATGTTATTGTGAGTTATATACATATCCTAACAGTACAACATGCTCACTATATCAGAAGATATAATAGAAATCATTAACAAATTCTGCAGTGGCGCGCGGCCGCTCCCAAATTGTACTAGGGAGACGCGCGGCCGAGCGGCTCCCGTTCCAGTCCAAAGAGCAGCTAGCCTCGGCAAACATTATCCCAAATCACAAAATTACTTCACGAAAACTTTTTGAAACAGTTGCATTGTGGTTTAAAAATGTTTGTAAGTCTATATATCAACTAACTAAGTAATTCATACTTCAATTGTCATCAATTTCCACAATATCAAGAATTCAAGAATTTATAGAAACAGATAATGGAAATGAAGAACAAGGAATGCTTAATATACCTCTGTTAATGGTTTGAGCTTGCTAATGCTACTATAGAAATTCCTTCTCAACTAAATAGATAATCACAGTATACTCTCTTCTCTTAGAAATTCTCATCAATATGAAAGGTGAAGGAGATGGGTTTATATTTATAGAGGAAATGATATCCAGACATTGCATTTGTCCAATAAATTGAACCACGAGATTTATGAATTGCATGGAGGTTAAGGAGTAGTAGGTAAATGGTTGGTGAATCAAATCATCAAACCACTTCTCTCATGATCATGATAGCTAGGAGCTATGAAAGTTCACTGAGTTTGTGGAATATAGGTAATAGGATAGTTTGATGGGTGTTCACGTGTACAAGGGTTGTGCCTAACAATATGGGACAAAGCACACTAAGCTCAGCATTTGCACATGAACTACATGTTACACTTGTATTACAATACATATATCATATACTTATATGTACTTTAAGTTATCATGAAATGTACCAATATAATTCAATGAATAGGTAACATTGCAATGTAGTAAATGTAATTTGTACATATATAATCCATGTACATTCTTATCTTACCGATATAATTTAATCGGATGTTAACACGTTACATTGTATCCTTTATTATTAAATTCTACTAATCAACAATTGTTTATCATATATTCATGATGTACTATTTTAATGTACACTCACATACAATTGTCACTTAAGCATCATAATGTATTAATTAGTCATGATATATAGTTTCAATATGTACAATCATATAATATGGTTTAAATATACTAGCATGGTCACACATAAGTGTTTCTCTACATTATATACTATGGTTGTATTCCATATACTTTATATTATTAATTATTGCATGCTTGTACATAACAATCAATATAATCTTATTATATTAATGACTTACTTATTTGTTTTATAATGGCAATTAATTAATTAATAAAATATTAATCAATTCATTCCTCATAGATTAATGAAGTTATTAATCTCCATATTAACTAACATTTATATGATTAATTAATATAAATCTTATTATATTCATAAACAAATTGCTTATTATCATTCTATTATTCGCGATAATAATAATTAACACATTATCAATTAATCATTGTTAATATTCTATTTTCTCATAATAGAAAGTAAATAACAATTAATATCGATTAATTGTTCACGTAGTAATTCCTTCATTACTTACTTTTATCGATTATTATTATACGATAAATAATCACATTCCTCAACAATATAAATCCTATTATATTTATAAACCATTTTCTTAGTATCCAATCATTACTTGCAAAAATACTAAATCAATATATTATTATTATATTTCTCATAATAATAATTAACAATTAATATAGATTAATTGTTCACTTAATAATTCATTTACTCTTTAACCGATTATTATTCATAATAACAGTTAATAACATTATTGTACGATTAACTATCACATGTATTGCACTCAATAAATAATCAATTAAATATAACTCTTATCATATTCATCAATTACTTACTCGTAAATATTTTATTATTTATAATAACATATTATTAATAATTACTCATTAGTAGGCTATTTACTAATCACAATGATTAATTAACAATGTAATATTAATTAATCCTTCACTTATCGATTTCCCTCTTGAATTAATTAAACCATCATCTTTCCCATTCTCATGCCACACAAGGCATTCTACGAGTCACAATTCTCCATATTCCCTCAATTATTATAAATTCAATTTAATATAATCGAATTACTTTTCTCATAACTCGTACATATTTATTTTCCAATAAGTATTTATTTTCTTATTATATCAATAATAATAAAAAATTATTCATGAAATTCACGGTTCTTACATTCAACCTCTGAGGAAGTTAAGAAACTAACATTCATATGAAAATGAATGAAGTTAGGAACTTGCATCAAGTAGAACTTGAGCAAGATTAGAAAACTTGCCTTAGCAATGCGTACGGCTTACGCCTTATCGTTCATCACAATCCCTATAAAGCATATAGGAAACACATATCCAATTAGTCAAATACTTGACTTAAGCATTATCTTATACTACTCTTTACTTCTTATGGTTCGCGTTCTTGTAATCTACGTCTACGCGACCAATCTTTACTTCATTCTTCCTATTATTTCATTACATTGCCTTAACACTTCCAGACCATACGACTCGAAACATTTGTCCAAGTTATTAACATTAACTCGGCTTATCAATGTTATACGTTCTTCATTATCTTATTACCGTTCATTACGGCTTATTACTAATCACATTCCAACATTCATCAACGTCTAAGTTATACAACCAATGTATACTTAGAAAGTTCACACCACGCCGATACTATTTGCGAGAAACGTTCACGTTACTCATCTCTTAATCTCATTCAACCTTTACTTAAGGTTTAAATCACTTGTTTAAGTATTACAATAAGTGAATTCTATGTGCACTCGAACTCTCATTAATTATCACTAAATATGATGATCGACGAGATCTTAACTTGTTCTTCAACTTAAACTTAGGTTAATGTTTCCAAGCTTAAGTTCAATTACATTTGTTCAACGTTTAACTCTAATAAACATTGATTAAACATGTTTAAAGCTTACATTTCGTCACTTGCTAACCCCTTAATTGATATGCAAAAGGTTAAGTACTTACTAGCAGTGTCAGAATTTTCTGCCATACTGGCGCTGCAGTGCCAAATTTTCCTCTTGGAGTGGCGCTGCAGCGCTACCCCTCCAGAGATTTCTCCCCGGAGTGGCGCTGTGGCGCCGTTTTAAGCCTATTGGATGGCGCTGCGGCGCTAGCCCTGCATCTCAGAAAAATTTCCAAGTCTTTGAAAATTATGAAATTCCCAAGCTCGTAACGTAACCGTTATAACTCGAAATTGGCTCGTTCCAAAGCCAAAAGTTCACAAATGACATGCTCTATCATCCTATCAAGTCAGAATTGATTTCCAAATCCGTCGACCAAAAATTCGCCTATTAGTCCATTTTTACGTGTTCGTCGAACGTTTGCTTGTTTCTTTGTTTTAACTCTGAATTTGTTCGTTCTTGCTCTCGCAAGTCTTGTTTACACAATTACACATATTGCAATCGAAAACCATTATTTTTGAATCACACGGAGACTTTTGACTTCTATTCTGGGAAATTTATGATTTCGACGCTTAACGTCTAATCGCGTAAACTTCCGTCGAATCTTCGTTTCTTAATATTTTTACTTCAAACCAAATAGAATCAATCCATTGGTGGTTCATCTACGATTCCCACCATCTAAAACATCTAAGTTTTAATGGCTTTCATCATTACGTTCTTCGTGTTCTTCGTTCGTTCTTCGTTCTTAATCAATGTTATGATTATGATTTTATGTTTTCTCGCATTCTAACGTTATAAGTTTGATAATTCAACCTTATAACATCGGAGAGTGCATATAACTCATCTGAATCGTCCACTAACATCTTTTCATTCATTAACCATTTCATTATGGCTTTTAACTCATTCCTTCCTTAACTTCTTAACCATTTTATTATGGTTTCACTTGTTCTAGATTATTAATGGTTTAAAGTCCACTAATATCAATCTCTATACATCCTATAATTCATTCTCTTCCATTTTCCACTTCTCCATTAATCCAAGAAATGAAAGAAAGATGGAAATTTAAGGTTTAACATCTATACCTTATAAGTGTTCTTGAGTTCTTGAGTTTGTTCATGACAAAACTCTTAAGCTAGCTTCTTTGGCTTCCTTGAATTTCTTCCTCAAGCTCTTCCTCTCCTCTTCTCTTCTCTCTCCATTGTTGGTGGGATTTCAAACAAGGAAAATGAAGGGCCAAGCCCTTTATTTATAGAGATTGCAAGACCAAGGGCTTAATAGTCTTTTAGGCCCTACCTCCTCACTATTCCCACCTCCTCACCCTTTCTTTGTGCCCAAGTTTGAGCCCATGTGCAACCTATGTCTCCCACATGCCAAACCTATCCTCCCATATGCTAGCATGTCTTAGCACATGGCCACGATATGCTATCACATGCTCATGGGTTGGCCCATGGGTTTAAACCACCCATTTACCCACCGGCTCGACCCACATGTTTAATTCTTAGATTTAATTCAAATTAAATCTATTTACTTCGTATAAAATTCGTATTATACGTCGTATTAATTCTCGTATCCTCCTCGTATTATACTCGTATAATAATTAGTATTATACGCGTATTCATTATGTATAATAATCATTTATTATTACACATAATCATTTAATTCTTTAATTTCACTTTTCCTAACCCTTCGGGTTTTAAGTCGCAAGCGAAAACTTCACGAGCCATAAATGAAATAATATTACATATTTCATCTTGTCTCAAAATCTTATCATTATGCATTTCTCAAAATTTCAAAATAAATTCCCGAACAGAAATGAATGAATAGTGATTTTCGTCCTTTTCTTCCCGAGAAAACTTTTCTCGGCTAACTTAACTTTTCACGACATATTGCCGTCAAATTTTTCGACAGAATGTCATTTCGACATTCCGAACTCCCAAACGAGCTTAGGGCTCCACGAATCCTAGCCCTTAGGGTTAAACCCTAACCCTTAGATTTTTATAAATAGTGCTTATTTCGTCTTTTTCTCGAAAATATTTTTATTCTCGAAAATCTTTTATTTTCATCTTAAAAATTCATACTCGTTCATTCTAGGTCGCAGCCAGAATCCTCCCCATTTCTAGTCATCCTATGTCATAGAATGATTAATAGCCATATATCACATAATATAATCAATAAAATATCTTTTATTAATTATTAATTCTTTAATCTTAATTTTCTAGACAATCCAATTTTCTGGGTTGTCACATTCTTCCCTCTTTTTAAAAATTTCGTCCTCGGAATTTCCCGAACCACATCCATACCCGGATGCGTTATCCTTACAACCCTTCGACGAAGAGTTAATCTTAACTCTTCTTATGATGTTAAAAAATCTCAACATACTTATTCCGTTAGGTATTTACCTAGTCATTCCTTCTCATTTCCTCTTCTACATCCTTTCCCCCCAAGGATCATTATCTTGTTATAGTTGTCAGATGATACATATCCTGACAACTATACTTCTAAAATCTCGGGTTATCACAATTTATATATATATATATATATATATACATATATATATATATATATTTCATTTCTGTCACAGCCTGGATTATTTCGTGGTTATTTACAATTATATATATATATATATATATATATATATATATATATATTTCAATTCTAGTCCGGGCTTGCGAGTGAAAACACATCGCCCTTTTACAGCTTTTATATATATATAATTATATATATTGCTTTACTCAATCTATTCAACTGCTGCATTTAATATTCATTTGTATATGAATCTGCACTGACATATCTGCGGGCGAACTAGATTTATTTAAATCTCGCCAATTCTAGTTTTCAAACGGTTCAAAACCTCCAGACTGAACCGGGAAGCTAGAATGGCTGAGATTTCTTTAAATCTAGCTTTCTTTCTAGTTTCAGCTTCAAAAGCAACCTCGCGTCCCTTAGATCGCTATCTAGTGGGAACGAGACGCTTTGGTCACGCGTAGCCGGGATTTACTGAATGAATCCTCGGTTCTGGCAGTTTTGGGACTTTTATCCATTTATGTACAAACTTGAACTGTGCAGGTTTATTGGCTACTCACATGTGAGCCTAGGAATCGTGGGATTCGTGATCAAACTGATCAGAATCTGATTCCCACGATGGAGAAACTCTGATTTACAGATTTACCCTGCCAGTTTTTTTTTTGTAAAATGTACATGCACAGACCTTAAAACGGTTATCCGGATTTAAGGTCTCGACATAGTAAAAATATGGATTGTCGTGTCAGCGTCCCTCCGATGGTTTTCATGCCCATGAGGAGACCGACACTTTATATTGCTGTGGTCGATGATGCTTCGCAGCCCGATAAATCACCATTTGCATACAGCCTTAAGTCTATAAAGATAAAATTAAGAGTAACGATATGCTTCAATTCCTATGTCAGCGTAAGGGTTTGATAAAACCAGCTTTCAAAAACATCACTGTCATTTCAATTCAAAAGCTTTTGCAAATCAAATTAAATGTTTTTTTGCAAATCAAATCAAAGACTGATTTTCAAATCAAATCAAACCCTTCGTATATAGGCTCAACGAAGCCTGTCAAAGTTTTCAATCAATCTAAAGGCCCAATTTTCAAACAGCATTCACTCACACATTCCAATTTTAAGGAAAATATTAAAAAGATTGCGGTGCCGTGTTTACACGAGAGTCGTGGGGTGCCTAACACCTTCCCCACACTTAACCAAGCCCCTGAACTCAAAACTCCGATTTCAAAGACCAAGTTTTGATAGTGTCCAGCAATTGGACCTCTTTTCAAATCAAATTCAGTTGAGTTGGTACAACCATTTTCAAAACTACAACCGGCAACTCTGTTTAAATCAAATCGTTGACATATATACATGTTGGCCTCTTTCCTAAAAAACCCTTCAAAACATTTTTTTCAATAAAAAGAATAAGAGTAGAGATAACTTAGGAAGATCGATTTGAGAAAATAGGGTTAGGAACCGATCTGCCGAATTTCTTAAACTTTCCAACGTCGGCAGTCCCAATTAAATATAAGATATAGAATTACTGTCAAGTCTTATTTTATTTAATTATATGTATTTCGATTAGAAAATGCACAACTCTAAATAATGCAAATTGGAAACTCTTTTCTAATTTCATTTTGCCCTGGCCAAGGACTACTGAGTTGTCATTTAACGAATCACGTCGGACATATCTCTTCTTTTACTAGAAGTAGTAGATTCTTTATTGACCATTCATTATCTCCATATATAACTTATTATACCTAAGCATACCCTTTGATATATCCTAAGCGTCTTAAGGAATAAGTCAAAGTATAATTCATTACACACAAGATACTATGATGATCTCAAGTCCAAGGATCACTTGTACTTGTCGACGTCAGGAAAAAATTCGCGGGTCGGGTCACAACCCGGATCTTTCTCTCTTCTTAAGTTATCTCTACCCTTACTCTTTTTATTACGAAAAAGGTTTTGAAGGGTTTTTTAGGAAAAGGACAACATGTATTATATCGACGATTGAACGTTTTACAGAGTCGCCAGTTGGTAGATTTGAAATGGTTGTACCAACTCAACCGAGTTTTGTTTGAAAGAAGCCCAATTGCTGGACTCTGTCGAAACTTTATCTTTAAAATTGAAGTTTTGAGCTCAGGGGCTTGGTTAAGTGTGGGGAAGGTGTTAGGCACCCCACAACTCCTTTGTAAACACGGTATCACATCTTTTTAATATTTCCCTTAAAAAATCGAAATGTGTGTGTGAATGCTATTTGAAAAATTGGGTCTATGTTTGATGGAAAGTATATCTTATGCATCGTTGAACCTATATACAAAAGGTTTGATTTAATTTGCAAAAAGTCTTTAATTTGATTTGCAAAAGCGTTTGATTTGATTTGCAAAAACTTATTTTTTCGAAAAGATTATTGAATGATGTTTTGAAAGAAGGTTTTAAAACCCTTACGTTGACATAGGAATTGAAGCATATCAATACTTCAGTTTTATCTTTTCAGCCTTAAGGCTCAATTTGAATGATGATTGTCGGGCTGCGAAGCATCCTTGACGACAAAAATAAATACAAGTGTCTGTCTCCTCATGGGCATGACAGCCATCAGAAGGACTCTGACATAACAAACCATATTTCATTATGTTGAGACCTTAAATTCGGGTAACCATTTTAAGGACTTTTGTATGTACATTTTACAGAAAAACTGGCAGGGTACATTTGTAAAGTGGAGTTTGTCCATCGTGGAAATCAGATTTTGATCAGTTTGATCATGAATCCCACAATTCCTAGGCTCACATATGAGTAGACAATAAACCTGCACAGCTCAAATTTGTACAAAAATATATCCAAATATCGCCGGAACCAAGGATTCATCAATAAATCCTGGCTCGCACATGGCTGAAGCGTCTCGTTCCCACTAGATAGCAATCTAAGGGACGCGAGGTTTGCTATTACAACTGAAACTAGAAAAATGCTAGATTTAAATAAATCTCAGCCATTCTAGCTTTTCGGTTCCGTCTGTACCGATTTGAAACCGTTTGAAAGCTAGAGTTAGCGAGATTTAAATAAATCTAGTTCGCCCGCAGATATGTCAGTGCCGATTCATATAAAATGAATATTTAAAACAACAATTTAATCAAAGCGAGTAAAGCAATATATATACAATTATATACGCAAAAGCTATAAAGGGCGATGGATTTTCACACCGGTGCCCGGACTGAAATTGAAATATATATATATATATATATATATATATATATATATATATATTTATAAAAGATGTGTAAAAGCCGCGGAATGATCCAGGCTGGACAGAATTGAAATATATATAGAAAAATAGTAAAAAGGGCGATGGATTTTCACGCCTGTGCCCGGACTGAAATATATAAATATATACAGAAACGTAGTCAACCAAGACTGGGAAGTTAACCCAGTATGGAGAAGGCTGCTTATATATGCATAAATATATATAAAAGTAGTAAAAAGGCCACAGAATAATCCAGGGCGAACTGAAATGTAAATGTACAGAAAAGTAGTCAACCAAGACTGGGAAGATAACCAAGTGGTGGTGAAAGTTGCTTATATATGCATATTTATATATAAAAGCACTACAAAGGCCACAGAATAATCCAAGCCAAACTAAAATATATAAATATATATATATATATATATATAAAGATAGAAAAGTAGTCAACCTAGACTGGGATGATAACCCAGTGGTGGTGAAGGCTGCTTATATATGCATATTTATATATAAAAGCAGTAAAAAGGCGACAGAATAATCCAGGCCAAACTGAAATATATAAATATATATATATAAAGACAGAAAAGTAGTCTGTGATAACCCGAATAATTATAGATGGTGAATTATGTAGTATATTAATTCGACGAGTAGAGTATTCGGTAATGATCCTTAGAAAGGAATGAATGAGTTAAAGAAGATTTATAATATTTGATATGTGATTATGTTTGATTGAAGGTTAAGTAATAAAACCTAATAGTTGTTGAAGAAATGAATGAAATATATATATATATATATATATATATATGTATATATATATATATATATATATGTAAAACTTTTTGCTAAGCTAACGTGTTGAAGTTATTCAACGATAATTATGAAGGGATTTTGTGAAAATCGAGTAAGGGAGGTTTTGTTGATTCCGAGGACGGAATCCTTATAGGAGGGAAGGATGTGACATCTCGAATTTTTAAGAATTTATAAATGAGAATTTTATAAATAAAATTCTTATTTTTAGATGTTTCGAGTATGAGTATGTGTATATGTGAAAAATATTGTGAAATATGTGATTTGGTGTGAAGAGAATTTAAATGTTAATTTAATATTTTTGAAGTAAATAAATATTTTAATTGAATTATTTATTGAGATTATGTGATTAATATGGAGTAATGTAATTAAGTGTATTATACTAATTAAATGAAGTGAATAAATATTTTATTGAATTTATTTGTTGAGTTAAATAAATTAAGTATGTGATGATGTGGATTGATTTAATTAAGTGCCATATATTTAATTAAATTGATATATTAGCAATGATGTAGAATAATTCTAATTTAATTAAGAATAATTGAATTATATTTAATGTTATGTGCTACGTGTTAATAATAATTTGTTACATGTATTATGGATAATAAAGAAATTATAATTGTGTAACAATTTAGTATTGTGTGTTTTTATTATTAAATGGGTGTTAGTTTTATTTAATTAGAATATGGTAATTTAATTAAATAAGTGTAGTAATTAAACTATGGAGTAAAAGATTTATTAAAATAATGGGAAATGATTTTAAATGATTTTACCAAACAAGACCCTTGTACTTGATTAACCCTATTTCTCCAAACAAGGCCTTAGCTAAAAAGTGATTTTTAAAATAGCTTTGTTTTGCCAAACATGTCCTTATGACTTTTCAAATCCTATAACTTATGTAATTAGTAATACTTATTATTGTTATAAGTATTATATTTATTATATATATATGTTACATATATATTATATATTATATGTGTATGATTATATATGTCAGTTAAAAAATAAAGTACGTTAGTTTTTCTAAAAAGCCTAAGTCTAAGAGAAGAAGAAGAGAGTTAGAGTTCTCAGAGAAGAAGGAAGAAGAGGAAGAAGAAGGAAGAGCTCAAAACAAGGCCCACTATCATCTTCATCTCTATATCTCTCTTAATCAAATATTAGCAAGGTTATAATTCTAACCCTAAATTCAATTAAGATGTTTTATTTAGAATTTTTATAAAATTAGGTTTTCATGTGTATAAGATTATGTGTTTATATCATGTTCATATATTTTCATATATATAATTATGTGCCATGAAAAGAATTTCAGAACTCAATCGTCTTAAAAATAAGTTTCTCAAGCATGTGATTCTATATGTTCATAGTTTTGGAATTCTATGTAAAAATCTCTTTGTGAAACTTCATGATTTTGTTATGTGAATGGGTTATGTATGTATATATACATGTATATATGTTTACATGAGAGTTTCATAGTTGTTTAAGAATTTCAATTCACAAGTATATGATGAACACCATGAAATTCATGTTCATAGTGTTAGATTATGAATTTATGTTGAAATGTTTTCTTAAATCCTTGATGTGAACATGAGATGTGTGTAATATGTGATATAACATGATTATATATGAATTATATGGTTGTATTAGCAATTCAAACCATGAATTTTTGATAAACAATAGGAATCGTGTTCATAGTGTTTTCTTTGAATCAATTTCTAAAACAATTACTTTTAAAACTATCAAAATTGATGTTGATTATGAGTTATTGTTAAAATTGATCAAGTATTATGTTAGTATGTTAAGAATAGAAGTGATTACAATTAGAATCACTTGAATTGGATGAAAAAAGAATTCGTAATAGCAATTTTTGTCAAAAACGCTTAATATTGTGTTTTTCTTTGAAGATCATGAAATCTTGATTTTGATTATGTGATGTATGGATTTTATATGTTATAATCATGTTAAGGAGTTTAAAATTTTGTTGTTACAAAGTTTCATGTTTGTCATGTTGGGAAAATTCGAATTCGATGTGACGGAATAGGCCAAATTGGCTTATTTCTCCACTAGTTCGCGAACCAGCCCCTCCACCAGCCCTTGGACCCACCCTAGCGGGTGTTTTTGTCTTGGGGGACCCACCCCAGTGGGTACCCTTGCTGTCCGGGGTGGTTTAGTTGTTGTAATGCAAAACTATTTTGACCTCTGTTAGTTAAATGGCCATAACTTTTTCATACAAACTCCGATTGAGGAGATTCAAGATGATTGGGAACGAGCACGAGTAGACCTACAACTTTTGTTTTTTAACTTTTTTGATTTGAGATTGTTAGAAGGGGTCAAAATGGTCATCTTTGTGACTGATGCGTATTCGGAGGCAATCGGAGGGCTTCGGTCATGCACATACGCAAGTATAGTGCTGTCGACGATATTAGATGTTGTTATAAGTTATAAAACATGAATATTAATAAATATAATGATGTTTAACTTGAAATGTAATTTGATTGACGTAAGATGTAATTATAATTGGTTAATTATGTGAAATATAATATGATTATGTGAGGTGATTAAATTACGTGGTGATTAATTATTAACTTATTAGTTAATGAGGAATGAGTTATTCTTAATTGGTTAACTAACGATGAAGATTAGCTATGTAATAATTAACTTATATCGTTAATTATACAAATGGTTTGATAGCGAGTGTCAAACAAGTGAATGTAAGAGAATTACGATGTGTAAATTAGAAAGTGTAAATTAGAATTTACTTAGACATTTGATAAGCGTTGCTAAATGACTAATAATTGATGCGTATGGTGATACTTTATGTAGGATCATGAAGCAGATTATATTAAACAGTTTTTCGGTAATTGGTAATCCACGAGCTAGGCAAGTCTTTCGGTTCTTACTTGTCTACGTAAATTTGATGAATAATTTTAAATTGCATGATATGTTATATATGTTGTAAGCAAGCATGATATGTTATACATGTTGTAATCATGAAATGTTAAAGTCAATTTATGACTACACTGTTTTGGTTAAATAATGTTGATTGAGTAAGGAACTCAATATTTATATTTGTTATGTGAATTAAAGCATGTATGCCATGTTACTTTAATTATTATGAGATTTATATTAAGCATGTTTATTATGTGATACGTGATGCATGAAAATTGTTAGAACTTGTTGAGCTGTCGAGCTCACTCTTGCAAATAACCATTTTTGCAGGTCAAGGATGCAAGGTAAAGATACGTGTTAAGTGATTTATAGAGATCAATGTTCAAGAATATTAGTTATGTTCAATTTCAAATTATAGTTAATGTTTTGAATGAAATATGTCGCTGAGTTATAAGTAGAGTTATCCAATGTAGATGGATATTATTTTATTATGTAAGACTTTGTATAGTCATTTTGTTGTAAAGATTCATGATATAGATTTGAATCGAAGAGATGTAATGTAAAGATTGCGATTCAGGGCAATATAGAAAGAAAGTTTATAAAAGTTTTAAATATTCCGTATTTTTAGTGAATTTTAATATCGAATAATGATGTAATGAGAGATTAAAGTTGTATTGCTAACGATCGAGAAGGAGAATATTATTGTATGAATTTTGGGGTCGTTACATAGTCAACCAAGACTGGGATGATAACCCAGTGGTGGTGAAGGCTGCTTATATATGCATATTTGTATATAAGAGCAGTAAAAAGGCCACAAAATAATTCAGGCCAAATTGAAATATATAAATATATATATATATAAAGACAGAAAAGTAGCCAACCAAGACTGGGAAGATAACCCAGTGGTGGTGAAGGCTGCTTATATATGCATATTTATATATAAAAGCAGTAAACTACCTTAGATTTGAAATCCGGGCTTGACAGAATTGAAAAGTTAGTATATATATAGTTAAATATATACTAAAAAAAAACTAAACCCGGACTGGGAAGATAACCCAGTCCGGCGAAGTTGCTAACAACGAAGATGCAAGTATATGAAAGCTGCTGGAAGCGACGGATCGTCAATCCGAGTTGTAAAAATGTCAGAAAATGCGTTTACATACAAAAATATACTAAACGTTGACAAAAACGGCCACGGAACTGAGTTCCGGGCATATTTAAAAAACAAAATTTAACGTGCAAGTGTATAAAAGTGCAAAGAAGTAGTATTGACTTGCTGATCGTAAAAATACTATTAATGGACTGCTACACGGGCTTTTCGCCAAATCGTAAGCTTTAAACATCCAAATCTACCGGTTATTTTCTGATATGTGGTAGAATGTGGGTATATCTACGTGTTAGAGTGAAAAAAATTTGGGTTTGAAATACAAGAAATTGGACAGAAAACCAAACGGTCAGAGGTTCAAAGCATTTCTTCTTTTTTAAAATGAGGGGGTGCCCTCATATATATAGGCTAGGGAGCCTCCACCCTACCTGCTGCTGCTGTAGGTAGAGGTGCGGCTCCTCTGGTGGGGCACACGTGTTAGGTTCAGTCGTCTCAAAGTATGAGCACTCCGAGCAACGCGAGGTCAAAGTCGAAACTTTCTAACTTTTGATCGGAGCGTCCGTTTGAGGAGTGATGTACCTTTCCGAAAAGATCTCGCTGAGAGTGTCACAATGACATGGGATAAAACATTTTTTGGTTCTAAGAAGATGAGTTCATAACCAGGTCTTTGATTCTCCGCAGTTTATCCGTTGAGCTGTCTTGCGTTGTTTGCACTCGGGATCATCGTTATGGTTCGTTCTGACCTTAGTGGCATCAATTCAGCTTGAGTTTGACTGAATCGGCTTCAAGTTGGCAAAATAATCACTTTGCCCCTCTTGGGGTTGCCTTCTGTGGATTTAACTTCCTGGGATTGTCTCTAGAGCTGAACTGGATCTCCCGATTGTGACCGGGGCTTAACTATACCTCCCGGGTTATGACCGGTGCTGAGTGGAGATACCAGTATGAAGACTGGGATTGACCTGACGTCCCGTTATTGAGACCGGGATTGAACTGATGGCCCCGTATTGAGATCGGGGTTGAATCGATGGCCAGGTATTGAGACTGGGTTTGACCCGATGGCCCGGTATTGAGACCGGGGTTGAACTGATGGCCCGGTATTGAGACCGGGGTTGAACTGATGGCCCGGTATGGTGATCGGGGTTGAATTGACATCCCGATATTAGTGATCGGGGCTGTGGTTGTCCCGGTATTGGTGACCAGGGCTGAGGTTATATCCCGATATTGGTGATCGGGGTTGAGTTGAAATCCCGATATTGGTGACCGGGGTTGAGTTGACGATTTTGCCCTCCTGCAAGGTTATTACCAGGAATGTAAAATTTTGAGTGTCTATAGATGCCCCTCTTTATCATATTTATGCAATGCAATGGAATGAACATGATAAAGATTTACTAGACACTTGACATATGACAGGATATTAATGATGCAAATCATAATGCATTGAATGTTAAAATATTTGTGCAAATCGCATTTTAGACTTCGCAAATCGCATATCTCATCGCAAATTGCTTACCCTGACCGATCATAATGATGCCCGTGTTGGGGTTAATCTCAACGGTTAACTTTCATCAGTGCTGATGATGTCTATGTTGGTGTTAACTCCAACGGTTTGATTTCTATCGGTGTTGCCGATGCTTAGTTTGATGAAGATAAACTGAACTATTTTCTACATTTTTGCTGGGGATGACGTCCTTTATGATAGCCTGTGCTGTTACCTTGGTTTTAAAACCATTGGTTTCCCCAATCTATCGATACTATCAGGGGGAAAATTTTCTCTTGGCTGATGTCATTGTACATTTCTGAAGGCTCCTCCGCTAAGGATATATCTCTTTTGCCAAGTTACCTCAGTGGGTGCTCCCGATGCCTATCCATATGATAACTTACACCTGTAGTTTGTAATGGTGCCTACCCTGATGGTAGGGACAATATTTGATCATTGGACTGTCTCGATGCCTACTCGAACGGTAGTAGACTTTTTCATCGAGTTTGTATATTTTATGTGTATGCATTTTTAACTCTACTGGGTATGCATGCCTAACTTTTTAATGGAGATGTGAGCTGATGTAGCGCTTGTTGCACATGTGCAGACTAGACATGACATGATGATCTTAATTTATCCTAGGTTGATGCATGTGCTTAATTGAATTGATGTAGAACCATACCTCACCCTTTCGGAGGTGATTTGGAGTTTCTTTTCAGGCATGGATTTTGATAGGCTAAGCAGCTCTAACTCTTGTATGACTTCTTTTGACATGGCAGATTCAGATGTTTCCCTTTCATATGTCGTCTCTGGTGGTGATCTCGCAGAGGCTGCTATTTTTTTGGATCTGGATCTGGTGTTAGTCCCTCTGGAGGTCCAGACACTAATGGCTTTACTAGTGAGATATCCTGATATATTTGTTGAAGTAGTATTCAACGGCTTACATCACTGGATCCTTCTCAACGCCCCTTCTAAGTATTTGTATAACAGATTCCATCATCTATCCTCTGTGGGGATGGATTGATATACTGTTTTCGCCATCGGACCATTCCTGATGTTTCGCTGGGGTTGTACCAACGGCTGATCATTGAGTGTGAAAAGGGGCAAGCTCATTACTTGTGACCTTGCTGGATTAGATCTGGCTTGGCTGATGACCCGGGTGATGCTGACGTCATGGAGGATGTAGCCTGTTCAATTCATTGCCCAGAATTGAAATGTAGTGCAGAGGCCTTGACTTGTGAGAACTTAGCGTAGGTTAACATGTTTAATGATGCAGATTTCATTTGCCAGACCTTTTGTCATCGGGTATCTATTTTTTCCGACTTAAGTACTCTCTTGAGAATTTTTCCCTTCTTGTGGAGGGACACGATTATATCGGCTTAATTTCTTTCAAGAATTCTCCTATTTCTTTTGATGAGGAGCCTGATCCCGCTGTAGATTCTTTCCATTTCTTGGAATTGGAAATGCCCCAGATCTTTCGCAGGTTGTTATTGGGGTTCACAGAAGAAACTTACTTTGTTGACCACATCCTGAGTGAGCAATTTCTTGTACATTAAACTAAATGTGCCAAAAGCTTGATGACTCGGACCGTCGGGATTAGTATGATCTTGTGAATGAGGCATTTGAAGTTTAAAGTCTATGAAATTGAATGCTTGTATTCAAGGTGCTCTTATATTATTGTTAAAGATCTTGAAAGGGTGTATGAAAATGAATTTTTTCATAAGGAAATCAAAATTTTCATTTGACAAGTTATGAAATCGGAAGAAAACTTTTAAGCGTCCATGGTCATTTTTCATGGGTAGGATCAGATTCAAAAGACTCATCTCCCTTCATCAGAGACACCTCATCTTCGCTTTGGACACTGCTCTTCATAGAATTAACATCATATGACTTGTGCACTATGAGTGACGCAACCCTTAGAAGGGGTTTATGTTCTATGACTTTAGATGATCTCATTTTTATCTTGCAAAATTTTTCTTTCCTCGCTTAACTTTGTCTCATTTTCTTAGGCTATTCAGGGTTACCCATTTAACGAGTTTTGGACCAATAACTCACAAACCGAACGGTTTTAGGGCACTAGGTGTAAAAACACCCCTTCGGGTTTACTTGCTCTAGTAACAAAGGCCACACTTTGAGACAAGTCAAGAGGTCTACTCTTTTTGATCCTCTCCTGAGCTTGTGCAAGATTCATTTTCTTAGGCTCTAAATTACCTATGTAACGAGTGTTGGGCCGGTGACTCCGAAACCAGGCGGCTTTAGGGCACCAGGTGTAGAGATACCCCTCGGGCATATTTACTCGAGTAACCTAGGCCACTATTCGGATCTGCTCAGGTTTTGCCTTCTTCTTCTTGTAAGGCTCTTTTTCTTAGGCACTGAATTACCCATGTAACGAGTGTTGGGCCAGTGGCTCCCAAACCAGATGAATTTAGGGCACCAGGTGTAAAGACACCCCTCAGACTTAATAACTCGAGTAACCCATACCATAATTTGAGACATTAGGCTGGCTACTAATCGTCATCCTTGTTGTCATAGTTTAATACCCCACAACTAAGAGTTAGGGTGCAAAGTGCAGACATGCATATGAGGTCAAGTTTGTTCCAAAAAGCGCTTTAAACTAGGATATCATGCCTAATTAAAAGGTTGAATTATCTTAATTCTCTAATCGTTCTCGGGATTTTTGCTCCACGGACGCTTATCGAAATTAATCCAATTCATAACAAGTTAAGCAAAAATTTTCTTTCCTCTTTTTTTGAGATTCTAATGCAAGACTTGTCTATACTTATCATGTATATTATCACTAATGTATGTGACTGAAAATTGAAAGCACATAAAGAGATGAAAGAGTCGTACCTTATCATTGGATCGCAGTATTCTAAGAAAATTATGATTGGAAAAGACAGATTGATCATACCGAATTGCCAATTATAGAAGCTTGGATGATGATGGACCATGCTGATGGTGCCGACTGATGCATTTTCATTGGATGGTTGATAAATGCCCCAGTGTTGAATTGTCGTAATTTCTAAAATAGGTCCATTCTTGTTGTAAGGGTCCCAACATCGGGTTGTCGTTGATTCTGAACTTGCCCCAGTCTTGCTTGTCATCTAGGTTGATTGCTTGTTGTATATTTGACAAATTGGCTGATAAGGCGCCACGATCGAAAGAGTTGTTTACCTCATAACCCACATGGTGGATATGTAGTGGATATGGGCCTTGATGTTTGGATGCCCTAATCATTGTTTTTGATTTGTAGGTGCAATTGGCTTTGATGACCTTTCTTCTGATTTGATGAAGGTGTCAGATTGAGGGTGTCAGCTCTTCGAAGGTCCTTGCTGATGATTATGATTGATATATCACTGTGTTGTTGTTTCAACTTTGATGATTGATGTCGAGATGCCTTTGGACTCCAATGAATTGGACCTAAGTGCTCAGCTTGGTTAGTGGTGTGATGACTTTAACTGGATTTGGCTTGATCTTTGAGCTTTAATCAGTGGCCTTTTGCTCAGGGAACATGTCATCGATTATTTGATAAACTATTTCATGACGGTCGCCCGTGTGCTTCTGTAGGTCAAAAGAGATCAATTCTTCTCGCACTTAAGGAGTGGTGAGTTGCTGACAGGTTGCATCCCACGATGATTGCTATTTCTTCCCGGTGGCTAGTCGTATTGATGTATCGATTTCTCTTCCTTTTGAGACTTGCTCCGGATTTGATGGAACAATATTGAGGTGCTGTTGGGTCCTCTCAACATGGGTCGCTGACTCTGAGCATTTTTCTTAGATGTAGGCTTTTTAGGTTTGGCCTTCATGAGTTGACTCCTACGCTGGGGGGCCATGAGCGCCTCACAGGTTTGGTGTTAGATCTGCCATGTGTCAGGACAACCATTAATGACACGAGACGACCGTTCATGACCATGACTAGTCTGAGATGCAAAGTCATCACTGAGGAGATTACTGCGGGGCATGTGGTGTCCCTAGACTTTTTGATCGATCGCTTTGGCCAGTTGGACAGCTACGAGCGATATTTAGGAGATTTTATCATCCCCACAGATGAGTGGCAATTTGCATGTGTGGATGTTCTGTTGATGTGCATTACTGCTTATCTGTACAATCCCCTATATATGGACCACTTAGATACTGGCTTGCTGGTACTTATTAGTACCCTCAGACAAGGTTGTACAATTTTATCGATGAAATTAGCAGAGACTTTGAGGTCGGCTACTTTTTGCAGTACCCATCCAAGGGAATTTTTTAGAGGCAGCGCCGTTCTGCTGTATATGTGGTTCATGACACACTTTAGTTCCATTGGCACTTTCAGACATCATGGGTACTGCTTTACTCATGAGATATCTATATCTTACTCCTTCCAGCCAGCGAAGTGTTCAGAGGTAACGACATGGTCGGCCTTTCAGTCGAAGATCGAGCATCCCTTTTCGATCTTGCCATGCTCAAAGCTTAACTCCCATATAGCTTCATCACTCATGCAGTTGGCATAGATTATTTGCCTCTAGCGGGTTTGAGAGGGGTGACCACCTACCTTTCATTAGCATTCATGGGTCAGTTTGATCAGTTTCAGAATCTCCACCCATTTGAGGGAGCTATGAAACAACGGGTATCAGCTTTATCTTTGTCACCAGCGGACCCGATCAGGATTTACGAGTGTTGAACTCACAGGGAGAGTGCTGATTTCTCTACTAGCCATCCAGATCATTCTCCAGAGTATTCGGTATGGCTGGAGTATGATATTTCATTGGTTGCGGCTGTCAAGTCAGCTTTGAATATTGATTCAGATGAGGAGGAGCCTATGGAGGATCCTGATTCTCTCACCGAGGATGATTCATTTGTTGGTTTGACAGCATCTTTAGTCAGTGATCCTTCGAGTATCCCTGCTGGGACAGATCCAGCTATTGCTGATTCACTAGCTCGAATGACTTTTGAGAGAGATAAAGCTAGAGCATTGATGTTGACAACCCTTTCCAGCAGAGACACAACTTTTGCTACTAGAGACAAGACTCGAGCTACTCGGGATATAACATTGGTTGAGAGAGACGAGGATCGATTTACCAGAGATGCAATTCTTGAGGAAAGAGATGAGGTTCAATCTACTCGTGATGCTGCTTTTGAGGAGATTGATGAGGCATTAGTTGCTCGAGATGCCGCTTTTACTGAGAGGGACGAGGCCATAGCTACCCGAGATGGTTATATTACGGACAACACTGCACTCAGATCATATACGGACAACCCGATTGGAGAGATGAGTTCTTTCATAGGTGGTCATAGCAGTACTATGCAGATGATAGTGGACGTTCTGGCTCGTATAGAGATCGTGGGTCAATAGCTTGCAGTTTCTCCTCCATCTTCAAAGAGATGCCATGTCGGCACTGTTATCCTGTTTGTCCATGGGTTCATAGACTACCTTTGATTTTCCTCAGCAGGGCCTGTTGACCAGGAGGTATGATAGTGTTTATGTTTTATATGGTTTTGGTGTCTTGGAACTTGTTTTATATTAGTTCTTTATTTTTCTTTGATGGTCACACCGCACCATTGAATGGCTGTCTACGTACTCCTAGGTTGAGGGAGATCAGGTCATTCGTAGTTCTGGTTTTAGGTGTATGGTTTGAGAAGTGTCTCTTTTGGGTTTGAGTTTGGTTTGATGGGTTTTTGAATTTTTTGTTTGTTTTGGAGGGTTTTTGAATTTTTTTTTTGTTTTGATCGCACCAGGAACGACTGCCTACATACTCCCGGGTGGAGGGAGATCAGGTCATTCGTAGTTCAGGTTTTTTGGAAAGACCTGATTGTTTTAATTTTTTGATTGATTTTGATTTTTTTGATTTTTTTTGTTTTGTTTTTGATTTTGATTTTTATATGCATGAAAATAAAAGGCATAATGCTAAGCAACTAATAATGTCCCAACATCTCCTGGAACTCACAACTTTCCTCTGGATCTACGTCCTCCTGGCTAGCTAAGGCCTGATAGTCCAGTCGTCAGTGGTTAGGTTGCCTTCGAGGCTCGTGATAGAGGTTACCTCCTGGTCATGAATATCTTTAATAACGACCATAACTTAATCGCCTCCTGAATCAGCATATCCCTTAAAGAGGCTCAAACTGGACTTATCGCAGAAAGGGATGAACTCTAGATTCCTCGATGGGTTGGCTTTCTCGAGAACTTCACCACCTTTTTCTTCATCTGTTCCTTCACCTTTTAATAGGCCTGAGAGGATTTGAGTATGAAATCACTCTTGCACTGTTGTTGTATTTCTCGTAAGGAACTTTCCTTTTTGGCTTTTTCCACCCTGGAACCGATCAGTATTTCCTCTTCATCCTCCAGGAGGGTAAAATCAAGAATATGGTTGTTGGCTTTGGGCAACAAGATATTTGATGGTGCCAGATGAATTTCCTTAGAGGACTCTCTTGTCTCCTCTATCACTTTCGACATTAAGATCAGTCCACCTTGTGTTCTGCCAGGATTGGTGCTCATAGCCGTCACATCCTTTGAGCTGCTTGTCTCGAGTGGACATCTTAAGCTCTTTATTTCTCTCTCGCCTTTTTTGGTCATGGGGACTTCTATCTTCATTTCTCCATTTTCAATGAGATCCTAGATTTTGTGTTTCAGAGCCCAACATCCTTCGGTCACATGTCCTGGTGCTCCAGAAGGATAAGCACACTTTTTGTTGAGATCATATTGCCTTTCTTTGGAATCCATAGGTGGAGCGAGCTCAGTGATCTTTTTTTGCGCCATCAACAGTGCTAATACATTTTTCGACGAGTCTCCCAGAGGCGTGAATACCCTTCTCCACCTACTTTCCCCGAATCTTGGTGCCGTAGGATTTTGAGGGTTGGCTAGTGTTTGAAATGTTGCTTGATATTTCCTATTTGGGAATTCGCATTCCTTCGGACGATCTTTCCTTTGGCGAGATCTCTAGTAATTTTATCATTCCCCCTTTCTCGTCTACTCAGCATGCTTTGATCTTCTTCATTTAGTTCCCTGATCTTGGAGGGAAATATGTTTACATTCTAAATAACCTCCTCTTTCTCTTGGATTTCTGATAGTTGAGTGAAAAGCTTCCTCGTATCCTAATGTTAGCGTACTATCAGATTAGCCAACAGAGTTACTTGATGCTGGATTGTATCCAATTTTTGCATCACCGTCATACCCTCCTCTGAATTTTCTACCTCTAGAACATTTGTTCTGCTCCTTTGGGGGTATTCCTCCATCCTTCGTATGTATTTAAAATTTGGATGCATTTCATCGCTTCCTGACCTGATCATGTTTACTCCCTCTGTATCATGCGGCATCAGAAGGTTGGTGTTGACATTTGGATGGTCAGGTTGTTGGACCACAATATCGCCGTTTTCGATCAGGTTTTGGTTTTTATGCTTTAAGGACCAACAATCTTGTGTATCGTGTCCTGGAGATCCTGAATGGTAAGCACATCTCTGGCTAGGATTGTATCTTTTGCTTTTTAGATCCAGAGGTGGAGCTAGTTCGATAATTTTCTTGTAATCTATTAAAATCACCAACATGTTTTCAAGGGAATCGCCTAGTGGAGTGAACACCCGATTTTTCGTTCTTTCAAAAATTCTCTTTCTGTCCTGGCATTGGTTGAATACCGTCTGTTGTTGAAATGACAGATTGTCTTCCTTCTTCCAAATGGGGGGACTACGATTGGGTCTTCTAGACTGCCCATGCACAATGAGGGATACATCTTCATCGCCTTTCCTGGGTATCCTCATGGGATCACTCACATAGTTTCCATACTGTATATGCTCGACGACTACTTTCAAGGTCGTGAGATCTTTAATCTTGCGTGCTTCCCATCTAGGTCATCTCACCGTGTTTGATCATCTCTGAGCCAGCTAGGATCCTCTCACAGTAAGGTGCCTCTTGGATGTCTATGAAGGTCATCACCATTTCAGTTTCTGTCATAGGCGGGCAGACCTATGCTGCCAGACGTCTCCATCTTTGGGCATAATCACTGAAAGACTCATTGTTTTGCTTTTTGACCTTGGTCACTTGATACTGATCCGGAGCCATCTGAGACTGGAATGTAGCGCCCCCAAATTCAGGTCCCTTGAACCTCGGACCTAGTATGTTACGGTACTTCATCTTGAAACATATTCTATAACTAATGCGGAAGATATAAACATAAATTGTTTATACAATAAGTTTTAACAACATAATCCCAAGGTCTACAACCTTTATCTTGATACATACCTTAATTACTTAAAGGTTTACATAATAATTTGCATCAGATAACCAAATAGTTAACGTGCATAATCATCTACTATTGGATGCTACCCTTGTCTTTGTCTTTTCCTGTATCTGACGTATTCATCCTAATCTGCAATGTTTATCATGATATAGCAAGGGTGAGCAACAAGTTTGCCCAGCAAGTTTAATTTCAAGAAAAGATATATCATGATTGAAAAGAATGAACAATAAGCTGGCTGACTTTCAACAATATAACCATTGCGAAATAGCATGAATCAAATTTACATAACTGAATGACCGAGACAATAAAAATGAATAGTCAATAAGGAACATGAATAAATTCAACTGAACAATATGGTAATGAAGGTGATCAGCCTTTCATACCTGATGAGCACATGCAATATGCACAACATGCGAATCAATAATTCATAGACGTGATGTAATCAACAAGGATTAACCACTAGCATAATTGAAGAATCATAACTCAAGGTTGAGTTAAAGAAAACTTGCATTTATCGCCGACTACTGCTACGCAGTTTATTTAGCTTCATCTGAAGACCTAATATTAATAATACCGACCTCCACATTAGAATAATATCATCGCAATAACTATTGCTAATTACAGTTATAAAATAACCTAAACACACTACCACATAATCCTATCGGTCAACAGAACACATAAGACCTAGTATCAAGTCAAACTATTTCAGTCTGAGTTGAGTTCAGTACTATTTCGACCTCCCGATTGCCTAATCGGATAATTATCGAGCTTAATATTAATAAGACTCTACTTAAACACTATAATATTAACTTAGATAATTTATTAATCAGTTAAAATATTTTTCACAAGCTCATAATAATTTTTAAATAATTATTATCATTTATAATGATTTTTCAAACAAAAATATGATATTTAAATGATTTAAATATCACAATATTCCATTATCATTAATATTTATTTAATTTCAAATATTAATGAAATACATGTCATAATATTATAAGTTATTTATAATATCTCAAAGTATTTTTAATACCTTAATATCACTTTTAAATAATTTTAAAATATTTAAAACCATTATTATATAACTGTCATTAATATTAAAATATTAATGTAATTCATGACAAAATATTAAAAGTTATGTTTTATAACTTAAAACATTTTTTTTATAACCTTAAATTATTTTTAAAACATTAAAACTATTTTTACATAATTTATTTAATATAATTATTAAATAAATTTATTATTATAATATTAATCTATACCTTCATTGGATTACCATTTAATATTAATTAAATAGTAATTAATTAATTACATTTAGTTATTATATAACTAATAAATAATAGCCAATAAGATCTATTCATTATTTAATGGTAACTAGATAATGAATGATTAAATTATTATTTATCTTTAATTATTATTTAATATTAATTAAATAATAATTAATTAATTTCTTATCCTCGAATAGTAAATAATTATTTTATTTACTTTATTAGACTTTAATTATTCTTTATTATTATGTAAAGAATAATTAATTAACATTTGGCCTTATTTATTATTTAATATTAATTAAATAACAAATAATTAATTTATCTCATAAATCTTTAATTATTCTTTCTTATTAAAGTTAAGAATAATTAATTATTACTTGTCTTTATTCATTATTTAATATTTAATTAAATAATAAATAATTAAAAATTTTTATGTTAATGTAATAAAGTAATTACATTATTACTACTTAATCTTTACTAAAACCTTCTTTAATCATCATTTAATATTAATTAAATATTAATCAATTGTTTAACTCTATTTATTATTTAATCTTAATTAAATAATAAATAGTTAGTTTATTAACACTAACTCTACTTAATTATCACTTAATATCACTTAAATAATAATTAAATAGTTAATTATATTTAATTTTGTATGTAATTAATTTACTAACCATTTAATGGCTTTAAATAATTATTTTTAATAATTAATCACTTCCACTTATTTACGATTATGCCATTCTCGCCTAAAGTTTTTCAAACTTGGCATTCTTTACGGAAACGCTTGTAAAACGAAATCTACAGCTCGAAATTAAGTTCCGTCGAAGGCGTTGGATTCGTAACTTCTCAAGCTACAGTTTCCATTTATCAAACACTCAATTTGGATCTGTCTAGCTTCCGAAAAATAGCCCCAAAGTGGCTGGTCAGAATTTTTTTTTTCTTGTTTTTCCAACTAGAAAGTGTTTTACTAAAAATTCCATAACTTATTCATTTCTTAACATTTTTGTGCCATTCAAAAGGGATTATACTCATAACTTATAGCTCTAGCACAACCAACAAGTAAATCGCAAATATCAAAAATGAATATTCAAAATAAATCACATGGATCTCACATATTAACTAAAAAAAATTCGGAAATCTCACTAGCCTTGCCTTATCCAAATCTTTCAACAACATCACACACACATGACCAAGTTACACAACGTAAATAAACATCTAACCTCTTCATAAGGTTTTCACCAACAAGAACATAAAAATTTATGGATCAAAACAAGAATAACCAACTACATAAAGCCTTAACTAATACTTGAAATAATTTTATTTTTTTATACCTTCCTTTGTTGGCTATTCTTCTCTTCTTTCCACAATAAGATATGGACTTTGGCTGCATGAATGCTTGATCACTTCCTCTTCTTCCTCCTTTCTTAGCCGTGACCTCCTTCTCTCTCTCTAGTTTCTTTTACAATTTTGGAGAGATAGATGAAAGAGAAAGGAAATGGATTTTTGTTTGATAAAAAAAATGTATAAATATGTTTTGTATATCTCATATACATCTCCCCCATCTTCTTTCTTTCTTCCTCTCTTAGCCGTATACTCCCTCCATTATCCCCCATTTTTGGTTTATTTTTAATTGTTAAATTTGCCTTAATCAAATGACATTAAAGTCCCTACACTAATTTGGTCAGTTAGCTACCATCAAGGGCAAAATTGTCATTATGCCATCACTAGAAAAGGATAAAATGGTCCTTAAGTCATCTTAAGAAAATTTCCTGGAAATTTTTTCATAGGACATATTGGTCATAATCAATTTTCTTTAAGGGCAAAATTGTCATCTTACTATAATTAGGAAATTTTCTAGAAATTTCCTTCAAGGATTCCATAGTCATTAACAAATTTCTCTTAGGGCAAAATTGTCATTTCTCTATTACTAGGAAACTTCCTAGCAAATTCCTTCTTAGGACACAAAAAGTCATTAATAATTTTCTGTTAGGGAAAAATAGTCTTTTCCCACTTCAAGAAAATTTCTTAGGAAATTTCTTAACAATCATCACACATCATTACTAGTGGGGTCCACCTTATATACCAACACTTTCCTACATTTAATTCAAGTATGGTTAGTTCCTAACCATAGTTATTCTGCTAGCACATATCCCATTATTTTGGGTTACTAAATAAATTCTCATTGGGCTACCTAATAATTCTTTTAGGCTTGATAATAAAATAAATGGGCTATTAATTTTAATTATATCCTACCATAATTATTTAATTAGGATTTCTATTCACTCAATTTGTACATCAAATTCTTACTCATGTACATTTATTTACTTAACCCAACTAGACTTGCTTTCCTTAGATTATTTAATTATCATTCCTAATATATATATTAGGTTACATAACTTATATTCTTAATTCTCTTTTGTATACAAAAAAAATGTATACACATTATATAATGTATATTTTTTCAATCTATTTCATTATCACATATACCACTTTTAATTCCAATTTTGACTTTTCTCCATAAAAGTTCACTGTTGACTTTGACCAAAAAGTCAACCTTTATATATTTTGTGTTTATTGTCTTTTCTGACTAAACTTGACGTTCCGGACGCAACCAAGCAGTCCGTGCTTCAAAATTCTATCTCTAACTTGAATTTTGAGTTTTAACGTACTCCATTTTTATTGCTAATCATATTAGCTATTAGCTTTATACTTATTCCTCTTCTTATTTGCCAATCAAGGCCAACATTCCAGCTATGCTAATTACTAACATAGTTTTATCTTGATTTTTATATCCTTAACGTAGTTCATCATTCATCTTGCTAAAATATATAGCACCTTACTAAGTATATATATATTTCTATACATATACTCATCTTCGTTTAACCTCATAGCTTTTCTTCATGTTAAATTTTATTTCCTTAATAAAATTTCCACATGTATCATTATAACATTTTTTACACCATTTAGTTCACAATAATTTTTATAAGTATCGTAATACCTTATTCTTAACATTCCTTCACACCCTTTCTAGGGTTTTAAAATTTTGTAACCTATATTTTTGTTATTCTTATTCAAATAGCAAACCCTATAGGTTTTACTTAAAAAAATTTAATAAATTCTAAAATTCTCATCTAGGTTTTATTCTTTAACCTTTATTTTAATCATTTAAGATTTTATAAATTTTCGGGTTGTCACATTCACCCTTTCTTCTAAGAATTTCGTCCTCGAAATTATAGCTTACTAATCCCTACTCCTTTTATTCATCAAAACTAGGTTTTCAACATAACCTTTATTCAATCATATTAGATTATACCCGTCCACGACGAGTTCATACACATCATCACATGCTACCCGAAACATCACTCCCAAGAGTTAAAATTTTCAAATCATGCTAAGGAGTCATATAGACCAGGAACTATTGAGGTTTATAGGCATTACTACCTGCGACCTATTTCAATTAAGAAAAAGGTACTCGACCCCTTACAAAGGTTAACAGTATGTTTACAATCACAAAGAAGGTAAACTACTTCTGCAAGCACGTTAGGTTATCAGCCTATCGTACCCTACGTCATGTATAACGTATCAATCATGTCTAGCGAATATTTTCGCTACTAGATTTGATTATTTTATCCAAAAAACATAGTTCACCTCAGTCTTATCATAGGATTCCGCACCAAAACAATTTGATTCGGGATAAATTCTCAAAGAATACTTTGAATTGTCATAAACATTTGTCTAGCTGAATCAAATAGCTTAGACTTATACCAATAATTCGAATTTCAATCGAAACATGTCTGTCCAATTCAGTTGGCAATAATTTACCTTTAAAATTCTAAAAATCATTTTATGACGTCATGATACCGCACTGTATTTACAGTCCGTTTGAGGATTCTATCATTTTGTGACTTTGTCATACTACATCATTTCATAGTGGGCTAACGATCTTTAGATCGCATCCAACACTAAGTAATTCTGCATTGATAACTCCATCCTTTTATCATCTCTGCACCAGGTTTAATGCTGCATTAATGATATATAAAATACATTTTGATATCTCAAATCATTTTTGTCTAGCCAAAACAAATTAGCGTAGACTTTTTTTTTAAACAGCTCAAAACTATTGAAAATTATTTTTTTTTTGATGTTATCATGCCGCAACTGGTAACGATGTGTCAGTGTCCCAAAGTCCACACATACACACTTGTCACCATGTGTTGCTGATAACAAAAATTCATTTTATTTCGAAAGGCATATCAGTGCGAATTTAGTTTGATACGAAAAATTTCAAAGTCTAGCA
Source organism: Panax stipuleanatus (assembly GCA_020205555.1). Classification (NCBI taxonomy): domain Eukaryota; kingdom Viridiplantae; phylum Streptophyta; class Magnoliopsida; order Apiales; family Araliaceae; genus Panax; species Panax stipuleanatus. The sequence continues at coordinate 136,897,658 of CM035115.1, read as the reverse complement.
CAACTAGAAGATTTGGAATACCTATGCTTCCATTATCAACATCAATTTTTCTAATGATCAATTGCTTAATAATTCTATCTATTTTTATTATCCTCAATCCTTCATTTCACACATAGCTATACCCAGTTCGTCAAACTCACCACACGTATGTGTTCAGGAACTTTCCACAATCATATGAGTTTAAGAACTTGTCCTAGACAGACCATTGGCGTCCATTCGTTGAGGGGTTCAAAAACATTTCATATAATTATGAGTCATGAACTTACCATAAGTATGAGTTTTAAGAACTCGCAACTTAATCTTATATTCTCTACCTATCTGGTATACTCATGAGAAAAGAATCACCTTTTCAACATGTATATAGCAAATAGCGTGACACAAACATTTCAATGACTATCAATACTAGAAGCTAAGTAGTTGTCGAACCAACTCGGCCACTAATCAATATAGGAAGCTAAATCAAGGACAATTCCCCGCCCATACAAAGAATTGTTCAACTTAACCACGATATCAACCAGGAAGCTAAGTGATTCTAAAACCAAGTACAAATTCCTCGCCCATACAAAGAATCATACAACTCAGCTGCTGACATGAGTCCTCAATTGAAATCCCACCTATTCCTAGTTCTTTCTTTAATAGATACGAATTTCATTTAATCCGTATCTACATTTCACAACTCTTTCCTGAGTTTAACTCGTACTATTTCATAGTACCATATTCGTATAGCAATTCTGCTATAAAGTTTTCAATCATATGATTGATCATCTGTCCTCTTATGACCTCATCAGATCACGTTGTGATCTCATATTATAATCGTATTATATTACGATTCTTCTCTATGTCCCGATCGTTTTGTTTTACGATCTTTTTTCCCTTTATACTTTTAGTCTTTTAGACTCTATCTATTCATTACTACTGTTCATCTTTATCATCAGAGTTAGATAACTCTGGATCTTTATTACTCGCCGAGATTCGTCTTTGAATCTTATCGACGCACCAACTCTATTTGAGTTAGTCCTTATCTTTATCACTGCGGTTATTAGCCTAAGGGAACCTTACCTATGATTTATAACCTACATCTTTGATACCAATTGTAGCGCCCCCAAATTCGAGTCCCTTAAACCTCGGACCTGGTACGTTACGGTACTTCATTTTGAAACATATTCTATAACTAATGCGGAAGATATAAACATAAATTGTTTATACAATAAGTTTTAACAACATAATCCCAAGGTCTACAACCTTTATTTTGATATATACCTTAATTACTTAAAGGTTTACATAATAATTTGCATCAGATAACCAAATAGTTAACGTGCATAATCATCTACTATTAGATGCAACCCTTGTCTTTGTCTTTTCCTGTATCTGACGTATTCATCCTAATCTGCAATGTTTATCATGATATAGCAAGGGTGAGCAATAAGTTTGCCCAGCAAGTTTAATTTAAAGAAAAGATATATCATGATTGAAAAGAATGAATAATAAGCTGGCTGACTTTCAACAATATAACTATTGTGAAATAGGATGAATCAAATTTACATAACTGAATGACCGAGACAATAAAAATGAATGGTCAATAAGGAACATGAATAAATTCAACTGAACAATATGGTAATGAAGGTGATCAGCCTTTCATACCTGATGAGCACATGCAATATGCACAACGTGCGAATCAATAATTCATAGACGTGATGTAATTAACAAGGATTAACCACTAGCATAATTGAAGAATCATAACTCAAGGTTGAGTTAAAGAAAACTTGCCTTTATCGCCGACTACTGCTACGCAGTCTATTTAGCTTCATCTGAAGACCTAATATTAATAATACCGATCTCCACATTAGAATAATATCATCGCAATAACTATTGCTAATTACAGTTATAAAATAACCTAAACACATTATCACATAATCCTATCGGTCAACAGAACAGATAAGACTTAGTATCAAGTCAAACTATTTCAGTCTGAGTTGAGTTCGGTACTATTTCGACCTCCCGATTGCCTAATCGGATAATCATCGAGCCTAATATTAATAAGACTCTACTTAAACACTATAATATTAACTTAGATAATTTATTAATCAGTTAAAATATTTTTCACAAGCTTATAATAATTTTCAAATAATTATTATCATTTAAATAATTTTTCAAACAAAAATATCATATTTAAATGATTTAAATACCACAATATTCCATTATCATTAATATTTATTTAATTTCAAATATTAATGAAATACATGTCATAATATTATAAGTTATTTATAATATCTCAAAGTATTTTTAATACCTTAATATCACTTTTAAATGATTTTAAAATATTTAAAACTATTATTAAATAACTGTCATTAATATTAAAATATTAATGTAATTCATGACAAAATATTAAAAGTTATATTTTATAACTTAAAACATTTTTTTTATAACCTTAAATCATTTTTGAATGATTTTTAAAAAATTAAAATCATTTTTATATAATTTATTTAATACAATTATTAAATAAATTTATTATCATAATATTAATCTATACCTTCATTTGATTACCATTTAATATTAATTAAATAGTAATTAATTAATTACCTTTAGTTATTATATAACTAATAAATAATAGCCAATTAGATCTATTCATTATTTAATGGTAACTAGATAATGAATAATTAAATTATTGTTTGTCTTTAATTATTATTTAATATTAATTAAATAATAATTAATTAATTTCTTATCCTTGAATAGTAAATAATTATTTTATTTACTTTATTAGTCTTTAATTATTCCTTATTATTATTTAGAGAATAATTAATTAACATTTGACCTTATTTATTATCTAATATTAATTAAATAACAAATAATTAATTCATCTCATAAATCTTTAATTATTCTTTCTTATTAAAGTTAAGAATAATTAATTATTACTTGTCTTTATTCATTATTTAATATTTAATTAAATAATAAATAATTAAAACCTTTTATGTTAATGTAATTAAGTAATTACATTATTACTACTTAATCTTTACTAAAACCTTCTTTAATCATCATTTAATATTAATTAAATATTAATCAATTGTTTAACTCTATTTATTATTTAATCTTAATTAAATAATAAATAGTTAGTTTATTAACACTAACTCTACTTAATTATCACTTAAATAATAATTAAATAGTTAATTATATTTAATTTTGTATGTAATTAATTTGCTAACCATTTAATGGTTTTAAATAATTATTTTTAATAATTAATCACTTCCACTTATTTACGATTATGCCATTCTCGCCTAAATTTTTTTAGATTTGGCATCATTTACGGAAACGCTTGTAAAACGAAATCTACAACTCAGAATTAAGTTCTGTCGGAGGCGTTGGATTCGTAACTTCTCAAGCTACAGTTTCCAATTATCAAACACTCAATTTGGATCTGTCTAGCTTCCGAAAAATAGCCCCAAAGTGGCTGGTCAGAATTTTTTTTTCTTGTTTTTCCAACTAGAAAGTGTTTTACTAAAAATTCCATAACTTATTCATTTCTTAACATTTTTGTGCCATTCAAAAAGGATTATACTCATAACTTATAGCTCTAGCACAACCAACAAGTAAATCGCAAATATCAAAAATGAATCTTCAAAATAAATCACATGGATCTCACATATTAACTAAAAAAATTTCTGAAATCTCACTAGCCTTGCCTTATCCAAATCTTTCAACAACATCACACACACATGACCAAGTTACACAATGTAAATAAACATCTAACCTCTTCATAAGGTTTTCACCAACAAGAACATAAAAATTTATGGATCAAAACAAGAATAACCAACTACATAAAGCCTTAACTAATACTTGAAATAATTTTATTTTTTTATACCTTCCTTTGTTGGCTATTCTTCTCTTCTTTCCACAATAAGATATGGACTTTGGCTGCATGAATGCTTGATCACTTCCTCTTCTTCCTCCTTTCTTAGCCGTGACCTCCTTCTCTCTCTCTAGTTTCTTTTACAATTTTGGAGAGATAGATGAAAGAGAAAGGAAATGGATTTTTGTTTGATAAAAAAAATGTATAAATATGTTTTGTATATCTCATATACATCTCCCCCATCTTCTTTCTTTCTTCCTCTCTTAGCCGTATACTCCCTCCATTATCCCCCATTTTTGGTTTATTTTTAATTGTTAAATTTGCCTTAATCAAATGACATTAAAGTCCCTACACTAATTTGGCCAGTTAGCTACCATCAAGGGCAAAATTGTCATTATGCCATTACTAGAAAAGGATAAAATGGTCCTTACGTCATCTTAAGAAAATTTCCTGGAAATTTCTTCATAGGACATATTGGTCATAATCAATTTTCTTTAAGGACAAAATTGTCATCTTACTATAATTAGGAAATTTTCTAGAAATTTCCTTCAAGGATTCCATGGTCATTAACAAATTTCTCTTAGGGCAAAATTGTCATTTCTCTATTACTAGGAAACTTCCTAGCAATTTCCTTCTTAGGACACAAAAGTCATTAATAATTTTCTGTTAGGGAAAAATAGTCTTTTGCCACTTCAAGGAAATTTCCTAGGAAATTTCTTAACAATCATCACACATCATTACTAGTGGGGTCCACCTTATATACCAACACTTTTCTACATTTAACTCAAGTATGGTTAGTTCCTAACCATAGTTATTCTGCTAGCACATATCCCATTATTTTGGGTTACTAAATAAATTCTCGTTGGGCTACCTAATAATTCTTTTAGGCTTGATAATAAAATAAATGGGCTACTAATTTTAATTATATCCTACCCTAATTATTTAATTAGGATTTCTATTCACTCAATTTGTACATCAAATTCTTACTCATGTACATTTAATTACTTAACCCAATTAGACTTGCTTTCCTTAGATTATTTAATTATTATTCCTAATATATATATTAGGTTACATAACTTATATTCTTAATTCTCTTTTGTATACAAAAAAATGTATACACATTATATAATATATATTTATTCAATCTATTTCATTATTCATATATACCACTTTTAATTTTAATTTTGACTTTTTTCCATAAAAGTCCACTGTTGACTTTGACCAAAAAGTCAACCTTTACACATTTTGTGTTTATTGTCTTTTCTGACTAAACTTGACGTTCCGGACGCAACCGAGCAGTCCGTGCTTCAAAATTCTATCTATAACTCGAATTTTGAGTTTTAACGTACTCTATTTTTATTGCTAATCATATTAGCTATTAGCTTTATACTTATTCCTCTTCTTATTTGCCAATCAAGGCCAACATTCCAGCTATGCTAATTACTAACATAGTTTTATCTAGATTTTTATATCCCTAACGTAGTTCATCATTCCTCTTGCTAAAATATATAGCACCTTACTAAGTATATATATATATTTCTATACATATACTCATCTTCGTTTAACCTCATAGCTTTTCTTCATGTTAAATTTTATTTCCTTAATAAAATTTCCACATGTATCATTATAACATTTTTTACACCATTTAGTTCACAATTATTTTTATAAGTATCGTAATACCTTATTCTTAACATTCTTTCACACCCTTTCTAGGGTTTTAAAATTTTGTAACCCATATTTTCGTTATTCTTATTCAAATAGCAAACCCTATAGGTTTTACTTAAAATTTTTTAATAAATTCTAAAATTCTCATCTAGGTTTTATTCTTTAACCTTTATTTTAATCATTTAAGATTTTATAAATTCTCGGGTTGTCACATGGAAGCTGTATTGAGTTAGGAATGCATGAGCTAGCTCTTCTTAACTGTGGATTTTTGCATTATCAAGTCGAGCATACCATGTCCTAGCCTCTCCAGTGAGACTCTTTTGGAAAAGCTGCATTCTGAGGCTTTCATCTTCAGTATAAGACCCTAGCTCGCCAATGTATACTTTCAAGTGCGTATAGGGATCGCCTTCCCCATTGTACTTTTCAAACTCTGGGACATGGAATTTGTCAGGATATCTAGCCCCTGGGAATATGTGTGACACCCCCAAATCCGGGTATTTCGTTTCCATATGATTTGGTGTTCACTTTCTAATTAAAACATTCATCTACCCAATAATAAAGAATTGCAAACTAATTACAACCTTCATAAAACCTTAATAAAAATCTTCCTTTAGAAAGAATGATAACTTGTCTAATAAAATCCCAGGGTTATCTAAACCTTAATATCATTCAAATAACGTAAATGCGGAAACATAAAACATAACCAACTAAGTCTTATTACAAAAGCAACTTGACATAACAAGCCTTTATTTATTCATCTTTCCTTTTCCTTTACTTGTTGACGGTATGTCAACATTCTTGGTCTCAACTGCAAGTGGTGGTAAAACATGCAAGAGTGAGCAAACAAAAGCTCACTTGAAAATACAACAGTGATATGACATAAGTGAATCGTTTCAAAAGAGTTTAAATAACTTTACTTTCATCTATATAAAGAATTGAATTATAGAAACTTTTGAGGGTTATAAGACCTTGAACCATTGTCCTAGGTTATAAATATTTCTATTTAAATCTTTAATAGTCAATAAGACTATGGACCATTAACTCGTACTCAGGGGGATCAACCCTTTGTACCATGAATTGTGCACAACCATCTTAACGCTTTCGCATTAAATATTCCATAATTAATAGGGTTGTTCATTCTCAGAAATTGAATACAAGTCCGCACCAAAGAAAGTTTAGTTTGGATAGATAAGGGAACTTTAGAGTTCAACTATCATCAACTAGGAGTACTTGAATCGACTTACAGTACTTTACAGTTCAATAATATAAGAATCATGAACCAATTGCAAAATATGATAATAAATTTCATAATAGATAGGCATGCTTTTAGAAACAACTCAAAGCATTCGATAGACTAAGTAGATCTTGCTTGAACAACTAAGTCAAGATCATATTACTAACATAACACTTTAATACTTACGCTTTATGAATATTGGAGTATGGTATAACTTGTACCACATATAACAAGTTAAGGAACTTAAATGAACTTTCATGATTTATTTAGCAAGGGTTAGGAAACTTGCACAATGACAAGATACAAAGAATAGGCTTGCATAGCATTCAAGAGTAGCTTAAAGAACTTGCACAATATAAATAACAAGTTTAGAAACTTGCTTAACGTTAACGAGTTTAGGGTTTAGAAGACTTGCCTTAAGCGCAAGCTACACATTAACAATTACAACCACTTCACAAACACCCTACACATTTATTCATTCAAACCATCTATTAGTATCCAACTACAACATTTAAACCATCAAACTTCATATCCAAGTCCAACTCACAATGTAATTTACCACATTGGTTGCTAATTAGTCAAGTACGTGAGTCTATACTTACGGCATACATTCATAAGCCTATAACTCAATGAATCGTGTTGTGTGCCTCGTGAAAGCAACACACATACACACACATGTAACACATTCTTAATATACTTCAATCGACCTTAAACACATCAAAAATATGTTATCTTATTACACATTTCACTTTCCAAGTCTTAGAAACAAGTTAGCTTAACAAACGGGGCATAAAAACTCAAAACCCAAAACCAAACTTTTCCGGACAGCAAGGAACCCCGCTGGGGAAGGTCGTTTAGGCTTGGAAGCCCCCGCTGGGGCGGGTCACCCCCTGGTGCACCTCCCAGCTCGCGAACTGGTGGAGAAATAAGCCAATTTGGCTCATTCCTTCACACCGAATTCGATTTTTCCCAACATGATAAACATAAAACTTGATAAAAACAATATTTTAAACTTATTAACATGCTCATAACATATATAATCCATAAAACACATAATCAAAAGCAAGATTTCATGATTTTCAAAGAAAAACACAATTTTAAGCATTCTTGAGGGAAATTGCTACTACGAACTCGTTTTTCAATCAATTCAAGTGATTACAATTGTGATAACTCGTATTCTTAACATACTAACATAATACATGATCAATGTTAACAATAACGCAAAATCAAACATCAATTTGATAGGTTCAAAAGCCGTTTTTCAGAAATAACTTCACCAAAAATCACTATGAACACACTTCCTATTGTTTATCAAAAATTCATGGATTGAATTGCTAAAACAACCATATAACTCATATATAATCATGTTATATTACATATTACACATAATTCATGCTCACATCAAGGATTTAAAGAAATTTTTGACATAAATTCATAATCTAACACTATGAACATGAATTTTATAGTGTTCATCATATACTTGTGAATTAAAATTCTTAAACAACTATGAAACCATATGTAAACATATATATATATATATATATATATATACATATATATGTACATATCCCATTCACATATCAAAATAAATAACTTTCACAAAGAAGCTTCCACATAGAATTCTAAAACCATGAAAACATAGAAGAATATGCTTTGAAAACTTATTTTTTTTTACAACAATTGTATTTTGAAAACCCTTTCATGGCATACAATTACATATAAAAACATATGAACACCATATATACATATAATATCATGATTGTAAACACCTAATTTGATAAAGAAGAATTACAATACATAAGAATTGAGTACAAGGGTTAGGATATAACCTTACTAGTTTTAATTAAAGAGAAGAGATGATGAAGATGAAGATCCTCTTTTGTCTTCTCAAGCTTTTCTTCCTCTTCTCTCTTCTTCTTCCTTGACAATTCTCTTTAACCCTCTTCTTCTGTTTCTTTCTTTGTTTTGTTTGTAAAACTAACGTACTAATTATCTGACATATATTATAATATACATATACATATATAATATATGTAACTTATAAATAATGAATATAATACTTATAACCATATTAATTCTTATTAATAACATAGGTTACAAAATTTGAAAAGCCCAAGGCCATGTTTGGCAACCTCTTAGTTAAAAAAATAGGTTTTAGTGCTAAGGCTTTGTTTGGGTAAAATAAGATTAAACAAATAAAAGGGCATTGTTTGGTAAAATCACTTAAAATTCTTTTTCATTCTTTTAATAAATCCTTAATACATAGATTAAATACCACACTTATTTAATTAAATTACAACACTCTAATTCAATTAAATAAACTAACATTCACATAATACCAAATTGTCACACAAATTTTAATTCTTTTATTAAACATAATTTATGTAACAAATTATTATCACTTAGCACATAACATTAAATCCAATTGAATTATTCTCAACTAAATTAAAATTATGCCACACCATTGCTGACATATCAATTTAATTAAACATGCAGCACTTAATTAAATTATCCACAACAACCACATAATTTATTTATTAACTCAACAAATAAATTCTATAAAATATTTATTTAATTCAATAAATATTTACAATTAACATATAAAATTCACAATCGTTACAGTCTTCCCTCCTCAAAAGGATTCTGTCCCCAGAATCACAACATAAAAAAAAATTCTCATAAAAATTCTCATATGTTACATTCTTCTCTCCTTAAAAGGATTATGTCCCCAGAATCGATATATAAGGGGTTACACAAATCAATTAAGCAAATAATTAAGGATACGATTTTTTCATTACATCTTCGAGTTCCCACGTGGCTTCTTCAGCACTGCGGTTCCGCCAAATTACCTTAACAGAAGGTATCACTTTATTCTTAAGTATTTATTCCTTTCTGTCAACAATTTGAACATGAACCTCTTCATAAGTTAAGTCTTTATCAAATTATAAAGGCACGCATTCTATTACATTTTATAGTCGTGTTTGTAAGGCCTTAACACGGAAATATGAAATACGTTATGTATATTCTCGAGTTCCGGAGGTAATGCCACTTCGTACGCTACCTCGCCAACTTTTCGTAATACCTCAAAAGGTCCAATAAATCGGGGACTCAGCTTCCCCTTCTTGCCAAATCTAATCTTCCCCTTCCAGGGAGATACCTTCAGGAAAACGAAGCTTCCTGGTAAGAATTCTCGGTTCTGTCGATGTTGATCGACATATTTCTTATGTCTGTCCTGAGCAGCAACCAATCTTGTTCTGCTCAGCTTCACAATTTTAGTAGTTTGTTGCACCAATTCCGGTCCCAACAGCTGACGTTCACCGACTTCATCCCAGCACAAAGGAATTCTGCACTTTCTGCCATATAACGCTTCGTAAGATGGCATACCGATACTCACGTGGTAAATATTGTTATAGGCGAACTCCACCAATGGTAGATGATCATCCCAGCTTCCTTTGAAGTCCATCACACAAGCTCTCAGTATATCCTCAAGCGTCTGAATTGTTCTTTCGCTCTGGCCATTGGTTTAAGGATGGTACGCTGTACTCATTTGCAACTGCGTTCCCAAACATTCTTGCAAATGCTTCCAAAAATTTGACATAAAATGCGGATCTCTGTCTGACACAATCGACACTGGAATCGTAGCAGCCCCTCACTGTCGATCTTGAATTTAAACTCTTCACCATCAGTTATTCTCTTCCGAATCTTCTCGCATTCTTCATCGTGAAGTTGAGCTTCTTTCACCTTGTCCACATTAGTAGAACCAGTGGTTACTTGAAACAACTTCTCATCCAATTCCTTCAGAAACTTTACTTCCAACTGTAACCTAGCCATCTGCTCTATCCACTGATCCTGATCAGTTAACATATTCAGCTTCTCCCGACCTTTTTTACTCAAAGCATCGGCAACAACGTTAGCTTTACCCGGATGGTAAAGTATTTCGCAGTCGTAGTCCTCGATCAGTTCCAACCATCTCCTTTGGCGTATGTTCAAATCCTTCTGGGTAAAGATATACTTTAGACTCTTATGATCTGTGTATATTGAACACTTCTCTCCATATAAGTAGTGTCTCCAAATCTTTAGAGCAAACATTACTGCCGCCAATTCCAAGTCATGGGTCGGATACCCCTTCTCGTAATCCTTCAGCTGACGTGACGCATAAGCAATGACCTTACTGCTCTGCATCAACACGCAGCCTAAACCCTTATGTGAGGCATCACTATATACCACAAAATTCCCCATACTATCCGGTAAAGACAACACAGGAGAAGTACTCAACCTCTTCTTCAACTCCTGGAAAGTTTCCTCACACTTCTCCGTCCAAACAAACTTAACCGTTTTGCGAGTTAAATTCGTTAACGAAGTTGCGATCTTGGAAAAATCTTGGATAAATCTCCGATAATAACCTGCCAATCCCAAGAAACTCCTCACTTTAGATGGCATTTTTGGCTGATCCCAATTTATTACCGCTTCAACCTTCGACGGATCTACCGAAATACCATCCTTGTCGATTACGTGACAAAGAAATTGCACACGTTCCAACCAGAATTCGCACTTTGAGAATTTTGCATAAAGCTTGTCTCGTCTCAGCGATTCTAAAGTTAGCCTTAAGTGTTCAGCATGTTCCTCCTCGGTCTTGGAATAAACCAAGATATCATCTATGAACACTACTATAAACTTATCCAAGAATGGCTTAAATACCCTGTTTATTAGGTTCATAAATGCAGCTGGGGCATTCGTGAGACCAAATGACATCACCAAGAACTCGTAATGACCATACCAAGTCCTAAAAGTAGTTTTCGGTATATCTTCCTTCCTCACATTCAATTGATGATACCCACTTCTCAAATTAATTTTTGAGAAGTACTTAGCACCCTTCAGTTGGTTAAACAAGTCATCGATCCTAGGTAAAGGATACCTATTCTTGATCGTAACTTTGTTCAATTCTCTATAGTCAATGCAAAGACGCATCAACCCATCCTTCTTCTTCACGAATAACACTGGCGCTCCCCATGGTGAAACACTCGGTTGAATATGCTTCTTGTCCAGAAATTCTTGTAATTAAACCATCAGTTCTTTCATCTCAATTGGAGCCATTCGGTACAAAGCCTTAGAAATTGGAGCAGTTCCCGGCGCTAAGTCGATCACGAACTCTATCTCCCTATCCGGCGGAAGTCCTGGCAAGTCGCTCGAAAAAAAGTCCACAAACTCCTTAACCACCGATATCTCTTCTACCTTTGGGCTCTCCTTACGCGTATCTACTATGTAGGCTAAATATCCTACATAGTCTTGCATCAAAAGTTTCTTGGCTTGCATCACCGTCAAATAATTCGCTTGTCTAGGCGATTTACTGCCACAGAACACTACTTTCGACGGAGTCGTAAGGTTTATCGACTTCTTTTGACAGTCGATTACCGCCCCATGGTTGAACAACTAGTCCATCCCCAATATGACATCGAATTCCCCAAGTTTAATCAGAATCAAATTTACCCTCAGCTCCTGACCTAATGTCCAATCTACAGTTCTTATAAACAGACCTAATAGGAATAACTTTCCTATTCACAATTTCTATATTCAAGGGATAAGCTAACTCCTCTAAAGGTAAGTCTAAGGTCTTAGCAAAATTATCAGATATGAATGAACAAGTAGCACCTAAATCAAATAATACATATACATTTATACTATTAATCAAAATAATACCCGCCGCCACGTCTTTTGATTGCACCGCGTCTTGCACCGTCATATTGAATGTGCGAGCAGTGGGTCGAATGGCCTGTAGTGGCGACGGTCCGACAACAGTCAGAGTGCTATCGCTGCCCTTTCCTCCATCCCCTGTTGACCCTGCCGCTGGCTTCTTAGGGCAGTTACGAGCCATGTGATCCTTGGATCCACATGTATAACAAGCTCCCTTCTTGGGGTTTGGGAAATTTGGCGCGATGTGGCCTTCCTGACCACAGTTGTAGCACACCCATTTCCCTTTCATGTACACTCTAGTGTGAGTCTTCCCGTATGTAGCACATGCTTCGAGCTTCCTCTTCTGCTGGCCTCCCTGCTGACTCCTAGCAGAGTTATTGTCATTCCACTTCCTCTTCTGATGGATAGCCCCGGTACCACTAGCCTTGGTTTCCGTCTCAATCTTTTTCTTCTTGTCTTGGTTGAATTTAGTCACCACTTTTCTCCCCCCTTCAACTAGAATAGCCTTTTCCAGCACTGCTGCAAATATGTTTAGCTGGAACATAGAGACCTTGCTGTAGAGCCAGGGCTTCAGTTCCCGCTCAAACCTCCTCGCCTTCCTAGCATCCGTGCTGACCTGGTAAGTAGCAAACCTGGCCAGTTAGTTAAACTTTGCAGCGTATTCCGACACTGTCATCGTTCCCTGCTTCAGTTCTAGGAATTGGACCTCCATCTGGTCCTGCAAACTCACTAGGAAGTACATCTCGTAGAACATCTCTTTGAAACATTCCCACGTTATGACTCCTTCTCCCTCTCTAGTCTTATTTGCCTGCCACCAGAAGCTAGCATCTGACTTCAATATAATAGTCGCAAATGCCGTTTTCTGGTCTTCACTGACCCTAGCCACGTCAAATACCTTTTTCATTTCCATAATCCATGTCTGAGCATCTATAGGGTTTGTCGATCCCTTAAATTCTGGCGATCCTACTACCTTAAACTCATTAAACGTCGTGGCTTGCACTTGCGGCTGATTCGCCATTGCTCCTGCTAGCAGGTTCACTAACTGCTGAACCGCGTTAGGGTTTGCTCCATCGTTATTGTTGTTGTTGTTCGTCGAACCCTCGGGGTTTTGACGTGTTGGTCTTCTTCTAGGAGGCATTTTTTGATAAGAAAATATTATTATTAGATCATTTATTCAAATCTTAAGTATTCAAGTTCACACTTAAAGGTTTGAATATCTCAGTTCACATAGAGAACAAAGCACATCAATAAACTTCTTTTATTCATTACTCGTAGTTTTAAAAACATAAGGTAGATAGCATTCCTGCTATTTACATGGACTTTCCTAAACTGGAACAAGTTACAGGACTATATTATTAACTCATCCCATTCTTATCTCAAATTATGGGATTTACATTTATTTATTACAAAAAGAAACACATCATTTAAAAGCTCTAATGTCTAGGCATACTAAGACGTCGCACAACCTCTCTATGTTCTTCCTCCACCACCCGAAACGCCATCCTTCGGTCCACCACATACCATGGTAACCCATGGAAATGAGCTGGGTAAGAAAATATAAGATCATGGGCCCTCTCTATGGCCGTATGGAAAGCGTATTTTGTCTCCCTTAGCTTGGCTGTCCTGGTTTCGGCTTCATCTTCAGCTCGATCGGCTCGTTGAGTAGCCCTCAAGCTTGTTTCCTCAGCTCTGGCACGCTTCCTCGACTCTTTCTGGATGTCTTGCTTCAGCTTTGCTAACTCTTCTCGGGCAACATCTCTATCATTCTCTACGTGGATTAGCTTCCACTGTGTTTCTCCTAGGTCGCTAGCCATATCCTCAATAGTCTCATCTCGCTGCTGGATGGTTTCTTCGAGCTCTCCGACTTGACCATGTAGCTCCACGTTACTGTCATAAACCGCTTCGTACAATTCAGCACCAACAGAGTGAGGTGAAAATTTTTCTTCGGGATCCTCCTCCTCCTCCTCCTCCTCCTCTTCAGACTCGTCCTCATCCTCTGGAATAGGTGTCAGCTCACGCTCCCGACCAGCTACGGTGATCACTGGAGATGGCTCTCTCCTAATCAGCTGCTCCCAGACAACATGGATGTCTCGGGGCTCTTCCTCTCTAGGCACTTGAGGTATATCCTCCCTAGCCTGACTGGATTCTCCAATGTTCGTCATCCTGACAAAGGAATTTTAAATTTTATTATTACGTGATATCGAGTCGTCACTCTTCGAATACCTAAACATAAACACATAGCACATAGCACATAACACATAGCACATAAGGTAGTTTATTATCTTTACCTATCACCATTATCTTTTCGATCTTCCTATAAGGTTACTACCTAAGGTTTTTCCCCCCACCTAAGGTTCATAACCTATAGCTTTGATACCAACCTGTGACACCCCAAATTCGGGTACTTCGTTTCCACATGATTTGGTGTTCACTTTCTAATTAAAACATACATCTACCCAATAATAAAGAATTGCAAACTAATTACAACCTTCGTAAAACCTTAATAAAAATCTTCCTTTAGAAAGAATGACAACTTGTCCAATAAAATCACAGGGTTATCTAAACCTTAACATCATTCAAATAACGTAAATGCGGAAATATAAAACATAACCAACTAAGTCCTATTATAAAAGTAACTTGACAGAACAAGCCTTCACTTATTCATC
Organism: Panax stipuleanatus; assembly: GCA_020205555.1. Lineage (NCBI taxonomy): Eukaryota > Viridiplantae > Streptophyta > Magnoliopsida > Apiales > Araliaceae > Panax > Panax stipuleanatus. The sequence continues at coordinate 136,882,558 of CM035115.1, read as the reverse complement.
TTTTCTTTTCCTTTACTTATTGACGGTATGTCAACATTCTTGGTCTCAACTGCAAGTGGTGGTAAAATATATAAGAGTGAGCAAACAAAAGCTCACTTGAAATTACAACAGTGATATGACATAAGTGAATCGTTTCAAAAGAGTTTAAATAACTTTACTTTCATCCATTTAAAGAATTGAATTATAGAAACTTCTGAGGGTCATAAGACCTTGAACCATTGTCCTAGGTTATAAATATTTCTATTTAAATCTTTAACAGTCAATAAGACTATGGACCATTAACTCGTACTCAGGGGGATCAACCCTTTGTACCATGAATTGTGCACAACCATCTTAACGCTTTCGCATAAAATATCCCCTAATTAATAGGGTTGTTCATTCTCCGAAATTGAATACAAGTCCGCACCAAAGAAAGTTTAGTTTGGATAGATAAGGGAACTTTAGAGTTCAACTATCATCAAGTAGGAGTAGTTGAATCGACTTACAGTACTTTACAGTTCAATAATATAAGAATCATGAACCAATTTCAAAATATGACAATGAACTTCATAATAGATAGGCATGCTTTTAGAAACAACTCAATGTTGGGTTTGTACGTAACACAATCATGCAATCAAATCACATAAATAGGGCGAAAGCGTAAAAAACTAGGTTTTCAAAAATTTATACAAACCCATTACTATGATCATTCTTATGCATCAATTATCAGTGAATGAAGAAGGAGAAAAACAGAATTATACCTTTGAAGATCCAAGCTTCCTCAGGTACAAGTTCTACTCCTTTGATTCCTTTGATTCCTCTGTAGTGGCTCCTTCCCTTGATCAATGTCAGCCACCCAAATGTTTGGCCTTTAACGGTGATCCACCAAGGAAGATGAAGAACTCAGTAAGATGGGTTATTGGCTTAACCCTTGTTTCTATCTCTATAGAATATGTGTACTCCCAACTCTTGAAAAATTCACGTACCTTTTTTCTGATATAAGACTCTCTTATATAGATATTAGGTTAACCCTCCTAATCCAATTAGAATAGGGTTTTATTTAATTAATTAATTAAATACTTTTAATTAATTTATATCCTAATCTTTATTAAGATTGAGAGAGAGTACTGATATTATATTAATTCCTAAACTCCTTTAGAATTAAAATAATAATAATAATAATAATAATATTAATAAGACTCCTCTTATTAATTTATATTTAATATTTCTAAAATATTAAATAATAAACATTAAGCTATTTAATTTATTCTATCATCATAGATTAAATTAATTATACTTAATGCATTATTACTATCATGCCATTTTCTTCTTAAATAATTCTTCTTCCTTTTATGGTGTGACCCTTTAGGTTCTCCATATTAAACCGGTTGTGAATAAATCAATTAGAACAATTCTAATCTTATTTAAATAAACAAATTAAACTAATAATCTATTTAAATAAATAACATTTATTCTACAATAGGGATAAGCCTCCCTAGCGATCAACGACTTTCCAGATAATATAGATTTCAACATTAATCATAAAAGAACCTGTGAGTTAATAGTTACCGTACAATTCAATCCTTCCACTATACAATGTCCCAATTAAATATAAGACATGGATTTACTGTCAAGTCTTAATTTATTTAATTATATGTATTTCGATTAGAAAATGCACAACTCCAAATAATGCAAATTAGAAACCTCTTTCTAATTTCATTCTACCTTGGCCAAGGATTCCTGGGTTGTCATTTAACGAATCACATAGGACATATCTCCTCTTTTACTAGAGGTGGTAGATTCTTTATTGATCATTCATTATCTCCATATGTAACTCATTATACCCAAGCATACCCTATATATGCCTTAAAAGGCCTTAAGGAATTAGTCAAAGTATAATTTGTTACATACAATATACTATGATGATCTCAAGTCCAAGGATCACATGTACTACTATCACATTAGGAATTCCTATTGACAGGCGAGTAAAACTCCATTAGGTATTCCATAGCGAGTCACATTCAGTGAACTTATTCTCCAATAAGCACCTACATACTTGCTTTAGTGTCTCCACACAAATGACCATGAGATCAGTCATCCTCATCCAATGAGCAAGCAACATATGTACCAATCTATCCGGATTTACTAATCCCCATTTTAGTAATCCCACAATTGGGAACTATTTTAGTTTTTAAGCTTTCTAAGAATTTAGATCTCATTATCATGATCTCATCATGATTCTAAAAGCATTGCTTAAAACTCTGGGTTATTTACATATTATAAAAACAGCACCATGTAGATAATTATATGCCTTTAATAAATGAATATTTTATTAATAAATAAATAAGATTGTTTACAAAGTATGTGCTTTATCATCATACATGATTGGCTTGTATGCACACTACTATCACTCAAAGCATTCGATAGACTAAGTGGATCTTGCTTGAACAACTAAGTCAAGATCATATTACTAAAATAACACTTTAATACTTACGCTTTATGAATATTGGAGTATGGTATAACTTGTACCACATATAACAAGTTAAGGAACTTAAATGAACTTTCATGATTTATTGAGCAAGGGTTACGAAACTGGCACAATGAAAAGATACAAAGAATAGGCTTGCATAGCATTCAAGAGTAGCTTAAAGAACTTGCACAATATAAATAAGAAGTTTAGAAACTTGCTTAACGTTAACGAGTTTAGGGTTTAGAAGACTTGCCTTAGGCGTAAGCTACACATTAACAATTACAACCACTTCACAAACACCCTACACATTTATATTACATTCAAACCATCTATTAGTATCCAACTACAACATTTAAACCATCAAACTTCATATCCAAGTCCAACTCACAATGTAATTTACCACATTGGTTGCTAATTAGTCAAGTACGTGAGTCTATACTCACGACATACATTCATAAGCCTATAACTCAATGAATCGTGTTGTGTGCCTCGTGAAAGCAACACACATACACACACATGTAACACAATCATAATATACTTCAATCTAACTTAAACATATCAAAAATATGTTATCTTATTACACATTTCACTTTCCAAGTCTTAGAAACAAGTTAGCTTAACAAACGGGGCATAAAAACTCAAAACCAAAAACCAAACTTTTCTAGACAGCAAGGAACCCCGCTGGGGCAGGTCCTTTAGGATTGGAAGCCCCGCTAGGGCGGGTCACCCCCCTGGTGCACCTCCCAGCTAGCGAACTGGTGGAGAAATAATCCAATTTAGCTCATTCCTTCACACCGAATTCGATTTTTCCCAACATGATAAACATAAAACTTGTTAAAAACAATATTTTAAACTTATTAACATGATTATAACATATATAATCCATAAAACACATAATCAAAAGCAAGATTTCATGATTTTCAAAGAAAAACATAATTTTAAGTATTTTTAACGGAAATTGCTACTACAAACTCGTTTTTCAATCAATTCAAGTGATTCCAATTGTGATAACTCGTATTCTTAACATACTAACATAATACATGATCAATTTTAACAATAACTCAAAATCAAACGTTAATTTGATAGTTTCAAAAGCCATTTTTCAGAAATAACTTCACCAAAAATCACTATAAACACACATTTCCTATTGTTTATCAAAAATGCATGGATTGAATTGCTAGAACAAGCATATAACTCATATATAATCAGGTTATATCATATATTACACATAATTTATGCTCGCATCAAGGATTTAAAGAATTTTCAACATAAATTCATAATCTAACACTATGAACAAGAATTTCATAGTGTTCATCATATACTTGTGAATTGAAATTCGTAAACAACTATGAAACCATATGTAAACATATATATATATATATATACATATATATGTACATATCCCATTCATATATCAAAATAAATAACTTTCACAAAGAGACTTCCACATAGAATTCTAAAACCATGAAAACATAGAAGAATATGCTTTGAAAACTTATTTTTTTACAACAATTATATTTTGATCATGACATACAATTACATATGAAAATATATGAACACCATATATACATATAATTTCATGATTGTAAAAACCTAATTTGATAAAGAAGAATTACAACACATAAGAATTGAGTACAAGGGTTAGGGTATAACCTTACTAGTTTTAATTAAAGAGAAGAGATGATGAGGATGATGATCCTCTTTTGTCTTCTCAAGCTTTTCTTCCTCTTCTCTCTTCTTCTTCTCTGACAATTCTCTCTAACCCTCTTCTTATGTTTCTTTCTTTGTTTTGTTTGTAAAACTAACGTACTAACTATCTGACATATATTATATATATATATATATATATATATATAATATGTAACTTATAAATAATGAATATAATACTTATAACCATATTAATTCTTATTAATAACATATGTTACAAAATTTAAAAAGCCCTATGCCATGTTTGGCAACCTCTTAGTTAAAAAATAGGTTTTAGTGCTAAGGCTTTGTTAGAGTAAAATAAGATTAAACAAATACAAGGGCCTTGTTTGGTAAAACCACTTAAAATTCTTTTCCATTATTTTAATAAATCCTTAATACATAGATTAAATACCACACTTATTTAATTAAATTACAACACTCTAATTCAATTAAATAAACTAACATTCACATAATACCAAATTGTCTCACAAATTTTAATTCCTTTATTAAACATAATTCATGTAACAAATTATTATCACTTAGCACATAACATTAAATCTAATTGAATTATTCTCAACTACATTAAAATTATGCTACACCATTGCTAACATATCAATTTAATTAAACATGTAGCACTTAATTAAATTATCCACAATAACCACACAATTTATTTATTAACTCAACAAAAAAATCCATAAAATATTTATTTAATTCAATAAATATTTACAATTAACATATAAAATTCTCAATCATTGCAATATGCAGAGATCTGAATAGGTGACACTTTCAAGGTTTCCAGTTCCTTTTATTGAACGGATGGTTTCTTCCCTTTGTCGGACTTTCCTTCGGATATCGCCAGTTTCTCGATCTTCCCTGAGATTTGTGATTTCAGGGATTTTGTTGGTTCTTTAACCAAACCGAGATTCAGGGATCTGCATCTCCCCTTTTTTGTCAGTACTTTGATAGCCACCCTGTGAGGAGGACTTGATTTGATTGGACATTGCCTGGCCTTGAGTGCTTTTACTTTGTTCTCTTAGGAGGATAGCCAACTCTGTTATTTGATTCTTGAGTCCCTCAAACTCTTTTCGAGATACGAAACCTGACTCGTGTCAGCCACTTTCAGCCATGTCGATGGATAGGCTTTGTGCCTTTTTTAGATTTATGATCTAGTAATGAGACCACTCTTACCTACAAGACGGATAGGTAGTTTAGTTTTGATAGACACCAACCATATACATGTTATGCAATGTGTCATGTTTAGGGGTTTTCAAATCTTATCCTGCAAAATAGAGGTCAGTTGTTCTGATGACAGGATAACCTGACAGGATGTATCAATAGGGAATGTAAAATTTTATTATAATATTTACAATATGCTCCTTTACATTGGAATTGAAAACTTGACATTGAATTGAAAGAGGAAGGCATTAAGAAGCTTCCCATTAGATTTGGTTAATCAGAGGCTGACCTATCTTAGGCTACTTTCGCTGCTTTTTGGCATGAAGGTCCCCAGATCATCGCAATCTACTAGAGGGGAAATTAATTTAATCTTTCAACTGGAGCGAATCTAGGTGGTGCATTTTCATGAGCCCCCAAAGACTTAGCCGTCCCCAGAGTCATTACTTATCACCGACGGGTCCCGAAGTAGGAATCACACAACATACATTCACATACATCGCGCCTCACCGTATGCATATGATGACATTGGTGCGAAGAACTAATATGGGTGTGAAGCACTAAAAGACAGGAAAGCATTCATTCACATTCATTCAATGTAAATACGCAGCATGCACACATTCATTCAATGTAAAGACGCAACATTCACACATACGTAGTATTGAAAGGGAAATGTTTTAAAAAGATTGGAACGCGGCCTAAGCCCTCTACGTAGGGAAAAAATCCACGGGTCGGGTCACAACCCGGATCTTTCTCTCTTCCTAAGTTATCTTTACCCTTACTCTTTTTATTACGAAAAATGTTTTGAAAGGTTTTTTAGGAAAAGGCCAACATGTATTATGTCGACGATTGAACGTTTTACAGAGTCGGCAGTTTGTAGATTTGAAATGGTTGTACCAACTCAATCGAGTTTTGTTTGAAAGAGGCTTAATTGATGGACACTGTCGAAACTTAATCTTTGAAACGAAGTTTTGAGCTCGGGGGCTTGGTTAAGTATGGGGAAGGTGTTAGGCACCCCACAACTCCCGTGTAAACACGGTACCGTATCTTTTCAATATTTTCCTTAAAAAACCAAAATGTGTGTGTGAATGCTATTTGAAAAATTGGGCCTATGTTTGATGGAATGTATGTCTTATGCATCGTTGAACCTATATACGAAGGGTTTGATTTGATTTGCAAAAAGTCTTTGATTTGATTTACAAAAGCGTTTGATTTGATTTGCAAAAACTTCTTTTTTCTAAAATATTATTGAATGATGTTTTGAAAGAAGGTTTTCAAACCCTTACGCTGACATAGGAATTGAAGTATTTCAATACTTCAGTTTTATCTTTTCAGCCTTAAGACTCAATTTGAATGGTGATTATCGGGCTGCGAAGCATCCTCGACCATACAAGTGTCAGTTTCCTCATGGGCATGATAGCCATCGGAAGGACTCTGACACAACAAACCATATTTCACTATGTTGAGACCTTAAATCCAGATAACCGTTTTAAGGTCTTTTGTATATACATTTTACAGAAAAACTGGCAAGGTACATTTATAAAGTGGAGTTTGTCTATCGTGGGAATCAGATTTTGATCAGTTTGATCATGAATCCCATGATTCCTAGGCTCATATATGAGTAGCTAATAAACTTGCACAGCTCAAATTTGTACAGAAATATATCCAAATATCGTCGGAACCAAGGATTCATCAGTAAATCCTAGCTCGCACATGGCCGAAGCGTCTCGTTCCCACTAGATAGTGATTTAAGGGACGCGAGGTTTACTTTTACAATTGATACTAGAAAAATGCTAGATTTAAATAAATCTTAGCCATTCTAGCTTCCCGGTTCCGTCTGTACCGATTTTGAACCGTTTGAAAGCTAGAGTTGGCGAGATTTAAATAAATCTAATTCGCCCGCAGATATGTCAGTGCCGATTCATATAAAATGAATATTTAAAACAGCAATTTAATAAAATTGAGTAAAGCAATATATATTCAATTATATATGCAAAAGATGTAAATGACGATGGATTTTCACACCGGTGTCCGGACTGGAATTGAAATATATATATATATATATATATATATATATAAAAGCTATGTAAAAGCCACGGAATGATCCAGGCTGGACAGAATTAAAATATATATATATATATATATATATATATATATATATATATATATAGAAAAATAGTAAAAAGGGCGCTGGGTTTTCACGCCTTTGCCCGGAATGAAATATAAATATATATAGAAATATAGTCAACCAAGACTGGGAAGATAACCCAGTGTGGTGAATGCTGCTTATATATGCATAAATATATATAAAAGCAGTAAAAAGGCCACAGAATAATCCAAGCCGAACAGAAATGTAAATGTACAGAAAAGTAGTCAACCAAGACTGAGAAGATAACGAAGTGGTGGTGAAAGTTGCTTATATATGCATATTTATATATAAAAACAGTAAAAAGGCCACAGAATAATCCAGGTCAAACTAAAATATATAAATATATATATAAAGACAGAAAAGTAGTCAACCAAGACTAGGATGATAACCCAGTGGTGGTAAAGGCTGCTTATATATGCATATTTATATATAAAAGCAGTAAAAAGGCCACAGAATAATCCAGGCCAAACTGAAATATATAAATATATATATAAAGACAGAAAAGTAGTCAACCAAGACTCGAAAGATAACCAAGTGGTGGTGAAGGCTGCTTATATATGCATATTTATATATAAAAGCAGTAAATTACCTCAGATTTGACATCCGGGCATAACAGAATTAAAAAGTTAGTATATATACAGTTAAATATATACAAAAAAATAAAAGCAAACCCGAACAGGGAAGATAACCCAATCTGACAAAGTTTGTGACATCTCAGATTTTTAAGAATTTATAAATGAGAATTTAATAAATAAAATTCTTATTATCTGATGTTTTGAATTTGAGTGTGTGTATACGTGTCATATATTGTGAATTATGTGAATTGATGTGAAGAGGATTTTAAATATTAATTTTAATATTTATTGAATTAAAATAAATATTTTAATTAAATTATTGATTGAGTTAAATAAATAATTATGTGATTAATATGGAGTAATGTAATTAAGTGTATTATATTAATTAAATAATTATTTAATATTTAATTTAATTAATATGTAATGATTTTATGTTATAGTTCTAATTTAATTAAGATAATTAAATTAGATGAAGTTATGTGGTAATTGTTACATAAAATTATAATTAGAGAGTAATTATAATTATGTGACAATTTTTATGTGATTAATTGATGTTAACTTTTAATTAATTAAATTAGAATGTTAAGATTTAATTAATTAAAGTGTAACATTAAAAATATGTGTTAAAAGATTTATTAAAAGAATTAAAAGAGTTTTTAAAACCGTTTTCCCAAACAAGGCCCTTACTTTTGTTTTAATCTGTTTTGCCAAACGGGACCTTAATTACTAAAAATCTATTTTTAAAAATAATGTTGTTTTGCCAAACAAGCCTTAAGGCTTTTTAAATTCTAAATGTTGTAACCTATATTTTAATTATAATAATTGTATTTATTATAATTATTATAGGGTCATTATGTAATATAAGTTATATATGTTGTATTTATGTTTTATATGTATAATATATTATATGTATATTACGTTAGTTAGAATTAGCTAAGGGTTAGTCTGTTAGAAACAAAAAGAAAACAAAGAGAAAGAACAGAGTAAACTAGAGAGAAAAGAGAGAAGAAGAAGAGAGAAAGAAGAAAGAAGAAGACTTTGAGAAATCAAAAGAGAAGATAATCACCATCATCTTCATTTTCTTCCTCTAGAAGCAAAGGGCACGTGAAGTGCAGATAGCTGTAAGCTGTTAAATTGTTATTGGTAAACAACGATCAAGGCAAGTCTTTCAGTTCCTATTTTCTACGTGAACTTGATGATGAACTATTTTAAATTATTTTGCAAAGAGCATGATATGTTATATATGTTGCAAGCATAAAATTTTAAAGTCAATTTATGACTACATTGATTGATTAAAAAATATTGATTGAGTAAGGAACTCAATCTTTATATTTGTTATGTGAATTAAAGCATGTATACAATGTTACTTTGATGATTATGAGATATATGTTGAGCATGTTATTATGTGCTATGTGATGCATGAAAACTGTTAGGTCTTGCTGAGCTGTCGAGCTCACTTTTGCAAATAACCACTTTTACAGGTCAAGGATGCAAGGTAATGATGTGTGCTAATTGAATGTTAAGATTAATAGTGATGCAAGAAATTATTTATTCTAGATGAGTAATGTGTTTGTTTTGGATGTATTATACTTGTTAAAGTTGTAAAGTTGAGCTATCCGATGTATAGTGGATATTGCTTGTGATGTAATACTTTGTATAGTAACTTAGAGGAAGCGATTCATGTAATAGAATTGAATCAAATATTTGTAATTTAAATGTTGCGATTCAGGGCAATAAGGAAAGATTGTATAAAAAGTTTTAAATATTCAGCATTTTTAGTGATTTTAATATTGAATAATGATGTAAAGATAAATTAAAGTTGTATTGTTAACGATCGAGAATGAGAATTATATTGTAAAAATTTTGGGGTCGTTACAGTTGGTATCAGAGCCAAGTTGGTTATACACCTTGGTAAGAGTACCTGAGGTTATGACCTTAGAGAATAAGAAGTTAAGTTTGAGTTATGTATAACAAAAAAGTGATTCTTTTCGCATACGTAGAAGTGTAGGATGTGTTAAGTCCTAACTATGTTATAAGAAGAAGATTAGAATGGCGAGGAATAAAACTCGAATAAAATATTGAGCAACATGAATAAAATTAGAAATTCTTAAAAGAAGAATTGTTAAATAAACAAGAAGATTCAAAGAAGAATCTTGAAAAGATATGAAGATAAGAATCAGGAGTTGCCTAACTCCAATAATCAAGATGACGAATAACGATGAATAGACAAAGTCTAAAAGATTAAAAGCATAAATGAAATCATGATATGATATGATGATAGGTAAAGATAAGAAGTTTGTAAAACAAAACGATAGTGAGATAAGAAGATTGTAAAAGAATCATAAGGGAGATGATTATATAATAAGATCACAGCGTGATTTTTTTAAAGTTGTAAATACAGATGGTCTGTAATAATTGAATAGTTATAGTTTGAGACTATAACGAGAATATACTATGATATAGTACGAGATTAACTCATAGGGAGTTATAAATGATGAGATACAAAAGTCTGTATCGAGTATAGAGCGAGAAGTTATAAGTAAGATAGAATTAAGTGAGATTTTAACTGAGGACTCATGTGGTGGCTGAGTTGTACAAATCTTTGTATGGGCAGGGTTTTGTGCTTACACTTGGCTTATCATATTGAGAATCGTTGGAAGGTTGGTGTCGCGCTATCGATATATATATATGACGAGAAGGTGATTATTTTCTCATATTATTTTTGATAGTTAGAGTCAATAGAGGATAGATTAGATGATATTAAGATTACATTAGATGATCATAAGGTTAGGCGAGTTCTTAAAACTCATACTTATGGTAAGTTCGGGACTCATAATCGTTTGTATGTTTTTGAACCCCCAAGCATATAGACAGTCTCTAATTAGTTCTTTGACTACTTATTGCTAGGACAACTTCTTAAACTCATATTATTGTGGCAAGTTCCTGAACATCCAAAGTGTGGTAAGTTCGATGAACTATACTGGGTATAGAAAGGTTATAGTATAGAAAGCATTTGTGTTGTTAATGTAAGATCCCAAAACCCTAATAAGAACCAGTTATGTAAATTCTGTGTTTATTAAATAAAATCCCTCCGTTCTGAATGCGTATTGTGTTATTATATACTCTACTGAAGAAATTAGGTCAAATATAAATTTTTCCAAAAATTGACGTGCTTGACATTTCGTGCTTAAATTTTTTTTCCCGTATTCGGACTTTTCAGTATATTTGATTTTTCAAGCTGCTTTGTCGTACTTACACTGACAAAACTCTTTGTCGTGCTTATTGGAATCTGTGCAATCCCTAGATTAGGAAACTCTAATATCAAATTAGGAAATCCTAAATCTAATATTAGAAACCCTAACCCTAATTACTTAGTATAAACCCTAATTAGGTTATCCTTAACCCTAATTATGATAACTAAACTTTAATTAGATATTAATTTCATAATTATAACATCCTAATCATAAAAATCAAAACCTTAATTACAATTATGGTTAATTAAAGTGAGATTAAGCTACTAATCAAAGTGAACTAGCTCACAAGTAGGTGCCTCCACTCAAGACCAGATTCAATGCACCAAATATCAGATAAGAAGCCTCCCTAGCAGCACAATCAGATCATTGTAGAGGCAAGGAGGTGAAAATGGACCAAAAAGCCCTAAATGCAAACATTATAAGTAGCAGCCCCATTTCAAACCAAAACCCACGAATTCTCTAAGCCTATACACTCTTATAACATACCTAAACAAGCCTTGGTGATAGCAACAACAGAATCAGTAGCCAGAAATCAAAATCAAGCAAGAAAAGGTGCAAACCCTAATTTTAACCTAGATCTTTGATGCTATGTTTAAATTGTTGTTTCGCTTTTTAGTAATATATAATAACATGTTAGTTAGTGTTCTAGGTTAATAGAACATGTTTTTATAAAGTCTAGATACATCAAAAAGAGGTTTTAAGCAAATCTGGAAAACTTAGAAAACAGGCCCGACAGCCTAATGTCAGAGCCTTTAGATCCTCACCTGTTAATGATTTGATGTGTTAGTTGTATTGTAGTTGTAGTATGACATGAACTTAGTAAACTAGAAGTGAAATCATGTTAATTAGATCAACAAGTTGAAAGCTATAATCTATCGAAAGTGCCTACTCGATCACGCAATTCTGATTTCTGGGTTACCCAGAAATCTCAAGAACCATACGAGCGAGGAACTTTGATCGGCATGAATCTTTCAATTGAGATGTTTTGAATGTTATATTTGATATCTATGTTGTAGTCTAACATGTATAGTACACCACTGAAGCTCTTTAACACATAAAGAATGTATAGGATGGCTAGAATTAATGGTCAAAAGTCGTTGACTGAGCATGACTGTGTTTTCTGGGTTACCCAAAAAACTGAAGAACATGAAGAACAGCCTTCGGCTGTACTTTCGACCAACATAGATCTAGACCTTAGAATCATACTGTCCAAATCAATGTAAAATATATGTACCTTGATATATAGACTATATATTACAGCAATCAAAACACAAACCTGTCACACGAATTGAACGATCTAGAAGCCACAAAACCGTTGACCGGCATTGACTTCGTTTTTGGGTTACCCAGAAACTCAAGAACAGCCCTGACAGCTACTTTGAACGTTAATAACTTCTTGTTATGTTATGATTAGAGTCCAGAAGTGTTATCATGTTGTAGTATTACATAAACACTACACCATTGAAGCACTTAGAAACCTAGAAATCGATTAAACCAAAAAGATCAAGCGTGGTCAAACTGACCACTCGACGTTGATCGAACCTGTTCTTCAGAGGTGAAGAAGACCTATAGCGACACTTTCTGTCGCTAAAGGCCTATAGCGACGGACATAATCAAAATTAATTTTCATAAATTAAAATAAATAGAAATAATTATTAAATAATTATAAATTCGATTTTAAAAATTATTTTAAATTACTAAAATTAATTTTTAATATTTTGACATAAATTCCATAAATATTTTATTTATTTATAATTAAATTATTTAATTAATTTATTAAATAAATCATTTATAAATAATAATAAATTGTTTAAAAATGATATTAATATTCCAAAAATCATATTAAATGATTAACAATTATTTAAAAATAAAACTAAGGTTTTAAAAATTATTCTAAGTAAATATGATTTATCTAAAAATAAAATAAATGATTTAAAAATCATTTAAAAAGATAATTAAATGTTTAAAAATTATTATAAGCTTCCAGAAATTATTATAAATGATAAATAAATTATCAAAAATAATAATAAGGCTTATAAATAAAGTTTAACTATAAAATTGACATAATAAATAATTAATAATGTTTTAGGACACCGAAATCATGTCAAACTTAGACCGAACTTACATAGTTTGAGGAGTTAGGTAGTGTTACCGATACTAATGAGTGATATAAATATGTTTTAACATATTTTGGTGTTTTCAATACTTCGAGTAGCGTTATATAATCGTTCTTCACTCAGGCAAGTATTCTAAATCCTACTAATTTACTTTACGCAAGTACTTGAACCCTATTTAAATTCTTTTCGATATAGTATACCGAACCAAGTTGTTACCAGTTATTGTGAAGTTATTGCTATTGTTTCAGCATGACTTAAGAAATGAATTACTTATTCAGCCAATATTGCATTATTATTTATCAAGCATAAACTGTTAGTCAAACCAAATCATTTTGGTAAGACATCTTATACTGAGATGAAATTACCCTTAAATGGGACTTTTATTACGTTAGTAAAACACTTAAGTGCACGTGGGCACGATTAGGATGATATGCATACTCCTAGGATATTGACTGGGCTAATCCCCTATATCATATCCGAATAAAATATATATATTTCTAAGTCCTTGTGACTGAAAGAAATGGTTGATATGACTTAGATTCAATTATCAACCCTCAGTTAAAAATACTTGTTGAACTGCCATTTCTTCATATCAAAAGTTATTTGTTACAAATATACACTTGTTGAGCATATCATTAGCTCATTCTTGCAAATCATTTCCTTTGCAGTTTTAGATGGTAACACTGGAACGTCTAAAATAAATAGTGGGAAGATGCCTTGTTTTAATTAAGTTATCGTCTTGATATTGTAAAGTATTGAAAAGACCTTTTTGTAATTCAGTACTCAATGTTGAGAACCATGTAATCAAACTTATTATATATATACTATCGTCTTTTGTTTCCGCAACTGTGTATCTTTACATTTTTAGATGATTTAGTAGTATAGTTAAACTAATACCGCATCCTTAAGAAACTATCTACCCGACTGAGGATATTGGCAATATGGACTGATCATGTTATTGCCGATATTCTGGATTTCGGTTGTATAGGTAATATGAATAATAGAAACTCATAAGACACAGTCTTTACACATCCAAGTGAGGGTATCCAAACACAGCTATAGTCCTGATAAAGGATCACCATCTGTTATGGGATACTGTGAACCTTGGATGGATAGGAATTATAACTTATCGAGTAAATATTGATAATTCAGTTTGATGTGATCACCGAATCGGATACCACGGGTGTATAGATTTGGGGGCGTCACATTAATTGAATAATTCCATGAGCACCGAATCGGATACCGCGGGTGTATAGATTTGGGGGCATCACAGGTTGGTATCAAAGCTGTAGGCTATAGCTCTAAGTTATAGGTATCTTAGGATATAGTCTTTGAGTCCGTAAAAATATGAAATACACAGAAAATAACATTAAAAGCCTTTTGTTTTGTGTAAAGTTTCTTAAAAGTAAGTAATGAAAGCAATTTCTTTTGTAGGATGGCCAACTCAGATACCGAGAATATGCTAGAAGTTATAAACCCACCTCAGATAGTGTCAGAACAAGATATAGAACCGGAGGAGGGGGAGATAGTGCATGACCAAGAATTGTTAGATGCTAAAGAGGATAAAGATCCTGTGGCTGGACAATTAATGGGAATAGAAGAGCACAATGAAGCAATTACATCAATAGAACTACAATCCGAAATCTACATTTCGAATGCTGAGTTTCGGGCACATGTGGCTGAGAATTTGCTGGAGCATGAGAGGGGTAATACCACCCGACTGAGGACATTACTGCATAATGCTCAGAGGGGAAGGCAGGAGGCACTGATAAGGGTAACTAAGAATGTTAGAGGGACTCGGAGTGCATTTGACGGTTTACAGTGTCGAGTAATTAGATATCCGGTAGAGGATAACAAGACTGCCTATCTGATAGATCGATCAGTGGTATGCCACATGATCCAGGATTCCTTTGATGAAACCATAGATTTCTAAGTGTAGAATAGGAATCTAAGTGCTCAACTACTGTTAGTAGTATAAATAAAGAGCACGAATTTTGATGTGTCCTAGCTAGCGGTGATATATATAAACCACTAGTCGGATATGTAATTTCCTGTTTGTGATATAAATAAAAGTTCTATTTGAAATATCAGATTTTTATGTGAATTAATTGTACGTGTATTTATACTTGTTTTAATCTTTTGATTATAGATAACATGCCACCAAGAAGAAGACCCTAGAGGGAAGTAGATAATGAGGATAACCCTACACAAAAATTGGTAGACTTATTGTTAGGAACGGTTTAAGGTAGACAGACTAATCAAAATACCCTGTTTAAAAACTTCAAACAAGTAGGTCCACCTGAGTTCAAGGGTACAACAGAGCCCATAGAGGCCCAAACCTGGATCACAGAAATAGAGAAATTCTTCTTAGTGACTAATGTTAGTGAAAACTAGAAAACTATTTATGCCACCTTTTTCCTGAAAGGGGAGGCAAATTATTGGTCAGAAACTACCAAGGTTCGTGCTGGAACTGATATAGTTTCGTGGGAAAGGTTTAAGGAACTATTCTTTAAAAACTATTTTCCCCAATCATTAAAAGATCGTATGGAAGTACGATTCTTGGAACTAAAACAAGTGGAACTTACTGTATCCCAATATATAGCAAAGTTTAATGAGTTAGCAAGATTTACTTCGCATCATATTGATACGGAAGCAAGAAAGACTCGAAGATACGAAGAGGGTTTAAAACCCCAGATTCGTAGCAAGATAACAGTGTTCCAAGTAAAAACTTTTTCTAAAATTTTAGAAAAAGCTATTATAGCCGAAAGTGAAATGAAAACCTAATTAAATTTCACAAAGATAAAAAGAGTCAGAGTGAGAAGGGAAAATACAAGAGAGAATTCAGTTCAGATAAGTTTAATAATAACAAGAGAAAATGGGATAATACTTTCTCCAACAACTCTGGAAAGAAAGTGAGTAAAGTTAACAACTATAACAACAAAAACAGTGATGTTAGAATTGACCCTTGTACCACATGACATGTGGAAAAATGCATAAGGGAGTGTGTCGGTTGAAGAAAGACAAGTGTTATACCTGTGGTCAGGAAGGACACTATTCTCCTTAGTGTCCTAACCCCAATAAAGTTAGATGTTTCTACTGTGGTTCTTTGGAACATAGAGTCAAAAATTATCCAAAACCAAAAGACCAGAGTGGAGGGGTAAACCGGACACCAAACAACAATAAATCAACAGTAGCTGCAGCTGGAGAGCAGAGTCGACCGACTGCCAGAACATTTAATATGTCGGTGAGGGATGTTGTTGCTTCACAGGACGTGGTGACATGTATCATCCCTATCAACACTTTAAACGCATATGTATTATTCGACTCTGGAGCTACTTGTTCATTTGTATCTAAAAGCTTCTCTAAAAATTTGAATATACCATGTGAAAACTTAGATGTACCATTTTGCATAGAGATTGCAAATAATGAGAAAATTCCTGTTAAAACTATTTATAGAAATTGTAGTATGAATATAAAGGGACATAAGTTTCTTGTGAACCTTATTCCAATACAGCTAGGGGAATTTGTTGTAATCCTAGGAATGAATTGGTTGGTGAATCATAACGCTATGATAGACTGTCATCATAAGCGAATAAACCTATTGACAACATCAAAGTCTAAGGTAGTATTCAACGGAGATTGTTCACCTAAGAAGTCTCAATGTTTGACCATAACTCAGGCAGAAAGATTACTTAGAAAAGGTTGTACAGGATATTTGGCCTACGTAATAGATACTCGGGAGGAAGAAGTACAACTTGAATAAATACCTGTAGTTAGGGAGTTTCCCGATGTATTTCCAGATGACTTACCAAGTCTTCCACCCGATAAGGAGATCGAGTTCATTATTGATCTTGCACCGAGTATGGTGCCAGTTTCTAAAGCACCATATAGAATGGAACCAGTAGAACTGAAAGAGTTGCTAGTACAATTACAGGAACTCTTAGATAAAAAGTACATACAACCTAGTGTATCACCTTGGGGACCACCAGTGTTGTTTGTAAAGAAGAAGGATGGAAATATGCGGTTATGTACTGACTACCGAGAGTTAAATAAACTAACCATAAAAAATAAGTATCCTTTACCTAGAATTGATGATTTGTTTGACCAGTTAAAAAGGGCTGAACATTTTTCAAAAATCGACCTACGGTTAGGTTATCATCAGTTAAAGGTAAGAAACGAAGATGTTCAGAAGATAGCATTTAGGACACGCTACGGGCATTATGAGTTCCTTGTAATGTCCTTTGGATTAACAAATGCACCGGCAGCATTCATGGATATGATGAATCGAGTGTTTAAATCATGCTTAGATAAATTTGTTGTTGTGTTCATCGATGATATTTTGATATATTCGAAAACACGAGAGGAGCATGCTGAACATTTGAGAAGCGTATTGGAGATATTACGCAAGGAACAACTTTATGCAAAGTTTTCTAAGTGCGAATTCTGGTTAGAACGGGTTCAATTTTTAGGACATGTAATTGACAAAAATAGAATTTTTATAGATCCAGCAAAGATAAAAAATAGTTGTGAATTGGGAACAACCAACAACCCCAACTGAAGTAAGAAGTTTTCTCGGTTATTATCGGCGTTTTATACAAAAATTTTCAAAAATAGCAACCCCGCTAACTAATTTAACTCGAAAGACAGTGAAATACGTCTGGATAGATAAATGTGAGGAAAGCTTCCAGGAGTTGAAGAAAAGACTAAGCATGGCACCAGTGTTATCTTTACCAGATGATACAGGAGGTCTTGTAGTCTATAGTGACGCATCACACAAAAGATTAGGGTGTGTGTTGATGAAACATGGACAAGTGATAGCTTATGCATCACGGCAACTAAAAGATTATGAAAAGAAATATCCTACCCAAGACCTCGAATTAGCCGCTGTAGTATTTGCCCTGAAAATTTGGAGGCATTAGTTATACGGAGAGAAATGTGAAATATACACAGATCATAAAAGTCTGAAGTATATTTTTACACAAAAGAAATTGAACATGAGGCAGAGGAGATGGCTAGAACTGATAAAAGATTTTGACTGTGAAATCTTGTATCATCCCAGAAAGGCCAATGTAGTTGCAAATGCATTAAGCAAAAAGAACCAAGAGAAATTAAACGTAATAACTAATAATAAGGTTCTAATAGAGGAATTTAATAAACTTGAGATAGAGGTAAGAGATCCAACTACCTCTAACCAAAAGTTGTTCATTCTAGAAGGTGTTTCTACTCTTCTAGATAGAATCAAAGAAATTCAGGAGAAGGATGATGAGTGTCAAAAGTGTAAATATGAAATAACTCACATTAAGAATGCTAAATTCAGAATAGATACGGAAGGGGTATTGAGATATGAAGATAGAATTTGGGTTCCGTTAAATCAGGTATTAAAAGATGAAATCTTAAAAGAAGCCCATAATTCTAAATTTACTGTGCACCCATGTAGTACGAAAATGTACAAAGACTTAAGTCGACATTTCTGGTGGTCAAATATGAAAAGAGAAATACCAAAATGGGTAAGCAAATGTCTCACGTGTCAAAGGGTTAAGGCTGAACATCAAAAGTAGAGTGGACTATTACAACCCTTATCAATACCTGAGTGGAAGTGGGAACACATAACCATGAATTTCGTGGTACGTCTACCTGCTACACAAAAGGCACACAATGCCATTTGGGTAATAGTTGACAGACTTACTAAATCAGCTCATTTTCTACCTATCAAGGTTACTAATAACCTAGATAAATTAGCTAAAATATACATAAATGAAATTAGTTCTAGGCATGGGGTTCCTGTTTCTATAATGTCAGATAGAGATCCAAGATTTACTTTAAATTTTTGGGGAAGTCTTCAAAAACACTTAGGGACTCAGTTAAGATTAAGTACCGCATATCACCCACAAACAGATGGCCAGAGTGAAAGAACCAATCAAACCTTAGAAGATATGTTAAGAACCTGTGTCATAGACTTTAAGGGAAGTTGGGAAGATCAATTACCTTTAGTGGAATTTGCCTACAACAATAGTTATCATGCTAGCATAGGTATGCCACCCTATGAAGCCTTATATGGTAAGAAGTGTAGAACACCTTTGTGTTGGGATGAGGTCGGGGAAAGACAAATGCTAGGACCCGAGATAATCCAACAAACAACCGAAACCATTCAAATTATACACGGGAGATTGCAAGCATCTCAAGATTGACAAAAGAAGTATGAGGATCCACACCGACAACAACGAAACTTTAGCGTAGGAAGTCACGTATTTTTAAAAGTGTCCCCTTGGAAGGGAAAAATACTTTTTGGCAAGAAAGAAAAATTAAGTCCAAGATTCATCAGACCCTTTGAAATTTTGAGAAGGATAGGTGAGGTAGCTTATGAAATAGATCTACCTCTTGAATTAAACCATATCCATAACGTGTTTCATATGTCCGTATTACAGCCATATAAACCTGATTATAAACACGTTATCAATTATGAACATATTCTAATTGAGAAGGATCTATCTTATATAGAAGAACCTGTTTGGATCATCGGCCGGAAAGAGCAAATCTTAAGAAATAAAGTCATAGCATCGGTTAAGGTGATCTGGAGAAAGAAGAACGTTGAAGAGGTTACATGGGAGCTCGAAAATAAAATGCGAGAGAACTATCCTCAATTATTTGCTTAACCTGTACTGTAAATTTCGAGGACGAAATTCTTATTAGTGGGGGTGAATGTAAGATCCCAAAACCCTAATAAGAACCGGTTATGTAAATTCTGTGTTTTATTAAATAAAATCTCTCTGTTCTGAATGTGTATTGTGTTACTATATACTCTACTGAAGAAATTAGATCAAATAAAATTTTATCCAAAAATTGACGTGCTTAACACCTCGTGCTTAATTTTTTTTTTTGTATTCGGACTTTTCGGTATATTTGATATTTCAAGCTACTTTGTCGTGCTTACACTGACAAAACACTTTATCGTGCTTATTGGAATTTGTGCAAACCCTAAATTAGGAAACCCTAATATCAAATTAGGAAATCCTAAACCTAATCTTGGAAACCCTAATCCTAATTACTTAGTACAAACCCTAATTATGTTATCCTTAACCCTAATTATGATAACTAAACTTTAATTAGGTGTTAATTACATAATTATAACATCCTAATCATAAAAATCAAAACCCTAATTACAATTAGGGTTAATTAAAGGGAGATTAAGCTGCTAATCAAAGTGAGCTAGCTCACAAGTAGGTGCCACCACTCAAGACCAGATTCAATGCACCAAATATCAGATAAGAAGCCTCCCTAGCAGTATAAGTCCCTAAAATCAGATCTTTGTAAAGGCAAGGAGGTGAAAATGGACCAAAAAGCCCTAAATGCAAACTCTATAAGTAGCAGCCCCATTTCAGACCAAAACCCACGAATTCTTTAAGCCTATACACTCTTATAACATACTTAAACAAGCCTTGGTGATAGCAACAACAGAATCAGTAGCCAAAAATCAAAATCAAGCAAGAAAAGGTGCAAACCTTAATTTTAACGTAGATCTTTGATGCTATGTTTAAATTATTGTTTTGCTGTTTAGTAATATATAATAACATGTTAGTTAGTGTTCCAGGTTAATAGAACATGTTTTTATAACGTCTAGATACATCAAAAAGAGGTTTTAAGCAAATCTGGAAAACTTTGAAAACAGGCCCGACAGCCTAATGTCAGAGCCTTTAGATCCTCACCTGTTAATGATTTGGTGTGTTAGTTGTATTGTAGTTGTAGTATGACATAAACTTAGTAAACTAGAAGTGAAATCATGTTAATTAGATCAACAGGTTGAAAGTTATAATCGATCAAAAGTGCCTACTCGATCACGCGATTCTGATATCTGGGTTACCTAGAAATCTCAAGAACCGTACGAGCGAGGTACTTTGATCGGCATGAATCTTTCAACTGAGATGTTGTGAATGTTATATTTGATATCTATGTTGTAGTCTAACATGTATAGTACACCACTGAAGCACTTTAACACATAAAGAATGCATAGGATAACTAGAATTAATGGTCAAAAGTCGTTGATCGAGCATGACTGTGTTTTCTGGGTTACCCAGAAAACTGAAGAACATGAAGAACAACCTTCGGCTGTACTTTGACCAACATAGATCTAGACCTCAGAATCATACTCTGTCCAAATCAATGTAAAATATATGTACCTTGATATATAGAGTACATATTACAACAATCAAAACACAAACCTATCACATGAATCGAAAGATATAGAAGCCACAAAACCGTTGACCGACATTGACTTTGTTTCTGGGTTACCCAGAAACTCAAGAACAGCCCTGACAGCTACTTTGAATGTTAATAACTTCTTGTTATGTTATGATTAGAGTCCAGAAGTGGTATCATATTGTAGTATTACATAAACACTACACCATTGATACACTTAGAAACCTAAAAACCTATTAAACCAACAAGATCAAGCGTGGTCAAACTGACCACTCGGCGTTGACCGAACCTGTTCTTCAGAGGTGAAAAACACATATAGGGACACTTTCCGTCGCTAAAGGCCTATAACGACGGGCAGAATCAAAATTAATTTACATAAATTAAATAAATTAAAATAAATATAAATAATTATAAATTTGATTTTAAAAATTATTTTAAATTACAAAAATTAATTTTTAATATTTTGACATAAATTCCATAAATAATTTATTTATTTATAATTAAATTATTTAATTAATTTATTAAATAAATCATTTATAAATAATAATAAATTGTTTAAAACTGATATTAATATTCCAAAAATCATATTAAATGATTAACAATTATTTAAAAATAAAACTAAGGTTTTAAAAATTATTCTAAGTAAATATTAATTATCTAAAAATAAAATAAATGATTTAAAAATCATTTAAAAGGATAATTATATGTTTAAATTTTTTTATAAGCTTCCAAAAATTATTATAAATGATAAATAAATTATTAAAAATAATAATAAGGCTTATAAATAAAGTTTAACTATAAAATTTATATAATAAATAAATAATAATATTTTAGGACACCGAAATCATGTCAAATTTAGACCGAACTTAAATAGTTTGAGTAGTTAGGTATTGTTACCGATACTAACGAGTGATATAATTATGTTTTAACAAATTTAGGTGTTTTCAATACTTCGAGTAGCGTTATATAATTGTTCTTCGCTCAGGCAAGTATTCTAAACCCTACTAATTTACTTTACGTAGGTACTTGAACCCTATTTGAATTATTTTCGATACAGTATACCGAACCAAGTTGTTACGAGTTATTGTGAAGTTATTGCTATTGTTTCAGCATGACTTAAGAAATCAACCAATATTGCATTATTGTTTATCAAGGATAAACTGTTAGTCAAACCAAATCGTTTTGGTAAGACATCTTATACTGAGATGAAATTACCCTTAAATGGGACTTTTATTGTGTTAGTAAAACACTTAAAGTGCACGTGGGCATGATTAGGATGATATGCATACTCCTAGGATATTGACTGGGCTGATCCCCTATATCATATCCGAATAATATATATATATATATATATATATATATATCTAAGTCCTTGTGATTGACAAAAATGGTTGATATGACTCCGGTTCGGTTATCAACCCTCAGTTAAAAATACTTGTTGAACTGCCATTTCTTCATATCAAAAGTTATTTGTTACAATTATACACTTGCTGAGCGTATCATTAGCTCATTCTTGCAAATTATTTCCATTGCAGTTTTCGATGGTAACCCTAGAACGTCTGTAACAAATAATGGGAAGATGTCTTGTTTTAATTAAGTTATCATCTTGATATTGTAAAGTCTTGTAAAGACCTTTTTGTAATTTAGTACTCAATGTTGAGAATCATGTAATAAAACTTATTATATATGTACTATCATCTTTTGTTTCCGCAACCGTGTATCTTTACATTTTTAGATGATTTAGTAGTATAGTTGAACTAATACAGCATCCCTAAGAAACTATCTACCCAAGTGAGGATATTGGCAATATGGACTGATCATGTTATTGTCGATATTCAGGATTTCAGCTATATAGGTTCTATGGATAATAGATATTTATAAGATGCAGTCTATACACGTTCCGAGTGAGGATATTTGCAATATGGACTGAGCATGTTATTGCCGATATTCTTGATTTCGGTTGTATAGGTAATATGAATAATAGAAACTCATAAGATACAGTTTATACACATCCAAGTGAGGGTATCCAAACACAGCTATAGTCCTAATAAAGGATCACCATCTGTTATGGGATACTGTGAACCTTGGGATGGATAGGAATTATATCTTATCGAGTAAATATTAATAATTTAGTTTGATGTGATCACCGAATCGGATACCGCGGGTGTATAGATTTGGGGGCGTCACATTAATTAAATAATTGCATGAGCATCGAATTGGATACCGTGGGTGTACAAATTTGGGGGCGTCACAGTTAAGATTGATAGAATTATTAAGTAATGAGGGAGTAAAGATTTTTAATTAATGGAGAAAGATTTTATATTCTAAATCTCCTAGCTTTGCTAGATTTTTGAAATTTATTGACTTCGTGCTGATGTTATACTTCTGTTTTCTCGAAAAATATTGAATCAAATGATGAAACCAATGAATTTTTAAAATAGTGCTATTATTCACATGTCTATGCTAATTGCTTCAGCTAGACAAAAATGATTTGAAAATTTTAAAATATATTTTTTATATTCTATGCATCATTTGACATGGTGTAGAAACAATAATCGAGGAAGTTATCAATGTAGTTAAACCTAGTGTTGGATGTGATCGTATGATCGTCAGCCCACTATGGTACGATGTAGTATGACGACGTCATGTAATGACGAAATCCTCAACGTACCCTTTACTAAAGTACAGTATCAGGATATTATGAAAAAATTCACTTATTAATTTTAGTTTGCTTAAAAAATATATAAAAAACAGAGAGATTTATTTACTTTTAGTTTCCTTAAACGATTTTTTTTTATTTTATTGATCTGGTTAAATATATATATATATATATATATATATATATATTAATTGATATCCAAATTATTGCTGGAAGTCTATGCTACTTGATTCAGCTAGACAAGTATTGAAAGATGGTTATGAAATTCGAGCATTCTTGGTCAAACTATGTCAAACCAAATTATTTTGGTGCGAATTCAGATGTTAAGAAGCTGAGGTGAACAACCCTATAAAAGGGGACATGTTATCGGAGACAATAATTTCGAGTGTAACGCATATAGTCGTTACGATGTACTACGTTTGTGCATGACGTAGTGGTGCGATAGCCTGATCACCTAGAGCACCAATACGGTTTTATCGTGTGAAGTACCGGGGGTGAAGCACTGTTAAACCTAAATATAAGTTCAAGGTCTTGTGGCCACTCAGCATGAGTGAAATCTTTTAAATTCCTGAGTTATTTATATCGCTTCCCAATTATTGAGCAATTGTGGAAGATTCTTATTATTCCGAAGATGAATGTGGTAAAAAAGATGTTCCTTAAAAAGTAGTTGTAGAACGCAAACAATCCAGTGAATAAAGATTAACGTAAAATCTATTTTGATAGATTAATAAAAATTTTGAGGACGAAATTCTTAGAAGAATGGGTGAATGTGATAACCCGAACAGTTATAGATGGTGAGTTATGAAATATATGAATTCTAAGAGTAGAATATATGGTAATGATCCTTAGAAAGGAAATGAACGAGTTAAAGAATATATAATATTTGATATATGATTGTGTGTAATTGAAGGTTATGTAATAAAACCTAAAAGTTGTTGAAGAAATGAATGGAGGAAGATGTATATAAATGTTGTTAAGTTAACGTGTTGAAGTTATTCAACAATAAAATTGTGAAAGAAATTTTGTGAAAATCGAGTAAGGGAGGTTTCATTGATTCCGAGGACGGAATCCTTATAAGGAGGGAAGGATGTGACATCCTAGATTTTTATGAATTTATAAATGAGAATTTAATAAATAAAATTCTTATTACCTAATGTTTTGAGTTTGAGTATGTGTATACGTGTCATATATTGTGAAATATGTGAATTGATGTGAAGAGGATTTTAAATATTAATTTTAATATTTATTGAATTAAAATAAATATTTTAATTAAATTATTTATTGAGTTAAATAAATAATTATGTGATTAATATGGAGTAATGTAATTAAGTGTATTATATTAATTAAATAATTATTTAATATTTAATTTAATTAATATGTAATGATTTTATGTTATAGGTCTAATTTAATTGAGATAATTAAATTAGATGAAGTTATGTGGTAATTGTTACATGAAATTATAATTAGCGAGTAATTATAATTATGTGATAATTTTTATGTGATTAATTGATGTTAATTTTTAATTAATTAAATTAAAATGTTAAGATTTAATAAATTAAAGTGTAACATTAAAAATATGTGTTAAAGAATTTATTAAAAGAATTAAAAAAGTTTTTAAAACCGTTTTCCCAAACAAGGCCCTTACTTTTGTTTTAATCTGTTTTCCCAAACGGGGCCTTAACTACTAAAAATCTATTTTTAAAAATAATGTTGTTTTGCCAAACAAGCCTTAGGGTTTTTTAAATTCTAAATGTTGTAACCTATATTTTAATTATAATAATTGTATCTATTATAATTATTATAGGGTCATTATGTAATATAAGTTATATATGTTGTATTTATGTTTTATATGTATAATATATTATATGTATATTACGTTATTAAGAATTAGCTAAGGGTTACTCTGTTAGAAACAAAAAGAAAACAAAGAGAAAGAATAGAGTAAACTAGAGAGAAAAGAGAGAAGAAGAAGAGAGAAAGAAGAAAGAGGAAGACTTTGAGAAATCAAAAGAGAAGATAATCACCATCATCTTCATTTTCTTCCTGTAAGAACCCGAATTTTTTAGATATTATTAAATAAGGATTTAATAAATAAAATTCTTAAACCGTGAGATGGGTTCGAATAAGAGTATATATATGAGATATGAGGTATGTGGTATTATATTACATAGGGTAGTATGGACTATGTAATATGTGTTTTGTGATTTATAAATATACTATTAATGTATATTTGTTACTTAGCGTAGAGACGATTCAGTTGAGATAAAGGAAGTGGATAAATTCCTATCGATATTAAATAATTTATAGAATTATTTTATCATAGTAAGTTGGTGACATTAAATATCCTTAATGTATAATCACCATATTCTTGTGTATGTGTATTAATAACTAGTATGTTTATAATATAGGTTATTAATAGCACTTAAGCTATCCGTGAATAGGTTTGGATAGTGAAGCATGAGTTAGTTAAGGGAATTAACTAATAAGAATAAATATTAGTTAATATAAGTTGTGAGTTATATTATGGAATAATATAATGAGAGTATTGAACCTTAATTAACTATGATGATATAGTACAGTGTTTAATTTACTTAAGTAAATGAGTGAATTAATATGTGTGTTGAATATGTAATTATAGTTGATACTTTTATATTACTTAGAATAATAATATGTGAGAAAGTCTAATGTGCGAATAACGTTAAATATATATATATATATATATATATATATATATATATATATATATATATACGTTATTAAAAAGGGAGATGGAAATCATTATATCTTTAAATGAATATTTGAAGAAATTGTTTTGGGAACAATTTATAGAAAAGAAAGAGAATGATTATTATATATATAATTCTAATAAAGGATATTAAAATAAATTCTAATATTGAATTATTTTAATAAAGGAGAAAATATTATTTTTGAATAATAATATTACCTTATATGTTTTTGTATGAGGTAATAGGTATGATGAATTAATATGGTAAATATATTCAAACATATTTGCTATATGTAAATAAATTGATAGCAACAATTTATTATAATAGAAAATAAACTCACTATCTATTTTCTATATATAATATATGTACATGTGTTGTACATGTAATTATTCGATATTATATTATATTATAATATCTTGAGTAAATAAATAAAGTATTTTTTTTAATAATGAATATCTTTACTTGGAGAAAACATAATGTTTTATGATATGGCTAAATACATAATGTTAAATGTATTTTCAAGGGAGTTTATTAATGAAAGGAAACGAAGTTATTTTAATATATTAAATAACTTAAGTTATTATTTGATCATGAATATTATTATTTGAATAATTATTAGAGTATATATTAATTATTATAAGCGTAAAGGTTATACTTATTATAAGTATAATTAATTGAAGTAATTTAACATTTTAATAGCTTGAGTTATTATATTTCCGTAAAGGTTATATATAATATTTGAATATTCGATTTGTAAAATATTTATATGTGAACCTTGTGATTTAATAGCTCTAATTATATTGAACATGTTATAAGTAGTAAGTGATGGGAATAATAATAAGCTTGAGATTAAGCTTGTGAGAAATGCCTTGTGTGGCACGATAATAGATTCGGTAATGAATTGATTAATTCAAGGATGAAAGAATTGATAATTAAACAATTAATCTATATTAATTGTTATTATAATAATATGTTGAATTATTATTATTGCGAGTGATAGCATGATAATAAGTATATTTGTTATAAATATAATAAGATTTATATTTATTATGAAAATTAACTATATAAATGTTAATTAATTGTTATGGAAATTTTAATTCCATTGATTAATAAGAAATGGATTAATAAATATTATTATTAATTAATTGATGAGATAAGTAAATTACTTACTTCTATGTGCAAGCATGCGAATAAAATGTATAGCGTATAGTAACTAACTATATATTATATGAAGTGTGAAGTGTAGTGCAATTATATTATATAGTGTGGTGCAACAATTATTTGACTATACTATATATAGGGACCATGTATCAAGATTAATTAAACTATGTGAGTTACATGAAATGTGGGTGTGACAATGTGTATATTAAGTATACAATAAAATAATATATATCATGAATATATGGTAAACAATTATTGAATTAATAAAATTTAATAATAAAGAAGACAATACACTGTGATGGTACCCGAAAAAATTATATCCGGTGGGATGAACTGTATATGGATTTTATATGTGTGAGTTAAAATTTACTACATGATAGTAGTATTTATTAGGATTACATGGTAACCCAATTTTTAACCTAAGTGTACAATTATACATTGATATATATAATATACATATGTATATTGCCCAAAGGAATGCAAAGCTGAGATTATTTCTTGTCCCTAATTGTGAGTCACCCCTCAATTTCCTCTCATGTGAACTCCCTAGTCTACACTACTCTTCTTCTCATTTTCCTTACAATTGTAGCTAATGATTTCAAGGGATGTGGGTTTGATGATGTGATTTACCAACCCTCTACCTAATCTCCATGAACCATTAGATTCTTGTTCCTTCCATTAGTTTGAAATGGTGAGTAAATTCATGGACTAGGTAATGGATTGTCTATAAATGCAAGCTCCTCTCTTCTCTTTTTAATTTGCTGAGAATTCAAAATGAAGTAAATTGGGTAAGTATATTGAGAGAGATTTTCTAGTGAGTTGAAGAAAGCAATATGGCAGTGTAGTAGAAACCATTTAGCAAGCTTTGCAAAATTGAGATAGCAGAGGTATAAACTTCCCATCTTTGTTCTCTGTCAAACTTTATATTCTTGAAATTCTAAATTTTTGATTAGGTTGAATTGGATTGATTAATTAAGTGTTTGGAAAATGTTGTTAAGCATGATAGAAATACATGATAGCTAGTATTGGATCGAATTCGTATGGATTTTTGAGTTTGGATTGGAACCTGTCGAAGCAGGCTTTTTCTTGGCATGAACTGGACACGGCGCAGCTGCGCCGGGTTTATACCCAGGCGCTGCGCAGCTGCGCCAGCAGCCTGTTCTGATTTTGTTTTCATGCTTCAATGCTGTTAAGTGCAAACGTATAGTACTACCTTAGAACAAGTATAATAGCATGAATAAATTATATATATGGATATGTAGACATAATATGAGCATGTTCTACTATGATTAGATGCATGATTAACGGACGGTTATGATTTCCAATAGTAAACGTAAAGTTTTGTAAACGAAATTGACTTATCCGAACCATGTCGACATTCTGATTTTTCAAGCATGACTATATGATTTAGGAATGCATGAGAAGCGTATTAACTTAAGAATATATGTTTCATAGTATAACATGAGCATGTCGGACCTCGTTAGTGAACATTTCTAACGTAAGTGTAAGTTTTGAAAATAAACTTTGACACGTATGTACCATACCCATTTCTGATTTTTGAAAGCATATTTATATGGGTGGTTAAGCATGAAAAGATATTCTAAGGTGTTATGATTGCATTAACATACATGATTGAAGACTACATTGATTTCAAAAGACAAAGAGTTTTTAGACATAAATATAGGATGTCCACATTCTGATTATTTGAGCATGTATATTAGGATTTCATTGTGCTTATAGACATGTTGACATAAGCATCATATGATGAAACATGGATTTCACCTATGCACGCATATTCATAGAAAATGAATTTCTAAAGCATAAACTATGTGATTAACATATACATGTGTGATATACGCACGAGCATGTATACTTAGTATTGTTTAGCCTTGTGGTGTGTTGATATGACTTTAGTAATGGACCATTAGTAACGTGGGCTTGATTTGTTTAAAGTTTATCGGCATATGGTCTTAATTGGATTAGGATGAGCATGCTAGGTTCGAACTTGAAATTTTAACCATAGAGCATGCGTATTGATTAATATCAGTAACTTGAATGATATTGATTGAACTCGGGTGGTCCAGCAGAATGAAATTTCATTCCTGGTTTGATCAGTGAGTGGCGCAGCTGCGCCACTCTTAAGGCCAATACCTGCGTAGCTGCGCCAGCCTGTTTTCAAGATTTGTGCAGTCTGTTTGTTCTTGGTTTTTGTAGTAGAATTGTATTATTACTTAAACTGCAAATTATGGTCTGACCCCTACTGGTTTATGACTATATGATAAACATAATAACCTTGCATGCCTAGTTTAAAATATGACAAGGATTTTGAAAGGTGAAACTTAGAAAAGTTTGAATGTAATGATTTCGATAAGGTTTGAGAAACATGAAATCAATATAGATCATGTATCTATGAGCTTTAAATACGTGTCGAACACATAGCGAGTCGAGTAAAGGTGTATGAATGTTGATATTAAAAGTATACTTATACTAGCTATTATAGGAGTATGTTAAGAAAGTGAAACAAGGTTCTAAGAACCAAGTTAGACAACAATGTAACCTTTATTATTACATTGACAATGTGTGATACATATAACTAATGAGTGTGATCTCTATGGTTAATATAACTGTGTAGGATTACACAAAGTGCATAGATTCTTAAGCAGTTAAGTCGTAGTTGTTAAACTACGAATCAGGCAAGTCTTTCAGTTCCTATTTGATATATGAATTCAATAACTGTTAGTTAAATTATATTATGCTGTGATAATGTGAACTTATATATGAACTGTATATGAGATATAAATGAGATTGAAAGTTGATCTTTGATGATATACTTGTTATGTGAAAAGTAACATGCGTAGTAAATATAAACTGTTTATAAATGCATGAACTGAGTATGATGTTATATGCTATGTGATGCATGAGGACTGTTAGAATTGCTGAGCTGTCGAGCTCACTCTTGCAAATAACCACTTTTGCAGGTTAAGGATTCACGGTAAAGATTTCGTGCTTCTTGATTGATAAAGATAGATAGTATCGCATTGAAGAATATTACTTATATTATTGTCTAGACCATGTTTAGATTCTAGATGATGTACTCGATAATTGCTTACACTGTTTAATACTTGTTGTATTGTAAGAATGTATTAATTAATACATAGAGGATATCGAGTTGAGTTGTAAATGTTTATACGATAACTCAGATAAGAAGGAATCATATTATATAGTTGATTCAAGATTTGTAATCGGTATCAAAGTTATGGAATCAATAAAAAGATTTTTATTCAAAGGATATTGAAAAGTTTAAATTATTCCGTATTTTAGTAATATCGAATATGATGTAAAGACGAGATCTTGGATATGAATAGAATTTATATTCTAAATTGTAATAAACAAAGTTGTATTCTTTTACTAGTGATTAAAAGATATAATAGTTTGACGATAGTAGTATCGTGACTGCACCGAATTCGAGGTTTCGAAGGAACGTGAATTTGGGGGCGTCACACTTCCTCTAGAAGTAAATGGCACGTGAAGTGCAGATAGCTGTAAGCTGTTAAACTGTTATTGGTAAACAACGATCAAGGCAAGTCTTTTAGTTCCTATTTTCTACGTGAACTTGATGATGAAATGTTTTAATTTGTTTTGCAAAGAGCATGATATGTTATATATGTTGCAAGCATGAAATGTTAAAGTCAATTTATGACTACATTGATTGATTAAAAAATATTGATTGAGTAAGGAACTCAATCTTTATATTTGTTATGTGAATTAAAGCATGTATGCCATATTACTTTGATGATTATGAGATGTATGTTGAGCATGTTATTATTTTCTATGTGATGCATGAAAACTATTAGGTCTTGCTGAGCTGTCGAGCTCACTCTTGCGAATAACAACTTTTGCTGGTTAAGGATGCATGGTAATGATGCATGCTAATTGAATGTTAAGATCAATAGCAATGCAAGAAATTATTTATTCTAGATGAGTAGTGTGTTTGTTTTGGATGTATTATACTTGTTAAAGTTATAAAGTTGAGCTATCCGATGTATAGTGGATATTGCTTGTGATGTAATACTTTGTATAGTAACTTAGAGGAAGCGATTCATGTAATAGAATTGAATCAAATATTTGTAATGTAAAGGTTGCGATTCAGGCCAATAAAGAAAGATTGTATAAATGTTTTAAATATTCCGCATTTTTAGCGATTTTAATATCGAATAATGATGTAAAGATAGATTCAAGTTGTATTGTTAACGATCGAGAATGAGAATTATATTGTAAGAATTTTGGGGTCGTTATAAAGTTGCTAACAATGAAGATGCAGGTATATGAAAGCTGCTGGAAGTGACGAATCGTTAATCCGAGTTGTAAAAATGCCAGAAAATGCGTTTACGTACAAAATGTACCAAAAGTTGACGAAAACCGGGCATATTTAGAAAACGAAACTTAACGTGCAAGTGTAAAAAAGTGCAAAGAAGTAGTATTGACTTGCTGATCATAAAAATACTCACAATGGACTGCTACACGGGCTTTTCGCCAAATCGTAGGCTTTAAACGTCCAAACCTGCCTGTTATTTTCTGATATGTGGTAGTATGTGGGTATATCTACTTGTTAGAGTAAAAAAATTTGGGTTTGGAAGACAAGAAATTGGATA
This sequence comes from Panax stipuleanatus, assembly GCA_020205555.1. Taxonomy (NCBI): domain Eukaryota; kingdom Viridiplantae; phylum Streptophyta; class Magnoliopsida; order Apiales; family Araliaceae; genus Panax; species Panax stipuleanatus. The sequence goes on along the minus strand of CM035115.1, from coordinate 136,849,761 downwards.
GAAAACCAAACGGGCAGAGGTTCGAAGCGTTTCTTCTTTTTTAAAATTAGGGGGGTGCCCTCATATATATAGGCCAGGGAGCCTCCACCCTACCTACTGCTGCCGCAGGTAGAGGTGCGGCTCCCCTTGTGGGACCCATGTGTTGAGTTAAGTCGTCTCGAAGTATGTGCACTCCGAGCAACGCGAGGTCCAAGTAAAAACTTTCTAACTTTTGATCGGAGCATCTGTTTGAGGCGTGCTGTACCTTTTCGTAAAGCTCTCGCCGAGAGTGTCACAATGACATGGGATTAAACATTTTTTGGGTCCAAGAAGACGGGTTCATAACCAGGTCTTCGATTTCCCGCAATTTGTCCGTTGAGCTGTCTTGCGCTGTTTGCACTCGGGATCATCGTTCTGGTTCGTTCTGACCTTAGTGGCATCAATTCGGCTTGAGTTTGACCGAATCACCTTTAAGTTGACAAAATAACCATTTTTCCCCTCCTGGGGTTGCCTTATGTGGATTTGGCTTACTGGGATTGTCTCTAGAGCTGAACTGGATCTCCCGATTGTGACCGTGGCTTAACTATACCTCCCGGGTTGTGACCGGTGCTGAGTGGAGATCCCGGTATGAAGTCTGGGGTTGACCTGACGTCCCGGTATTGAGGCCGGGGTTGAACTGATGGCCCAGTATTGTGACCGGGGATGAACTGATGGCCCGGTATGGTGACCGGGGTTGAGTTGACATCCCGATATTGGTGATCGGGGCTGTAGTTGTCCCGGTATTGGTGACTGGGTTGAGTTGATATCCCGATATTGGTGACTGAGGCTGAGTTCATATCCCGATATTGGTGACCGAGGTTGAGTTGACGATTTTGCCCTCCTGCAGAGTTCGTACCAGGAATGCAAAAATTTTGAGTGTCTATAATACTACTATCACATTAGGAATTCCTATTGACAGGCAAGTAATACTCCATTAGGTATTCCATAGCGAGTCACGTTTAGTGAACATATTCTTTAATAATCATCTATATACTTGTTTTAGTGTCTCCACACAAATGATCATGAGATCAATCATCCTTATCCAATAAGCAAGCAATATATGTACTAATCTATCCGGATTTACTAATCCCCTTTTTAGTAATCCAACGATTGGGAACTATTTTAGTTTTAAGGTTTCTAAGAATTTAGATCTCATTAGCATGATCAATATCATGATTCTAAAAGCATTGCTTAAAACTATAGGTTATTTACATATTATAAAAATAGCCTCATGTAGATAATTAAATTCCTTTAATAAATGAATACTTTTATTAATAAATAAATAAGATTGTCTCCAAAGTATATGCTTTATCATCATACATGATTGGCTTATATGCATATTACTTTTAGTATGAAGGCTGTATAATGGGGTTGAAATTAGCCCAGTCCATAGGTATCAAACGGTTACTAGTCTTTGGGGATTCTGAGTTGGTTATCAAACAAACCACCAGGGCATATCACACCAAAGAATTGCATCTGATGCCATATCATCGGCATGTTATCAAGATATCCATGGAGTTTGAAGTGATAACCTTCATCCATATCCCTCGAGGAAAGAATGACTTTGCAGATGCATTAGCAACATTGGTTTCCTTTATCCACATATCTGATAGGATGGGAATTCCCGACATCAAATTTACAAGCCAAAAGGCCCCATCATATGGGAATTACATTGGAGAAATATCAGATGAAATATCTACTATAAAACAGCCTTCATATCAAGATATAAAAGAATATTTGCGAGATGGATCTGCGCCCGCCGGGGCAAGTCAAGCTGAACGAAAGAGGATTCATATGATGGCTATGAAATTCTATCTAAGCTGAGACGCACTCTATAAAAGGGATGCTTGAATAGGACTTTTAAGATTCCTGGATAAGGATCAAGCCCAGAGACTGATGGATGAAGTACACGGTGGAGTTTGTGGTCCACACATGAGCGGTTATTTGCTGACCAGAAAGATATTGAGAACAGGGCATTACATGATCTCTCTTAAAGCTGACTGTGATGATCATGTCAAGAGATGCCATTAATGCCAAGTCCATGGAAATGTGATCCATGACCCTCCGAACGAACTGCATAATATGAGTTCGCCATGGCCTTTCTCCATGTGGGGAGAGGATGTGATTGGGCCAATAAAACCCAAAGCCAACAATGGTTATCGATTCATCTTCACCATGATAGATTACTTCACCAAATGGGTTGAAGCTGCCTTTTTTTCCAAAGTCACCAAAGAGGTAATCATTGGTTTCATTAGAAACAATGTCATCTGTCGATATGGACAACCAGAGGTGATCTTATCAGACAATACCAAGAATCTAAACAACCAGATGATGAGATAGTTATGCAGCATGTTCCATATCAAGCATCTTAATTCCATCATCTATCGTCCCAAGATGAATGGTGCTGTCAAAGCGGCCAGGAAAAGTATCAAGAAGATCATGCAAAAAATGTTCGCCAATCACAAAGGATGGCCTGACCTATTACCCCTGCTAGCATACAGAACGTCAATGCGTACTTCTACTTGGGCTACCCCCTACTCATTGATCTATGGCATGGAAGCAGTACTTCCCATAAAAATAGAAATGGAGTCCCTGAAAGTGTTAATAGACGCTCAGATGGATGAAGACCAATGGTTGCAAGAGTGGTGCCACCAATTGTCCTTAATAGATGAAAAAAGGGCTACCAACCATCTTTCACGGGCGGTTATATCAGCAAAGGATTGCTCGGTCATATAACAAGAAAGTTTGACTCCGATAATTCAAAGAAAATTACTTGGTATTGAAGAAAGTCCTTGCCAATCAAGATAAAGCTAAAGAAAAGTTTGCCCCAAATTGGGAAGGCCCCTTCATTGTCAAATAAGTGTTGACAGGAGGAGCCATCAGATTACAAGAAATGAAGGGAAAGAATTTCCCCAGCTCATCAATTCAGACATCGTGAAGAGGTACTATGTCTGAAGCACATACGAGCCATCATCCTGGTTCTGTGAAAAAATTCAAATTAGTTCAGGTTTTCACTAGAAGCCTGAACTACGAATTACCTGATCTTCCTCAACCCAGGAGTACGTAGGCAGCCATTTACGGTGCGGTCAAACCAAATAAAAAATTCAAAAACCCATCAAACTAAGCTCAAACCCAAAATAAACACTTCTCAAACCGTTCAGGCAAAGCCTAAATTGCGAATGACCTGATCTCCCTCAACTCGGGAATACATAGGCAGCCATTCCTGGTGCGGTCTAACCTTCAAGAAAATAACAAAAACCAATAAAAACCAGTCCCAAGACACCTAAACCCTATAAAACCCAAATACTATCAAGCATCTCTGATTAATAGGCCCCCTTCTGAGACACTCTCTGACATCTCAATGTCAATCTATCAAGGAAAAGCTCATGATACATCAAGATAACAAGTCATAAAAAAAGTGGTAATCACTCAGCAATGACAATACATATCCAATAGGAAAGTGAATTAAAATATATTTTTCTGCTATATAATACTATTTGATATATACAATGTATCCTGTACATGATAAAAATGGCTGATCTAGTATGTGCAGGAAAATTAAAGCTAGTCTATAAACCCATGGATAAATGAAAAAGCAAAGCCAACATGGCATCCCTCTTAGAAGATGGAGGAGCATCTATAAGCTCATGTCCCATGGTCTCCATGCTAGCAAGAAGATCCACAGCCACCTGCACAGTGCTGCAATGACTATCTATGAAGGCACTTATATCTGTAATGATGCTATGTGTATATGACCTAAGTGCAGCGCTATCGACAATATAAACATCCCAGGTAGCTAGGGCCTCATCCCTCTCAATAAAAGAAGCATCCTGGGCGACTAAAGCCTCCTCAATCTCAACAAAAGCGGCATTCCGGGTAGCTCGAGCCTCGTCTCTATCAACAAAAGATGCATCTATGCCAGAAAGGGCTGTCAACATTAGTGCTCTAACCTGGTCCCGCTCAAAGGTCATCCAAGCTAACGAATCTATAAGAGCTGGATCTGTCCCAGTAGGAATGCTCGGGGGGTCACTGACCATAGATGCTGTCAAACCAGCAAATAAATCATCATCGGTGGGAGAATAAGGATCCTCCATAGGCTCCTCCTCCTCCTCATCAGAATCAATACTCGACTTTTAATGGATAACCCCAGCCAGTGCAATATCTGCCTCCATTCACGCAGAATACTCTGGAGAATGATCCGAATGGCTAGTAGAAAAATTAGCCCTCTCACGATGAGTCCAACAATTATAAGTCCTGGTGAGGTCAGCTGACGACAAAGATGAAGCTGATATCCGCTGATCCATAGCCCCCTTAAAGTGGTGGATGCTCTAAAACTGATCAAGCTGTCCCATGACAGCAAGCAGATGATATGTGGTCACCCCTCTCAAACCCTCCAAGGGCAGATAATCCATGCCAACTGCATGAGTAATGAAGCTGTAAGGGGAGCTAAGCCCTGAGCAAAGCAGGATCGAAAAGGGATGCTCAATCACCATCAAAAAGGCCAACTATGATGCCGCATCTGTACACTCCTCCGGCCAAAAAGAGTAGGACATGGCTATCTCATTAGAAAAGAAGTACCCATGATGTCTGAAAGTGCCGATGGATCTCAAGTGTGTCATAAGCCACACGTACAGTAAAACTGTGCAACCCCTGAAAAACCCCACAGGATGGGTATGGCAGAATGTGGTCCACCTCAAGGTCTCCGTCAATATTATGGGCAGGATAGTACAACCCTGTCTGAGACCATGAACCACTATAATCAGGCCAATGTCCAAGTGGTCCATATAAAGTGGCATGTACAGATAAGCTGTAATGCACATCAACAGAACATCCACGCGTGTAAACTGCCACTCATATGCACGGATGATAAAGTCTCTTGAATATTGCTCGTAGCTGTCCAACCGGCCAAAGCGATAAATCAAGAACTCCAGAGACACCACACGCCCCGCAGTAATCTCATCATTGACGACTCTGTGCCTCAAACTAGTCATTATCATGAACTGTCGTCTTATATCACTGAGGGTCGTCCTAGCACAAGGCAGATTTATAGCCAAACCCGTGATGCACTCATATTTCTATAGCATAGGAGTCAGCTCATGGAGGCCAAATCTGAAAACCTAGCGTTCAATTATCCAACAGGATAACATGTTATCCACAAAGCCTAGTAGAACCTAAAAAGATAAAATGGCCAAAGAATTCCCCAGCATCTGATCAACTGTCGCCCTGTCTGTGGGAGACAAACTGTCATACCAAGATCTCAATGAAGATGTTATCAATGAAGATGACAGGTGATCGATACAGCTGACGGTAGATGAAGACATCTGTAGAACCGTATCATAAGACCATCTAGGGGTCAAATCTAAGCTCACCTATCTAAGTGCATATCCATGACATAATACATGCATAATGATAGATGACAATGATAAATGATAATAAGATGCAATAGATAAGAAATATCATGCATTTCTAAATAAACTATCTACTGAAAACATCATCTCTGTCTGCGCATAAAATGCAAAATAAAAAAGTACAGGGAAATGGAGCACAACTGCCCAATGACTAACAGAGGCCTATCAAAAGAGATAACGAGAAATGGGGCACATCCGCTCAATATCTAAAAGAGGCCTATCAAAGGATATAGCGAGAAAACTATTCAAAGAAATCTATAATATCTGCATCTAGGCGATCAACCTGTTATAGCTCCTTCCAAGTCACTGAATCTCGGCTAGTAGGAATGTTTGGTCGATACAGAGGAGGATCGGCACCTGCATAACTGTCAGAATATGGACCTTCTAAGGGGCCAGCTCCGAAGCTGGAAGGATCAAACGAATCTGCCTCTAAAGGATTTTTACCAAGGTGCCTGATGAAAAACAAAGCCCGCTCTAACCGTTGGGTCAATCCTAAAATCTAATTCAAATGAGTAGGCTCTCTAAGATAAGTAATCCAGTCTGTCATCATATCAGACCCCAGCATCATGTCTGCCATAAACTGGGTAGCACGAGTCTGAGCTACAATAGTGTGAGGACTCCACCAACGATGAAAATCCTCCTGATTGTGAGGACCTTCTAACGTGGTAAAGCCATCTATGCCCTGTCGACGTTCAAAAATTTAAGAAATACCGCGGGTCGATTATTAACCCGATTTTTCTCAAATCGATCTTCCTAAGTTATCTCTAACCTTATTCTTTTTATTGCGAAAAAGGTTTTGAAGGGTTTTTTAGGAAAGAGGCCAACATGTGTATATGTCGACGATTTAATTTAAACAGAGTCGCCAGTTGGTAATTCTGAAAATGATTGTACCAACTCAATCGAATTTGATTTAAAAAGAGGCCTAATTACTGGACACTGTCGAAACTTGATTTTTGAAATCGGAGTTTCAAGTTCGGGGGATTAGTTAAGTGTGGGGACGGTGTTAGGCACCCCATGACTCCCGTGTAAACACGGTGCCGCAATCTTTTTAATATTTCCCTTAAAACTGGAATGCACGAGTGAATGCTGTTTGGAAATTGGGTTTTTTGATTGATTTAAAGCTTTGACAGGCTTCGTTGAGCCTATATACGAAGGGTTTGATTTGATTTAAAAATCAATCTTTGATTTGATTTGCAAAAAGCATTTAATTTGATTTGCAAAAGCATTTGAATTGAATTGACAGTGATGTTTTGAAAGCTGGTTTTATCAAACCCTTACGCTGACATAGGAATTGAAGCATATCGCTACTCTCAATTTTATCTTTATAGCCTTAAGGCTGCATGCAAGTGGTGATTTGTCGGGTTACGAAGCATCCTCGACCACAGAAATATAAAGTGTCGGTCTCCTCATGGGCATGAAAACCATCGGAGGGACGCTGACATGACAATCCATATTTTCACTATGTTGAGACCTTAAATCTGGATAACCGTTTTAAGGTCTGTGCATGTACATTTTATAGAAAAGCCAACAGTGTACAATTGTAAATCGGAGTTTGTCCATCGTGGGAATCAGATTCTGATCAGTTTGATCATGAATCCCACGATTCCTAGGCTCACATATGAGTGGCTAGAAAACCGGCACAGTTCAAATTTGTACAGAAACAGATGAATATCCAAAAATAGCCAAAACCAGGGATTCATTCAATAAATCCCGGTCCGCATGGCCGAAGCGTCTCGTTCCCACTAGATAGCGATCTAAGGGACGCGAGGTTGCTTTTGAAGATGAAACTATAAAAATAACTAGATTTAAAGAAATCTCAGTCATTATAGCTTCCAGGTTTTGTCGAGACCAGTTTGAACCGTTAAAAGCTAGAATTGGCGAGATTTGGATAAATCTAGTTCGCCCGCAAAAAAAATCAGTGCAAATTCATATACAAATGAATGTTAAATGCAGCAGTTGAATAAATTGAATAAAGTAATATATATAGTTATATATATATATATAAAAGCTGTAAAAGGGCGATGGGTTTTCACTCACAAGCCCGGACTGGAATTGAAATATATATATATATATATATATATATATATATATATTTATAAAAACTGTAAATAGCCATGAAATGATCCATGCTGACTAAAATGAAATATATATATATATATATATATATATATGAAAGAAATAAAAAGAGCGATGGGTTTTCACGTCCGTGCCCGTACTGTAATTGAAATTGACAGAAAAGTGTCACCCAGGCCGACTGAAAATATATAAATATAAATAAATATATATATATATATATATATATATATATATTGATAGAAATGTAGTCAACCAGGACTGATATGAGTACCAGTGATGGTGAATGTCGCTTATATATGCGTAAATATATATAAAAGCGGTAAACTACGTCGGATTTGACATCCGGGCTTGACAGAATTAAAATGTTAGTACATTTACAGTTAAATATCTACAAAAAAGGGCCAAACCTGGACTGGGAAGATAACCCAGTCCGGCGAAGTTGTCAGAATGTGTGCTAGTGCATTAAAGCTACTGGAGCTGACGGATCGTCAATCCGAGTTGTAGAAATGTTGAAAACTGAGTTTATATACAAAAATATATCAATTTCTGATGAAAACGGCCACAGAACTAAGTTCCGGGCATATTTAGAAGATAAAACTTTGTGTGCAAGTAAAAAAGCAGTGGAAAGTAGTAGTATTGACTTTTTGATCTTAAAAATACTTACAATGGACTGCAATACGGGCTTTTTACCAAATCGTAGGCTTTAAACGTCCAAATCTATCGGTGGTTTTTTGATATGTGGTAGTATATGGGTATATCTACGTGTTGGAGTGAAAATATTTGGGTTTGGAAGAGGTTTAATAGTCAAAAAATTAGACGAATAGAGCTTCGCTGCGTTCCGGGATTCTTAAAAATGAACGGGGGTGCACCTCTATATATAGGCCAGGGAGACTCAGCTCTACCTGCTACTGTAGGTAGAGGTGCGGCTCCATAGGGTGGGGCCCATATGCCCGGTGTGGTCTTCTCGAGGTACGTACATGCCGGGCGACGAGATGTCAAGTTCAGAACTTTATAACTTTTGACCAGAGCGTCCGTTTGGGGCATGCTATAGCTTTTCAGAAAGCCCTCACTGAAAGTGTCACAATGACATTGGATTTAACCCTTTTTAAGTCCCCAAAGATGGGTTCATGACCGGGTCTTCATTTCCCCATAGTTTGCCCGTCGAGCCAACTGACGCTGTTTTCACCCGGGATCACCGTTATGGTTCTTTTTGACCTTGGTGGCATCAATTCGGCTTGAGTTTGACTGAAATAGATGAGAGTTGGTAAAATGAATATTTTTCCCCTCCAGGGGTTGCTCTTGGTGTCGGCATAGCCTCTGGTTGACTTTTGGGAGTTATTTTCAAGACTTGAATCCCATTCGAGTCTATTTGTCCCCAGTGTTGCTTCTGTGGCTGATGTGGTCATTCCAGGTTTTCTTCTGAAAGTGTTGTGGCACTTCAAGTTTATGTTCAAAGTAGACCTGACTTCCCGAACTAATGTCGGGGCTGAGCTGTACTTCCTGGGTTACCGTCGGGGCTGATTTGTACCTCTTGGGTTGCTGCCGAGGCTGATTTGTAGATCTCGAATTGTTGCTGAGGCTGCTTTGACATCCTAATATGGTTGATCGGTGCTATGGTTGTCCTGATATCAATGACTGGGTTTGAGCTGATGTCCCGATATTGAGATCGGGGATGATATGACGGTCCGATTGACAATCGGAGTTGGATTGACGATCAGAGTTGGCTGGAGTACCGATATTGGTGATCGGATTTGACTGGAATTAACCGAAATTGGGGATCGGATTTAGGCTGAAGGACAGACATTGGTGGCCGAATTTATATTGGATGTCTGGTGTCGGGATCGGGGTTGGCTTGATTGACAGTTTTGCCCTCCTACAATGTTAGTATTGTGCAAGAAAAATTTTGAGTGTCTACATGCCCACCAGGGGAATATCTGTGACTGGCTGGGCTAAGGGCCAATGATGCCAAGCAGGAAGAATAAAGGGAATGCGGATCTCTCCGGTGACGCTCCTGATAGCGCGCTCTCCCAAATAGAGGTCCCAACCTCCCTCGATCAAAACGGGAATCCAACGAGTGGCCAATCTAAACTCCAGTCCGGTCGGAAAGCCATCCTCAAACCCGACTGTCAGATAGTCCGGGGGTGTAAGGAACCCACGTGATAAAGTCAGCAGTCAACAGCTCTAGCTGCAAGCGGGAATGGGTAAACCCCTCTGCTATAGGGACCTCCGTCAAAGTGGAATGATGTCAACGCCGTCCCCGCAGATATATCTGCAAGCCCAAAGTAGTGGCTGGGCATAGGTAAAGGAGCCTCTTATATGCCCAAAACTGGAAGTGCAAAGATCAAATGACCTCAGAGATAAAGATTGACCAACACAAAATGAGGAAATTGAAAGGTGAAAGATAAATTACTCACCAACAGAAAGGGATAAAAACCAAGCCAAGCCTCCATCATGCCCTTAGAGCATAGGCGCATCCCATAAAGAAAATAGGCGAAGGTGTAGGTGCCCCAGTCAAAATCCCTGATGCGCTCCACGTATCGAGTAGCACTAACCAGAGTGAAAGAGACCGTCGCTAAAGAATGCAATCTCTAACCCTCTGATCATTAGGTAGAGGCTCAGTCAAAGCCCTGCTCTGGGCATCAACACTCAAGGGACCTGAACGGACAGTCTGACCCTTGATGGTCAACACAAGAACTCCCAAAAGGGATCTAACGGCATCAGGTGAAATATCAGCAACCAAAGGCTCTGGCTCCCCTGTAAACTCTATCCCTATGATAAATCACCAGTCCATCGGTGTCATCATCACCTCACAATCCAATAGATGGAGAGACTGGGTCTGGTAGAACCAGCACTCAGATAATACCCGCAGATAACCCCAAGGGCAACAACGGGGAGGAATAGAAAAGAAGGCCTCGAAACCCCAAGTGTTAACGATGGCCTGATACTCTAGATGCAGAGTATGATATAAAGAATGGACGCTGAACCAGTTCCCCCTAGGCTGCGTAAAGCCGGGAACCTGCATCAAATAGCAAGTCCAAATTAAATATGTGCCTTAAAATGGCAAAAGAAGGAAAAGTACAAAATAAAAACCTCAGTCACCTCATTGGCGTAAAAGTATATCGAGGGATGGCGTCTTAAATCACCCAAAAGCTCCAGAAGCGGCACAATGATGGCTGAAAGCTCCTTACGTGGAGTATAAGCTGGAACAGGATCCACAAATGGGGCATCCTCATCGTCCACATCATTCGGCCTCTCAACCTGGATCGAACGAATCACAGACTCAGCCAACCGGCGAGGCGGCTGGGCAGGATGAGGCTAGGGAACATCAAAAGCTCTCCTTCGCCTTACACCTGCAGAGACCCTGCTAGCACTGCCTAGTCTATATGGCTCCATAACCTGGATAAAGTCTCCAAATCACCTCAGAAAGGGTGAGGTAAGCCTTAAACCTACGACTTATTAAAATTAAGTCATAGCTTCATGCATATTTTAAGTCCTAAAGCATGCATTAGTTAACATACATCCTCAGTAGAGTTAAAATTGCATGTTCATTAAATGCCCAGGCTTTTGAATTTTTTTTGCCAGAGTCTCCTTTGTAAAATGGAATGTTCGCATGCATATAGGCAGGACTAGGTAGCCATTCAGTAGCACACCTACCCAAAAACATGAATAATTCATATATATGAAAAAAAATCAAAATTAAACTCCCCATGGCAGCTAAATTACCATGTGTATTTTTAGTTGAAAACTCAGACTCATTTGCCCTAAAATAGGATGAGTAAACTGGCCAAAAAGGGCGCCAAATGACTGTCTCATAAAACAAAAATTTTCACATCGAAACATTCAACGTAGTAAAATATACGTATCTATTAAGTCTGAATTTTTTAATCAAATCATATAAGCATGAATATTCACTATATTGTGTTTAGAAGCATTTTGTATGAAATCTAACATTCTAATGTTCAAAACTTGAAAAGAAAGGATGTAAACGTTACCAGAGATATGCAGAACAATTGTACGGTGATGAAATTTGAAAGAATCAGCCCGAACTCAGTAGATCTGAAGAGGAAATCTCGAATTTTCTTTATAGCTCAAACTTGAAAATGAATTATGAAAGCCACTGGGGGCCAAGTTATACTCGAAGGCAGTAGCAACTCCACCTTCGACAGCTGCAAATGGACCTGCGGCTCCCTAAGGTGGGTCCCACCCCCTCCGATTTGGTCCAATTGAAGTTAAATTAGAGTTTACATAAGCTGAAAAGTAAAATAAGGGAAAAAACTGCAACTCGATTGAGCGGAATGGCCTGAAACCCTGATTCTAAGCGTCAAGATCTTGACGAAGGAAGAAACTTCATATAAGCCATTGGAAGAAGCCCTGATGTGGCATTCGGGATGCTAATGATGAAAATTTCTGAACACTGCCTCTGTCAGAGCATCGGGAAGGTCCAGCGTTGTGAACAGCGGGTTTTGAATGCGTCAAAGTAACAAGATTTGTCTGAGGGTGTGATTTATTAGAAACGTCATGTCCATGTCGAGATCAATTAAGTCTGACATTGCAAACCATTGGCGACAACTCTAACGTAGCATCAGGAATAAGTCGGTGATGAAAGTCGTTGATAACTGCTTCAACGAGGGTTAGAGTATCTAACATTACAAACCGTTAGTGACAACTCCAGCTTAGTATCGGGAATGATCCGGTGATGAAAGCCATTGATAATTGCTTTAATGAAGGTCAGAATATCTGACATTGCAAACCATTAGCGATAACTTTAGCATGGCATCGGGAACGAGTCGGTGATGAAAGCCATTGATAACTACTTCAACGAGGGTCAGAGTATCTGATATTGCAAATCGTTGGTGGCAACTCTAACGTACCATCAGGAGAGATCCGATGATGAGAACTGTGAAGAAATTTTCCTCAAAGAGGACAGATGATGGAATCTGTAATACAAATCCCCAGCTAAAACACCGAGAAGTTTTGGTGGTTCAACCGACCGTTGTAAACTACCTTTTGAGTAGACATCGAGAAGGTTCGGTGATGGTAAAACTTTACAAACTACCGTTCGAGTAGGCATCAAGATAGTTCAGTAAGAGCTATCATGGATGATGTCATCCCCAGCAGGAGTGGCGGGAATAGTCAGTGATAGAATTTCGTGGCAGCTAACACCACAAGAGCATATAGCATTCATAGGCATATCATGTATTGCATTACATTTGCATATGGCATATTTCCAGTGTCTAGCAGTCTTTATCTTGTTCATTCCATTGCATTACATAAACATGATAAAGAGGGGCATTTGTAGACATGAAATTTTTTAATCCTGTTCCTAACCCTACAGGAGGGCAAAACCGTCTTTTACCTTCTAGAGACAACCCTGGAAGTTTAAATCACCAAGTTAAGCCCCGACTACAACACCGGGAGATACAGTAACCCTGTCAAAAACACCGGGAGATCAAATTTAGCCACGACAACAATATTGGGATGTCAAGTCAAGCCCCGACGATAACATCGGAAAGTACAGTAACCCCGAAAATAACATCGGGAGATCGAACTCAACCCCGACGATAACACTAGGATGTCAAGTCGAGCCCCAGTGACAACCCTGGGAGGTACAGTAACCCCGGTAACAACATCGGGAGATCAAACTTAGCCCCAGTGACAATACCGGGATGTCAAGTCAAACCCCGACAACAACACCGGAAGATCATAGTCCACCCCAGCGACATCACCGAGAGATCAAGACAAACCCTGGCGATAGTCCCGGGAGGTACAGCAGCCCTGGTGACAACCCTAGAGATAACCTTGGGAGACCAAGTCAACCTCGGAGACAACCCTGATGAAGAGCAGAGTCGGCTGGGATCAAACCTCAGAGACAACCCTAAGAAAATAGTTAACAACGTTGTCAATCCTGGAGACAACCCCCGGAAGGGCAAAATGGTCATTTTACTAACTTAATGTCAAATCAAGTTAAAATCAAGCCAAATCGATGCAATGAGGTTCAGAAAGAACCATAACATCAATCACGAGTGAAAACAGCACAATAAAGCTCAACTAACGGACTGCAAAGAAACGAAGATCTGGTCATGGACCCATCTTCTTGGATTTGAAAAAGGCCAAATCCCATGTCATTGTGTATCTCTCGGAAAGGGTTTTTCGAAAAGATATATCACGCCTCAAACGGAGTCCCGGATTGAAAGTTATGAATGTTCGAAGCATACATCGCGTTGGTCGAATTAGCAATCCAGGCCTAACTGAGAAATGCGAATATATATATATATATATATATATATATATATATTTACATTTCTCAGTCGCGCCTGAATTGGAAATCCGTGGTCCTTTACAGCTTTTATATATATATATAAGTATATATATATTCTTTATTCAATGTGATTAAATACTTATTTTAACTATTCATTTGATATGAATATGTGCTAATGTAAATTTTGTGGATTAGATTTATATAAATCTAACCACTTCTAACTTGCAATCGGTTCAAAATTGGTCAAACCGGAATCGGAGAGCTAGAATGGCTAAGATTTATTTAAATCTAGCTTTCTTTCTAGTTTTGTAAATATTAAAGCAACTACGCAAACCTAGATCCATATCTAGCGGGAACGGGAAGCTTCGGCTACGCGCATGCGAGGATTTAACTAATGAATCCTTTATTTTGCAACGTATAAAGTATAATTTGCATTCTATGTGAATATCTCTGTTGTGCAGGATTTCTTGATCATTTTCTATGAACCTAGGAATCATGGGATTAATGATCGACCACGCAGATCTAAATCCAATTCCCACAATGGACAACTTTGCATTGTAAATACATCCTGCTAGTTTTTTCTTGTAAATGTAAATCAGAGGGACCTTAAAAAGGTTATCCAGATTTAAGGTCTCAACATAGTAAAATTATGGTTTGTAGTGCTAGGGTCACTTTAATGGCTTTCATGCCCATAAGAAGACTGGCACTTGTATAAACATTCTGTGGTCGAGGATACTTTCGCGTCCCGACAATAAAAAATCAAATAAGCCGAAGGCAGAGTAAAATGGAAGTATCAAAAGGCTACAATTCCTATGCGAGCGAAAGGGTTTGAAAACCATATTTTAAAATGTAATTTTCATATCTTGTCTAACATGGACTTTTCAAACAAATTAAACCCTTCGTATATAGGTCCAACGAAGCAAGACCCTACTTCCAATCAAATATGTAGGCTCAATTACTTCCAGCACACACACACACATTGCAAATAAAAAGAGAAAATTTGAAAAAATGTGGTAGCCGTGTTTCACGGAAGTCGGGGGTGCCTAAAACCTTCCCCCTGCTTAACCAAGCCCCCGAACTTTATGAATCTTGGTTTCCAAGGCCAAGTTTTGACAGCGTCCAATAATTCGGTCTACTTGAAAACTTTTTAAACAAAACTCGGTTGAGTTGGTACAACCATTTCAAAATATACCAACTGGCGACTCTGTAACCTTTTAAATTGTCGACATGATACATGTTGGCCTTTTCCTAAAAATTCACCCTTAATAAAATAGATAAGATAAACAAGGGTAGAAGACATTCAATTTAGGGAAAGGAAGATCTATCCAAAGATTTTTCCCGACGTCGACATAGCCGAAGCTTCTCGTTCCCTCTAGATATGGATCTAGGGTCGCGTAGTCGCTTTAATATTTACAAAACTAGAAAGAAAGCTAGATTTAAATAAATATTAGTCATTCTGGCTCAACGGTTTTGATTTGGCCACTTTTGAACGAGTTGGAAGTTAGAAATGACAAGATTTAGATGAGTCTAGTCCACAAAATTTACATTAGAACAGATTCATATCAAATGAATAATTAAAGCACATATTTAACCACATTAAATAAAGAATATATATATATATATAAGCTTTAAAGAGCCACGGATTTCCAATCCAGACTTGACCGAGAAATGTAAATATAGATATATATAAAAGCTGAAAAAGGCTGCGGATTTACAATCCAGGCCTAACTGAATGAAATATTAATATATACAGTTAGTTATATATATATATATATATATATTAAAGCTGAAAAGGCCACGAATTAGCAATCCAGGCCAAACAAGTTAGTATAAATAAATATATATATATATATATATATAGTTATATATATAAAAAAGTGATAAAGAGCCACAGATTTGCAATCCAGGCTTGACTGAATTAAATGTTAGTATATATATATAATCAGTTATATATATAATAAAGCTGAAAAGGCCAAAGATTAGCAATCCAGGCCAAACAAGTCAGTATATAAATATATATGAAAGCGATAAAAAGCCACGGATTAGCAATCCAGGATGCAAAAGCAATAAAAAACGTATATATATATATATATATATATATATATATATATATATATATATATATATATATATATATATATATATATACTTATATATACATAAAAGTAAGCTAGAAAGGCCACTGATTTGAAATCCAAGAGAAACCAGAAGCTCTAAATTTATATATACATTCATATATATATGATAAAGTAGTAAAAAGCTTCTGATCATAAAAACACTTGCAATGTGTAACGCTACGGGGTTTAAACCACTTGGAGGGCTTCAAAACTCCATTTCTACCTGTTAAATCTTGATATGTTGTAGTATATACGTATATAAATGTATTGGAAGAATAAAATTGAGGTTTGGAGTGCTATAGGTTGGGCTAAGAGTCAAAATGGGCAGAGTTTCTTTATTTTTTTCTCTTTTTTTCTCTCTTTTTTGGTAAGATAGGGGGTCTTATTTATAGACCAGATGGCTGCGGGTCTACTCGCGTCAGCTGCCGGTAGAGGTGCGGCTCCCCGAGTGGGCCTCGCTCCAGCTGGTTCTGTTGTCTCGAAGTACGTGCACTCCAACCAACGCACTGTCTGCTTCGAACCTTCATAACTCTCAATCCGGGAGTCCGATTGAGGCGTGCTACACCTTTTCGGAAAGCCCTTTCCGAGAGCTACACAATGACATGGGATTTGACCTTTTTCAAATATGAGAAGATGGGTTCATGACCAGATATTCAAATCTTTGCAGTCCATTTGTTAAGCTGTCTTGTGTTGTTTTCACTCGAGATTGACGTTATGGTTCTTCATGACCCTCATTGCTTTGATTTAGCTTGATTTTGACTTGATTTTATGTCAAGTTGGTAATATGATTATTTTTCCCTTTAGGGGGCTATCTCCAGGATTGAAAGGGTTTTCGACTGTTTCTCGGGGTTGTCTACGAGGTTCGATCCAAGCCGGCTCTATTCTTTCTTAGGATTGTCTCTGAGGTTGACTTGGTCTCCTAGGATTGTCTCTGGGGATGATTTTGATGCATCGGGCCTGTCTCCAAAGGTTGATATGGTTCCCGGGGATGTCGTCGGGGTTACTTGACCTCCCGGAGTTGTCGTTGGGGTTTAACTTGATCTCCCGATGTTGTTGTCGGGGTTAACTTTGATATCACGGTGTTGTCGCTGGGGTAACTGTACCTCCCGGGGTTGTCGCCAGAGTTTGACTTGATCTCCTGGTGTTTTTGTCGAGTTTAACTTTGATATTCCGGTGTTATCGTTAGGGTAACTGTACCTCCCTATGTTGTCATAGGGGCTTGACTTGACATCCCAGTGTTGTTGCTGGGGTTGACTTGATGATTTGGACTTCCAGGGTTGTCTCTGGAAGGTAAAAGATAGTTTTACCCTCCTGCAGGGTTAGTAACATGAATGTAAAATTTTGAGTGTCTACAGATGCCCCTTTTTATCATATTTTTGCAATGCAATGGAATGAACAGGATAAACACTGCTAGACACTGGAAATATGACACATACAAATGTAATGCAATGTACGATATGCTATGTTATGAATGCTATATGCTCTTGTGGTGTTAGCTACCACGGTATTCTATCAATGACTGTTCCCGCCACTCCTGCTGGGGATGACGTTGTCAATGATGGCTTTCACTAAACTCTTTTGATGCCTACTCGAATGGTTGTTTGCAAAGTTTGACCATCACCGAACCTCCTCGGTGCATACTCGAACGGTAGTTTACAACGGCTGGTTGAATTGATTTTATTCCTACTCGAACAATATTTTGCAGAGTTTGACCATCACTGAACCTCCTCGGTGCCCACTCAAACTATAGTTTATAACGGTCGGTCGAATTGATTTGATTCCTACTCGAACAGTAGTTTGTAGAGTTTGACCATCACCGAACTTCCTTGGTGCCTACTCGAACAGTAGTTTACAACGGTCAGGAAATCACATTACATTCTCGGTGCCTTAGCTGGGGATTTATATAATAGATTTCATCATCTGTCTTCTCTAGGGGGGAAATTTCTCCACGGTTTTCATCATCGGATCCTTCCTGATGCTACGCTGGAGTTGTCGCCAATGGTTTGCAATGTCAGATACTCTGACCCTCGTTGAACCAATTCTCAACTGCTTTCATCACCGGCACTTTAGCGATACCACACTGAAGTTGTCGCCAACAATTTATAATGTCAGATACTCTGACACTCGTTGAAGTAGTTCTCAACGGCTTTTATCACCGGCTCTTTACCGATGCCACGCTAGAGTTGTCGTCAATGATTTGCAATGTCAGATACTCTGACCCTCGTTGAAGCAGTTCTCAACTCCTTTCATCATCGGCTTTTTACCGATGCCACGCTGGAGTTGTCGCCAACGGTTTGCAATGTCAAACCTATCAGATCTCGATGTGGGGGTACCTTTCTAATAAATCATACCCTCGAATAAATCTGGATACTTTGACGCATTCAAAACCCGCTGTTCACAATGTCGGACCTTCCCGATGCTCTGACAGAGGCAGTTCTTAGCAATTTTCATCATTGGCATTCCGAATACCACATCAGGATTTCTACCAATGGCTTACATGAAGTTTTTTCCTTCGTCAGGAGTTTGACGCTTGGAATCAGGGTTTTCGGTCATTATGCTCAATCGCGTAGCAATTTTTTCCCTGATTTGACATTTCAGCTTTGGGGAACTTTGCTTTAACTTCAATTGGACTGAACCGGAGGGGGAGGGACCCACCCTAATGTGCCGCATATCCACTTGCGATTGTCGTAGGTAGGGTTGCAGCTCCCTATGGGTATAACTTGGCCCCTTGTAGCTTTCACAAGTCATTTTCAAGTTTGAACTAAATAGGAAATTCAAAAATTCCTCTTCAAATCTACTGAGTTCGGGCTTCTTTTTTCAAATTCTATCATTGTACAATTGTTCTGCATATCTTTGGTAACGTTTCCATCCTTTTTTTTCAAGTTTTAACCGTTAGAACGTTAGATTTCATATAGAATGCTTCTAAACACAATATAGTGAATATACATGCTTATATAACTTGATAAAAAAATTTAGAGTTAGTAAATACGTATGTTTTACCATGCTGAATGTTTTGATGTGAAAAAAATTAATTTTTGAGACAGTCATTTAACGCCCTTTTTGTCCAGTTTACTCATCCTATTTGAGGACAAATGAGCCTGGATTTTTAACTAAAAATACACATGGTAATTTAGCTGTCATGGGGAGTTTGATTTTGATTTTTTTTACATATATATGAACTGTTCATGATTTTGGGTATGTGTGCTACTGAATGGCCACCTAGTCATGCCTATGTGCATGCGGATAGTCCATTTATAAAGGAGACTCTGGCGAAATTTTTCCAAAAGCCTGAGCATTTAATGAACATGAAATTTTAACTTCACTGGAGATGTATGTTAACTAATGCATGCTTTAGGACTTAGAATATGCATGAAGCAATGATTTATTCCATCGTCAACACTTTGGGTTTCGAGGCCTTCTTCTCTATTCCTCCCCGTCGTTGCCCTTGGGATTATCTGCGGCCATTATCTGAGCGCTGGTTCCACCAGACCCAGTCTCTCCATCTGTTGGACTGTGAGGTGATGATGACACTGATGCATTGGTAGTTCATCATAGGTTTAAAGTTTGCAGGTGAGCCAGTGCCTTTGGTGGCTGACATTTCACCTGCTGTCGTTCGATCCCTTCTGGTAGTTCCTGTGACAGCCATAGGGTCAGACTGTCCATTCAGGGCCCTTGAGTGATGATGTCCAGAGCAGGGCTTTGACTGAGCCTCCACCTGATGACCTGAGGGTTAGAGATCGCATTCTTCAACGACTGTTCTTGGTGATCATCAGGGGTTGTTTCATTATAGACAACTCCTCGACGGTCTCTTTCGCTCTGGTTAGCGCTACTCAATACGTAGAGCGCATCAGGGATTTTGATTGGGGCACCCTCACCTTTGCCTATTTTCTTCGTAAATTACGCCTACGCTCTGTGGGCATGACGGAGGCTTGGCTAGGTTTTTATCCCTTCTTGCTGGTGAGTAATTTCTCTTTCACCTCTTAATCTTCCTCATTTTGTGTTTGTCAATATTTATCACTGAGGTCATTTGATCTTTGCACTGCCAGTTTTGGGCATATGAGAGGCTCCCTTACTTACGTCCGACCACTACTTTGGGCTTGGAGACATATAGACGGCGTTGGCATCATTCTACCTTTATGGAGGTCCTTGTAGCAGAGGGGTTTACCCATTCTCGCTTGCAGCTAGAGCTTTTAACTGCCGACTCTATCACGTGGGTTCCTTACACCCCGGACTATCTGATAGTTGGTTTCGAGGATGGCTTTTCGACTGAACTGGAGTTTACATTGGCCATTCGCCGAATTCCCCTTTTGGCTGACTGAGGTTGGGAGCTCTATTTGGGAGATCTCGATATTAGGAACGTCACGGGAAAGATCTGTATTCCATTTATTCCTCCTTCTTGGTATCATTGGCCCTTAATTCATCCAGTCATAGATATTCCCTTGGTGGGCATAGATGGCTTTACCCTGTTAGAGGGTCCTCACAGTTAGAAGGTATTTCATCGCTGGTGGAGTCCTCGCACTATTGGGGCTCAGACTCGTGCCACCTAGTTTATGGCAGACATAGTGGCTGGGTCTGTTATGATAACAAACTGAATAGCTTGCCTTAGAGAGCCTACTCATTTGGAGAAGATTTTAGGTTTGACCCAGCGATTGGAGCAGGCCTAATTTTTTATCAGGCACCTTGGCAGGGATCCTTCAGAGGCAGATTCGTTTGATCCTTCCAGTTCCGCAGTTGGCCCCTCAGGAGGTCCATATTTTGCCTGTTATGCAGGTGTCGATCCTCCTTTTTATCGACCAAACATTCCTACTGGCAGAGATTCAGTGACTCAAGAGGAGTTACAACAGGTTGATAGTCTAGATATAGATATCATAAACTTCTTTTAATAGCTTTCTCGCTAAATATTTTAATAGGCCTCTGTTAGTCATTGGGCAGTTGTGCCCCATTTCCCTGTACTTTTTATTTTACATTTTATTAGCAGACAGAGATGATGCTTTCAGTAGACAGTGTATTTAGAAATGTATGATATTTCCTATCTATTGCATCCTATTATCATTTATCATTATCATCTATCATTATGCATGTATTATGTCATGGATATGCACTTAGACAGATGAGTTTAGCTTTGGCCCAAAAATGGTCTCATGATATAGTTCTACAGATGTCTTCATCTACCATCAGCAGTATTGAGCACCTGCCACCTTCATTGATAGCATCTTCTTTGAGATTCTGGTATGACAGTTTGCCTCCCACAGACAAGGCGATAGTTGATCAGATGCTGGGGAATTCTTTGGCCATCTTAGCTTTTCAGGTCCCATTGGGCTTTGTGGACAATATGTTATCCTGTTGGATACCTGAGCGCCAAGTTTTCAGATTTGGCATCCATGTGCTGACTCCTATATTGGAGGAGTATGAGCGCATCACTGGTTTGGCTTGGATAGGCCTTGTGCTAGGACGACCCTTTGTGATATGAGATGATAGTTCATGACCATGACTGGTCTGAGGTGCAGAGTCATCACAGATGAGATTATTGCGGGCATGTGGTCTCCCTGGACTTTCTAATCGATCAATTTAGGCAGCTGGACAGCTACGCGCGATATTCAAGAGACTTTATCATCCATGTAGATGAGTGGTAATTTGCACGTATAGATGTTCTGTTGATGTGCGTCATAGCTTATCTGTACATACCAATGTATATGGACCACTTGGACATTGGCCTGATTGTAGTGGTTCGTGCTCTCAAACTGGGTTGTTCCATCCTGCCCATGATATTAGCAGAGACCTTGAGGTTGGCTACATTCTTCCATACCCATCCTGTGGGGATTTTCAAGGGCAGTGTCATTTTATTGTACGTGTGGTTTATGACCCACTTGAGACCTATCGTCACCTTTAGACATCATGCGTACTGCTTCAATCATGAGATAGCCATGTCCTACTCTTTTTAGCAGGCGAAGTGTGCCAATGCGGCATCATGGTTGGCCTTTCTAACTACGATAGAGCATCCGTTTTCGATCTTGCCCTGCTCCGGACTCAGCTCCCCTTACAGCTTCATTACTCATGCAGTTAGAATGGATTTTCTGCCCCTGGCGGGTTTAAGAGGGGTGACCACATATCATCCACTGGCTGTCATGGGATAGTTTGATCAGTTTCAGGATATTCAACACTTTAAGGGGGCTTTGGATCAGTGGATATCAGCTTCATCTTTGTCATCAGTTGATTTGACTAGGATTTATGATTGTTGGACTCGTCGTGGGAGAGCTGATTTTTTGACTAGCCATTCGGATCGTTCTCCAGAGTATTCTGCATGGTTGGAGGTAGACATTGCACTGGATGTGGTTGTTCACTCAGCTTTGAGTTTTGAATTTGATGAGGAAGAGCCTATGGAGGACCCTGATTCTCTCACCGAGGACGAGTTATTTGCTGGCTTGACAACAGCTTTGGTCAGTGAACCCCTAGTATTTCTACTGGGACGGATCCAGCTCTTATCGATTTATTAGCTCGGATGACCTTTGAGAGGGATCAGGCGAGAGCACTGATGTTGACAGCCCTTTTTCGTAGGGATGCAGCTTTTGTTGATAGAGGCGATGCTCGAGCTACTCGGGATGCCGCTTTTGTTGAGATTGAGGAGGCTCTAGTAGCTCAGGATGCTATTTTTATTGAGAGGGATGAGGCCCTAGCTACCCAGGATGTTTATATTACTGATAGTACTGCACTCAGGTCTTATACACATAGCATCATTGCAGATATGAGTACCTTCATAGATGGTCACAGTAGCACCATGCAGATGACTGTGGATCTTTTAGCTCGTATAAAGACCGTGGGACATTAGCTTACAGATGCTCCTCCATCTTCTGAGAGGGACACCTTGTTGGACTTATTATCCCGTTTATCCATTGGTTTATAGACTAGCTTTCATTTTCCTGCACATACTAGATCAGCCATTTTTGTCATGTACAGGATACATTGTATATATTAAACAGTATTATATAGAAGAGAAATATATTTTGATTCACTTCCCTATTGGATATGTATTGTCATTGCCGAGTGATTACCACTTCTTTTATGACTTGCTGTTTTTATGTATTATGAGCTATTCCTTGTAGGATTGACATTAAGATGTCGGAGAGTACCTCAGAAGGGCCTGTTAATCAAGGAGGCTTGATAGTGTTTCGATTTTATAGGGTTTCTTTGTCTTGGGACTAGTTTTTAATAGGGTTTTGGTTTTTTTGAAGGTCAGACCGCACCAAGAATGGCTACCTACGTACTCCCGGGTTGAGGGAGATCAGGTCATTCGTAGTTCAGGCTTGGCTTGAAAGGTTTGAGAGGTATTTATTTGTGTTTGATCTTGGTTTGATGGATTTTTGAAATTTTTATTTGGTTTGACCACACCGTAAATAGCTGCCTACGTACTCCCGATTGAGGCATATCAGGTCATTCATAGTTCAAGCTTCTAGTGAAAACCTGAATTAATTTGATTGAATTTTCCACAAGACCAGGATGATGGCTTGTAGGTGCTTCAGACATAATACCTCTTCGCGGTGTCTGAGTTGATGAGCTGGGGAAATTCTTTCCCATCCATTTCTTGCAATCCGATGGCTCCTCCTGTCAACACTTCTTTGACAATGAAAGGGCCTTCCTAATTTGGGGTAAACTTTCCTTTGGCTTTATCTTGATTGGGAAGGACTTTCTTTAGTACTAAGTCATTTTCTTTGAATTGTCGGAGTCGAACTTTCTTGTTGTATGACCGAGCAATCTTTTGCTGATATAATTGCTCGTGAAAGATGGTTGTAAAACTTTTTTCATCTACCAGGGAGAACTGGTGGTACCGCTCTTGCAACCACTTGTATTCTTCCATCTGAGCATCTATTAACACCCTTAAGGACTCTGGTAGATGTCGTCTAGCACTACAAAATTTTCCTTACTTCTATTCCAGTAACTCAAGAATTAGTATAGTAATAAGCAAGGATCGATCCCACAGAGAGTGTGTTGTTTTATAATTATCCAAGTATTTTCCAATGAATTGGGGATTTTAGTTTGAAGAGTTTAATTAACAAAAGTGAACTTAAAGAAAATATCAATGAGTAAAAAGATTTAATTCTTCAGTTCAGTATCCCCTTTTCACAATCATGGATTAACCAAGCGTTTACAATATTTATCTTTCAATGAGATTAATCCCTAGATAACCGCGATCGCTAATTATCCGAAATTCTCTATATGTGTAAATCTAATGCGACGATCTCCAACAAAAGATCCTAACTATCATATAACCTAGAACTATCAGTCTAGATTTAATACAATAGAAGTATGAAGAATGAGAATTAGATTATTCCAAGCAATAATTACACAATCAGAAATTATTTAACTTGACTTCTGAAAACCTTAACAATATTCAAAAGCTTGTCCACAATCAAGTATCATTAATTGCTACTTATGATTAGACATACATCGTTTGCTTAATATATATCTTAATCTAGCAGATGATATCAATCTACTAATTTAATCTTGCAGAAACCAAATTAGTCATTTAAATAACATATATAAAAGTTTAAGTAGATAATCAGAATAAATCTCACAAACGAAAGAATAAATAGAATAAACTTGATCAAACCATTAATTGTAAATAAGGTTCAAAAACCCTTCAGAATTGAATGAGTAAATTAGCCTGACATGCCTTGATGAATGTATAACCTCCTCCCAGTTCCAAGATTTAAGATCAAAGATCAAAAATGATATAAACCTAAGAAAACTACTAATATAAATAGTCTATCAAAACCCTATTACAATTAGGTATGTCTGCAATCCTTTTCCAGCTCAACTTTGCAGCTTTAAGTAACCAAATCTGATCAGATCCGTCAGTCAGGAGCGCCCCGCGCATTGACACCAGCTAGCCCAAAATCTTCTGCTTTCTTCTCTTTTGCCCAATTATTCTCCTTTTCTGCAAATTCACACAAACACATGAAAAGTAACATGAACACTTAAGTAATAACAATATATCAAGCTAAGAAATACCGATTAAGTAGGTTTTTAACCTACTTATCAAATACCCTCAAACTTAAACAATTGCTTGTCCTCAAGCAAACAAACACAACTCTACAAATTGAATGCAACTAACAAGATCGAGCAGAAATCTTAGTAACCAAATACAAGTTGTATATCCCTCACGAATTAACACTTTAACACACAATTAATCTTGACTCATGAACAATCACAGACTCTCTCATCATCACCTCACTTACATGACTCTAATCCCCTTCCGTGCGTGTGTGTCCAATTTTATATCAGCAGTTCAAAATAATTCATGTGATTATTCCCAAACAAACATTTTACCTTTCCCACAGATAACTAATCAAACATGGCATCCACATAAGCATTACGGGAATTAAGCTATATAAGCAATAAAAGATCAATCATCAAAGCTTATGTTTCGTGGGTGCGTTTTAATGCTCCATCCCACCAATTACTCTATATATCTGACTTGTGCAATGTTCAACCCCTTTAGGCTTTTTGATGTTACCCGTGTAACGGACTTTTGGCCAACAACTCCCAAACCCTAAGGCTTTAGGGCGCTAGGTGTGAAGACATTCCCTAGGGTTTACTTGTCCAAGTAACAAAGGCCACGAGGTCAAACTAAGTCAGTTTTTATTTCATAAGTACCTTTTTTTTTTCTTTTTTCTTTTTTTTTTCTTTATTTCTCTTTCTTTTCTGTTAAGCGCAATTCCCCCAAACTTATGTTTCAGCCAATGTTCTATTTTTAATCTGTGGTCAAGTAAATGCTCGTGTTCTAATACACACAAATTCCTAATCACGACTGACAGTCAATTGGTGTGCTTGATATTTGAAAGAAAACTAGAATAATGTAATGAGGTTACTATGGTCGAGCCTAAACAGTTCATGAAACTCAAGTTTATGCAAGAACAGTGAAAACCGAAGTCATTAACCATGTATTTCATTACCATGACTCACTGCTTAAACAAACATAATAAATACTATATGCATGCTTCTACTGACAAAATGCCTATATGAATACAATATTTATATTTTTTTAAATGCATATGAACTAAGTGAATTAAATATACTCTACATGCAACCTAATATATATGCAAATACACAAGAAATTTGAATTCCCCCCCCCCCAAACTTAAATCAGGTAATGTCCTCATTACATGGCATAGGAAATATTAAAACAAGGACTTCCCTGAGCAACGAGTCAAGACTCGTCGTAACCTTCAACATTGGATGGGGGATAGACAGGCAGAATTGGAGGAATGGGCAGTTGAGCTGATTCTGAATTTGGTGAGAAATGTGAGAAGGCTTCAGCCAATGCTGTAAACGCCCCAACGTTGTATGTATGCATTGCAGTTTGGCGCTGGGCAAGTCGCAGACCTCCATTGTTGACTTCGTCGCTGAAAACTAGTTGACAGCTCTGATTCGGCCTCGTCAGTCATTGGCTCATCTGCTCGTGGTGGTGGGGGTGGTGTGGATTGTGACGCCCCCAAAATAGGTTCAATACCTACCCATTCTGAGTCGCCAAATACATGGTACAGAATTCCAAATACAAGTCTTTTATAACAAAAGGTCGTGAGAAATACGACCATACAACTATGGGTTTCAATACAAATCGTATATAATACGAAATATCAACATTCTAATTCATCCCTTATTTATTACAATTATTATCCCACTATTTTATAGAATAGTGAGAACTTCTACAGATCTAACTCTGGCCATCACACTGTTCCCCGACTAGTTGCCGCAACATTCTCATTCCCTGAAGAGGACAATAGATGAAAAGGGTGAGCTCAACTAGCCCAGTAAAGAATATTATGACTAAGATAATAGAAAATAAATTATCGTTAGTCTTCAACAATTCAGATAAAATATTATTGGCAACAAGTTTTAGATCAATATTCGCAGCGAAAATAACAATTCATTAGAAGAGTTAAGTAGAGAATGAAGTCTACTATCTTCTATGATTTAAAAGTCCATCATCAATATTTTATCCCTGTAACATCAATCAATATACATTTCGAATTAAATATTCATCTTTGCACTACGGCCAAAGATATTCATTTGTATCATCAGTTGGTCATGTTCATCTCAACACTTGTTCATCTTTGCACTACGGGCCAAAGATATTCATCAAGTAATCATTCATCTTTGCTCTACAGGCCAAAGATATTCAGTTATATCACCATTTAGGACTGAGGATGATGAAAAATAATATAAATAACGAATTCCGTGAGATAAAGGACAAAGATTAGAGATTCGTAATTTAGTTTATCCAAGTTCAAGAATATTCCATAATAATACTTTGTGGAGTAAAATTCAAGAATGAAGATCAAAACTTGGATCCAATCAAAGATAGGAACCTTAACAAGCAACTTAGACAAATAGAAGAAAATTTAATTTTTCCTTGAATAGTGCCGTATACGTGAATAGTAACCCCGACGGAAAAAGTAAGAATTTCATAATAAAATCCATGACATTATTTTTGTATAATGATATTGAAAAGAATAACATCATTTACGAAATAAAATAACATCCCTTACCTTAACCATAGAGTAGTTTTGACTAGAATATCGGATATTATGTGGACGAAAACTTGCACTGTTATCAACACTCAAAGTATCTAAATACTCATAAGAAATACGCTCGATATTATAGAGAGAAAATTTTCTAATTCTGGTGTGATTTTCATTTCTAACTAAGCACTCTATTTATAGGAAAAGCTTAGGATGCCAAAGCTGACTTATTGTACGTAGCGCACACATGGTTTGATTAATCTCTGGCTGCTGCCCATTGTTGGGTTTGTACGAAATCGTGATGCAATCAAATTGCAAAAATTAGCGGAAGCATGGTATATCAGAGTTTAAAAAAATTTCTACAAAACCATTACCCGAATCATCCTTTATGCAAATTATTAATTTAAAATGATAAATAAGAAGTTATGGAATCATACCCTTATAAAACGAAGCTTCCACAGGTACGAGTTTAACTCCTTGTTCTTCGTGATCTCCTTGAATTTTCGGGTTAGATTCTTTCCTTTGATCAACATTAGCCACTCAAGTGTTTGGCCTCTAGAGGTGATCCACCAAGGAAGATGAATTATCAAAAAGGAGGGTGGTTGGCTTAGTTTTCTATCCTCTATCGAAAAGGAGTACTCTCCAACAATTGGAATTGCCTCATCTGATATCTATTATAAGACTCCTCTTATATAGATAGTGGTTAACCCTTCTAATCCTATTAGACATGGGATTTCTTTTAATTAATTAAACTCCTTTAATTAATTTAGGTTTCCCACCACATGGGGAATAATTAATTAAATTCATTTAATTAATTTGTCTCCTAATCTTATTAGGAATAAATGAGAGTACTAATATTAAATTAATTACTAAACTCCTTTAGAAATTAAAATAATAATAATTATAATAATATTAATAAGACTCCTCTTATTAATTTATATTTAATATTTCC
Source organism: Panax stipuleanatus (assembly GCA_020205555.1). NCBI lineage: Eukaryota > Viridiplantae > Streptophyta > Magnoliopsida > Apiales > Araliaceae > Panax > Panax stipuleanatus. Next base: position 136,821,412 of record CM035115.1, on the reverse strand, counting down.
AAAATATTAAATAATAAATATTAAGCTATTTAATTTATTCTATCACCATAGATTAAATTAATTTCACTTAATGCATTATTACGATTATGTCATTACCTTCTTAAATAATTATTCTTCCTTTTATGGTGTGACCCTTTAGGTTCTCCATATTAAACCGGTTGTGAATAAATCAATTAGAACAATTCTAATCTTATTTAAATAAATAAATTAAACTAATAATCTATTTAAATAAATAATATTTATTCTACAATAGAGATAAGCCTCCCTAGCGATCAACGACTTTCCAGATAATATAGATTTCAACATTAATCATAAAAGAACCTGTGAGTAAATAGTTACCATACAATTCAATCCATCCACCATACAATGTCCCAATTAAATATAAGACATGAATTTACTGTCAAGTCTTATTTTATTTAATTATATGTATTTCGATTAGAAAATGCACAACTCCAAATAATGTAAATTAGAAACTCCTTTCTAATTTCATTTTACCTTGGCCAAGGATTCCTGGATTGTCATTTAACGAATCACATAGGACATATCTCCTCCTTTACTAGAGGTGGTAGATTCTTCATTGATCATTCATTGTCTTCATATGTAACTCATTATACCCAAGCATACCTTTTTATATACCCTAAAGGGCTTTAAGGAATAAGTCAAAGTATAATTCATTACATACAAGATACTATGATGATCTCAAGTCCAAGGATCACTTGTACTACTATCACATTAGGAATTCCTATTGACAGGCGAGTAAAACTCCATTAGGTATTCCATAGCGAGTCACGTTCAGTGAACTTATTCTCCAATAAGCACCTACATACTTGCTTTAGTGTCTCCACACAAATGATTATGAGATCAATCATCCTCATCTAATGAGCAAGCAACATATGTACTAATCTATCCGGATTTACTAATCCCCTTTTTAGTAATCCCATGATTAGGAACTATTTTAGTTTTAGAGCTTTCTAAGAATTTAGATCTCATTGGCATGATCATCATCATGATTCTAAAAGCATTGCTTAAAACTATGGGTTATTTACATATTATAAAAACAGCACCATGTAGATAATTAAATGCCTTTAATAAATGAATATTTTTATTAATAAATAAATAAGATTGCCTCCAAAGTATATGCTTTATCATCATACATGATTGGCTTGTATGCATACTACTTTCAATCTCCCACTTGCACTAAAGCCAATCGCCATGGTATCTCATACCCATCTTCTCTAAGTGACGATCAAACTACTGTTGTGTTAAAGCTTTAGTAAATGGATCTGCAGTATTGTCTTGAGAGTCTACACGCTCCAAGGTGACGTCTCCTCTTTCAATGATCTCCCTGATCAAGTGAAATCGCCGCAACACGTGTTTAGATTTTTGATGAGACCTTGGTTCCTTAGCCTGTGCAACTGCTCCTGTGTTGTCATAGTAAACGGGAACTGCTTCTCCAATGCTAGGAACCATACCAAGTTCAGTTATGAACTTCTTCATCCAAACAGCTTCCTTTGCAGCTTCACTTGCAGCTATATACTCTGCCTCTGTCACTGAATCAGCAACTGTTTGCTGCTTGGAACTCTTCCAACTCACTGCGCCTCCGTTCAAGGTAAAAACATACCCCGAAACAGATTTACTGTCATCTTGGTCCGTTTGAAAACTTGAGTCTGTGAAGCCCTCGAGTTTTAATTCAGACCCACCGTAGACAAGAAAAATATCCTTAGTCCTTCTCAAGTATTTTAGGATATTCTTCACTGCCTTCCAGTGCTCTTCTCCTGGATTCGACTGGTATCTGCTTGTTACACTAAGTGCATGAGCAACATCCGGTCTAGTACATATCATATCGTACATGATAGATCCTATTGCAGAAGCATAAGGGATCTTACTCATACGGGCTCTCTCCTCAGGTGTCTTTGGGGCCTGTTTCTTGGAGAGATGTATTCCATGGCTCATCGGTATGAGACCTCTTTTGGAATCTTCCATGCTAAATCTCTTTAGCATTGCATCAATGTACGTTCCTTGGGATAAACCAAGCATCCTTTTAGATCTATCTCTATAGATCTTTTTCCCCAAAATATAGGATGCTTCTCCCAAGTCCTTCATGGAGAAGTGTTTAGATAATCAGATTTTAATCGATTCTAGCATAGGAATGTCATTCCCTATCAGTAATATATCATCAACATATAATACAAGGAATGAAACTGCGCTCCCACTAACCTTCTTGTTCACACATGGTTCATCGTCGTTTTTGACAAAATCAAACTCTTTGATTGTCTCATCAAAACGAATGTTCCATCTACGAGAAGCTTGCTTCAATCCATAAATGGATCGTTGCAGCTTACAGACTTGATTTGTTCCAACCTTTGAAACAAATCCCTCTGGCTGTGTCATATACACATCCTCCTCAAGTTTCCCATTGAGGAAGGCCGTTTTCACGTCCATCTGCCAGATCTCATAGTCGTTATAAGCTGCAATCGCAAGCAAATCCAAATGGACTTGAGCATAGCTACTGGTGAGAAGGTTTCATCATAGTCAACTCCTTGTCTTTGTTTGAAACCTTTTGCAACCAGTCGGGCCTTATAGGTCTCTACCTTGCCGTCCGCTCCAGTCTTTCTTTTAAAGACCCATTTACACCCAATAGGCTTAATGCCTTCAGGTGGTGAAATCAAAGTCCATACTTTGTTTTCATACATGGAGTCCATTTCGAATTTTATAGCTTCAAGCCATTTCCCTGAGTCTTTATTACTCATAGCCTGTTCGTAATTCAATGGATCATCATCATTCATGATGTGTACCTCATCGTCATCCTCTATAACGAATCTATATCTCTCAGGTATCTTCGGTACTCTTCCAAATTTACGAACAGGGTGTGCTATAGTAGGTTCTTCTACTTTGTCAAGTACCTGACTTTGATCCGTGGTAATTTGTGGGGCTTGAACTTCTTCAAGATATATCTTACTCCCACTAACCCCTTCATGGATAAAATCCTTTTCCAAGAAGGCAGTATGTTTCGCAACAAACACCTTTTGATCAGTTGGATGATAGAAATAATACCCTAAAGTTTCTTTAGGGTATCCCACAAATCTACACTTATCGGATTTAGTCTGTAGCTTATCGTTTTCAAACTTTTTGACATAAGCTGGACAACCCCAAGTCTTAACATGCTTAAGATTTGGTTTCCTCCCCTTCCATATCTCATATGGAGTCTTTGGGGCGGATTTGGTAGGTACCTTGTTAAGTAGGTATGCAGCCGTTTCTAGGGCATATCCCCATAAGGAAATTGGAAGGTCGGTAAAACTCATCATAGATCGAATCATGTCCAACAGTGTTCGATTTCTCCTTTTAGATACTCCATTTAACTGTGGTGTACCTAGAGGAGTCCATTGTGAGATTATACCATTTTCTTTGAGATAATTGAGAAACTCACCGCTTAAGTATTCTCCACCTCAATCTAATCGAAGTATCTTTATACTCTTGCCCGTTTGTTTCTCTACTTCACTTCTGAACTCTTTGAACTTTTCAAATGATTCTGACTTGTATTTCATTAAATACACATATCCAAATCTTGAGTGATCATCAGTGAAAGTAATAAAATAAGAATACCCACCCCGTGCACTTGTTGTATAGGTCCACAAACGTCTGTGTGAATCAATGCCAACAACTCTGTAACTCTTTCTTCTTTTCCACTAAAAGGAGATTTAGTCATTTTACCCATGAGACAAGATTCACAAGTTGGATATGATTCATAATCAGATAACTCAAAGAGCCCATCTTTATGCAACTTGGATAATCTTGTTTCATTAATATGACCGAGTCTACAGTGCCACATGTAGGTATAATTAATATCATCTCTTTTCCTTTTCTTAGTTTGTTCAATTTGAAAAATATTTTCTTGTAAGTCAAGTGTATAAAGTCCATTTCGCAAATTTCCAACACCATATAAAATATCGTCTTTATAAATAGAACAACTATTGTTCTTTATAACAACGTTAAATCCTTCCATATCCAATACAGAAATTAAAATAATATTTTTAATAATATTCGGAACATAATAACAATTATTAAGATAAATGGACTTGCCCGAAGGCATTGCTAAATAATAAGTTCCTACAGCTAATGCAGCAACCTTTGCTCCATTCCCCACTCGTAGGATCACCTCATCATTGTTCAGCTTTCTACTTCTGACCAGTCCCTTCACATTATTACATATGTGAGAACCACAGCCGGTATCCAATACCCAAGTAGAATTTTGACTTTCTGAAAAATTAATTTCAATCATGAACAAACCTTGATTGGAAGTCGAAGCTTCTCCAAGCTTCTTCTTTGCCAAAAACTTCTTGCAGTTCCTCTTCCAATGACCCGGCTCGTTGCAATGGAAGCACCTTCCTTTGCTAGCTGGATCAGATTTCTTTTGTTCCTTTATGTTCACTTTGCCCTTGGTCATCCGAGATCGGAAGAGCTCCTTAGATATCTCATATCTAGCAGTCCTACTTTGTTCACCATACAACTCCTTGAGGTGAATCAACATAGTAGGAGCATCCATGTTTTCGTGCTGACGCTGAAGCTCGTTATTCATGGATGCGAGCATGATGCATTGAGCCACAGATGCATCATCTTGCCACTTTACAATGGTGGCAATCTCTTCCTCAGAGGCTGTTTCTGGAACAGTTCCAGGGACAGGTGAGTTTAGGACATAAGAAATCTTTTCAGCAGTGAGAACTATTCTCAGATTTCTTAGCCAGTCCGTATAATTCGGCCCGGTAAGCTTATTAGCATCAAGTATGCTTCGCAGTGAAATTAGTGATTTTGACATTTTTAAAATTCTGCATGTGAAAAATAACATTTTAGCAAACATTCATTTTATTAATTTTGCATACCAAAATAAATTTAGGTCTTTATTTTAAATTGGTATCTCCCACTATTTTTATCAAACTATATTACCCTCACTTATATAGTTCGGCAACATCTAATTAAAGATTTGATAGTGAGAATAAGGATCCCATTTCAAATATATATAACCTTGTGGATAGCACAACAAGCGATATACAAATAAATAGGTAGACAACTCTTGTCAATTACATCACTATATAACTCTTTTTATTTTGCCTCTTAAATCATAATGGTCAAGTGTGTGCACATCCGAACTAAAATGATTTAAGTTAAGTCCAGCCTAGCACTTCCATAAATTCAAAAAAGAAAAATGTTCGTCCTTGTGGATAGCACAACAAGACTAGATCGTTCAATTTTCTTGATAAGCATCAAATGTGATTAATTAACATCTTAAATATGCAATACTCGCCTTGTGGATAGCACAACAAGCTCATATTAAATATTTAATACTCTATTAATTTATCATGCTAGAAGGCGACGTTCGATATTCCAAATATCATTTGAACGCTTCGGACTTAATATTATTTTTTTGAGGGGTTTGTTATTATTTGTCTCATCTTGTTTAGCGCGCATGCACACACACACACACACACACACACACACACACACACACACATATATATATATATATATATATATATATATATATATATATATATAAAATACGCGTCATTTTATTAAACATGCGAAGCATGTTTGCATAAAATATAATATATATAATATTTAGCATGCAATATAGAATACTATATTCTACCCGGATTGATTATGGACTTTTATTCTAGTTTGGTTCACTAGAGCCACCAAGTGAACCAAAAGGTCAAACCTAAGAGTGCAAGAATTTAAATTTAAATATAACTATTACATTTAAACCCGGGCTCCATACAAACGGGTCTTCACGCGCTCCTTGCTCCTTGGTCTCCAATTTCTTCAAGATAATTCTAACTATTTCTATTACATTAAACTATTTAATTTAAATAGAAACCTTGATCAGCAGTCAAGGGGAAGTACATAGGAGGGAGATAGAATTTTACATCAAGAAAAAAAATTAGAGAAGACGAGGTACACATACCCCATTTAATAAAACCCATTCATTCAAGCATTCAACTAAAATAAAATCCAATCACATTGGTCAAATAGTCCATAATCAATCCCCATTTATTATCATACATATCACCATATATATCAATAAATAAATATTCATCTCATGAATTAAAACATTCCATATATATATGAGTATCATTTAATGTGCAATTTTAAATTGCATGAAATCCAATTTCAAGATTAAAATAAACTCTTTATTTTAATTATAAAATTATTTAGAATATAATATATAAATATATCATATATATATATATATCATATATATATATATATTTAATATTACCGTATATATTATATATATTTATATAACGAATCAGGTTATATATATATATAATATAAATTCACATTTATTTTTTAAAAAGAAGTCACCTTCTTTTATTAAAAGAGTCCTGCAGGTTTATTAAAAGAGTCATTTCTTGATGGGTCACCTTCTTTTTGGAGTAAGAAAGAGACAACACCTTTTCTTTGCAGAATTCAAGATTAGCACCCCAAAAAAAAATTGTGATTCGTCCCAAAAAAAAAACGTCATTTTTTTTCCTTAAAAAAAATAATTTTATACAATAAAATTATGCCCAATAAATTATTTTAAATACAGACACATATGTATATGAAATCAAAAATAAAGTAATAATTGCATAAAGGTTTGGCTCTGATGCCACTGTTGGGTTTGTACGAAATCGTGATGCAATCAAATTGCAAAAATTAGCGGAAGCATGGTATATCAGAGTTTAAAAAAATTTCTACAAAACCATTACCCGAATCATCCTTTATGCAAATTATTAATTTAAAATGATAAATAAGAAGTTATGGAATCATACCCTTGTAAAACGAAGCTTCCACAGGTACGAGTTTAACTCCTTATTCTTCGTGATCTCCTTGAATTTTCGGGTTAGATTCTTTCCTTTGATCAACGTTAGCCACCCAAGTGTTTGGCCTCTAGAGGTGATCCACCAAGGAAGATGAATTATCAAAAAGGAGGGTGGTTCGCTTAGTTTTCTATCCTCTATCGAAAAAGAGTACTCTCCAACAATTGGAATTGCCTCAACTGATATCTATTATAAGACTCCTCTTATATAGATATTGGTTAACCCTTCTAATCCTATTAGACATGGGATTTCTTTTAATTAATTAAACTCTTTTAATTAATTTAGGCTTCCCACCACATGGGGAATAATTAATTAAATTCATTTAATTAATTTGTCTCCTAATCTTATTAGGAATAAATGAGAGTACTAATATTAAATTAATTACTAAACTCCTTTAGAAATTAAAATAATAATAATTATAATAATATTAATAAGACTCCTCTTACTAATTTATATTTAATATTTCCAAAATATTAAATAATAAATATTAAGCTATTTAATTTATTCTATCACCATAGATTAAATTAATTTCACTTAATGCATTATTACGATTATGCCATTACCTTCTTAAATAATTATTCATCCTTTTATGGTGTGACCCTTTAGGTTCTCCATATTAAACCGGTTGTGAATAAATCAATTAGAACAATTCTAATCTTATTTAAATAAATAAATTAAACTAATAATCTATTTAAATAAATAATATTTATTCTACAATAGGGATAAGCCTCCCTAGCGATCAACGACTTTCCAGATAATATAGATTTCAACATTAATTATAAAAGAACCTGTGAGTAAATAGTTACCATACAATTCAATCCTTCCACCATACAATGTCCCAATTAAATATAAGACATGAATTTACTGTCAAGTCTTATTTTATTTAATTATATGTATTTCGATTAGAAAATGCACAACTCCAAATAATGTAAATTAGAAACTCCTTTCTAATTTCATTTTACCTTGGCCAAGGATTACTGGGTTGTCATTTAACGAATCACATAGGACATATCTCCTCCTTTACTAGAGGTGGTAGATTCTTTATTGATCATTCATTGTCTCCATATGTAACTCATTATACCCAAGCATACCCTTTTATATACCCTAAAGGGCTATAAGGAATAAGTCAAAGTATAATTCATTACATACAAGATACTATGATGATCTCAAGTCTAAGGATCACTTGTACTACTATCACATTAGGAATTTCTATTGACAGGGGAGTAAAACTCCATTAGGTATTCCATAGCGAGTCACGTTCAGTGAACTTATTCTCCAATAAGCACCTACATACTTGCTTTAGTGTCTCCACATAAATGATTATGAGATCAATCATCCTCATCTAATGAGCAAGCAACATATGTACTAATCTATCCGGATTTACTAATCCCCTTTTTAGTAATCCCATGATTAGGAACTATTTTAGTTTTAGAGCTTTCTAAGAATTCAGATCTCATTGGCATGATCATCATCATGATTCTAAAAGCATTGCTTAAAACTATGGGTTATTTACATATTATAAAAACAGCACCATGTAGATAATTAAATGCCTTTAATAAATGAATATTTTTATTAATAAATAAATAAGATTGCCTCCAAAGTATATGCTTTATCATCATACATGATTGGCTTGTATGCATACTACTTTCACCCATTTCATTCAAAGCCTCCAAAAATCAGCATTTTCCACAAAAAACAAAAGTGGGGCCCACCATTTTATTTAAAAAAACATTTATTTCGAAACTTCAATAATTCATAATAAATAACCCTTTTATCAGAAAAATATGAATTCTATGTCCTTTTTATAGGAAATTTAATTCTCTACAACTTTGTAGAAGGAAGTTTTTCCAAATTCTCAACGAAAAATGGTCGAAATTCACAAACGGATGATTTTCCACACCAAAATACTGATAAAAACACCTCAGCACTAATTTCTTCTTTTATATCCACAAAATAAATATTTTCTTATAATATAAAACAGTAATTAATTATTCACAAATAATATTACAGAACTACAATATTGACAACCAGGTCGTTCCCAGGAAAGAGGGGGCTTTTCGATAAGGATTTCTCCTTATTAGAGCGCAATTAGATTAACCTAACTTCTTTCCTTGACGGAACTTCCTTAGATATTGTCAATAATGATATCTAATAATTTTATTCAAATAATATGAATTATTGATTTAATAATGTGAAATACTGTGCAGAGACAATTATTGAATCAATAATACAAAATATCAATGGTAGCAATTATTGAATCAATCATATAAAATATCAACGTAGCAATTATTGAATCAATAATATAAAATATCAACGTAACAATTATCGAATCAATAATATATAATATTGAACAGTAATTATTATAACAATAATTGAGTAAGTGCCTTCTTACGTAAGAACTAATAATTTGAATTACTGTGCAATACCGTGTGCTACTGTGCAACACGGCGTATTACTGTATTTTAACCACCGATTATTTCAACACTTCTAATGGTAACAACGACGTCGTTATTTTTAGAAAAGTCATTCTTGTTGTTTTCTTCATCCGACAGTTATTTCGTTGTGGGGCCCACAAATGGCTGCGCCGTCATACGAATATTCCCCGACAACAAGAATATTCCACGACCAAACGAATATTTTATTACCACTTGCTAACTTTGAAAAATTTGCACATCTCACCCATAACTTACCACATTTATCAAGACAACACCTTACTATTTCAAAATAATATAAAGAGGAAATTCAATCTTTATTTATAAAATTTGGGGTCTTACATGGATGGTGGTATCATTATGAAGCCCTCTCCCCGAGGATGTGACCGTGCTCCGTCCCATGGTTTGTACTTCTCAATAGTAGGATGGTCAATAGTGGCCATTGGTTGTTGGACCAACTCCGAGTTGTGCCATTGAAATCCCGTTTTCGGTATAAATTAGTGATGAGGAAACCATGTAGCAATCCTGCTGTGGTACCCCCTCTCAGCAGTCGATCAATAGATTCTTAGATGGAAAGGCTGATGTCGACGTTCAAGATCTCAACTACATAATTTGACCCGTCCTCATGAGTGACTATGCCATAGAGAAGTCGTGCTCGTTCTTTAGTTACGTCATTTTGGTGACGCATAGGCATGAGTCGAGCAGAAATAAAGGCATACCATGCTTTCCCATATCGACTTAGCACGGCGTGTGGAAAAGTAACTTTTTCATCAGTGCCTACTTTGGTGACCCACTGAGTACCTGGCTTGCAAAGTCGCTCTATGATCTCATTGAGATTGGGCAGATGGTTCTCGTACCGATCCGCCTGTTGTGTCTCTACCCCAAAGTATTCATTGATCGTCGTTGCTCTAAATGACATCGGCTTGCCCCTAACCATAACCATATAATCAACGTGCTCGATGGCGTTGGCGTAAAATTCCTTAACAATGTTGATCACTGCTGGCTTAGATTGCTCTACCAATTAAAACCATTCACGCTCCATAATCATGAGTGCCATGTCCCCATCTAGATTGGCATCCGGTTTCAGCCCTCTTTCAAGCACCAAAGTTTTCTTGTCTATGACTTTGTTGTAGCATGTTGATGTTGCCTCACTCATAAATCTAGTGGCATCAAACCATAGAGGAACACCAGAAGTTGAAGTCCGTGGCCTTTTGGAAGTCATAGTGATGCTCTCTTGTCGAATTGTGCCCAAGGAATTGAAGTTAGCTTGTGGAAACCTATTGAAGAAATTTATCGAACACGTGGTGGGTGAATGTTGTTCTCCCCCAAACTTAGTACCCTTTGTATGTCACAAATATCCCAAATACAAAACATAATAAACCTTGGGTCATCAATAACCCAAAGGTTCCCAATACAGTAGTGAAGCAAATCAATGAAACTTAATATACCTTAAGCAATAATACCCCAATATCATTTACTTACTTGTATTACCTTTTAATTATTCTGCAATTGGATGTGTGAGAATTTAAATACCTCTCTTCTCTTGCTTCCAATTGTGATGATGTTCTGTATATCATGGGTGTTGTATATGTAGACGTGGAGTGACGAATTTGTTGTTGGGGCGAATTTGGTGTTGATAGAAGTTGGGTTGAATTGGGTTAGGTTTAGAGAGAGAGAGAGTAGAGTTAGAATAGGATTTGGAGAAGAAGGTTTATACTTTGAATTTGATTTGGAGAGGAAAGATGTTGAAATGGATTAGGTGTTGAGGGAAGTTAGAATGGGAATAGGATTTAGAGAGTTTGCCTTGAATTGGGTTTTGGAGGGGAAAGAATCGTCAGCAACTCATATTTTAAAACCAATCCAGCCGACCGGCTCGCCCCGCGCCCGGTCTATTCTTATTGTCGCGCAGCCCGCACTAGCCTGCTTTATTGAGTTAAATTTTGTTGTAACACTAGCACGCCCCATGCCTAGGAAAGCGCGCCCCGCACCATTCTGGTTATTTTGAGCTTGATTCGCTACAAGGGTAACGCGCCCCGCACGTGGGGGCTTAGTCTTTGGGCACAGCCCGCGCCAGACTGGTTGACTTGTTCCTTTTGTTTTCCCTTACCATGCTATCCTACCACATTTGAATTGAAATTTTTAGCACATAAGGGATTGAATATAATGGACCTATAAGAATGAAATACATATATATCAAAACTTAAATAATAAAAACTACTAAGGATTTAGAAATTGGGTTGCCTCCCAAATGGCTGCCCTTGTTTAACGTCGTTAGCTCGACTGTAAACCACTCAATCATCAGGAAGCCGGATCCATCAGCGTCAATATTTCAACCTCCTCAACCTGACTGCTATCCCAAAATGGCTTCAACCTATGGCCATTCACCTTGAACACGTTCTCTGTCTTTGGATTTTGGATATCTACTGCACCATGAGGAAACACATTAGTGACTACGAACGAACCCTCCCAACGACAACGCAACTTACCTGGAAATAATTTCAATCGTGAATTAAAAAGGAGAACTTTTTGTCCAACAGTGAAATTCTTTCGCAAAATCTGTTGATTATGGAAAGCTTTCATCTTAGCCTTATACAGTTTAGAACTCTCATATGATTTAGTACGCAACTCCTTGAGTTCTTGTAACTGCAACTTCCTATAGATGTCAGCTTGATCCAAGTTCATATTGCACTATTTGATCGCCCAGAAAGCCTTATGCTCTAGCTCCACAGGTAGGTGACATGGTTTCCCGAACACCAGCCTATAAGGTGACATACCAATTGCATTTTTGTATGCCGTCCTATATGCCCATAGTGCATCATCTAATCGAAGACTCCAATCTTTTCTGTTCGGGTTGACTACTTTCTCCAAAATGGATTTGATCTCTCGGTTGGATACCTCAGCTTGGCCATTGCTTTGCGAATGATAGGATGTAGATACCCTATGAAGAACGTTGTACTTCTTTAACAAAGCTGCTAACACCCTATTACAGAAGTGAGTTCCGCGATCACTAATGATGGCCCGTGGTGCTCCAAACCTGACAAATATGTTAGTTTTGACAAAATCTGCAACAACTTTAGAATCGTCAGTCCTGGTGGCTTTAGCTTCCACCCATTTTGTAACATAATCAACTGCCAATAAGATGTAAAAATTTCTAAATGAAACAGGAAAAGGTTCCATAAAATCAATACCCCAAACATCAAATATTTCAACAATTAGAATAGGGTTTTGTGGCATTTGATGTCTATGTGTTATATTTCCTGTTCTTTGACAATTTTCACATGATTTGCAAAATAGATATGAGTCTTTGAAAATTAAGGGCCAAAAGAAACCACTCTCTAACACATTATGTAATGTTCTTTTAGGTCCAAAATGACCTCCACAAGCATAAGAGTGACAGAAAGCTAGAATAGATTGGAACTCACTATCAGGTACACAACATCTAACTATCTGATCAGCACACAAAATTTCCACAAGTATTGGTCATCACACACATAATGTTTTACATCACTCCTAAGCTTTCTTTTTGGGATTTTGAAAACTCTTTCGGTAAATATGCACTTACCAAATAATTCACAATGTCTGCCTACCAGGGAGTTGTATTGCTAATGGAAAGTAGATGCTCATCCAAAAACATGTCTTGTAATGGTAGTGCTTCTTCCTCCTTAAGACTTCTGCTCAAATGATCCACTACCAAGTTATCCGCACCCTTTTTATCTTTAATTTCCAAGTTGAATTCTTGCAACAGCAAGATCCACCTTATGATTCGAGGTTTGGACTCTTTCTTAGTAAGTAAGTACTTGAGAGCAGCATGGTCAGAATAAATTATCACTTTAGTACCAAGTAAGTAAGATCTAAACTTATCTAAAGCAAATACAACAGATAAGAGTTCTTTTTTAGTTGTGGAATAGTTTATCTGAGCCGCATTAAAAGTTCTATAAGCATAATAGATGGCATGGATAGCTTTGTCAATCTTTTGGCCCAAGACGGCGCCGACAGCATAGTTGCTTGCATCACACATTATCTCGAATGGGAACTTCAAATTTGGTGGTTGAATAATAGGGGCTGACGTCAACAATTTCTTTAAGGTATCAAAAGCCACCTTGCATTCATCATGAAACTGGAATTCCTCATCTTTCTAAAGCAGCTTATTGTAGACACTCAAAATTTCGCTTTAGTCGTACTAACCCTGTAGGAGGGTAAAAGCGTTATTTTACTTCGGAGACAACCCCGAAGTTGGGCAAAAGATCCCGATAATCTAGGAGACAACCCCGGGAATGGTGAAGAGGACCAATGAAGTCTGAACATACCGCAACCCGATCGAAGATCGACGAGCTGAGACAGTGATCATCGAAAACCACCTCAGCAAACCTCGAACGACTTACCATCGAGAGATAAGCCTACGGACTGATATCTGGACTTAGAAGGTATCTCGGCTACGAGTATCAACTTCCCGAATCCTAATTCAGTCAGACTCGATCTTATCTCGCTGCGTTTGTCAAAGACGGTTCGAAAGATCAAACGGCGGACATCAGCTTCTGTTGAATCAAAATCGAAGGAGCAATAACCAAGCCGGGGGGTCCCACTTAGGTAGCCTTGACCATGTATGCGGCTACCCTGGATAGATTATAAACCCCCATCTTAGTTCATTTAGAAAGGAGAGAGATACATGTTTAGAGAGAGAGAGAGTTTCTAAAAAGAAGGAAGCTCGGGTGGAACTCTTCTCCACATATTTGAAGCTCAATCATCCCACTTAATACATACTCCATCTTAGTGTTCTTACTTCATCCCAGGAGTCAAAATGATAGTTCACGCGTCCCCCAAGGTGAAATAACGCACTTTTAGCTTCGGTTTCTTTGTAAACTATGTTCAAATAATAGATTAATGAAGTATCTTGTTTGAATCTAGCTATACTTGTTGTATTTTAAGCATATCGTGTAATAGTTGGTAGTTTTTACGTCTCTACCGGTTATTTTGTGCTTGATACGTTGTATATAGTCTTCGGAGGCTAGATATACCTCAAGCTAAGCCTAATCTAGCTTTCGAGAGGTTATTAAGCATGAAGCTTTAACCCGGAGCTATAACAGCTTAAATTCATGGTATATCTATGAATTTATCATTTTTGAATCGTCCCGGTTAACCCGTATAGCCCTAAATCTATATTTAGAGGTAAAAGGGGGGCCGAATCGGCGTGAACGGTGATTTCGAGCGATGAAATCACTTAGTATCAAAGTTGTGGACGTTATGTATACGTAATATTGTATAAATCATGTGAGCCTAGGAATCCCGGTGTCGAGATCCCCGAATGGATCCGACTTGATTCCCACGATGGACTAGTTTTTACGTTGTAAATGCTTTAAATACCATAAATATCGGTGTACATGTAATATTTGGATCTTGAAAACGAACTTGAGGGTTTAGTCTCGAGAGCTCGGATTCAAGATCCCGTAATAATAAAAACTTTCATTACGAGAGCTCGGTTCATCGAGATGGCTTTTATGCCCGATGATGATCCGAACTTTCTTAAAGCTTTAGCATGCATATCATCAAAATGATTTCTCAAAGAAAAACCACAAAGAGCTTTTGATGAAATAAAGTAATTCGGGGTAGATCACGTAATTAACGTAAAGAATAAAAGGAAGTATCAAAGTCCTCGATTCCTAGTCGGGCAAAGGATTTGAAAACCTTACTTTCTAAAACCTCATTTCAATTCATATATCTTGCAAAAAATGAACTTTTGATTAAATCAAATCCTTTGTACCAAGGCGCAAAAGAGGTACAACACTACTTTTAAGTCACCAAAAAGACTTAGAAACCTACTACTAAAGCTTTCAAAATCAAGCACACACACACACACACACACACACACTTTTTGCATAAAAAAATCAATAAGATGCGGTACCGTGCTTGCACGGGAGTCGGAGAGCGCCTAACACCTTCCCCCCGCTTAACCTAGCCCTCGGATTCAACGATTCTCTGGTTTCAAGACCAAATCAAAGAGTCACGCATTGGACCATCTTGCGAAAAACTATTAAAACCCGGATGAGTTGGTACATCTATTTCCAAAATACTAACTGGCAACTCTGTCTCAATCGGTCCAATCAATAAAATCAATCTTTCAAAATCGTCGACACATATGTTGGTACAGATTTCCTACAAAATTCACCCTTTAAAACGAAACCCCAAAGATAAAGCGAAAGCGAAAGGGAAAAGAAAAAAAATCAGGAAATCGGGGCACTCCTCTCTCGTCCCACGGATAAGAGACGATGGCAAATAACTCCAAAATAGAAAAAGAGACCTCCTCCTTCAACAAAAGGGAGACCGAGGACTTGATTTTCCGCTCGGCGTCGACAGGTGGCGACTCTGTTGGGGATCAAAGAGGGCTTAAGCCGCGATCAAACTTTTTGATTTTCATTCTACATATGCATTTGTGGGAATGATCTTTGTGTGTGTCAATCTTTTAGCATTTTGTATTAGTGCCTCGCATAATATATTAGTGCTTCGCACAATGTCATCATATTACATGCGGTGAGGACGTGAATGTATGTGAATGTATGTTGTGTGGCACCTCCATTAGAGGGCAATCCCGTCAGTTGTTTATTACTGGACTCCTATGGATGTTTCCATTGTGAGGCTCAGGAAAGGCACCACTCAGATCCGCTCCAATCGAAACATGGATGTTTTCGTCAAGTAGATTACAAAGATCTGGGAACCAATTTCAAATAGCCCGTGAGAGTAACCCTATGATAGGTCAGCCTCTGATAAACCAAATGCACGGTGTACTTCTTCATGCCCCATTTAAATCTTTCGCGTATATAAATGACCGTTATCTTGAACTGTCATACATACATCTTTCACACCCTGTCATCAATTCGACTAACTCATTGTATTGCAGGAAAAGATTAAAAAACCATTAAACTGATGCATAGCATATCATACATCCCTATCTACCAGTATCCAATCTAAACTAGATATCGATTGTTGTGCAAATTGGTCCTAAAACCCGATCTCGAGCCAAAAAGGCCCTTTCACCAGTCCAGATGGCTGAAGCAATTTCATCAGAACCCATCCCAGTATCTCGAGATGAATTCGAGGAGTTTAAGAAGCAAATGGCCGAGATGACCCTGTTGAAAGAACAATGCAAACTATCTCAGGAATCTAAACACAAGAGTTCGACTGAATCCTCTATGCAAGAAGACATGAAAGTACCCAGAAAGGAAGGTGATACCCATACGTCCACACCTATATCTCCCCTCGATGTTGAAGTACCCAAGGAGGCCCCGATTCAGAAGACGACACTGGACATCACAAACCTCCAGGAGGACAAAGACACTAGAGATATTAAGAAGAAGGTTAGACAGATGGAAGACGTTATCCGGTCTATGAAAGGGACGGGATCCCACGGGAGCGTGAATTACTCGGATCTGTATATTTTCCCAAAGGCGAGATATCCAAATAAGTTTCAAGTCCCAAAGTGTGAGAAATAAAATGGACTGGGAGACCCATACACTCACTTAAAAGTCTACATAGGTGAACTTGGAACTTACGATGAGGATGAAAACCTCAGGATGCAGCTGTTTCAGAAGAGCCTTACCGGTGAAGTCCGCACGTGGTACGCACGGATAGACAATTCCAAAGTCAGAGGTTGGGGATTTGGCCCATGCTTTCCTCAACCAATACAGTTTTCAATCCCAGATGGCACCTGATTGCTACCAGGTTACCAAAGTCAGGAAGCTGGGCAATGAATCGTGTAAAGAATACGCCCAGCGGTGGAGGCGAATGGCGGCCCAAGTTAACCCACTAATGGATGAGGGTGATATGGGGACCACCTTCATTGATATACAAGAAGCCCCTTTCTATTAGAGAGTCCTCACTGGGTTAGGAAAATCCCTCTCCGAAATGATCAAACACGGGGAAATGGCAGAAATGGGTTTGAAGTCTGGAAAAATCAAAGACCTCGCTGCTTTGGAAGTCGTACCCGAGCACATACAGTAGGGAAATTATGCAAGCGCTCCCAAGAGAGGATCAAAGAGGAAGGAAGAAGATGTCTCGTTAGTATTGCAAGGACAATCTGCTAACAAGAGCCCTAACTCACCTATCCAGAGGCAGAACCCTCATCTAGGGAATTTTTGAAATCCTACAGCAATGAAAGTTGGGGAAAACAAGAGAAGAAGGATGTTCACTCCTTTAGGAGACTCCTTGGAAAATATATTAGCCCTACTGATCGCCCAGAATGAAATCGTTGAGCTCGTTCCACCTTCCGATCCAAATGGAAGGCAATTTGATTCCAGCAAGAAGTGCACCTACCATTCCAACTCACCGGGGCATGATACTCAAGAGTGTTGAACTCTGAAGCACAAAATTCAAAACTTGATTGACAGTGGGGAGATTATAGTCAAAACGCCTGAGCAACCGAATGTCAACAACAACCCTCTACCTCAGCATGCGGAGGAAGGAGTCAACATGATCAGTGCCGGAAGTAGGGAAAACCGTAAATACCTGAGGAAGATGGGAAAGTTACCCTCAGCACATAACCCTGCAATATGGTGATACCCTGAAGAAAAGTATGGGGTAGAGCAAAAATTGGCTTCAATCAGAGCGTAGGCGGATCAACTAGCTGAATTGGTGGTATACCAACACCAGTTGACCCGACAGCTCATCGACCAGGTCTTATCAAAGCTAAATGATCCCATATCTATCCAAGATGTTTCCACCTCCAGAAGGGATAGGATCCGTTGCCCAGAGTAGAACAAATGGACTGAAAAGATGGCTCGAGAAGCTAGATTGCAGAGCCGTCGAGATTTTGCCGCCAAACGGAAATTCACCCCGTTGAGGTAATCCAGGGAGGAGATTCTCTGTACCTTGATCGAGGAGGGGAAGATTACAAAATTTCTGCCACCCCCAGATACTAGATCGAAGTGTTTCGATCCTTCCACATCCTTCCTTTACCATTCTAATGCTCCTGGACATGCTACGGAAGAATATTGGGCTCTGCGACATCTAATTCAGAACTTGATTGAATCCAGAGAGCTGGACTCAATAAACAAAGCTAAGATCTTCCCTGAGGAAGAAATATACTACTCTCGGAGACCGAGAAATGTAGAAGGCATGATAGCCGTTATCCTTTGCATGGAAGGAATATTCAGCGAACCCATAACCATCCAAGGGGTACCTGAGCAAAGAAATAAAGCCACTCTTGAGATACCAGCTCCTAAACCACTGATGTTGGCCCCTTGGCCACAACTCCCATTTCTCAGCCTAAAGAAGGTATCGTGGAATTACGGAGAAGGGATAAAGTTGGCACCTAACTGTACCGCCATCACACCTAGGGAGAATACATGTTACCTCCCGGGGCGTTTGGCTAAACCGACAACCAAGGTATTAGGGAAGGTATCTACTAGAAAGATCACAGAGTTCCTCCACAAAATGGGACATGGTGAAGCCAGGACGGTGAGGCAATTGGAAGCTGAACCGCATCAAATTTCTATCCTGGATTTGGTATTAGAATCTGACGACCATCGTCAAATTCTGATCCAAGTATTGGAGGAAGCACACTTACCCAAGACTATCGATACTGAGAAATTCCATCACTTGATCATCCATATAATAGACAGTAATGTGATATCCTTCACTAACGACGATATACCAGCCGAAGGAACTGGGCATCACAAACTATTGCATATCGATGTCATTTCATCAGGATATGTGGTAGGTGGCGTGCTAATCGACGGAGGGTCGTCTTGAAACATTTGTCCACAAGATACTCTGGAGAAGATGAAGATCAACCCGAACCGAATCCGGTACAGCCATGTCGTGGTACGGGCTTTTGATGGATCAAGAAGGGATACTGTGGGGGGAGATTGAACTTCCTGTGGAGATTGGCCCTTTCACTTTCAACATACCTTTTCAGTTCCTAAAGATCACTACCGGTTGTTGTTAGGACGACCATGGATCCATATGGCTGGCGCCGTCCCTTCAACTCTTCATCAACAACTGAAATATATCGTCAACGGCAATCTGGTGACTGTCAGTGCAGAACCTGATTATCCTATTCATGACCTGGGAGATATGCCCCTTGTAAGAACCCGAATTTTCAGAAATTATTAAATAAGGATTTAATAAATAAAATTTTTAAAGTGTGAGATGGGTTTGAATGAGAACATCTATGTGATATAAGTTATGTTACATAGGGTTATATGAACTATGTAATATGTGATTAATAAATATATATTGTTATTTATCGTAGAGACAATTCGGTTGAGATAAAGAAAGTGGATAAGATTTCTTATCGATATTAAATAATTTATAGAATTATTTTATCATAGTAAGTTGGTGACATTAAATATCTTTAATGTATAATCACCATTTTCTTGTGTATGTATACTAATACCTAGTATGTTTGTAATATTGGTTAATTAATAGTTGAGAGTTATATTATGAAATAATATAATGTGAGTATTGAACCTTAGTTAACTATGGTGATATAGTACAGGGTTTAATTTACTTAAGTAAATGAGTGAATTAATATGTGTGTTGAATATGTAATTATAGTTGATATTTTTTATATATATTACTTAGAATGGTAATACGTGAGAAAGTCTAATGTACGAATAACGTTAATAAATATATATACGTTATTAAAGGGAGATGGAAATCATTATATCTTTAAATGAATATTTAATATTTGAAGAAATTATTTTGGGAACAATTTATAAAGAGAGAGAGAGAAATAATAATTATATATTTCTAACAAAGGATATTAAAATAACTTCTAATATTGAATTATTTTAATAAAAGGAGGAAATGTTATTTTTGAATAATAATATTACCTTATATGTTTTGTATGAGGTGTGATTAATTAATATAGTAAATATATTAAAACGCATTTACTATATGTAAATAAATTGATTGAAATAATTTATTATAATAAAAAATAAACTTATTACCTATTTTCTATATATAATGTTCATGTGCCGTACATGTGATTATTTCTAATAGATATTATATTAATTATAATATATTGAGACAATAAGTAAATTATTTTTTAATAATGAATGTGCTTATTTGGAGAAAACATAATATTTTATGTTATGGCTAAATACATAATTTCTAATGTATTTTCAAGGAATTTTAATTAATGAAAGAAAACTAAGTTATTTTAATATATTAAATAACTTAAGTTATTATTTGATCGTGGATATCATTATTTGAATAATTAATAGAGTATATATATTAATTATTATAAGCGTAAAGGTTGTACTTATTATAAGTATAATTAATTGAGATAATTTAGCATTTAAGTGCTTGAGTCACACAAATATTACATTATATTAAAAGAATAATAAGTGTGGTGGAAATAAATAAGTGATGAGAATGATAATATGCTCGATGTAAGCTTGTGTGAAATGCCTTGTGTGGCACGATAATAGATCCGACGATTAATTAATTCAAGGATTGAGGAATTATTAATTAAACAATTAATTTATATTAATTGTTATTATTAATGGTATGATTATTAATGCGAGTGATAGCATGATAATAAGTAAATTGATTATGAATATAATCGAAAATTGTATTAATGAAGGAATTTCTACGTGAACGATTAATCAAATATTAATTGTTATTGCTATTATAAGGAATAGTATATTAATGAGGATTAATTGATGATGTGTCGATTATTATTATTGCAAATAATAGAATAATAATAAGCAACTTGTTTATAAATGTAATAAGATTTATATTTATTTAACGTGATAATTAACTATATAAATGTTAATTAATTGTTAAGGAGATTAATAATTACATTGATTGATGAGGGATGGATTAATTAATATTATTATTAATTAATTGATAAGATAAGATAAGTCATTATTAATAAATAAACGAGTAGATTATTAATATGATTATAATTGCACAATTAGTTGATATGTGCAAAGAATGTGTAGTGTGACACCTTATGGTAACTATATTATATACAGAAATTATATAATAAAGTAAAAAGAATTATAAGTTACATAAATAATTACATATGTGACAACACAAGGAACTACATAATATATATAAAGTGTAGTGTGACACTTTAGTAAGGCTATGTAATATATATTATATGGTATATTAAAGCATGTGAATAAGGAATAACAATAATAAGTACCTAATGGGAATAATGAGGTTGTAGTATGTCACTATTCATTTAACTCATAATGTGACATTATTGAAATGTACATGGATTATATATCAATGTGTATATATATACCCCAATATTCTACCATGTAATGTTGTTGTAACATTTTTAGTCCATGTATGCCCTAAATGAATATAAACTAAGGTGTACATGTGTGTACTAAGTATATAGTATTTAATTTCCCCAACTTGCAAAGGCTGAAATATAAGTGTTGTCCCTTATTGAGTGTCCCATTTGCTCTCCAATTCCTCATACACGTGAAAAAGCCTAAGCATAGCTTCACTCTTTAATTCTCAAATTCAGCAAACTAGCTTGTAGCTCATGATGAGCAAGGGAGTGGGATTCATGATGAATCCACCAACTCCTCACCAACTAATTGTTAACCTCCATATAATTCTACAATCTATTGGTTTGATTTGAGAGATTTTGCATTTGTCTGGGTATTGATTTGGCTATAAATATGAACTCTTCTCCTCCATTGTTCACTTGTTGAGATTTCTCAAGTTTTGAGTTGAGAGCTAATATATATATATATATATATATATATATATATATATATATATATATATATATATGTGTGTGTGTGTGTGTGTGTGTGTGATAACATTTGAGAAAGTTCAACTGAGCAAGCTTAATTTGAAGTAGCAGAGGTATAAAAATCTTGACTCTTGTACTTAATTGGGTTTTACCAAGTTCTTGGAATTCTCTTTCGAAGTTTCCTTTTCTGTTAAAGTCTCAATTCTTGATCATGTGAATTAGATGACAATTGAATGATTAGAATGCTTTTTTAACTATTATATAGTCTTACAAGCATGTTAGAAATGCATTATAGCAGCTTAGAATCGAAATTACTATGAGAATTTTGAGTATGGGTCTGTGTACTGCCGAAGCAGAAGACATCTCTATCTCTGGCCGGCCGGCGGCGCAGCTGCGCCGGGCCCTGAAACTTGAAATTTTTTTCTACAGTCTGTTGCAGATTCTGTTAAGAGATAGTGGCTAAGATAGCTTAAGCAAGCATACTAATAGATTTAACATGCCTATATGAGTATATTAACATGACATGCACATGTGTTACTATGTTTACATGCACGATTGATGAAACAACTTGTGGTTTTCAAAATGAATGTTGAGTTTTAAAAAGGGACTTTTGGTATAGAAGTATCATAGCTATATTCTGACTTTTGAGAGATGTTAATATGACCTAGGAAGGCATGAAACACATGTTAATTGATGTATATATGTTTTATGATGGAATGTGAACATGCAAACCCCACTATTAAACAATTCTAACGAAAATATTAGTTTCAAAGGTGAACCTTAGCACGTAAATGTCATGAATACATTCTAATTTTGCGAGCATGTTTAGATGACTTAGAAATGTGTGTCGAACATGTTAACATATGAATCTAGATAGCATGGACGTATTAGACCCTATTAGTGAGATTTACTAGTGAAAGTATACGTTTTGTACGTGAGTCTCGACATGTATATTGAGATTTGAATTCTGATATTTGTAAACATGTTTGATAGTACTCGTAGACTCGATCATGTATCCTACATGTATATATACCATGATTAGGTGTTGTGATTCAAGTGAAGCATAAACGAAGCATATTTTTAAAACAAAACGTTGTTAGTTGCATGAATGTGATATAATTATTCATGGGTATGCCTAATACAAAGTATATGAATACCCTATGTGTTTAAAAGGCGAGCATGTTAGACTCTATGACTTTATAGCCTTGAATGGACTTAAGTTTTTACGGGTATTAACTTAGAACCTATATCATATAAATTGAACGTGAAAAGGATGAACGAGCATGAAAGTGTCCTTTAATATGTATACGTGCTATGTAAGATCACATGTTGATACTTGAATCCGATTTGATGATTAACTTACAATAATGCTATAAAATGCTAAAAAGAGTATGTTTGCTATTTGTTGTGATCTTATGTGTTAGTAATGATATATGAGAATGATTAACTCAAAGTGTGGACTACACTAGCTATATATAAATGGATTAGTGGTAGACAGACATGTGTATATGAAGAATGGTAGTAAGTACATATGGTTAAAGTATACTTATACGTATATAGTTATTCTAAGAATACGATAAGAAAGTGAAACGAGGGTTCTAAGAACCAAGTTAGAAAATAATGTAATACTAATTATTATATTGAGAATGTATGGAAGTATATAACTGATAAGTGTGATCTCTATGATTATTACTGTATAGGATTACACAAAGTGTAGATATTCTTAAACAGTTAAGTCGTAGTTGTTAAACTACGAATCAGGCAAGTCTTTCAGTTCCTATTTGATATATGAGTTCAAAAACTGTTAGTTGAATTATATTATGCTGTGATAATGTGAACTTATATATGAACTGTATATGAGATATAAATGAGATTGAAAGTTGATCTTTGATGATATACTTGTTATGTGAAAAGTAACATGCGTAATAAATATAAATTATTTATAATTGCATGAACTGAGTATGATGTTGTATGCTATGTGAGCATGAAAACTGTTAGAATTGCTGAGCTGTCGAGCTCACTCTTCCAAATAACCACTTTTGCAGGTTAAGGACTTACGATAAAGACTCCGTGCTTCTTGATTGATAAAGATAGATAGTATCGCAATGAAGAATACTGTTTAGATTATTACTTGAACCACGTTTAGGTTCTAGGAGTGTGCTTGATATATACTTACGATGTTTAATACTTGTTGCATTGTAAAGATGTATTAGTAAATACATAGAGAATATCGAGTTAAGTTGTAAACCTTTATACGGTAATTCAAATATAGTGAATCATATTATATAGTTGATTTAAGAATTGTAATTGATTCAAAGTTATGGAATCAATAAGAAGAATTTATTCAAATAATATTGAAAAGTTTAAATTATTCCGCATTTTAGTAACATCGAATATGATGTAAAGACGAGATCTTGGATATGAATAGAATTTATATTCTAAATTATAATAAAGCAAGTTGTATTCTTTTACTAATGATTAAAAGATATAATAGTTTCGCGTTAGTAGTATCGTGATTGCACCTAATCCGAGGTAAAAAGGGACCCAGATTTCGGGGCGTCACACCCCTGATCGGTGTGAATGAAGGGGTCGAGCCCGCCAGTTTTCAAGCCTTCGAAATCAGTAATCCGCGATATAACTCTGTGGGAGCCCCGGTCTTAATTTCCCGGATATCTACAGAGGTGATGGCAGTTGGCCAAGAGATGCTGTCCCGAGGACATCGACTAGGTCGAGGACTGGGGAAGAATGGCCAAGGAATTAGGAACCCAATCTGTATACCCACGCAGTTGGGAAAGGCTGGACTCGGATACCATGGTGGATCCAAGCATCAGAATCCTCACAGGCATCAACCAGTTAATCAGTTAATTCACCTCAAGCCAAACCTGGGTGAAACTGGATCTAAAGAGCCACTGAAGAAGATCCCCCTCATTATTTCAAACCTTCTGATTCCTAAAGTCGATTAAAGAGGACATCAGATAGACGGGGATGAAAAGCCTATCAAGGATGCGGCCCAGAAGGCCAAAGACCAAAAGTTTCTGGAAGAGATCCAGTTGCAATTCATGAGCAGTTTTTGCCTCTCTGAAGAGGACCTGAAGAAGTCCGACAGGGCAGATCTGTCAAGTGATCAACCTAACCTCCCGACACTTAACTGGGGAAGGGAAATATAAACATCCCAAGAAGTGATCTAGGGACCGGTTCCAAACCAGTTATGGCCATCTTAGAAGACTGCGACTCCAGTAGCGCGACTATCTCAACGACTCCCCAGGAAGTGCAGACCAGCAATTGGACTATCACTCCACAGATCGTCCGAAAAGGGTAAAAATCGAGAAGCGACCGCTGACAGGGAGCTCCACCTTTATCTATATTTATGTCTATTTTATTTCATCTGTAGCTTGTTATTGCCAGTTGTCATATTAACTGATGAATCTTTTTGTAATTGACGACTACTTGTATATATTTAGCAATCAAGTTTTTGTATCAGGTTTCCAAATGTGCATGTCTCTAGCCACGTCCATGGTTTGCCAAATTTGAGTAATTATTATGATTTTGACATAGAATTGGACTTTGACTTGATGGGAATCGAGCAGGAGGAATGGGATGATGACGAGGTGCCCGAGGAAATTAAAGCATGGGTTGAAGATAAACCTAAACCCAACCTTGATCAAACCACCACCATAAATATTGGAACCCCCAACGATCCCAAAGAAATACAAATCGGAACCAACCGTCCCTTTAACCAAGAAAAAGAACTAATCCAACTCTTAACACAATTCAAGGATGTTTTTGCCTGGTCTCATGAAGACATGATAGGTCTATCCACTAATATCGTCGTCCATCGACTACCAATTAAAGAAGGGTTCAAACCAGTTAAGCAGAAACTGAGACGGTTGAAACCAGAATGGAGCCTGAAGGTCAAAGAAGAAATTATCAAACAGTTCAAAGCGGGAATCATTATGGTGTCAACGTGCCTTGAATGGTTGTCCAATGTAGTCTCAGTGCCGAAATCCTGAGGAAAGGTGCGAGTTTGTGTAGATTATCGAGATCTCAACAAAGCCAGCCTTAAGGATGACTTCCCAGTGTCGTTCATCCACGTATTAATAGATAACACTGCACAGTTCGAGATGTATTCTTTCACTGATTGCTTTGCTGGATATCACCAGATCATGGTTGCTAAAGAAGTCAGGGAAAAGACCGCCTTCATTACCCCGTGGGGAACCTTCTCTTCTCGAATACTAGCTTTTGGCCTTACCAACACTGGGGCTACTTATCAAAGAGCCATGATAACTTTATTCCACGATATGATGCACAAAGAAATCGAGGTGTATGTGGATGATATCATCGTAAAGCCCCGACAAGCTGATGACCATTGCACCTATCTTCGGAGGTTGTTTGAATGACTTCACAAGTTCAATTTGAAGTTAAACCCAGCAAAGTGTGCTTTTGGGGTGAAATCTGGCAAACTACTGGGATTTCTGTTGAGCAACCGGGGCATTGAGTTGGATCCTGCCAAAATCCAAGCCATCATGAAAATGCCTGAACCAAAGACCGAGAAGGAAATTCGAGGTTTCCTGGGAAGAATCAACTTCATCAGCCAGTTTATACCGCAGTTGACAGCAACCTATGAACCCATTTTCAAACTATTAAGGAAGAACTCTTCGGGAAAATGGAATGAAGATTGCCGGAAAGCCTTTCATATCATCCAGAAGAGGTTGATTGAAGCACCTATTTTGGTACCCCCAAAGGATGAGATTCTGTTGTTCATATATATCTCAGTCAACTCCAATGCTATAGGTTGTCTACTGGGGTAGAAGGATGACATGGGGAAAGAAAGAGCAATCTATTATCTCAGTAAGCGCTTCAGCAGCGGAGAACAGAAATATACTCTGATCGAAAGAACCTACTGTGCATTAGCTTGGGCAGCCACCAGGTTACAACATTATCTGCATGGCCATACCACTTATCTCATATCGAGGATGGATCCTTTGAAATACATCTTCAGCGAACCAATTTTGAATTGACGTCTATCCAAGTGGCAGTTAATCCTTCAACAGTTCGACATCATATATGTCACCCAAAAGTCCATCAAAGGGCAAGGGATTGCGGATCACCTGTCGGCTGCACCAACAGGGGGTTTTGAGCCTCTAGAAATGTATTTCCCTGAGGAAGAAGTGTTGACTGTTCTCCTGATTGATAAGGAGGATCAAGGTCAATTCTGGAAAATGTACTTTGACGGCGCATCAAACGCTGAAGGTGCCGGAGCCGGGGCAGTCCTGGTATCCATCACGGGAGATCAATACCCCGTGGCAACCAAGTTGTATTTCAACAACTCCAATATTACTGCAGAATATGAAGGGTGCATTGTGGGGTTGAAGCTGGCTCAATCAATGGGAGTGAAACATTTAGCGGTGTTTGGAGATTCGGAGCTAGTCATCAGACAGTCTACCGGGGCATACACCACCAAAGAAATGCATCTACTGCCGTATCATTGACATGTTCTCAGATTGGCAGGGGAATTTGAAGACATTGACTTCATGCATATCCCCCAGAACCGAAATGATTTCGTCGATGCATTGGCCACATTAGCTTCACTGGTGAACCTGTCAGCAAGAAGGGGAATGCATGTCATCACTTTCACTGTGCAGAAAACACCGTCATATGGGAACAATGTAGGGGAGATATCAGATGAGATATTACCTACGGTACCACCTGGTACCACCATTTAAAAGAATATCTGCAAGATCAGTCAACCCCGAAAGGGATGAGTCAAGCCGCGAAGAAGCGAATACAAAAAATGGCTATGAATTTCTACCTAAGTGGAGATGCTCTCTATAAGAGATATCCAGGTGTAGGCCTCCTGAGATGTCTAGACCGGAGCAAGCCCAGCTACTTATGAATGAAGTACATGGTGGAGTATGTAGAGCACATATGAGTGGACCTCTGCCTACCAAAAAGATTCTGAGGACAGGACACTGCTGGATATCCCTCAAAGTCGATTGCGATGATCATGTCAAGCGTTGCTATCAATGCGAGATCCACGCCAACATTATTCATGCGCCTCCAAATTAACTGCATTGCATGACATCACCATGGCCTTTTTCCATGTGGGGAATGGACGTGATAGGACCAGTTGAGCCTAAAGCCAGTAACGGTCAATGATTCATCTTCACTATGATTGACTACTTTACCAAGTGGGTGAAAGTAGATTCTTTCCCCAGGGTCACCAAAGAGGTCATCGTTCGTTTCATTAGAAACAACGTCATCTGCCGGTATGGACAACCCGAGGTTATCATATCAGACAACGTGAAGAATCTGAATAACGCGATGATGAGGGAACTGTGCAGTAAGTTCAATATCAAACACCTCAATTCGGTTATTTATCGTCCAAAGATGAACGGCACAGTGGAAGCAGCTAACAAGAACATCAAGAAGATAATGATGAAGATGTCAGAAAATCACCGGGGATGGCCTGAGCTATTGCCGTTAACCCTACTTGCATATCGGACGTCAACTCGAACCTCGACTGGAGCAACACCCTACTCACTAGTATATGGTATGGAGGTTGTACTTCCTGTCAAAGTGGAGATGGAATCACTAAGAGTGATCCTTGATGCCCAGATAGAGGAGAGCCAATGGATACAAGATCGATACGATCAGTTATCCCTGATAAATGAAAGAAAAGCTGCTGCTATATTTCACGATCAACTCTATCAACAGCGAATGTCTCGATTTTATAACAAGAAGGTGCGACCTCGAGAATTCAAAGAGTATGATTTGGTACTGAAGAAGATCATTCAAGGCCAGGATGCAGCTTAGGGAAAATTTGCCCCAAACTGGGAAGGACCCGTTCTTGTCAAAGCAATCCTATCAGGTGGGGCTTTGAAATTGGAAGAGATGGACGGTGAGGAATTCCCGCAACGGTACCAATTCCGATTCGGTGAAACGGTATTATGTCTTGATAAAAAAAATAAAAAAAAGAAAAGAAAAAATATATTAAGTCTAGTTTTTCAGGTCTGAGCCTGAACTACGAAAGACCTGATCTCCTATCTGTGGGAGTACGTAGGCAGCCATTTATGGTGCGGTCTTACCCTTGAAAAACATCCAAAACCTCATCAAATCAAACCAAAAAACATCAAAATCTTATCAAATCAAACTCAAACCCCAAATAAACCCCTTTTAAACTTTTCAGGCCTGAGCCTGAACTACGAAAGACCTGATCTCCTATCTGTGGGAGTACATAGGCAGCCATTTATGGTGCGGTCTAACCTTCAAAAAAGTCAAACACTTTCCTAACCTATACAGAAATCCAAAACCTATCCATCAAGCCCAAACCAATCGACGGCTCATGCGGAGATGACCTAGAGACATCTCATCATCATTCCTGCCGAATCTGATGCCACATGACGAGACTAGTTCCATGTCGACATAATAAATCATGAAGCAAAAATGACAACAGTAGACATGGTTAGACATGCGTAAACAAGGGAAGTGAACTAAACTTGCTTCTTTTTAATATATACAACTGTTTAGAATACAAAAGTTGATTCTAACCTATGACAAGTGATAATAACAAAGTCTCTACAGGAAAATAAAACAGAGCTATAAATCAGTGGTAAGATGAGCCAACATCGCCAAATATCCAGCAGTCTTTGTAGTCGAGGGAGCATCTCTGAGCTCGTGCTCCAACATGTCAACCCTGCTCAGCATCTCCGCTGCCATGCGAAAAATCTCCTCTTAACTCTGCACTACATCTTGTATATGATTGATGAGTGCATCTGAGAAAGTCTCAGCTGCATCTCTATCAATGATGGCCTGATCTCTGGAAGCACGGGTTGCATCTCTCTCAGTGATAGCAGTATCCTTACCAGCTACGGTGGTCAACAATAGAGCCCGAACTTGATCTCTCTCAAATGTCACCAGCTGAAGCTGTCTATCCATCGCCTCCATGGAAACTTAGGCCAAACACGGGACAGTGCTCACTAAAGAAGATGTCAACTCTGCAAATAACGCATCCTCAGTCAGAGATATAGGATCCTCCATCAGTTCCGCCGCATCCGTGGACCAACAATCGTCATTAGATAAAGATCCTGTACCAACCTGATCTGCTGTCTCTGGTGCCAAATCTGACTCAAGCTAAGCTAAATATTCTGCAGAGCAGCCCGGATGGCAATCTCTAAACTCTGCTGTCTGTCGATGAGACCAGAACCTATAAACCCGAGCCAAATCAGCCTCGGTAACTGAGCTGATGGGGAATTGATAATCCTCAATCCCCTTAAATGCATGGACCTCCTAGTACTGATTAAACTGACCCATCACCGCCAGAGGATGATAGGTCGTCACACGCCTCAAACTGCCAAGGGAAGGAAATCCAGGTCAACGACATGGGTGGTGAAACTTATAAAGGAGCAGTACCCAGAATACATGACTATAGCAAAAGGATCCTCTATGGCACCCAGAAATGAAGTCCAGGATGCCTCATCGATGCAAGAAGTTGGGCGATATGAATAATCCTGAGACAGGCCATGTCCAAAACAGAAACCATGACGGCGAAGCCGCCCTATCGGTCGGAGGTGCGTCATCAACCAGATGTATAAAAGCACTGGACTACCTCTGATCTCCTGATTACCAGCGTCATGGCAGATAAAGGCTGAAATCAATGTCTCTGCCAAGATAAGGGGCAATATAGTAAAGTCCTCTCGAAGAGCTCTAACAGCCACCGACATTGCCACATCCAGATGATCGGTATAAAATGGCATATATAGATAAGCTACGAGGCACATAACCAAGGCATCCACGCGGGCAACGTACCAGTGCTCCTCCAAAATGGCAAAGTCTCCGTGATAAACAGCGAAGCTATCCGAGGAAGCAAAATGCCTAAACATAAAGTCCATGGAGATGATGTGGCTACCACCCACCTCAGCCATCACAACTGCTCTCCTCAATATAGTTATAGTCATGAACTGGCGGCGCATATGGCCCAAAGCCACTTGAGCACATGGCCCCTCTATCGACAGTCCTAAAATGTGACTATACTCCTCCAATATAGGAGTCAACTCGGCTGAGCCGAATCGGAAGACATGACGCTCAGGAGTCCAATACCTGAGTATCCCGACAATAAATCCCTCCGAAATCTGGAAGGACAGTAAATACATGGAGTGGCCCAACATGCGGCTGACATCGATACGATCGGTGCATGGCAGCTGGTCATACCAAACCCTCAAGCTAGTAGCTATATGGCTAATATGAAGGTGGTCCAAATGTACCACTGCAGAGGATAACATCTGTAAAACCTGTGTCAATAAGATCATACAGGGGTCAATCTCTATCCAATCATTTAAATATATCTGAAGCATGCATCATACTAATGATAAAACAGCATGTGTGATGAATAAATAAGAAGCATCATATATAAATATCTGCCAAGTATATTAGTTTCATAAACATCACTGTCATACCTATGATACATGTGAAAACTAAAAATAAAAAGTACAGGATATTGGGGCACAAATGCCCAATGACTAACAGAGGACCTATGGACTCGCTCCCTCATCAAAATCATCCAAGAAGGTGAGGGTCTCATCAAACTGATCAACCTGAGGTTGTCTACCTGGAGTGGGTGCATCCTGCTCATCCAACCGATAAGGTATCTCCTGCGTATCCGGGGGAACGGTGAAGGGAACATCTCTATCCTGGAAGCCACCAAAACCTGAAGGTCCAACACCATGGGAGCCATCACCGCCTGATGGTCCAGCCTCATGACCTAGAGAAGCAAAAGTGTGAGCCAAGGACGAGTCCAAGCCATTATAACTACAAAAGGCCGACAGCTCCTCCAACTGAAATCTTAAGGCAACAATTTGATCCTGATGAGATGGCTCCTAAAAACACGATATCCAGTCCCTCATCATAAGGGATCCTAGAACCAGAACGCCCAAAAACTGGGTAGCTCGGGTCTGAGCTCCTATCGTGCGCCGAACCCACCAAGCGATAAAGTTCGCCGAAGAGATCGGACCCTCAAACAGGAGGAAACCATCAAACCCCAAGGTGGGAATCGATGCAACTGACGAAGTCAGAGGCCAAAAGCGCTGGGCTGGAGGAAGATCTGACAGTCGAATCTCCCCAGTAATGCATTGAATAAAGCGTTCTCCAAGATAAAGCTCCCAACCTCTATTAAAAAGGAGTGGAATCCTGCGAGTCGATAAATAGAACTCTAGCCCTGTCGGCACGCTATCCTCAAATCCCTCGGCCAAGTGCTCTCCAGAATATGGGGTCCACAATATATCTCGAGCAAGCAATGTCTCCAACTGAAGACGGGCATGGGCAAAGTCCTCCGCGACCGGGACCTCAGACAGAGTAGACTAATGCCATCTACGTCCCCGGTGGTAAGTATCCAAGCCTAAGACAGAGGTAGGGCGAAGATAGGGAAGCCTCTCATAAGCCCAGAACTGTCAATTCAAACAAACCCTCCATCAGTTGTGGGAAAAGAGAAATCAATCAAAAGGCAAATAAATGAAATTCGGTCAAAAAGACTTACTAGAAGAAACGAGAAAAATCCGACCCAGGCATCGGTAACTCCCTCGGATCGCAGCCGCATCCCATGCAGGAAAAGAGCGAATGTGAACGACCCCCAATCATAGTCCCCAATACGGTCTACATATTGAACAGCCCTTACCATGCTGAAGGGCACAGTGGAGGAGTTGTTCGCTATGAAACAACCCCTCATGATGGTCAGGAACAGACGCCGCAAGATGCTATCCCTCTCTGCCAAATCAACAGGCAACTTCTGCTGCAAGGTGCCTCGAGCTGAATCAACGCCCAGGCATCCTGATCGAATACTACGAGCCTTGAAGGCTCGCTCCTGAGGAAAAAACCCTAGGAGGGCACGCACAGTAGCCCTGGTGATAGACGGCTCCAAGGGCACCCTATCCCTGGTAAACTCCAAGCGAGTGATGTACCTCCAATACATGGGAGTCATCATCACCTCATAATCCAATAGATGCAGCGACTGACTCTGGTGAAACCATCTCTCACCCAAAGCCTGCAAATAACTCCCAGGGCAACGATGGGGAACATTGGTGAAGAAGGCCCCGAATCCCCAAGAATCTACGATCTCTCATACTCGGGATGTAGCGACTGATACAGAGCGTGGATACTAAACCAGTTACCCCTCAGCTGGGTAATCTCTGGCACCTGTACGATGTCAAGGTTAAGAAAACTCGTCTATGTTAGAAAGAAAAACAAAAAAAACTAATTAATCCCATACCTCATTCGCTTGCAAGTGAATGGACGGATGGTGGCTCAAATCTATACCCAGCAAATCTGGAACCTCTACCTCAATGCCCGAAAGAAATCTAGGCGTAGTAGGGAGTGGAGGCGAAACCTCAGGCTCAGGAATGTCCTCGTCCAGAAGTGGTTAATCCTTCCCAGCCGACAAGCGAGCGGGCTCGGTCAAACGCTGCACCCGTCGGCTAATACGTGGAACCAGAACCTTAGAGGGGATCCTATACCGGCGAACTCCCGATGAAATCGGTCATCCAGTGGCACGACTAAGCTCCTCAGGATCCATGTCTGAACAATGAGTTCGTAGGAATTATAGCCAAGTCAGGTATATTCTTACCATTTGCAAATTTCAAATTAAACCCATAAAATATGATCATCACATCATGCATGTCTTATATGTGTCATTAAATGTGTATGTCATTTGCATCTTAGTACATCTATAATGTATCTATGACCCGGACATTTGGTTTATGAATTTTTTTTGCCAAAGTCTCCTTTATAAAACGGACTATCCACATGCCCGAAGCATGTATTAAATCACCCTATGAGGGTACATCATCACAACTAAGCATGCATTACATCATAAACACATTTATTTATCTATACATACATATATATTGGATATATTTCCTTTAAGAAAGGAAACACGCATTTTCACCTAGGAAAACACAAAAGAACAGAGTCTAGACGTTACCCGTAGTCCGAAGAAGGAATATACGGTGAGGAATCGCTCCAAATCAAGCCAGAATCGAGTAAAAATGAAGAAAAACTCAGTTTTTTAGAGAGAAATGACAAGAAACCCAAATGGAATGGGTGAAAATGAGGCCTCCCGAGGGTATAAGCTCGATCACGGGTAGCGTTGACCATGGTTGCTCTAGCCGCAACCATATATATGGCTACCTTAAGTGGGTCCCATGGCATTTTGTTTGGTAACACGATGCACAAAACGTGTTCTTTTGGGTTCAGAATGGTCACATTAGGAAAAATGATGCCTTTCCGGGACAAATTAAAACCCCAAAAACCCTGAAAAATCCTCCAAAATAGCAGAAGTTAGGCGAAGATCAGACAACCCGACGTTGAACATCAAAAAACCAGAAAATCAATCGGCTTGACCCCAACGATGTAATCCACCGATAATAAATCAGTGAAGGCGTCAGCTTGACCCCGACAATGAAATCCACCGACAATGAATCAGTGAAGGCGTCAGCTTGACCCCGACGACGAAATCCACCTACAATGAATCAGTGAAGGCGTCGGCTTGAGCCCGACGATGAAATCCACCGACAATGAATCAGTGAAGGAGTCGGCTTGAGCCCGACGATGAAATCCACCGACAATAAATCAGTGAAGGCATTGGCTGGATCCCGACGATGTAATCTATCGACAATGAATCAGTGAAGGCGTCGGCTTGACCCAGATGATGAAATCCACCGACAATGAATCAATGAAGGCGTCGGCTTGAGCCCGATGATGAAATCCACCGACAATGAATCAGTGAAGGCGTCGGCTGGATCCCAACGATGTAATCCATCGAAAATGAATCAGTGAAGGCGTCGGGTGGACCCCGACGATGAAATCCACTGATAATGAATCAGTGAAGGCGTCGGCTTGACCCCAAAAATGTAATCCACCGACAATGAATCAGTAAAGGCATCGGCTTGAGCCAGACGATGAAATCCGCCGACAATGAATCAATGAAGGCGTCGGATTGACCCCGACGATGAAATCCACTGACAATGAATCAGTGAAGGCGTCGGCTTGACCCCGACGATGTAATCCACCGACAATGAATTAGTGAAGGCATCGGCAAATCCCCGATGGTGTAATCTGTTGGCTATAACCCTACGCAGATAGGCAAATCCCCGATGAATGTAATCCGTTGGCTACAACCCTACGCAGGTCGGCAAATCCCCGATGAATGTAATCTATTGGCTACAAACCAGTGAAGGTCGGTAAATCCCCGATGGTGTAATCCATTGGCTACAACCCTACGCAGGTCGGCAAATCCCCGATGATGTAATCCGTTGGCTACAACCCTACGTAGATCGGCAAATCCCCGATGAATGTAATCCGTTGGCTACAACCCTATGCAGATCAGCAAATCCCCGATGGTGTAATCTGTTGGCTACCCTACGCAGATCGGTAAATCCCCGATGATGTAATCCGTTGGCCATAACCCAGTGAAGGAATCAGCTCAACCCTGATAATGAATCCGTTGGCTACAAACCAGTGAAGGCATCGACATGACCCCGATGGCATAATCCGTTGATTACAATTCAACGCAGGTCGACTCAACCCCGACAAAGTAATCTTTAACTTCCCCGGCCAGGGAAGTAACCCTTTTATACATCTCACACATCATTTCATCGATTATACATGACATTGCATCATCAGATATACTTTATCATGCATTCTCCATGTCTATTAAATCTTTGTCATGTTCATTCCATTACATTGCATAAACATGACAAAGAGGGGCATCTGTAGACACTCAAAATTTTGCTTTTGTCGTACTAACCCTGTAGGAGGGTAAAAGCGTTATTTTACTTCAGAGATAACCCCGAAGTAGGGAAAAAGATCCCGGTAATCTCGGAGATAACCCCGAGAATGGTGAAGAGGACCAATGAAGTCTGAATATACCGCAACCCGATCGAAGATCGACGAGCTGAGACAGTGATCATCTGAAATCACCTCAGCAAACCTCGAATGACGTACCATAGAGAGATAAGCCTGCGGACTGATATCTGGACCTAGAAGGTATCTCAGCTACGAGTAATAACTTCCTGAATCCTAATTCAGTCAAACTCAATCTTATCTCACGACATTCGTCAAAGACGATCCGAAAGATCAAACAGTGGACGTCAGCTTCTGCCGAATCAATACCGAAGGAGCAATAACCAAGCTGGGGGGTCCCACTTGGGTAGCCTTGACCATGTATGCAGCTACCCGTGACAAATTATAAACCCCCAACTTAGTTCATTTAGAAAGGAAAGAGATACATGTTTAGAGAGAGAGAGTTTCTAGAGAGAAGGAGGCTCGGGTGGAACTCTTCTTCAAATATTTGAAGCTCAATCATCCCACTTAATACATACTTGAAGCCGTCTTAGTGTTCTTACTTCATCCCGGGAGTCAAAACGCTTGTTCATGCTTCCCTAAAGGTGAAATAACGCACTTTTAGCTTCAGTTTCTTTGTAAACTATGTCCAAATGATAGATTAATGAAGTATCTTATTTGAATCTAGCTATACTTGTTGTATTTTAAGCATATTGTGTAATAGTTGGTAGTTTTTATGTCTCTACCGGTTATTTTGTGCTTAATACGTTGTATATAGTCTTCGGAGGCTAAATATACCTCAAGCTAAGCCTAATCTAGCTCCCGAGAGTTTATTAAGAATGAAGCTTTAACCCGGGAGCTATAACGGCTTAGATCCGTGGTATATCTATGAATTTATTATTTTTGAATCGTCCCGGTTAACCCGTATAGCCCTAAATCTATATTTAGAGGTGAAAGGGGGACCGAATTGGCGTGAACGGTGATTTCGAGCGATGAAATCACTTAGTATCAAAGCCGTGGATGCTATGTATACGTAATATTGTATAAATCATTTGAGCCTAGGAATCCCGGTGTCGAGATCCCCGAATGGATCTGACTTGATTCCCACGATGGACCGATTTTTACGTTGTAAATGCTTTAAATACCGTAAATATCGATGTACATGTAATATTTGGATCTTGGAAAAGAACTTGAGGGGTTAGTCTCGAGAGCTCAGATTCAAGATCCCGTGATAGTAAAAACTTTTATTACGGGAGCTCGGTTCATCGAGATGGCTTTTATGCCCGATGATGATCCGAACTTTCTTAACGCTTTGGCATGCATATCATCAAAATGATTTCTCAAAGAAAAACCCGCAAAGAGCTTTTGATGAAATAAAGCAATTCGGGATAGATCACGTAATTAACGTAAAGAATAAAAGGAAGTATCGAAGTCCTCGATTCCTAGTCGGGCAAAGGATTTGAAAACCTTACTTTCTAAAGACTCATTTCAATTCATATATCTTGCTTAAAAATGAACTTTTGATTAAATCAAATC
Source organism: Panax stipuleanatus (assembly GCA_020205555.1). Classification (NCBI taxonomy): domain Eukaryota; kingdom Viridiplantae; phylum Streptophyta; class Magnoliopsida; order Apiales; family Araliaceae; genus Panax; species Panax stipuleanatus. Next base: position 136,784,045 of record CM035115.1, on the reverse strand, counting down.
CTTCATAACTAGGTGCAAAAGAGGTACAATACTACTTTTAAGTCATCAAAAAGACTTAGAAACCTACTAATAAAGCTTTCAAAATCAAACACACACACACCCACACTTTTTATATAAGAAAATTAATAAGATGCGGTACCGTGCTTGCACGGGAGTCGGGGGTGCCTAACACCTTTCCCCCACTTAACCTAGCCCCCGGATTCCACGAATCTCGGGTTTCAAGACCAAACCAAAGAGTCACGCATTGGACCATCTTGCAAAAAACTATTAAAACCCGGATGAGTTGGTACATCCATTTCTAAAATACCAACTGGCGACTCTGTCTCAATCGGTCCAATCAATAAAATCAATCTTTTAAAATCATCAACACATATGTCGGTACCGGTTTCCTACAAAATTCACCCAAAAATGGAACCCCAAAGATAAAGCGAAAGCGAAAGGGAAAAGAAAAAAAATAGGAAATCGGGGCACTCCTCTCTCGTCCCACAGATAAGAGACGATGGCAAACAACTCCAAAAGAGAAAAAGAGACCTCCTCCTTCAACAAAAGGGAGACCGAGGACTTGATTTTCAGCCCAGCGTCGACACTTGCATAAGAGCAATGTTATCTTGGCGAAATCTTTGATAAACTTGTGATAAAATCCTGCATGTCTAAGAAAAGAGCGTATCTTTCGCATGCTGACTGGGTAAGGTAATGCAGATATAATATCAATTTTAGCTTTATCGACTTCTAAACTATTAACTGACACTACATGTCCAAGTACAATTCCTTGTTCTACCATAAAGCGACATTTTTCCCAATTTAGCATAACATTAGTTTCCAAACATCTATCTAAAACACGTGTCAGATTATCTTGGTAGGCATCTAACGAATCACCATGTACTGTGAAATCATCCATAAAGACCTCAATGCATTCTTCTAAAAGATCGAAAAAAATACTCACCATGCATCTTTGAAAAGTACCTAGGGCATTGCAGAGTCTAAAGGACATTCGTCGATAAGCAAAAGTTCCAAAGGGACATGTGAATGTGGTCTTTTCCTGGTCTTCGGGTGCAATCACAATCTGGTTATAACCTGAAAAACCATCTAAAAAACAACAGTAAGTATACCCAGCTAATCGTTCTAACATTTGATCAATAAAAGGAAGGGGAAAGTGATCTTTTCTAGTTTCGATATTTAACCTCCTATAGTCAATACACACTCTCCAACCTATTTGCATCCGTGTGGGCACTAACTCATTAATATCATTCTTGACAACTGTGATTTCGGATTTCTTTGGAACTACTAGCACCAAACTTATCCATTGACTGTCGGATATTGGGTAGATGATTCTTGCATCAAGCAATTTTATTACCTCTTTCTTTACTACCTCCATCATAGGTGGGTTCAAATGTCTTTGTGCATCCCTCGTAGGTTTAGCTCCGTCTTCCAGCAAAATACTATTCATGCACATTGCGGGACTAATACATTTGAAGTCTGTTATGGTCCAACCAAACACTGTGATATGGTCCCTAAGGACTCTCAACAATTTTTCTTCCTTCACTTTGGTTAGATTACTAGCAATTATCATAGGTAAAGTTTCATTAGTCCCTAAATATGCATATTTCAAGTGTGCAGGTAATTGTTTCAATTCAAGTGTTGGAGCTTGCTCAACAGATGGTAATAGTTTTTGGTGAGACACAGGTAATTGAATTAACTGAACTGAATGCTTATCTAAGAGTTTAGGCAATGAATGTAGCGCAGCCACAGTTTCCTTCAATTCCTGATTTTGTTCAAGTTCATACTTTCCATCCATTTCCAAACTGCTGGAAATAGCAACCTCTAAACTGTCTCTCTGAATTTGTTCAAAAGTTTCCTGCACTAAAGAGTCACACACATCAATTGCAAAAATTTGACAAATATCACTAGGGTACCTCATGGCATCATAGATGTTAAATTGGATCTTTTCGCCATCAAACTCCATTGTTAAGGTCCCATTGTGCACATCAATCATAGTTCTCGCTATTTTTAGGAAGGGTCTTCCTAGCAAGGTGTGTGATGGGTTTGGTGATGTATCTTCTTCCATATCCACTATGTAAAAATCTGTAGGAAAGATTAGTTCGTTCACCTGCACCAAAACATCTTAAACTACCCCTCGAGGGTAGGTGTTAGTTATAGCGCCCCCAAACCTGGGTCCCTAGAACCTCGGACCTGGTACGTTATGATACATCATTTCTATAACTATTGCAGAAGATATAAACATAAATTATTTATACAATAACTTTTACAACATAATTCACAAGGTCTGTAACCTTAACTTAATGCATGCATTTAATATCCTACACGACATACAATGTCATTTGTATCCTATACTATTACCATTTTAACCGTATAATAATTTCATCCTAGAACTTGTCTTTGCCTTTGACTGTGTCAGAAGTTTCTTCTTTAATCTGAAATGTTTATCATGATATAGCAAGGGTGAGCAACAAGTTTGCCCAGCAAGTTTAAGTTCAAATGAAGATATATCATAATTGAAAAGAATAATAAGCTGACAAACTTTCAACAATATAAGAATTGTGAAAGAACATGAATCAATAATGCTGAATGGCCAACAATGAATATGAATAAATTCAACTGAATCAAATGGTAATGAAGGTGATCATCCTTTCATACCTGATGAACATATGCAACATGCACTAAGTGCGAATCAATAATCAGTATAGATGTGAATAATTAATGTGACGCCCCCAAATCCACGTTCCTTCGAAACCTCGAATTCGGTGCAGTCACGATACTACTATCGTCAAACTATTACATCTTTTAATCATTAGTAAAAGAATACAACTTTGTTTATTATAATTTAGAATATAAATTCTATTCATATCCAAGATCTCGTCTTTACATCATATTCGATATTACTAAAATACGGAATAATTTAAACTTTTCAATATCCTTTGAATAAAAATCTTTTTATTGATTCCATAACTTTGAATCAAATACAATCCTTGAATCAACTATATACTATGATTCATTCTATTAGAACTATTGTATAAAGGTTTACAACTCAACTCGATATCCTCTATGTATTATCTAATACATCTTTATAGTACGACAAGCATTAAACCTCGTAAACAAATATCAAGTACAACTACTAGAACCTAGACATGGTTCGAGTAATAATCTAATCAGTATTCTTCGTTGTGATACTATCTATCTTTATCAATCAAGAAGCACGAAGTCTTTATCGTAAGTCCTTAACCTGCAAAAGTGGTTATTTGCAAGAGTGAGCTTGACAGCTCAGCAATTCTAACAGTTTTCATGCATCACATAGCATACAACATTATACTCAGTTCATGCATTTATAAATAATTTATATTTACTACGCATGTTAATTTTCACATAACAAGTATATCATCAAAGATCAACTTTCAATCTCATTTATATCTCATATACAGTTCATATATAAGTTCACATTATCACAGCATAATATAATTCAACTAACAGTTATTGAATTCATATATCAAATAGGAACTGAAAGACTTGCCTGATTCGTAGTTTAACAACTACGACTTAACTGCTTAAGAATCTCTGCACTTTGTGTAATCCTACACAGTTATATTAATCATAGAGATCACACTCATCAGTTATATGCATCCACACATTCTCAATGTAATAATAAAGGTTACATTGTTGTCTAACTTGTTTCTTAGAACCTTGTTTCACTTTCTTAACATACTCCTATAATAGCTAGTATAGGTATACTTTTAATATCAACATTCATACACCTTTACTCGACTCACTATGTGTTCGACACGTATTTAAAGCTCATAGATACATGATCTATATTGCTTTCATATTTCTCAAACCTTATCGAAACCATTACATTCAAACTTTTCTAAGTTTCACCTTTCAAAATTCTTGTCATACTTAACTAGTCATGCAAGGCTACTATGTTCATCATGTATACATGTATATAAGGGCATTAACTCAAGTTTTAAAACCTAGCATGCTCATTATAAGTCAAAATCATATGGCATTCATGCCGGACTTTCATATACCTTAAGTAAATTAAGTTCATGCCTCAAGGGTAAACCACTAATGTCATATTACTACATAAAGAGGCTTAACAATATGTAGTAAGCATGCTCGTGCGTATACTACTCATGTACACTTTAATCACATAGTCTATGCTTTAGAAATTCATTTTCTATGAATAAGCGTGCATATGCAAAAATCCATGTATAAACAAATGATGTTCATGTCAATATGTCTATAGGCATAATGGACTCCTAATCTTCATGCTTGCATGCTTAGAACGTAACTCGCACGGTGTTTGATGATATTAGTCTTCAAACTCTAAATTTTTATTAAAAAGTACACGAAGTCCACAAAGGTCATTTAGTATAACCAAAGTGTCTTGAAATCATAACTCACTTTCTCTTGAACACTTAGCTAAACCACATAAATGTATTCAAACGGTCAGAAATTACAAGACCTAAATCTTGGTCAAGTTCACTTCAAAAAGTCCTTAAGTTTCACCTTTGAAATCACTTGAATTTATCAATCACGTATGCTAGTGTGTTCAACACCTTGAACATACATTTTATGTCAATAAAAACCATACGGTCATGCTCACAAAACTCAGAATATACAATGGAACATATATGCTCACAACAAGTTTACTTTAAAAATTCTAAGTTCATTTTGTAAACTTTAAATCCTTTCTTCAATTGAGTGTACTCACATAGTTATACTTGTTCACACTACGTTATTGCACTCATGTATGTATTTTAATCAGGTTCCTATACTTGCCTAATAACATGCCATAAGCTAGTACATAACAGAACCTGCAACAGAAAACGAAATTCCAGAATCTGGAACCGGCGCAGCTGCGCAGAGCCCCAGTTCAAAACTGGCGCAGCTGCGCAGGGCCTTGCCCAACTCAAGTCTGGTACCGGCGCAGCTGCGCCGCTGGCCAGTACAAAACTGGCGCAGCTGCGCAGTTGGTCGGCCAGAAACAGAGCAGACTGCATCGGCAGTACTGTAATCCCATTCACAAATTTCATACGAATTCCTTTCTAGACATGCTACATTATAGAGCTAACATGCATAGCAACTTATATAAGACTCAACAAGCATTTATCAAACAAATTATCAGTCAATACATGCTTACTTCAAGAATCAAGGATTTATAAATTTTCAGAAAATGAAGAGCATGAATGTAAAGGTTATACCTCTGCAATATGCTTTGCTGCTATATCAAGCCTACAATGCTGCTATACTAACTCACTCTCAATTCACTTACTATCAACTCTATGAAAATCTCAGCAATTCCAATATAGAAGGAAGAGAGCTTGAATTTATAGGACAATTAATACACAGGCAAAGTCATTGTTCTTTAAATTAAACCAACGTGGAATAAGAATTGCATGTTGGTTATGAAAGAGTTGGTAGATAGTTGGTGAATGAAATCATGACCACCACTCCCCATTGAATCATTGCTAGCCTAAGTTTGCTGAGTTTGAGGCTATAGAGAGTAGCCATGTGGTGTTCACGTGAAGGAGAAGAAGAGGAGTAACTCTAATATTGGGGCAACCAAATAAATCTCAGCAACTTGGAACATGTAATACAACACTTGGTTTATATATACACATTACATATACATTTAAGTTGTACACATTCATTTCATATAACTTAAATTATAAATTAATGTGTCACAATGTAGTCTCAATAATACTATCATGTATTAAATTTTAACTCACACATGTAAAATCCATGTACAGTTCATCCCACCGGATATAATTCTTTCGGGTACCATCATAGTGTATTGTCTCTTTTATTATTAAATTTCATTAATTCAATAATTGTTTACTATATATTCATGATATATTATTTATTGTATACACATTGTCACACCCACATTTCATGTATCTCTTACAACTCAATAAACTTTACTATATAGTTTATATTCATAAATAACATAGTCATATTGCACTTTATACTTCGCATAACATATAGTTAACTATCATACGTTATACTTTAATATCGCATGGTTGCACATAGAAATTAGTAAATTACTTATCTCATCAATTAATTAATAATAATATTTATTAATCCATTTCTCATTAATCCATGGAATTATAATTCTCACGCTAATTGATTAACACTTTATATGATTTATTATCACGTTAAATAAATATAAATCTTTTTATATTTATAAATCATTTACTCATTAATCATCATATTATCAAATAATTACTTGATAATAGTATATTGTTCATAACAATAATTAATATTAGAAGACAATTTATCTCATCACAAATCCGATTATACTTATAATCGATTTCCTTATTATTATACTATCACTAGCCATAATAATTTAACATACTATCATAATAACAATTAACAATTAATTTAGATTAATTGTTTAATTAATAATTTCTCCATCATTAAATTAGTCAATTCATTACTGAATCTATTATTGCGCCACACAAGGCATCTCTCACAAGCTCAAACTTAAGCTTATCATTATTCTCATCACTTACTCATTTCTCACCACATTACTACTTATAACCTGTTCAATTAAATTAGAACTATTAAATCCAAGGTCCACATATAAATATTTTACAAATCGAATATTCAAATATTATATATAACCTTTACGGAAATATAATAACTCAAGCTATTAAAATGTTAAATTACTTCAATTAATTATACTTATAATAAGTATATCCTTTACGCTTATAATAATTAATATATACTCTATTAATTATTCTAATAATAATATTCACGATCAAATAATAACTTAAGTTATTTAATATATTAAAATAACTTAGTTTCCTTTCATTAATTAAACTCCATTTAAAATTATGTATTTAGCCATATCATAAAATATTATGTTTTCTCCAAATAAGCACATTCGTTATTAGAAAATAATTTACTTATTGTCTCATGATATTATTTTTAATATAATATCAAATAACTATATGTACGACACATGTACATATATTATATATAGAAAATAGATAATAAGTTTATTTTCTATTATAATATATCGTTTCCATCAATTTAATTACATATAGCAAATACGTTTTAATATATTTACTATATTAACCAATCACACCTCATACAAAAACATATAAGGTAATATTATTATTCAAAAATAATATTTCCTCCTTTTATTAAAATAATTCAATATTAGAAATTATTTTAATATCCTTTATTAGAAATATATAATAACTATTTCTCTTTCTTTTCTATAAATTGTTCCCAAAATAATTTCTTCAAATATTCATTTAATCATATAATGATTTCCATCTCCCTTTAATAACGTATATATATTTAACGTTATTCGCACATTAGACTTTCTCACATATTACTATTCTAAGTAATATATATAAAAGTACCAACTATAATTACATATTCAACACACATATTAATTCACTCCTTTACTTAAGTAAATTAAACATTGTACTATATCATCATAGTTAATTAAGGTTCAATACTCTCATTATATTATTCCATAATATAACTCCCAACTTAAATTAACTAATATTTATTCTTATTAGTTAATTCCTTAACTAACTCATGCTTCACTATCCAAACCTATTCATGGATGGCTTAAGTGCTATTAATAACCTATATTATAAACATACTAGTTATTAATACATACACAAGAATATGGTGATTATACATTAAGGATATTTAATGTCACCAACTTACTATGATAAAATAATTCTATAAATTATTTAATATCGATAAGAATTTATCTACCTCCTTTACCTCAATTGAAACGTCTCTACGCTAAGTAACAAATATATATTAATAATATATTTATAAATCACAAAAATACATTTTACATAGTCCATATTATCCTATGTAATATAATACCACATACCTCATATCACATATATATATTATTATTCGAACCCATCTCACAGTTTAATAATTTTATTTATTAAATCCTTATTTAATAATATCTAAAAATTCGGGTTCTTACAATTAACAATAATTATTCACGACCATGCTTTGAAAATATAACTCAAGTTTTAGTTAGAGAAAACTTGCTCAATAAAAGAGTATAGGAACTTGCCTGATTCGTTGACAACTGCTACGCAATTTAATTTAATCGCTTTATTGGAAAGACCTATCAATTATAAGATTGATCTTTCAATTAGCATAACATACCTTATAAGTAAACTATCTAACATTTAAACACATAGTCAAATCTTATATACCCTTAATACTATACATATACACAAGTCTAAACTTTGCACGCATCGAGTCTTTAATAATATTCAATATAGTATACTGAGTGGTTTCTCACAAACAACTAATAAATTAGCTTCCGTCTAGTCTACATTATTTTCACAGTGAGTTAGATCGGTTACTAATTCGTAGATCCCTTCCCCATATGAAAGAGTCGTTTAGCCCAGTTACTATACATTAACCATTAAATGGTACGACTGTACTACCTTAGACTTATTATTTACTATCAAATATTAATGAAATACATGTCATAATATTATAAGTTATTTATAATATCACAAAGTATTTTTAATACCTTAATATCACATTTAATTGATTTTAAAATATTTAAAACCATTATTAAATAACTGTCATTAATATTAAAATATTAATGTATTTAATAACAAAATATTAAAAGTTATATTTTATAACTTAAAATATTTTTTATAACCATTAAATCATTTTATATGATTTTTAAAACATTAAATCTATTTTTCCATAATTTATTTAATATAATTATTAAATAAATTAATTACCATTACTATTAATTATTAATGAAATTTATCCCAAAATATTAAAAGTCATCCAAAATAACTTAAAAGATTTCCTAACACTTTAATATATTTTTAAATGATTTTTAAAGTATTAAAATCATTTTTAAGTAATTTATTTAATATAATTATTAAATAAATTTAATATCATTAATATTTAAATAATTTGTGTATTATAAATGCCTATAAAAATGAATATTCGTGTACTATATTTGAAATAAATCAAGAATTATAACTGCTTTATAAAATGAATATTCTACTATTCTATTTGAGATAATTTCAGCATTATAACTGCTTATAACATAAGTATTCTTACTAAATACTTGAAGAAAATTAGACATAGCAACTACTTATAAAAGTATATTTTCTACTTTATAAGAGAAATAAATCGGACATTATAACTGCTTGTAAATAGGACTTTTGTACTATTTACTTAAAATAATTTGGGCATTATAACTACTTGTAAAAGTATATTTTTTACTAAATATATAAAGAATAATGAACATAATAACCACAAGAGTAAATATCTCTTGGAGTTGCAAGCTTTAACTAATCCTTTGAAATCTTGAAACTCAAAAACTTTCCTCTTTCTCTCTTTAGCCGAAATTTTCCTCTCTCTCTCTCTCTCTCTCTCTCTCTCTCTAACCATATTTTTGGTTTTGAAAAAAATGAAGAGAAATGGCTCCTATTTATAGGAAAATATAGTTTCAATAATTGCACGTTAAGGGCTCGACTTTTTAAAGTTTGCCCCCAACTTTTTATAATTTGGTACCCTAGTTAATTACACTTTAGTACCTCATTAATTGCACTTTAGTCCCTAGGTGACATCATGATGACATCACCTTTTTGTGTTTTTTTAATGCTGATGTCATGCTTGCATCATCTGTGTTTCTTTAAGGATGATGTCATGCTTGCATCATCTGTGTTTCTTTAAAGATGATGTCATGCTTGCATCATGCTTGCATCATCTCTTCTCTGATTGGTTGATTTAAGTTCATATGGATTGGAGGGTATTTTGGTCATTTCCTAGATAATTTTAAAGGTAATTTGGCCTTTCGACTCCAAAAGGGTATTCTAATAATTTCTCACACAATTTTAAGGGTAGTTCGATCATTTCTCCTCCAAAAATGTATTCTAATAATTTCCCACATAATTTTAAGGGTAGTTCGGTCATTTCCTATGTTTTCCTTAAAATTTAACCCTTAGGGTTTGATAAATACCATTAGAGTTTGCTAATCACCATTAAGGTTTACAAATTAGGATTTAGAATTCCCGAATAAGAAATTAGGGCTTTCTAACTGTAGATTAGGGTTTCTAATCTACCATTAGGGTTTACTAAGGTTATACCTTATCTGATTAACATTTAATCATTAATACCTAACTATACAAACACACAATTATAGATACAATTATAATAATTGTATTAACTATCAAATCCCTATTCCTAATTAGGGTTAGGGTTTTTATCAACTGAATTAGGGTTTATCAATTTAAAATTAGGGTTTTCTCATGTTACCCTTTACCTGATTCATACTCAACCCTTAACCACATACTGTACACACATATAATCACAAAATCATATAAGTCTTTCGCAAAAATTTTAAATCCAGCAAAATCCGTCACAAAAATGTCAAATTCATACACTTATTTTCTGTCTAGGTCTATTATTTAACCTTAATTTAATTATTTAAGATTTTAATAAATTGTCTAAATACTCGGGTTGTCACATTCACCCCTTTTCTAAGAATTTCGTCCCCGAAATTTACCTTACACCTTATACCTTTCATACTCATCACCACATGCTACCCAAAACATCACTCACCAGAGTTAAAATTTTCAAATCATGTTGAGGAGTCATATAGACTACGAACTTTTATTTTCAAAAAGGTTAGACAGAAATTCATTCGCTAACCGTCATGACTTACGGACACAGAGGGTAATTAACCCGCTATGCCCTGTACTTATTAAATACTGCTGGTCGGAACAATTTTTCCCCGTTCCTCTTATCCGCCTTAGGCGCACAAAAGTTTCCCAAATTTTGGGATGCTTACCTCAGTCTTATCGGATTCCGCACCAAAACCATTTGGTTCGGGAAAATTTTCAAAGAACGCTCAGAATTTTCATAAACGTTGGTCTAGCTGAATCAAATAGCTTAGACTCATACTAATAATTCAATTTCAATCGAAATATTTATGTATATCCTAACCCAGTTGGCAATTAATTATAAAAAAATATTTTAAAAATGGAGTCATGATACCATACTGTATTTACAGCCCGTTTGAGGATTCCATCATTATGTGACTTTGTTATAACACATCATACAATAGTGGGACAACGATTTTTAGATCGAATTCAACACTAAGTATTCCTGTATTTACAACTTCATCAACTTTTTATCATCTCTGCACCAGGTTACATGATGCTTCAATGATAAATAAAATACATTTTGATATTTCAAATCATTGTCGTCTAGCCGAAATAATTAGCATAGACTATTCTTTAAACGGTTCAAAAATTATTGTAAATCAATTTTATCATCTCAACGGGTAACGATGTGTCAGTGTCCCGAAGTCCACACATACACACTAGTCACCGGGATTTGAGAATAAGAATTCATTTTTAAAAGGCACATAGTGCGTATTTAACTTGATGTCAAAAATTTTGAAGTCTAGCATAGCTAGAAGATTTAGAATACCTACGCTTCCACTAATGATCCATTACTTAATCAGTCTATCTATTCCTAATATCCTTAATACTCCATTCACACTTAATTATACCTAGTTCGTCAAACTTACCACACGTTATGAGTTCAGGAACTTTTCACAATCATATGAGTTTAAGATCTTGTCCTAGACAGACCATTGGCGTCCATTCGCTGAGGGGTTCAAAATATTTCATATAATTATGAGTCACGAACTTACCATAAGTATGAGTTTTAAGAACTCGCTACTTAACCTTATACCTCTACCTATACTCTATCTATCTGTTATACACATGAGAAAAGAATCACCTTCTCAACATATATATAGCAAATAGCGCGACACAAACATTTCAATGATTATCACTATCAGAAACTAAGTAGTCATCAAACCAAACACAATCCCCTGCCCATACAAAGAATTGTTCAACTTAACCTCTACCTATACTCTATCTATCTGTTATACACATGAGAAAAGAATCACCTTCTCAACATATATATAGCAAATAGCGTGACACAAACATTTCAATGATTATCACTATCAGAAACTAAGTAGTCATCAAACCAAACACAATCCCCTGCCCATACAAAGAATTGTTCAACTTAATCACTATATCGATCAGGAAGCAAAGCGGTTCTAAAACCAAGTACAAATTCCCTGCCCATACAAGGAATTATACAACTCAGCTACTGACATGAGTCCTCAATTGAAATCCCCACTTAATATCCTAGCTCCCTCAATACTCGATACGAATTTTATTTAATCTGTATCTACAATACTACTACTCTTTCCTGAGTTTAACTCGTACTATTTCATAGTACCATATTCGTATAGAAATTTTGCTATAAAATTTTCAATCAGACAATTGATCATCTGTCCTCCTCCTATGACCTCATCAGAGCACGTTGTGATCTCTTATTATAATCGTATTATTTTACGATTCTTTTCTATGTTATGATCGTTTTGTTTTACGACCTTCTTTCCCTTTATACTTTTAGTCTTTTAGACTCTATCTATTCATTACAACTGTTCATCTTTATTATCAGAGTTAGGTAACTCTGGATCTTTTATAATTTATCGAGATTCGTCTTTGAATCTTATCACCGCACTAACTCTATTTAAGTTAGTACTTATCCTTATCCCACTGCGGTTAATAGCCTAAGGTAACCCTACCTAAGGTTTATAGCCTACAGCCTTGATACCAACTGTAGCGCCCCCAAATCCGGGTCCCCAGAACCTCGGACCTAGTACGTTACGATACATCATTTCTATAACTATTGCGGAAGATAAACATAAATTGTTTATACAATAACTTTTACAACATAATTTCCAAGGTCTATAATCTTAACTTAATGTCTACATTCAATATCCTACACGACATACAATGCCATTTGTATCCTATACTATTACCATTTTAACCGTATAATAATTTCATCCTAGAACTTGTCTTTGCCTTTGACTGTGTCCGAAATTTCTTCTTTAATCTGAAATGTTTATCATGATATAGCAAGGGTGAACAACAAGTTTGCCCAGCAAGTTTAAGTTCAAATGAAGATATATCATGATTGAAAAGAATAATAAGTTGACAAACTTTCAACAATATAAGAATTGTGAAAGAACATGAATCAATAATGCTGAATAGCCAACAATGAACATGAATAACTTCAACTGAATCAAATGGTAATGAAGGTGATCAACCTTTCATACATAATTAACATATGTAACATGCACTAAGTGCGAATCAATAATCAGTATAGATGTGAATAATTAACAATAATTATTCACGACCATGCTTTGAAAATATAACTCAAGTTTGAGTTAGAGAAGAGTTGCTCAATAAAAGAGTATAGGAACTTGCCTGATTCGTTGACTACTGCTACGCAATTTAATTTAATCGCTTTATTGGAAAGACCTATCAGTTATAAGATTGATCTTTCAATTAGCATAACATACCTTATAAGTAAACTATCTAACATTTAAACACATAGTCAAATCTTAGATATCCTTAATACTATACATATACACAAGACTAAACTTAGCACACATCGAGTCTTTAATAATATTCAATATAGTATACTGAGTGATTTCTCACAAACAACTAACAAATTAGCTTCCGTCTAGTCTACACTATTTTCACAGTGAGTTAGATTAGTTACTAATTCGTAGATCCCTTCTCCATATGAAGGAGTCGTTTAGCCCAGCTACTATACATCAACCATTAAAGGGTACGACTGTACTACCTTAGACTTATCATTTACTATCCAATATTAATGAAATACATGTCATAATATTATAAGTTATTTATAATATCACAAAGTATTTTTTATACCTTAATATCACATTTAATTAATTTTAAAATATTTAAAACCATTATTAAATAACTGTCATTAATATTAAAATATTAATATATTTCATAACGAAATATTAAAAGTTATATTTTATAATTTAAATATTTTTTATAACCATTAAATCATTTTATATGATTTTTAAAACATTAAATCTATTTTTCCATAATTTATTTAATATAATTATTAAATAAATTAATTACCATTAATATTAATTATTAATGAAATTTATCCCAAAATATTAAAAGTCATCCAAAATAACTTAAAATATTTCCTAACACTTTAATATATTTTTAAAGTATTAAAATTATTTTTAATTAATTTATTTAATATAATTATTAAATAAATTTAATATCATTAATATTTAAATAATTTGAGCATTATAAATGCTTGTAAAAATGAATATTCGTGTACTATATTTGAAATAAATTGAGCATTATAACTGCTTTATAAAATGAATATTCTACTATTCTATTTGAGATAATTTCAGCATTATAACTGCTTATAACATGAGTATTCTTACTAAATACTTGAAAAAAATCGGACATAGCAACTGCTTATAAAAGTATATTTTCTACTTTATAAGAGAAATAAATCGGACATTACAACTACTTGTAAATAGGACTTTTGTACTATTTACTTAAAATAATTTGGGCATTATATCGGCTTGTAAAAGTATATTTTTTTTACTAAATATATAAAGAATAATGAACATAATAACCACAAGAGTAAATACCTTTTGGAGTTGCAAGCTTTAACTAATCCTTTGAAATCTTGAAACTCAAAAACTTTCCTCTCTTTCTCTCTCTAGCCGAAATTCTCTTCTCTCTCTCTCTCTAACCATATTTTTGGTTTTGAAAAAAATGAAGAGAAATGGCTCCTATTTATAGGAAAACATAATTTCAATAATTGCACGTTAGGAGCTCGGCTTTTTACAGTTTGCCTTACTTTTTACAGTTTGGTACCTAGTTAATTACACTTTAGTACCTCATTAATTGCACTTTAGTCCCTGGGTGACATCATGATGACATCATCATGATGACATCACCTTTTTGTGTTTCTTTAATGCTGATGTCATGCTTGCATCATCTGTGTTTCTTTAAGGATGACGTCATGTTTGCATCATCTCTTCTCTGATTGGTTGATTTAAGTTCACATGGATTGAAGGGTATTTTGGTCATTTTCCAGATAATTTTAAAGGTAATTTGGTCATTTCACCTCCAAAAGGGTATTCTAATAATTTCCCACATAATTTTAAGGGTAGTTCGGTCATTTCCTATGTTTTCCTTAAAATTTAACCATTAGGGTTTGATAAATAACATTAGGGTTTGCTAATCACCATTAAGGTTTACAAATTTGGGTTTAGGATTCCCGAATAAGAAATTAGGGTTTTCTAACTGTAGATTAGGGTTTCTATTATACCATTAGGGTTTACTAAGGTTATACCTTATCTGATCAACATTTGATCATTAATACCTAACTATACAAACACACAATTATAGATACAATTATAATAACTGTATTAACTATCAAATCCCTATTCCTAATTAGGGTTAGGGTTTTCATCAACTGAATTAGGATTTATCAATATGAAATTAGGGTTTTCCCATGTTACCATTTACCTGATTCATACTCCACCCTTAACCACATACTGTACACACATATAATCACAAAATCATATATGTTTTTTGCAAAAATTTTAAATCCACCAAAATTCTTCACAAAAATATCAAATCCATACACTTATTTTCTGTCTAGGTCTATTATTTAACCTTAATTTATTCATTTAAGATTTTAATAAATTGTCTAAATTCTCGGGTTGTCACATTAGTACGATCTGCCAATTGAATAATCACACCAGTATTTTTCAAAGGGCCTAGAATCAGAGATTTATAAACAGATAATGGCATTACATTAATTGAAGCACCTAAATCTAGCATGGCCTTCTCAAATCTAGTGTTTTCTATCTTGCATGGGATCGTGAACATGCCTGGATCTTTACATTTGGGGGGCATTTTTCTTTGAAGAACAGCTGATACATTCTCCCCAACTGTGACTTTTTCATCATTTTCCAATTTACATTTGTTAGTGCACAATTCTTTTAAAAATTTCTCATACCGCGACACTTGTTTAATTGCATCAAGTAATGGAATATTCACTTCTACTTTCCTAAAAGTTTCTAGAATTTCTTTTTCCTGTTCATCTTTCTTTGAATTTCTAGAATTTCTGTGAGGAAAGGGAAGAGGAATATCTTTAAGCTGACAAGGAGGGTTAGGATGTACCTTAGATTTTTTCGGTTCCTCCTTAGTTTGCTCGTTCTCAAACTCAACTGTGGTTGTAGGTGTATCCATCTGCTTTCCACTCCGCAAGGTTATAGCACTAGCATTCTCCTTAGGATTCACAAAAGTTTGAGAGGGAAGCTTCCATGAACCTTGAGAGTCCAACCGTCCCACAGTATAGCTAATTGGCTCATTTGACTCTCCAAACTATGGATGGAAGATTTTGTCTCTTGTTGAAACTGTTGTGTCTGTGTCATAAATGCTTTGAATATGTCTTCTAAGGATGTTCCAGCATTGTCCGGTGTTGCTGGTCTGGGTTGGTACTGTGGCTGATTTGGCTGAAATTGTTGTTTAGTTGGGTAAAACCCTTGCGCCTGTGGCCTAGCACCCCCATAACTCAAGTTGGGATGATCCCTCCATCCTGGATTGTAAGTACTGGAAAAATGATCATATTTCCTCTGCGACTGTGCTTGGTAATTTCCCACTGCATTAGCTTGCTGTGCATTCTCTTCCTCTTGTAATGTCGGGCATGCATCTGTAGGGTGCCCCGCCATTAAACATATTTCGCAAGCTTGTGCAACCGGCAAGTTACCTGTTGCTAATTGTTTTACTACAGTAGTTAAGTCATAAATCTGTTGTTCTATATTACTCGTGCTTACCTTACTTACCCTTTATGCTAGATGATCATTCCGTGTTCCAGATTATTGTTCATTGGCAGCCATATTTGCAATCAAATTCTTTGCAGCCTCCGGTGTTTTATCCACTAATGCTCCTCCACTAGCAGCGTCGATCATACTCTTATCCATCGGTACAAGTCCCACATAAAAGTATATGATAAGGTGTTGATCATCAATCTGGTGGGGTGAACAGCTGGAGCAAAGCTTTTTGAATCTCTCCTAGTATTCATACAATATTTCACCACTGAATTGTTGGACTCCGCAAATTTCTTTCCTTATATTGGTTACTCTTGAAGCAGGAAAGTATTTCTCCAAAAATAGCCTTTTCATGTCATTCCATGATTGTATTGATCCCGAGGGGAGATAATACAATCAATCTTTTGCTAAATCCCCCAGTGAGAATGGGAAAGCTCTCAGCTTTATTTTCTCCTCCGTAACATTTGTGGCTTCATGGTTGAGCACACGACATGAAACTCCTTCAAATTCTTATAAGTATCCTCACCTGTAAGACCACAAAAAGTAGGCAAAAGGTGAATCAGTCCAGATTTTTAATTCAGACGCAGCATTTAAAGTAGGATATTCAATACACAGAGGTTGTTGAGTGAGATTAGGAGTTGACAACTCCTTTAAAGTCTTGTTATTTGGCACCGCCATCTCCTCGTCTGACTCACTCGAAGAATGGTCTGAAAGTAGTGTGAGTGCGATGTTAAGGCCCGGTGATGGAGCTTCGTCGGAATCTGCAAGTGGACCTTGGGTTTTTCGAGCTTCCTTTCTAAGCCTTCGTGCGGTTCTCTCTATTTCTGGATCAAATTTTAATTCAAGATAGTGAGAAAATCGAGGCATAAAAAAATAAAAAAAATAAAAACAATTGAATAAATAAAAACAAATAACACTCCCCGGCAACGGCGCCAAAATTTGGTAGCTGTCGTCTAGCACTACAAAATTTATCTTACTTCTATTCCACTAACTCAAGAATTAGTATAGTAATAAGCAAGGATCGATCCCACAGAGAGTGTTATTTTATAATTATCCAAGTATTTTTCAATGAATAAGGGATTTTAGTTTGAAGAGTTTAATTAACAAAAGTGAATTTAAAGAAAATATCAATGAGTAAAAAGCTTCAATTCTTCAGTTCAGTATCCCCTTTTCACAATCATGGATTAACCAAAAGTTTACAATATTTATCTTTCAATGAGATTAATAACCCTAGATAACCGCGATCGCTAATTATCCGAAATTCTCCTTATGTGTAAATCTAATGCGACGATCGCCAACAAAAGATCCTAACTATCATATAACCTAGAACTATCAGTCTAGATTTAATACAATAGAAGCATAAAGAATGAGAATTAGATTATTCCAAGAAATAATTACACAATCAGGAATTATTTAACTTGTCTTCTGAAAACCTTAACAATATTCAAAAGCTTGTCCACAATCAAGTATCATTAATTGCTACTTATGATTAGACATACATCATTTGCTTAATATATATCTTAATCTAGCAGATGATATCAATCTACTAATTTAATCCTACAGAAACCAAATTAGTCAATTGAATAACATACATGAAAGTTTAAGTAGATAATCAGAATAAATCTCACATAAGAAAGAATGAATAGAATAAACTTGATCAAACCATTAATTGTAAATAAGGTTCAACATCCCTTCAGAATTCAATGAATAAATTAGCCTGACATGCCTTGATGAATGTATAACCTCCTCCCAGTTCCAAGATTTAAGATCAAAGATCAAAGATGATATAAACCTAAGAAAACTACTAATATAAATAGTCTATCAAAATCCTATTACAATTAGGTAAGTCTGCATTCCTTTTCCAGCTCAACTTTGCAACTTTGAGTAACAAAATCTGATCAGATCCGTCAGTCACGCAATCCCCGCGCGTTGACACCAGCTAGCCCAAAATCTCCTGATGTCTTCTCTTTTGCCCAATTATTCTCCTTTTCTGCAAATTCACACAAACACATGAAAAGTAACATGCACACTTTAATAATAACAATATATCAAGCTAAGAAATACCGATTAAGTAGGTTTTTAACCTACTTATCAGACTCTATTTCTACTTCTATGGGGAGTACTTCTTTCATGCCATAGAATAATGAATAAGGGGTAGCCCCAGTAGAAGTGCGCATTGACATTCTGTAGGCTGATAGAGTCAGAGGCAATAGGTCAGGCCATCCTTTGTGATTGGTGGACATTTTTTGCATGATCTTCTTGATATTTTTGCTGGTCGCTTCAACAGCACCATTCATCTTTGGACGATAGATGACAGAATTGAGATGTTTGATATAAAACTTGCTGCATAATTCTCTCATTATCTGGTTGTTTAGATTCTTGGCATTGTCTGATACGATCACCTCCGGTTGTCCATATCGATAGATTACATTATTTTTTATGAAACCAATGATTACCTCTTTGGTGACTTTGGGAAAAGAGGCAGCTTCAACCTATTTGGTGAAGTAATCGATCATGGTGAAGTAATCAATCATGGTGAAGATGAATCGATGACCATTGTTAGCTTTGGGTTCTATTGGCCCAATCACATCCATTCCCCACATGGAAAATGGCCATGGCGAACTCATGTTAAGCAGTTCATTTGGAGGAGCGTGGATGGTATTTCCATGGACTTGGCATTGGTAGCATCTCCTGACGTGATCATCATAGTCAGCTTTGAGAGAGATCCAGTAATGCCCTATTCTCAATATCTTCTTGGCAAGTAAATAATCGCTCATGTGTGGACCACAGACTCCACCGTGGACTTCATTCATCAGTCTTTGGGCTTGATCCTTATCCATACATCTTAAAAGGCCTATTCCAGCATCCCTTTTATAGAGTGCTTCTCTGCTCAGATAGAATTTCATAGCCATCTTATGAATCCGCTTTCTTTCAGCTTAACTTGCCCCGGTAGGCGTTGATCCATCTCGAAGATATTCTTTTATATCTCAGTACCAAGGTTGTTTGATAGGAGGTAGTTCATCTACGATTTCTCCAATGTAATTCCCATATGATGGGGTCTTTTGGCTTGCAAATTTGATGTTTGGAATTCCCATCCTATCAGATATGTGGATCAAGCAAGCCAACATTGCCAATACATCAGCAAAGTCATTCCTACTTCGAGGGATGTGGATGAAGGTTATCTCTTCAAACTCCATGGATATCTTGATAGCTTGCCGATGATATGACAACAAATGCAATTCTTTGGTATGATAATCCCCTGTGGTTTGTTTGATAACCAACTCAGAATCCCCAAAGAGTAGTAAACGTTTGATACCCATGGATTGGGCTAGTTTTAACCCCATTATACAAACTTCATACTCAGCTGTGTTGTTGGTGTTGCCAAACTGTAACTTGATGGCCACAAGATATTGTTCTCCTGTAAAAGAGACCAGAACTGCCCCAGCTCCGGCACCTTCCATGTTCACGGCTCCATCAAAATACATTTTCCAATATTGGACTGTATTTTCTTAAGGGATTTGTTGAATTGTCATGATCCCATCATCAGGGAAATAAGTTTCCAAGGGTTCAAAATTCCCTGTCGGTGCTTCGGCCAGTTGATCTGCAATTCCTTTACCTTTAATAGATTTCTGAGTCACGTAGACAAAGTCGAACTGTTGTAGGATCAATTGCCATTTAGACAATAGGCAATTCAATATGGGTTTGTTGAATACATACTTCAGTGGATCCATGCGGGATATGAGATAGGTCGTTTGCCCATGCAGATAATGTTGTAACCTCATGGCGGCCTACGCTAACGTACAACAGGTCTTTTCAATCAAAGTGCACTTCAGCTCACCGCTACTGAATTTTTTGTTAAGGTAATAGATAGCTCTCTCCTTTCTTCTATCATCTTTCTGCCCCATCATACAGCCCATAGCATTGGCATTTATTGACAAGTAGATAAATAGGGGAACCTCATCCCTTGGGGGTACCAAGACAGGTGCTTAAATCAACTGCTTCTTGATGGAAAGGAAGGCTTTTTGACAATCTACATTCCACTTCATGGAGTAATTCTTCCTTAGCAGCTTAAAGATGGGCTCATAAGTGGCCATGAGTTGAGAGATAAATCTTCTTATAAAATTGATTCTCCCCAGGAACCCCCGTATTTCCTTTTCTGTTCGGGGCACGGGCATCTCGGTGATTGCTTTAATTTTGGCGGGATCCAGCTCATTGCCTCTATTGCTTACTAGAAATCCCAACAACTTGCCTGATTTGATACCAAAAGCACATTTAGCTGGATTCAACTTTAGGTTGTACTTGCGCAACCTGTTGAAAAGCTTTTTAAGATGGTTGATGTGGTTATCCTCCTTCTGGGATTTGATGATGATGTCATCCACATAGACCTCTATTACTTTGTGCATCATGTCATGAAAAAGGGCCATCATGGCTCGCTGATATGTGGCATCGACATTAATAAGGCCAAAAGACAAATGTCTATAACAAAAGGTTTCCCAAGGAGTGATGAAGGTTGTTTTCTCCCTGTCCTCTTCAGCAACCATAATTTGATGATATCCGATAAAACAGTCAACAAAAGAATATATGATATACTGTGTCATGTTATCTATCAGTATATGGATAAAAGGTACTGGGAAGTTATCCTTGAGACAAGCTTTGTTCAAATCCCGGTAATCCATACATACTAGTACCTTCCCTCTGGGCTTAGGCAGGGGAACTATGTTGGATAGCCACTCAGGGTAAGTTGATACCATGATGATGCCGGCTTTGAATTGCTTGACAATTTCTTCTTTGACTTTCAGACTCCACTCAGGTTTTAATCTCCTGAGCTTTTGTTTGACTGGCTTGAATCCATCTTTAATGAGCAGTCGATGGATGAAAATGTCAGTAGACAAACCAATCATGTCTTCATGTGACCATGTAAACACATCCTGGAACTGAGTTAAGAGTTCAATCAGGTCTGCTCTTTGGTTTTGGGTAAGGTCCATGCCTATCTGGATTTCTTTAGGGTTTTCTGAGGTTTCAATATTGATAGTGGTGGTTTGATCAAGGTTTAGTTTGGGTTTATCTTCGACAAATTCTTTGATCTCCTCGGGCACCTCATAGTCATCTATTTCCTCTTGATCAATCTCCATCAAGTCGAAGTCCAGTTTTACATCAAAGTTGTAGTCATTGTGAAAATTTGGCATCTCATCAGCATGGCCAAAAAAATCCTACTCTGGATTCCTGAAAACAGAATGCTTTCACTTTAATATATGAAACTACTTGATTATACAAAGCATTTAGCAAAAGCATGACAAAAAGTAACTGTTATCGTTGTGCAACAAAAATAAGCAGTAAATAAAACCACACTTCAGGGCAGATGGACTTTCTGCCCTTTTATAATTTTCGATGGAGTCATGGAGTGCTGCTCCAATTGTCTAGGGTCAAGTCCTCATGAACATAGAGGATAAAGGAGTTGTTGTTTTTTGTTTCTTCTTTGATGATGACTGAGACAACATTCATATCAGGGCCAGTGCTTCTCTTTGATCTGCCCTTCTTATTATTGATGTGAGGGATTAGGATTTGATCTTCTGAATAGTCGTCGTCTGGGATATAGTTATTCATACCCTCAGTGTGCACCAGAAAATACATGTTTGCAAACGGGTCTCGTCTACCCGACAGGAAATTTTATTTGCCCTTTTTTCTTTCCCCATCAGGCTTTGGGACTTTTCTATCACTATCCGGATTGACCTAAGGAAACAGCATAACTGACACAGAAGCAGGAATCTTTCTCATTGGTTTCACACACCCTGCATCAGTGAGGGTTGGAAACAGGTGTTGGATTTGTACGTAACGCATACATGCAATCAAATTACATAAATAAGGGCGGAAGCGCGATAATTAAGGTTTTAAAAAATTTATACAAACCCATGCCATGATCATGCTCTGTGCTCAGTTATCAATAACAGAAAAGTACGGATAAATCAGAATCATACCTTTGTAGATTCTAGATTCCACAGGTACGAGTTCTACTCCTTGCTTCTCCTTGATCTCCTTGAATATCCTGTAGTGGCTCCTTCCTTTGATCAATATTAGCCACCCAAGTGTTTGGCCTCTAGAGGTGATCCACCAAGAAAGAGGAATTACTCAGGAAGATGGGTTGTTAGCAAAACCCTTTTTCTATTCTCTATAGAAATTGTATTGTACTCTTCAACTCTTGGAATCACGTATATCTTATATCTGATATAAAACTCTCTTATATAGATATTAGGTTAACCCTACTAATCTAATTAGAATTGGGATTCTTTTATTAATTAATTAAACACTTTTAAATAATTAGGCTTCCCAACATATTAAGATTTAATTAACTAAATTCCTTTAATTAATTTGCCTCCTAATCTCATTAGGAATAATTGAGAGTACTAATATTAAATTATTTCCTAAACTCCTTTAGAATTAAAATAATAATAATTATAATAATATTAATAAGACTCCTCTTATTAATTTATATTTAATATTTCTAAAATATTAAATAATAACCATTAAGCTATTTAATTTATTCTATCACCATAGATTAAATTAAAAATACTTAATGTATTATTACGATTATGCCATTATCTTCTTAAATAATTCTTCTTCCTTTTATGGTGTGACCCTTTAGGTTCTCCATATTAAACCGGTTGTGAATAAATCAATTAAAAAAATTCTAATCTTATTTAAATAAATAAATTAACTAATAATCTATGTAAATAAATTACATTTATTCAACAATAGGGATAAGCCTCCCTAGCGATCAACGATTTTCTAGATAATATAGATTTCAACATTAATCATAAAAGAACCTGTAAGTTAATAGTTACCGTACAATTCAGTCCATCCACCATACAATGTCCCAATTAAATATAAGACATGGATTTACTGTCAAGTCTTATTTTATTTAATTATATGTATTTCGATTAGAAAATGCACAACTCCATATAATGCAAATTAGAAACTCCTTTCTAATTTTATTCCACATTGGCCAATGATTTCAGGGTTGTCATTTAACGAATCACATAGGACAAATCTCCTCTTTTATAGAGGTGGTAGATTCTTTATTGATCATTTATTATCTCCATATGTAACTCATTATACCCAAGCATACCCTTTTATATACCCTAAATGGTGTTAAGGAATAAGTCAAAATATAATTCATTACATACAAGATACTATGATGATCTCAAGTCCAAGGATCACTTGTACTACTATCACATTAGGAATTTCTATTGACAGGCAAGTAAAACTCCATTAGGTATTCCATAGCGAGTCACGTTCAGTGAACTTAGTCTCCAATAAGCACCTACATACTTGCTTTAGTGTCTCCACACAAATGATCATGAGATCAATCATCCTCATCCAATGAGCAAGCAACATATGTACCAATCTATCCGGATTTATTAATCTCTTTTTTAGAAATCCCACGATTGGGAACTATTTTAGTTTTAAGCTTTCTAAGATTTTAAATCTCATTAGCATGATCAACATCATGATTCTAAAAGCATTGCTTAAAACTATTGGTTATTTACATATTATAAAAACAGCATCATGTAGATAATTAAATGCCTTTAATGAATACTTTTATTAATAAATAAATAAGATTGTTTACAAAGTATGTGCTTTATCATCATACATGATTGGCTTGTATGCACACTACTATCAATCTCCCACTTGCATTAAAGTCAATCGCCATGGTATCTCATACCCATCTTCTCTAAGTGATGATCAAACTGTTGTTGTGTTAAAGCTTTAGTAAATGGATCTGCAATGTTGTCTTGAAATTCCACACGCTCCAAGGTGACGTCTCCTCTTTCAATGATCTACCTTGATAAAGTGAAATCGCTGCAATACGTGTTTGGATTTCTGATGAGATCTGGGTTCTTTAGCCTGCGCAACTACTCCGGTGTTGTCACAGTATACGAGGACTGCTTCTCTAATGCTAGGAACCACACCAAGTTCTGTTATAAACTTTTTCATCCAAACAGTTTCCTTTGCAGCTTCACTTGCAGCTATATACTCTGCTTTTGTCACTGAATCAGCAACTGTTTGCTGCTTGAAACTCTTCCAACTCATTGCGCCTCCATTCAAGGTAAACACATACCCCGAAATGGATTTACTGTCATCTTAGTCCGTTTGAAAACTTGAGTTCGTGAAGCCCTCGAGTTTTAATTCAGACCCACCGTAGCTAAGAAATATATCCTTAATCCTTCGCAAGTACTTTAGGATATTCTTCACTGCCTTCTAGTGATCTTCTCATGGATTCGACTGATATCTGCTCGTTACACTAAGTGCATGAGCAACATTCGGTCTAGTACATATCATACCATACATGATAGATCCTATTGCTGAAGCATAAGGAATCTTACTCATACGGTTTCTCTCCTCAGGTGTCTTTGGGGCCTGTTTCTTGGAGAGATGTTTTCTATGGCTCATCGGCATAAGACCTCTTTTAGAATCTTCCATGGTAAACCTCTTTAGCATCGTATCAATGTACGTTCCTTGGGATAAGCCAAGTATCCTTTTAGATCTATCTCTATAGATCTTTATCCCCAAAATATAGGATGCTTCTCCCATGTCCTTCATAGAGAAGTGTTTAGATAACCACATTTTAATCGATTGAAGCATAGGAATGTCATTCCCTATCAGTAATATATCATTAACATATAATACAAGAAATGAAACTGTGCTCCCACTAACCTTTTTGTACACACATAGTTCATCCGCATTTTTAATAAAATCACACTTTTTGATTGTCTCATCAAAACGAATGTTCCATCTTCGAGAAGCTTACTTCAATCAATAAATGGATCGTTGTAGATTACAGACTTGATTTGTTCCAACCTTTGAAACAAATCCCTCTGGTTGTGTCATATACATATCCTCCTCAAGTTTTCCATTGAGGAAGGTCATTTTCACGTCCATCTGCCAGATATCATAGTCGTTATAAGCTGCAATCGCAAGCAAAATCTGAATGGACCTGAGCATAACTACTGGTGAGAAGGTTTCATCATAGTTAACTCCTTGTCTTTATTTGAAACCTTTTGCAACTAGTCGGGCCTTATAGGTCTCTACCTTGACGTTCGCTCCGGTCTTTCTTTTAAAGATAAATTTACACACAATATGCTTAATGCCTTCAGGTGATGAAACCAAAGTCCATACTTGGTTTTCCTCCATGGAGTCCATTTCGGATTTCATGGCTTCAAGCCATTTCCCTGAGTCTTTATTACTCATAGCCTATTCGTAATTCAATGGATCATCATCATTCATGATTTGTACCTCATCGTCATCCTCTATAACGAATCCATACCTCTCAGGTATCTTCGGTACTCTTACAGATTTACGAATAGGGTGTGGTACAGTAGGTTCTTCCTCTTGGTCAGATACCTGATTTTGATCCGTATTAATTTGTGGTTCTTGAACTTCTTCAAGATATATCTTACTCCCACTGACCTCTTCATGGATAAACTCCTTTTCTAAGAAAGCAATATGTTTCGCAACAAACACCTTTTGATCAGTTGGATGATAGAAATAATACCCTACAGTTTCTTTAGGGTATCCCACATATCTACACTTATCGAATTTAGTCTGTATATTATTATTTCAAACTTTTTGGCATAATCCAGACAACCCCAAGTCTTAACATGCTTAAGATTTGGTTTCTTCCCCTTCCACATCTCCTATGGAGTCTTTGGGGTGGATTTGGTTGGTACCTTGTTTAGTAGGTATGCAGCCGTTTCTAAGACATATCCCCAGAATGAAATTGGAAGATCAGTAAAACTCATTATGGATCGAACCATGTCCAATAATGTTCAATTTCTCCTTTCAGATACTCTATTCAACTGTGGTGTACCTGGTGGAGTCCATTTGAGAAACTCACCGCTTAAGTATTCTTCACCTCAATCTGATCGAAGAATCTTAATACTCTTGCCCGTTTGTTTCTCTACTTCACTTTTGAACTCTTTGAACTTTTTCAAATGATTCTGATTTGTATTTAATTAAATACACATATCCAAATCTTGAGTGATCCTCAGTGAAAGTAATAAAAAAAGAATACCCACCCCATGCATTTGTTGTCATAGGTCCACAAACATCTATGTGAATCAACGCTAATAACTCTGTAACTCTTTCTCCTTTTCCACTAAAGGGAGATTTAGTCATTTTACCCATAAGGCTAGATTCACAAGTTGGATATGATTCAAAATCAGATAGCTCTAAGAGCCCATCCTTATGCAACTTGGATAATCTTGTTTCATTGATATGACCGAGTCTACATTGCCACATATAGGTATAATTAACATCATCTCTTTTTCTTTTCTTAGTTTGTTCTATTTGAAGTATATTTTCATGCAAGTCAAGTATATAAAGTTCATTTTGCAAATTTCCAATACCATATAAAACATTACTTTTATAAATAGAACAACTGTTGTTCTTTATTATAATGTCAAATCCTTCCATATCTAATACAAAAATAGAAATAATGTTTCTAATGACATTCGGAACAAAATAAAAATTATTTAAATAAATGGACTTGCCCGAAGGCATTTCTAAACAATAAGTCACTACAGCTAATGTAGCAACCTTTTCTCCATTCCCCACTCGTAGGACGACCTCATCATTGCTCAGCTTTCTACTTCTGACCAGTCCTTGCACAGTATTACATATGTGAGAACCACAGCCGGTATCCAATACCCAAGTAGAATTATGATTTTCAGAAAAATTAATTTCAATCATGAACAAACCTTAATTGGAAGTCGAAGCTTCTCCAAGCTTCTTCTGTAAGACCCCAACTTTTATGAATTAAGATTTAATTTTCTTTATATATTATTTCGATATAGTAAGGTGTTGATTTGATAAATGTGAAGAGTTATGGGTGAAATGTGCAAATATTTTAAAATGAGCAAGTGGTTATAAAATATTCTTGTTGTCGGGGAATATTCGTTTGGTCATGGAATATTCTTGTTGTCGGTGAATATTCGTACGACGGCACAGCTATTTGTGGGCCCCATAACGGAATAACTGTCGGATATAGAAAGCGACAGAAATAACCTTTTTATAAAATAACGGCGTAGTTGTTACCGTTAGTACTGTTGAAATACCTGGTGGTTAAAATACAGTAATACGCGGTGTCGCACAGTAGCACACAGTATTGCACAGTATTTTGAATTATTGATTCTTACGGGAGAAGGCACTTACTCAATTATTGTTACAATAATTACTGTTCAATATTTTATATTATTGATTCAATAATTGCATGATATTTTATTGATTCAATAATTGCTACGTTGATATTTTATTGACTCAATAATTGCTACGTTGCTATTTTATATGATTGATTCAATAATGGCTACAGTTGATATTTTGTATTATTGATTCAATAATTGTCACTGCACAGTATTTCACATTATCAACTCAATAATTCATATTATTTGAATAATATTATTAGATAGCATTATTGACAATGTCTAAGGAAGTTCTGTCTAGGAGGGGTTATTTAATTGCGCGCCAGTAAGGAGAAGTCCTTATCGGAAGGCCCCCTCTTTCTTGGGAATGACCTGGTTGTTAATATTGTAGTTCTGTAATATTATTTGTGAATAATTAATTATTGATTTATATGATAAGAAAATATTTATTTTGTGGATATAAAAGAAGGAATTAGCGCTGATGTGTTTTTATCAGTATTTTGGTGTGAAAAATCATCCGTTTATGGATTTCGGATAATTTATGTTTGGAATTTGGAAAAACTTCCTTCTACAAAGTTGTAGAGAATTAAATTTCCTATAAAAAGACATAGAGTTTGTATTTTTCTGACAAAGGGGCTATTTATTATGAATTATTGAAGTTTCAGAAAATAAATATATTTTTTTATGGGTGGGCCCACTTTTGTTGGTTGTTGAAAAAATTCTAATTTTTTTAGCAACCGGCGGCGGAAAATTTTAAAAATAAAATATATTATGTTATTACTTTAGTCTTCTTTGGCATCCTAAGTTTTTCCTATAAATAGGGTGCTTAGGTTAGAACTGAAAATCACACCAGAATCAGAAGTTTTCTCTCTCTATAATATCGAGCGTATTTTTGTGAGTATTTAGATACTTTGAGTATTACTATTCAGTGCAAGTTTCCTTCGGTATTATATCCGATACTCCAGTCAGAGGTACTATTCTTTTGAGGTAAGGGATGTTATTTTCTTTCGTAAATGATGTTATTCTTTTCAATATCATTATACCAAAATATTGTCATGGATTTTATTATGAAATTCTTACTTTTTTCGTCAGGGTTACTATTCACGTATACGATACTATTCACGAAAAAACTAAATTTTCTTCTATTTGTCCAAATTGTCTGTTATAATTACTATCTTTGATTGGATCTAAATTTTGAGCTTCATTCTTGAATTTTGCTCCACAAAGTATTATTATGGAATATTCTTGAACTTGAATAAACTAAAATACGAATCCTTAATCTTATCCTTTATTTCACTAGATTCATTATTTATATTATTTTCCATCATTCTCAGTCCTAAGTGGTGATATAACTGAATATCTTTGGCCTGTAGAGCAAAGATGAATGATTACCTGATGAATATCTTTGGCCGTAGTGCAAAGACGACAGGTGTTGAGATGAGCATGACCACTGATGATACAAATGAATATCTTTGGCCTGTAGTGCAAAGATGAATATTTGATTTGAGATGTATATTGATTGATGTTACATGGATAAAATATTGATGATGAATGGTTATTTTCGCTGCGAATATTGATCTAAAACTTGTTGTCAATAATATTTTATCTGAATTATTGAAGACTAACGATAATTTATTTTCCATTATCTTAGTCATAATATTCTTTACTAGGCTAGTTGAGCTCACCCTTTTCATCTGTTGTCCTCTTCAGGAAATGAGAATGTTGCGGGAACTAGTCGGGGGACAGAGTGATGGTCCGAGTTAGAGCAGTAGTAGTCCTCACTATTTTTAATAAATAGTGTGATAATAATTGTAATGAGGACTTAGTTTGAATATTAATATTTTCTACATATTTGTATTGACACTCACAGTTGTGTGGTCATATTTTGCACGACCGTGTGATATAAAAGTTTGTATTTGAATTCTGTACCATGTATTTGGCGACTCAGAATGGGTTGGGTTGACTGGACCTATGCTGGGGGCGTCACATCTTCTCTGCTAGAAACTTCTTGCAGTTCTTTTTCTAATTTCCCTGCTCGTTGCAATGGAAGCACATTCCTTTGCCAGCTGGATCAGGTTTCTTTTGTTCCTTTTCTTTCCCTTTCCCTTAGCCTTCTTGGATTTTTTTTTCAGAAGACATCTTGGGCCTCTTCCTTTTATTGGAAGAATCCACCATCGAGACATAGT
This sequence comes from Panax stipuleanatus, assembly GCA_020205555.1. NCBI lineage: Eukaryota > Viridiplantae > Streptophyta > Magnoliopsida > Apiales > Araliaceae > Panax > Panax stipuleanatus. The sequence goes on along the minus strand of CM035115.1, from coordinate 136,753,908 downwards.
TCTTCTTGGATGGAAAGTGACCTTCTGCAGTTTTCAACATGTTAAGTAATTCAGGCAAGCTGACATCCAACTTATTCATGTGGAAATTAACAACGAACTGCGAGAAGGTCTAAAGGAGTGACTGCAAGACCAAGTCTTGACTCAACTTCCCATCCATGACAAACCCAAGCTGTCCAAGGCATTCAATCAGATTGATTACCCTAAGGACATGAGTCCCGATAGAGGTTCCCTCGGTCATCCGAGATCGGAAGAGCTCCTTAGATATCTCATATCTAGCAGTCCTACTTTGCTCACCATACAACTCCTTGAGCTGAAGCAACATAATAGGAGCATCCATGTTTTTGTGCTGACGCTGAAGCTCGTTATTCATGGACGCGAGAATGATGCATTGAACCACAGATGCATCATCTTGCCACTTTACAATGGTGGCAATCTCTTCCTCAGAGGTTGATTCTGGAACAGTTCCAGAGACAGGTGAATTTAGGACATAAGAAATCTTTTCAGCAGTGAGAACTATGCTCAGATTTCTTAACCAGTCCGTGTAATTCGGCCCGGTAAGTTTATTAGCATCAAGTATGCTACGCAGTGAAATAAGTGATTTTGACATTTTTAAAATTCTGCATGTGAAAAGACAATATTTTAGCAAACATTCATTTAATTAATTTTATATACCAAAATAAATTTAGGTCTTTATTTTAAATTGGTATCTCCCACTATTTTCATCAAACTATATTACCCTCAATTATATAGTTCGACAACATCTAATTAAAGATTTGCTAGTGAGAATAAAGATCTCATTTCAAATGTATATAGCCTTGTGGATAGCACAACAAACGATATATAAATAAATAGGTAGACAACTCTTGTCAATTATATCAATATGTAACTCCTTTTATTTTGCCTTTTAAATCATAATGGTCAAGTGTGTGCACATCCGAACTGTGGCATCCCGAATTTTTAAGAATTTATAAATGAGTATTTTATAAATAAAATTCTTATTTTTAGATGTTTCGAGTATGAGTATGTGTATAGGTGAGAAATATTGTGAAATATGTGATTTGGTGTGAAGAGAATTTAAATGTTAATGTAATATTTATTGAAGTAAATAAATATTTTAATTGAATTATTTATTGAGATTATGTGATTAATATGGAGTAATGTAACTAAGTGTATTATATTAATTAAATAATTATTTAATATTTTATTTAATTAATATGTAATGATTTTATGTTATAGTTCTAATTTAATTGAGATAATTAAATTAGATGTAGTGATGTGGTAAGTATTACATGAAGTTATAATTAGCAAGTAATTATAATGTGATTAATTGATGTTAAACTTTTAATTACTTAAATTAATATTAAGATTTAATTAATTAAAAAGATAACATTAAGAATATGTGTTAAAGGATCTATTAAAAGAGTTAAAAGAGTTTTTTAAATCGTTTTCCCAAACAAGGAATTACTTTTGTTTTAAACCTGTTTTATCCAAACAAGGCCTTAACTATTAAAACCTATTTTTAAAATAATGTGGTTATCCAAACAAGCCTTAGGGCTTTTAAAATTCTAATTTTTGTAACTTATATATTAAATTGGTAATTAGTATATGTAACTAGATTGGGAGTTACATATTCTATAATTATATGTGTTATATGTATATTGTATGTAACGACCCCAAAATTCATACAATAATATTCTCCTTCTCGATCGTTAATAATGCAACTTTAATCTCTCATTACATCATTATTCGATATTAAAAATCACTAAAAATGCGGAATATTTAGAACTTTTATAAACTTTCTTTCTATATTGCACTGAATCGCAACCTTTACATTACATCTCTTTGATTCAAATCTATATCATGAATCATTACAACAAAATGACTATACAAGTCTTACATAATAAAACAATATCCATCTATATTGGATAACTCTACTTATAACTCAGCGACATATTTCATTCAAAACATTAACTACAATTTGAAATTGAACATAACTAATATTCTTGAACATTGATCTCTATAAATCTCTTAACACGTATCATTACCTTGCGTCCTTAACCTGCAAAAATGGTTATTTGCAAGAGTGAACTCGACAGCTCAGCAAGTTCTAACAGTTTTCATGCATCACGTATCACATAATCAACATGCTCAACATAAATCTCATAATAATTAAAGTAACATGGCATACATGCTTTAATTCACATAACAAATATAAAGATTGAGTTCCATACTCAATCAACATTATTTAACCAAACAGTGTAGTCATAAATTGACTTTGACATTTCATGATTACAACATGTATAACATATCATGCTCGCTTGCAATTTAAAACAGTTCATCAAATTCACGTAGACAAGTAGAAACCGAAAGACTTGCCTGGTTCGTGGATTACCAATTACCGAAAAACTGCTTAATATAATCTGCTTCATAATCCCACATAACGTATCACCATATGCATCAATTATTAGTCACTTAGCAACGCTTATCAAACATCTAAGTAAATTCTAATTTACACTTTCTAATTTACACTTCGTAACTCTCTTCCATTCACTCGTTTGACACTCGCTGTCAAATCATATGTATAATTATTACATATCTAATCTTCATTGTTAGTTAACCAATTAAGATTAACTCATTCTTCATTAACTCATAATTTAATAATTAATCACCACGTAATTTAATCACCTCACATAATCATATTACATTTCACATAATTAACCAATTATAATTACATCTTACGTCAATCAAATTACATTTCAAGTTAAACATAATTATATGTTTACTAACATTCATTTTTTATAACTTATAACAACATCTAATATCGTCGACAGCACTATACTTGTGTATGCGCATGACCAACGCCCTCCGATTGCCTCAGAATACGCATCAGTCCCAAAAATAACCATTTTAACCCTAGATAAAGACCTCAAATCAAAAAGTCAAAAACACAAAAGTTGTAGGTCTACTCGTGCTCGTTCCGAATCATCTTGAATCACCTCAATCGGAGTTCGTATGAAAAAGTTATGGCCATTTTAGTAACAAAGGTCAAAACAGTTTTGCATTACGACAACTAAACTACCCCGGGCAGCAAGTATACCCACTGGGGCGGGTCCCCCAAGGCATAAACACCCGCTGGGGCGGGTCCAGGGGCTGGTGGAGGTGCTGGGTCGCGAACTGGTGGAGAAATAAGCCAATTTGGCTTATTCTGTCACACCGAATTCGAATTTTTCCAACATGATAAACATGAAACATGTGACAAACAATATTTTAAGCTTATTAACATGCTCATAACATAAAATTTTCATATAAACACATAATCACAACCAAGATTTCATGGAATTCGAAGAAAAACATAATTTTAATCGTTCTTGACGGAAATTGCTACTACGAACTCGTTTTTCAATCAATTCAAGTGATTCGAACTGTAATCACTTCTATTCTTAACATACTAACATAATAATTAATCAATTTTAACAATAACTCATAATCAACATCAATTTTGATAGTTTCAAAAGTTATTTTTCAGAAATTACTTCACCGAGAATCACTATGAACACACTTCCTATTGTTTATCAAAAATTCATGGATTGAATTGCTAGAACAACCATATAACTCATATATAATCATGTTATATCACATATTACACATAATTCATGCTCACATCAAGGATTTAAAGAATTTTCAACATAATTCCATAATCTAACACTATGAACATGAATTTCATGGTGTTCATCATATACTTGTGAATTGAAATTCTTAAACAACTATGAAACTCTCATGTAAATATATATATATATATATATATATATATATATATATATACATATCCCATTCTCATAACAAAATTATGAAGTTTCACAAAGAGACTTCCACATAGAATTCTAAAACCATGAAAACATAGAAGAATATGCTTTGAAAACATGTTTTTACAACAATTGATTTTGAAAACCCTTTTATGGCATACAATTACATATGAAAACATATGAACACCATATATACATATAATTTTATGATTGTAAAAACCTAATTTCATAAAGAAGAAAACACAACGCATATGAATTAATTCTAGGGTTAAAATTATAACCTTACTAGTTTTGACTTAAGAGAGAGATGATGATCCTCTCTTGCCTTCTCAAGCTTTTCTTCCTCTTCTCTCTTCTTCTTCTCTGACAATTCTCTCTAACCCTCTTCTTCTTCTTTCTTTGTTTTGTTTAGACTTAGGCTTTTAGAAAACTAACGTATCTTTTAACTTAGCATATATTATACAATATACAATATACATATATAATATATGTAACTTATATTATTAATATAGCTAATAAATAATATACTAATTGCTATACTAACTACCACTTATTACATAAGTTACAAAATTTGAATAGCCCAAGGCCATGTTTGGCAAAACCACATTATTTTTAAAAACTAACTTCTTGAGTTTAAGGCATTGTTTGGAAGAAATAAGATTAAACAAGTACAAAGGCCTTGTTTGGTAAAACTCATCATTTTAAAAACAGGTTTTAATAGTTAAGGCCCCGTTTGGCAAAACGAATTTAAAAACGGTGCTAGGGCCTTGTTTGGGAAAATAGTTTTGAAAACTCTTTTAATAAATCATTTTAACACATACTTTTTAATGTTATCCTTTAACTAATTAAAACTCAACATTAATTTAATTAATTAAAAGTTTAACATCAATTAATCACATAAAATTATCACATAATTATAATTACTCACTAATTATAATTTCATGTTACTCTCACCACGTTACTCATCTAATTTAATTATCCCAATTAAATTAGAACTATAACATAAAATCATTATGTCAATTAAATTAAATACCAAATATTCATTTAATTAACATATAACACTTAATTAAATTACTCCATAATAATCACATAATTATTTATTTAACTCAATAAATAATTCAATTAATATATTTATTTAATTCAATAAATATATAAATTCTCTTCACACCAAATCACATATTTTACAATATATAACACATACACACATACTCGTACTTAAACATCTTAAAATAAGAATTTTATTTATTAAATTCTCATTTATTAATTCTTAAAAATCCGGGATGTCACATTGTATATACACTAAGTTACGTTAGTTTTCTAAACCTAAGTCTAAACTAAGAACAAAGAGAAGAAGAGAGAATATAGAGAAGAAGAAGAGAGAAGAAGATGAGAAGCTTGAGAAAGCAAGAGAGAAGATCATCATCTTCGTCATCTTTTCTCCTAATTCAACCTAGAAGGGTACCATACTAACCCTTGTACTCAATCCATATGTTTTGTATTTAGTCTTTGTCAAATTAGGTTTTCATAATCATGAATTTATATGTATATATGATGTTCATATGTTTTCATAGGTAATTGTATGCCATGAAAGGGTTTTCAAAATATAATTATTGTAAAAACAAGTTTTAAAATCATGTTTTCTATATTTTCATAGTTTTGGAATTCTATGTAAAAATCTCTTTGTGAAACTTCATAATTTTGTTTTGAGAATGGGATATGTAAGTATATATACATATATATATATATATATGTTTACATGAGAGTTTCATAGTTGTTTAAGAATTTCAATCACAAGTATATGATGAACCCTATGAAAATCATGTTCATAGTGTTAGATTATGAATTTATGTTAAAAATTATTCTTAAATTATCAAAGATATTGGTAAAAGCATGAAGTTATGTGTAATATATGATATATCATGATTTTATATGAATTATATGGTTGTATTAGCAATTCAAACCATGAATTTTTGATAAACAATAGGAATCGTGTTCATAGTGTTTTTCTTTGAGTCAATTTCTAAAAAATTGCTTTTGAAACTATCAAAATTGATGTTGAGTATGAGTTATTGTTAAAATTGATCAAGTATTATGTTAGTATGTTAAGAATAGAAGTGATTACAATTGGGATCACTTGAATTGGATGAAAAATGAATTCGTAGTAGCAATTTTCGTCAAGAACGCTTAAAATTGTGTTTTTCCTCGAATTCCATGAAATCTTGGTTGTGATTATGTGTTTATATGAAACTTTATGTTATGAGCATTTTAATAAGCTTAAAATATTGTTTGTCACATGTTTCATGTTTTTCATGTTGGAAAAATTGAAATTCGATGTGACGGAATAAGCCAAATTGGCTTATTTCTCCACCAATTCGCGAACCAGCCCCTTCACCGGCCCTTGGACCCGCCCCAGCGGGTGTTTGTGCCTTGGGGGACCCACCCCAGTGGGTACCCTTGCTGTCCGGGTACTTTAGTTGTTGTAATGCAAAACTATTTTGACCTCCGTTAGTTAAATGGCCATAACTCTTTCATACGAACTCCGATTGAGGAGATTCAAGATGATCCGGAACGAGCACGAGTAGACCTACAACTTTTGATTTTTAACTTTTTTGATTTGAGGTCGTTAGCAAGGGTCAAAATGGTTATTTTTGTGACTAATGCGTATTCGGAGGTAATCGGAGGGAGTCGGACATGCGCATACGCAAGTATAGTGCTGTCGACGATAATAGATGTTGTTCTAAGTTATAAAATATGAATGTTAGTAAATATAATGATGTTTAACTTGAAGTGTAATTTGATTGACATAAGATGTAATTATAATTGATTAATTATGTGAAATGTAATATGATTATGTGAGGTGATTAAATTATGTGGTGATTAATTATTAACTTATTAGTTAATGAGGAATGAGTTAATCTTAATTGTTAACTAACGATGAAGATTAGCTATGTAATAATTAACTTATATCGTTAATTATACATATGTTTTAACAGCGAGTGTCAAACGAGAGAATGGAAGAGAATTACGAAGTGTAAATTAGAAAGTGTAAATTAGAATTTACTTAGACGTTTGATAAGTGTTGCTAAGTGACTAATAATTGATGCGTATGGTGATACGTTATATAGGATCATGAAACAGATTATATTAAGTAGTTTTTCGGTAATTGGTAATCCACGAGCCAAGCAAGTCTTTCGGTTCCTACTTGTCTACGTGAATTTGATGAACTGTTTTAAATTATATGATATGTGATATATGTTGTAAGCGAGCATGATACGTTATACATGTTGTAATCATGAAATGTCAAAGTCAATTTATGACTACACTATTTGGTCAAATAATGTTGATTAAGGAACTCAATCTTTATATTTGTTATGTGAATTAAAGCATGTATGCCATGTTACTTTAATTATTATGAGATTTATGTTGAACATGTTTATTATGTGATACGTGATGCATGAAAACTGTTAGAACTTGCTGAGCTGTCGAGCTCACTCTTGCAAATAACCATTTTTGCAGGTCAAGGATGCAAGGTAAAGATAAGTGTTAAGTGATTTATAGAGATCAATGTTCAAGAAAATTAGTTATGTTCAATTTCAAATTGTAGTTAATGTTTTGAATGAAATATGTCGCTGAGTTATAAGTAGAGTTATCCAATATAGATGGATATTATTTTATTATGTAAGACTTTGTATAGTCATTTTATTGTAACGATTCATGATATAGATTTGAATCGAAGAGATGTAATGTAAAGGTTGCGATTGAGGGCAATATAGAAAGAAAGTTTATAAAAGTTTTAAATATTCCATATTTTTAGTGATTTTAATATCAAATAATGATGTAATGAGAGATTAAAATTATATTGTTAACGATCGAGAATGAGAAATATTATTGTATGAATTTTGCGGTCGTTACAGTTGGTATCAAAGCTGTAGGTTATACACCTTAGGTAAGAGTACCTTAGGCTATGACTTAGAGAATAAGAAGTTAAGTTTAATTTACGTATAATGAAAAGGTGATTCTTTTCACATACGTAGATGCAGAGGATGCGTTAAGTCCTAGAAATGTTATAAGAAGAAGATTAGAATAACAGGGAATGAAACTCGAATAAAATATTAAGCAACAGGAATGGAATTAGAAATTCTTAAAGAACGAGAATTGATTAATTAACAAGAAGATTCAAAGAAGAATCTTGATGAGATGTAGAGATAAAATCCAGGAGTTGCCTAACTCCAATGATCTAGATGACGAATAACGATGAATAGACGAAGTCTATGAGATTAAAAGCATAATGAATTCATGATATAATATGATGTAAGGTAGAGATAAGAAGTTTTAAAACAAAACGATAATGAGATAAGAAAGAATCATAAGGGAGATGATTATAGAAAAAGATCACGACGTGATATCTTTTAAGTTGAAAGACAGATGGCTTTTAATGATTGAATAGTTATAGTTTGAGACTATAACGAGAAGGTACTATGATATAGTACGAGATTAACTCATGAGGAGTTATAAATGATGAGATACAGAATGTCTGTATCGAGCATAGGATAAGAAGTTATAAGTAAGATAGAGGTAAGTGGGATTTCAACTGAGGACTCATGTTGTGGCTGAGTTGTACAAATCTTGTATGGGCAGGGTTTTGTGCTTACACTTGGTTTATCATATTGATAATCATTGGAAGGTTGGTGTAGCGTTATCGATATATATATATGACTAGAAGGTGATTCTTTTCTCATATTATATTTGATAGTTAGAGTCAATAAAGATTAGATTAGATGATATTAAGATTACATTAGAAGATCTTAAGATTAGGCGAGTTCTTAAAACTCATACTTATGGTGAGTTCGTGACTCATAATCGTATGTATGTTTTTGAACCCCTAAGCATATGGACAGTCCCTGATCAGTTCTTTGACTACGTATTGCTAGGACAAGTTTTTAAACTCATATTATTGTGGCAAGTTCCTGAACTTCCAAAGTGTGGTAAGTTCGATGAACTATACTGGGTATAGAAAGGTTATGGTATAAAAAGCATTGAGGTTATTTAAGATTGATAGAATGATTAAGTAATGGTGGAGTAAAGAGTTATATTGATGAAGAAAGTTTTATATTCTAAATCTCCTAGCTTTGCTAGATTTTCAAAATTTATTGACTTCGTGCTGATGTTTCACTTCTGTTTTCTTGAAAAATATTGGATCAAATGATGGAACCAATGAATTTTTTAAATAGTGCTATTATTCACATGTCTATGCTAATTGCTTCAGCTAGACAAAAATAATTTTAAATTTTCAAAATATATTTTATATATGCATCATTTGATATGGTGTAGAAATAATAATCGAGGAAGTTATCAATGCAGTTAAACCTAGTGTTGGATGTGATCGTATGATCGTCAGCCCACTATGGTATGATGTAGTATGACGACGTCATGTAATGATGAAATCCTCAACGTACCATTACTACGGTACGATATCAGGATATTATGAAAAGATTGATTTGTTTATTTTTGGTATCCTTAAACGAAACAAAATATATTTTTTTGAGTTGGTTAAAGATATATATATATATATATATATATTTCGATTGATGTTCGAATTGTTGCTAGAAGTCTATGCTACTTGATTCAGCTAGACAAATATTGAAAGATGTTTATGAAATTCGAGCGTTTTTGGTCAAACTATGCCAAACCAAATTGTTTTGGTGCTGATTCAGATGTTAAGAAGCTGAGATGAACAACCCTATAAAAGGGGACATGTTATCGGAGACAATAGTTTCGAGTGCAACGCATATAGTCGTTACGATGTACTACATTTGGGCCCGACGTAGGGGTATGATAGGCTGGCCACCTAGAGTACCGATGTGGTTTATAGTGTGAAGTACCGGGGGTGAAGCACTATTAAACCTAGAAAGAAGTTCAAGGTCTTGCGACCACTCAGCATTATTGGAATCTTTTAAATTCCTGAGTTATTTATATCGCTTCCCAATTATTGAGCAATTGTGGAAGATTCTTATTATTCTAAAGATGAATGTAGCGAGAAGGATAGCCCTTAGAAAGAAGTAATTGTAGAACGCTTTAATCCAGTGAATAGAGATTAACGTAAAATCTATTTTGATAGATTGATATATAAAGATTGATAGACTAAAATTTCGAGGACGAAATTCTTAGAAGAAGGGGTGAATGTGATAACCCGAATAATTATAAATGGTGAATTATGTAGTATATTAATTCGACGAGTAGAGTATTCGGTAATGATCCTTAGAAAGGAATGAACGAGTTAAAGATATATAATATTTGATATGTGATTATGTTTGATTGAAGGTTGTGTAATAAAACCTAATAGTTGTTGAAGAAATGAATGAAGTATATATATGTGTAAAACTTTTTTCTAAGTAAACGTGTTGAAGTTATTCAACGATAATTATGAAGAGATTTTGCGAAAACCAAGTAAGGGAGGTTTCGTTGATTCCGAGGATGGAATCCTTATAAGGAGGGAAGGATGTGACATCCCGAATTTTTAAGAATTTATAAATAAGTATTTTATAAATAAAATTCTTATTTTTAGATGTTTCGAGTATGAGTATGTGTATAGGTGAGAAATATTATGAAATATGTGATTTGGAGTGAAGAGAATTTAAATGTTAATTTAATATTTATTGAAGTAAATAAATATTTTAATTGAATTATTTATTGAGATTATGTGATTAATATGGAGTAATGTAATTAAGTGTATTATATTAATTAAATGATTATTTAATATTTAATTTAATTAATATGTAATGATTTTATGTTATAGTTCTAATTTAATTGAGATAATTAAATTAGATGTAGTGATGTGGTAAGTATTACATGAAGTTATAATTAGCAAGTAATTATAATGTGATAATTTTATGTGATTAATTGATGTTGAACTTTTAATTAATTAAATTAATGTTAATATTTAATTAATTAAAAGATAACATTAAGAATATGTGTTAAAGGATCTATTAAAAGAGTTAAAAGAGTTTTTAAAACCGTTTTCCCAAACAAGACCCTTACTTTTGTTTTAAACCTGTTTTATCCAAACAAGGCCTTAACTATTAAAACCTGTTTTTAAAATAATGTGGTTATCCAAACAAGCCTTAGGGCTTTTAAAATTCTAATTTTTGTAACTTATATATTAAATTGGTAATTAGTATATGTAATTAGATTGGGAGTTACATATTCTATAATTATATGTGTTATATGTATATTGTATATACACTAAGTTACGTTAGTTTTCTAAACCTAAGTCTAAACTAAGAACAAAGAGAAGAAGAGAGAATACAGAGAAGAAGAAGAGAGAAGAAGATGAGAAGCTTGAAAAAGCAAGAGAGAAGATCATCATCTTCATCATCTTTTCTCCTAATTCAACCTAGAAGGGTACCATACTAACCCTTGTACTCAATTCATATGTTTTGTATTTAGTCTTTGTCAAATTAGGTTTTCATAATCATGAATTTATATGTATATATGATGTTCATATGTTTTCATAGGTAATTGTATGCCATGAAAGGGTTTTCAAAATACAATTGTTGTAAAAACAAGTTTTAAAATCATGTTTTCTATATTTTCATAGTTTTGGAATTCTATGTAAAAATCTCTTTGTGAAACTTCATAATTTTGTTATGAGAATGGGATATGTATGTATATATACATATATATATGTTTACATAAGAGTTTCATAGTTGTTTAAGAATTTCAATCACAAGTATATGATGAACCCTATGAAAATCATGTTCATAGTGTTAGATTATGAATTTATGTTAAAAATTATTCTTAAATTATCAAAGAGATTGGTAAAAGCATGAAGTTATGTGTAATATATGATATATCATGATTGTATATGAATTATATGGTTGTATTAGCAATTCAAACCATGGATTTTTGATAAACAATAGGAATCGTGTTCATAGTGTTTTTCTTTGAGTCAATTTCTGAAAAATTACTTTTGAAACTATCAACATTGATGTTGATTATGATTTATTGTTAAAATTGATCAAGTATTATGTTAGTATGTTAAGAATAGAAGTGATTACAATCGGAATCACTTGAATTGGATGAAAAATGAATTCGTAGTAGCAATTTTTGTCAAGAACACTTAAAATTGTCTTTTTCTTCGAATTCCATGAAATCTTGGTTGTGATTATGTGTTTATATGAAAATTTTATGTTATGAGCATGTTAAAAAGCTTAAAATATTGTTTGTTACATGTTTCATGTTTTTCATGTTGGAAAAATTCGAATTCGGTGTGACAGAATAAGCCAAATTGGCTTATTTCTCCACCAATTCGCGAACTAGCCCCTCCACCAGCACTTGGACCCGCCCCAGCGGGTGTTTGTGCCTTGGGGTACCCGCCCCAGCGGGTAACCTTGCTGTCTGAGGTAGTTTAGTTGTTGTAATGCAAAACTATTTTGACCTCCGTTAGTAAAATGGCCATAACGTTTTCATACGAACTCCGATTGAGGAGATTCAAGATGATCCGTAATGAGCACAAGTAGACCTACAACTTTTGTTTTTTAACTTTTTGATTTGAGGTCGTTAGCAAGGGTCAAAATGGTTATTTTTGTGACTGATGTGTATTCAGAGGCAATCGGAGGGCGTCGGACATGCGCATACGCAAGTATAGTGCTGTCGACGATAATAGATGTTGTTCTAAGTTATAAAACATGAATGTTAGTAAATATAATGATGTTTAACTTGAAGTGTAATTTGATTGACATAAGATGTAATTATAATTGATTAATTATGTGAAATGTAATATGATTATGTGAGGTGATTAAATTACGTGGTGATTAATTATTAACTTATTAGTTAATGAGGAATGAGTTAATCTTAATTGGTTAACTAACGATGAAGATTAGCTATGTAATAATTAACTTATATCGTTAATTATACATATGTTTTAACAGCGAGTGTCAAACGAGAGAATGGAAGAGAATTACGAAGTGTAAATTAGAAAGTGTAAATTAGAATTTACTTAGACGTTTGATAAGTGTTGCTAAGTGACTAATAATTGATGCGTATGGTGATACGTTATGTAGGATCATGAAGCAGATTATATTAAGCAGTTTTTCGGTAATTGATAATCCACGAGCCAGGCAAGTCTTTCGGTTCCTACTTGTCTACGTGAATTTGATGAACTGTTTTAAATTATATGATATGTTATATATGTTGTAAGCGAGCATGATATGTTATACATGTTGTAATCATGAAATGTCAAAGTTAATTTATGACTACACTATTTGGTCAAATAATGTTGATTGAGTAAGGAACTCAATCTTTATATTTGTTATGTGAATTAAAGCATGTATGCCATATTACTTTAATTATTATGAGATTTATGTTGAACATGTTTATTATGTGATACGTGATGCATGAAAACTGTTAGAACTTGCTGAGCTGTCGAGCTCACTCTTGTAAATAACCATTTTTGCAGGTCAAGGATGCAAGGTAAAGATACGTGTTAAGTGATTTATAGAGATCAATGTTCAAGAATATTAGTTATGTTCAATTTCAAATTGTAGTTAATGTTTTGAATGAAATATGTCGCTGAGTTATAGGTAGAGTTATCCAATGTAGATGGATATTATTTTATTATCTAAGACTTTGTATAGTCATTTTATTGTAACGATTCATGATATAGATTTGAATCGAAGAGATGTAATGTAAAGGTTGCGATTGAGGGCAATATAGAAAGAAAGTTTATAAAAGTTTTAAATATTCCGCATTTTTAGTGATTTTAATATCAAATAATGATGTAATGAGAGATTAAAGTTGTATTGTTAACGATCGAGAATGAGAAATATTATTGTATGAATTTTGGGGTCGTTACACGTACTAAAATGATTTAAGTTAAGTCCAGCCTAGCACTTCCATAAATTCAAAAAAGAAAAATATTCGTCCTTGTGGATAGCACAACAAGACTATATTGTTCAATTTTCTTAATAAGCATTAAATATGATTAAATTAATATCTTAAATACGCAATACTCGCCTTGTGGATAGCACAACAAACTCATATTAAATATTTAATACTCTATTAATTCATCATGCAAGAAGGCGACGTTCGATATTCTAACTATCATTTGAACACTTCGGACTTAATATAATTTCTTTGAGGGGTTTGTTATTTTTGTCTCATCTTGTTTAGCGCGCATGCATATATATATATATATATATATATATATATATATATATATATATATATATATATATATATATATATATAATACGCGCCATTTTATTAAACATTCGAAGCATGTTTGCATAAAATATTATATATATAATATTTAGCATGCACATATAGAATACTATATTCTACTCGGATTGATTATGGACTTTTATTCTAGTTTGGTTCACTAGAGCCACCAAGTGAACTAAAATATAAAACCTAGGAGTGCAAGAATTTAAATTTAAACATAACTATTACATTTACACCCTGGCTCCATATAAATGGGTCTTCACGCGCTCATTGCTCCTTAGATTCCAGTTTCTTCAAGATAATTATAACTATCTCTATTATATAAACTATTCAAAATTAAATAGAAACCTTGATCAGCAGTCAAGGGGAAGTACATAGGAGGGAGATAGAATTTACATCGAGAAAAACTAGAGAAGACGAGGTACGCAGAACCCATTTAATAAAACCCAATTATTCAAGCATTCAACTAAAATAAAATCCAATCACATTGGTCAATAGTCCATAATCAACCCTATTTATTATCATACACATTAACATATGCATCAATAAATAACCATTAATCTCATTAATAATAAAGTCATTCCATATATAGATCGATGTCATTTAATGGACAAAAGTTTTGCTAAATTTTATTTTTGAAACAAAATAAACTCTTTTAGTTTAATCAAAAATAAATTCAAATTAAACTCCTTTAATTTTAGCAATCTGAAATCATATTTCAGATAAAATAAACATCTTTATTTTAAAACTTTTATAAATTAAATAAACTATTTATTTAATTAAGTAAAAAAAATTTTAGATTCTGCAGATCGCCGCGCCCGCGCCCAGATTGAACTGGGACGCGGCGGGCCGCGCTGTGCATAACGCCTGACAAACAGACGGCGCGTCCGTGCCCAGAATGAACTGGGACGCGGCGCGGCCGGGCTGGTCGTTATAGAAACCAGAATTTTTGTTTTTTGTCTAGAAAATTCGATCAAATCTCACACCAATTTATACAAGGAATCATATATTTGATAATTAACATAAAGTTAGGCTCTGATACCACTATTGGGTTTGTACGTAACGCATACATACAATAAAATTATATAAATAAGGGCGAAAGCGCGATAATTAAGGTTTTAAAAAATTTATACAAACCCATGCCATGATCATGCTTTGTGCTCAATTATCAATAACAGAAAAGTAAGGATGAATCAAAATCATACCCTTGTAGACTCTAGCTTCCACAAGTATGAGTTCTACTCCTTGCT
Organism: Panax stipuleanatus; assembly: GCA_020205555.1. Taxonomy (NCBI): domain Eukaryota; kingdom Viridiplantae; phylum Streptophyta; class Magnoliopsida; order Apiales; family Araliaceae; genus Panax; species Panax stipuleanatus. The sequence continues at coordinate 136,738,634 of CM035115.1, read as the reverse complement.
TCTCTATGATCTCCTTAAATATCATGTAGTGGCTCCTTCCTTTGAACAATATTAGTCACCTAAATATTTGGCCTCTAGAGGTGATCCACCAAGGAAGAGGAATTACTCAGGAAGATGGGCGGTTGGCAAAACCCTTTTTCTATTCTCTGTAGAAATTGTATTGTACTCTTCAACTCTTAAAATCACGTATATATTATATCTGATATAAGACTCTCTAATATAGATATTAGGTTAACCCTACTAATCTAATTAGAATTGGGTTTTTTTATTAATTAATTAAACACTTTTAATTAATTAGGCTTCCCAACATATTGGGATTTAATTAACTAAACTCCTTTAATTAATTTACCTTCTAATCTCATTAGGAATAATTGAGAGTACTAATATTAAATTATTTCCTAAACTCTTTTAGAATTAAAATAATAATAATTGTAATAATATTAATAAGACTCCTCTTATTAATTTATATTTAATATTTCCAAAATATTAAATAATAACCATTAAGCTATTTAATTTATTATATCACCATAGATTAAATTAATTACACTTAATGCATTATTACAATTATACCATTATCTTCTTAAATAATTCTTCTTCCTTTTATGATGTGACCATTTAGGTTCTCCATATTAAACCGGTTGTGAATAAATCAATTAGAACAATTCTAATTTTATTCAAATAAATAAATTTACTAATATTCTATTTAAATAAATAACATTTATTCTACAATAGGGATAAGCCTCCCTAGCGATCAACAACTTTCCAGATAATATAGATTTCAACATTAATCATAAAAGAACATGTAAGTTAATAGTTACCGTACAATTCAATCCTTCCACCATACAATGTACCAATTAAATATAAGACATAGATTTACTGTCAAGTCTTATTTTATTTAATTATATGTATTTCGATTAGAAAATGCACAACTCCATATAATGCAAATTAGAAACTCCTTTCTAATTTCATTCCACCTTGGCCAAGGATTCCTGGGTTGTCATTTAACGAATCACATAGGACATATCTCCTCTTTTACTAGAGATGGTAGATTCTTTATTGATCATTCATTATCTCCATATGTAACTCATTATACCCAACCATACCCTTTTATATACCCTAAAGGGCCTTAAGGAATAAGTCAAAATATAATTCATTACATACAAGATACTATGATGATCTCAAGTCCAAGGATCACTTGTACTACTATCACATTAGGAATTCCTATTGACAGGCAAGTAAAACTCCATTAGGTATTTCATAGCGAGTCACGTTCAGTGAACTTATTCTCCAATAAGCACCTACATACTTGCTTTAGTGTCTCCACACAAATGATCATGAGATCAATCATCCTCATCCAATGAGTAAGCAACATATGTACCAATCTATCCAGATTTACTAATTCCCTTTTTAGTAATCCCACGATTGGGAACTATTTTAGTTTTAAGCTTTCTATGAATTTAAATCTCATTAGCATGATCAACATCATGATTCTAAAAGCATTGCTTAAAACTATGGGTTATTTATATATTATAAAAATAGCATCACGTAGATAATTAAATGCCTTTAATGAATACTTTTATTAATAAATAAATAAGATTGTTTACAAAGTATGTCCTTTATCATCATACATGATTGGCTTGTACGCACACTACTATCAGCAGGATGCTGGAGCTAGGAATCGTTGGACGTTTGTGTGGGTTCCGGTGGTTTGATCCGGATGAATAACCTAATCCGGCTTTCCCTGCCTGGCTAGGGATTTGTACTGGACTTCTGATTCCTTGCTGATTTTTCCCTAACCCTTTTCCAAGGCAGAAACCCAAGGATACCATTTCCTGATCGATAGTCATCACTTTGGTGGAGACTCTTGGCTTTAAGGCTGGAGCCCCAATAGGAAGGTACTGAGTGTTGCTCACCTCCAGAGCTTGAAAACTAACAGGATCAACCCCTTCATCGAGACTGATTACTGGCATATCACTTTGCATACAAATAGGATATTTTGGCTCGGCACTTACAGTGATAAAATTTCCACTAATGATGTACTTGAGTTGTTGATGAAGGGTGGACGAAATTGCTCCTGCCATGTGGATCCATGGTCTTCCCAATAATAAATTATATCTTGTGGTAATTGTCGATGTCGGGAAAAAATCCGTCTCTTTGGGCAGATCTTTCTCTCTTCCTAAATTTTGTTGTTTTCTACCCTTGTTTATCTTATCTGTTTTATGAAGAGTGATACTTTTTAGAAAAAGGCTAACATGTATCATGCCGACGATTTTGAAAGGTTTACAGAGTCGCCAGTTGGTATATTTTGAAATAGTTGTACCAACTTAACAGAGTTTTGTTTATTTTTGCAAGTAGGCCCAATTACTGAACACTGTCAAAACTTGGCCTTGAAATCGAGATTCTTAATGTTCGGGGGCTTGATTAAGCGGGGGGGGGGGGGGGGGAGGTGTTAGGCACCCCCCGACTTTCATCAAACACGGTTACCGCATCTTTTCAATATTTCTCTTTTTTATTTGCAATGTGTGTGTATGTGTATGCTAGAAGTAATTGAGCCTACGTTTGATTGAATAGAAAGTAGTGTCATGCTTCGTTGAACCTATATACGAAGGGTTTGATTTGTTTGAAAAAAATCCATTTTTTAGACAAGATATGAAAATGATGTTTTGAAAGGTGGTTTGCAAACCTTTCGCTCGCATAGGAATTGAAGCATATTAATACTTCCATTTTATTCTTTCAGCCTTTGGCTCGATTTAGATGTTTTATTGTAAGGATGCGAAGCATCCTCGACCACATAATATATATATAAGTGTCGGTCTTCTTATGGGCATGACAGCCATCAAAGTGACTCTAGCACTACAAACTATATTTCGCTATGTTTGAGACCTTAAATTTGAATAACCGTTTTAAGGTCCCTCGGATGTATATTTTACAAAAAAACTGGCAGGATACATTTGTAATGTGGAGTTGTCCATCGTGGGAATCAGATTTAGATCCATTTGATCATCAATCCCACGATTCCTATGCTCATAGAAAATAGCCAAGAAAACTTGCACAATACAGATATTCACAAAGAATGCAAATTGTACTCTAGATGAGCAAAACAAAAGAATCATCAGTCAAATCCTTACATGCGCGTAGCCAAAGCTTCCCGTTTCCGCTAGATATGGATCTAGGATCGCGAAGTCACTTTAATATTTACAAAACTAGAAAAAACTAGATTTAAATAAATCTTAGCCATTCTAGCTTTTCGGTTCCAGTTGGACCTATTTTAAACCGTTTGAAAGTTAGAAAGGGCTAGATTTAGATAAATCTAATTTGCCAAATTTACATTAAAACAAATGCATATCAAATTAATATTTAAAATAGATATTTAATCACAATGAATAAAGATATATATATATATAAAAGCTGTAAAGGGCCACGGATTTCTAATCCAGGCCTGACTGAAATGTAAATATATATATATATTTATAAAAGCTGTAAAGAGCTATGAATTTACAATCCATGCTCGATTGAAATGTAAATATATATATATATATATATATATATATATATATATTTATGAAAGCGGTAAAGAGCCACGAATTTCTCAAGGCTCGACAGAAATATAAATATATATATATATAAGCAATAAAAGGCCACAGATTTTCAATCCAAGCCAAACGAAGTGAGAAAAATTATATATATATATATAATTATATATATACAAAAGCAGTAAATGCCACGGATTTGCAATCCAGGCTTGACGTAATTGAAAGTTAGTATATATATAGTCAGTTATATATATATTAAAGCTGAAAAGGCCACGAATCAGCGATCCAGGCCGAACAAGTTAGTATATATATATATATATATATATATATATATATATAAGCTAGTAAAAGCCACGGATTAACGATCTAGACTGTGTAAACGAAGAAAAACGTATATATATATATACATATATATATATATATATTAAAAAGTAAGCTAAAAAGGCCACGAAACTGAGTTCCGGGCAAAACCAAAAGTTAAAACTTTATATGCACGTTAACATATACATAATGAAATAAGAAATGACTTCTGATCGTAAAAAAACTTACAATGGACTGCTGCACGAGCTTTTTGCCACTCGGTGGGCTTCAAATGGACGTTTCCACCGGTTAATTTTTGATATGTTTTAGAATATACGTATGCAAACGTACTGAAAGAATAAAATCAAAGTTTGGAGTACTAGAAGTAGGGCTAAGGACGAAATGGATGGAGTTTCAGAGCGTTTTTCTATTTTTCTTCTTTTTTTTGCAAGGGTGGGGGGTCTCATTTATAGACTAAAATGGTAGAGGTTGCACTCGTGGCAGCTGCGACTCTACCTGCAGCTCCCCGAGTGGGGCCCACTCCTATGGGTCCCATCGTCTCGAAGTACGTGCACTCCGAGTAATGCGATGTCAGGTTCGAACCTTTATAACTTTTGATCCGAGCGTCCGTTTGAGGTGTGCTATACCTTTTCGAAAAGCCATTTCTAAACGCTTCACAATGACATGGGACTTGATTATTTTTGAAGTCAGGAAGATGGGCTTATAACCAGATCTTTGTTTTTTTGCAATCCATCCGTTGAGCTGTATTGTGCTATTTTCACTCGAAATTGATGTTATGGCTCTTTCTGACCTTCATTGCATCAATTTGGCTTTATTTTAACTAATTTGGCTTCAAGTTAGTAAAATGACCTTTTTGCCATTCCAGGGGTCATCTCCTGTGTTGGCAAGGTTTTGGACTATTTTCTTGGGGTTATCTCCAAGATTTGATCCCAGCTGATTATGTTCTTCCTCAGGGTTGTCTCTGAGGTTGATTTGGTCTCCCAGGGTTGTCTCTGGGGATGATTTGATGCTTCGAGGCTGTCTCCAAAGGTTGATTTGATCTCCCGGTGTTGTCGTCAGGGCTTCTGTACCTCCTGGGGTTGTCGCCGAGGTTTGACTTGTCATCCCGGTGTTGCCAGGGCTTGACCTAACATCCCGATTATAAGACCCCAACTTTAATGAATAAGGATTTAATATTCTTATATGTTATTTTGAAATAGTAAGGTGTTAATTTGATATAATGCTTTAGTTATGGGTGAAATATGTAAATTTTGCAAAGTTAACAAGTGGTAATAAAATATTCATTGTGTCGGGAAATATTCGTTTGGTCGTAGAATATTCTTGTTGTCGGGGAATATTCGTATAACGGCGCAATCACTTGTGGGCCCCATAACGAAAAACTATCGGATGAAGAAAACGACAAGAATAAATTCTCTAAAAATAACGGCGTGGTTGTTACCGTTAAAACTGTTGAAATACCTGGTGGTTAAAATACAGTAATACGCGGTGTTGCACAGTAGCACACGGTATTGCACAGTAATTCTAATTATTGATTCTTACGTAAGAAGTCATTACTCAATAAATGTTACAGTAATTACTGTTCAATATTTTATATTATTGATTCAATAATTGCTACATTGATAATTGTATAATATTTTATTAATTCAATTGTCATTGCACAGTATTTCAAATTATCAAATCAATAATTCATATTATTTGAATAATATTATTAGATAGCATTATTGGCAATGTCTAAGGAAGTTTTGTCTAGGAGGGGTTATTTAATTGCGTGCCAGTAAGGAGAAATCCTTATCGGAAGGCCCCCTCTTTCTTGGGAACGACCTGGTTGTCAATATTGTAGTTCTATAATATTATTTGTGAATAATTAATTATTGATTTATATGATAAGAAAATACTTATTTTTATGGATATAAAATAAGGAATTAGTACTGAGGTGTTTTTATCAGTATTGGTTATTAATATTGTGAATTATAATATTAATGATGAAAAAAATATTATTAGAAATGTGTTTTGTGAAGCCAGGTGAATTGAGATAAATAGAGGGGTTTTTATTAAAGTATTTGTTGTAAATTTTGCTTATTACATGGACCTCCACTTATCCATTTTTCAAAACTGTCGGTAGAAGTTATCTCGATTTTGTTATATATATATATATATATATATATATATATATTGGGGGGGGGGGGGGAATCACGGATGGAATGATGAAATAATGGAAATGGTGGAAAAGGTGGAATGGTGTGTGTGTGTGTGTGTGTGTGTGTGTGTGTATATATATATATATATAATGTGTGTGAGTGTGTGAGTGTGTGATGTGTGTGTGTGGTGGGTGGTGGTAAGTTGCCCAGCAAAGGAGGGAATATATATTATATATATATATATATATATATAAATGATACGTATGAATGAGGGAGTATACATTTATATATATATATATATATATTATAAGTTTTATTTTATTAGATTATAAATAGAATATATTATAATTTATTTAAAGTTTTTGTTTTATTAGAATATTTTATTGCACAATAATGAATAGTAAATTAAAAAATTTCACGTGTTGCAGCGCCCGTGAAAAATATTGTTGGTCCGTGATTTCTAAAATTCAAATAGTACCCTTCCATTCTCCTATAAATAGGATGCTTAGTTTAGAATTGAAAATCACACCAGAATCAGAGAATTCTTCTTTTATAATATCGAGCGTATTTCTTGTGAGTATTTAAATACTTTGAGTGTTGATAATAGTGCAAGTTTTCGTCCACATAATATCCGATATTCCAGGCAAAACTAATCTCCTGTTAAGATACGGGGTATTATTTATTTAATATTCGCTTACGATATTATTTTTCATATTCGTAAGGAATTTTATTTTCGTTCAATATTCGTAAGGAATATTATTTTCGTTCAAATATTCAAAAGGAATATTATCTTCGTTCAATATTCGTAGGAATATTATTTTCGTTCAACGGTTGTAAGGGATGGTAAGGGATGTTATTTTTTTTTGTAAATGATGTTATTGCTTTCAATATCATTTCATCGAAACAATGGTATGAATTTTATTATGAAATTTTTACCTTTTCCGTTGGGGTTACTATTCACGTATACGACATTATTCACGTATACGGCACTATTCACGAAAAAAATTAATTTTTCTTCTATTTGTCCAAGTTGGCTATTATGGGTCCTATCTTTGATTGGATCCAAGTTTTGAGTTTTATTCTTGAATTTTTCTCCACAAAGTATTATTATAGAGTATTTTTGAACTTAAATAAACTAAAATACGAATCCTTAATCTTTGTCCTTTATCTCGTTAGATTCGTTCTTTAAAATATTTTTCATCATCCTCAGTCTTAAATGGTGATATAACTGAATATCTTTGGCCTGTATTGCAAAGATGAATGATTACCTGATGAATATCTTTGGCCCGTAGTGCAAAAATGAACAGGTGTTGAGATGAACATGACAAGTTGGTGATATAAATGAATATCTTTAGCCCGTAGTGCAAAGATGAATATTTAATTCGAGATGTATATTAATTGATGTTACAGGGATAAAATATTGATGATGGATTTTTAAATCCTAGAAGATAGTAGACTTCATTCTCTACTTAACTCTTCTAATGAATTGTTATTTTTGCTGCAGTTGTTGATCTAAAACTTGTTGTCCATAATATTTTATTTGATTTGTTGAAGATTAATGATAAATTGTTCTTTATTATCTTAGTCATAATATTCTTTACTGAGCTAGTTGAGCTCACCCTTTTCATCTATTGTCCTCTTCAGGGAAATGAGAATGTCGCGGGAACTAGTCGGGGATCAGTGTGATGGTCAGAATAGAGCAGTAGTAGTCCTCACTATTTTTGTAAGATAGTGGGATAATAATTGAAATGAATAAGGGATGAATTTGAATGTTTATATTTCGTATTATATACGATTTGTATTGAAACTCATAGTTGTATGGTCGTATTTCCCACGACCTTTTGTTATAAAAGATTTGTACTTGGAATTCTGTACCATGTATTTGGCGACTCAGAATGAGTTGGTATTGAACCTATTTAGGGTGCGTCACAGTTGGTATCAAAGCTTAGGGATATGATCTCTGGCGGAGATCGGGGAATAGAACTAGGAGGGGAGAGACGAGTAAATCCTTCACTAGTGTGTCCTACCTAAGCCTATCTAGTATTTATTTGGTCAATCGGAGCATAGGGTTAATATGTGATATGTTAATTTGTTTAATTAACCCTTGTTTTGTGGCAGTATTTGAGAATGACTGCTAAAAATTTAAGCAATGGAGTGAATGAGATCGTTGAGACACCTTTAATCACCAACCAGGAGAACGTGCAACAGGAAGGCTATATTCCTCCTGTAAACAACGCCACCGATAAGACGATGAACGATGGGATGTTTAGAAGCTTTTTACAGTTCATGCAAAACCAGACGAGGGAGACTCATGTTCATAATACAGGTGGAAATAATAACTCGCGACTTGTCACTACCAAGCAGTTCAAAGAGTTGGGACCACCAGAATTTCAGGGAAAGCCAGATCCAATCAAGGCAGAGACATGGGTTAAGCAAATTACCAAGATATTTGATGTCTTGGGATGCACGGAGGAACAGAAGGTTCCATTCGCCACCTTTATGTTCCGTGGAGAGGCAGATTACTGGTGGGAATCTGTGAAGCGTACCCAGCCTGCCACACTCAAGATGTCTTGGGAGACGTTCCAAAAACTATTCAATGATAAATACTTTCTAGAAAGTATTCGTCACATAAAAGAGGAACAGTTTATCAGACTGGAACAGAAAAACATGACGGTGTCCCAGTACGAGGCTAAGTTTATGGAGTTATCCCGGTTCACACCTCATTTGGTGGAGAATGAGGAACGTATGACGCGGATGTTTCTGAGAGTTTTGAAACAAAATATTCGTCAATACCTCATTTCTCACAAATTTTCTCTATATTCGGATGTAGTAAACAGGGCTCAGCTATTAGAATGAGATAATGATTATGTTCAACCACGGGACAACAACCAATGTCGTACCGGTGGCAACAATCATCGGAACAATGACAACCAGCAGGGAGGAAAGTATCATGACAGAAGCGGTAACCACTCCGGTGGTAATCGTGGCCATGATAATAGAAGTGAGTCGGGGGGAGATTTTAAGAAGAGAAGGTAAAACAATGAGAACGTGAAAATGTCGACAACAGCACCATCATCAACTGTTTTTAAGGGAGGAGAACGACCGCCGGTCATATGCTATAAATGCAGGCAAGAGGGACACATCAGCCCTAACTGCACACAACAATTCAAGGTATGTTATAACTGTAGAAAGGAAGGTCATATAGCTTGAGATTGTCCTATAGTGAAACCAAGTCCAACGAGGGTGGTGATTCCAAATGCCGTCTCGGACAAGTCAAAGTCGGTGGTTCCTGGAAGAGCGTTTGTCGTGACTGCCCAAAACGTGAGGAACCCGAACGAGGTTATCACGGGTTAGTTAATCGTAAACTCTTGCGAAGTCTATACCTTATTAGATACCGGTTCCACCCATTCTTTTATTTCACTTGCTTATGCTCAACGTTTGAACTTGACCCCTGAGAAATTAGACTTTGACTTATCTGTTGAAACTCCATTGGGTGAAACCTTCGTTACATCTATAGTTTACAAATCTTGATTGATTCAAATTGGTACCCTCACCTTACCTGTTGATCTTATATCTTTGAAAATACTTGCATTTGATGTGATTTTTTTTTAATCGACTAGTTAACCATTTATCATACCAAAATTGATTGTTTTCGTAAGGTTATTAGTTTTCATATTCCTAACCAACCTGTTGTGTGAATTCAAACAACCAAACCATTAAAATCAATCATTATTATTTCAAGTCATAAAGCTATTCATTTATTGAAAAATGGATGCCAAGCTTTCTTAGCCCATGTCACTGATTTAAATCAGAATACATCCGATTTGAATGATATTTTTGTTGTTAATGAGTTTCCTGATGTATTTCCCGAAGAACTTCCCAGTCTACCCCCAGAATATGAAGTTGAATTCTTTATTGACCTTGAGCCCGGTACAAAATCCATTTCTAAAACCCCATATCGAATGACTCCTATTGAACTTTAGGAGTTAAAGGTTCAACTACAGGATTAGACATCAACTTTATACATTCTAGTACATCGCCTTGGGGTGCTCCTATTTTATTCGTAAAGAAGAAAGTCGGTAGTATGCGACTTTGTATTGATTATCGGGAGTTGAACCATGTCACCATCAAGAATAGGTATCTGTTATCTCGCGTTGATGACCTATTCGACCAGTTACAAGGTGCGCAATTCTTCTCAAAGATCGATCTTCATTTTGGATATCATCAGTTAAAGATTAGAACTGATGACATTCCAAAGATTGTCTTTAGAACTCGATATACGCATTATGAGTTTCTAGTTATATCTTTTGGATTGACCAATGTCCATGCTACGTTCATGGACATGATGAACCGAATATTTGAGAAATATTTGGATCATTTCGTGATTGTCATTATTGATGACATCCTAATATTTCTTTACTTAGAACGAACTCAACATGCGACAACGACGTTGGCTTGAGCTGTTGAAAGATTACGAAATACCATTCAATACCATCCTAGAAAAGCGAACGTGGCAGCTGAGCTGTTGAGTAAAAGATCGTATGCGGGAACGAGTGCGATGATGTCAAGTATACGTGTAAAACCAGCTTTAATTGATAAAGTTAAAGCTGCTCAAGCTACAGACCCGGAGCTGATGAAGATGAAGAAGAAAGTGCAAGAAGGTGCTATTCTAGAAGCAAAAATCGATGAAGAAGGAATATTTCGAGTCAAATCCAGACTTTGTGTTCCTAACGACTCTGAATTGAAGTATAAAATCATGAAGGAAGCACACAACACACCGTTCGCAATAGTACCAAAATGTATCGTGATCTTTGACATACATTTTGGTGGAGCAATATGAAGAGAGAGATCGCGGAGTTTATCTCGAGGTGTTAAATGTGTCAGTGTGTCAAGGCGAAGCATCAAGAGCCATAAATTATGAAGAGCCTCGAGTCTCTCGCTAGTGACTTCTTGTGTGGGGTGCACCGAAGCCAGACTCTCCGTAGGAGACGACGTTTTTGTGTGGTGGCAAATCGATAGGTACTATTGTGAGGTACTTTGGTTGGAGCACCATGAGAGTCACAGTTGGAATCGAAGAAATGACCTGGGAGTTAAAATCGGAAATAAAAATGAAGAATCCTCACCTTTTTGAAGTACCAGGTACGTACGTCAATTTCGAGGACGAAATTTCATAAGGAGGGGAGGTTGTAAGACCCCAACTTTTATGAATAAGGATTTAATATTCTTATATGTTATTTTGAAATAGTAAGGTGTTGATTTGATATAATACTTTAGTTATGGGTGAAATGTGCAAATTTTGCAAAGTTAATAAGTGGCAATAAAATATTCATTGTGTCGGGAAATATTCGTTTGGTCGTGGAATATTCGTACGACGGCGCAGCCATTTGTGGGTCCCATAACGAAAAATTGTCAGATGAAGAAAACGACAAGAATAAGTTTTCTAAAAATAACGGCGTGGTTGTTACCGTTAAAACTGTTGAAATACCCGGTGGTTAAAATACAGTAATACGCGGTGTTGCACAGTAGCACACGGTATTGCACAGTAATTTTAATTATTGATTCTTACGTAAGAAGTCATTAGTCAGTAATTGTTACAATAATTATTGTTTAATATTTTATATTATTGATTCAATAATTGCTACATTGATAATTGCATAATATTTTATTAATTCAATTGTCATTGCACAATATTTTAAATTATCAAATCAATAATTCATATTATTTGAATAATATTATTAGATAGCATTATTGGCAATGTCTAAGGAAGTTCTGTCTAGGAGGGGTTATTTAATTGCGCGCCAGTAAGGAGAAATCCTTATCAGAAGGCCCCCTCTTTCTTGGGAACGACCTGGTTGTCAATATTGTAGTTCTGTAATATTATTTGTGAATAATTAATTATTAATTTATATGATAAAAAAATATTTATTTTTGCGGATATAAATGAAGGAATTAGTGTTGAGGTATTTTTATCAGTATTGGTTATTAATATTGTGAATTATAATATTAATGATGAAAAACAATGTTATTAAAAATGTGTTTTGTGAAGCCAAGTGAATTGAGATAAATAGAGGGGTTTATATTGAAGTATTTGTTGTAAATTTTGCTTATTACATGGACCCCCACTTACCCATTTTTCAAAACTGTCGGAAGAAGTTATCTCAGTTTTGTTATATATATATATATATATATATATATATAATGATTAGGTGGGGGGGGGGGGAATCACGGATGGAATGATGGAAATGGTGGAATGGTGTGTGTGTATATATATATAATATGTATGTGAGTGTGTGATGTGTGTGTGTGTGTAATATTGGTGTGTGGTGGGTGGTGGTAAGTTGCCCTGGAAAGGAGGGAATATATATTATATATATATAAATGATACGTATGAATGAGGGAGTATAAATTTATATATATATATATATATATATATATATATATATATTATATAAGTTTTGTTTTATTAGATTATAAATATAATATATTATATTATATTTAAATTTTTGTTTTATTAGAATATTTTATTGCACAGTAATGAATAGTAAATTAAAAAATTTCGCCGGTTGCAGCGCTCGTGAAAAATACTGTTGGTCCGTGATTTCTAAAATTTAAATAGTACCCTTCCATTCTCCTATAAATAGGATGCTTAGTTTAGAATTGAAAATCACACCAGAATCAGAGAATTCTTCTTCTATAATATCGAGCGTATTTCTTGTGAGTATTTAAATACTTTGAGTGTTGATAACAATGCAAATTTTCGTCCACATAATATCCGATATTCCAGGCAAAACTACTCTCCTGTTAAGATAAGGGGTATTATTTATTTCATATTCGCTTACGATATTATTTTTTGTATTCGTAAGGAATTTTATTTTCGTTCAATATTCGTAAGGAATATTATTTTCGTTCAAATATTCGTAAGGAATATTATCTTCGTTCAATATTCGTAGGAATATTATTTTCGTTCAACGGTTGTAAGGGATGGCAAGTGATGTTATTTTTTTCGTAAATGATGTTATTGTTTTCAATATCATTTCATCAAAATATTGGTATGAATTTTATTATGAAATTTTTACCTTTTTCGTTGGGGTTACTATTCACGTATACGACACTATTCACGTATACGACAGTATTCACGAAAAAAATAAAATTTCTTGTATTTGTCCAAGTTGGCTATTATGGGTCCTATCTTTGATTGGATCCAAGTTTTGATCTTTATTCTTGAATTTTTCTCCACAAAGTATTATTATGGAGTATTTTTGAACTTGGATAAACTAAAATACGAATCCTTAATCTTTTTCCTTTATCTCGCTGGATTCGTTCTTTAAAATATTTTTCATCATCCTTAGTCTTAAATGGTGATATAACTGAATATCTTTGGCCTATAGTGCAAAGTTGAATGATTACCTGATGAATATCTTTGGCCCGTAGTGCAAAGATGAACAGGTGTTGAGATGAACATGACCAGTTGATGATATAAATGAATATCTTTGGCCCGTAGTGCAAAGATGAATATTTAATTCGAGATGTATATTGATTGATATTACAGGGATAAAATATTGATGATGGACTTTTAAATCCTAGAAGATAGTAGACTTCATTCTCTACTTAACTCTTCTAATGAATTGTTATTTTCGCTGCAGTTGTTGATCTAAAACTTGTTGTCCATAATATTTTATCTGATTTGTTGAAGACTAACGATAAATTATTCTTTATTATCTTAGTCATAATATTCTTTACTGGGCTAGTTGAGCTCACCCTTTTCATCTATTGTCCTCTTCAGGGAATGAGAATGTCGCGTGAACTAGTCGGGGATCCGTGTGATGGTCAGAATAGAGCAGTAGTAGTTCTCACTATTTTTGTAAAATAGTGGGATAATAATTGAAATGAATAAAGGATAAATTTGAATGTTTATATTTCGTATTATATACAATTTGTATTGAAACTCATAGTTGTATGGTCGTATTTTCCACGACCTTTTGTTATAAAAGATTTATATTTGGAATTCTGTACCATGTATTTGGCGACTCAGAATGGGTTAGTATTGAACCTATTTTGGGGGCGTCACATCGGTCCTGTCGTCGGGGCTGAGTTTAATCTCCCGGTGTTGACGTCGGGGCTTCTGTACCTCCTGGGGTTGTCGCCGGGGTTTGACTTGCCATCCCGGTGTTGCCGGGGCTTATCTTGGCATCTCAGTATTGTGATCGGGGTTGATCTCCCGATGTTGTCATCGGGGCTTCTATATTTCTCGGGGTTATTTTCGGGGCTTGACTCGACATCTTGGTGTTGTCTCTAGGGCTAAGCTTGATCTAAAATTCCAGGGTTATCCCCGAAAGGTAAAAGACGGTTTTGCCCTCCTGCAGGGTTATTAACAGCAATGAAAATTTTTGATTGTCTACAGATGTCCCTCCTTATCATGTTTAAGCAATGCAATGGAATGAACAGGATAAAGACTACTAGACACTAAAAATATAACATATGCAAATGTAATTCAATGCATGATATGCCATATTACGAATGTTAGATGCCTTCGTGGGCTTAGTTGTCACGGGTAGGCTAACACTGGCTGTTCACGTAATTTTTTGCTAGGGATGACGTCATCCGAGATAGCCCCTACTAAATTCTCTTGAAGCCCACTCGAATAGCAATTTGCAACGTCCAGTCCATCACCGAATCTTTCTCGATTCTACATTGGGTTGAAGTCAATGGTTTACCATGTCCGTTGATAATCTCTATGGGGAAGATTTTCTTTTGGCTGATGCCATTGGACATTTTTGAACTCGACGTTGGGGTTATCACCAACATCTTCTGTCTTCAGATTAAGCTTTCTGACACTGGGAATACCACGCAGGATTTTAGGCCAATCCGCTCAATCGCGTAGCAGTTTTTTCACTGATTTGACTTTTTAGCTTCTGTAAACTCCGTTTCAACTCTAACTGGACCAAACTGGAGGGGGTGGGACCCACCCTAGGGAACCGCAGGTCCACTTGCGGCTGTCGCAGGTGGAGCTGCTACTCCCTGCGAGTATAACTTGGGCACCCAAAGCTTTTAAAATTCCTTTTCAACTTTGAACTATAAAGAAAATCTGAGATTTCTTCTTCAAATCTACCAAGTTCGGGCTGCTTTTTTTGAATTCCGTCACCGTACAAACGTTCTTCACATCTCCGGTAATGTTTACATCCTTTATTTTCCAGTTTTGACTGTTAGAATATTAGATATCACATAGTATGCTTCTAAACACAATATAGCGAATAGGCGTGGCTATATGACTTGATAAAAAATTTTAGACTAAAAAAATATACATGTTTTACTGCACTGAACGTTCTGATGTAAAAAATTTCAATTTCTGAGACAGTCATTTGATGCCCTTTTTTGGCCAGTTTACTCGTCCTATTTGAGAGCAAATGAGCCTTGATTTTCAACTAAAAATACTCATGGTAATTTAGCTGCCATGGGGAGTTTAATTTTTGATTTTTTTCATAAATATGAACTGTTCATGTTTTTGGGTAGGTGTGCTACTAAATGGCCACCTAGTCATGCCTATGTGCATGCGGACAGTCCATTTTACAAAGGAGACTCAGGCGAAATTTTTTCAAAAACTTGAGCATTTAATAAACATGCAATTTTAACTCTACTGGGGATTTTGGTTAACTAATGCATGCTTTAGGACTTAAAAGATGCATGAAG
This sequence comes from Panax stipuleanatus, assembly GCA_020205555.1. Taxonomy (NCBI): domain Eukaryota; kingdom Viridiplantae; phylum Streptophyta; class Magnoliopsida; order Apiales; family Araliaceae; genus Panax; species Panax stipuleanatus. Next base: position 136,722,955 of record CM035115.1, on the reverse strand, counting down.
CAATGATTTAATTTAATAAGTCGCATGTTTAAGGCTTAGCTCACCCTTTTTGAGGTGATTTGGAGACTTTGTCCAGGTTATGGAGCTAGATAGACCAAGTAGTGCTAGCAGGGTTACTTCAGGTGTGAGGCGGAGGAGAGCTTCTAATGTTCCTCAGCCACGTCCAGCCCGACCGCCTCGCCGATTGACTGAGTCTGTGATTTGTCCAATCCGGGCTGAGATACCAGATGATGTAGACGATGAGGATGTTCCATTTGTGGATCCTGCTCCAGTTCATACTCCATGTAGGGAGCTTCCAGCTATCATTGTGCCGATTCCAGAGCTGTTGAGCGATTTGAGACGCCATCCCTTGATATACCTTCACGCCAATGAGGTGACTAAAGTTTCCATTCTAGATTTCTCTTTCTTTTGCCATTTCAGGGCACAAGTTTAATCTGGATTTGCTATTTAATGCAGGTTCCTGGCTTCACTCAGCCCAGGGGGAACTGGTTCAACGTCCACTCTTTGTACCATACTTTACATCCGAAGTATCACGCCATCGTCAACACTTAGGGTTTTGAGGCCTTTTTTTCTATTCCTCCCCGTCGTTGCCCCTAGGGTTATCTGAGGGCATTATCTGAGCGCTGGTTCCACCAGAACTAGTCTCTCCATCTGTTGGACTGTGAGGTGATGATGACGCCTATGGACTGGAGGTTCATCACCGGGATAGAGTTTGCAGGCGAGCCAGTGCCTCTGGTGGCTGACATTTCACCTGCTACCGTTCGGTCCCTTTTGGGAGTTCCTGCGACTGCCATCAAGGGTCAGACTGTCCGTTCTGGTCCCTTGAGTGTAGATGCCCAAAGCGGGGCTTTGACCGAGCCTCTGCCTGATGACTAGAGGGTTAGAGATCGCATCCTTCGGTGACTGTTCCTGGTGATCATCAGGGGTTGTTTCATTGTCGATAACTCCTCGACGATGTCTTTTGCTCTGGTTAGCGCTACTCGATAAGTGGAGCGCCTCAATAATTTTGATTGGGGTACCTACACCTTTGCCTACTTTCTTCGAGGGATGCGCCTACACTCTGAGGGCGTGACTGAGGCTTGGATAGGTTTTTATCCCTTTTTGCTAGTTAGTCATTTCTCTTTCACCTTTCAATTTTCCTCATTTGTGATTATCAATCTTTACCACTAAAGAATTTTGATCTTTGCATTGCCAGTTTTGGGTATATGAGAGGCTCCCTTGCCTGCGCCCAGCCACTACTTTGGACTTGGAGACCTATCCGAGGGGACGGCGTTGGCATCATTCCAGTTTGACGGAGGTCCGTGTAGTAAAGGGATTTACCCACTCTCGTTTGTAGCTAGAGCTGTTGACTGCCAATTCCATCGCATGGGCTCTTTACACCTCAGACTATTTGACAGTCGGCTTTGAAGATGGCTTCCCGACTGGTCGGGAGTTTGCATTGTCCACTCGTCGAGTTCCCCTCTTGACCTAGGGAGGTTGGGAGCTCTACTTGGGAGAGCGCGCTATTCGGAGCATCACGGGAGATATCTGCATTCCCTTTGTTCCTCCTGCTTGGCATCATTGGCCATTAGCTCAGCCACTCACAGACATTCCCCTGGTGGGCATAGATGGCTTTACCCCTGACAGAGGGTCCTTACAGCTTGGAGGCATTTCATAGCTGGTGGAGTCCCCACACTATTGGGGCTCAGACTCGTGCTACCAATTTATGGTGGATATGGTGCCGGGATGATGATGACAAGCTGGATAGCTTGCCTCAGAGAGCCGACTCATCTGGAGCAGATTTCAGGATTGACTCAGCGGTTGGAGAGGGTTCATTTCTTCATCAGGCACCTTGGCCGGGATTCCTCTGAGGCAGATTCGTTTGATCCTTCCAGCTCTATAGCTGGCCCCTCAGCAGACCCATATTCTGGCAGCTTTGCAGGTGCTGATCCTAATAGTAGTGTGCATACAAGCCAATCATGTATAATGATAAAGCACATACTTTGTGAACAATCTTATTTATTTATTAATAAAAGTATTCATTTATTAAAGGCATTTCATTATCTACATGATGCTATTTTTTATAATATATAAATAACCCATAGTTTTAAGCAATGCTTTTAGAATCATGATGTTGATCATGCTAATGAGATCTAAATTCTTAGAAAGCTTAAAACTAAAATAGTTCCCAATCGTTAGATTACTAAAAAAGGATTAGTAAATCCGGATAGATTGGTATATATGTTGCTTGCTCATTGGATGAGGATGATTGATCGCATTATCATTTGTGTGGAGACACTAAAGCAAGTTTGTAGGTGCTTATTGGAGAATAAGTTCACTGAACGTGACTCGCTATGGAATACCTAATGGAGTTTTACTTGTCTGTCAATAGGAATTTCTAATGTGATAGTAGTACAAGTAATCCTTGGACTAGAGATCATTATAGTATCTTATATGTAATGAATTATACTTTGACATATTCCTTAAAAACCCTTAGAGTATATCAAAGGGTATGCTTGGGTATAATGAGTTACATATAGAGATAATGAATGATCAATAAAGAATCTACCACTTCTAGTAAAAGAAGAGATATGTCCTATGTGATTCGTTAAATAATAACCCAGTAGTCCTTGGCCAAGGCACAATGAAATTAGAAAGGAGTTTCTAATTTGCATTATTTGGAGTTGTGCATTTTTCAATCGAAATACATATGATTAAATAAAATAAGACTTGACAGTAATTTCATGTCTTATATTTAATTGAGACATTGTATGGTGGAAGGATTGAATTGTACGGTAACTATTTACTCACAGGTTCTTTTATGATTAATGTTGACATCTATATTATCTGAAAAGTCGTTGATCGCTAGGAAAGCTTATCCCTATTGTAGAATAAATATTATTTATTTAAATAGATTATTAGTTTAATTTATTTATTTAAATAAGATTAGAATTGTTCTAATTGATTTATTCACAACCGGTTTAATATGGAGAACCTAAAGGGTCACACCATAAAAGGAAGAATAATTATTTAAGAAGGTAATGACATAATCGTAATAATGCATTAAGAGTAATTAATTTAATCTATGGTGATAGAATAAATTAAATAGCTTAATATTTATTATTTAATATTTTAGAAATATTAAATATAAATTAATAAGAGAAGTCTTATTAATATTATTACAATTATTATTATTTTAATTTCTAAAGAAGTTTAGGAATTAATTTAATATTCATTTATTCCTAATAAGATTAGGGGGCAAATTAATTAAATGAATTTCATTAATTATTCCCAATGTGGTGGGAAGCCTAAATGAATTAAAGGATTTTAATTAATTAAATGAAACCCCATGTCTAATAGGATTAGAAGGGTTGACCAATATCTATCGTAGACACTCGAAATTTTGCTTTCTTTGTACTAACCTTGCAGCAGGGCAAAAGCGTAATTTTACTCCAGCGACAACCCCGAGGTAGGGAAAAAGAGCCAGATCATCTCGGAGACAACCCCGGGAGTGATGCAAAGGACCAATGACGTCCGAACATACCGTGAACCAATCGAGGATCGACGAGCTGAGACAGTGATCACCGGAAACCACCTCAGCAAACCCCGAACGACATGCCATCGGAGATAAGCCAGATAACTGATATTCAGACCTGATGGATATATCTCGGCCACGAGTATCAACTTCCCGAACCCTAATCCAGTCAGAATCGATCTATTCCCTCTACATTCCTCAAAAACTGTCCAAAAGGCCGCGCGGCCGACGTCAACTTCTGCCGAATTGGGATCGAAGGACCACCTGTCGAGCCTGTGGGGTCCACTTAGGCCAGCCTTGACCATATCTACGGCTAGCCACATATGTGGTTGCGGCTGCCTCCGGCAGCTTATAACACCCACACTAGTTTATTTTAAAGAGAGAGAGATACATTTTAGAGAGAGGATAAACATTCTAGAGAGAGAAGGGCTCGGGTGGAACTCATCTTCACCTCTTTGAAGCTCAATCATCCCATCTAGCATATACTTGAAGCCCTACTAGTGTTCTAAGTTCATCCCAGGAGTCAAAACGCTTGTTCACGCATCCCCCAAAGTGAAATAACGCACTTTCTAGCTTCGGTTCTTTGTAAATGTTGTTCGAATGATAAATTAATGAGATATCTTGTTTGAATATTGTTAAACTTGTTGTATTGTAAGCATATCGTGTAATAGTTGATAGACTTTACGTTTCTATCAGTTATATTGTGCTTATTATGTTGTAAATCAAACTCGGAGGCTAGATATACCTAAATCTAAGCCTAATCTAGCCTTTGAGAGGTTATTAAGCATGAAGCTTTAACCCGTGTGCTAGGATGGCTTAGATTCATGGTATATCTATGGATTTATCATTTCAAATGGTCCCGATTATCCCGTATAACCCTAAATTTATATTTAGAGGTGAAAGGGGGGCCGAAATGGCTTAAACGGTGATTTCAATCGATGAAATCATCTAATATTGAAGTCGTGGACATTATGTATATTTAATATCGTGCAAATCATGTGAGCCTAGGAATCCCGATGTTGAGATCCCCGAATGGATCCAACTTGATTCCCACGATGGACCGGTTTTTATGTTGTAATGTTTTAATAGCATAAATATCGTTGTATATGTAATATTTGGATCTTGAAAACGAGCTCGCGGGGTTAGTCCTGAGAATTCGGATTCAAGATCCTGTGATAGTGAAAACCTTGATTGTAGGAGCTCGGTTCATCGAGATAGCTTACATGCCCAATGATGATCCGTCCTCTTTAACGCTTTTGCATGCATATCATCAAAATGATTTCTAATAAAACCACAAAGAGCTTTTGATGAAGAATAAAGCGATTCGGGGTAGATCACGTAATAAACGTAAAGAATAAAAGGAAGTATCGAAGTCTTCGATTCCTAGTCGGGCAAAGGATTTGAAAACCTTACTTTCTAAAATCTCATTTCAATTCATATATTTTGTTAAAAATAAACTTTTCATTAAATCAAATCCTTCGTACCTAGGCACAAAAGAGGTACAACACTACTTTCAAGTCACCCAAAATAAAGACTTAGAAAAACACTAATAAAGCTTTCAAAATAAAATACACACACACACACATACACACATACACACTTTATGCATAGGAAATCAATAAAATGCGGTACCGTGCTTGCATGGGAGTCGGGGGATGCCTAACACCTTCCCCCTGCTTAACCTAGCCCCCGGATTCCACAAATCTCGGGTTTTAAGAGCAATCTTTAGAGACACGCATAGGACCATCTTGCGAAAAAACTATTAAAACTCGGATGAGTTGGTACATCCATTTCCAAAATACCAACTGGCGACTCTGTCTCATTCGGTCCAATCATCCAAATAAAATTAATCTTTTCAAAATCATCGACACATATGTCGGTAACAGTGTCCTACAAAATTCACTCTTTAAACGGAACCCCAAAGACAAAGCGAAAGCGAAAGGGTAGAATAATATTAAAATTAGGAAATATGGGCAATCCTCTCTTTTTCCCCGAATAGGAGAGGGATGGAGAGCAACACCAAAGAGAAAAAGACCTCCTCCTTCAACAAAAAGGGTCGCGAGGAAAATTTTTCTTCCCGGCGTCGATAGGTGGTGACTCTGCTGGGGACCAAAGAGGGTTTAAGCCGCGATCAAACTTTTTGATTTTCATTCTGCATATGTATTTTGTGTGAATGATCTCTGTGTGTGTCAATCTTTTAGCATTTTGTATTAGTGCCTCGCACAATATATTAGTGCTTCGCACAATGTCATCATATTACATGCGGTGAAGACGTGAATGTATGTGAATGTATGTTGTGTGGTACCTCCATTAGGAGGCAATCCCGTCGGTTGTTTATTACTGGACTCCTCTGGGTGTTTCCATTGTGAGGCTCAAGAAAGGCACCACTCAGATCCACTCTAATTGAAAAATGGATGTTTTCATCAAGTAAATTGCGAAGATCTAGAAACCAATTTCAAACAGCCCGTGAGAGTAACCCTAAGATAGGTCAGCCTCTGATATACCAAACGCGCAGTGTGCTTCTTCATGCCCTATTTTATCTTCTGTGTATATAAATGACCGTCATCTTAAACTGTCATACATACAACTTTCACATTTTGTCAACAATTCGACTAACCCGTTGTGCTGCAGGAAAAGATTAAAAAACTAGTAAACTGATGCATAGCATATCATGCATCCCTATCCACCAGTATCCAGTCTAAACTAGATATCAGTTGTGTGTAGATTGGTCATAAAATCCGATCTCGAGCCAAGAAGGCCCGTTTATCATCGTTCAAGATGGCTGAAGGAAGTTCATCTGAACATACCCCGGTATCTGGAGATAAATTCGAGGAGTTTAAGAAGCAGATGACTAAGATGACGACTGTTAAAAGAACAGTGCAAAGTATCTCGGGAGTCTAAGCACAAGAGTTCGACTGAATCTTTTGTGCAAGGAGACATGAAAGTACCCAAGAAGGAAGGTGATACCCATACGTCCACACCTATATCTCCCCTAGATGTTGGAGTACCCAAGGAGGCCCCGATCCAGAAGACGACACGGGAAATCATAGACCTCCGGGAGGACAGAGACATTGGAGACATTAGGAAGAAAGTCAGACAGATGGACGATGCTATCCTGTTTATGAAAGGGACAGGATCCCACAGGAGTGTGAATTACTCAGATTTATATATTTTCCCAAAGGCGAGATACCCCGATAAGTTTTAAGTCCTCGAGTTCAAGAAATATAACGGACTTGGAGACCCATACACTCACTTGAAAGTCTACATAGGTGAACTTGGAACTTACGCCGTAGATGAGAACCTCCAAATGCAACTATTTCAGAAGAACCTTACTGGTGAAGCCCGAACGAGGAACGCACGGATAGAAAATTCCAAAGTCAGAGGTTGGGAAGATTTGGCCCATGCTTTCCTCAACCAATACAGTTTCCAATCCCAGATGGCACCTGATCGCTACCAAGTTACCAAAGTCAAAAAGCTGGGCAATGAATCGTTCAGAGAATACGTGCAGCGGTGGAGGCGAATGGCGGCCCAAGTCAACCCACCAATGGATGAGGGAGAGATGGTGACAACCTTCATTGATATACAAGAAGCCCCTTTCTATGAGAGAGTTCTCGTTGGGTTAGGAAAATCCTTCTCTGAAATGATTAAACACAGGGAAATGGTAGAAATGGGTTTAAAGTCCTGCAAAATTAAGGACATCACTGCTTTGGAATTCGTGGCTGAGAGCATACAGTCAGGAAATTATGCCAGCGCTCCCAAAAGAGGATCGAAGAGGAAGGAAGAAGATGTCTCTTTAATATTGCAGGGGCAATCGCTAGCAAGAGCCCTAACTCGCCTATCCAGAGGCAGAACTCTCATCCAGCGAATTTTCAAAATCCTACAATAGGGAAAGTTGGGGAAAAAAAGCAAAGAAGGATATTCACTCCTTTGAGAGACTCCTTGGAGAACATATTAGCCCTACTGATTGCCTAAAAGAAGATCTTTGAGCTTGCTCCACCTTCCGATCCAAATGGAAGGCAATTCGATTCCAGCAAGAAATGCGCTTACCATTCTAACTCACCTGGGCATGATACTCAGGAGTGTTGGACTCTGAAGCACAAAATTCAAAACTTAATTGACAGAGGGGAGATTATAGTCAAAGCGCCTGAGCAGTCGAATGTCAACAACAACCCTCTGCCTCAGCAAACGGAGGAAGAAGTCAATAAGATCAGTGCCAGAAGTAGGTAAAACCGTAAATACCTAAGGAAGATGGGAGAGTTACCCTCTACGCATGACCCTACAATGTGGGGATACCCTGAAGAAAAGTATGGGGTAGAACGAGACTTGGCTTCAATCAAGGCGCAAATTGATCAGCTGGCAGAATTGGTTGTATACCAACACCAGTTGACCCGACAGCTAGTAGACCAGGTCCTACCAAAGCCAAACGACCCTATATCTGTCCAAGATGTATCAACCTCCAGAAGGGATTGGATTCGCTACCAAGAGCAAAATAAATGGACTGAAAAGATTGTCGGAGAAGCTAGATTGCAGAACCGGCGAGATTTTGTCGCCAAACAGAAATTTGCACTGTTAAGGCAGTCCAGGGAGGAGATTCTCTACACTTTGATCGAGGAGGGGAAGATTACGAAATTTTTTCCACCCACAGATACGAGATCGAAGTATTTTAATCCTTCCAGATACTGCCTTTACCATTTGAATGCTCCTGGACATGCCACGAAGGAATGTTGGGCCCTGCGACATCTAATCCAGAACTTGATTGAATCAGGGGAACTGCAATTGATGAACAAAGCTGAGATCTTCTGTGAGGAAGAGATAAACTACCCTCGAGGACCGAGGAATTTAGAGGGTATGATAGCCGTTATCCTTTGCATGGAAGGAACATCCTGTGGACCCATCACCATCAAAGGAATATCTGAGCAGAGAAAGAAGGCCACTCTCGAGATACCAGCGCCGAAACCCCTGATGTTGGCTCCTTGGCTGCAACTCCCAATTTTTAGCCTGAAGAAGGTACCGTGGAATTACAGAGAAGGCATCTAGTTGGCACCCGATTGCATAGCCAACATACCTAAGGAGAATCCTTTTTACCTCTCGGCGCGTGTGTTAAAACTGGCAACCAAGGTATTGGGGAAGGTATCAACTAGAAAAATCACATAATTCCTCCATAAGATGGGGCACGGTGAAGCCAGGACGGTGAAGCAATTGGAAGTAGAACCACATTAAATTTCCATCCTGGATTTGGTATTAGATTCTGATGACCATCGTCAAATCCCGATCCAAGTATTAGAGGAAGCACACTTACCCAAAACTATTGATACTAAGAAATTCCAGCACCTGATCAGCCATGTACTAGACAGTAATGTGATATCCTTCACTGACGACGATATACCAGCCGAATGAACTAGGCATCACAAACCATTGCATATCATTGTCGTTTCATCAGGATATGTGGTAGGTGGCGTGCTAATCGATGGAGGATTGTCCTTAAACATCTGTCCGCAGGATACTCTGGAAAAGATGAAGATCAATCTAAACCGAATTCGAGAAAGCCATGTGGTGGTGCGAGCTTTCGACGGATCAAGAAGGGATACCGTGGGGGAGATTGAACTTCCTGTGGAAATTGGCCCTTTCACTTTCAACATACCTTTTCAAATCTTGAAGATCACTACCGGTATAATTTGTTGTTAGGACGACCATGGATCCATATGGCTGGCGCGGTTCCTTCAACTCTTCATCAATAACTAAAATATATCATCAACAACAATCTGGTGACTGTCAGTGTAGAACCTGATTATCCTGTCCATGATCTGGGAGATATGCCTCTGATCTCCTTGAATGAAGGTGTCGAGCCCGCCAGTTTTCAAGCCTTTGAGATAAGTAATCCGCGATATAACCCTGTGGGAGCACCGGTCTTAATTCCCCGGATATCTCCTGAAGTGATGGCGGTTGGCCAAGAGATGCTGTCCCGAGGACATCGACTAGGTCGAGGATTGGGAAAAAATGGCCAAGGAATCAGGAACCCAATCCGTATAACCACGCAGTTGGGAAAGGCTGGACTTAGATATTCTGGTGGATCCCAAAATCAGAATCCTCACAAGCACAAACCAGTTACCCATTTAATTCACCTCAAGCCAAACCTCAGTGAAGCCGGATTTAAAGAACCATTAAAGAAGACCCCCATCGTTATCTCAAACCTTCTGATTCCTAAAGTCAATCAGAGCGGACCTCGGCAAGATGAGAATGAAAAGCCTCTCAAGGATGCGGCCCAGAAGGCCAAATACAAGGAGTTTCTGGAGGAGATTCAGTTGTAATTAATGAGCAATTTTTGCCTTTCTGAAGAGGACCTGAACAAGTTCAGCGGGGCAGATTTGTCAACTGATCAACCTATCCTCCCGGTCCTTAACTGGGGAAATGTAAAAATCCCAAATGAGGATCCAGGGACCAGTTCCAAACCAGTTACGGCCATTTTGGAAGACGTCGACTCCAGTAGCACGTCTATCTCAGCAACTCCCCAAGATCTCATGACCAGCAATTGGACGATCACTCCACAGATCGTCCGAAAAGAGTAAAAACCAGGAAGTGACCGCTGACAGGGAGCTCTACCTTTATCTATATCTATGTCTATTTTATTTCATCTGTTGCTTGTTATTTCTAGTTGTCATATTAACTGATGAATCTTTTTGTGATTGACGATTACTTGTATATATTTAGCAATCAAGTTTTTGTCTCAGGTTTCCAAATTTACGTAGTCCTAGACATGTCTATGACTTGCCGAATTTGAGTAATGATTACGATTTCGATATAGAATTGGACTTTGATTTGATGGGAATCGAGCAAGAGGGAAAGGATGATGACGAGGTGCCCGAAGAAATCAAAGCATGGGTCAAAGATAAACCTAAACCAAACCTCGATCAAACAACCACCATAAATATCGGAACCCCCAACGATCCTAAAGAGATATAGATAGGGATCAAACTTCCCCCTAACCAAGAAAAAGAACTAATACAACTCTTAACCCAATTCAAGGATGTTTTTACCTGGTCTCATGAAGACATGATAGGTCTATCCACCGATATCGTTGTCCATCGACTACCAATTAAAGAAGGGTTCAAGCAAGTCAAGAAGAAATTGAGACAGTTGAAACCAGAATGGAACCTGAAGGTCAAAGAAGAAATTATCAAACAGTTCAAAGCGGGAATCATTATGGTGTCAACGTATCCTAAATAGTTGTCCAACGTAGTCCCAGTGCCAAAATCTGGGGGAAATGTGCGGGTATATGTAGATTATCGAAATCTCAATAAAGCCAGCCTTAAAGATGACTTCCCAGTGCCGTTCATCCACGTATTAATTGACAACACTGCACAGTTCGAGATGTATTCTTTTGCTGATTGCTTTGCTAGATATCACCAGATCATGGTTGCTGAAGAAGACAGGGAAAAAACCGCCTTCATTACCCCTTGGGGAACCTTTTGTTATCGAAGACTAGCTTTTGGCCTTACCAATGATGGTGCTACTTATTAGAGGGCCATGATGACCTTATTCCACGACATGATGCATAAAGAAATCAAAGTGGATGTGGATGATATCATCGTAAAGTCCCGACAGGCTAATGACCATTGCACCCATCTTCGGAGGTTGTTTGAAAGACTCCACAAGTTTAATTTGAAGTTAAACCCAGCAAAATGTGCTTTTGGTGTGAAATCCGGCAAACTGCTAGGATTTCTCGTGAGCAATCGGGGCATTGAATTGGATCCTGCCAAAATCAAAGCCATCATAGAAATGCCTGAGCCAAAGATCGAGAAGGAAATACGAGGTTTTTTGGGGAGAATAAACTTCATCAGCCGGTTCATATCGCAGTTGACAGCAACCTGTGAACCCATTTTCAAACTGTTAAAGAAGAACTCTTCGGGAAAATGGAATGAAGACTGCCGAAAAGCTTTCCACACCATCCAGAAGAGGTTGATTGAAGCACCTATCTTGGTACCCCCAAGGGAATGAATTCCGTTGTTCATATATATCTTAGTCAACTCCAATGCTATGGGTTGCCTACTGGGACAGAAGGATGACATGGGGAAAGAAAGAGCAATCTATTATCACAGTAAACACTTCAGCAGCGGAGAACAAAAATATACTCTGATCGAAAGAACCTGTTGTGCATTAGTTTGGGCAGCCACAAGGTTACAGCATTACCTACACGGCCATACCACTTATCTTATCTCAAGGATGGATCCTTTGAAATACATCTTCAGCAAGCCGATTTTGAATTGCTATTTATCCAAGTGGCAGTTAGTCCTTCAACATTTTGACATCATCTATGTCACCCAAAAGTCCATTAAAGGGCAAGGGATTGCGGATCACCTGTCGGCTGCACCAGCAGGGGGTTTTGAGCCTCTGGAAACATATTTCCAGGAAGAGGAAGTGTTGACTGTTCAACTGATCGATAAAGAGGATCAAGGTCAATTCTGGAAAATGTATTTTGACGGCGCATCAAACGCTGAAGGAGCTGGAGCCGGGGCAGTCCTGGTATCCATCACGGGAGATCAATACCCCGTGGCCACCAAGTTGAATTTCAAGAACTCTAACAATACCACAGAGTATGAAGGGTGCATTATGGGGTTGAAGCTGGCTCAGTCTATGGGAGTAAAACGGTTAGCGGTGTTTGGAGATTCGGAGCTAGTCATCAGACAGTCTACCGGGGCATACACCACCAAGGAACTGCATTTACTGCTGTATCATCGATATGCCCTTAGATTGGCAGGGGAATTTGAAGACATAGCCTTCATGCATATTCCCCAGAACCGAAATGATTTTGCCGATGCATTAGCCACATTAGTTTCGCTAATAAACCTGTCAGCAAGAAGGGGAATATCGGTCATCACCTTCACTGTGCAGAATACACCGTCATATGGAAACAATATAGGGGAGATATCAGATGAAATAGCACCTGCTGGACCACCTTGGTACCATCATATAAAAGAATATTTTCTAGATCAGTCAACCCTTGAAAGGATGAGTCAAGCCGCGAAGAAGCGAATACAGAAAATGGCCATGAATTTCTACCTAAGTGGAGATGCTCTCTATAAGAGAGACCCAGGTGTAGGACTCCTGAGATGCCTCGATAAAGATCAAGCCCAGCCACTTATGAATGAAGTATATGGTGGAGTATGCGGAGCATATATGAGTGGACCTCTGCTTGCCAAAAAGATTTTGAGGGCAGGATATTACTGGATATCCCTCAAAGAGGATTGCGATGATCATGTCAAGCGTTGCTATCAATGCCAGATCCACGCTAACATTATTCACGCGCCTCCAAATTAACTACATTGCATGACATCACCATGACCTTTTTCCATGTGGGGAATGGACGTAATAGGACCAGTTGAGCCTAAAGCCAGTAACGGTCATCGATTCATCTTCACTATGATTGACTACTTTACCAAGTGGGTGGAAGCAGCTTCTTTCCCCAGGGTCACCAAGGAGGTCATCGTTGGTTTCATTAGAAACAACGTCATCTGTCGGTATGGACAACCTAAGGTTATCATATCAGACAACGCGAAGAATCTGAATAACGAGATGATGGGGGAACTATGCAGTAAGTTCAATATCAAACATCTCAATTCGGTTATTTATCGTCCTAAAATGAACGGCGCGGTGGAAGCGGCTAACAAGAACATCAAGAAGATAATGATGAAGATGTCAGCAAATCACTAGGGATGACCTAATCTATTGTCGTTAACCCTACTCGCATTCCGGACATCGACTCGAACCTCGACTGGGGCAACACCCTACTCACTGGTATATGGTATGGAGGTAGTACTTCCTGTCGAAGTGGAGATGGAATCACTAAGAGTGATGCTAGATGCCCAGATAAAGGAGAGCCAATGGATATAAGATTGATACGATCAGCTATCCTTGATAGATGAAAGGAGAGCTGCTGCTATCTTTCACGGTCAACTCTATCAATAGCGAATGTCCCGATCTTATAACAAGAAAGTGCGACCGTGAGAATTCAAAGATCATGATTTGGTACTGAAGAAGATCATTCCGGGCCAGGATGCAACTAAAGGAAAATTTGCCCCAAATTAGGAAGGACCCTTTCTTGTCAAAGCAATCCTATCGGGCGGAGATTTGAAATTGGAAGAGATGGACGGTGACGAATTCCCGCAATTGATCAATTCCGATTCAGTGAAACGGTATTATGTCTGAAATCCTTTTCACTTTCCAACTAGACTACTATGTCTTGATAAAAAAAAAGAAAAAAATGAAAAGTGAAAAAATAAAAAAATAAAAAAAAAGGAAAAAAATATATCAAGTCTAGTTTTTTAGGTCTTAGCCTGAACTAAAAAGACCTGATCTCCTATCTGTAGGAGTACATAGGCAGCCATTTATGGTGCGGTCTAACCCTTGAAAAACATCAAAATCCTATCAAATCAAACCAAAAATCAAATCAAGATCCTATCAAATCAAACTCAAACCCAAATAAACCCCTTTTCAAACTTTTCAGGTCTAAGCCTGAACTACGAAAGACCTGATCTCCTATCTGTGGGAGTACGTAGAAAACCATTTATGGTGCGGTCTAACCTTAAAAAAAAATCCAAACCCTTTCATCTTATTTAAGATCCTAACCTATACAGAAAACCTATCCATAAGCCCACCTAATCGACAGCTCATGCGGAGAAAACCTAGTGACATCTCAACATCACTCCCGCCGAATCTGATGCCACATGATGAGACTAGTGCTATGTCGACATAATAAATCATGAAGCAAAAATGGCAAACATGTGCAAAGCTAGACATGCGCAAACAAGGGAAGTGAACTGAACTTGCTTCTTTTTATATATACAACTGTTTAGAATACAAAAGTTGATTCTAATCTATGACAAGTGATAATAACCAAGTCTCTACAGGAAAATAAAATAGAGCTATAAATCAGTGGTGAGATGAGCTAACATCGCCAAATATCCAGCAGTCTCTGTAGTCGGGGGAGCAGCTCTGAACTCGTGCTCCAACATATCAACCCGCCTCAGCATCTCTGCTGCCATACGAAAAATCTCCTCTCAACTCTGTACTACACCCTGTACGTGACCAATGAGTCCATCTGAGAAAGTCTGGGCCTCATCTCTGTCAATGAGGGCCTGGTCTCTGGAAGCACGGGTTGCGTCTCTCTAAGTGACAGCAGCATCCCGACCAGCTACGGTGGTCAACAACAGAGCCCGAGCCGGATCCCTCTCAAAGGTCACCAGGTGAAGCTGCCTATCCATCACCTCCATGGAAACTAAGGTTGAACGCGGGACAGTGCTCACTAGAGAAGCTGTCAAATCTGCAAATAAAGCATCCTCAGTCTAAGATATAGAATCCTTCATCGATTTCGCAGCATCTGTGGACCAACCATCGTCATTGGATAAAGATCTTGTCTCAACCTGATCTGCGGTCTCTGGTGCCAAATCCGACTCAAGCCAAGCTAAATATTCTGCAGATCGATCAGGATGGCAGTCTCTGAACTCCGCTGTCTGTCGATGAGACCAAAATCCATAAACTCAAGCCAAATCAGCCTCGATAACTGAGCAGATGGGGAAGCGATAATCCTCAATCCCCTCAAATGCATGGACCTCCTGGTACTGATCAAACTGACCCATCACCGCCAGAGGATGATAGGTCGTCACATGCCTCAAACTCGCCAATGGAAGGAAATCCAGGTCGGCTGCATGGGTGATGAAACTTAGAAGGGAGCAATACCCAGAATACATGACTATAGAAAAAGGCTCCTCCATAGCACCTAGAAATGAAATCCATGACGCCTCATCGACGCAAGAAGTCGGGTGATATGAGTAGACCTGAGATAAGCCATGTCCAAAACAAAACCAGTGACGACGAAGCCGCCCTATCGGTCTGAGGTGCGTCATCAACCAGATGTATAGAAGCACTGGGCTACCTCTGAACTCCTGATCACCAACGTCATGGCAGATAGAGGTTGATATCAATGTCTCTGCCAGGATAAGAGGAAGTATAGTAAAGTCCTCTCGGAGAGCTCTAACAGCCATCGACATCGCCACATCCAGATGGTCAGTATAAAATGGCATGCATAGATAGGCTATGAGGCACATAACTAAGGCATCCACTCGAGTAACGTCCCATCGCTCCTCTGAAATGGCAAAGTCTCCGTGATAAACGGCGAAACTATCAGCAGAAGCAAAGTGACTGATCATAAAGTTCATGGAGATAACGTGGCTACCACCCACCTCGGCCAACACAACTACCCTCCTAAGTCCAGTCATCGCCATGAACTGGAGGCGCATATAGCCCAAAGCCATCCGAGCACATGGCACCTCCATCGATAATCCTGAGATACGACCATACTCCTCCAAAGTAGGAGTCAACTCGGTCGAGCCAAATTGGAAGACATGACGCTCAGGAATCTAATACCTGAGTATCCCGTCAATAAATCTCGCTGGAACCTGAAAAGACAGCATAGACATGGAGTAGCCTAACATGCGGCTGACAACGATACGGTCGGTATATGACAACTGATCATACCAAACCCTCAAACTAGTATTTACATGGCTAGGAGGAAGGTGGTCCAAACACACCACAACAGAGGACGACATTTGTAAAAACTATGTCAATAAGACCATACAAGGGCCAATCTATATCCAATTAATTAAATATATCTGAAATATGCATTATAACGGGTGATAAAATAGAATGTGTGATGAATAAATAGAAAGCATCATATATAGATATTTGCCAAGTACATTAGTTTCATAAACATCACTGTCATACCTATGATACATGTGAAAACTAAAAAAATAGTAAGTACAGGATATTGGGGCACAAATGCCCAATGACTAACAGATGACCTATGGACTTGCTGCCTCGACAAAATCATCCAGGAAAGTGAGGGTATCATCAAAATGATCAACTTGGGGCTGTCTGTCTAGAGTGGGCACATCCTGCTGATCAGGGAAATAGGGTGTTTCCTGCATATCCGGGTGACGAGGGAAATGATCATCCCTACCCTGAAAGCCACTAATACCTGAGGGTCCAGCACCATGAGAGCCACCACCGCCTGACGGTCCGGTCTCATGACCCTGAGAAGCAAAAGTTCTAGCTAAGGATAGGTCCAACCCATTATAGCGACAGTAGGCCGACAGCTGCTCTAACTGAAGTCTCAAATCAGCAATCTGAACCTGATGAGAAGGCTCCTGAAAACATGATATCCAATCCTTCATCATGAGTGACCCTGGGACCATGTCTCCCAAGAACTGGGTAGTACGTGTCTGAGCTTCTATCGTGTGCGGGCCCCACCAAGCAGTAAAGTCCTCAGAAGTGATCAGACCGTCAGACAAGTGAAAATTATCATACCCCATTGTAGGAATCGACCCAGCCGACGAAGATAAAGGCCAAAAACGTTGAGCCAGAGGAAGATAAGGAAAGTGAATCTCCCCAGTGATGCATCGAAAAGCACGCTCCCCGAGGTAGAGCTCCCAACCTCCATCAAAAAGGAATGGAATTCGGCGAGTGGATAACTGAAACTCTAGTCCTATCGGTAAACCATTCTCAAATCCCTCGGCCAAGTCCTCTCCAGAATATGGAAGCCACACTATGTCCCAAGCTACAAGTTTCTCCAACTGAAGACGGTCATGGGTAAAGCCCTCCGCGACCGGGACCTCCAACAAAGTAGACTGATGCCATCTACGTCCCCGGGGATAAGTGTCCAAATCTAAGACAGATATGGGGTGAAGACATAAAAGCCTCTCGTAAGCCCAGAACTATCAATTCAAAAGAACCCTCCATTAGTCGTGGGAAAAGATAAACCAATCAAAAGTCAAATAAATGAAATTCAGTCAAAAAGGACTTACCAGAAGAAACGGGTAGAATCCGACCCAGGCGTCGATAACTCCCTCAGATCGCAGTCGCATCCCGTGCAGGAAAAGAGCGAATGTAAATGATCCCCAATCGTAGTCCCCAATGCAGTCTACGTCTCGAACGGCCCCTACCAAGCTGAAGGGAACAGTGGAGGAGTTGTTCGCAATGAAACAACCCCTCATAATGGTCAGGAGCAGACGCCGCAAGATGCGATCCCTCTCCGCCAAATCGGCAGGCAATGACTGCTGCAAGGTGCCTCGAGCGGAATCGATGCTCAAGCATCCCGATTGAATACTACGAGCCTTGATGGCTCGCTCCTAAGAAGAAAACCCTAAGAGGGTGCGCATTATGGTCGGAGTGATAAACGGCTCCAAGGGCACCCTATCTCCGGTAAACTCTAAACCAGTGATGTACCTCAAGTCCATGGGAGTCATCACGACCTCACAGTCCAGCAGATGAAGAGACTGACTCTGATGAAACCATCGCTCGGACAAAGCTCGCAGGTAGCCCCAAGGGCAGCGACGGGGAGCAATGGTGAAGAAAGCCTCAAATCCCTAAGAATCCACGATCGCCCTGTACTCAGGATGTAGCGAGTGATCTAGAGCATATATACTGAACTAGTTACCCCTAGGCTGGGTAAACTCTAAAACCTGCACGATCTCAAGGTTAGGAAAACCCGTCTATAACAGAAAAGAGAAATGAAAACAAATTAATCACGTACCTCGTTCGCCTGCAAGTGAATGGAGGGATGGCAGCTCAGATCCATACCCAGCAAATCTGGGACAACTACCTCGATGCCAGGAAGAAATCTAGGCGCAGTAGGGGGCTGAGGCGTAACCTCAGGCTTGGGGATATCCTCCTCATCCACGGGAGGATGGTCCTCCCCACCAGGTCGATGAGCTAGCTCTGTCAATCTCTGTACCCATCTGCTAATCCGAGGAACAGAAACCTCAAAAGGAGCTCTACATCGGCAAACTCCAAATGAAACCCGCTGAGATGTAGAACGACTAGGTCCCGCTGAATCCATGTCTGAACAATGAGTTCGTAGGAATTAAAGCCAAGTCAAGTATATTCCTACTTTATTTTAAATTTTAAATTAAATCCATGAAATATAAGTTAGGTCATCACATCATACATGTCCTACATGTGCCATTATATGTGTACACTTTTTTAATCGCATCCTAGTATATCTATAAAGGTATCTAAGACCCTGACGTCTGGCTCATTAAATTTTTTTTCCAGAGTCTCCTCTATAAAATGGACTATCCACATGCCCGAAGCATGTATTAAATCACCCTATGAGGGTATACCATCACAACCAAGCATGTAAACATCAATTTAAACTGTTATTCTAACACATATATATAATGTATGTCTAGATTAACTGATAAATGATAATGTATCGCATTAACCCCTCATGATGGTCAAGAGCAGATGCCGCAAGATGCGATCCCTCTCTGCCAAATTGGCATGCAACGGCTGCTGCAGAGTGCCTCGAGCAGCATCGACGCCCAAACATCCCGACAGAATACAATGAGCCTTGAAGGCTCGCTCCTGAGAAGAAAACCCTAGAAGGGTGAGCACCGTAGTCGGAGTGATAGTCGGCTCTAAGGGCACCCTATCCCCAGTAAACTCTAAACCAGTGATGTACCTCCAGTCCATGGGAGTCATCACGACCTCGCAGTCCAACAGATGGAGAGATTGACTCTAATGAAACCATCGCTCGGACAAAGCTCGCAAGTAGCTCCAAGGGCAGCGACGGGGAGCAATGGTGAAGAAAGCCTCAAATCCCCAAGAATCCACGATCGCCCTGTACTCGGGATGTAGCGAGTGATACAGAGCATATATACTGAACCAGTTACCCCTAGGCTGGGTAAACTCCGGAACCTGCACAACCTCAAGGTTAAGAAAACCCGTCTATGACAGAAAGGAGAAATGAAAACAAATTAATCACGTACCTCATTCGCCTGCAAGTGAATGGAGGGATGGCAGCTCAGATCCGTACCCAACAAATCAGGGACATCTACCTCGATGCCAGGAAGAAATCTAGGCGCAGTAGGGGGCTAAGGTGGAACCTCAGGTTTAGAAATATCCTCCTCATCCACGGGAGGATGGTCCTCCCCACCAGGTCGATGAGCTGGCTCTATCAATCTCTATACCCGTCTGCTAATCCGAGGAGCAGGAACCTCGAAAGGAGCTCTACGTCGATGAACTCCAGATGAAACCCGCTAGGATGTAGAACAACTGGGTCCCGTCGAATCCATGTCTGAATAATGAGTTCACAAGAATCGAAGCCAAGTCAGGTATATTCCTACTTTATTTTAAATTTCAAATTAAATCCATGAAATATAATTTAGGTCATCACATCATGCATTTCCTATATGTGCCATTATATATGTAAGTTATTTTAATCACATCCTAGTATATCCATGAATGTATCTAGGACCCTGACATCTGGCTCATGAAAAAATTTCGCCAGAGTCTCCTCTATAAACTGGACTATCCACATGCCCGAATCATGTATTAAATCACCCTATGAGGGTATACCATCACAAACAAACATGTAAACATCAATTTAAACTGTTATTCTAACACATATATATAATGTATGTATAGATTAAATGATAAATGATAATGTATCGCATTTATACGGTCCGTAAGATGATCTGTAGGCATGCATTGCATCATAAACATATTTATCTAGCTGTCTATGCATACATATTAGATATAGTGCCTTTAAGAAAGGAAATACGGGTTTTCACCAATGAAAACACAAGAAAACGGAGTCTAGACGTTACCCGTAGCACGTATAAGAAATGTACGTTGGCGGATCGCTCTGAATCAAGTCAAAATCGAGTAGAAATGAAGAATAGCTCAATTTTTATAGAGAGAAAGTGAAGAAATCCGAATGGAATGGGTGAAAATGAGGCTTCTTGAGGGTATAAGCTCAATCAGGGGCAGCCTTGACCATGGTTGCTCCAGTCGCAACCATATATGCGGCTTCCATAGGTGGGCCCTGCGGCTTCTCGATTGGTAACGCGATGTCCAAAACGTGTTATTTTGGGTTTAGAATGGTCACATTATGAAATATGATACCTTTTCGGGACAGTTTGAAACCCCAAAAACCCTAAAAATCCACCAAAATAGCAAAAGTTCGGCGAAGATCAGAAATCCTGACGTCGAACGCCGGAAGATCAAAAATCAGTCAAAATCAATACTGAATCTCAGAATCCGCCGGTAACGAACCAGTGAAAGCGTCGGCTCAACCCCCGATGATACAATCCATCGATAACGAATTAGTGAAGACGTCGGCTCGACCCCGGAAGATGAAATCCACCGACAACGAATCAGTAAAGGCGTCGGCTCGACCCTTGACGATGATATCCACCGACAACGAATCAGTAAAGACGTCGGCTCAACCCCCGACGATGAAATCCACCGACAACGAATCAGTGAAGGCGTCGGTTCGACCCCCCTGATGATGGAATCCACCGATAACGAATCACTGAAGGCGTCGGCTCGACCCCTGACGATGTAATCCACCGACAACGAATCAATGAAGGCGTCGGCTCGACCCCCGACGATGAAATCCACCGACAACGAATTAGTGAAGATATCGGCTCAACCCCCGATGATGGAATCCACCGACAATGAATCAGTGAAGATGTCGGTTCAACCCCCGACGATGAAATCCACCGACAACGAACCAGTGAAGACGTCGGCTCAACCCCGGACGATGGAATCCACCGACAATAAATCAGTGAAGGCGTCGGCTCAACCCCCGAGATGAAATTCACCGACAATGAATCAGTGAAGATGTCGGCTCAACCCCCGACGATGGAATCCACCGACAACGAATCAGTGAAGGCGTCGGCTCGACCCCCGACGATGGAATCCACTGACAATAAATTAGTGAAGGCGTCGGTTCAACCCCCGATGATGAAATCCACCGACAACGATTCAGTGAAGACGTCGACTCATCCCCCGACGATGGAATCCACAGACAATGAATCAGTGAAGGCATCGGCTCGACCCCTGACGATGTAATCCATAGACAACAAATCAGTGAAGGCTTCGACTCGACCCTTGACGATGAAATACACTGCCAACGAATCAGTGAAGGCGTCGGATCGACCTCCGACGATGTAATCCACCGACAATGAATTAGTGAAGGCGTCGACAAATCCCCGATGATGTAATCCGTTGGCAACAACCCAACGCAGGTCGGTAAATCCCCGATGATGTAATCTGTTAGCAACAACCCTACGCAGGTCGAAAAATCCCAGATGATGTAATCTGTGGGCAACAACCCTACGCAGGTCGGCAAATCCCCGATGATGTAATCCATTGGCAACAACCCAACGTAGGTCTGCAAATTACCATTGATGTAATCCATTGGCAACAACCCTATGCAGGTCGGCGAATCCCCGATGATGTAATCTGTTGACTACAACCCTACGCAGGTCGACAAATCCCCGATAATGTAATCTGTTGGCAACAACCATACGCAGGTCGGCAAATCCCCAATAATGTAATCCATTTGGAACAACCCTACATAGGTCGGCAAATCCTCGATGATGTAATCCGTTGGCAACAACCCTACGCCGGTCAGCAAATCCCCGATGATGTAATCCGTTGGCAACAACCCAACGCAGGTCAGCAAATCCCCGATGATGTAATCCGTGGGCAACAACCCTACGCAGGTCAGCAAATCCTTGATAATGTAATATGTTGGCAACAACCCTACGCAAGTCAGCAAATCCCCGATGACGTAATCCGTTGGCTACAACCCAATGAGGGCATCGGCATGACCCCAATGGTGCAATCCGTTGACTACAATTCAGTGCAGGTTGGTTTGCTCCCGACAACGTAATTCTTAACTTCCCAGCCAGGGAAGTAACCCTTCTCTAAATCTCACACATCATCACATCTGTTATACATGACATTGCATCATCAGATATACCTTGTCATGCATTCTCTGTGTCTATTAATCTTTGTCGTGTTCATTCCATTACATTGCATGAACATGACAAAGAGGGGCATCTGTAGACACTCGAAATTTCACTTTCTTTGTACTAACCTTGTAGAAGGGCAAAAGCATAATTTTACTCTGGTGACAACCCCGAGGTAGGGTAAAAGAGCTAGATCATCTCGGAGACAACCCCGGGAGTGATGCAAAGGACCAATGACGTCTGAACATACTGTGAACCGATCGAGGATCGACGAGCTGAGATAGTGATCACGGGAAACCACCTCAGCAAACTTCGAACGACGTGCCATCAGAGATAAGCTAGATAACTGATATCTGGACCTGATGGATATATCTCGGCCATGAGTATTGATTTCCCCAACCCTAATCCAGTCAGAATCGATCTATTCCCTCTGCATTCCTCAAAGACTGTCCGAAAGGTCGAGCGACCGACGTCAACTTCTGTCGAACATGGACTAAAGGACCACCTGTCGAGCCTATGGGGCCCACTTAGGCCAGCCTTGACCATATCTGTGGCTAGCCCTATATATGGTTGCAGCTACCTCTGACATCTTATAACACCCACACTAGTTTATTTTAAAGATAAAGAGATACATTTTAGAGAGATGATAGACACTCTAGAGAGAGAGGGGCTCGGGTTGAACTTATCTTCACCTCTTTGAATCTCAATTACTCCATCTAGCACATACTTGAAGCCCTACTAGTGTTCTAAGTTCATCCTGAGAGTCAAAACGCCTGTTCAAGTGTCCCCCAAGGTGAAATAACGCACTTTCTAGCTTCGGTCCTTTGTAAATGTTGTTTAAATGATAGATTAATGAGATATCTTGTTTGAATATAGTTAAACTTGTTGTATTGTAAGCATATCGTGTAATAGTTTATAGACTTTACGTTTCTATCGGTTATATTGTGCTTATTATGTTGTAAATCAACCGCGGAGGCTAGATATAGCTAAATCTAAGCCTAATCTAGCCTTTGAGAGGTTATTAAGCATGAAGCTTTAACCCGTGTGCTAGGATGGCTTAGATTCATGGTATATCTATGGATTTATCATTTCAAATGGTCCCGGTTATCCCGTATAACCCTAAATTTATATTTAGAGGTGAAAGGGGGGTCGAAATGGCTTAAACGGTGATTTCAATTGATGAAAACATCTAATATCAAAGCCATGGACATTATGTATATATAATATCATGCAAATCATGTGAGCCTAGGAATCCCGATGTTGAGATCCTCGAATGGATCCGACTTGATTCCCACGATGGACCATTTTTATATTGTAATGTTTTAATAACATTAATATCGTTGTATATGTAATATTTGGATCTTGAAAACGTGCTCGCGGGGTTAGTCCCGAGAAGTCGAATTTAAGATCCCGTGATAGTGAAAACCTTGATTGTAGGAGCTCGGTTCATCGAGATGGCATATATGCCCGATGATGATCCGTCCTTTTTTTAACGCTTTTACATGCATATCATCAAAGAGCTTTTGATGAAGAATAAAGTGATTCGGGGTAGATCACGTAATAAACTTAAAGAATAAAAGGAAGTATCGAAGTCCTCGATTCCTAGTCGGGCAAAGGATTTAAAAACCTTACTTTCTAAAACCTCATTTCAATTCATATATTTTGTTAAAAATGAACTTTTCATTAAATCAAATCCTTCGTACCTAGGCGCAAAAGAGGTACATCACTACTTTCAAGTCACCCAAAATAAAGATGATCCGGGTAATGGTTTTGTAGAAATTTTTAAAAATCTGATATACTATGCTTCCGCTAATTTTTGCAATTTGATTGCATCACGATTTCGTACAAACCCAACAGTGGTATCAGAGTCAAACCTTTATGCAATTATTAATTGTTTTTGATTCCATATATGAATGGGTATGTATTTAAAAAAATTTATTGGGCATAATTAATTGTATAAAATTATTTTTTTTGAAAAAAAACAAAAAAAAAAGGTAAAACGAAAACTGAAATCAATTTCGCGAAATCAGTTCGCTGCATCGCTGCATGTATCCGTGCTAGTTTTCTTCAAAGGTGATCTACGAAATTCTTTTATAAGATACTAAAGGATTCCTTTTTAAAAAAGATACTCATTGATTTCAAAAGGCATCACTTTATATATATATATATATATATATATATATATATATATATATATATTGTTCATTAAATGATGCTCAGATATATATATATGGAATGTTTTAATTCATGAGATAAATATTTATTTATTGATGCATATGGTGATATATATGAAAATAAATGGGATTGATTATGGGGCTATTGACCAATGTGATTGAATTTTATTTTAGTTGAATGTGAAAGTCCAATAATAATCTAGAAGGGGGGTTGAATAGATTATCACTAGTTAAAAATTATCTTTGGCCTTTTTTAATTTTAGTGGGTTAATTTTGGGAAATTAATAAGCAATTTAAAATCCAATCACACAATGCACAGATATTTATCTGGCAACATACAACTCGGGTATGTTGCTACGTCCAGTCTCGAGCTCCTTTCCAGGACTTGAGACCCTATTACTCCCTGTAATAAATACTACTTCAATAGGCGGAGATGCCTTTACAAAGTTTTAAAGATAAACTTACAACTATCCACAACTAACTATCTTGGACAGCGAACTCCCAGCTCCTTCCTCAGGCTTAGTTGAATCTTCTTTTGAGCTTAGAACTATTCTATAGCTTGATCTTGAAACAACAATCTCTTCCTCACCTCACAAGTACACTAGAGACCCAACTCCCAGCTGACCTCTCTAAGACTTCTGGTCTTGGTCAAAAAATTCTTGTCTTTCTCACAAGTATAAAATAAACTAACTCAACCTTTTTCCTTTTTACAAAAAGTTTGTTTTGAATATTTGCTTCTAATAGTAAGCAGATAAAATTGTAGAACAAATACTTCTAAGATAAGCAGATATAGAATTTGAGTATATGATAAAAGTTCAAAGACTTTTATGTGATGTGCTTCTGTGAAAGCAGATAAAAGATTTAAGTACTTGTAATAAAGATTTTCTTTTTCTTTAATAAAGAATATTTTTCTATGGATTAAGAAAAAGATTTTTTCTTTATAAAGAGTGTATATCTATGGTTTTAAACAAATGTAACTTTGAATTTAACTAACCACACACACTTATATAATGCAACAATAATTTATGAGCAATTATATGAGCAGTATATTTGATGACAGTTTATCAAGTATAATAATTTAATCAACTAAGATAATACTTGAATAAACTTGTTTCACCTACTTATATATATTATATTATATTTGATCTACATTATGAATAATTTGGCCACTTAAGATTTCAAAGACCTTCCAGATAATATTCTTTGTTAAGAAATATCTCCGAATATCGGTATCTAAGTACTGACTAAATTTTTGATTCATAACTTGATAATCGTATATAAATATTATATAATATTTATATAGATTATTTATATCAGTAAAAGGCCACTTGGAATTTTAAAGACCGTTCAGAGAATTTCAAAGAAATAACTTTCGAATTATATCGGTGTCCAAGTACTAACTTTTTACTTGATATGATAGATGAAATATAGATATATATAAATGTGCATCGCAGTTTATATCTGATTATCTATATATATAATCAAGTATGAGATAATATGAACAATAATAATTTAACAACTTATCTTAGATACTTTGACCAATTTTTCTCTTCTAATGTAGAATTAGAACTTTAATTAGAAGAAGAGAGTAAAAGCTTATTCGGACAGAGTGTAGGCAAGGAGAGTAAGCTTTTCAGATATGTAAAATTGGTAAATTAAAATGAATAAAAAAGCTTCCTATTTATAGGATTTTTTTAGGTTAGGGCAAAACCGTAATTTTGGAAATTTATTTTTGAAATAGAAGGTCCGGATTGCATGATGGAATTTGAAGGGCTCAGATCAAATGGGATTTGCCTGATTTAAGAAATGTTTTGGCCCCCAAAAAAAGTTTGCAACCTATGACTCATTACATGTGCCCAAGTATGCCACCACATTACAATAGCCTAAGCCTTTTGCCTTAGCATTCTCTTTGCAGCATACAAGCATGCACAATTCTCGGCACACACACACACATATGCACCACACATAAGTTAAGCACACACTCCTATGCACATTCCCATGCACACACACACACGGTTTGTATATATATATATATATATATATATATATATATATATATATATAATATTAAAAATTTTCTTTTTGCCCATAAAATATTTTGAATAGGAATCTCCTTGCCTTAGGAAATGTTACTATATGAACTCATTTTAATAACACTTGATATTAGTTTATCAAGGTCATAAAATAAATTCAAATAAAATTTTTAAAAAATAAATATTTTTTGTCAAAATATTCGAGGAAGTTAAAAATCAAATTTAACATTTTTAATCCTATGGAGATGATTCTACCCTTTTGACCTATTTACCTAATTTGTTATCATCAAAATAAAATACTCAGATTTAGAGACCTATCAATCTCCCCCTTTTTGATGATGACAATAAGTAAAAATATTTTGGTTTTCAGAACTCCCTCTTAATTCATGATGCTCTCCCTAAGATCATGAATCGTTTTTTTTAAAAAGAAATTTAAAATTCTAAAAAACCATCAGACGGACACACCCACCATCCAGGCAGTTATAACCATCCAGGTAGTTATATAGCAGTTATATATGGTATGCAAACCATTCAACCCATCCAGACAGTTGTATCACAGATATATCCAGTATACAGATTATATCCAACATACAAACTATCCAACCTATTTAGATAGACAATTATAGTAGTTATATCCTGTCAATCTCATCCAAACCATCAGGCAGTTATAATCCAATATATAACCAGCAGACTCCATTCCTGCTATAACAATTATAATCTGATATTTTTCTTAAGCCAGCAGGCTTATTTATGCTATTCTCATATAATCTGATATTTTTCTTCTCCCCCTTTGTCATTAACAAAAATGAGGGGTAAAGAAAAGAAATCAAATCCCTGCAGAAACTGTTAGTTGCACTTTCACCTGCAGAGTCAGAATAATAAGCAAACATATATAATGATCCTAAGTATTAGTATGTTAGTTTATACAGTAATCCTGAATAGTTAGTTAAGTGTATAAGGTTACATTCATCCTGAATAGTTAGATGTCATCAAAGTTAATGGGAGAAAAATTCAAACCTATTTTTGTAAGGAGGGATCAGTTGGAGTTTGATCAGTATAATCAAGCTGTGCAGAACTTGTAGTGGCAGTGAAATTATAGGGAGGGATTGATACCTTCTGGTGCTCTATTAACACACTCATCATGTCTTATAAGTGATGCACAGATAATTGCAAAGCCTCTAATTGACTCATAATGATAGATTGATTCTTCAAAGACAGCTGATTCATACTGTTTAGAGAGTCAATTTGTGACAGTAGGTTTAAGTGTGTCTCAATATGATCAGTGTCATTTTGGTTGAAAAATGATCAAAGGCTTAGGGGGAAGGTTCAAGTGTGACACAATATTACTATTGTGAACCATTTTAGCCTTATGAAAATGAACAAAAATGCCCAGATGTATAAAAATTCTAGTCAATAAAAGTCCATATCCCATGCAGTTGTTAGAGTGGTAGAATTCAAAAGATGTCAAGAGAAAATATGGCAGACTATATGGCATACATTCAATTAAAACACATTTCATGAGTTCTATGTCAAATGGACTCAACAGTTTGTCATTTCTGACAGGCATGAAATTGTGTCTAAGAATTTTTCCAAAAAACTGAGACTCAGCAGTGAAGTAATCAAGATGCACTTTGCATGGATATTCAAACAAGTTGCCAGGCACAAGTTGATCAGTGGTCAGTGAAAGATTGTGTTTGAAAGTAAGGCATTCAGTAGTAGAAATTCCTATAGGAGAAGTGTATTCATTAATCTTTGGAAAATCTAATAACTCATTTCTGAGACTAAGGGCATGTAAAAGAAGAATTTCATCAATCACATAATATTGGCCTTGGATGCAGGTTTTAATACAAGACAAGAAACCAGTTGAATCATGAACAAATGACATGTGAGCATAGAATTCAGCAATCAAACTAGGAAATATTTCTCTATTTGTGAAAGAAATAAGGCAATCCCATCCTATACTTGTTATTTTTTCTAACAGATTTGGAAAACTGTTGAAAGAAGTTCCTACTCCAGGAAGCAAGTTATGCCTCATATGTTCATATTTGGTCTTGGCAGTAAGAGTAAGAAGCATAGGGGTATAAATATCAAGGTGTGACTCAGAAAGCATTTTAAGTTTCTTTCTTTTTGAAGAATAGATAGGAGGCATTTTTGAAAGATAGTGAATGCAGAAAAATAGAAGTTCAAAGACTGCAGAGAAGTAAGAGTTATAGTTTGAAATATTTGGTTTTTGAGAAACTATCCTTTTATAAAAAAAGTAAATTTCTAAAACTCAGTTTAAGTAATATGACATGACTTGAATGTCAAAACTAAATAGTTCTCAAGTGATGATTGTGCACTGTGAGCAATGAGGGACAGGCATGCTCAGTACTGTTAGCAGATTTAAACCATTTGTCAGTTTCCCTTTTTTTTTAAATAGATGGGTAGGAATGATAGATTAGACTAAGTCAGTTCCTTTTTTTTAAATAATAACCCAGAAGTCCAATCAGAAGACACAATGAACATTTCAGAAATATGCAGGTTATTGACATAACAGGTATGGTCCAATATCAATAAAGAGATATGCTATCATTACTTATTGGCACATATCAGACTATAGCAAATCAACAAAGAAATTCATCAAGTCAGTGTGAAATATAGCACATAGATATGTTATCATTGCTTCTATGCCCATATCAGACTATTACAAATCAACACAGAGATACAACAAGTCAGTGTTACATAACATTAACATGTTGTCATTGCTTGATGCCCATATCAAAATATAGTGAGTCAACACAGAGATTCAACAAGTCAGTGTTACATAATGCTGATATAGCCCATGATCTCTATAACACTGATACAGTACATATGATCTCTATCACTCATAATAGCATATAACAATAGTAGCACCTAATGTCTATATTCAGATGATAGACAACAAAATTGCAGAACATAAGCATGAGACTCATTTTTATCACCCAATGTCTATATTCAAATAGACAGCAAAATTGCAGAACATAAACATGAGACTCATTACAATCATCCAATAATATCATCATCTAATACACACAGTTCATCAAAGAGAGTGAGATATAGTTATTACCTGAGCACAACTATTCAGAAGCTAAGCAGCTTTCAGTTTATCCACATTAGAGCATAGGTGTATCAGTAGAAGAAGATACACTCATATATACGAATAGTTGTACATATACATACAAAAATTTCATACTCACATATTCTTGGCGACGAAACCAGGTATATATATGTATACGGTACACATTAGTCATTACACACATATATATATATGTATATTTTGATAAAACAAGCACATAAATATATATATATATATATATATATAATTGTTAAATTTGTTAAAGATATCTAAAAAAAATTATTTTTAAGAACAAAATCGAACCCAGAAACATGAAGATAGAAAAATCGAACAGGTAGAGACCTTAAGAAGACAAAAAAGATTCATTTAATTGAAAGATAAACACAGAAAACTTACAGGGATTGATCGTTTTAGGCTGAGAGATAGTTTGGGTTTGAGAGGGTTGGGAGAATTCGAGAGATAGAGAGAAAGAGAGAGAGAAGGGAGAGAGCTGGCAGAGGTGAGAGAAGAAAGAGAGAAAAATGAATTAAAAAATTGATTTTAGATATTTATATTTAGGTTAATCAGAGCGATCGGAAGGCTGAGGATTGTTCTGAGATTTGATCAACGGTGGAGATGAGACATGCGTTTGAAATGGTTCGACTGACCATTTGACTTCAATCGGACGGTTGTGATGGATTTGTGCTTTTTTTTATTGATCGAACGGTTGATGAGTGTGATCCGTGTGCTTTGAATAGTTGGCTTCTGGTTGGTTGGATTCAATAGGCACGGATTGTGCTTTATGTTGATCGTTGGATAATTTTGTTATTGGATGGCTCAGCTCAGATCAGATCAGATATATAATTATATAATAAATGTTATAAAATGTAATTTTTAATAATAAAAATGCTAAAATATTTATATTAAAATTTATAAATTAATAATTTTCATTATTATGTATATATGTAAAAAACATTAATAAAATATTTATAATAGTATAACTTTTGATAATTAAGAAAAATTATAAATATGAAGTTTTAATGTATAAAATGCATATTTAAATAAATAATATAAGTATATTAACATATATAAATAAATAAATTATATATATATATATATATATATATTCATATGTATAATTATGAGTTTATATATATAAATTAATATTAATAATGTGATTGAATATATGTTAGAAATAATATGATAAATGGGTCAAACTAATAATATTAATAATTTTGACTATATAACTCAAGAAAATTACACTAGCAAAATAATAAAAATAGCTTTTAAATAAGAGAAAGATTTAATATTTTATGAGATAATATCTAACATTCTCAAATCTAAACGTGATTTATAAAATCTATCAGAACTTAGTGGTTTAGTAAATATATCACCAATATTTAATTTTGTGTCAATATGCTCTAGTTTAATAATACTATTATTTACATGATCCCGTAAGAAATGATGTCTAACATCAATGTCTTTTGATCTAGTGTGAAATACTGTTGGTCGTTTTACCGATCAATATATTCGTGCAAGTATACACGGTCAACAAGTAATAAAGTATAAGTACAGATATCGTTCCCATAGAGAATTAACAGATAAAAGGTCACCAAATCAATAGTCCGTAAAACATCTTAGTCTTATTTAAATGAGCGATAAGGACTTGGAATTAAAACTAATTAAAAATAGACAAATAATTAAACTTAAACTAATTAATCCTAGAGTAAAATCAGATAATGAAGATATAAGATTCCAATTTCCCCTAATAATTCATCTAACTCGAAAAACTTCCAATTAGGTCAAATTAATAGTCAAAGTTTGTTAGCCGAGAACACGAAAGTGAGAGAAAGCCATCTTTCGATGCACCTAATCCATATCACATGCAATCCACAGATGATAGACGCACGTGAACACCCACATTACCTAAATCACTATATGTCTATGGGATCTACAAGTAAATAGGGTTTAAGCACAGGTTCTCTATTGACTACGTGTGGCGCTTCGGTATATGTCTATCCTAAGCACAAATCATACATTCAACCCCATGTAAACATACAATCGCCCGCTACTACGATTAGATCTAAACCCACACTTCATCTTTCAAGCCCATGTGGGTTATCACAGTAATTGATAGCTAATCAATTAAGCAATTAAAGCATAAATCACAATAGACAGTCATATAACAATTAATGAGACCAATCATAGAAGGAAATCAATATAGACTACTCATTAGGTTCCATTGAAACCTCAGAATAGAGTTTAAGATATCATAATGGAGCACATCTATCATTCACAAGTTGAATATACATCATAAAATTACAAATAGGAAGCAAAGAGATTCAAAAGATAGAAAATAGCAAATCTGAGTGCTCAAGCTCCTTGTTGAATCTCCAATGGAATCCACTTGCTTCAATCTTCTTCTCCAATCAAACTCTAGAAACTAACTAACTAAAACTAACCTTAATCTACTCCTAATCTAGACAAGGAAATGAAAGGAAAAGAAAGGAAGAACAAGCTAGGGCTAGGGCTTGAGAATAATCTCCCCCATTTGCTTCAAATCTCGCTCTTATATGAAAAAGTCAAGTCTGGTCACGTTCAGGAGTGGCGCGGGCGCGCTGGGAATAGCTTGGAATTGGGCGCGGGCGCATGGGAAACACATATTAGAATTTTTTCCTGGGCATTGGCGCGCTCGCTCTAGAAATGGCCGACAAACAGGCGTGGCCGTGCCGCAAAAGTTCTGCTGCAGTGACCTTTGGTTGAACGGCCATAACGTTTTATCCAGGAGGAGTTATGAGGTCTGCCACCTGTCAAATCGAAGCTATCGAAGAACTCTACAACTTTCATTCTTCAAGCATTGAGAAATAATTGATTGATGAAGGCTAAAATTGAGCTCCAAGTGACAGTTGTGCAATGAAAACCCAAAACCGTGAAGTTTAACATCCATTGGTATACGGGGCATAACTCTCGCCTCCGAACTCCGATTAGGATGATTCAAGATATTTTGGAAAGCATAGAAGACGCTCTACAATATGAACCAAGTTCCAATCCAAGAACATAAAATGAATATAAACCCCCCAAACGATGTTCGGATTGCATTTCCTTCCCATTGTCATGCCATCATTCCATTCTTGCTCCTTTTGGCCTCAATTTGTCCTTTTTAGCTCATTAAGCACCAAGGGAGTTCCAAAACATGCAAACTGCAAAACAAAGCAAAAACACGTTAAAAGCACAAAGATACTTGAGTTTAAGCCATGAAACAAGTAAGATAATATCTGAATAAGTGGTCATAACAACCACTTATCAAATACCCCCAAACTTAAACATTGCTTGCCCTCAAGCAACCAAAACAAAATCAAACAACAGATGCAATGCAATATCTACAATGAATACAACCTATACTACTATGAATGCGAATCGATGTCTCAGTCAGTATTGAACTTTCTAAGCAATGCCTCAGAAAACCACAAGATAATCAAACAGAGAGATACCAAAAACAAGATCATAAAGTATATCCTTGCAAATCCAAAACTATCAGCACTGATGTATTTGCGTTGTGTGCCTAGCAACCATTAAACATGCTTTGGAACAAATAAATCACTTACTACGCTTCTTAGGGGAAAAACAAGTTTCAACTTATGAAAAGCAGTAAATCATATAATTTCTAACTAAGACCATGTATTACTTAAGCTAAGAGTCAACAGAGGGTTTATTATGCTTTTTATTTACTCACGAGGGCATTTTTGCACTTTCCCGTGTGCACATTCGACTGTGCAATGCCTAATACTCTTAGGCTTTTCAATGATACCCGTTTAGCGAGCTTTCGACCAACGACTCCCAGACAGTGAGGCCTTAGGGTGCTGGGTGATAAGACACCCCTCGGGCTTACTTGCTCAAATATCAAAGGCCACAGAACTCGACGTAGGCGAAGTGTTTATGCACAATCATTTTTTTTTCTTTTTTTTTTCTATTCTTTTTCTTTTATTTTTCATAGGGGAGTGCGTCTTACGCTCCATCTCCCCAAACTTAAGCTTTTTACAATCTAGTTATTATCATATGAGAACTGAAACTCTTTCATTAAAACATAGATTTCCCACCAGAAGACAAGTATGTGAAAATTTAAACTGAGTATATCATGGTGGTTACTCTATTGTGCTAACCGGTTACACAGTATCTGACAGATAAGAATTTACATATATGACCTTATAAGCAAGCTTAAGTCTCACATCGATTCGAAAATCAAGAACTTTCAGTTTCCTCATAGGCCAACTAAATAACAAACCAACGAAAACTGGATTCATGCAATATGCTCTAACACAAATAACTAAAACAAAAGAATTTTTTTTTAAAATTTTGACAAATTTTCACAAAACACGACCTACATGCACTAAATGAACAAACGCAACATGCAAAATGATATGAACTACACTATATGCAAAAACAGCCCTAATACCCCCAAACTTAAAATGTTCAATGTCCTCATTGAAGGTAAAAGAAAAAAAAAGAACTCCCCTAGTTGGTCTCGTCTGCTATAGGAAATGATGTGAAGCTCAGTTTTTGCTGAATTTCGTTTTAAGTCTAAGACACACTGCATAATGCACCCTTCCTCATATTTTTGATATGCAGCTTTTGACATACATTGAGGATGGGACTTTTGACTTTTTATTCATTCGAACAAATTAAACATGAGAGAAGCATATAACATTTATTAAGCCCTGTAAATCATCAGAACTAATATTAACTACTGAAAACCAGGAGAAATAAACATAAGAGGATATCTATATAACTGTGCATTCCCAAAAACTCCTATATGTGCGTATATGCAACATGCTCGTAATAAAAATATATTCAATAAGCTTCATAATCCCAAAAATATATGCCCACATGCCTAAGTTCAAAAATGAAGGCACTGAGTTCCTAAATCTACGAGCATTCAAAAATTTTAAACTAAATATTAAACTAATAAGAATTAAACAAGGGGGAGAAAATGTAGATAAGTAATTAGAATTAAACAAGGAGGGAGAAGAGAGAAATGATGGGGTGCCTCCCATCGAGCGCTCAGTTTATAGTCTATCAGCTGGATTGTGTCTGACACGACTATCCGATCCCCCGACGATATTGGAGAAACCCTCCATCCATTAGAATTACCGTGTGAGCTTGGAGGCTTCCCAACAGGAGAGGCTTCGAATTTAAATTACCTAGCATATGATGTATATAAGAATTCCCCGTTCTGAAGTTCGGGGAGCTAGGCACTTCGTCCGTTGTGTACGTGAAACTATTGGGGCATTGAGGTATACCAAACACAACGGATTCTTCTTCTATTCTCTCTTCTTCTGACCACCATGGTTTCAAGAATGCGGACTCTCTCATATCCTAGAGATCCGTATCTGTGATGTGGCTACCAAGGGGGCAAGGGTGTGCAAACTTCACTGGCGTCTCAAACTTAGGCAGAGAAGGCTCTTGGGGTATTGTCACGGTTGGTTCATACTTTTCCACATCCCCAATTGTCTCCTCTATTTCCATTGCCTTTAGCTCCTCTAGTTGAAAGTGCACTTCCGGCTCTTCATCAGTTTCTGCATCCATATCATAGCACCAAGTCTCTTGAGGGCCTTTGCTCACGGCTTCAAACATTTGAGATTCTTGATTTTGAAGATTTTGCGTCTCTTATTCAAACACTTCCTCCTTCCTTAAAGCCATACTGATTTTCTCCGCCCAATTCTGAAGATTCTCAATGGACTTCGCCTGCTCAATCAAGATCTTCTTTGTCGATGCTATGGAATCTCCCCACAAACTTTCCAATCTTTCCTTTTTTGTTTCAGTCTCGGGATCCATGTACTAAGGCCCATTGGTAAGAGTATTGTTGATTAGGGCCATTTGGTTTTAAAAATTTTGGTTTGATAGTTCCTGCCTCCTAAGCATCTCCTCTTGGTTCGCTAAACTCCTCTACAGGACTAACTTTAGAGACTATTTTTCTTGTAAACAGGGGATTGATATATGTGGTCTAGTGCATACATTGGACTTGGCTCACAGTATTGGTCTTGATAGCTCGCTGGAGAGTTTGGGTGATACCCCCAATCTTGCTGATAAGTGGGATAAGCTTTATTGTAGGAGTAATCACCCCCAAACTGCTCTTGTCCATAACTGAAGGGATCTTGATGGTTCGTATAGCTTTTCGCACCGTAATCATACATCACTGCCGTCTCTCGACTCTGTTAGGCTGAAACAGTATCCAACTTCCTTGAGAGAACCTCTAACTGTGCTGAAAGTGTAGCAATTGGGTCGACGCCATAATTCCCTACTTCCCTTGGTTGCTCTTTCCTTATGTAACACTATGGATAGAAATTTAGATCCATTGTACCTGAAAAGATAATATAGGAAGAGAATTAAACAAAAATAAAATGTTTAAATTAAGACTAATTTGATTGAAACTAATGTTGGCAAACAATTATCCAATTAATTCCCCGGCAACGGCGCCAAAAACTTATTAGTCGTTTTACCGATCAATATATTCGTGCAAGTATACACGGTCAACAAGTAATAAAATGTAAGTACAGATATCGTTCCCACAGAGAATTAACAGATAAAAGGTCGCCAAATCAATAGTCCGTAATCATCTCAGTCTTATTTAAACGAGCGGTAAGGATTTGGAATTAAAACTAATTAAAACTAGACAAGTAATTAAACTTAAACTAATTAATCCTAGAGTAAAATCAGATAATGAAGATATGAGATTCCAATTTCCCCTAATGATTCATCTAAGTTAAAAAACTTCCAATTAGGTCAAATTAATAGTCAAAGTTTGTTAGCCGAGAACACGAAAGTGAGAGAAAGCCATCTTTCGATGCACCTAATCCATATCATTTGCAATCCACAGATGATAGACGCACGTGAACACCCACATTACCTAAATCACTATATGTCTATGCGATCTACAAGTAAATAGGGTTTAAGACAGGTTCCATATTGACTACGAGCGGCGCTTCGGTATATGTCTATCCTAGGCACAAATCATACATTCAACGCCATGTAAACATACAATCGCCCGCTACTACGATTAGATCTAAACCCACACTTTATCTTTCAAGCCCATGTGGGTTATCACAGTAATTGATAGCTAATCAATTAAGCAATTAAAGCACAAATCGCAATAGACAGTCATATAACAATCAATGAGACCAATCATGGATGAAAATCAATATAGACTACTCATTAGGTTCCATTAAAACCTCAGAATAGAGTTTAAGATATTATAATGGAGCACATCTATCATTCACAAGTTGAATATACATCATAAGATTACAAATAGGAAGCAAAGAGATTCAAAAGATAGAAAATAGCAAATCTGAGTGCTCAAGCTCCTTGTTGAATCTCCAATGGAACCCACTTGCTTCAATCTTCTTCTCCAATCAAACCCTAGAAACTAACTAACTAAAACTAACCTTAATATACTCCTAATCTAGACAAGGAAATGAAAGGAAAAGAAAGGAAGAACATGCTAGGGCTAGGGCTAGGGCTTGAGAATAATCTCCCCCATTTGCTTCAAATCTCACTCTTATATGAAAAAGTCAAGTCTGGTCACGTTCAAGAGTGGCGCGGGCGCAATGGAAATAGCCTGGAATTGGGCGCAGGCACGCGGGAAACACATAACAGAATTTTTTCCTGGGCATTGATGCGCCCGCACTGGAAATGGCCTACAAACAGGCGCGGTCGGGCAACAGAAGTTCTGCTACAATGATCTCTGGTAGAACGGCAATAACTTTTTATTCGAGAGGAGTTACAAGGCCTTCCACCTGTCAAATCGAAGCTATCGAAGAGCTCTACAACTTTCATTCTTTGAGAATTGAGAAATAATGGATGGATGAAGGCTGAAATTGAGCTCCAAGTGGCAGTTGTGAAATGAAAACCCAAAACCGTGAAGTTTAACGTCCGTTGGTATACGGGGCATAACTCTCGCCTCCGAACTCCAGTTGGGATGATTCAAGATGTTCCGGAAAGCTTAGAAGACGCTATATAATATGAACTAAGTTCCAATCCAATAACATGAAATGAACATGAACCCCCCAAATGATGTTCGGATTGCATTTCCTTCCCATTGTCATGCCATCATTCCATTCTTGCTCCTTTTGGCCTCATTTTGTCCTTTTTAGCTCATTAAGCACCAAGGGAGTTCCAAAACATTCAAACTGCAAAACAAAGAAAAAACACGTGAAAAGCACAAAGATACTTGAGTTTAAGCCACGAAAAAAGTAAGATAATATCTGAATAAGTGGTCATAAAAACCACTTATCAAATACGGTATTTTTACTCAAGTTAATAGTGCTTGTATTATTACATAAGATTAAGATACAGTTAAATTTTATATTATAGTCGGCAAGAGTCTGTTTCATCCCCAATATCTGTGCACAACATTGTGCAGCAGCTATATATTCGACTTCGGTGGTTGAAATAAATACCGAGTTTTGTTTCTTAGAAAACCAGGAAACTAAACATCCGCCTAAGAACTGACAAGTGCCACTTGTGCTTTTTCGATCAACATGATGATCGACATAGTCAGAGTCAGAAAAACACACAAGGTCAAATGGTTGACCTTTAGGATACCATAGACCTAAGTCTGTAGTTCCTTTAAGATATTGAAATATTCTTTTTACTACAACCAAATGAGATTCTTTAGGGTTTACTTGAAATTTGGCACATTTGCAGACACTGAACATAATGTCAGGTATACTAGATGTGATGTATAGGAGACTGCCAATCATTCCTCGATACTTCTTTGTGTCAACACTTTTTCCATTTTCATCAGCAGTTAGTTTATCAGTAGTTGACATAGGAGTATTAAAAGGTTTTACAGACTCTAGACCAAATTTCTTAATTATTTCTTTGCAATATTTGGATTGAGAGATGTGAATACCTTTTTCTCCTTACTTGATTTGTAGTCCTAGAAAGAAATTCAATTCTCCTAACATGCTCATTTCAAATTCTTTACTCATGCTTTCAGAGAACTCATTACACATAGTCATGTTAGTAGATCCAAAAATGATGTCATCAACATATATTTGTAAAATAAGAATATCATTATTTTTATATTTTGTAAAAAGACTATTATCTACTGTGCCTCTTTTATAACCATTTTCTAATAAAAATTTACGTAGTCTCTCATACCATGCCCTGGGAGCTTGTTTTAGACCGTATAAAGCTTTGTGTAGTTTATATACATAATCAGGATGATCAAAGTCTTCAAAGCCAGGGGTTGTTAAACATAGACTTCTTCTTCAATAACACCATTCAGAAAAGCAGATTTCACATCTATTTGAAATAATTTAAAATCTTTATGGCATGCAAAAGCTAATAACATACGTATAGACTCAATTCTAGCAACAGGAGCATATGTTTCATCATAGTCAATTCCTTCGAGTTGATTATACCCTTGTGCAACTAATTGTGCCTTATTACGTATAACAGTTCCATTTTCATCTAATTTGTTACGAAACGCCCATCGAGTTCCAATAATGGAGGTTTCTTCGGGAGTTGGAACTAATTCCCAGACTTTGTTTCTTATGAACTGTTCAAGTTCTTCTTGTATAGCTATTATCCAGTCTTCATCAATCAATGCATCTTTTATATTTTTAGGCTCAATTTGTGACAGAAAGGATATTTGACTGGCCATGTTTAGTGCTTGTGATCTTGTAAGGATCCCATTATCGATATCACCAATTACATTTTCTATTGGATGATTTCTTATAACATGTGATTCCTTGGGAAAGTCATTTAACTGGGGATTAGGATTTTTAAGAGGATTAATATTGACAGAAGGAGAGATATCATCTATTTTTAGTTCTTCCATATTTCTGAGAATGTCTTCAATAACTGTATCATTTTCTGCCAGTTCTTTATATTTTGGAGGAGGTTTAGATTCATCAAAGGTTACATTCATTGACTCTTCCACGACTAGAGTTCTTTTATTAAAGACTCTATATGCTTTACTATTTAGTGAATATCCCAGGAATATTCCTTCATCGGATTTGGGATCGAATTTCACTATATATTGTTTAGTATTTAGAATAAAGCATTTACTCCCAAAGACATGAAAGTAATTTATTTTTAGAGTTCTTTGATAAAAGAGTTCATAGGGAATTTTGAGTAGTATTGGTCTTAGCAAGACTCAATTCAAAATATAACAGGATGTTGCAATTGCTTCGGCCCAAAAATATTTAAGAAGTCGATATTCATTAAGCATAGTATTGGCCATTTCTTGTAGAGTACGATTTTCCTTTCAACAACACCGTTTGATTGAGGTGTGTAAGGTGCAGAAAAGTTATGACTTATACCATGCTCATCATAGAACATTATGAAATCAGAATTGTCAAATTCTCTTCCGTGATCAGACCGAATATAAATAATAGAGCTTCCCTGTTGATTCTGAATTTTCTTACATAGAGCAGAGAAGGAGTTTATCGCTTCATTTTTAAATTTTAGAAAATCAACCCAAGTGAATCTTGAATAATCATCAACTAGGACTAAAATATAGACAGCACCGCCCATGCTATGTTTAGGGATAGGTCCTACTAAGTCCATATACAAGAGTTCAAGTGGTCGAGAGGTTGATACTGTGAGTTTAGGTTTATGAGATGCATGAATTTGCTTTCCTAATTCATAGGCTTCACAGATATGGTCTTTAAAGAATTTAA
Organism: Panax stipuleanatus; assembly: GCA_020205555.1. Taxonomy (NCBI): domain Eukaryota; kingdom Viridiplantae; phylum Streptophyta; class Magnoliopsida; order Apiales; family Araliaceae; genus Panax; species Panax stipuleanatus. The sequence continues at coordinate 136,682,661 of CM035115.1, read as the reverse complement.
GTTTAGGAAGACCACGAACATGTTCCTTAGAAGATATGTTGTTAATTAATTTCATGTTAATGTGTCCTAGTCTACGATGCCAAAGCCAAGGATCGTCATTTGTAGATACAAGACACACATTGTCCATGTGTGAGTATGTATCTAAATCACACGTGTACACATTTTGACTTCTAGGACAAAGTAGAATTAATTTCCCAGTTTGATCATATATTGAACAGTTATGAGGACTGAATATTATTTTAAAACCACTATCACACAGTTAACTAATGGATAGAAGATTGTACCTGAGCCCTGTGACTAATTGAACGTTAGAAATTGTTATGTGTTTACTGTACACATTTCCAATTCCAACAACTTTACCTTTATTGTTATCTCCAAATGTTACCTCATTACAGTCTATAGCTTGTAGATTGCTCAATTTTATTTTGTCGCCTGTCATGTGTCTTGAGCAACCGCTATCAAGGTACCATTTATTTTTACTAGAGTCAGCTGTGAGACATACCTGCAACATATATTAAATTCACAAACTGGTACCCATTAATGAGAAGAGTCCTTTGGGTAAGTTTTTCATCTTGTATAAGGATCATTCGTGTTTTTCTTTACAAAGTTTGGTACAGGATAATAATCACTGGTAGACACACATGTTCTATGGGTAGCAGATTTATAATATGCATGATTAACTCTTTTAATTGAAGGATTTTGACGAGAGTTTCTAGATGGTCTTTCAAAAGAAAGAAATTCTCTTTTTGTGATAATAGGTTTAGTGTAACTTCCTTTTGGTACCCAAATTATTTTTCCTTTGTAATTTTCATTCTTGGCATTACATGAGTAAATCGAATGACCATTTCTGTTACAGTAAGAGCATTTATCGAGATGCATAACCTTTTTCTTTACTTTTAACATGATAGAGTTTTTTATCTTTTATCTTACTGGATTCTACGATATACCCTAATCCTTCTTTATTAAAACTACATCTTTGTTGACTGAGCATAACGTCAAGATTTTTTTTACCTTTTGTAAATTTAATAACTGTTGAGTTTAAGTCATCACGTTCTAGAGTCAACATTTTAATTTGATTCATTAAAGTAGATTCTTCAATTTGTTTTTCTAATTTCTGAGATGAGTTTTCCTTTTTGCTTATCTCTTGATTTAGTGTTTGAGAATCTTCTATAATCACAGCAAGAGCTGAATTTTCAGTTTCAAGATTTTCAATAGAAATAATAAGTGTAGAATTTTCTTTTTCAAGATTTTTATTTGTTTTTCTTAATTTTTCTAGTTCTTCTTTTACTGCAAGATTTCTTGAAGAGCTATTTTCTAATTTCTCATTTTCATGTTTTAAGATTTCATTATCCATAATTAAATTTAAAGTTTCTATTTCAAGATTTTTATTTGATTCAATTAATTTTTTTAATGATGCTTTTAATTTAATAAAATCTTCTTTAATAATTTCATTATCTTTATATAAAAAATTATATATTTTTTGTAATTCATTTATTTTTTCTAAATTATGTGTGGCAAATGAAGTATTAGGTAATTGATGTTCTGAATTTACCTCAGATCTTGGTGATGAGTCATTGTACGCCATTAAACATAAATTTGCGGTTTCCTCTGTTGGTTCAGTGGGTTATTCTTCATCAATTAGATCCCAGCCTTCTTCAGCTACTAGAACTTTGTTGTTGACTAGTTTTGGGCAATCCTTCTTGAAGTGTCCTGGTTAGTTGCATTCAAAATAGTTATTTAAATTTTCATTTGAGCCAGCATTTCTGAAGTTGTTGTTAGTAGCTTTAAAATTTCCTCCTGGAATTTTTGGGTTGAAAGCTTGCTTGTTTCGGAAGTTGTTGAAATTGTTATTTGTTTTCATAAAACCTTTGCCATATCTGTTTGCTTTGTTTTGAATTACTCTCCTGAGTTGTCTTGGTAATAATGCAACTTCGTTATTATCTAGACTCAAGAGTTCTTCATTCAATTCATCATCATCGCTTTCTTGATCAACAAGTAAGGCTTTGAAAGCGATTCCTTTCTTTTTGTGGTCTGTGTCTAATCCTGCTTTTTCGACTAGCATGTCGACTTCGTGGGCACGAAGATTTCCAATGAGGCTATCAAGAGGATAAGCAGTTAGATCCTGTATTTCCTTAATGGCTGTAAGTTTCATTTTCCATACAGATGGAAGGGCTTTGAGAATCCTTCTGTTCTTCTCATTTGTTGTGTAAGCTTTTCCCAGTTGTTCTAGCTCATCAATGATTCAGGAAAAATGAGTTTCCATATTAATGATTTTCTCACTTTCTTCCAGCTTGAAGCTTTCATACTCTTGGATTAGAGCATCTTTTCTGGTTTCTTTGATATGACTGGTTCCTTCATAGGTTACAATCAATTTTTCTCAGATTTCTTTAGCATTCTTGCAGTTGTTGACTCTTTTATATTCTTTTTCTATAAGAGCACTGGTTAGCACTTGTTCAGCTTTGGAGGCTATATTCATAATCTCCTCATCCTCGGTGGTGAATTCCCCAGCATCTTTTTCGACGAGCTTTTCATCTTCGATTTTTGTGGGAATCTTTACACCTCGTTCTATTGCTAGTCAAATTTTGATTCCTTGTGATTTGGCGTAGATTTTGAACCTATTTTTCCAAGTGGCAAAGTTTGTGTCATCAAATAGTGGAGGTCTGGACATTGATAGTCCTTCTCCGCAACCGGTAGCATTTGTTTAGGCCATAGATGGATCTACTCTTAGATATACCTGTAATCACTTAACAAACAAGTTAAAGAGGACCGCTTTGATACCAATTGAAAGTCCAACAATAATCTAGAAGGGGGGTTGAATAGATTATCACTGGTTAAAAATTATCTTTGGCCTTTTTGAATTTTAGTGAGTTAATTTTAAGAAATTAATAAGCAATTTAAAATCCAATCACACAATGCACAGATATTTATCTGGTTCACAACATACAGCTCGGGTATGTTGCTACGTCCAGTCTCAAGCTCCTCTCTAGGACTTGAGATCTTATTACTCCCTCTAATAAATACTCATTCAATAGGCGGAGAAGCCTTTACAAAGTTTTAAAGATAAACTTACAACTATCCACAACTAACTATCTTGGACAGCGAACTCCCAGCTCCTTCCTCAAGCTTAGTTGAATCTTTTTTTAAGCTTAGAACTATTCTATAGCTTGATCTTGAAACAACAATCTCTTCCTCACCTCACAAGTACACTAGAGACCCAACTACCAGCTGACCTCACTAAGACTCTAGTCTTGGTCAAAGAATTTTTGTCTTTCTCACAAGTATAAAATAAACTAACTCAACCTTTTTCCTTTTTACAAAAAGTTTGTTTTGAATATTTGCTTCTAATAATAAGCAGATAAAATTGTAGAACAAATACTTCTCAGATAAGCAGATATAGAATTTGAGTATATGATAAAAGTTCAAAGACTTTTATGTGATGTGCTTCTGTGAAAGCAGATAAAAGATTTAAGTACTTGTAATAAAGATTTTCTTTTTCTTTAATATAGAATATTTTTCTATGGATTAAGAAAAAGATTTTTTTTTTATAAAGAGTGTGTTTCTATGGTTTTAAACAAATATAACTTTAGATTTAAATAACCACACACACACATATAATGCAACAATAATTTATGAGCAGTATATTTGATGACAGTTTATCAAGTATAATAATTTAATCAATTAAGATAATACTTGAATAAACTTGTTTCACACACTTATATATATTATATTATATTTGAATAAACTTGTTTCACCGTCCAGATAATATTCTTTGTTAAGAAATATCTCCGAAGTACTGAATAAATTTTTGATTCACAACTTGATAATCGTATATAAATATTATATAATATTTATATAGATTATTTATATCAGTAAAAGGCCACTTGGAATTTTAAAGATCGTTCGGAGAATTTCTAAGAAATAACTTTCGAATTATATCTGTAAGACCCCAAATTTTATGAATAAGATTTAATTTTCTTTATATATTATTTTGAAATAGTAAGGTGTTGATTTGATAAATGTGATAAGTTATGGGTGAAATGTGCAAATTTTATAAAGTAAGCAAGTGGTTATAAAATATTCGTTATGTCGGGAAATATTCGTTTGGTCGAGGAATATTCTTTTTGTCGGAGAATATTCGTACGACAGCGCAGTTATTGGTGGACCCCACAACGGAATGAATGTCGGATATAGAAAGCGACAGAAGTAATATTTTTATAAAAATAACGGCAAAACTTTTTACCGTTAATACTGTTGAAATATCCGGTGGTTAAAATACAGTAATATGTGGTGTTGCACAGTAGCACACGGTATTGCACAGTATTTCAAATTATTGATTCTTACGTAGGAAGACACTTACTCAATTATTGTTACAGTAATTACTGTTTAATATTTTATATTATTAATTCAATAATTGCATAATATTTTATTGGTTCAATATTTGCTACGTTGATATTTTATATCAATAAGTGCTACTTTGCTATTTTATTAATTCAATAATTGTCATTGCACATTATTTCAAATTATCAAATCAATAATTCATATTATTTGAATAATATTATTAGATAGCATTATTGGTAATGTCTAAGAAAGTTCTGTCTAGGAAAGGGGTTGATTAACTGCACGCTAGGAAGGAGAAATTCTTATCGGAAGGCCCCCTCTTTCTTGGGAACGACCTGGTTGTCAATATTGTAGTTCTGTAATATTATTTGTGAATAATTAATTTTTGATACATATGATAAGGAAATATTTATTCAATGTGGATTTAAACGGAGGAATTTTTATCACGTGACATTTGTTTAAAGTTGGTATTTTATCTTGTCTGATAAAATAATTCATTCAAATATATTATTATAATATTATATTATAGTAGTATGATGTGATTATATAATAGTATAATTTTTATAATTTAAATGGCAACATTATTATAGTAAATTCATAGTATAAAAGTTAAACGAGGTGGAAGAGTGCAAATTGAATTTGAACTCTTATGATGCAAACAATGATGTCATCGGAGCGATGAGGTAAGCAATGATGTCATCGGAGCGATGAGAATGATGTCATAGATCGATGATATAAGCGATGATGTCATAAATTATAGTGAAAAAACTATTTTACCCTTACTCTGCCGAGCCTATAAATAGAAGCTCATTTCTTCATTATTTCTCACCAATTCACTAAAGCTATAGAGAGAAAGTATAGAGAGAATAAGAGAGAAAAAAGAAGAGTATTCTGCTATTACACTAGTGCAGTCTCCAAATTTTAAGGTAAGGGGTATTATTTCTTTCGTATTCATGAAGAGAGTTATTTTCTTTCAATACTCGAAAGGGTTGTTATTCCATTTTTTAGTATTTTGTTGGAATAACCTGTCTACGCGGACTATCGCATGCATGGTGAAATCCTATTGTTATTCCATTCTTTATTATTCTGTGGGAATACCCTGTCTACGCGGACTACCGCATACCTGGTGAATAACCCTTCGTATTCAGTTGTTATTAAATTGTGAAAATAATCTGTCTGAGCGGACAACCGCCTGACGGGTGAAAATCCAATTGCAGTTTCGTATATTGTTTCATTTCAGATTCCTAACTCTAAACTTACTACGGTAAGTATTGCTTCTATAATTCCTGAAATGATCAAAAATTCCTTTAGTTTTGCGCTTCGTCTAATATCATTTCACTAGAATATTGGTCTGAACTTTCTTGTGAAATTTTTATCTTTTCATGTCAAGTTATTCATGAGTTACTATTCATGAGTTACTATTCATGGGATACTATTCACGATAAAAAATATATTTTTTTCTTCCAAATCATCTTTGATTGGATCCAGGTTTTGATCTTCATTCTTGAACTCTGGATAAATTCTCTAATATTTGTCCTTTATCTCACTGGATCCGTTATTCGTATTATTTTTCATCATCCTCAGTTCTAAATGGTGATATAACTGAATATCTTTGGCCTGTAGTGCAAAGATAAATAATTACGTGATGAATATCTTTGGCCTGCAATGCAAAGATGAATGATTACCTGATGAATATCTTTAGCCCGTAATGCAAAGATGGACAGGTGTTGAGATGAAAATGACCAATTGATGATACAAAAGAATATCTTTGGCCCGTAGCGCAAAGATGAATATTTGATTTGAGATGTATATTGATTGATGTTACAGGGATAAAATATTGATGATGGACTTTTAAATCAAAGAAGATAGTAGACATCATTCTCTACTTAACTCTTCTAATGAATTGTTATTTCTGCTGCGAATATTGATCTAAAACTTGTTGTCCATAATATTTTATCTGATTTATTGAAGGCTAATGATAATTTGTTTTGTATTATCTTAGTCATAATATTCTTTACTGGGCTAGTTGAGCTCACCCTTTTCTTCCATTGTTCTCTTCAGGAAATGGGAATATCGCGGGTACTAGTCGGGAAATGGAGTGATGGTCCGAGTTAGAGCTGTTGAAGTCCTCACTATTTTTCTTATTTAAAATAGTGTGATAATAAATGTAATGAGGACTTAGTTTGAATGTTAATATTTTCTACATGTCTGTATTGGCACTCACAGTTGTGTGGTCGTATTTTGCACGACCGTGTGATATGAAAGATTGTATTTGAATTTTGTTGAGTGTATTTGGCGACTCAAAATGGGTTGAGTATTGAACCTATTTTGGGGGCGTCACAATATCAGTGTCCAAGTACTGACTTTTTACTTGATATGATAGATGAAATATATATATATATATATATATAAATGTATCGCAATTTATAGCTGATTATCTTATATATATAAGCAAGTATAAGATAATATGAACAATAATAATTTAACAACTTATCTCAGATACTTTGACCAATTTTTCTCTTCTAATGTAGAATTAGAACTTTGAATAGAAGAAGAGAGCAAAAGCTTATTCGGACAGAGTGTAGGCTAGGAGAGTAAGCTTTTCAGATATGTAAAATTGGTAAATTGAAATGAATGAAAAAACTTCCTATTTATAGGATTTTTTGAGGTTACAGCAAAACCGTAATTTTGGAAATTTATTTTTGAAATAGAAGATCCAGATTGCATGATGGAATTTGAAGGGCTCAGATCAAATGGGATTTGTCAGATTTAAGAAATGTTTTGGCCCCCAAAAAAAGTTTGCAACCTATGACTCATTACATATGCCCAAGTAAGCCACCACATTACAAAGGCCTAAGCCTTTTGCCTTAGCATTCTCTTTGCAGCATACAAGTATACACAATTCTCGGCACACACACACACATATGTACCACACATATAAGTTAGGCATACACTCCTTTGCACATTCCCACACACACACACACACGGGTTGTATATATATATATATATATATTCGAATACTATATATGTAATATATTTAAAAAAAATTGCCCATAAAAGATTTTAAAAACATTTTGAATAGGAATCTCCTTTCCTTAGGAAATGTTACTATATGAACTCATTTTAATAACACTTGATATTAGTTTATCAAGGTCATAAAATAAATTCAAATGAAATTTTTAGAAAATAAATATTTTTGGTCAAAATATTTGAGGTAGTTAAAAATCAAATTTAACATTTTTAATCCTATGGAGAGGATTCTACCCTTTTGACCTATTTACCTAATTTGTTATCATCAAAATAAAATACTCAGATTTAGAGACCTATCAGAATGCTTAAATGAATGGGTTTTATTAAATGGGGTATGCGTACCTCGTCTTCTCTGATTTTTTTTCTTGATGTAAAATTCTATCTCCCTCCTATGTACTTCCCCTTGACTGCTGATCAAGGTTTCTATTTAAATAGTTTATGTAATAGAGATAGTTAGAATTATCTTGAAGAAATTGGAGACCAAGGAGTAAGGAGCAAGGAGCGCGTGAAGACCTGTTTGTATGGAGCCCGGGTTTAAATGTAATAGTTACATTTAAATTTAAATTCTTGCACTCCTAGGTTTGACCTTTTGGTTCACTTGGTGGCTCTAGTGAACCAAACTAGAATAAAAGTCCATAATCAATCCGGGTAGAATATAATATTTTATATGTGCATACTAAGTATTATATATTATATTTTATGCAAACATGTTTCGCATGTTTTAATAAAATGACCCGTATTTTATATATATATATATATATATATATATATATATGTGTGTGTGTGTGTGTGTGTGTGTGTGCATGTGTGCTAAACAAGATGAGACAAATAATAACAAACCCCTTAAAGAATTCATATTAAGTCTAAAGCGTTCAAAGATATTTGGAATATCGAGCATCGCCTTCTAGCATGATAAATTAATAGAGTATTAAATATTTAATACGAGTTTGTTGTGCACACACAAGGCGAGTATTGCGTATTTAAGATATTAATTTAATCACATTTGATGCTTATAAAGAAAATTGAATAATATTGTTTTTTTTCTGCACACACAAGGATAATATTTATCTTTTTTGAATATATGGAGTGCTAGGTTTGACTTAACTTAAATTATTTTAGTTCGGATATGCACACTTACCATTATGATCTAAGAGGCATAATACAAGGAGTCACATGTTGATGTGATTGACAAGAGTTGTCTACCTATTTATTTATATATTATTTATTGTGCACACACAAGGCTAAAATGAGATCCTTAATCTCACTAACAAATCTTTAATTAGATGTTGCCGAACTATATAAGTGAGGGTAATATAGTTTAAAAAAAATAGTGGGAGATACCAATTTAAAAAAAGACCTAATTTATTTTGGTATATAAAATTTATTAAATGAATGTTTGCTAAAATATTATCTTTTCACATACAGAAATTTAAAAATGTCGAAATCACTAATTTCACTGCGTAGCATACTTGATACTAACAAACTGACCAGACCAAATTACACGGACTAATTAAGGAATCTGAGAATAGTTCTCACTGCTGAAAAGATTTCTTATATCCTAAATTCACATGTCTCTAGAACTATTCTAGAAACAGCATCTGAGGAAAAGATTGCTACCATTGTAAAGTGGCAAGATGATGCATCTGTGGCTCAATGCATCATGATCGCATCCATAAATAACGAGCTTCAGCGTCAGCATGAAAACATGGATGCTCCTACTATGTTGCTTCACCTCAAGGAGTTGTATGATGAACAAAGTAGGACTGCTAGATATGATATATATAAGGAGCTGTTCCGATCTCGGATAACCGAGGGCACTGCCGTTGATACTCATGTCCTAAGGGTAATCAATCTGATTGAACGCTTTGGGCAACTTGGGTTTGTCATGGATGGGGAGTTGAGTCAAGACTTGGTCTTGCAGTAACTCCCTGAGACCTTCTCGCAGTTCGTCGTAAATTTCCACATGAATAAGTTAGATGTCAGCTTGCCTGAATTACTTAACATATTGAAAACTGCAAAAGGTCACTTCCCATCCGAGAAGAACCATGTCTTAATGGTGGATTCTTCCAAGAAATGGAAGAGGCCCAAGGTATCTTCTTAAAAGAAGAAATCTAATAAGGCTAAGGGCAAGGTGAACATGAAGGAACAAAAAAAACCTGATCTAGCTAGCAAAGGAATGTGCTTCCATTGCAATGAGTCGGGTCATTGGAAGAGGAACTGCAAGAAATTTTTGGCAGAGAAGAAGCTTGGAGAAGCTTCGACATCCAATCAAGGTTTGGTCATAATTGAAATTATTTTTTCTAAAAGTCAAAATTCTACTTGGGTATTGGATATCGGCTGTGGTTCTCACATATGTAATACTATGCAGGGACTGGTCAGAAGTAGAAAGCTGAACAAGGATGAGACTGTCCTACGAGTGAGAAATAGAGCAAAGGTTGCTGCATTAGCTGTAGGTAATTATTGTTTAGCACTACCTACGGGCAAGTCCATTTATTTAAATAACTGTTATTTTATTTCGAATATCATTAGAAACATTATTTCTATTTTCGTATTAGATATGGATGGATTTGACATTATAATAAAGAACAACAGTTGTTTTATTTATAAAGACAATTTTTTATATGGTGTTGGTTATCAGTGAAATGGACTTTATATACTTGACTTGCATGAAAATATACTTCAAATAGAACAAACTAAGAAAAGTAAAAGAGATAATGTTAATTATACCTATATGTGGCACTGTAGACTCGATCATATTAATGAAATAAGATTATCCAAGTTGCATAAGGATGGGCTCTTAGAGCTATCCGATTATGAATCATATCCAACTTGTGAATCTTGTCTCATGGATAAAATAACTAAATCTCCTTTTAGTGGAAAATGAGAAAGAGTTACAAAGTTGTTATCGTTGGTTCACACAGACGTTTGTGGACCTATGACAACGAATACACGGGAGAGGGTATTCTTATTTTATTACTTTCACTGATGATCACTCATGATTTGGATATGTGTATTTAATGAAATACAAATATGAATCATTTGAAAAGTTCAAAGAGTTCAGAAGTGAAGTAGAGAAACAAATGGGCAAGAGTGTTAAAATTCTTCGATCAGATCGAGGTGGTAAATACTAAAGTGGTGAGTTTCTCGATTGTCTCAAAGATAATGGCATAATATCACAATGGACTCCACCAGGTACACCACAATTAAATAGAGTATCTGAAAGGAGAAATCGAACATTGTTAGACATGGTTCATTCCATGATGAGTTTTACCGATCTTCTAATTTTATTCGGGGGTCATGCCCTAGAAACAGCTACATATCTACTTAATAAGGCCCCCTCAAAATCCGTCCCCAACACTCCATATGAGATGTGGACAAAGAGAAAACCTGGTCTTAAGCATGTTAAGATTTGGGGATGTCCAGCTTATGTGAAAACATTTTAAAATGATAAGCTTGGGACAAGATCTGATAAGTGCACGTTTGTGGGATATCCTAAAGAAAGTTTGGGATACTATTTCTACAATCCTACTGAGCAAAAGGTGTTTGTTGCGAAATACGCTGCCTTCTTGGAAAAGGAGTTTATCCTTGAAGGGGCTAGTAGGAGGAAAATAGATCTTGAAGAAATTCAAGAACCACAAAACACTACAGATCAATTGGATGAACATGTCCAAATAGAGACACCTACTGTACAATACCCTGTTCGTAATAGGATTAGAAGGGTTGACCAATATCTATATAAGAGGAGTCTTATAATAGATATCAGTTGATGCAATTCCAATTGTTGGAGAGTACTCCTTTTCTATAGAGGATAGAAAACTAGGGTTTAGCCAACCACCCTCCTTCTTGATAATTCCTCTTCCTTGGTGGATCACCTCTAGAGGCCAAACACTTGGGTGGCTAACGTTGATCAAAGGAAGGAATCTATGTGACACCCCCAAATCCGGTATCTTAATTTCTACAGGATTTGGTGTTCACTGTTCCAATATCATACAACTATCTACCCATAAATAATGAAATTCATTTATTAGATAAATAAATCATCATCTTACATCATCTGAAATAAAAATACATCATAAATCCCAGGTTATACTTAACCTTAAATCTCTTTTGCAGAAACGTAAATAAATAAGTCTTAAATCATCACACATAAATCTTAAACTTTAACATTATTCATGACAACACAAATCTTCATCACTTGTTAGCTTTTCCTTTGCCCTTGCTACTAGAAGGTACATCACTTCGTTCATTATTAGCTGCAATGTTATTATGCAAGAGTGAGCACGGATGCCCGCAAGTATAAAAATATGACAGAATAATAACATGCGAGTGAAAGAATTCTGAATAACAGAAAGCTCAACATTTGAATCAAGAATATTAACCAAGAGTCAAATTACTTCTCAACTTTTGAATCAAGAATATTAGTCAAGAGTCAAATTACTTCTCAACTTTTGAATCAAGAATATTAGTCAAGAGTCAAATTACTTCTGAGGGTCATTAAGACCTTGAACCGAGTCTTAGGTTGTCAAGTATATTAACCTTTCCAACCTTTAACAGTCACAAGACTATAGACTTTACTTCTCGTACTTAGGGAGATCAGCCCTTCGTACTGATACTGTGCACACTATCTTAACGCTTTAAGCATCTTCATTAATTCCCTATATTAGGGTTGTTCATCTCAGTTTGACATCAGAATTCGCACCAAATAAAGTTGGTTTGGATAACTCAATAAATGATATTCAAATTGAATATTAACTTCTCAAGGTATACAATCGAATAAGTATTATACACTTAAATGATACTTTTAAAAGAATCATGGCATCTCATGTGAAATTCTAAACTTGGATATTCAAGAGTAAGAATTTGCTCAACAATAGTAATTAAGCATAGCAATTGCTTAATTTAAAGAGTTTATGAAACTTGCCAGACAATAATAATAAGTTAGGGATAGAAAACTTGCTCAAATATAAAGATTTGAGTTTAGGAAACTTGCCTCGTGCGCAAGCTACAATTATTACTCACTTCTTTAATTACTCTTACCTATCAATACATTCACAATATCAATTAATCACAAGTTCGATATGATGATTGATTTACAATAGTATTCTTCAAACTCATTATTAGGTTTTCAAATAATGGTTTACGTTGATTAATTAACTTGTTAATTAATCACGTATCTTAAGTTATTAACTTGTATTAATAACTCATTACATACATAACATGTCATCATGTTAATTAAATTTAAAATAATGTCTTAATGTTTATAACACATTATTTAACCTTTACAAATAATAGTTTAAGTCATGTAATTAATTTATTAATTAATTACATAACATAAATTATTAAACTCATATCAATATTTTATTATATTTATACAACATGTGTTCATGTTCATTAGACTCAAAACACATTTCAAAATTTTCCAACACTTAGCAATTTTTTTCAAAATTTTCGGACAGGCGCGGCCGCGCGCCATTTTGCCTTGCAGCCGGCGCGGCCGCGCGGCTGCAGAATTTCAGAATCTGAAGTTCGCGAACGAACACAGATTTTCTCCCATTTTCTCCCAATTCACATTATTACACTGATTTATAATGTTACCCATGAAGTATAAACTTCACAGGAACATTATATATCACTTATAACATATTCTTAACATTCCAAGTTATGTAATTATACAAATCAAAATATTAATTTTCACTGTTCTTCAAAACTTTCAAGAGTTTAATGAAAAACATAAAAATCTCCTTACGGATTCGTTACTACACCGAATCCATTCATTTCAATTCCATTTCGTTTGTTTTAACATATACAATCATATTCATGTATCAATTTAAATATAAACATATGATTTAATCATTAATTTAACCCATATGGGTTATTCACCCATATTCAATACTCTGTAATTTCATAAACACAATTATTAACAAAATTACTTGGTGTGATCACTGTGAATCATGAATGGATAGCCTAAATTATATCATGGACATATGTTACTATATATATATCCATGAAATCAATCAATTGTCAACTTTCTCCATTCACAGAGGACTTTTACAAAACACGTACATGAAAACTCTGTAAATCCTTAACAACCCAATTAAGGCCAATTAAATCAAATTGATTACTTTAAAACATGTTTATACGTTAGAAAAACACGTTATGATTCCATACCCATATAGATAAAGCCATATCGTAACCCAATTGGGAAACCCAATTTCACAGAAAACTCTAAACTCGTATATGAAAACTTTAGAAAATATAATTTTAAAAAACTTTGAAAGAAGATTACCCTTTGTTAGTATGAAGATAATCAAAGACAACACTTAAGATTTTCTCAAATCTCTTTCTCCCTTTCACTCTCAATTTCTTCTTCCCGATCTCTCTATTTTCTTCTCTGAACTTTTCTAATTTTTTTTTTCTGACTTTGAAAATAACTTATGTCTGACAATCATATACGTATATGTATATATATTATACCGTTGTATAATAAACGGATTAACCTCTCTTAAGGCCTTGTTTGCCTTCCTCTTCTTTTCTTTCCCCATTTATTTTAATAAACTAATTTACTATATAGTTAATTGTCACCTTACTTATTGATTAATTAATTTTATTTAAATTAATTAAATAAAATAAGATAATTCACATTAAACACATTGTCACATAATTAATATTTTTATTTATTAATTATGTCAATTCATTAACTCATTAATTAATTATTAAATTAATTAAAGTAACATATGCTTATTTAATTAATTCAATTAATCAAATAAACTCAATTAATTAAATACTTTGAACTATTAAATCACTACATATTAATTTAATTAATGTCACACATATAATTAAATTAATCTACCACAAATTCATGAATTAATTATTTAATTCAATAATTAAATCATTAAAAATATTTATTTATCTCCATAAATATTCAATATCTTTACAAAATTCTCGTTCGTCACAATCTATCCCGAAAATTCAAGGAGATCACGAAGAATAAGGAGTTGAACTCGTACTTGTGGAAGCTTCATTCTACAAGGGTATGATTCTATAACTTCTTATTTATCGTTTTAAATTAATAATTTGCATATATGATGATTCGGGTAATGGTTTTGTAGAAATTTTTAAAACTTTGATATACCATGTTTTCGCTAATTTTTGCAATTTAATTGCATCACGATTTCGTACAAACTCAACAGATCCTCCCTTGTATCGAACGGACATTCCCACTAGCCGAGATTTTGTTACTCAGGAGGAGCAGCAGCAGGTTGATCTCTTGGATGTAGATGTTATAGATTTCTTCTGATAGCTTTCTCGCTATATCTTTCATAGGCCTCTGTTAGATATTGGGCGGTTGTGCCTCATTTCTCGTTATATTTTTTGATAGGCCTCTGTTAGTTGTTGGGCGGCTGTGCCCCATTTCCCTGTACTTTTTATTTTTGCATTTTATGAGCAGACAGAGATGATGCTTTCAGTAAATAGTTTATTTTTTAGAAATGCATGATATTTCCTATCTATTGCATCCTATTATCATTTTATCATTGTCATTATGCATGTATTATATCATGGATATGTACTTATACAGGTGAGTTTAGATTTGACCCTTGGATGGTCTCCTGATACGGTAATACAGATGTCTTCATCCACAGTCATCCGTATCGAGCACTTGTCACGTTCTTTGGTAGCATCTTCGCTGAGATCTTGGTAGGATAGTCTGCCTCTCATATCCAAAGGGACCGTTGACCAGATGCTAGGGCATTCTTTGGCCCTTTTAGCTTTCCAGGTTCCATAGGGGTTTGTGGATGGCATATTATCCTACTGGATACCCGAGTGCCAGGTTTTTAGGTTTGGCCTTCACGAGCTGACTCCTACGCTGGAGGAGTATGAGCGCCTCACGGGTTTTACATTAGATCGGCCTTGTGCCAGGATAGCCCTTAGTGATATGAGACGTCTATTTATGACCATGACCGGTCTGAGACGCAGAGTCGTCACTGAGGAGATTACCGCGGGGCATGTGGTGTCCCTGGACTTTTTGATTGATCGCTTTGTCCGACTAGACAGTTATGAGCGATATTCATGAGACTTTATCATCCCCGCAGATGAGTGGCAGTTCGCACGTGTGGACATTCTGTTGATGTGCATCACAGCTTATTTATACATGCCACTAGATATGGACCACTTGGATACTGGCTTGATGGTAGTGGTTCGTGCCCTCGGACAGGGTTGTACTATCCTGCCGATGATATTGGCCGGGACTTTGAGGTCAGCTACATTTTGCAGTACCCATCTAGGGGTTTTTCAGGGGTAGCGCCGTTCTGCTATACATATGGTTTATGACACACTTGAGTCCTATCGGTACTTTCAGACATCATGGGTATTTCTTTACCCATGAGGTAGCCATGTCCTATTCTTTTCGGCCGACAGAGTGTACAAATGTGGCATCCTGGTTAGCCTTTTTATCGGCGATAGAGCATCCCTTTTCAATCTTGCCCTGCTCAGGGCTTAGCTCCCCTTACAGCCTCATCACTCATGTAGTTGGCATGGATTATCTGCCCCTAACGGGTTTGAGAGTGGTGACCACATTGAAAGTAGTATGCATACAAGTCAATCATGTATGATAATAAAGCATATACTTTGGAGATGATCTTATTTATTTATTAATAAAAGTATTCATTTATTAAAGGCATTTAATTATCTACATGATGATGTTTTTATAATATGTAAATAACCCATATTTTTAAGCAATGCTTTTAGAATCATGATGTTGATTATGCTAATGAGATCTAAATTATTAGAAAGCTTAAAACTAAAATAGTTCCCAATCGTGGGATTACTAAAAATGGGATTAGTAAATCCGGATAGATTGGTACATATGTTGCTTGCTCATTGAATGACAATGATTGGTCTCATGATCATTTATGTGGAGACACTAAAGCAAGTGTGTAGGTGCTTATTGGAGAATAAGTTCACTGAACGTGACTCGCTATAGAATACCTAATGGAGTTTTACTTGCCTGTCAATAGGAATTCCTAATGTGATAGTAGTACAAGTGATCCTTGGACTTGAGATCATCATAGTATCTTGTGTGTAATGAATTACACTTTGACTTATTCCTTAAGACCCTTAGGGTATATCAAAGGGTATGCTTGGCTATAATGAGTTACATATAGAGATAATGAATGATCAATAAAGAATCTACCACTTCTAGTAAAAGAAGAGATATATCCTATGTGATTCGTTAAATGACAACTCAGTAGTCCTTGGCCAAGGCAGAATGAAATTAAAAAAGAGTTTCTAATTTGCATTATTTGGAGTTATGCATTTTCTAATCGAAATACATATGATTAAATAAAATAAGACTTGACAGTAATTTCATGTCTTATATTTAATTGGGACATTGTATGGTGGAAGGATTGAATTATACGGTAACTATTTACTCACATGTTCTTTTATGATTAATGTTGAAATCTATATTATCTGGAAAGTCGCTGATCGCTAGGGCGGCTTATCCGTATTGTAGAATAAATATTATTTATTTAAATAGATTATTAGTTTAATTTATTTATTTAAATAAAATTAAAATTGTTCTAATTGATTTATTGACAATCGGTTTAATACGGAGAACCTAAATGGTCACATCATAAAAGAAAGAATAATTATTTAAGAAGGTAATGGCATAATCGTAATAATGTATTAAGTGTAATTAATTTAATCTATGATTATAGAATAAATTAAATAGCTTAATTTTTATTATTTAATATTTTAAAAATATTAAATATTAATTAATAAGAGGAGTCTTATTAATATTATTACAATTATTATTATTTTAATTTCTAAAGGAGTTTAGAAATTAATTTAATATTAGTACTCTCATTTATTCCTAATAAGATTAGGAGGCAAATTAATTAAAGGAATTTAATTAATTAATCCCAATATGATTGGGAAGCCTAATTAATTAAAGGAGTTTAATTAATTAAATGAAAACCTATTTCTAATAGGATTAGAAAGGTTGACCAATATCTATATAAGAGGAGTCTTATGTTAGATATCAGTTGATGCAATTCTAATTGTTGGAGAGTACTCCTTTTCTATAGAGGATAGAAAAACTAGGGTTTAGCCAACCACCCTCCTTCTTGAATAATTCATCTTCCTTGGTGGATCATGTAAGACCCCAACTTTTTATGAATAAGATTTAATTTTCTCTATATACTATTTTAAATAGTATGGTGTTGATTTGATGAATGGGATAAGTTATGGGGTGATATGTACAAATTTTATAAAGTAAGCAAGTGGTCATAAAATATTCATTGTATCGGGGAATATTCGTTTGGTCGGCAAATATTCTTGTTGTTGGAGAATATTCGTACGACGGCGCAGTTATTTGTGGGCCCCATAACAGAAAACTGTCGGATGAAGAAAACGATAAGAATAAGTTTTCTAAAAGTAACGGCAAAATTGTTAACGTTAAAATGTTGAAATACCCGGTGGTTAAAGAGCAGTAATACGCGTTGTTGCACAATATTTTAAATTATTGATTTTTACATAAGAGGTCACTCATTCAATAATTGTCACAGTAACCACTGCACAGTATTTCACATTATTAAATCAATAATAGTCACACGTATTATTTACATGATATTATTAGATAACATTATTTACAATGTCTAGAAAATTCTGTCGAGAAAAAGGGTTAGGTTATTTAATTGCTCGCCAGTAAGGAGAAATTCTTATCGGAAAGCCCCCTCTTTCCTGGGAATGATATGGTTGTTAATATTGTGATTCTGTAATATTATTTGTGAATAATAATTGATTATTGATAAAAATGATAAGTAAATATTTATTTAATTTTGATATAAATGGAGGATTTTTTAGCAAAAGAGACATTTGTTGAAAGTTGATATTTTATCTTCTCAGATAAAATAATTTATTTAAATATATTATTATAATATTACATTATAATAGTATAATGTGATAATATAATAGTATAATTTTATAATTTAAATGGTAACATTTTTAAAATAAATTCATAGTATAAGAATAAAATGAGGTGGAAGAGAGCAAATTGAATTTGAGTTGTTTTTAATCAGTATAAATGTTTTTAAGGATAAAAACATGTAAAAGGGGTGTCCTTTTTTTGGTGGATGTGCTGATTGTCCTTTATCAAAGTTAGTATCCTGCAAAATTCATTCGTTGTTAATTTTGTCGGAGATAGTGTGCTAGCATTTT
This sequence comes from Panax stipuleanatus, assembly GCA_020205555.1. Taxonomy (NCBI): domain Eukaryota; kingdom Viridiplantae; phylum Streptophyta; class Magnoliopsida; order Apiales; family Araliaceae; genus Panax; species Panax stipuleanatus. The sequence goes on along the minus strand of CM035115.1, from coordinate 136,664,076 downwards.
CCTATAAATAGGGTGCTTAGTTAGAAATGAAAATCACACCAGAATCAGAAAATTCTTTCTCTATACTATTGAGCGTATTTCTTGGGAGTATTAAGATATTTTGAGTGCTGATAGCAGTGCAAGATTTTTTCAGCATAATATATGATAATCCAGATAGATTTAGTATTCTACTAAGGCAAGGGATATTATTTTTCTCGTAAATGATGTTATTTTCTTTCAATATTCATAAAGAATATTTTTTTTATATTCCATATTATGAAAGTGATAATATTTCATTCCATATTCCTAAATTTAAACTTACTATGATAAGTATTGCTTCTATAATTCTTGAAATGATCAGAAATTCCTTGAGTTTTGCGCTTCATCTAATATCATTTCAACGGAATATTGGTCTGAAATTTCTTATGAAATTTTTATCTTTTCATGTCAGGGTACTATTCATACGTACAGTACTATTCATACATACGGTACTATTCATACGTACGGTACTATTTATACGTACGGTACTATTTACGAGGTACTATTTACTAGAATTTTTTCCCTTTTCTGTCCAAATTATCTTCGATATATGAATATCATTCTTGAATTTTGCTCCACAATTGATTATTATGTTGACAATTTGAACATTCTTGAAATTGAATCCATGTTTTGATCTTCATTCTTGAACTCTGAATAAATTGAATTATAAATCTCTAATATTTATCCTTTATCTCACTAGATTCATTGTTTATATCATTGTTATAATCCTCAAACTTAAATTTTGGTGAAAGTTATCTTTGGCCCGTAGTGCAAAGATGAACGGTTGATTGATGAATATCTTTGGCCCATAGTGCAAAGATGAGCTGTTGATTTATGAATATCTTTGGCCCGTAGTGCAAAGATGAGTTGTTGATTTATGAATATCTTTGGCCTGTAGTGCAAAGATGGATATGTGTTTGACATGATCATGACCACTGGTGATACAAATGAATATCTTTGGCCCGTAGTGCAAAGATGAATATTTGATTTGAATATATTGATTGATGTTACAGGGATAAAATATTGATGATGGACTTTTAAATCATAGAAGATAGTAGACATCATTCTCTACTTAACTCTTCTAATGAATTATTATTTTCGCTGCAGTTGTTGATCTAAAATTTGTTGTGCATAATATTTTATCTGATTTATTAAAGGCTAACGATAATTTATTCTTCATTATCTTAGTCATAATATTCTTTACTGGGCTAGTTGAGCTCGCCCTTTTCTTCCGTTGTTCTCTTCAGGAACTGAGAATATAGCTGGGACTAGTCGGGGAACAGAGTGATGGTCCGAGAAAGAGATGTAGAAGTCCTCACTATTTTGTAAAATAGTGTGATAATAATTATAATGAGGACTTAGTTTGAGCGTTTATATTTTCTACATATTTGTATTGATGCTCACAGTTGTGTGGTTGTATTTTGCACGACCGTTTGATATAAAAGATTGTATTTGGATTTGTACCATGTATTTGGCGACTCAAAATGGGTTGAGTATTGAACCTATTTTGGGGGCGTCACAGATCACCTCTAGAGGCCAAACACTTGGGTGGCTAACGTTGATCAAATGAAAAAATCTAACCCAGAAATTCAAGGAGATCACGAAGAACAAGGAGTTGAACTCATACTTGTGGAAGCTTCGTTCTACAAGAGTATGATTCCATAACTTCTTATTTATCATTTTAAATTAATAATTTGCATAAAGGATGATCTGGGTAATGGTTTTGTAGAAATTTTTTTAAACTCTAATATACCATGCTTCCGCTTATTTTACAATTTGATTACGTCACGATTTCGTAGAAACCCAACAGTGGCATCAGAGTCAAACCTTTATGCAATTATTAATTGTTTTGATTTCATATACATATGGGTATGTATTTAGAATACTTTATTGGGCATAATTTTATTGTATAAAATTATTATTTATGAAAAAAGGGCCAATTCTGAATTGAATCGCGAAAAACTTTTTTGGGCTAATCACGTTACTGATTATTAAAAGGACAGTTGCTGGATTGTTTTTTTAAGAAGGAGCCAAACTTTTTTGGGCTAATCACGTTATATTGAATCAGATTCAAAAAGGGAGATTACTTTCAACTATGGTTCCTGGATTATTTTTTTAGAAAAGGAATGATGACCTGATTAGTATTAAATATATAATATAACATATAGTCATGTTATATATATATATATATATATATATATATATATATATATATATATATATATATATATATATATATACGGTTCGGATCTTAAGCTCACCCTTTATTTAATATACCTTGCTCACCCCCCTTTAGCGACGGACGGGGCTATGGTTCGGTCCATCTCTATATATACAACCGTCGTCTATATGTTTTCCGTCGCTATATGTTGTCCGTCGCTAAAAGCTAAGACGACGGTTGTATATACAGCGACGGACCGAATCGTCGCCCGATCCGTCGCTAAAGGGGGGTGAGCAAGGTATGTTGGATAAAGGGTGAGCTTAAGATCTGGACCGTATATATATATATATATATATATATATATATATATATGTATAAGATATATTATATATATATATATAATATTCTTAATAATTTTATAATTAAAATAAAGAGTTTATTTTAATCTTGAAATTGGATGTTCATGCAAATTAAAATTGCCCATTAAATGATACTCATATATATATATATATATAATGTTTTTAATTCATGAGATGAATGTTTATTTATTGATGCGTATGGTGATATGTATGATAATAAATGGAATTGATTATGGGACTATTGACCAATGTGATTGGATTTTATTTTAGTTGAATGCTTAAATGAATGGGTTATATTAAATGAGGTTTGCGTACCTCGTATTCTCTGATTTTTCTTGATTTAAAATTCTATCTCCCTCCTTTGTACTTTCCCTTGACTGCTGATCAAGGTTTTTATTTCAAAAAAATATGTTACGTAATAGAAATAGTTAGGATTAACTTGAAGAAATTGGAGACCAAGGAGCAAGGAGCGCGAGAAGACCAGTTCTGTAATGGAGGCCAGGTTTAAATGTAATAGTTACGTTTAAATTTAAATTCTTGCACTCCTAGGTTTGACCTTTTGGTTCACTTGGTGGCTTTAGTGAACCAAACTAGAATAAAAGTCCATAATCAATCCGGGTAGAATATAGTATTCTATATGTGCATGCTAAGTATAATATATATTATATTTTATGCAGACATGCTTCGCATGTTTAATAAAATGACGTTTGTTAGTTCTCAGAGGCACAATAGTTATCTAGAAGGGGGGTTGGATAGATATTTTAAAAATTTTTGCATTTTAAAATACTTATCAGATTTGTTAATAAATTAACCACAGCGGAATATGATTTGTTTGTTCCCCTTAAGATAAAGCAAGTTTAGTTTGATATGCAGTTATAGCAGTTATAGAAGATATGGCAATTATGACAGATATAGAAGATACAATGATTTTAAGTGGTTCAGAGCACACAAGACTCTTAATCCACTCTTCTACTCCACGAGTAGAAAATCCACTAAGGATATCTTTACAATCCTCGAATCACTTAGATTCCTTCAAGACTAGCAGTCTTGGAACTTCTTAGTTCACTTAGAACTCTTCAAGTCCAGCAGACTTGGAATACACTTATAATGAGAGTTGAGTTCTTGGGTGTGCTACTTAGTTACCGTTAAGCATAAGTTCGAAAGAACTGAGTAGCAAAGAAAGCTTTCTTTCAGGATCGTAGTGTTTGGCTTTGAGTGTTCTTGAGCTTTGTTCGTTTGTGGTTGCCTGATCTTATTCTTTGTATTGCTTATGAAGGAGCCTTTGAAATCTTTTCGTTGAAGGCTTCCGTTGGAGCATTTAATGTTCAAAAAAATTTGAGCACTGATGTTGACTTCCTGGGAATGTGGTGTTCTGCTGTCTGACTTGCCTAACACAATAGACTATTTTCTCACCTAACACCTGAAAAGGTGCTTTTAGCAGACAGAAAGTACTCTCCTTAGCTTTTTCCATACGTTTCTTTGATTCAAACTAAGGATAAGTGTTGGAGCATTGGGATTCCCTAAATGTCAACGTCCATAAGCCATTCTTCATTCGTTAGACATTCTTCTTTCATCAGATAGAAAAATCTTGATACTCTGATGCTAACTGAAGAAGCACCACGATCGTTGTTTTCGTACCACGATCGTTATGTGTTGGTGTGCTCGTACTTGATTCAGTCTTGATCGTAGAGAACACTACGACTCTGCTTAAGCTTTGATTGATTAAGCTTTGACTAAGAGCTGACTGCAATTCTTGACTTGGCTCGGCAGGCGTTCGAACTGTCTCCACGATTCTGAATGTGGCTTTCTTGACAAACTACGATTTTGAGAGTGACTTTATCGACACTCCACGAATCTGCCTTGGCTTTTGCAAACTCTTGGCTGGCTCGACAGACTACAAATCTGTTAAGGCCTATCTATTACATTTCAAGAGATCAACCTAACAAGTTTGATCTTTCTTCTATACATTCAATTACAGAATGATAAACATTTTAGCTCAGATCAACCTAACAATTTTGATCTACCGTCTAAGTCCTTGTACATGTGTTCTATTGAAGGACTTTACATATAAGCACTTTTATTTACTTTCAATATCACATTTGAATATGGAATTCCCAACAATCTCCCCCTATTTGATGTTGACATAACCAAGGAGATTTGCATCATATCATCAAATTCTAATGCAAGATGCTAGAAATTAAATATGACTTAGTGTTTCAGTGAGCAACTGAAATTCTTAAAGAATAAGCATGAATTTATTGATGATTTTAAATAGATATTACAATTTAGCACAGTTACATCAATAAGAAACAAATTTAAATTTATCTCTATCTCCTTTGCCTCTTGCTCCTTGGAGGATTAACATACTCTTCAGCTCTCCTTCTTCTGCTAGCTTCATCTCGCCTTTCAATCTCTTCTAGCTCACTTGGACTGAGCATTTCTCCCTGATCATGTCTGTTCATAAAGGCAGGATCTCCAATGGGCATGCTCATACCAATGTTAGATACTCCTTATAAGCTAAAGGATAGGCCTTGACTCCTCAGAGGGCTATGATGATTGGTTGGCGCTGTTGTTCTGATCGTTGAGTTTAATAGATAGGCTGTCTTGTAGGAGGCTGATTTCTAGGATTGCTCCTTGAAGATTGTGCAATTTGGTTCCATTTGCCTTTGCCTTTCTCCCCTTCCTCCTTATTCTCCCCCTTTATGTCAGCATCCAGGGTTCAAATGTCTTCGGACAGACGATTTACTCCTCGCACCAGCTCACGCATTTGAGAACTTGTTTGGGTAATATCATTATGATTTTCCTCAACCACAACTTCAGTATTGGCTCTCTATTGATGCATCATTGCCATGGAAGTGTTTGTCTATCTCACTTCAGTTAGGGAATACTCTTGGAACTCTCTCAAGTCGGCATTCAGTTTGTGGATCTGATCAGCAAAAGCATTATTCTGAGATTCCTGAGTTTTCTGAAGGAAGAGAACTGCTTCCTTGTGCTTGTTGGAAGCCTGAAAGTGGATTGCATCCCTTTTGCTTAGACTATCTCTCATCTCGCTTATGATCTCCTTCAGTCTTTTTGAGAGCTCGATTTCCAAGTTGCCAGGCAAAGTGTTGACAGACTCGATCATATGATTGAAGCGTTGATGAATTACTAGGGAGTGAGCTTCATGGTTCTCTTCTGTCTCTAGGACCACCCTACTTGTGACGTCGGCGAGCTCCTCTTTGGTGGGGAGGAGAGACAGATGATCAAAGATTTTCTAAAAATCAAGAGGGAGGTCGTGGTGTGCACCCTTAGCATTCTTGTGAGAGCAAGTGATATATCAAAATATTCATTATGGGAGGATGAGGGAATATCTGACTGTGTGAGTGGTTCTTGGGTTTGGTGTATGGGTGATGTTGGTCCGATTAGATGACACAATTAATGCGCAAGTATACGCGGCCAACGAGTAATAAAGAGTGAGTAAAGATATCGTTCCCACGAGGAATTAATAGATAAAGGGTCGCCAAAACACTAGCACATAATCATCTCAGTCTTATTTAAACGGGCGGTAAAGAGAATGAATTTAAACTAAGTTAACTAGGCAAGGAATTAAACTTAAATTAAGTAATCCTAAGGTAGAATCAGATAATGAAGATAAGAGATTCCAATTTCCCCTAATGATTCGTCTAAGTCAACATACTTCCAATTAGGTCAAATTAATAGTTACAATTGCTAGCCGAGAACACAAAAGTGAGAGAAGGGCATCTTTCTATGCTCCTAATCCATATCACGTGCAATCCACGGATGATAGAACACACGTGAACACCCACATTACCTAAACCACTATATGTCTATGTGATTTACAAATAATTAGGGTTTAAGGTCAAGTTCTCTATTGACTACGAGCGGCGCTTCGGTATATGTCTATCCTAAGCACAAATCATACGTCTAACGTCATGTAAACGTACAATCTCCAGCCACTACGATTAGATCTAAACCCACACTTTGTCTTTCAATCCCATGTGGGTTATCACAGCAATTGGTCATGACTCAATTAACCATTGAAAGTATAAATCGCAGTAGACAATCACATAGCAATCAATAAGAACCAACCATGGAAGGAAATCAATATAGACTACTCATTAGGTTCCATTGAAACCTCAAAATATAAATTAAGTCATAGACAACTCAAGTATATTATCCACAAGATTGATAAACATCATCCGAATATACAATGATAACAAGGAGAGATTAAGGATAGAAATTGCAAATCTTTCTCCGAGCTTGGATCCTTTGATGTCAAAACACTTGCTTCAATCTTCAAAAACTAACAAAACCCTAGAATCTAACTAACTAACAACTAAACTAGCACTAATCTACTCTCTAATCTACTCCTAATCTAGACTAAACAAGATGTAAAGGAAGAAAAGAGAGGAACTAGGGCTTAGGGACAATATATCATCCCCTTTCTTGCCCCAAACGAGCCCCCTTATATCCCAATCAAAAACCAAGTCCCATTCAATTAAAAAGTCAAGTCTGGCAGAGCTGAAGATTGGCACGGCCGCGCCCAAAAATACCCTACAATCCTCGCGCCCGCGCCAAGCATTTTCTGCTGCAGAGTCCTCTGGTAAAACGGCCATAACTTTTGATCCGAGAGAAGTTACGAGGCCTGCCACCTGTAAAATCGAAGCTATTGAAGAGCTCTACAACTTTCATTCTTTGAGCATTGAGAAATAATGGATGTATGAAGGCTGAAATTGAGCTCCAAGTGACAGCTGTGCATGAAAACTCAAAATCGTGAGGTTTGACGTCCGTTGGTATACGAGGCATAACTCTTGCCTCCTAACTCCGATTTGGATGATTCAAGATGTTCCGGAAAGCTTATAAGATGCTCTACAATATGAACCAAGTTGCAATCCAAGAACAAGAAATGAACGTGAACCACCCAAACGATGTCCGGATTGCAATTCCTTCCCATTGTCATGCCATCATTCCATTCTTGCTCCTTTTGGCCTCTAGACCTGTGGCATCACCTTCATTGCTTCCTCACCCATGCTATCTTCATGCTTTAAGCCCATTTCAGTGCTTTGTCCCATTTAAGCATTCTTTTGCCCTTTTAAGCTTAATTTGCACCCGGAGAGTTTCTAAACCTGAAAATCACAAAATAAAACCAAAACATATAAAATGCACAATGATACTTGAGTTTAAGCAATAGAATGAGTTAGTTACTATCCGAATAAGTGGTCATAAAAGCCACTTATCAAATACCCCCAAACTTAAATGTTGCTTGCCCTCAAGCAACCAAAATAAAACTAAACAAAAGATGCAATGCAGTATCTACAATGTATGCAACCTACGCTATCATGAATGCGAATCCAAGTTCCCAGCCAGTATTGAACTTTCAAAGCAATGCCTCAGAAAATCACGAGATAGTCGAACAGATAAGCTACCCAAAACAAGACCATAAAGCACATTCTGTAAATCCAAAACTGTCGGCACTGATGTATTGTGCATTGTGTGCTTAGCAACCATTAGATATGCATTCATATAAATAACTCACCTACTATGCTTCTTAGGGGAAAAACAAGCTTTAACTTAAGAAAAGCAGTAAATCATATAAGTTCTAACTAAGACCGTGCATTACTAGAGTTAAGAGTCAACAGGGGGTTTTCATTAAGGTCTTATTATTCACGAGGGCGTATTCGCACTTTCCCGTGTACACTATAGATCGTGCAATGCCTAGTTCTCTTAGGCTCTTCAATGATATCCATGTAGCAAGCTTTTGACTAACAACTCCCAGACCAGACGGCCTTAGGGTACTGGGTGTAGAGACACCCCTAGGGCTTACTTGCTCGAATATCAAAGGCCATAGAACTCGACGTAGTCGAAGTGTTTATTCTATTTTTTCTTTTTCAATGCATTTTCTTTTGTTTTCTTTTTCTTTTTCTTTTCCTGCAAGGGAGTGCGTCTTACGCTCCATTTCCCTGCATATATCATGCATGTTCCCTGTTTCCTCCAAACTTAAGCTTTTAACAGTCTAGTTATTATTATATGCGAACTGAAACTCTTTTATTAAAACATAGTTTTTCCACCAGAAGACAAGTATGTAAACATTTAAACTTAGCATATCATGGTGTTTACTGTATCGTGCTTACTGGTTACACAGTATCTGACAGATAAGGATTTATATATATGACCATGAAATCAGGCTTAAGTCTCAAATCAGTTCAACAATCAAGTGATTTCAGTTTCTTCACAGGCAACATACATAACTAACCAACTAAAAACTGGATTCATGCAGTATGCTCTAACACAGAATGCAAAACAAAAGAAATTTTTTACAAACTTTAACAAAACACGACCTATATGCACTATATAAACAAACACAATATGCAAAATGAAATGAACTATCCTATATGCAAAATAAAGCCAATACCCCCAAACTTAAACTATTCAATGTCCTCATTGAAGGTAAAAGTAAAAAGAAAGGAACTCCCCTATTCGGCTTCTGATGTTGCATGAAATGAAATGGCGCCCTCTCAGAAGTTTCCCCGCCTCTCTCTACTTTGGCAAAATAAACCCTGCTCAGCACTGTACTCAACGAACAAACCTAACTCCATATCAATCTTGCTCTGCTAGAGATCCCACACTCAATATCTCAATTGATCAGGTTGAGAGGATGAGGTGGATGAGAATTGGGACTTTGGATTGAGGAGGTAGGAGGTTTTCAAAACTAAGGCTTGTAGTGGAGGGGATTGCATTAGATGGACGAGATGGGGGATTGCATGAAGGAACTTGAGGGTTTGGGATGAGAGGGGCTGAGGCTTGCGTGTTGTTAATAATTGATATGAATTGGTGCCCCCAAAAGCTGCAAGAATTTTCCTTAAGTCAGGCCCAATCTGTGAGAGGCGCTGTCGCGCGCCAGCTCAAGCTTATCCTGGCGCGGCCGTGCGGCATGCCAGATCCTGTTTTCTGTAGAATGTTTCTAGGCACAGAGGCTATGGCATTTGAACTTTGTTCCCAAGCAGATTTTAACCTTAAATATGCAGACAAGACTTATTAAGCCCTATTAAACCATCAAAAGTTAATACTTAATATTTACATCAAGAGAATATTAAACTTGGAAAGATATATGCATTTAAATTCCCAAAAATTCTCTAAGTGTGTATAAATAATGCAAGTGCATCAAAAATATGCTATAAGCTTTTTAATCCCACAAAATTATACGCATTCATGCCTAAAACCAAAAATGTAAGCATACGCTCCTAAATCTACGAGCATTCAAAAAAAATTTAAATTAATAAGAATTAAACAAGGGGGAGAAAATTGTGATAGAAAACATGTAAATGGAGAATTAAACAAAAGTGAGAGAGAGAGAAATGATGGGGTGCCTCCCATCGAGCGCTTGATTTATAGTCCTCTAGCTGGACTGTGTCTGACTACTGCTATCCTACTCCCCGACGATACTAGAGAACCCCTCCATCCATCAGAATAGCTGTGTGACTTTGGCGGCTTCCCAGTAGGAGCAGATGCAGATTTAAACTACCTAGCATTGGATAAGTAAAAGAATTCCCCGTCCTGAAGGTTGGGGAGCTAGGCAAGGGTTCCGCTGTGTATGTGAAATGGTTTGGGCTTTGGGGTTCTCACAACACAACGGTTTCTTCTTCTAATCTCTTCTCTTCTGACCACCATGGTTTGAAGCTCACGGACTCTCTCATGTCATCGAGATCTGTATTTGTAATGTGGCTTCCAAGGGGGCAAGGTTGTGCAAACTTGACTGGAGTCTTAAAATTCGGCGAAGGAGGCTCTTGGGGTATTATCACTGTTGGTTCATACTGCTCCATATCCCCAATTATCTCCTCTATTTCCATTTCCTTCGGCTCGTCCAGTCGCAATTGCACTTCGGGCTCTTCATCAGTCTCTGCATCTATCTCATAACACCAATCCTTCTGAGGGTCATAACTTACGGCTTCAGTCACTGGAAGCATAAAATCTGGCATTGTTGTCTCCTGTTCACCTACCTCCTCCTTCCTTAAATCCGTGCTAATCTACTCCACCCAAATCTGAAGATCCTCAATTGATTGTTCTTGCTCAACCAAGGTCTCCTATGTTGATGCTAAAGAGTTCCCCCATAAACTATCCAATCCTTCCTTTTCTGTTTCAGCCTCGGGATCCATGTTCTGCGTCTCATTGGTAGAAGCATGGTTGATGGGGCCATCTGATATTGAAAATTCTGGCTCGATTCTTCTGGACTCCCAAACAATTCCTCTTGGTTTTCTGAGCTTGCATACATGAATTCCATTGAAGACTGCTCTCCTTGTAAACTCAGGGGTTGGTATATGGGTTCGGGTGCATAAATTGGACTTGGCTCGCATATATCTTGATAGCTCATAGTATTGGTTTGAATCCCTTGTTCATCCTCTATCATCAAGGCCTTGCTAATCTGCTCTACCCAGTTCTGAATACTCTTGAATGACTTCTGCTGCTCATTCAAGATGTCCTTTAGTGATTCTATACCACTTCCTTCCTCCAAGCTTGCATTTTCTATGTCACCCTCAAAATTGTGTTGAGGCTCGTAAACTGGAGTCTAGAAGGTGCATTCTGGGGCGTATGTGGGATTTGGATCCCAGTGTTGGTTTTGATAATAGTCTGATGAAGGCTCTGGATAATACCCCCAATCATGCTGATAATTGGGATAAGGCTCATTGTAGGAGTACTCACCCCAATACTGCTCTTGCCCATAACTGATAGGCTCCTGATGGCTCGTGTAGCTCCCAGCACCGTAGTCATAGGTCACTACCGTCTCTCGATTCTGCTGAGCTGAGACTGTATCCAGCTTCCTCGAGAGAACCTCTAGCTGTGCTGAAAGTGAAGCAATTGGGTCGATGCCATCATTGTATGCTTCCCTTGGTTGCTCTTGCCTTTGGTTCCATGGATAGAAATTCAAGTCCATTGTACCTGAGAAGAGAATATAGGAAGAGAATTAAATAAAAATAAAAATGTTTAAATTAAGACTAATTTGATTGAAACTAATGTTGGCAAACAGTTATCCAATTAATTCCCCAGCAACGGCGCCAAAAACTTGTTGGTCCGATTAGATGACACAATTAAAGCGCAAGTCTACGCGGCCAACGAGTAATAAAGAGTGAGTAATGATATCGTTCCCACGAGAAATTAATAGATAAAGGGTCGCCAAAACACTAGCACATAATCATCTCAGTCTTATTTAAACGGGCGGTAAAGAGAATGAATTTAAACTAAGTTAACTAGGCAAGGAATTAAACTTAAACTAAGTAATCCTCAGGTAGAATCAGATAATGAAGATAAGAGATTCCAATTTCCCCTAATGATTCGTCTAAGTCAACATACTTCCAATTAGGTCAAATTAATAGTTATAGTTGCTAGCCGAGAACACAAAAGTGAGAGAAGGCCATCTTTCGATGCTCCTAATCCATACCACGTGCAATCCACAGATGATAGAACGCACGTGAACACCCACATTACCTAAACCACTATATGTCTATGTGATTTACAAATAATTAGGATTTAAGGTCAAGTTCTCTATTGACTACGAGCGGCGCTTCGGTATATGTCTATCCTAAGCACAAATCATACGTCCAACGTCATGTAAACGTACAATCGCCTGCCACTACGATTAGATCTAAACCCACACTTTGTCTTTCAATCCCATGTGGGTTATCACAGCAATTGGTCATGACTCAATTAAGCATTGAAAGCATAAATCGCAGTAGACAATCACACAGCAATCAATAAGAACCAACCATGGAAGGAAATCAATATAGACTACTCATTAGGTTCCATTGAAACCTCAAAATATAAATTAAGTCATAAACAACTCAAGTATATTATCCACAAGATTGATAAACATCATCCGAATATACAATGATAACAAGGAGAGATTAAGGATAGAAATTGCAAATCTTTCTCCGAGCTTGGATCCTTTGATGTCAAAACACTTGCTTTAATCTTCAAAAACTAACAAAACCCTAGAATCTAACTAACTAACAACTAAACTAGCACTAATCTACTCTCTAATCTACTCCTAATCTAGACTAAACAAGATGTAAAGGAAGAAAAGAGAGGAACTAGGGCTTAGGGCCAATATATCATCCCCTTTCTTGCCCCAAACGAGCCCCCTTATATCCCAATCAAAATTCAAGTCCCGTTCAATTAAAAAGTCAAGTCTAGCACAGCTGAAGATTGGCGCGGCTGCGCCCAAAAATACCCTACAATCCGCGAGCCCGCGCCAAGCATTTTCTGCTGCAGAGTCCTCTGGTAAAACGGCCATAACCTTTGATCCGAGAGGAGTTACGAGGCCTGCCACCTGTCAAATCGAAGCTATCGAAGAGCTCTACAACTTTAATTCTTTGAGCATTGAGAAATAATGGATGGATGAAGGCTGAAATTGAGCTCCAAGTGACAGCTATGCATGAAAACTCAAAATCGTGAGGTTTGACGTCCGTTAGTATACGGGGGATAACTCTCTCCTCCGAACTCCGATTTGGATGATTCAAGATGTTCCGGAAAGCTTATAAGATGCTATACAATATGAACCAAGTTGCAATCCAAGAACAAGAAATGAACGTGAACCACCCAAACGATGTCCGGATTGCAATTCCTTCCCATTGTCATGCCATCATTCCATTCTTGCTCCTTTTGGCCTCTAGACCCGTGGCATCACCTTCATTGCTTCCTCACCCATGCTATCTTCATGCTTTAAGCCCATTTCAGTGCTTTGTCCCATTTAAGCGTTCTTTTGCCCTTTTAAGCTCAATTTGCACCCGGAGAGTTTCTAAACCTGAAAATCACAAAACAAAACAAAAACACATAAAATGCACAATGATACTTGAGTTTAAGCAACAAAATGAGTTGGTTACTATCCGAATAAGTAGTCAAAAAAGCCACTTATCAGGTGAGGAGGTTGGTTCAGGGTTTGGGATATATGGCTCAACGATTTGGTTTGGTGGCTCGATGGTTGTGGTGTTAGGAGGTTGTTCGACTACCGTAGGTTGTTGTTCGACGAGCGTGAATCGTTGCTCAACGATTATGGAGTCACTGACAGAAGATGGTATTATAATGGAAAGTTAGTCATTTGGTTCATCAGTTATAAAGTTTTGGGACTCTGTAACTGGAAACTGGTTCAGTGGGTTAATAACCACTTCCATCCACCTTGGTAATTCATTAAACTGATAGAAGTTTGGTAGAGGACAGTGATTAACCTTGAAAGAGATAGGAATAAAGTGTACCTCATGCTCAGTCTTTGAAGACGAGTGATTCGTGATCAGCTTTTGAGCAAAGTTGAGGTTGCTTGGGAATCCTTGGGCTAGCACAGAAATTGCTAGATAAGCTTTGTATGCCCAGAACATGTGATCCCAAGAGTTAAGAATCAGAACTCTATGAAAGGACATCATTGGCAAGTAAGAAAATAATTGATTGTAGTTGGTCCTCCTTTCTTTATTCATGCCCACTGCTATAATCTCAACATCTTCCTCTTCTTCTCTATCATCTTCTTTATCACTTTCATTTAAAATCTCCACCACATCCATCATCTCAACATCTCCCCTTTGTTCTTCAGCACTCTCCATCTCTACAGCTTCAACACCTTCCATTTCTACAGCTTCAGAGACTATAATTTCTTGAGGGGCAGAGGGGGCTTCATGAGCAGCTTCTGATTGTTCCCCTTTAGCTGTAGCACTCTCTGGCTCAGGGACTTCGAGAAACTCCCCCTCAACATGAGTTATACTCACCTCAATAGCTTCAGGCAGCTCCTCCTCAGTATAAACAATAGCTTAATCAGATATAGTAGGGGTTACTGCACTGTTGATGTTAGCTATTACTTCAGTAATGATCCTGGACTCATCCAAGGACTCATTGTGAGAACCAGAAGCTTGAGACTTGGTTCTCTGTTCATCCTGCTCAGCTGCAATTCTTCTTTTTTCTTCCTTGATCTTCATCATTGCTTCCTTATTGACAAGAACAAACTTCTTGACCAGCTTCCTCTTTATTCTTCTGGGCTCAGCCACAGCCTCAGTAGTTTCTTCAGCTTCAGCTATGACAGTTTGTTCAGGCTGAGAAGCTATTGCAACAACTTTTTCTGGAATGATGCTAAGTCTAGACTCCACGATTGGTGAGATCGAGGACTCCACAATCGTGGTGAGTGTAGACTTCTTTACTTAATGGCTGCGCTTCTTTTACTGAGGCTTAAAACTTCCTTTAACCTTATCCTCACTATGCTTCTTCTTCTTCTTCTCCATCAAGACTTCTTCTGGTGATTTGGTCACTTCCAGGGTGAGTTCACTTTCTGTGAAGAGGCCTAAAATCTCAGTGCCAAAACCCCCTTGGGGCGCATCAGTGGTTGACCCTTGAGGCTCTTCTGCCATCTGAACACTTTCTTTCAATTTCCTCTTCCCCTTACTCTTTCTGATCAGAGCAGAGGGTTCCTCTTGATTTACTTCTTCTTCTTCCTCAACTTCCTTCACCGCTGACATATTTCCCTGCTGAACAGATTTATTCACTTCACCAGTCCTTCCACTGGACTCAAACATCATCTTCACATTCTCTGCAAGGTTCCTCTTCTAATTTTGAAAGAGTTACTGGGTCATTCTTCTATTGGCGTTGATGGGTGCACCTTCTTTGTCTCTAATTTTGCTCCCAGAGAAGATTGAAGAATGATGCTAATGAATCTCCCATAGAGCATCTTGTTTGTGCTCTTTGCCTTCTTTGAGATGAGAATCCACTTCCCAATCCATCCTATGAGCAAAGCCCCATAGTTGAGTTGGGCTTTGTAGCAGATTGATGTCATGAGCTTCAGTTGGTTCTCATTCACATAGTCCTGGCCAGAGCTCTTGCAGCATATGCATTTTCCAATAATATCAGCCAGAAACTCATATTTCTGGGGAAATTCTTTCTTTTTGTAACCCTTGATGTCTTGAACCTTCTTGTGGTGCATCTTCTTTAGTCCTTCATGAAAGTCGATGAAGCTCAGAGATGCAAGACCCTTTTATTTAAACCCTAGGGCCAAGTTTATATCTTCAGCTTTGAGCCGAATCTGCACACCCTTGACCTTTATAGTGATGACATCATTCTCAAAGACTCCATTGCAGTAGAACTCTTTCACAAATTTTGGGTAAATCTTTGTGCTGGTGCTCAGATCTTCTTCAAAACCTGCTTTCTTAAGAAGAGATAGAATCTTGTGGAACTATGGATCAGCGATCTTGAACTCGTCGAAGCACAGTTGATAGCCGGATACAACATTAGAAGCAGCCATTGATTACTTTGATTTTCCTAAGACGAACAAAATTGGCTGAGCGTACTGAAAACTAGGGTTTCTTTGAGAGAGAGAGAGATAAACTTTTGAAGTTCAAAGGTGAACTGACAAAAGAACATTTTAAATGTATTTATAACTTCCGTCTTCACGTTCTGCAGAGTGGGGCACGTGTCATGTTCTGAAGGGCTCCACTATTTTAAATTGTATGAAAAAGACTTAGTTTCGCTTAGCTCCCCCAGAGCTAGTGTATCTTTCTAGAGGACTACAATCGTCGGGACTGCTCCACGATCGTTGTCTCTATCCAAGCTTTTGTACTGGTCCTTGTGATGCATTCTGAACCAGCACCTCTTCTGGGTTAAGGTTTCTCAGGAAGAGCCTACCTATTAGTCTAAACTAAGGGCAAGGTTTGTCCCTAAGGCGCTTATCAGAAGAACTACTTAGACTTGGTAGAAATGTTGTCATCACAGTGGACTTCTCTGCCATGTCGAGACTACTCCACGATCGTGGTTTCTCTTAGTCATCTCCATAATTTTGACAAGGTCTTTTTATTCACATGGTTAGTAACAACTAGAGCATAGAATTTATGGTTGTAAGTTTAACATACCTAACTCAGTTATCAGTTTATTAAATCTGGATTCAACTAATGGTTTTGTAAAGACATCAGCAAGTTGATTTTCAGTAGGGATATAATGTAAAGATATAGTTCCATTTTGAACATGATCCCTAATAAAATGATATCTTATTTCTATATGCTTAGTCCTAGAATGCATGATAGGATTATGTATAATTGCTATTGCACTTATGTTATCACAGTGAACAGATATAGACTTGAAATCAAACCCATAGTCTGCTAGCTGGTTCTTCATCCATAGGATTTGAGCACAGCTGCTGCCTACAGCAATATATTCAGCTTCTACTATTGAAGTTGATACTGAGTTTTGCTTCTTGCTAAACTAGAACACAAGTCTGTTTCCTAGCAGTTGACAGGTGCCACTGGTACTTTTTCTATCAATTTTGCAGCCTGCAAAATCAGCATTTGAATATCCTGTCAGTTCAAAGGAGGACTCCTTGGGATACCAAAGTCCCAAGTGAGGTGTGCCTTTG
The DNA here is from genome assembly GCA_020205555.1 of Panax stipuleanatus. NCBI lineage: Eukaryota > Viridiplantae > Streptophyta > Magnoliopsida > Apiales > Araliaceae > Panax > Panax stipuleanatus. Next base: position 136,647,170 of record CM035115.1, on the reverse strand, counting down.
AGATACCTGAAAATTCTTTTTACAGCAGTTAAGTGTGATTCCTTAGGATTAGTTTGAAATCTAGCACATATACATGTAGCAAACATAATATATGTTCTACTGGCAGTTAAGTATAGAAGAGAGCCTATCATACCTCTGTATTGATTAATGTCAATACATTTACCTTTCCCATCTTTGTCAAGCTTAGTTGCTGGAGCAATTGGTGTTTTCATGGGAGAGGCTGATTCAATGCCATACTACTTAAGTAAGTCTTTGATGTACTTGGCTTGGTTAATGAAGATACCTTCATTAGTCTGGTTCACTGGCAGTCCAAGAAAGAAATTCAACTCACCCATCATGTTCATTTCGAACATGCTCTGCATAAGCTTGGCAAATCTTTTGCACAGATTTTCATCAGTAGAACCAAAGATAATATCATCTACATATTTTTGAACTAGTAAAACTTTATCTTTGTGCTTCCTAAGGAATAATGTGGTATCTACTTTACCTCTAGTGAATCCCTTTTAAATAAGAAAGTTTGTTAGTATTTCATACCATGCTCTAGGTGCTTGTTTAAGTCTATATAAGGCTTTGTCTAATCTAAAGACATGATTAGAGAGAGTTGGATTGATAAAACCTGGAGGTTGCTCCACATATACTTCTTCTTGAAGTTCTCCATTCAAAAATGCACTCTTAACATCCATCTGGAAGACTTTAAACTTCAAGTGGGCAACAAAGGCAAGGAATATCCTGATAGCTTCTAGTCTAGCAACACGTGTGAAGGTCTCATCGTAGTCGATGCCTTCTTCTTGAGAATAACCTTTAGCCACCAGTCTTGCCTTGTTCCTTGTGATCACCCCATCTTCATCCATCTTGTTTCTAAAGACCCATTTGGTGCCAATAACTGGGTGATTCCTTGGTCTAGGAACTAATCTCCAGACTTTGCTTCTTTCAAACTAATTCAGCTCCTCTTGCATAGCTTCTATCCAACTCAAATTTTGTATAGCATCTTCTATTTTCTTAGGTTCTATTTGGGACAAAAAGCTCAGATAGAAACACTCATGTAGCAGACCTTGTCTTGATTCTTGTATTTGGATCTCCAATAATCAAGTCTTGAGTGTGATCTCTTGCCCATCTGTTCCATGTCGAAACATCTGTTCTGGTGCCTTCTTGTTTAAATATTTCAAGATTAACTTCTGCTTCTTGTTTCAAAGGTTCGTCGTCTGGTGTAGCTCTCTCCACGATCTCTTCTTCAGGCTCAACGATTCCATCTTCTGGGATTGCGATCATGGTGTTGGGATCGACTACCTCATTTGTAGTGTCTGGATCGACGATCGCAGTGTCTTGTGGTACAGACGTGTCTGAGTCTATTTCATCAAAGATGATGTGAATTGAGACTTCAACACTTAGCGTCTTCTTGTTGAACACTCTATAGGTCTTGCTATCTGTGGCATAACCAAGAAAGATTCCTTCGTCTGACTTCGGTTGGAACTTAGTCAGATATTATTTTCCATTGTTAAGAATGTAGCATGCACAGCCGAACACATGGAAATAGCTGATGTTGGGCTTTTTTCCTTTCCACAGCTCGTAGGGAGTCTTCTTTAGTGTAGAGTAAACAAGAGACCTGTTCTGAGTATAGCAAGCAGTGTTGATGGCTTTTGCCCAAAAGTATTCAGGCAGATGAGCTGCTGCTAGTATAGTCCTTCCTGCTTCAATCAGGGTTCTGTTCTTTCTTTCAGCTACTCCGTTTTGCTATGGAGTTCGTGGAGATGAGAAGTTGTGACTGATATCGTTGTCTGCTGATAAATGGTTTTATAACCACTTATTTAGATATCAACTCACTTCGATTGTTGCTTAAACTCATATGTTATCGTAGCTTTTCATGCATTTTTACTTTCTTTTGCAGATTTCTATTTAGGAACTCTCCAAGTGCATTTTGAGTTTAAAAAGACGAAAAGGTGCTGAAAAGGGACAAAACATAAAGAGCTTAGTTGTGGCACAATGTGGGCAGAATAAGAAGGGACCAAGAAGCAGTGAAATGGGTGATGGAATGAGGATATGAGCTGCATGAATCAAGAAAGGAGTGAAAAGATTGACAGGGCAGTGCAGCAGAGCAAAACTGCAGGATTTCTAGCATCTTCCCCTGCGCAGCTGCGCAAGCATTAGTCAGGGAGCCGGCGCAGCTGCGCCTGTCAAATTTTCCAGTTGACTCATTTTTTAATCCGGCTATTTTGGAATTGGCTTGGGCAGTGAAGGCACTCGGCTGGGGGAATGATATAAGGGCATTTTGGCATACATTTGAAGATATCTCCCCTTAAGGGAGCTTAGCCCTAATCTTCTTCTTCCATTTTCATTTTCTTTTATATTTCTTGTCTAGGAGTAAAATAGGAGTAGAGATTAGACTAGTTTATAGTAGTTAATGTTCTAGGGTTTTATTAGACTTGATGGTTGAAACATTTGAAGAACATCAAGGATTCGTATTTTGATCAAGAGGAATCAGATTTGCATTTCTTACCCTTATTTTCTCTTTGATTTATATTTGTGTTCTTATGATGCTTATTCAATATGTGGATGGTATGTTCGAGTTGTCTATGACTTAAACTGTATTTTGAGGTTTCAATGGAACCTTTTGAGTAGTCTTTGTTGATTTGCTTTCATGTTGGTCTTGTTGGTTGTTATTGATTGTCTATTGCGATGTATGCTTTCAATGCTTAATTGATTCGCGATCAATTACCATGATAACCTATGTGGACTTGAAAGACAAAGTGTCGGTTTAGATCTAATCACGGTAGCGGGCGATTGTACGTTCACATGGCATTAGACGTATGATTTGTGCGTATGATAGACATATATCGAAGCATCGCTCGTAGTCAATAGAGAACCTGACCTTAAACCCTAATTATTTGTAAATCCCATAGATATATAGTGGTTTAGGTAATGTGGGTGTTCACGTGCGTCTATCTTCTATGGATTGCACGTGATATGGTTTAGGTGCATCGAAAGATGGCCTTCTCTTACCTTCGTGTTCTCGGCTAACAACTGTAATGATTAATGTGACCTAATTGGAAGTGAATCAATTTAGACGAATCATTAGGGGAAATTGGGATCTCATGCTATCATTATCTAATTTTACTCTAGGATTGTTTAGTTTATGTTTTAATTCCATGCCTAGTTAACTTAGCTTAATTCCCTCTCCTTACCACCCGTCTAAATAAGACTGAAATGATTATGTGCTAGTGGTTTGGTGTCTTTTATCCATTTAATTCTCCGTGGAAACGATCTTTACTTACTCTTTATTACTCGTTGGTCGCGTATACTTGCGCGTAAATTGTGTCATCTAATCGGACCAACAAGTTTTTGGCGCCGTTGTCGGGGACTTAATTCGATAACTATTTGCCAACATTAGTTTCAATCAAATTAGTCTTAATTTAAACATTTCTTTTTATTTTGTTTAATTCTCTTCCTGTATTCTCTTTTCAGGTACAATGGACTTAAATTTCTATCCGTGGAACCAAAGGCAAGAGTAACCAAGGGAAGCATACAATGATGGCGTCAACCCAATTGCTTCACTTTCAGCACAACTAGAGGTTCTCTAGAGGAAGTTGGATACTGTTTCAGCCCAACAGAGTCGAGAGCCGGTTATTTCATATGATTATGGTGATGGAAGCTACATAAGCCATCAGGAGCCCATCAGTTATGAACAGGAGCAGTATGGGGGTGGTTACTCCTACACCGAGCCCTATCCCACTTATCAGCCAGGTTGGAGGTATTACCCAGACCCTTCAGCAAACCCTTCATCAGACTACTATCAAGACCAATATTGGGATCCAACTCCCGCGTACGCCCCAGAATGCACATTCCAGACTCCAGTTTACGAGCCTCAATACAATTTTGAGGGTGACACGGAAAATGCAAGATTGGAGGAAGGAGGTGACTTATCACTGAAGGACATCTTGATTGAGCAACAGAAGTCAGTCAAGAATATCCAGAACTGGGCAGAGCAAATTAGTAAGGCCTTGATCTTAGAGGAAGAACAAGGGATTCTGACCAATACTGCGGCCTATCAAGATCAATGCGAGCCAAGTCCAAATTTTGCACCAGAACCCACTTATTAATCCCCGTGTTTACAAGGAGAACAGTCAACAATGGACTTCATGTATAGAGCTTTAGCGAACCAAGAGGAGATGATTAGGAGCCAAGAGCTATCGAACCAGAATTTTCAGAATCAGATGGCCCTAATCAACAATACTCCAACAAATGAGACTCATTACATGGATCCCGTGGCTGAAATAGAAAAGGAAGGATTGGAAATTATATGGGGGAATTCCATAGCATCAACAGAGGAGACCTTGATTGAGCAAGAGCAATTAATTGAGGATCTTCAGATTTGGGTAGAGCAAATTAGCACAGCTTTAAGGAATGAGGAAGTGATTGAGCAAGAAATTGAAGCTCAAGATAGTCAAAGTCCAATGCCTCAGATGTTTGAAGCCATGAGTTATGAACCCCAAGATACGTGGTGCAATGACATAGGTGCAGAAACTGATGAAGAGCCCGTTGTGCACTTGGATCTGGACGACCGAAAGGCAATGGATATCGAGGAACCAATTGGGACTGTGGAGTATGAATGTGAACCACCAGTGACAATCCCCCAAGAGCCACCTCCGCCTAAGTGGAACAAGCCAGTTAAGTTTGCACATCCGTGCCCCCTTGGTAGCCACATCATAGAGACGGGTCTCGATGACACGAGAGATTCTGCAGTCTTGACACCATGGTGGTCAACAGAAGAGAGAATAGAAGAAGAATCCATTGTGTGTTCTATGCCTCAATGCCTCGATCATTTCACATACACAACGGATCCCTTGCCTAGCTCCCCAACCTTCAAGACGGGGAATTCATATTCAAATCATGTGCTAGGTAGTTTAAATCTGAGTCCTCCTCTACTGGGAAGCCTCCAAAATTATATAGCAATACTGATGGATGGAGGGGTTCTCCAGTACCGTCGGGGAGTCGGATAGCAGTGGCCAGACACAGTCCAGCTAGAGGACTATAAATCAAGCGATTGATGGGAGGCACCCCATCATTTCTCTCTCTCTATCTCTTTGTTTAATTCTCCAATTACCTGCTTTCTATCAAATTTCTTTCCCCTCAATTTAATTCTGAGTAGTTTAATTTTTAGTGTAAATTTTTGAAGAATGTTGGAATTAGAAGCTCGGTGCCTTCATTTTTTGTGCTAAGGCAGTGTGCATCTATTTTTGGGACTTAAACGTTTAACGGACATATTTTAGTTGCACTTACATGTGGCATATATTGTTTTTGGGATGAAAGATGCTTCTTGGACATATTGGTGAGGCACATGCATGTTGCATTTACATGCATTTGGGGATTTTTGGGGAGTTCACATACATATCATTTTGCCCCTCTGTTTAATTCCCCTTTTTGATAATTCTCCTAAGTGTAAATAATTTCATTTTAGTTTTTGGTATTAGTGAATTAATAGAGTTTATGTGTTTTGGTAGGTTTTAATTGAATGTGTTGCAAAGCCCTTTGTCCATTGCAATTAGAATGCTGAAAATCTCAGTCAAAGGAAGGCCCTGAGTATTGGCGCACCCGCGCTAAGCCAAGCCCAACAGCCGCGCGGCCGCCTTGATTTCCAGACAGGATTTCGGATTTTATCCCCTGCGCAACTGCGCCCCTTTTTTTCATATCCCTTGCACAGCTGCGCCATCTTCCTCCTGCCAAATTTTTTTTTTATATAAAACCGGCCCATGTTCTAATTCGGTCTAAACATATCAAATTTTCGGCAGCCTTTAGTCTTCTTCTCTCTCTTAACGAAAAGCCTAACTTCAGAGCTCTCCCTCACTTCTCCTAATCCAAAACCTAATTTCACCCATCCCTCCATCTCTTCATCCCTACATTCCCTTCACTCTCAATCTCCATCTTTCAAGACCCCTGCTGGCCTTCTCCGGCCTCTGCTATCTGTGTATTCAAGGTCTCAATTCATTGTTTGAGGGGGAATTCGGTATAGGTTTGCAAGTGACCAGAAAGTGAAAGGTATGTGCTGACCACATCAATTTCCAATCATCTCAAGCCTACAATTGAAAAGAAAGGATCAAAATTTTGATTTTCAATTGATTGCATTGTACGTGTTTGATATGAGTTCTGAGAGAATCTGGAGGCATTTTGCATAGCAGATTAGGCAGAATTTTTGGGTTTAGTTGTGTGCAGCATGTGTTTGATTTAAATTCAGAGAGAATTTAGGGGGCTATAAGAGGTTTGGGTTCAGGGTTCATAGAGTCTGCATGAAATTAAACTAAAGAAAAAGATTTGGGGTTTGAACAATTCCTTGGCAGAGTGTAATTGCTTCACATTTGGGGATTCATTTGTTAATTGAGAGTGCATAGAGCATTAAGGGCTGATTTTTTGATAGAATTGGGAGATTGCTTGGAGTGAGTTTATTTGTTTCTTGCAGACTTCCACGGCATCAATACTTGACACTTTTAACATGCCTAAGTGAATTCGAACTCCATCACCACCTTCTCTTCCTCCGAGCACAGAGTATAGAGAGGGTAGTTCCCATGAGGCTCTGGATTCCTTTAAATCTGTGGACTTGACTGCTCAATGTTACTACATCAATGTTTTGGATAGAAAGACCTGTGTGAAGGAGAGGGGACTAAAGCCGGGCATGGACGACGGGTTAATGAAAAGACAGATAATCGAGCATGGATGGGCACTAGTTGCAGCCACACCACTGCAGCCCCGATACCCCTGGTTAAAGAATTCTATGCCAACGCCCACGAGGCGCAGAATGTGATATCTTATGTGAGAGGGAAGCATGTGCCGTACACCAAGCAGGCCATAAATGAAAATTTCAAGCTGGACACTATTCCTTCTGGCCCAACAAATTGGGCCGAGTCTCAGCGTTATGAGACTAACTTGGACAGACTGATAAAGGAATTGTGCAAACCGGGCACCAAATGGACAACATACTCAGGCACGACCAGAAAGATAGGCTTCCCTCAAACTGCCCTGAGTCACTAGGCCAAGGCTTGGTACAGCTTCATTTGTGCGAGCATTCTCCCTTCGAGCCATCATGCCGAGGTCACTACTGAGCGAGCTACCCTACTCTACGGCATCATCAAGAATAGACGGATTGACATTGGACACATTCTGAATCAGTCCATGCTAAAATTTATTAGGGGGAGCACCTCAGGAGGGATTCCACATGCCTCGGTGATTACACGCTTATGTTTGGCTGCTGGAGTGGTCTGGGATAATAAAGAGCTGCTGCGCCCAATGCGAGATATAGACCATACAACCATCCAGCAGTACACCATCTGGTAGGGGGCAGAGTCTCATCCCCGAGGATTGGGGTTTGTGCGAGGTGATGATTCTGATGAGGATGAGGACGATGAAGAAGATGAGCCAGAGCAGGCTCAGCAGACGGCAGGGCCAACTCCCGCACAGTATGCTATGCAGCAGAGGGAGATCAGGCAGTTGAGGAGACGGATGGATACCACGTACACAAACTTCCAGACCTATACATCCGGTTTCTCCCAGGCTTTATCTCAGGCATTCGGGCAGTTGGGCATACATACAGAGTTTCTGACATTTGGCACCGGCAGTCAGTACCCCCCTCCAGACACCCCACCACAGCAGATTGAGGAGGAGGACGATGACGAGTCCGAGTAGGGGAGTTCCTTTTTTACCCTTTTACCTTCAATGCGGACATTGAATAATTTAAGTTTGGGGGTATTGGGGGTTTATTTTTGCATGCAGCTTAATTCATATCATATTGCATTTTGTTTAGTTCATTTAATGCATGTAGTTTTGTTTAGTTCATTTATTGCATGTAGTTCGTATTTTGTTAAAAATTGTTAAAATTTTTGTTTTGTTTTAGTTAACTATGTTAGGACATTTTGCATGACATACTGCATAAATCCAGGTTGAAGTTGGTTTGTGAGTTGGTGGCCTATGATGAAAACTAAATTTCTTGATTTTCGAACGGATTTGAGACTTAAGCTTGATTTCATTATCATATATGCAAATCCTTATCTGTCAGATACTGTGTAACTAGTAAGCATGATAGAGTAACCAACATGACATGCTAAGTTTAAATGTTCACATACTCGTCTTCTGGTGGGAAATTTGTGTTTTAAAGAAAGAGTCAGTGATCATATGATAATAACTAAGACTGTTAAAAGCTTAAGTTTGGGGGAAAACAGGGGGGTGTACATGCTATGTGGGGACATGGAGCGTAAGACGCACTCCCCTATGAAAAAGAAAAAGAAAACAAAACAAAAGAAAAGATTCAGAAAAAGAAAAAATAGAATAAACACTTAAGCTACGTCTAATCCTGTGGCCTTTGATATTCGAGCAACTAAACCCTAGGGGTGTCTCTACACCTAGCGCCCTAAGGCCGTCTGGTCTGGGAGTCGTTGGTCGAAAGCTCTCTACATGGATATCATTGAAAAGCCAAAGAGGACTAGGCATTACACAGTAGAATGTGTACACGAAAAAGTGCGAATACGCCCTCGTGAGTCAATAAAAAGAATAATAAACTCCCTGTTGTCTCTTAACTTAAGTAATACATAGTCATAGTTAGAAATTATCTAATTTACTGCTTTTCTTGAATTAAAACTGGTTTTTCCCCCTAAGAAGCATAGTATGTGATTTATTTGTTCAGAGCATGTTTAATAGTTGCTAGGCACACAACGCACAATACATCAGTGCTAACAGATTTGGATTTGCGAAGTTATACTTTTGATCTTGTCTTGGGTTGCTTATCTGTTTGATTGGCCTGTGACTTTTCTGAGGCATTGCATGTGAATATCCATTCTGATTGAGACCTGGATTCACTTTCATTCTAGTATCAATTGCATACATTATAGTTACTTACATTGCATCTGTGTTTGGTTTTGTTTGTGTTACTTGAGGGCAAGCAATGTTTAAGTTTGGGGGTATTTGATAAGTGGTTTTATAACCACTTATTTAGATATCAACTCACTTCGATTGTTGCTTAAACTCATGTGTTATCGTAGCTTTTCATGCATTTTTACTTTTTTTGCAGATTTCTATTTAGGAAATCTCCAGGTGCATTTTGAGTTTAAAAAGACGAAAAGGTGCTGAAAAGGGACAAAACATAAAGAGCTAAGTTGTGGCACAATGTGGGCAGAATAAGAAGGGACCAAGAAGCAGTGAAATGGGTGATGGAATGAGGATATGAGCTACATGAATCAAGAAAGGAGTGAAAAGATTGACAAGGCAGTGCAGCAAAGCAAAACTGCAGGATTTCTAGCATCTTCCCCTGCGCAGCTGCGCAAGCATTAGTCAGGGAGCCGGCGCAGCTGCGCCTGTCAAATTTTCCAGTTGACTCATTTTTTAATCCGGCTATTTTGGAATTGGCTTGGGCAGTGAAGGCACTCGGCTGGGGGAATGATATAAGGGCATTTTGGCATACATTTGAAGATATCTCCCCTTAAGGGAGCTTAGCCCTAATATTCTTCTTCCATTTTCATTTTCTTTTACATTTCTTGTCTAGGAGTAAAATAAGAGTAAAGATTAGACTAGTTTATAGTAGTTAATGTTCTAGGGTTTTATTAGACTTGATGGTTAAAACATTTAAAGAACATCAAGGATTCGTATTTTGATTAAGAGGAATCAGATTTGCATTTCTTACCCTTATTTTCTCTTTGATTCATATTTGTGTTCTTATGATGCTTATTCAATATGTGGATGATATGTTTGAGTTGTCTATGACTTAAACTGTATTTTGAGGTTTCAATGGAACCTTTTGAGTAGTCTTTGTTGATTTGCTTTCATGTTGGTCTTGTTGGTTGTTATTAATTGTCTATTGCGATGTATGCTTTCAATGCTTAATTGATTCGCGATCAATTACCATGATAACCTATGTGGACTTGAAAGACAAAGTGTCAGTTTAGATCTAATCGCGGTAGCGGGTGATTGTACATTCATATGGCGTTGGACGTATGATTTATACTTATGATAGACATATACCGAAGCGCCGCTCGTAGTCAATAGAGGACCTGACCTTAAACCATAATTATTTGTAAATCACATAGATATATAGTGGTTTAGGTAATGTGGGTGTTCACGTGCGTCTATCATCTGTGGATTGCACGTGATATGGTTTAGGTGCATCGAAAGATGGCCTTCTCTTACCTTCGTGTTCTCGGCTAACAACTATAATGATTAATGTGACCTAATTGGAAGTGAATCATTTTAGACGAATTATTAGGGGAAATTGGGATCTCATGCTATCATTATCTGATTTTACTCTAGGATTATTTAGTTTATGTTTTAATTCCATGCCTAGTTAACTTAGCTTAATTCCCTCTCCTTACCACCCGTTTAAATAAGACTGAAATGATTATGTGTTAGTGGTTTGGTGTCTTTTATCCATTTAATTCTCCGTGGGAACGATCTTTACTTACTCTTTATTACTCATTGGCCACGTATACTTGCGCGTAAATTGTGCCATCTAATCGGACCAACATTTGCACAGAACTGATCCATCTCAGAGAAGTCGAACTCTCTTCTATGATCAATCCTTATGGCTTGATCTTTCTCCTTTCTCGTTCATCACTAGTTTGAACATCTTGATAAGTTGGGAGCTTGTCTCATCCTTAGAATTTAGAAAGAATACCCATCAATCTGGTGTAGTCATCCACTACGACCAGTGAGTATCTCTTCCCTCCAAGGCTTACAGTTGGAATTGGCTCGAAAATATCCATGTGAAGTAACTGAAGGGGCTTATCAATTAAGTTAACTGCTTTGACTTTGAATGAGCTCCTTGTTTGCTTTCCAAGCTGAAAGGCATTGCATGGCCTTTCTTCGACAAAGATGAGTTTGGGTAAGTCTGCTACTAGATCTTTGGAGGCCAATTTTGACATACTCTTGAAGTTGAGATGAGATAACCTTCTATGCCACAGCCAGCTCATTTCTTCTGAGGCTTTGGCAAGAAAGCATTTTGTTTCATCAGAACTCAGTTAAGCAAGATTGACAGTGTAGACGTTCCCTTCTCTAGTTCCAGTCAGCTTTAGAGAGGAGGTCTTCAGATCTCTAACTTGACAATGATTATTGAGGAAGGTGACTTAATGACCCTTGTTGCAAAGTTGGCTAATGCTCAGTATATCCCTTCCATTTGAACTTGTGTAGATACTTGGTGCCCTTTCCTTTATACTGATTCTTCCTTTTCTATGCAGCTTTGTTATACAAGGTTTGTGTAGAGTGAACCTCAACTCTACGATTCCTTCCAGGTTGGTTTGTGGAGCCAGTTTTACTTGACTCCACGACCCTTCGAGGTTGGAGAGTAGTGATTGAGTTACTCTTCACTTTTCTGAATCCCAAGCCAGCATGGGATCTGTTATGTCTCAGGATATGACTTAGATCAGAAGAGCAAGGATGCATTGGTTCTTCCTTCTGTGTGTATTTCATAAATGTAATGCTTCTATTGAAATTTGAAGCACTACTAATGTTAATTTCCTTGAGCTTTTTCGTACATGGTTCTAAGGTAGATTCTCCAAAACCTAGACCTATTTTGTCAAATGCAATTCTCTAACTGGAGATCAGGGAGTTCTTGGATGAAGATCTATTCCATATTAAGATTGTCTTTTCTAGCTCCTCAATCTAAGAGGCTAGATTTAACTCTCTTTGTGTGCTAAGTTCATTGGTCTGTCTTTAAGAGTTTATTCTTAGCTTCAAGTTTAGAGAGAGAGGCAGTACTGAGTAGAGCTATCATCAGTTCTACTTGAACTTTCTCTTTCTCTTTTTGAAGAAGAGAATAATCTTTAGACAAAACTCTGAACCACTTCATGTATTGATGCAGATCAGATATTATGCCATGTAGAGCAGTTCTTAGATCATCAATGTCTACATCAGGAGAGTTAAAGTCGAATACCTCATCAATACTTACTTCGTAATGGTCAGTGCTCTTCTTGTCTTTTACATCTTTGGCCATTAGACATAGATTGGCCACTTGATGTTCTTCATCGTCTCCTAACTCGAGTTTGTGTCGTTGTCTGAGTCACTCCAATATCCTCCAGCTACAAGATCTTTATCTTTCTTCTGAAGCTTTTTGTAGCCTTTGAACTCCTTCTTCGGATTTATTTTCCTCTTTAGCTCTTCTCTAAGAGGTTTGTTGCAGTTTGCAATGAAGTGGCTAGGCTTCTTGCAGTTGTAGTATAGGTCATTGATCTGCTCCTGACTGCTGTTGTTGTTGAATCTCTTAGGTCTGCTGCTTCTGCCTTTGTGCATGAACCTTTTGAGTCTTCTGACCAGCATTACAATGTCCTCATCATTATCTTCCTCAGAGTCAGATTCATTTTCAGCACGAGCTTTGGAGCTGGATTCTGTTGCCTTGAGAGCAACTCTTTTGTCCTTCTTTCTTCCTTCAGATAGAGTTTTTGCTCGTTGAGTCAGCTCTAGTTCGTAGGTAAGAAGGTTGCCATAAAGTTGTTGAATTGTCATTTCATGGAGGTTCTTTGATTCTCTGATGGTAGTGGTTTTGGCATCCCACTTGCTTGGTAAGGACCTCATGAACTTGATGATAAGATCTTTGTTTGGATAGATCTTTCCAAAAGTTCGAAGAGAGTTGAGCAGTACATTGAATCTCTCATAAGTAGAAGTGACGTTTTCTCCTGGTACATGGGCGAACATCTCATATTGTTGAGTCAGAAGAGATTACTTGTTTTCTCTAACTTCTTCTATTCCTTCGTGCATAATGAGCAGTGCTTCCCAGACTTTTTTTGCAGTCTTGCTGTTAACCACATTTTCGAACAGATCATCCTCCAAAGACTATAACAAAATGTTCTTGGCCTTTTTGTCTAGCTGGACAGCTTTCTTCTCGTTGTCAATCCATTCTGATTTGATCTTGATCTGAACTTTGTTTGGATCTTCTGGAGTTGGTGCAAGCGTTTTTGGAATGTAGGGCCCATTCATAACAGTTTCAAATAGATCGTCATCTATTAAATCCATGTAGGCTTGCATACAAACTTTCTAGTTAACAAATTTGTCTTTGTTGCACATTAATGGCTTGCTACCTCCACCGATCTTGGACTCGCTTATCAGGTGTGCCGTCAAATCTTCTTAAGCTTTATAGGCTAGTTGAGAGAACCTGCTCTGATACCAATTGTAAGTTCTTAGAGGCACAATAGTTATCTAGAAGGGGGGTTGAATAGATATTTTAAAATTTTTTGCTTTTCAAAATACTTATCAGATTTGTTAATAAATTAACCACATCGGAATATGATTTGTTTGTTTCCCTTAAGATAAAGCAAGTTTAGTTTGATATGCAGTTATAACAGTTATGACAGATATGACAGTTATGACAGATATAGAAGACACAATGATTTTAAGTGGTTCAGAGCACACAAGACTCCTAATCCATTCTTCTACTCCACGGGTAGGAAATTCACTAAGGATATCTTTACAATCTTTGAATCACTTAGATTCCTTCAAGACCAACAGTTTTAGAACTTCTTAGTTCACTTAGAACTCTTCAAGTCCAGCAGACTTGGAATACACTTGTAATGAGAGTTGAGTTATTGGGTGTGCTACTCAGTTGCCGTTAAGCATAAGTTCGAAAGAACTGAGTAACGAAGCAAGCTTTCTTTCAGGATCGTAGTGTTTGGCTTTGAGTGTTCTTGAGCTTTGTTTGTTTGTGCTTACTTGATCTGAATCTTTAATCTGATTTGCTTATGAAGGAGCCTTTGAAATCTTTCCGTTGAAGGCTTCCATTGGAGCATTTAAAGTTTCAGACATTTCTGAGCACTGATGTTAACTTCCTGGGAATGTGGTGTTCTGCTGTCTGACTCGCCTAACACAGCAGACTGTTTTCTCACCTAACACCTGAAAAGGTGCTTTCAGCAGACAGAAAGTACTCTCCTTAGCTTTTTCATACGTTTCTTCAATTCAAACTAATGATGAGTGTTAGAGCATTGGGATTCCCTAAATGTCAACGTCCATAAGCCATTCTTCATTTGTTAGACATTCTTTTTTCATCAGATAGACAAATCTTGATACTCTGATGCTAACTGAAGAAGCACCACGATGGTTGTCTTCGTACCACGATCGTTGTGTGTTGGTGTGCTCGTACTTGATTCAGTCTTGATCGTAGAGAATACTACGATTCTGCTTAAGCTTTGATTGACTACGATCTCTTCTTGCTCATATAGCAGGCTCCACGTTTTTGAGAGCTAACTGCGATTCTTGACTTGGCTTGGTAGGCGCTCGGACTGTCTCCACGATTCTGAATGTGGCTTTTAACAGACTACAATTCTGAGAGTGACTTTATCGACACTCCACGAATCTACCTTGGCTTTTGCAAACTCTTGGCTGGCTCAACAGACTACAAATCTGTTAAGGTCTATCTATTACATTTCAAGAGATCAACCTAACAAGTTTGATCTTTCTTCTATACATTCAATTACAGAATGATAAACGTTTTAGCTCAGATCAACCTAACAATTTTCATCTACCATCTAAGTCCTTGTACATGTGTTCTACTGAAGGACTTTACATATAAGCACTTTTATTTACTTTCAACATCAAATTTGAATATGCAATTCCCAACAACGTGTATTTTATATATATATATATATATATATATATATATATATATATATATATGTGTGTGTGTGTGTGTGTGTGTGTGTGTGTGTGCATGTGCGCTAAACAAGATGAGACAAATAATAACAAACCCCTCAAAGAAATCATATTAAGTCTAAAGCGTTCAATGATATTTGGAATATCGAACGTCACCTTCTATCATGATAAATTAATAGAGTATTAAATACTTAATATGAGTTTGTTGTGCACACACAAGGCAAGTATTAAGTATTTAAGATATTAATTTAATCACATTTGATGCTTATAAAGAAAATTGAACAATATTATTTTGTTGTGCACACACAATGACAATATTTTTCTTTTTTGAATATATGGAGTGCTAGGTTGGACTTAACTTAAATCATTTTAGTTCAGATGTGCACACACTTGACTATTATGATCTAAGAGGCAGAATACAAGGGGTTACATGTTGATGTAATTGAAAAGATTTGTCTACCTATTTATTTATATATGGTGTGTTGTGCACACACAAGACTATATACATTTGAAATGAAATTCTTATTCTAGCTAGCAAATCTTTAATTAGATGTTGCCGAACTATATAAGTGAGGGTAATATAGGTTAAAAAAAATATTGGGAGATACCAATTTAAAAAAAGACCTAATTTATTTTGGTATATAAAATTAATTAAATGAATGTTTGCTAAAATATTATCTTTTCACATACAGAAATTTAAAAATGTCGAAATCACTAATTTCACTGCGTAGCATACTTGATACTAACAAACTGACCAGACCAAATTACACGGACTAATTAAGGAATCTGAGAATAGTTCTCACTGCTGAAAAGATTTCTTATATCCTAAATTCACATGTCTCTAGAACTATTCTAGAAACAGCATCTGAGGAAAAGATTGCTACCACTGTAAAGTGGCAAGATGATGCATCTGTGGCTCAATGCATCATGATCGCATCCATAAATAACGAGCTTCAGCGTCAGCATGAAAACATGGATGCTTCTACTATGTTGCTTCACCTCAAGGAGTTGTATGGTGAACAAAGTAGGACTGCTAGATATGAGATATATAAGGAGCTGTTCCGATCTCGGATAACCGAGGGCACTGCCGTTGATACTCATGTCCTAAGGGTAATCAATCTGATTGAACGCTTTGGGCAACTTGGGTTTGTCATGGATGGGGAGTTGAGTCAAGACTTGGTCTTGCAGTCACTCCCTGAGACCTTCTCGCAGTTCGTCGTAAATTTCCACATGAATAAGTTAGATGTCAGCTTGCCTGAATTACTTAACATATTGAAAACTGCAAAAGGTCACTTCCCATCCGAGAAGAACCATGTCTTAATGGTGGATTCTTCCAAGAAATGGAAGAGGCCCAAGGTATCTTCTTAAAAGAAGAAATCTAATAAGGCTAAGGGCAAGGTGAACATGAAGGAACAAAAAAAACCTGATCTAGCTAGCAAAGGAATGTGCTTCCATTGCAATGAGTCGGGTCATTGGAAGAGGAACTGCAAGAAATTTTTGGCAGAGAAGAAGCTTGGAGAAGCTTCGACATCCAATCAAGGTTTGGTCATAATTGAAATTATTTTTTCTAAAAGTCAAAATTCTACTTGGGTATTGGATATCGGCTGTGGTTCTCACATATGTAATACTATGCAGGGACTGGTCAGAAGTAGAAAGCTGAACAAGGATGAGACTGTCCTACGAGTGAGAAATAGAGCAAAGGTTGCTGCATTAGCTGTAGGTAATTATTGTTTAGCACTGCCTATGGGCAAGTCCATTTATTTAAATAACTGTTATTTTATTCCGAACATCATTAGAAACATTATTTCTATTTTCGTATTAGATATGGATGGATTTGACATTATAATAAAGAACAACAGTTGTTTTATTTATAAAGACAATTTTTTATATGGTGTTGGTTATCAGTGAAATGGACTTTATATACTTGACTTGCATGAAAATATACTTCAAATAGAACAAACTAAGAAAAGTAAAAGAGATAATGTTAATTATACCTATATGTGGCACTGTAGACTCGATCATATTAATGAAATAAGATTATCCAAGTTGCATAAGGATGGGCTCTTAGAGCTATCCGATTATGAATCATATCCAACTTGTGAATCTTGTCTCATGGATAAAATAACTAAATCTCCTTTTAGTGGAAAAGGAGAAAGAGTTACAAAGTTGTTATCGTTGGTTCACACAGACGTTTGTGGACCTATGACAACGAATACACGGGAGAGGGTATTCTTATTTTATTACTTTCACTGATGATCACTCATGATTTGGATATGTGTATTTAATGAAATACAAATATGAATCATTTGAAAAGTTCAAAGAGTTCAGAAGTGAAGTAGAGAAACAAACTGGCAAAAGTATTAAAATTCTTTGATCAAATCGAGGTGATGAATACTTAAGCGGTGAGTTTCTCGATTGTCTTAAAGAAAATGGTATAATCTCACAATGGGCTCCACCAGGTACACCACAGTTAAATGGAGTATCTGAATGGAGAAATCGAACATTGTTGGATATGGTTCATTCTATTATGAGTTTTACCAATCTTCCAGTATTATTCTGGGTTATGCCCTAGAAACAGCTGCATATCTACTAAATAAAGTCCCCTCGAAATTCGTCCCCAACTCCATATGAGATGTGGACAGGGAGGAAACCTGTTCTTAAGCATGTTAAGATTTGGGGATGTCCAGCTTATGTGAAAAGGTTTCAAAATGATAAGCTTGGGACAAGATCTGATAAGTGCACGTTTATGGGATATCCTAAAGAAAGTTTGGGATACTATTTCTACAATCCTACTGAGCAAAAGGTGTCTGTTGCGAAACACGCTACCTTCTTGGAAAATGAGTTTATCCTTGAAGGAGCTAGTGGGAGGAAAATAGATCTTGAAGAAATTCAAGAACCACAAACCACTACAGATAGATCAATTGGATGAACCTGTCCAAGTAGAGACACATTCTGTACAACACCCTATTCGTAAATCTGGAAGAGTACCGAAGATACATGAGAGGTATGGATTTGTCATAGAGGATGACGATGAGGTACACATCATAGATGATGATGATCCATTGAATTACGAGCAGGCTATGAGTAATAAAGACTCAGGGAATTTGTAGATGATAATAAAATTTAAATTGCATCTTTGAAGCAATGCTCAAGTTCATTTGGATTTTACTTACGATTGCAGCTTATTATTACAAGATCTGGCAAAATGGACGTGGAGACGCCCTTCCTCAAATATACATTATTAGAGGAGAATGTATGTATGACACAGCCAGATGGTTTTGTTTTAATGGTTGAAGCAAATCATGTATATGAGCTACAACAATCCATTTATGGGTTGTAGCAAGCTTCTCGAAGATGAAACATTAATCTTGATGAGACAATCAAAGAGTTTGATTTTATTAAAAACGAGAATGAACCATGTGTATACAAGAAGGTTAGTGGGAACGCTGTTTCATTCCTTGTATTATATGTTGATGATATATTACTGATAGGGAATAACATTCCTATGCTACAATCAATCAAAATAAAGTTGTCTAAACATTCCTCCATGAATGATTTGGGTAGAACATCCTACATTGGGGATATAAATCTGTATAGATAGATTTAAAAGGATGTTCGGCTTAACCCAAGGAACATATATTCATTAGATGCTAAATGCGTTTAGCATGACAAACTCCAAAAGGTGTCTCATGGTGATGATCCATGGAGTATATCTCTCTAAAATTTTCCTTAATAAAAGAGAGATCGCATGAGTTACTATTATATATGCAATGAAATATACGGGACTTGATGTTGATCAGTCATATTCTGGAAAAGATCACTGTAAGACAGTGATAAACATCTTAAAGTACTTAACTGACACTAAGGATGTCATTATGTCACATGATGAGTCTGAATTAAACTAGAGGGCTAAACAAACTCAAGTTTTCAGACTGACCAAGACGACAGCAAATCCACTTTAGGGTAAGTCGTTACATTGAAAGGTGGTGCAGTGAATTGAAAAGGTTCAAAACAGCAAAAGGTAGTTGGGTTAGTGACAAAGACAAAGTATATAACTGTAAGTGATGCTGCAAGTTGATGTTTCAGATGAAAAGTTCATTACAGAACTAGGAATTGTTCCTAAGTCTCATCTTAAATCCAAACACGTGTTGCGGCACTTTGATTAACGAAATCATTGAAAGAAGAGACGTCACCTTGGAGAATGTAGACTCTCAAGACAACATTACAGATCCATTTACTAAAGCTTTAACACAGCAACAGTTTGATCGTCACTTAGAGAAGATGGGTATGAGATACCATGGCGATTGGCTTTAGTGCAAGTGGGAGATTGAAAGTAGTATGCATACAAGCCAATCATGTATGATGATAAAGCATATACTTTGGAGACGATCTTATTTATTTATTAATAAAAGTATTCATTTATTAAAGGCATTTAATTATCTGCATGATGCTGTTTTTATAATATGTAAATAACCCATAGTTTTAAGCAATGCTTTTAGAATCATGATGTTGATCATGCTAATAAGATCTAAATTCTTAGAAAGCTTAAAACTAAAATAGTTCCCAATCGTGGGATTACTAAAAAGGGGATTAGTAAATCCGGATAGATTGGTACATATATTGCTTGCTCATTGGATGATAATGATTGGTCTCATAATCATTTGTGTGGAGACACTAAAGCAAGTGTGTAGGTGCTTATTGGAGAATAAGTTCACTGAACGTGACTCGCTATGGAATACCTAATCGAGTTTTACTTGCCTGTCAATAAGAATTCCTAATGTGAAAGTAGTACAAGTGATCCTTGGACTTGAGATCATCATAGTATCTTGTGTGTAATGAATTATACTTTGACTTATTCCTTAAGACCCTTAGGGTATATCAAAGAGTATGCTTAGGTATAATGAGTTACATATGGAGATAATAAATGATCAATAAAGAATCTACCACTTCTAGTAAAAAAAGAGATATGTCCTATGTGATTCGTTAAATGACAACCCATTAGTCCTTGGCCAAGGCAGAATGAAATTAGAAAGGAGTTTCTAATTTGCATTATTTGAAGTTGTGCATTTTTTAATCGAAATATATATGATTAAATAAATTAAGACTTGACAGTAATTTCATATCTTATATTTAATTGAGACATTGTATGGTGAAAGGATTGAATTGTACGGTAACTATTTACTCACAGGTTCTTTTATTATTAATGTTAAAATCTATATTATCTGGAAAGTCATTAATCGCTAGGGAGGCTTATTCCTATTGTAGAATAAATATTATTTATTTAAATAGATTATTAGTTGAATTTATTTATTAAAATAAGATTAGAATTGTTCTAATTGATTTATTCACAATCGGTTTAATATGGAGAACCTAAAGGTCACACCATAAAAGGAAGAATAATTATTTAAGAAGGTAATGGCATAATCGTAATAATACATTAAGTGTAATTAATTTAATCTATGGTGATAGAATAACTTAAATAGCTTAATATTTATTATTTAATATTTTAGAAATATTAAATATTAATTAATAAGAGGAGTCTTATTAATATTATTACAATTATTATTATTTTAATTTCTAAAGGAGTTTAGGAATTAATTTAATATTAGTACTCTCATTTATTCCTAATAAGATTTGGATGCAAATTAATTAAAGGAATTTAATTAATTAATCCCAATATGATTGGGAAGCCTAATTAATTAAAAGATTTTAATTAATTAAATGAAAACCTATTTCTAATAGGATTAGAATGGTTGACTAATATCTATATAAAAGGAGTATTATGTTAGATATCAGTTGATGCAATTCCAATTGTTGGAGAGTACTCCTTTTCTATAGAGGATAGAAAAACTAGACTTTAGCCAACCACCCTCCTTCTTGAATAATTCCTCTTCCTTAGTGGATCACCTCTAGAGGCCAAACACTTGGGTGGCTAACGTTGATCAAATGAAGGAATCTAACCTAGAAATTCAAGGAGATCACGAAGAACAAGGAGTTGAACTCGTACCTGTGGAAGCTTCGTTCTACACGAGTATGATTCTATAACTTCTTATTTATTATTTTAAATTAATAATTTTCATAAAGGATGATCTGGGTAATGGTTTTGTAGAAATTTTTTTAAACTCCGATATACCATGCTTCCGCTTATTTTGCAATTTGATTGCGTCATAATTTCGTACAAACCCAACACACTATCATTCGTTAGAAGTCATGGGCCAGTTTGATCAGTTTCAGAGCATCCACCAGTTTGAGGGGGCTATGGATCATCAAATATCATCTTCATCTTCGTCGTCAGCTGACCTCATCAAGACTTATGAGTGTTGGACTCATAGGGAGAGGGATGACTTCTCCACTAACCATCCGGATCGTTCTCCAGAGTATTCGGCATAGTTAAAGGCAGATATTGCATTGGCTGTGGTTATCCAGTCGAGCATTGATTCAGATGAGGAGGAGCCTATGGAAGATCCTGATTCTCCCACGGAGGATGATTTGTTTACCAGTTTGACAGCAGCTTTAGTTAGTGATCCTCCGAGCGTTCCTACTGGGACAGATCCAGCTCTTGTTGATTCACTAGCATGGATGACTTTTGAGAGGGATCAGGCTAGAGCGCTGATGTTGACAACCCTTTCTAGCAGGGATACAGCTTTTGCTGATAGAGACGAGGCTCGCGCTACTAGGGATGCAGCATTTGTTGAGAGAGACGAGGCTTGATCTACCCGAGATGCAGCTTTTGTTGAGATTGAGGAGGCTTTAGTAGCTCGGGATGCTGCTTATATTGAGAGGGATGAGGCCATAGCTACCCGGGATGTTTATATTGTGGACAGCACTGCACTCAGATCATATACACACAGCTTGGTTGCAGATATGAGTGATTTCATAGATGGCCATAGCAGCACTATGCAGATGGCTGTGGATATTCTTGCTCGTATGGAGACCGAGGGTCATGAGCTTACAGCTGCTTCTCCATCTTCTGAGAGGGATGCCATGTTGGCACTGCTATCCCGTTTGTCCACGGGTTCATAGACTAACTTTATTTTACTGCACATACTAGATCAATCATTTTTGTCATATACAGGACACAGTGTATATATCAAACAGTATTATATATCAGAGAAATATATTTTGATTCACTTCCCTATTGGATATGTATTATCATTGCTGAGTAATTACCACTTCTTTCATGACTTGCTGTTTTGATGTATCATGAACTCTTTCTTAATGGATTGACATTGAGATGTCGGGGAGTATCTCAGCAGGGCCTGTTGATCAGGGAGGCTTGATAGTATTTAGGTTTATAGGGCTTCGGTGTCATGGGACTGGTTTTTTATTAGTTTTTTATTTTTCTGTGAAGGTCAAACCGCGAACTCCCGGGTTAAGGGAGATCAGGTCATTCATAGTTCAGGCTTTGTTTGAATGGTTTGAGAAGTGTTTCTTTTGGGTTTGAGTTTGGTTTGATGGGTTTTTTAACTTTTTGTTTGGTTTGACCTCACCAAGAATGGCTGCCTATGTACTCCCGGGTTGAGGGAGATCAGGTCATTCGTAGTTTGAGCTTTTGTGAAAACCCAAATTGATTTAATTTGATTCGGAGAACCAAGATGATGGCTTGCAGATGCTTCAGGATGATGGCTTGTAGATGCTTCAGATGCTCCTCCTATCAATACTTATTTAACAATGAAAGGGCCTTCCCAATTTGGGGCAAACTTTCATTTGGCTTCATCTTGATTGGCCAGAACTTTCTTCAGTACCAGGTCATTTTCTTTGAATTGTCAAAACTGAACTTTCTTGTTGTATGACCGAGTAATCCTCTTCTGATATAACTGCCCATGAAAGATGGATGTAGCCCTCTTTTCATCTATCAGAGACAACTGGTGATATCGCTCTTGCAACCACTGGTCTTCCTCCATCTGAGCGTCTATTAACACTCTCAAGGATTCCATTTCCACTTCTATGGGAAGTACTGCTTCCATGCCATAGACCAATGAGTAG
This sequence comes from Panax stipuleanatus, assembly GCA_020205555.1. Taxonomy (NCBI): domain Eukaryota; kingdom Viridiplantae; phylum Streptophyta; class Magnoliopsida; order Apiales; family Araliaceae; genus Panax; species Panax stipuleanatus. The sequence goes on along the minus strand of CM035115.1, from coordinate 136,624,583 downwards.
GAGGTAGCCCCAGTAGAAGTACGCATTGACGTCCTGTATGCTAACAGAGTCGGAGGCAATAGGTCAGGCCATCCTTTGTGATTGGCAAACATTTTTTGCATGATCTTCTTGATATTTTTGTTGGCCGCTTCGACAGCACCATTCATCTTGGGCCGATAGATGATGGAATTAAGATGCTTGATATAGAACTTTCTGCATAACTCTCTCATTATCTGATTATTTAAGTTCTTGGCGTTGTCTGAGACGATCACCTCTGGTTGTCCATATTGACAGACAACATTATTTTTGATGAAACCAATGATGACCTCTTTGGTGACTTTGGGAAAAGAGGCAGCTTCAACCCATTTGGTAAAGTAATCGATCATGGTGAAAATGAATCATTGACCATTGTTGGCCCTGGGTTCTATTGGCCCAATCACATCCATTCCCCACATGGAAAAAGGCCATGGCAAACTTATGATGTGCAGTTTATTTGGAGGAGCATGGATGGCATTTCCATGGACTTAGCATTGGTAGCATCTCCTGACGTGATCATCACAATCAGCTTTGAGAGAGATCCAGTAATGCCCTGTTCTTAATATCTTTTTGGCCAAAAAATGATCGCTTATGTGTGGACCACAGACTACATCGTGTACTTCATCCATCAATCTCTGGGCTTGATCTTTATCGATGCATCTTAAAAGGCCTATCCCAGCATCCCTTTTATAGAGTGCATCTCCGCTCAGATAGAACTTCATAGCCATCTTGTGAATTTGCTTTCGTCTGGCTTGGCTTGCCCCAGCTGGCGTAGATCCGTCTCGCAGATATTCTTTTATATCCTGATATCAAGGCTACTTGATAGGATGTATTTCATCTGATATTTCTCCAATGTAATTCCCATATGTCGGGGCCTTTTGGTTTGTGAATTTGATGTTGGGAATTCCCCTCATATCATATATGTGGATCAGGGAAGCCAACGTTGCCAATGCATCAGCAAAGTCATTCCTACCTTGAGGGATGTGGATAAAGGTTATCTCTTTAAACTCCATAGATATCTTTATAACCTGCCAATGATACGGCAACAAATGCAATTCTTTGGTGTGATACGCACCGGTGGTTTGTCTGATAAATAACTTAGAGTCCCCAAATACTAGTAACCGTCTGATACCCATGGACTGGGCTAGTTTTAATCCCATTATGTAGCCTTCATACTCAATTGTGTTGTTGGTGTTGTCAAACTGCAGCTTGGTAGCCACAGGATATTGTTCTCCTGTATAAGAGATAAGGACTTCCCCAGCTCCGACACCTTCATATTCACTGCTCCATTAAAATATATTTTCCAAGGTTGGACTGTATTCTCTTAAGGGATTTGTTGAATTGTCATGATCCCGTCGTCCAGGAAATAAGTTTCCAAGGGTTCAAAATCCTCTGACGGTGCTTCGGCCAGTTGATCTGCAATGCCCTGACCTTTAATGGACTTCTGAGTCACGTAGACAATGTTGAAATGTTAGAGGATCAACTGCTATTTGGACAATCGACAATTCAACATTGGTTTGCTGAATACGTACTTCAATGGATCCATGCGGGATATGAGATAGGTTGTGTGCCCATGCAGATAGTGTTGTAATCTCGTGGTGGCCCATGCTAACGCACAGCATGTCTTCTCAATCAAAGTGTACTTCTGCTCGCCGCTGCTGAATCTTTTGTTGATGTAATAGATAGCTCTCTCCTTGCTGCTATCATCTTTCTGGCCCAGCATACAGCCCATTGCATTGGCATTGACTGATAGGTACATAAATAGGGGAACCTCATCCCTTGGGGGTACCGAGACAGGTGCTTCGATCAACTGCTTCTTGATGGACAAGAAGGCTTTTTGACAATCTTCATTCTATTTCCCGGATGAATTATTCCTTGGCAGTTTGAAGATGGGTTCACATGTTGATGTGAGCTGGGAAATGAACCGACTTATGAAATTGATTCTTCCCAGGAATCCCCATATTTCCTTTTCTGTTCGGGGCACCGACATCTCAGTGATGGCCTTAATCTTGGCGAGATCCAGCTCAATGCCTCTATTTCTCACCAAAAATCCCAATAACTTGCCCGATTTGACACCAAAAGCGCATTTGGCCGAATTCAGCTTGAGGTTGTAATTACGCAACCGGTTGAACAGCTTTTTGAGATGGCTGATGTGATCGTCCTCCTTTCAGGATTTGACGATGATGTCATCCACATAAACCTCTATCTCCTTATACATCATGTCATGAAACAAGGCCATCATGGCTCGCTGATATGTGGCACCAGCATTGATAAGGACGAAGGATAAACGTCTGTAGCAGAAGGTCCCCCAGGGAGTGATGAAGGCTGTCTTCTCCCTGTCTTCTTCAGCGACTATGATTGATGGTATCCAGCAAAGAAATCTATAAAATAATACATATCGTACTGTGTCGTATTGTCTATCAAGATATGTATAAAAGGTACTGGGAAGTTGTCTTTGAGACAGGCTTTGTTCAAATCCTGGTAATCTACGCATACTCGTACCTTCCCTCCGGGCTTAGGCACGGGAACTATGTTTGACAACCACTCCGTGTATGTTGATAACATTATGATGTTGGCTTTGAATTGCTTAACAACCTATTCTTTAACTTTCAGACACTATTCGGGTTTCAATCGCCTGAGTTTATGCTTGACTGGCTTGAATCCATCTTTGATGGGGAGTCGGTGGATGATAATTTCAGTAGACAAGCCAATTATGTCTTCATGCGACCGTACAAACACATCCTAGAACTGAGTTAAGAGTTCAATCAGGTCAGCTCTTTGGTCTGGGGTGAGGTCTATGCTTATCTGGATTTCTTTAAGGTTTTCTGAGGTTTCAATATTGACAGTAGTGGTTTAATCGAGGTTTGGCTTGGGTTTGTCTTCGACCCATTCTTTGATTTCCTCGAGCACCTCATAGTCATTTATCTCCTCTTGATCAATTTTCATCAAGTCGAAGTCCAGTTATACATCAAAGTTGTAGTCACTGTGAAAATTTGGCATCTCATCAATAGTGACAAACAAATCTAATTCTGGAGTCCTGAAAACAAAATGCTTTCACTTTAATATATAAGACTGTTTAATCATACAAAGCATTTAGCAAAAGCGTGACAAAAGTAATTGTTATAGCTGTGCAACAAAATAAGCAATAAATAAAGCCACGTTTCAGGGCAAATGGACTTTCTACCCTTTTACCCTTTTTGAATGAAGCATGGGGTGCTGCTCTAATTGTCCAATGTCAGATCCTCATGAATAGGGAGGATACAGGATTTGTGCTCGTCTGCCTCCTCTTTGATGACAACTAAGACATCCTTTATATCAGGGTCGAGGTTCTTCTTTGAGTTGCTACCCCTATCCTGAAAGTAGTATTCATACAAGCTAATCATATATGATGATAAAGCATATACTTTGGAGACGATCTTATTTATTTATTAATAAAAGTATTAATTTGTTAAAGGCATTTAATTATCTACATGATGCTACTTTTATAATATGTAAATAACCCAAATTTTTAAGCAATGCTTTTAGAATCATGATGTTGCTCATGCTAATGAGATCTAGATTCTTGGAAAGCTTAAAACTAAAATAGTTCCCAATCGTTGGATTACTAAAAAGGGGATTAGTAAATCCGAATAGATTAGTACATATATTACTTGCTCATTGGATGAGGATGACAGATCTCATGATCATTTGTGTGGAGACACTAAAGCAAGTATGTAGGTGCTTATTGGAGAATAAGTTCACTGAACGTGACTCGTTATGGAATACCTAATGGAGTTTTACTTGCCTGTCAATAGGAATTCCTAATGTGATAGTAGTACAAGTGATCCTTGGATTTGAGATCATCATAGTATCTTGTATGTAATGAATTATACTTTGACTTATTCCTTAAGACCCTTAGGGTATATCAAAGGGTCTGCTTGGGTATAATAAGTTACATATGGAGATAATGAATTATCAATAAAAAATCTGCCACTTCTAGTAAAAGAAGAGATATGTCCTATGTGATTTGTTAAATGACAACCCAGTAGTCCTTGGCCAAGTCAGAATGAAATTAGAAAGGAGTTTCTAATTTGCATTATTTAGAGTTTTGCATTTTCTAATCGAAATACATATAATTAAATAAAATAAGACTTGACAGTAATTTCATGTCTTATATTTAATTGGGACATTGTATGGTGGAAGAATTGAATTGTACGGTAACTATTTACTCACAGGTTCTTTTATGATTAATGTTGAAATCTATATTATCTGGAAAGTCGTTGATCGCTAGGGAGGCTTATCCCTATTTTAGAATAAATATTATTTATTTAGATAAATTATTAGTTTAATTTATTTATTTAAATAAGATTAGAATTGTTCTAATTGATTTATTCACAGCCGGTTTAATATGGAGAACCTAAAGGGTCACACCATAAAAGGAAGAATAATTATTTAAGAAGGTAATGGCATAATCGTAATAATACATTAAGTGTAATTAATTTGATCTATGATGATAGAATAAATTAAATAGCTTAATGTTTATTATTTAATATTTTGAAAATATTAAATATAAATTAATAAGAGGGGTCTTATTAATATTATTATTATTATTATTATTTTAATTTCTAAAGTAGTTTAGGAATTAATTTAATATTAGTACTCTCATTTATTCCTAATAAGATTAGGAGGTAAATTAATTAAATAAATTTAATTAATTATTCCCAATGTGGTGGGAAGCCTAAGTTAATTAAAGGAGTTTAATTAATTAAATAAAATCCCATGTCTAATAGGATTAGAAAGGTTGACCAATATCTATATAAGAGGAGTCTTATAATAGATATCAGTTAATGCAATTCCAATGGTTGGAGAGTACTCCTTTTCTATGGAGGATAGAAAACTAGGGTTTAGCCAACCACCCTCCTTGAATAATTTCTTTTCCTTGGTGGATCACCTCTAGAGGCCAAACACTTGGGTGGCTAGCGTTGATCAAAGGAAGGAATATACCCCGGATATTCAAAGAGATCGTGACGAACAAGGAGTTGAACTTGTACCTGTAGAAGCTTCGTTCTACAAGGGTATGATTTCATAACTTCTTATTTATTGTTTTAAATTAATAATTTGCATAAAGGATGATCCGAGTAATGGTTTTGTAGAAATTTTTTAAACTCTGATATACCATGCTTCCGTTTATTTTGCAATTTGATTGCGTCATGGATTCGTACAAACCCAACATATCCCTCTTGATGCGAGGGATTTGGATCTGATCCTCTTCATCACTGTCTGGGATATCTTCGTTCATACCCTCGTAGTGCATCAGACAATACATGTTGGCAAATGGGTCTCGTCCTTCATGCGGGAACTTTTTTTTTCCCTTTTTGCTTTCCCCATCAGGTTTTGGGACTTTTCTCTCACTAATTAATTTTATCGGAGGAAACAGCATACCTGACACAGCAGTAGGAATCTTTCTCATTGGCTTCACAAACCCTGCATCAGTGAGGTTTGGCAGCAGAATCGTGGAAGTAGAAATCTTTGAATGCTTGTGTGGGTTCCGATGGTTTGATCTGGATGAATAGCCCAATCTAGCTTTCCCTGACTGGCTCGGGATTTACACGGGACTCTTGATACCTTGTTGATTTTTTCCTAACCCTTCTCCAGGGTCGAAACCCAAAGATACCATATTCTGACCAACCGTCATTACTTCAGGGGAAACTTTTGGTTTTAAGGCTGGTGCCCTAACAGATAGGTACTGAGTATTGCTCACCTCCAATGCTTAAAAACTAGCAGGTTCAATCCCTTCATCTAGACTGATCACCGGAATGTCTCCCTGTATGCAGACAGGATATTCTGGTTTGGCATTTACCGTAATTAGGTTGCCATTTAATAACGTACTTGAGCTGCTGATGAAGGGTGGATGGAACTGCTCCTGTCATGTGGATCCACGGCCTTCCCAACAACAAGTTGTATCCGGTGGTAATGTTGAGTACTTGGAAAGATACATAGAACGTATGGGGACCAATTTCCATTAGCAACTTGATATCCCCCACAGCCTCTCGGCGAGATCCATCGAAAGCCCGGATAACTACATGACTGGTACGGATTCGATTTGGGTTGATATCATTCTTTCTAGGGTATCGTAGGGACAGATGTTCAGGGACGATCCTCCATCTATCAGAACACCTCCGATCACATACCCTGATGACATCACTTTTATGTGCAGCGACTTGCAATGACCTGTCCCTTCTGTGGGTATATCATCGTCAGTAAAAGATATCACATTGCTGTCGAAAATGTGCTCTATCATATGACGGAACTTCTCAATATCCACTGTCTTCGGCAGATGTGCTTCCTCCAGTACTTTCACCATAATGTTGCGATGATCCACCGAGGATAAGACCATATCTAGGATGGATATCTATTTGGGTGCCTCTTTCAAGCCTTGCACCACTTTAATCTTATGATGCCCCATTTTACTAAGGAATTCTTTAATTTTCTCTTCATCCACTCTCCCTTTGGTTTTAACGACTGAGTTGATCACCCGCTGAGGCAGGTACAACGGGTTTTCCTTTGATACACTGGCAATGTTGTTTGATGTTGAACTTTCATCCTTCCCATAGTTCTATAGGACTTTCTTCAAGCTGACTACCGTATATTGCAGTATGAATGGCAATATCTGAGGTTCGGGTGCGGCCATCTTTATGGTATTCTTTCCTTCTTGGACCCCTTTTCCTTGCAGTATTAGGGGTGTTGCGGCTATATCCTTCTCACAGGAAATAACAGCTATTATTTCCTAATTCCATGCCATGGGAATAAAGAGTACTTCCTCATCGGGATAACCACAATCCTAATTTTCTTTTATCAGTTCACCACTTTCAATCAGATTCTGAATCAGGTGACGAAGTCCCCAATAATCCTCGGTGTCATTATCGGGCGCATTGGAATGATACTTACAGATCCAAACAGACTTGAACTTTCTGTATCGAGGGTTCACCAGGGGTAATAAATCTGTAACCATCCCCTTATTGATTAGCATTTAGAGGATTTATTTCATAGGCTGATTCAAATTAGTGAAAATCCTTTGGAAGGCGAATTCCCTATCAGCTTGGAATTTCTCTTCCTTGGCCACCTTGTCGACCCAGGGTTCACGTTCATGAAATCAGTAATGATCCCTCATAGCAATGGGGCTAATTTCCAGTGTAGGAGGACTTGCTTCATGCTAGTTGGTCTGATTTATCAGCTGCCTGGTTATCTGATGTTGATACACGACCAGCTCCGCCAACTGTCCAATCTGTTCCTTAATAGACTTGATTTTATATTCCATTAGGAACTGCCTTTCTGAGAACTCCCAACTATCTGGGCTATTGGTACTTGATTGGGTTGACTCTCCAACATACCGGAGGTATTTGGATCCTTCTCCATTCCTCGTGCTAATCATATTGACACTCTCCTCTTTGTGTTGAGGGAGGGAATTATCTTGCACATGTGGTTGCTCTAGTTTTATCACCACAATCTCTCTGTTATCTATTAAGTCTTGTATTTTGTTCTTGAGAGACCAACAGTCTTGTGTGTCGTGGACAAGTGCTCCAAAATGGTTTGCACACTTTTTACTCAGGTCAAAGTTTCTTCCGCTGGAACTGGCTGGCGGAAGGAGTTGAACGATCTTCTTTTGTGTTGTCAACAGTTTTAGCATATTCTCTAGTGAATCCCCCAAGGGTGTGAACGTTCTTCGACGTTTGGCATCTACGGCTTTCTAAAATGGAGGATTAGAAGGTTGTGCAGGAGCTTGAAAAGGGGAATAGTTTCTCCTTTAAATGGGCATGTTGCTTGAATTGTCTCTTTGATCCTGCCCTTGCAGTACTAAGGACATTTCTTCTTCTTTCTTCTTGTGTACTCTCCGAGGATTACTCCCATAACTCCCAGATTGGATATCATCAGCCATGGCTTCCAAGGCGGTAAGATCTTTTATCTTCCCAAACTTTAGGCCCATTTCAGCCATCTCTCCGTGTTTGATCATCTCTGAGAATGATTTTCCTATACCTGCTAGGACTGTTTCATAATACGAAGCTTCTTGAATGTCAATGAAGGTCATGACTATCTCAGTCTTAGTCATAAGCGGGGTGACTTGTGCCGCCATCCATCTCCATCGTTGGGCATACTCGCTGAATGGCTCAGTGTTTTGCTTCTTTATTTTGGTGATTTGATATCTGTTTGGAACCATCTGAGACTGGAAGTTGTATTGATTGAGGAAGGCATGTGCTATCTCTTCCCAACTGTGAATTTTGGAATTATCCAATCGGGCATACCAAGCTCTAGCCTCTCTAGTCAGACTCTTTTGGAATAATTGCATTCGGAGCTTTTTGTCCTCTGCATAGGATCCGAGCTCTCCAATGAATACCTTCAAATGGGTGTAGGGATCTCCTAATCGATCATATTTCTCAAAATCATGGACTTGAAATTTTTTTGGATAACGAGCCCTTGGGAATATACATAAATCTGAATAATTTACGCTTCTAAATGCCCCAGTCCCTTTGATGAATCGGATTGTCTCTTCCATTTGTTGGACCTTTTTCAGAATATCATCAGTCTCTTGCTTTTTGTTGAGGTTGATGATTTTCGGGGCTTTGTTGATTGGGTTCTGGTTCTGAGGATCAAGAATCTGAGTAACTTTCTTTCCGGTCTCTTGACTGCCACCGGGTGTAGATGATTCGATATGACCGGGTGTTTGTTTCCCTTGAAGGCCTTTGCTTTGTTCTTTGAGGAAAATAGCTAATTCCGCTATCTGGTTCTTTAATCCTTCAAAATCCTCCCTAGAGACAGGGGTGGATTCAGGTTGAGCACTTGAAGCCATGTCTGAAGATGGGCTTAGTGCTTTCTTAGATTTTGATCTGGTAATGGGACCAATTTTTCCCTACAATAAACGTAGGTGTGTTAATTTTGATGTATATATATCAACATGATGCATGCTATGTAATGCTTATTTTTTGAGGTTTTTTAATCATTTCCTATAAAATAAAGGTTAGTTGTTTTAATGACAGGATTTACAAGATATGGAATGTATATTTACATTGAATCTTGAAATTTACATTGACATTGAAAAAATTTACATTGAATTGAAAGAGGAAGGTATGAAGAAGTTTCCCTTCAGATTTAGTTAATCAGAGGTTGACCTATCTTAGGCTACTCTCACGGCTTTTCGGCATGAAGGTCTCCAGATCATCGCAATCTACTAGAGGGGAAATTAATTCAGTCTTTCAATTGGAGCGGATCTGAGTGGTGCCTTTCTTGAGCCTCGCAGGATTAATCTCCTTTGAGTCCAGTAATCAAACACCGACGGGTTCGCCTCCTGGTGGGGGAATCACACAGCATACATTCACATACATCGTGTCTCACCGTATGAAAGGATGACATTGTGCGAAGCACTAACATAAAGCAGTAAAGCATTTATTCACATCCATTCAATGTAAATCATAACATCCACACACACGCAGATATAAAAGGGAATTTTTTTTGAAAAGATTTGAGTGCGGCTTAAGCCCTCTACTGTTCCCAGCAGAGTCGCCACCTGTCGACGTAGGGAAAAAATCTGTCTCTTTGGACAGATCTTTCTCTCTTCCTAAATTTTGTTGTTTTCTACCCTTGTTTATCTTATCTGTTTTATGAAGGGTAAAACTTTTTAGGAAAAGGCCAACATGTATCATGCCGACGATTTTGAAAGGTTTACAGAGTCGCCAGTTGGTATATTTTGAAATGGTTGTACCAACTCAACCGAGTTTTGTTTATTTTTGCAAGTAGGCCCAATTACTGGACACTGTCAAAACCTGGCCTTGAAACCGAGATTCTTAAAGTTCAGGGGCTTGATTAAGTCAGGGGAAAGTGTTAGGCACCCCCCGACTTTCGTGAAACACGGTTACCACATCTTTTCAATATTCTTCTTTCTTATTTGCAATGTGTGTGTGTATAATGGAAGTAATTGAGCCTACGTTTGATTGATTAGAAAGTAGTCCCATGCTTCGTTGAACCTATATACGAAGGGTTTGATTTGTTTGAAAAAAAATCCATTTTTTAGACAAGATATGAAAATGATGTTTTGAAAGGTGGTTTCAAACCTTTCGCTCGCATAGGAATTGAAGCATATTGATACTTCCATTTCATTCTTTCAGCCTTTGGCTTGATTTGGATGTTTTATTGTCGGGATGCGAAGCATCCTCGACCACATAATATTTATACAAGTGCCGGTCTTCTTATGGGCATGACAGCCATCGAAGTGACTCTAGCACTACAAACTATATTTCACTATGTTTGAGACCTTAAATCCGGATAACCGTTTTAAGGTCCCTCGGATGTACATTTTACAAAAAAACTGGCAGGATACATTTGTAATATGGAGTTGTCCATTATGGGAATCAGATTTAGATCAGTTTGATCATCAATCCCACGATTCCTAGGCTCATAGAAAATAGCCAAGAAACCTTGCACAACACAGATATTCACAAAGAATGCAAATTATACTCTAGACATCGCAAAACAAAGGATTCATCAGTCAAATCCTTGCATGCGCGTAGCCAAAGCTTCCCGTTTCTGCTAGATGTGGATCTAGGGTTGCGAGGTCGCTTTAATATTTACAAAACTAGAAAAAACTAGATTTAAATAAATCTTAGTCATTCTAGCTTCCCGGTTCCGGTTGGACCTATTTTGAACAATTTGAAAGTTAGAAAGGGCTAGATTTAAATAAATCTAATTTGCCAAATTTGCATTAAAACAAATGCATATCAAATGAACATTTAAAACAGATATTTAATCACAATTAATAAAAAATATATATATATATATATATATATAAAAGCTGTAAAGGGCCACAGATTTTCAATCCAGGCCCGACTGAAATGTAAATATATATATATATATATATATATATATATATATATATATATATTTACAAAAGCTATAAAGAGCCACGAATTAATCCAAGCTCGGCTGAAATGTAAATATATATATATATATATATATATATATATATATATATATTTATAAAAGCTGTAAAGAGCCACGAATTTACAATTCAGGCTCGACTGAAATGTAAATATATATATATATATATATATATATGTCGACGCCGGGAAAAATTCCTCCTCTTTGTTTTTTAAGAAGTCTTTTTCTTTGGCTTTGATTTCCGTCTTTCCTTTGCTTGAGCTTATCTACCCTTTTCCATTTGCTATATCTATGGATTTTATTGAAGGGTGAGGTTTTAGGAAAGAGTTACCGACATAAGTGTCGACGACTTTGAAAAGATTGATTTAATTTTGATGATTGGACCGAATGAGACAGAGTCGCCAGTTGGTATGGTTTAAATGGATGTACTAACTCGTCCGAGTTTTAAAAGATTTTCGCAAGATGGTACAATACGTGACTCCGAAAGAATAGCCTTGAAACCCAAGATTCGTGGAATCCGGTGGCTAGGTTAAGTAGGGGGAAGGTGTTAGGCACCCCCCAACTCCCATGCAAGCACGATACCACATCTTATTGATTTTCTATGCATAAAATGTGTATGTGTGTGTGTGTTTTATTTTATAAACTTTATTCATTTTTATTCTAAGTCTTTATTTTAGGTTATTTGAAAGTAGTGTTGTACCTCTTTTGCGCCTAGGTACAAAGGATTTGATTTGGCAAAAAGTTCATTTTTAACCAGATGTATAAATTAAAATGATGCTTTGGAAAATAAGGTTTTCAAATCCTTTGCCCGACTAGGAATCGAGGACTTCGATACTTCCTTTTATCTTTACGTTCATGAGGTGATCTACCCTGAATCGCTTTATTATAATTGAAAGCTCTTTGTGGTTTTATTAGAAATCATTTTGATGATATACATGCAAAAGCGTCAAAAAGGGTCGGATCATCATCGGGCATGAAAGCCATCTCGATGAAACCGAGCTCCCACAATTAAAGTTTTCACTATCACGGGATCTTGAATTCGACCTCTCGGGACTAACCCTTCGAGCTCGTCTTCAAGATCCGAATATTACATATACAATGATATTTACGTTATTTAAACATTACATCATAAAAATCGGTCCATCGTGGGAATCAAGTCGGATCCATTCGGGGATCTCAACACCGGGATTCCTAGGCTCACATTATTTATGCGGGAATACATATATACAATGTCCTCGACTTTGATATTAGGTGATTTCATCTGTTGAAATCACCGTTTTAAGCCATTTCGGACCCCTTTTGTCTCTAGATATAGATCTAGGGTTATACGGGGTAACCAGGACAGTTTAAAGCAATAAATCCGTAGATCTACCATGAATCTATGCTAATCTAGCACACGGGTTAAAGCTTCATGTTTAATAACCACTCAAATGCTAGATTCGGCTTAGATCTCTGTAGATCTAGCCTCCACGATCGATTTACAACATAATAAGCACAATATAATCGATAGAAATGTAATATCTATCAATTATTACATAATATGCTTAAAATACAACAAATTTAACTAGATTTAAACAAGATATATCATCAATCTAGTATTTGAACAACGTTTACAAAGAACGAAGCTAGAAAGTGCGTTATTTCACCTTGGGGGACGCGTGAACAAGCGTTTTAACTCCCGTGGCCAATGTAGAACACTCCCGAGACTACAAATAGATGCTAAATAAGATGAATAAGCTTCAAGTTGGTGTTTTTATATTGCACCCGAGCCTTTCTCTCTTAAGAATTTCCTTTCTCTCTCTAAATCTCTCTCTCTCTTTTTTATGAACTAATGTGGTTGATTTAAGCTGTCCGAGCTAGCTGCATACATACATACGGTGGATACGGCTGGGCCAGGTGGGTCTCATAATCTCGATATGTGTTCCTTCGGTCTAGATTCGGAAGAAGTTGACCTCCACAGATCGACCTTCCGGAAAGTCTTTGCTAAATGCGATGGGATAAGATCGGGTCTGACTGCATTAGGGTTCGGGAAGTCGATACTCGTAGCTGAGATATAACTTCCAGGTCCAGATATCAGTTAACTAGCTTATCTTTAATGGCACGTCGTTCGAGGTTGGCTGAGGTGGTTTTTGGTGGACACTGTCTCAGCTCGGTGATCCTCGTTCGGTTCGCGATATGTTTGGACGTCACTAGTCCTTTGCATCACTCCCGGGGTTGTCTCTCTGAAGTAAAATTATGCTTTTGCCCTTCTGCAAGGTTAGTACAAAGAAAGTAAACTTTTGAGTGTCTACAGATGCCCCTCTTTGTCATATTTATACAATGTAATGGAATGAACTTGACAAAGATTACTAGACACGGAGAATGTATAACAAGGTATATCTGATGATGTAATGTCATGTATAACAGATGTAATAGTATGTGAGATTAGGAAAGGGTTACTCCCCTCTGCTGGGGAAGTTAAAGATCACGTTGTCGTTGTCGGGATTAAGTCGATCTGCACTGGATTGTAGCCAACGGATTGCACTATTGGGGTCATGTCGATGCCTTCACTAGGTTATAACCAATGGATTATTTTATCGGGGCTGAGCCGACCGGCGTTAGGTTGTAGTTAACGGATTACACCATTGGGGTTTTGTCGACCTGCGTTGGGTTGTTGCCAACAGATTACATCATCGAGGTTTTTCCGATCTGCATTGGATCGGGGTTTTGCCGATCTGCGTTAGGTTGTTGCCAACGGATTACACCATCGGGGTTTTTCTGACCTGCGTTGGGTTGTTGCCAACGGATTACACCATCGGGGTTTTGCCGACCTGCGTTGGGTTGTTGCTAACGGATTACACCATCGGGGTTTTGCCGATCTGCGTTGGGTTGTTGCCAATGGATTACACCATCGGGGTTTTGCCGACCTGTGTTGGGTTGTTGCCAACGGATTACACCATCGGGGTTTTACCGACCTACGTTGGGTTGTTGCCAACGGATTACATCATCGGGGGTCGAGCCGACTCCTTCACTAGTCCATTCTCGGTGGATTACATCATTGGGGGTTGAGCCGACGCCTTCAGTAGTTCGTTGCCAGTGGATTACATCATCAGGGGTCGAGCCGAAGCTTTCACTGGTTCGTTACCAGTGGATTACATCATCGGGGGTCGAGCCAACGCTTTCACTAGTTTGTTGCAGATGGACTCTGAGCTGTAGTATTGATTTTAACTGATTTTTTGGTCTTCCAGTGTTCAACATCGGGATTTCTGATCTTTATTGAATTTCTGCTATTTTATAGGATTTTGGGGTTTAAAACTGTCCCAAAAAGGTACCATTTTAAATAATGTGACAATTCTGACCCCAAAATAACACGTTTCGAACATCATCCTATCAATTGGGAAGCGGCGAGACCCACATGTGGCAGCCGTATCCATACATGCGACTAGAGCATGTATGGTTGAGGTCACCCATGATCGGGCTTATACCCTCGGGAGGTTTCATTTTCATTCATTCAAGTTGAGTTTCTTCATTTTCTCTCTGAAAAATCCTAGCATTTCTTCAGATCTACTTGATTCTAGCTTGATTTGGAGCAATCCGTCACCGTACATCTCTTCTACATACTACGGGTAACGTATAGACTCCGTTCTTTCGTGTTTTCGTTGGTGAAAAGCCGTATTTCTTTCCTTAAATGCATTATATCTAACATGTATGCATAGATAGCTTGATGGACATGTTTATAATGCAATGCATGCTTACGTATCATCTTATGGACCGTATGGATGCGATATATTATCATTTATCAGTTAATCTAGACATACATTATAGCTATGTGTTAGAACAACAGTTTAAATTGCTATTTAATTGCTTCGCTGTGATGGTATACCCTCATAGGGTGATTTAAAGCATGAATCGGGCATGTGGATAGTCCGTTTTATAGGGTCCTAGATATATGTATAGATATGCTAGGATGCGATTAAAATGATGTACACATATAATAGCACATGTAGGACATGCATGATGTGATGACCTAAATTATATTTCATGGATTTAATTTGAAGTTTGAAAAGGACAGGAATATACCTGACTTGGCTTTGATTCTTACGAACTTATTATTCAAATATGGATTCTGCGGGACCCAGCCGTTCTTTATCCCAGCGGATTTCAGCTGGAGTTCGCCGACGGAGAGCTCCCTCTGATGTTCCCGTTCCCCGGATTAGCAGATGGGTACAGTGATTGATGGAGCCAGCTCAGCGGCCTATTGGCGAGGACCATCCTCCCGTTGACGAGGAAGATATCCCTGAGCTTGAGGTTCCGCCTCAGCCCACCGCTGCGCCTAGATTTCTTCCCGATATTGAGGTAGCTGTCCCTAATTTGCTAGGTACGGATCTGAGCCGCCATCCCTCTATTCACTTGCAGGCGAATGAGGTATGTGATTAATTTATCTTTATTTCTCCTCTCTGTCATCGACGGGTTTTCTTAACCTTGAGGTTGTGCAGGTTCCGGAGTTTACCCAGCCCAGGGGTAACTGGTTCAGCATATACTCTCTGTATCATTCGCTACATCCAGAGTACCGGGCGGTCGTTGATTCTTGGGGATTTGAGGCTTTCTTCTCCATTTCTCCCAGTCTCTGAGCTTTGTCCGAGAGATGGTTTCATCAGAGTCAGTCTCTCCATCTGCTGGATTGCGAGGTTGTGATGACTCCCATGGATTGGAGGTATATCATTGGCTTAGAGTTTACTGGGGACAGAGTGCCCTTAGAGACGGGCATCACTCCGACCATGGTGCGTACCCTTTTAGGGTTTTCTTCTAAGGAGCTGGCCTTCAAGGCTCGCAGTATCCGGTCGAGGAGCCTGTGCGTCGATGCTGCTCGAGGCACCCTATAGCAGCAGTTATCGGTAGATTTGGCAGATAGGGATCTCATCTTGCGGTGTCTATTCCTGGCCATCATGAGGGGTTGTTTTATTGAGAACAACTCCTCCACTGTTCCCTTCATCTTGGTAGGAGCAATTCGAGATGTAGACCACATTGGGGACTACAATTGGGGATCGTTTACATTCGATCTCTTCCTGCACGGGATGCGATTGCGATCTGAGGGAGTTACCGACGCCTGGGTCGGATTCTACCCATTTCTCCTGGTGAGTCATTTTGACTGAACTTTATTTATTTGACTTTTGGTTGGTTTATCTATTCCCATGACTAATGTAGGGTTCTTTTGAATTGACAGTTCTGGGCTTATGAGAGGCTTCCCTGTCATCGCCCCATATCTGTCTTGGGTTTGTACACTTATCCACGAGGACGTAGATGGCATCAGTCTACTTTGTCAGAGGTCCCAGTTGCTGAAGGCTTTTCCCATGCTCGTCTTCAGTTGGATACATTGATTGTTGAGGACATAGTGTGGGTTCCATATTCCGGTGAGCACTTGTCCAAGGGATTTTAGGATGGTTTACCAACAGGACCAGAGTTTTATTTATCTACTTATCGGATTCCATTCCTTTTATATGGAGGTTGGGAGCTTTACCTAGGGGAGCGCGCTTTTTGATGTATCACTAGGGAGATTCGCCTTCCTTTTCTTCCTCCAGCTCGGCGCTTCTGGCTTTTATCTTTGTCAGATGCATCGATTCCCACTGCGGGGTATGATGGTTTTCACTTGTCCAATGGTCCGATCACTTTCGAGGACTTTACCACTTGGTGGGGCCCGCTCACGATAGAACCTCATACCAGGGCTACCCAGTTCTTAGGAGATATGGTTCTAGGATCACTTATAATGAAGGATTGGATATTATGTTTTCAGGAACCCTTCCATCAGACTCAGATCGCGGATTTGAGATTTTAGTTGGAGCAGATGTCGACGTACTGTCATCATCTGGGCAGAGACCCCTCCTTAGCTAGTACTTTTGCTGCTCAGGGTCATGAGGCTAGACCGTCAGGCGGTGGTGGCTCTCATGGTGCTGGACCTTCAGGCACTGGTGGCTCTTAGGATGGATGTGATCCATTTACTTGTCACCCGGATATGCAGGAGACACCTTATCGTCCGAATCAGCAGGATGTGCCCATCTCAGGTGACTTGCCCCAAGTCGATCAGTTCGATGATCCCATCACCTTCTTGGAGGATTTTAACGTTGTGATGAGCCCATAGGTCCTCTGTTAGTCATTGGGCGTTCATGCCCCAATATCCTGTACTTTTTATTTTTTAGTTTTCACATGTATCATAGGTATGACAGTGATGCACATAAAACTGATGTATTTGACAGATATCTATGTATGATATTTTCTATTTATTCATCGCACATGCTATTTTATCACTTGTTATGATGCATGCTTCATATATATTTAAATGATTGGATGGAGATTGACCCCTGTATGGTCTTATTGACACAGTTTTTATAGATGTCATCCTCTGCTGTGGTGCGCTTGGATCACCTTTTGCCTAGTAATATAGCTACCAGTTTGAGGGCTTGGTATGACCAGTTGCCATATGCTGACCATATCGCAGTCAGTCGCATGCTAGGACACTCCCTATCTCTACTGTCCTTTTAGGTTCCTGAGGGGTTTATTGGCGGGATATTTAGGTATTGGATTCATGAGCGCCACGTCTTCCAGTTTGGCTCAGACGAGTTGACTCATACTCTGGAGGAGTATGGTCACATTTCTGGATTATGGATGGAGGGGCCATGTGCTCGGATGGCATTAGGCCATATGCGCCGCCAGTTCATGATGATGACAGGACTGAGGAGGGCAGTTGTACTGGACTAGGTGGGTGGCAGCCACATTATTTCCATGGACTTCATGATAGGTCACTTTGGATCTGCTGACAGCTTTGCGGTTTATCATGGAGATTTCGCCATTTCATAGGAGAGATGGCATACTGCCTGAGTGGACACCCTGGTTATGTGCCTCGTAGAATATCTATATATGACATTCTATGCTGACCATCTCGATGTGGCGATGTCGATGGTTGTCAGGGCTCTTAGAGATGACTTCACCATACTTCCTCTTATCTTGGCAGAGACATTGATATCATCTTCTATCTGTCGTACTGTTGGGGATCAGGAGTTTAGAGGTAGCCCCGTGCTCCTATATATCTAGTTCATGACGCATCTTAGACAAATCGGTCGGCTTTGTCGTCATGGGTTTTGCTTTGGATATGGCTTGTTGTAGGTTTATCCATACCACCCGGCTTCTTGCGTCGATGAGGCATCCTGGACTCCTTTCTAGGTTCCATGGAGAAGCCTTTTGCGATAGTATATATTCTGGTTATTGCTCTTTTCTGAGTTTCACCACCCATGTAGCCAACCTGGATTTCCTTCCGTTAGCTGGTTTGAGGTGTGTGACGACCTATCATCCTCTAGCGGTGATGGGTCAGTTTGATCAGTACCAGGAGGTCCATGCATTTGAGGGGACTGAGGATTATCGCTTCCCCGTCTGCTCAGTTACTGAGGCTGATCTAGCTCAATGGGTTTACGAATTTTGGTTGCATCGACAGACAGCGGAGTTCTGAGATTGCCATCTAGGTCGATCTACAAAGTATTCAGCTTGGCTGGAGTCGGATTTGGCACCAGACGTAGCAGACCAGATTGAGACCGGATCTTTATCAGAGGATGATGATGGGCCTACTAACATTGAGGAGCCCATGGAGGATCCTACATCTCTGACTGAGTATGCTCTATTTGCAGAGTTGATAGCTTCTCTTGTTAGTACTGTCTCGCGTTTGGCCTCAGTTTTCATAGAGGCGATGGACAGATAGCTTCACCTGGTGACCTTTGAGAGGGATCAGGCTCGAGCTCTTATGTATACCACCGAAGCTGGTCGGGATGCTACTATTGCTGAGAGAGACACAGCCCTTGCTTCCAAAGACTAGGCCCTCGTTGATAGAGATGCGGCCCAGACTTTCTCAGATGGACTCATTAGTCACGTACAAAGTGTAGTGTAGAGTCAGGAGGAGGTTTATCGTATGGCAATAGAGATGCTGAGACGTGTCGAGATACTGGAGCACGAACTCAGAGATGCTCCTCTGACTGCAGAGACTGCTGGATATTTGGTTATGTTGGCTCGTCTCACTATCGATTTATAGCCTTGTTTTATTTTCCTATATAGACTTTATTATTATCTCTTGTCATAGGCTAGAATAAACTTTTCTATTATAACCAGTTGTATATATAAAAAGAAACAAGTTTAGTTCACTTCCCTTATTTGAGCATGTCTAGCCTTGTACACTATTACCATTCTTGCTTCATGATTTGTTACATCGACATAGAACTGGTCTTGTCATACTTTCGCCAGATTCGGCAGGGTGATGCTAAGATGTCGTTAGGTCTTTCTCCGCATGAGCCGTCGATTAGGAAGTTTTTGTGAATAAGATTTTGATTTTTGTATAAGTTAGGATTTTGAATAAGGTGAAAGTGTTTGGATTTTTCCGAAGGTTAGACTGCAACTTAAATGGTTGCCTACGTACTCCCACAGATAAGAGATCAGGTCTTTCATAGTTCAGGCTTGGCCTGAATAGTTGAAAAGGGTTTATTTGGGTTTGAGTTTGGTTTGAGGGGATTTTGATCTTTTGCTTAATTTGATAGGGTTTTAATTTTTTTGAGGGTTAGACCGCACCATAAATGGTTTCCTACGTACTCCCATAGATAGGAGATCAGGTCTTTTGTAGTTCAGGCCAGACCTGAAAACTAGACTTGATACTTTTTCTTTTTTTTTTTATCAAGAAGAAGTATTTCAGTTTGAAAATGAAAGGGGTCTCAAACATAATACCGTTTCACCGAATCTAAATTGATCAATTGCGGGAATTCCTCACCGTCCATCTCCTCCAATTTCAAAGCTCTGCCCGATAGGATTGCTTTGACAATAAAGGGTCCTTCCCAATTTGGGGCAAATTTTCCTTTAGCTGCATCCTGGCCCGGAATGATCTTCTTTAGCACCAAGTCATGCTCTTTAAATTCTCGAGGTCGCACCCTCTTGCTATAAGATAGGGACATTCGCTGCTGATAGAGTTAACAGTGGAAGATAGCATCAACTCTCCTTTAATCTATTAGGGATAACTGATCGTATCGATCTTGTATCCATTGGCTCTCCTCTATCTGGGAATCTAGCATCACTCTCAGTGATTCCATCTCCACGTTGACGGGAAGTACAGCCTCCATACCATAAACTAGTGAGTAGGGTGTTGCCCCAGTCGAGGTTCGAGTTGACGTTCGGTATGCGAGTAGGGTTAACAACAGCAGATCAGGCCATCCCCGGTGATTTGCCGACATCTTCATCATTCTCTTCTTGATATTCTTATTAACAGCTTCCACCACGCCATTCATTTTCGGACGATAAATAACCGAATTGAGGTGTTTGATATTGAACTTACTGCATAGTTCCCTCATCATCTCGTTATTCAGATTCTTCGCATTGTCTGATATGATAACCTCAGGTTATCCATACCAACAGATGACGTTGTTGCTAATGAAACCAACGATAACCTCCTTGGTGACCTTGGGGAAGGAGGTTGCTTCCACCCATTTGGTAAAGTAGTTGATCATAGTGAAGATAAATTGATGACCGTTACTGGCTTTAGGCTCAACTGGTCCTATCACGTCCATTCCCCACATAGAAAAAGGCCATGGTGATGTCATGTACTGTAGTTGATTCGGAGGCGCATGAATAATGTTGGCATGGATCTAGCATTGATAACAACGCTTGACATGATCGCCGTAATCCGCTTTGAGGGATATCCAGTAATGTCATGTCCTCAAAATTTTCTTGGCAAGTAGGGTTCCACTCATATATGCTCCGCATACCCCACCATGTACTTCATTCATAAGTCGCTAGGCTTAATCTCTGTCGAGACATCTCATAAGGCCTGCACCTGGGTCTCTCTTATAGAGAGCATCTCCACTTAGGTAAAAATTCATGGCCATTTTCTATATTCGCTTCTTCGCTGCTTGACTCATTCCTTCAGGGGTTGATTGATCTCGCAAATATTCTTTAATGTGGTGGTACCAAGGTGGTTTGGTAGGTGATATCTCATCCGATATTTCCCCTACACTGTTTCCATATGACGGTGTATTCTGTACAGTGAAAGTGATGACAGGCATTCCCCTTCTCGCTGACAGGTTCACCAATGAAGCTAATTTGGCCAATGCATCGGCGAAATCATTTCGGTTCCGGGGGATATGCATGAAGGCAATGTCTTCAAATTCCCCTGCCAATCTTAGAATATGTTGATGGTAAGGTAATAGATGCAATTCCTTGGTGGTGTATGCCCCGGTAGACTGTCTGATGACTAGCTCTGAATCTCCAAACACCGCTAAACGTTTTACTCCCATGGACTGAGCCAGCTTTAACCCCACAATGCATCCTTCATATTATGCGATATTGTTGGAATTATTGAAATATAACTTGGTTGCCATGAGGTATTGATCTCCCATAACAGATACCAGAACTGCCCCGGCTCCTGCGCCTTCAGTATTTGATGCATCATCTGCTTCGGGAAGAAATCGAAGAATTTCTTGGGAATCCTACAAGATCCGTTCGTTCTTTTTTCTCTGACAGATGGTCAGAACTTCATCTGGGTTCGAATCCTACTAAGAGGTCCACTAGAGATTAGAAATTGTTCAAGTTGAAGTATATACTTTATTCGATACAAACTCTTTTTTTGTGAGGATCCACTATGATAATGAGAAATATTTCTGCATAT
Organism: Panax stipuleanatus; assembly: GCA_020205555.1. NCBI lineage: Eukaryota > Viridiplantae > Streptophyta > Magnoliopsida > Apiales > Araliaceae > Panax > Panax stipuleanatus. The sequence goes on along the minus strand of CM035115.1, from coordinate 136,603,000 downwards.
ACGCCCAAATCGGTCCGTCAAAATACATTTTCCAGAATTGACCTTGATCTTCCTTATCGATCAGTTGAATAGTCATCACTTCCTCCTCCGAAAAATACGTTTCTAGAGGTTCAAAACCTCCTGCTGGTGCGGCCGACAGGTGATTTGCAATCCCTTGCCCTTTGATGGACTTTTGGGTCACATAAATGATGTCGAACTGTTGAAGGATCAACTGCCACTTGGATAAACGACATTTCAAAATAGGCTTGCTGAAGATGTATTTCAAAGGATCCATCCTAGAGATGAGATAAGTGGTATGGTCGTGTAGGTAATGTTGTAACCTCGTGGCTGCCCACGCTAATGCAAAGCAGGTTCTTTCTATTAGGGTGTATTTCTGCTCTCCGCAGCTGAAGCGTTTACTAAGATAATAAATCGCTCTTTCTTTTCTCATGTTATCCTTTTGTCCCAGTAAACACCCCATAGCATTGAAGTTAACTGAGATATATATGAACAACAGAATTCCATCCCTTGGGGGGTACCAAGATAGGCGCTTCAATCAACCTCTTCTGGATGGTACGGAAAGCTTTTCAGCAGTCTTCATTCCATTTTATCGAAGAGTTTTTCTTAACAATTTGAAAAGGGGTTCACAAGTTGCTGTCAACTGCGATATGAACCGGCTGATGAAGTTTATTCTTCCCAGGAAACCTCGGATTTCCTTCTCTGTCTTTGGTTCGGGCATTTCCGTGATGGCTTTGATCTTGGCAGGATCCAATTCAATGCCCCAGTTACTCACAAGAAATACTAGCAGTTTACCGGATTTCACACCAAAAGCACATTTCGCTGGGTTTAACTTCAAATTGAATTTGCGAAGTCATTCAAACAACTTTCGAAGATGGGTGCAATGGTCATCAGCCTCTCTAGACTTCACAATGATATCATCCATATACACTTCGATTTCTTTATACATCATGTCTTGAAATAAGGTCATCATGGCCCTTTGATAAGTAGCACCAGCATTGGTAAGGCCAAAATCTAGTCTTCGATAACAGAAGGTTCCCTAAGGGGTAATGAAGGCAGTCTTTTCCCTGTCTTCTTCAGCAACCATAATTTGGTGATATCGGATAAAGCAATCAGCGAAAGAATACATCTCGAACTGTGTAGTGTTGTCGATTAATACGTGAATGAACAGCACTGGGAAGTCATCTTTAAGGATGGCCTTGTTGAGATCTCGATAATCTACACATACTCGCACCTTTCCCCCAGATTTCGACACTGGGACTATGTTGGACAACCATTCAGGATATATTAGCACCATAATGATTCCCACTTTAAACTGTTCTATAATTTCTTCTTTAACCTTCAGGTTCCATTCTGGTTTCAACCGTCTTAATTTTTGCTTGACTAGTTTGAACCCCTCTTTAATTGGTAGTCGATGGATAACTATATCGGTGGATAGACCTATCATGTCTTCATGAGACCAGGCAAAAACATCTTTAAATTAGGTTAAGAGTTGGATTAGTTTTTTTCTTAGTTAGAGGGAAGGTTGGTTCCTATCTGTATTTCTTTAGGATTATCAGGGGTTCTGATATTTATGGTGGTGATTTCATCAAGGTTGGATTTAGGTTTATCTTCGACCCATGCTTTGATTTCCTCGGGCACCTCATCATCATCCCCTTCCTCTTGCTCGATTCCTATCAAGTCAAAGTCCAATTCTATATCAAAATCGTAAGCATTACTCAAATTTGGCAAGTCATGGACGTGGCTAGAAATACGCAAATTTGGAAACCTGAGACAAAAACTTGATTGCTAAATATATACAAGTGGTTGTCAATTACAAAAATATTCATCAGTTAATATGACAAAAAGCAATAACAAGTTACAAATGAAATAAAACAGATATAAATATAGATAAAGGCAGAACTCCCTCTCAACGGTCACTTCCTGGTTTTTACCCTTTTTTGACGATCTGAGGGGTGACCGTCCAATTATTGGTAATGAAATCCTGAGAGATCGCTGAGATAGATGCGCTGCTGGAGTTGTCGGCATCTTCTAGGATGGCCAGAACTGGTCCATGGATCTTCATTAGGAATGTTTATACTTCCCCAGTTAAGGACCGAGATGATAGGTTGATTACTGGTCAGATCTGCCCTGGACTTTTTCACGTCTTATTCAGAACGGCATAAACTGTTCATAAATTGTAACTGAATTTCCTTCAGAAACTTCTTATCTTTGGCCCTCCAGGCCGCATCCTTGAGAGGCTTTTCATCCCCAACCTCCTAATGTCCGTTCTGGTTGACTTTAGGGATCAGCAGGTTTGAGATAACGACGGGGACCTTTTTCAACGGCTCTTTAAATTCGGCTTCACTGAAGTTTGGCTTGAGGTTAATCAGATGGTTAGTTGGCTTGAGTTTGCGAGGATTACAATGTTTGGATCCACCAGAGTATCCTAATCCAGCCTTTCCTAACTGCGTGAGTATGCGGATCGGGTTCTTGATTCCTTGGCCATTTCTCTCCAATCCTCGGCCTAGTCGATGTCCTCGGGAAAGCATCTCTTGGCCAACTGCCATCACTTCTGGAGATATCCGGGGAATTAAGACTGGCGCCCCCACATTGTATCTCTGATTGCTTATTTCAAAGGCTTGAAAATTAGCGGGCTCAATACCCTCATTCACGCTGATCAGGGGCATATCTCCTAGATCATGAACAGGATAATCAGGTTCTGCACTGATAGTGACCAGATTATCGTTGACGATGTATTTCAATTATTAATGAAGAGTTGAAGGAACCGCGTCAGTCATGTGGATCCATGGTCGTCCCAGCAACATATTATATCCGGTGGTGATCTTCAGGATTTGGAAAGGTATATTGAAGGTGAAGGGGCCAATCTCCACAGGAAGTTCAATCTCCCCCACAGTATCCCTTCTTGATCCGTCGAATGCTCGTACCACTACATGGCTTTCCCGAATCCATTTTGGGTTGATCTTCATCTTATCTAGAGTATCCTGCGAACAAATGTTTAAGGATGATCCGCCATCAATTAGGAAGCCTCCTACCATCCAGATGACACGACAGCGATATGCAATGGTTTATGATGCCCAGTTTCTTCGGCTGGTATATCGTAATCGGTGAATGATATCACATTACTGTCCAATACATGGCTGATCAGGTGCTAAAATTTCTCAGTATCAATGGTTTTGGGTAAGTGTGCTTCCTCTAACACTTAGATTAGAATTTAACGATGGTCATCAGAATCTAATACCAAATCCAGGATGGATATTTGATGTGGTTCTGCTTCCAACTGCTTCACCGCCCTTGCTTCGTCGTGCCCCATCTTATGGAGGAACTTTGCGATCTTTCCAATCGATACATTCCCCAATACCTTGGTTGTCGGTTTCGACAAGCATCCCGGGAGGTAAAATGGATTCTCCTTAGGTACAATAGCTGTACAGTCGGGTACCAATTTTATGCCCTCTCCATAATTCCACGGTACCTTCTTTAGGCTAAGAACTGGGAGTTGCGGCCAAGGAACCAACATCAGGGGCTTCGGCGCCAGTATCTCGAGAGTAGCCTTGTTTCTCTGCTCAGATAATCCTTTGATGGTAATGGGTCCGCCAGACGTTCCTTCCATGCAAAGGATAACCGCTACCATGCCTTCCAAATTCCTTGGTCCTCAAGGGTAGATTATCTCTTCCTCAGAGAAGATCTCAGCTTTATTCATTAATTCTAGCTCTCCTGATTCGATCAGATTCTGAATTAGATGCCGCAGGGCCCAACATTCCTCAGTGGCATGTCCAGGGGCATTTGAATGGTAGAGGTAGAATCTTGAAGGATCGAAACACTTCGATCGCGGATCTGGGGGTGGCAGAAATTCTGTGATCTTCCCTTCCTCGATCAATGTGCAGAGAATTTCCCCCTGGATTGTCTCAAAGGGGCGAATTTTTGTTTGGCGGCAAATTCTCGTCGGCTCTGCAGTCTAGCTTCTCGGGCCATCTTTTCTGTCCGTTTGTTCTGCTCTTGGCAGCGAATTCGATCCCTTCTTGAGGTTGAAACATCTTGGACAGATATGGGGTCGGTTGGCGTTGGTAGGACTTGGTCTATTAGTTGCCGGGTCAACTGGTGTTGGTATACAACCAATTCTTCCAATTAATTAAATCGCGCCTTAATCGAGGCCAGGTCTTGGTTTAACCCATACTTTTCTTCAAGGTATCCCCATATTGCGGGGTCGTGTGTAGAGGGTGCCTCTCCCATCTTCCTTAGGTATTTGCAGTTTTCCCTGCTTCCGGCACTGATCATGTTGATTCCTTCCTCGGTATGCTGGGGCAAAGGGTTATTGTTGACATTCGGCTGCTCTGGCGCTTTGACTATAATCTCCCCGTTGTCAATCAAGTTTTGAATTTTGTGTTTTAAAGTCCAACATTTTTGAGTATCATGCCCCGGTGAGTTGGAATGGTAAGCGCATTTCTTGCTGGGATCGAATTGCCTTTCATTTGGATCGGAAGGTAGAGCTAGCTCAACGATCTTCTTTTGGGCGATTAGTAGTGCTATTATATTCTCCAAGGATTCCCTTAAAGGAATGAATATCCTTCTTCGCTTGCTTTCCCCAACTTTCACTGCTGTAGAATTTTGAGAATTCACTGGATGAGAATTCTGCCTCTGGATAGGCGAATTAGGGCTCTTGTTAGCAGCTTGTCCTTGCAATATTAAAGAGACATCTTCTTCCTTCCTCTTCGATACTCTTTTAGGAGTGCTCGCATAATTTCCCAACTATATGTACTCGGCTATGGCTTCTAAGGCAGTGAGATCCTTAATTTTTCCAGACTTCAAACCATTTTTGCCATTTCCCCATGTTTGATCATTTCGAAGAAGGATTTTCCTAACCCAACGAGGACTCTCTCATATAAAGGGGTTTCTTGTATATCAATGAACGTTGTTACCATCTCATTTTCATCCATTAGTGGGTTAACTTGGGCTGCCATTCGCCTCCACCGTTGAGCATATTTTTTGAACGATTCATTGCTCCGTTTTGTGACTTTGGAAACTTGGTAGCGATCAGGTACCATCTGGGATTGGAAATTATATTGGTTGAGGAAAGCATGGGCCAAATCTTCCCAACCTCTGACTTTAGAATTATCTATTCGCGCGTACCACGTTCGGGCATCACCAGTAAGACTTTTTTGGAACAGTTGCATCCTAAGGTTTTCATCCTCGGCGTAAGTTCCAAGTTCACCTATGTAGACTTTTAAGTGAGTATATGGATCTCCCAGTCCGTTATATTTCTCGAACTCGGGGACTTAAAACTTATCCGGGTATCTCTCCTTTGAGAAAATACACAGATCCGAATAATTCACGCTCCCATGAGATCCAGTCCCTTTCATAAACCGGATAGCATCCTCCATTTGTCAAACTTTCTTCCTAATGTCTCCAGTGTCTTTGTCCTCCCGAAGGTCTATGATTTCCCGTGTCGTCTTCTAGATCGGGGCCTCCTTGGGTACTTCAACATTGAGGGGAGAGATAGGTGTGGACATTTGGGTATCACCTTCCTTTTCGGGTATTTTCATGTCTCCTTGCATAGAGGGTTCAGTCTGACTCTTATGCTTAGATTCTTGAGATACTTTGCATTGTTCTCTTAACAAGTTCGTCATCTCAGCCATCTGTTTCTTAAACTCCTCGAACTCATCTCGAGATACAGGGATTGGTTCAGATGAGCTTCCTTCAGCCATCTTAACCAGTGATGAACGGGCCTTCTTGGCTCGAAGTAGAGTTCTTGGACCAATCTACACAAAACTAATATCTAGTTTAGACTGGATATTGGTGGACAGGGATGCATGATATGCTATGCATCAGTTTAATGGTTTTTTAATCTTTTCTTGTAACACAATGGGTTAGTTGAATTGATGACAGGATAAAAAGGATGTACAAATGACAGTTTCAGATGATTGCCATCTATATACGTGGAAGAGTAAATAGGGCATGAAGAGGCCTACCACGCATTTGGTTTATCAGAGGCTGACCTATCTTAGGGTTACTCTCACGGGCTGTTTGAAATTGGTTCCCAGATCTTCGCAATTTACTTGATGAAAACATCCATTTTTCAATTGGAACGGATCTGAGTGGTGCCTTTCCAGATCCTCACAATGGAAACACCCAAAGGAGTCTAGTAATAAACAACCGACGGGATTGCCTCCTAATGGACGTACCACACAACATACATTCACATATATTCACGTCCTCGCCGTATGTAATATGATGACATTGTGCGAAGCACTAATATATTGTGCAAGGCACTAATACAAAATGCTTAAAGATTGATATAGTTATCACACAAAGATCATTCACACAAGATACATATGCAGAACAAAATCAAAAAGTTTGATTGCGGCTTAAGCCCTCTTTAATCCCCAGCAGAGTCGCCACTTGTCGACGCCGGAAAAAATTCCTCCTCTTTGTTTTTGAAGAAGTCTTTTTTCTTTGGTTTTGATTTTCGTCTTTCCTTTGCTTGAGCTTATCTACCCTTTTCCATTTGCTATGTCTATGGATTTTATTGAAGGGTAAGGTTTTAGGAAAGAGGTACCGACATAAGTGTCGACGACTTTAAAAAGATTAATTTAATTTTGATGATTAGACCGAATGAGACAGAGTCGCCAGTTGGTATGGTTTAAATGGATGTACCAACTCATCCGAGTTTTAATAATCTTTTGCAAGATGGTCCAATATGTGACTCCGAAAGATTAGTCTTGAAACCCGAGATTCGTTAAATTCGGGGGCTAGGTTAAGCGGGGGGTAGGTTTTAGGCACCCCCGACTCCCGTGCAAGCACGGTACCGCATCTTATTGATTTTATGTGCATAAAGTGGGTATGTGTGTGTGTTTGTGTGTGTGTGTGTTTTATTTTAAAAACTTTATTCATTTTATTCTAAGTCTTTATTTTGGGTTATTTGAAAGTAGTGATGTACCTCTTTTGCGCCTAGGTACAAAGAATTTGATTTGGCAAAAAGTTCATTTTTAACAAGATGTATAAATTGAAATGATGTTTTGGAAAACAAGGTTTTCAAATACTTTGCCCAACTAGGAATCGAGGACTTCGATACTTCCTTTTATCTTTACGTTCATGAGGTGATCTACCCCGAATCGCTTTATTATGATTGAAAGCTCTTTGTGGTTTTATTAGAAATCATTTTGATGATATGCATGCAAAAGCGTCAAAAAGGGTCGGATCATCATCGGGCATGAAAGCCATCTGGATGAAACCGAGCTCCCACAATTTAAGTTTTCACTATCACGGGATCTTGAATCTGACCTCTCGGGACTAACCCCTCGAGCTCGTCTTCAAGATTCGAATATTACATATACAATGATATTTACGCTATTTAAACATTACATCATAAAAACCGGTCCATCATGGGAATCAAGTCGGATCCATTAGGGGATCTCAACACTGGGATTCCCAGGCTCACATTATTTATGCGAAAATACATATATACAATGTCCTCGGCTTTGATATTAGGTGATTTCATCAGTTGAAATCACCGTTTTAAGCCATTTCGGACCCCTTTCGTCTCTAGATATGGATCTAGGGTTATACGGGGTAACCGAGACCGTTTAAAGTAATAAATCCGTAGATCTACTGTTGCCTATGTTATTAACAGCAGTTAAACACGCAAGTATACGTGTTCGTTTGTAATATTTAGCAAGCAAGGATATCGTTCCCACGAGGAAATAGATTAATATTATCAAATATCAATTTCAATTCAATTAATCCTAAATTAAACTACGACTAATGGTTGTGATTTTAAGAATTCATATTAACAACTAAAATATAAAGTCACAAGAATGAATGCAGATGGAATAGGTTAAGATCACAACTTCCCTTAGTATTTCATTTAAACTAATACACTCCTCATCTAATTATTTAATCACTATGAATCGCTAACCAAGAATTCTTTATAATATTCAAGTACTTCTTCCAAAGACACGTAAACGAATCCTTATACATCCAGCAATTACGCAACAGATTTACAAGGAACACCCTAACTAATTAATCCACTATATTCCTATGTGAATTAAGATAATTGGGGTTTTCAAGCACAGATTCTTGCAATAGTTGCAAAAGACATAGATATATTCCTATCCTATATGCCAAACATATTAACCTTATTCAGATTATATGAACAGATGCTATCATATCTAGATCTAACTCATACTCCATTTTCTAATTTCGTATAAATTATCCCGGTAATTGTTGATCAGATAATTAATCAATGAACACAAGATATAATAAACGATTCAAGAGTAATTAACTTAAATCAAATAAGGAGCATCAAATTAAATTGCATACTAAGTTCCGTTGCGATCTTAATGAAAAGTTAGCTCATAATGATAGAAGAAGCATCATCCAAATTGTTAAACCAAACATCCCAAAGATTACAAAATTAAAGATAGATGAAAGGGATAGAAGAAACTATTAAGCCACTCCAAATCTCTTACTTGATCTTCAACCTTTTGTAGATCTCCTTCTTGGTCTCCTTCGATCTATCTCTGCAAATCCTTGTCACGTTGTATCTCTCCTTCTATCTCTTACTTTAAACCCTAATATCTATTCTGATTGGCATCCATTGTACTCAGTCGCATAAATTAGCATCCAGAAACGTGTATGAGCGCCTAGGTGCTCATCCTAGGGCAATCCAAGCACCTAGGCCTTTACCAGGACCATGTAATTGCAACATTAAGCCTATTTTTGACTTCTTTTTAATTCTTTTCTCTTCCAAAATGACATATCTGCCCTTCCAGCTCCATCTACAAGAGATAAACACAAAAACAAATAAATAGATCCTAAAAACACTTAAAGATAACAATAAGTAAGCTTAAATAATATCTAATTCGTAGGTATGGCACCTACTCATCATCTACCATGAATCTAAGCCAATCTAGCACACGGGTTAAAGCTTCATGCTTAATAACCACTCAAAGGCTAGATTCGGCTTAGATCTAAGTAGATCTAGCCTCCGCGATCGATTTACAATACAATAAGCACAATATAACCGATAGAAACGTAATATCTATCAACTATTACACAATATGCTTAAAATACAACAAATTTAACTAGATTTAAACAAGATATATCATCAATCTAGTATTTGAACAACGTTTACAAAGAACGAAGCTAGAAATATATATATTTATAAAAGCAGTAAAGAGCCACGAATTAATCCAGGCTCGGCTAAAATGTAAATATATATATATATATATATATATATATTTATAAAAGTTGTAAAGAGCCACGAATTTACAATTCAGGCTCGACTGAAATATAAATATATATATTTATATATTTATAAAAGCGATAAAGAGCCACTAATTTATCCAGGCTCGACAGAAATGTAAATATATATATAAGTAATAAAAGGTCACAGATTTCCAATCCAGGCCAAACAAAATCAGAAAAATTATATATATATATATAGTTATATATATACAAAAGCAGTAAATGCCACGGATTTGCAATCCAGGCTTGACGGAATTGAAAGTTAGTATATATATAGTCAGTTATATATATAATAAAGCTGAAAAGGCCACGAAACAGCGATTCAGGCCAAACAAGTTAGTATATATATATATATATAAGCGAGTAAAAGCTACGGATTAACGATCCAGTCTGTGTAAACGAAGAAAAACGTATATATATATATACTTATATATATTAAAAAGTAAGCTAGAAAGACCACGGAACTGAGTTCCAGGCGAAACCAGAAGATGAAACTTTATATGCAAGTTCACATATACATAATGAAGTAAGAAATGACTTCTGATCGTAAAAAAAACTTACAATAGACTGCTCCACGGGATTTTTGCCACTCGGTGGGCTTCAAATGGACGTTTTCACCGGTTAATTTTTGATATGTTGTAGAATATACGTATGCAAACGTATTGAAAGAATAAAATCAAAGTTTGGAGTACTAGAAATAGGGCTAAGGGACGAAATGGACGGAGTTTCAGAGCGATTTTCTATTTTTCTTCTTTTTTTTTTTGCAAGGGTGGGGGGTCTCATTTATAGACCAAAATGGTAGCGGTTGCACTCGCGACAGTCGCGACTCCACCTGCGGCTCCTCAAGTGGGGCCCACTCCCGTGGGTCCCATCGTCTCAAAGTATGTGCACTCCGAGCAACGCGATGTCAGGTTCGAACCTTCGTAACTTTTGATCCGAGCTTCCGTTTGAGGTGTGCTATACCTTTTCGGAAAGCCCTTTTCGAAAGCATCACAATGACATGGGACTTGACTATTTCCAAAGTTAGGAAGATGGGTTTATAACCAGATCTTCATTTTTTCACAATCCGTCCGTTGAGCTGTATTGGGTTATTTTCACTCGGGATTGATGTTATGGCTTTTTCTGACCTTCATTGCATCAATTTGGCTTGATTTTGACTAATTTGGCTTTAAGTTGGTAAAGTGACCGCTTTGCCCATCCAGGGGCCATCTCCTGTGTTGGCAAGGTTTTCGACTGTTTTCTCGGGGTTGTCTCTAAGATTTGATCCCAGTCGACTCTGTTCTTCCTCAGGGTTGTCTTCGAGGTTGATTTGGTCTCCCAGGGTTGTCTTTGGGGATGATTTGATGTTTTAAGGCTATCTTCGAAGGTTAATTTGATCTCTCAGTGTTGTCGGCAGGGCTTCTGTACCTCCCGGGGTTGTCGCCAGGGTTTGACTTGCCATCCTTGTGTTGCCAAGGCTTGACCTGACATCCCAGTGCTATCGCCGGGGTTGAGTTTGATCTCCCAGTGTTGTCGATGGGGCTTCTGTACCTCCCGGGGTTGTCGTCGGGGTTTGACTTGCCATCCTGGTGTTGTCGGGGCTTGTCTTGACATCCCGGTATTATGACCAGGGTTGAGTTTGATCTCTCGGTGTTGTCGTCGGGGCTTCTGTACTTTTCGGGGTTGTTTTCGGGTCTTGACTTGACATCTTGGTGTTTTCTCCAAGGCTGAGTTTGATCTGAACTTCCAGGGTTAGCTCCTAAAAATAAAAGACGGTTTTGCCCTCCTGCAGGGTTATTAACAGGAATGCAAAATTTTGAGTGTCTACAGTAATGTTTAGTACCTGAAAGGATATGTAGAAAGTATGGGAACCAATCTCCAGTGAAAGCTCGATCTCTCCCACAGCTTCTCGGCGAGATCCATCAAAAGCCCTTATGACCACATGACTAGTCCGGAATCAATTTGGATTGATCTTCATTCTCTCCAATGTGTCGTAGATGCAGAAGTTTAGGGATGATCCTCCATCTATCAACACACCTCCGATCACATATCTTGATAACATCACTGCTATGTGCAATAACTTGCAATGACCCGTCCCTTCTGCGGATATATCATCGTCAATGAAAGATATCACATTACTATTGAAAATGTGCTCTATCACGTGATGAAACTTCTCAGTATCTACTATCTTCGACAGATGTGCTTCTTCTAGTACTTTCACCAAAATCTTGCGATGATCCTCCGAAGATAAGACCAAATCCAAAATGGATATCTGTCTAGGTGCCTCTTTCAAGCTTTGCACCACTTTGATCTCCCTATGCCCCATTTTGCTGAGGAATTCTTCAATTTTCTCCTCGGACACTCTTCTCTTAGCTTTAAAGACTGAGTTGATTACTCGCTGAGGCAGGTACATCGGGTTTTTCTTTGACATAATAGCAATGTGGTTTAATGTTGATCCTTCATCTTTCCCATAGTTCCATGGAACTTTCTTCAAGCTAACTACCGGATATTGCGGTCTGAATGGCAATATTAAAGGCTCGGGCGCAGCCACCTTCACAGGATATTTTCCTTCTTGGGCCCCTTTTCCCTGCAGTATCAGGGGAGTTATGGCTGGATCCTTCTCACAGGAAATGATAGCTACTACTTCTCTCAGATTCCATGTCATGGGAAGAAAGATTGCTTCCTCACAAGGATAACCATAATCTTGGTTTGCCTTCATCAGCTCACCGCTTTCAATCAAATTTTGAATCAGGTGATGAAGTCCCCAACAATCCTTTGTGTCATGACCAGGTGTGTTGGAATGATATTGACAGATCCTATCAGGTTTGAACTTCCTGGATTATCGGGGGTAACAATTCTGTGACTATCCCCTCATTGATCAACATATAGAGGATTTCTCTCATAGGCTGATTCAAATTAGTGAAATTCCTTTTGAAGGCGAATTCCCTGTTAGCTTGGAACTTCTCTTCCTTGGAAACCTTGTCGGCCCAGGTTTCACGCTCACGAAATCAGTAATGTTCCCTTATGGAAATGGGACTAATTTTAGGAGTCGAAAGATTTGCTTCCTGTTGGTTGGTCTGATTTATCAACTGTCTTGTTATCTGATGTTGATACACTTCCAGCTCAGCCAATTGCCTGACATGTTCCTTGATAGACTTGATTTCCTGTTCTATCAGGAATTACTTTTTTGAAAATTCCCAATTTTTCGGTCTATTGATATTTACTTGGGTTGACTCTCCAACATACTGGAGGTATTTGGATCCTTCTCTGTTTCCCATACTGATCATATTGAAGCTCTCCTCATTGTGTTGAGGCAGCAAATTATCTTGGACATGTGGTTGTTCTTGTGTTGTCACCACAATCTCCTCATTATCTATCAAGTCCTGGATTTTATGTTTGAGAGACCAACAATCTTGGGTGTCGTGTCCCGGTGCTCCCAAATGATAAGCACACTTCTTACTCGGGTCAAAATTTTGTCCACTTGAATTGACAGGCGGAAGGAGCTGGACAATCTTCTTTTGTGCTGTCAGCAGTTTTAGCATATTTTTCAGTGAGTCCCCCAAGGGTGTGAACGTTCTTCGACGTCTAACTTCTCCAGTCTTTTGAAAGGGAGGATTCGAAGATGGTGCATGAGCTTGAAAAGGGGAATAATTTCTCCTTTGAGTGGGCAAGCTTGGATTGCCTCTCTGATTCTATCCCTGAAGTATCAATGACACATCCCCCTCCTTCTTCTTGTGGACTCTCCGAGGATTATTGCCATAGCTTCTAGATTGAATATGCTCGGTCACTACCTCCAAAGTGGTAAGGTCTTTGATCTTTCCAGACTTTAGTCCTATTTCGGCCATTTCTCCATGTTTAATAATTTCTGAGAATGGTTTTCCTATACCTGCTAGGACCCTCTCATAATATAGAGCTTTCTGGATGTCTATAAAAGTCATGACTATCTCCATCTCTATCATAGGTGGGGTGACTTGTGCAGCCATCTGTCTCCATCTTTGGGCATATTCACGAAAATATTCACTGCTTTGCTTTTTGACCTTGGTCACTTGATATCGATCCGGAGCCATCTGAGACTGGAAGCTATATTGATTGAGTAATGCATGGGCTAGTTCTTCCCAGCTGTGGATTTTGGAATTGTTGAGTCGAGCATACCAAGCTCGGGCTTCCCCAGTCAAACTCTTTTGAATCAACTGCATTCTGAGTTTTTCATCTTCAGCATAGGATCCGAGTTCTCCAATGAACACTTTTAAATGAGTGTAAGGATCTCCTAATCTGTCATACTTTTCAAAATCAAGGACTTGAAATTTGTCTGGATATCGAGCCCCTGGAAATATACACAGATCTGAGTAGTTTACACTCCCAAATGCCCCAGTTCCTTTGATGGACCGGATTGTTTCTTCCATTTGTTGGACCTTTTTCCTAATATCACTAGTTTCCTGATCATCTTTGATATTAATGATTTCAGGGGTATTGTTGGTCAGATCCTTGTTTTGAGGCTCAGGTGTCTGAGTATCTTTCTTGTCGGTATCCTGACTGCCACTTGGTGTGGACAATTCTGTTTGCACGGGTATTTATATACCCTGAAGACTATTGCTTTGTTCTTTAAGGAAAATAGTCAATTCAGCTATCTGGCTTTTTAGTCCTTCGAACTCTTCCGGAGAGACCGGGGTGGATTCGGGTTGGGCACTTGAAGCCATGACTAGAGATGGGCTTAGTGCCTTTTTAGATTTTGATCTGGTAACGGGACCAATTTTTTTCCTACAATAAAAGTAGGTATGTTAATTTTGATGTATATATCAACATAATGCATGCCATGCAATGCATTTATTTTTGAAGTTTTTTAATCTTTTCCTGGAAAACAAAGGTCAGTTATTTTGATGACAGGATAGCATGACAGAATTTACAAGATATGGAATGTATATTTACATAGAATCTAAAATTTACATTGAATTGAAAGGGGAAGGCATGAAGAGACTTTCCTTCGGATTTGGTTTATCAGAGGTTGACCTATCATAGGCTACCCTCGCGCCTTTTCGGCATGAAGGTTCCCAGATCATAGCAATTTACTAGAGGGGAAATTAATCCGTTCTTTCAATGGGAGCGGATCTGAGTGGCGTATTTCTTGAGCCTCACAGGATTAATCTCCTTTGAGTCCAGTAATCAATCACCGACGGGTTCGCCTCCTAGTGGAGGAATCACACAACATACATTCACATACATCGTGTCTCACCGTATGAAATGATGATATTGTGTGAAGCACTAATATGAAGCAATAAAGCATTTATTTACATCCATTCAATGTAAACACATCATTCACACACACACAGATAAAAAGGGAAATTTTAAAAAAGATTTGAAGTGCGGCTTAAGCCCTCTACTGTCCCCAGTAGAGTCGCCACCTGTCGACGTCGGGAAAAATCTTTAGACATATCTTCATTTCCCTAATTGTGTTTTCTACCCTTGTTTGTCTTATCTGTTTTATCTGAAGGGTGAATTTTTAGGAAAAGGCCAGCATGTATCATGTCGACGATTTTGAAAGGTTTACAGAGTCGCCAGTTGGTATTTTTGAAATGGTTGTACCAACTCAACCTAGTTTTGTTTGATTTTGCAAGTAGGCCCAATTACTTGACTTTGTCAAAACTTGGCCTTGGAAACCGAGATTAATAGAGTTTGGAGGCTTGATTAAGTGGGGGGAAGGTGTTAGGCATCCCCCGACTTCCGTGAAACACTGTTACCGCATCTTTTCAATTTCCCTTTTCAAATCAAGCCTACGTGCTTGATTTGAAAGTAATGATGTGCTTCGTTTGACCTATATACGAAGGGTTTGATTTGTTGAAAAGTCCATTTTTAGACAAGATATGAAAATGACGTTTTGAAAGATGGTTTTCAAACCCTTTCGCTAACATAGGAATTGAAGCCTTTTGATACTTCCATTTTATTCTGCCTTCGGCTAATTTTGATTTTATTGTCGGGATGTGAAGCATCCTCGACCAAAGAATATATATACAAGTGTCGGGCTCCTTATGGGCATGATAGCCATCAAAGTGACCCGAGCACTACAAACCACAGTTTTATTATGTTGAGACCTTAAATCTGGATAACCATTTTAAGGTCCCTCTGATTTACATTTTACAAAAGAACATGCAGGCTATATTTACAGTGCAAAATTGTCCATCGTGGGAATCGGATCTAGATCCATACGGTTGATCGTAGATCCTATAATTCCTAGGCTCATAGAATAATATCAAAAAGCCTGCACAACAAAGATATTACCATAAAAATGCAAACTTACATCCTAGATGTCGCAAGACAAAGGATTCATCAATTAAATCCTTGCATGCGCGTAGTCGAAGCTTCACATTCCCTCTAGATATGGATCTAAGGTCGCGTAATCGCTTTAATATTTACAAAACTAGAAAGAAAGCTAGATTTAAATAAATCTTAGCTATTTTAGCTCAACGGTTCCGGTTTGACCGCTTTTGAATCGGCTGAAAGTTAGAAATGGCGAGATTTAGATGAATCTAGTCCACAAATTTACATTAGAACAGATTCATATCAAATGAATAATTAAAGCAGATATTTAATCACGTTGAATAAAGAATATATATATATATATATATATATATACTTATATATATATATATATATGAAAGCTGTAAAGAGCCACAGATTTCTAATCCAAGCTTGACTGAGAAATGTAAATATATATATATATATATATATATATATATATATATTAAATCTGAAAAAGGTCACGGATTTACAATCCAAGCCTGATTGAATGAAATGTTAATATATACAGTTAGTTATATATATTAAAGCTGAAAAGGCCACGGATTAGCAATCTATGCCAAACAACTTAGTATATATATATATAGTTATATATATACAAAAGCGATAAAAAGTCACGGATTAGCAATTCAGGCTTGACTGAATTAAATGTTAGTATATATATAGTCAGTTATATATATAATAAAGCTGAAAAGGTCACTGATTAGCAATCCAGGCCAAACAAGTCAGTATAAATATATATATATATATATAGTTATATATATATGAAAGAGATAAAAATCCACGGATTAGTAATCCAAGCTGCAAAAGCAATAAAAAACGTATATATATACTTATATATACATAAAAGTAAGCTAGAAAGGCCACATATTTGAAATTCAGGCGAAACCAGAAGCTATAAATTTATATATACGTTCATATATATATGATAAAGAAGTAAAAAGCTTCTGATCGTAAAAAAACTTACAATGTGTAGCGCTACGGGCTTTAAACCATTTGGAGGGCTTCAAAACTCCGTTTCCACCGGTTAAAACTTGATATATTGTAGTATATACGTATGCAAACATATTGGAAGAATAAAATTGAGGTTTGGAGTGCTATAGGTAGGGTTAAGAGTCGAAATGGGCGGAGTTTCTCTGCTTTTTTCTTTTTTTCTCTTTTTTTTTCTTTTTTTCTCTTTTTTGCTAAGGTGGGGGGTCTTATTTATAAATCAAATGGTCGTGGGTCTACTTGCGACAGTCGTGGGTAGAGGTGCGGCTCCCTGAGTGGGCCTCACTCCCACGAGTCCTGTTGTCTCGAAGTACGTGAACTCCGACCAACGTGCTATTTGCTTCGAACCTTCATAACTTTTAATCTGGGAGTCCGATTGAGGCGTGCTATACCTTTCCGGAAAGCCCTTTCCGAGAGCTACACAATGACATGGGATTTGACCTTTTCTGATTCCAAGAAGATGGGTCCATGACCAGATCTTCTAATCTTCGCAGTCCGTCCGTTGAGCTGTCTTGTGCTATTTTCACTCAGGATTGATGTTATGGTTCTTCATGACCCTCATTGCATTGATTTTGCTTAATTTTGACTTGATTTGATGTTAAGTTAGTAAAATGACCATTTTACCCTTCCGGGGGTTGTCTCTAGGATTAACAGGGTTTTCGGCTGTTTCTCGGAGTTGTCTCCGAGGTTCGATCCCAACCGGCTCTGTTTTTTCTTAGGGTTGTCTTCGAGGTTGACTTGGTCTTCCAAGGTTGTCTTTGGGGATGGTTTTGATGCTTCAGGACTGTCTCTGAAGGTTGATATGGCTTCCCAGGGTTGTCGCCGGGGTTACTTGACCTCCCGGGGTTGTCGCCGGGGTTTGAATTGATCTCCCGGTGTTGTTGTCGGGGTTGACTTTAACACTCGGTGTTGTTGTCGGGGTAACTGTACCTCCTGGGGTTGGCGCCGGGGTTTGACTTGATCTCCCGGTGTTGTTGCCGAGGTTAACTTTGATATCACGGTGTTGTCGCTAGGGTAACTGTACCTTTCGGGGTTGTCACCGGGGTTTGACTTGACATCCCGATGTTGTTGCCGGTATTGATGATTTGGACTTCTGATAAGTGGTTTTATTGACCACTTATTTAGATACTTTTCAACTCATTATGTTGCTTAAACTCAAGTAATCATGTGCGTTTAATGTGTTTTTCCATTGTTTTGTGCTTTTCAGGTTTAGGAACTCTCTTGGCATTTATTGAGCATTAAAGGATCAAAGATTGCTTCAATGTGGCAAAGCGAAAAGAGCTTAAAGGCAGGATGTAATACCCGAGAATTTTCATATATTATTAAATAATTATATTAATGGAAATGAGAATTTATTTGAATATAAATGATTTTGTGTTATGAGAACGATTAATTCAATTATATTAAATTGAATATCTATGACAATTGAGAAAAATGTGGAGTTTACGATAAACTCGTTGAGAGCCTAGTGTGGCACAGTGATGGAAAATATTAATAATTATATTAATTGATGAAGAATTTTTAAGTGAACAATTAATTAATTGTTAATTGTTATTAGAAAATATTAATTGATTGTTGTGGGATATTAACTATGGCTGATTAATAATATGTGATTATTATTGCAAGAAATATAATAATAATAATCCACTTGTTTATAATTATGCTGAGATTTATATTTGTTAATGTAATAATTAATCCTATGATTATTAATTTGGTATAATTAATAATCAATGAGGAATAAATTAATTAATATTATTGTTAATCAACGAGATAAATAGTCTATTTATTTGACCTTATGAATAATAAAACAAATAAGTGAGTGATTAATATAATAAGATTATATTAATTAATATGTGCAAAAGTGCAACACTTGAATAGCCACAAGGCACATATCAGCCTTGGCTTAGCCAGAGGGCTGCGCCGGCCCTAGGCTTAGCCATGGCGCAGCTGCGCCAGTCTGGAATCAGAATTGAGCCAGTTGTTGATCTGATTTTTGACAGTTAGCTTATGCGATTACTTTAACTTGTAATATATGACCAGTATGCTAAGAAATGTGTTAAGAGGCATGCTAAGTGATAAAATTGAATGTTTGATTATAAACTTCCCAAGGATAAGTCCAAAAGGTATTTGGGGACTATAAAGCAACGATTAAAAACTATGTGATGACTTCATAATGTCTTGTAAACTGAAATGTGCTACATGTACGCAAAAGTATATGATGAAGTATGTGTATAGTATGCAACTAAGTTAAACGTTTATGGGTGCGTTTAAAATTACATATCATATGTGAGCATAAATGACTAATGAAAATCCTATACTTATAATACACTATAAATAGGATTCAAAAGTGTTGAATTACTTTACGTGGATAAACTACGCTAAAGGCAAGTTTCCTAACTTATACTCTTTTACGGTGCAAGTATTCTATCCTTGTATATTGTGAACTAGTTTCTTACTAAATCGTTGAATTGAATTAGCATACTTGAACTCTTAATTCATTAAAGCTATTATACATGTTGAACTTAGTATTGTTCTTGAATATTGTGAAAGTGTCTATGCCATTTGATTCGGCTAGACTTATATTATTGAAAAGCAACCCAAACCAATTGATTGGTGCGGGATCTTGTATTTGACTGAGAAGAACAAACTATAACTGTCGGAGAACCGACGCGCGAACTTGAGTATGATTGATTGTTATGCATAACGAGGGTACTTTAGGCTGATCACCTGCTGTATCTGTTTTTGTTGGATTTTCAGTTTATTACTGTCAAATCCTGTGGAAGTTCATAGTCCTTAGTGACTGCTCAGTATCCAGTTATTTTGAAATCTTGAATTGAATTATTATTGAATCATATTGATATTATTCTGTCCTTAGCGACTATTATTGAGAACTATTGATACTTTTGCTATCCTTGAACTATCAAACTTTTCTATACCTTTTCGAGAATTGAGAATTATATCACTTACCCTTGTCGTATATTACTTGCTGGGCAATTTGTGCTCATTCTTGCTTCCCTAAAACATTTCAGTTAAGGCAGAGCAGGGCGAACCTTCGGGCATTGATAAGGGCAAAGGCAAGGCTACCAACTAGCTTGTCTCTTTTATATTTTTTATATATATTTTAATGTTGTATTAAGATGATGAAGTAAGACTGGATTTGATTATGTTTAAGCTTAAGTTAGATTATGTAATAAGTCGTTAATTGATATTAGTATGTAATCTATTAAGTACTGTAGGTTGCGAGACTTGGGGGAATAATTATAATAAATCATTGTAAATTATTCTAGAATAGATTTTCCGCTGTGATTGTGTGATATTTAGTTATTATTATTGCGATGTATTACCATGAGCACGTGATGAACCGAATTCGAGAGACCAAGTGGCGGTCCTGGAATTTGGGGGCGTCACAGGTTGGTATCAGAGCTGTAGTTATAAACCTTAGGAACGAGTGTCCTTGGACTATAGCTTAGGTGAACTTAGAAGTTAGGAAGGAGATAAAACTCATGTAGAGTTTTCCTTGAGAGACTTAGTCTGTTATGAAATGTAACTTCATTCTATACAATGAACTTATATTTTATTTAACATTCTAATGGAGTTGCTGTTTGTTTGCCTTGTGTTTGTGATTGTAGGATGACAGACACAGGGGTACCTAGTAGAGTGGCAGAGGAGGAGCCCAGGGATATACACGTAGTATACGAGGCACCTCTAGAGGCTACACCAGTGCAGGCTGTTGCACCGTTCGAGTCTGACGACGACGAGATTGAGATAGAGTCTGATCCAGAGGAGGAGCCGATGGAGGATGAGCCAGTAGAGGACTCTGATGAGGCTACTATGGAGGAGCAGATGTTAGGAGAGTACGAGGAGCGAATCCTAGAGTTAGACTGCAGGGTCCAAGAGCTGGAGGCAGAGGCCCAAGAGAGAGAGTCCGAGTTCCAGAAGCTGAGGGACGAGGACCACCAGAGGAAGCTGGCTATGCAAGAGTTAAAGGTGGAGATTGCCTACCGTAGGGAGACAGGGATCCAGACGGGGTCTCTGTTTCACAGGTCAGTGGCTAGGAATGTAGTTTTGGCAGAGAAGCTAGAAGAGGTTGAGCAGAGGGAACTGGGTGAGAAGACTGAGAAAGAGGCACTCCGTACTCAGCTAGAGTTGGAGGTGATGGGTAGGTTACACTTCGAGGAGAAGTGGGAAGCGTCCAATGGGAGAGCTGACGACCTTGAGGACGAGGTCAGGTGCAAGAAGAGAAAGATGAACAAGATGGGGTATGTGTTCCGTTCAGCTTTTGAAAGGGTGATTGATGGTGTGTACCACTACCCGGCAGAACAGGGACAGACTCTACATACCTTGAGCCGAGAGCTGGTTGCGTATATAGCACAGTTGGAGTACAAGAGCGCAGTGGAGCGCGGGATGATGGGATGAGATTCCCTTAGTCAGTCTAGTAGTAGTTAGTAGAATTTATCTTTATGTATTGTATATACTATGATGCAATCCCGATCTTTTGTGTAAGATGTGGGATGATGATGTAAACCCCGAGTTAGTTTTTGTTAGAGGGGTAGTATGGTAATAGGTTGGTATATTCCCCGTCTTTTGTGATATTAGGGGATATATGTGATAACATTTATAGCAGTATGCTAGGAAAATCATGGAATGAAACGATTTGGCATATGAATATAAATGAAGTTTATTTTGGAAACGTGTTATAGATTTATTCTTTTAGTATTAGAAGAAATACTTAAGTAATATACTTGAATAATAATAGAATGGAAACTTGTGATGCAGATAATGCCGCCCAGACGTAGATTGACTGCACCCGAAGAATCTGTTAACAACGAGAGGGAACAAGTAGACCCGATCCAGAAACTGGTAGACTTGTTAGGAGAAGCCTTAAGGGGAAGGAACAATGAACCCGTTCGCCCGAACCCTCAGACTGTGCCAGTAACAACCTTTAAAGACTTTAAGAGTGTAGGACCCCCAGAGTTCGAGGGAACTACCGACCCAATCGTCGCACAAACATGGATCAAAGAGATCGAAAAAGCTTTCACTATAGCTAGCGTAGGCGAAGATCAGAAGACGGTGTTTGCCACGTACATGATGAGGGGAGAAGCGAACTACTGGTGGGAGGCTAATTAACAAAGAGCTGGAGAAGGGATAATAGCTTGGGACAAGTTTAAGACGCTGTTCTTCGAGAATTACTTCCCGAAAAGTATGAAGAATCGGATGGAGGTGAAATTCTTAGAGTTAAAACAAGGTGAGATGACGGTGGCGCAATACGCGGCTAGGTTTAACGAACTAGCACGATTTGCGGAGCACCAAGTTGGTGATGAAGAGAGAAATGCTAGACGTTTCGAACAAGGGTTGAAGCCGTGGCTGTTCAATAAGGTATCAGTTCTTCAAATTGATTCCTTTGCAACATTACTAGAGAAGGCAATCATTGCAAAATGTGGCAGTGAGGCCTTAAGTCTGTATAACAAAGAAAAGAAAGGAAAGAATGCTGGAGGAGAAAATCGTACGGGAGGAAGCAGTAGCGGAGGAAGCAACTTGGGAAAGAGAAAGTGGGAGAATAACAAAAACAACAATAATCAATCAGGGAATTTTCGTGGAGGTTTCAAGAAGAGGGCTGAAGGATGCCCGAAGTGTGGGAAGAATCACCAGGGCGAGTGCTGGAAGGGACGTGGCACTTGCTACAACTGCGGACAAGAAGGGCACATCTCGCCCAACTGTCCGAAACCAAAGAAGATACAAGGATGCTTTGCGTGTGGCTCGACGGAGCACCGAATTAAGGACTGCCCAAAGAAGGGAAGTGGCGGGGGTAGTAATCAGCAAGGAGGCAACAAGCTAATGATCGGTGGACCGGCACAATCCAACCGCTAGAACCTTTAACATGACCGTCCAAGACGCCGTGGCTGCGAAGGACGTGGTGTCAGGTATAATTCCAATCAAGGATATAAATGCTTATGTATTATTTGATTCGGGTTCCACCTGTTCTTTTGTATCTGAAGAATTTGCTAGTAAACTTAGTACACCCCGAGAACGATTAGAAAATCCTTTAGTCATAGAAGTTGCTAATATGGAAGTGATCCCTGTAGAATACATTTATCGAGATTGTCACGCAAACATTAGAGAACATGAACTGAGCGTAGACTTGATTCCTATTAGATTGGGAGAATTTGACGTAATACTAGGAATGGATTGGTTGTATAACCATGCTGCGATAATTGACTGTCAGAACAAATGTGTGAACCTTCAGACTCCGAGTAAGGCTAAGGTAGTGTTTTATGGTAGCTCATCGCTTAAGAAATCATGTTGCGTTACGATAATGCAGGCCAAGAAATTGTTAAGGAAAGGATGTGTAGGTTATTTAGCTTACATAGTTGATACTCGGAAAGAGGGAATAGAAATTAAGGATATATCTGTAGTTAATGAATTTCAAGATGTATTTCCAGACGATCTGCCTGGTCTTCCGCCAGACAGGGAAATCAAATTCGTAATAGACTTAGCACCGGGAACGGCACCGATTTCGAAAGCTCCGTATCGTATGGCGCCAGTAGAAATGAAGGAATTGATGATACAATTGCAAGAGTTGTTGGATAAAGGTTACATTCGACCGAGTGTTTCTCCTTGGGGAGCACCAGTGCTATTCGTTAAGAAAAAGGACGGATCGATGAGACTCTGTATCGATTATCGAGAATTGAACAGAGTAACGATCAAGAACCGATATCCACTACCAAGGATAGACGACTTGTTTGATCAACTGAAGGCAGCAAAGTGTTTCTCGAAGATCGACCTACGAACAGGATATCATCAACTGAAAGTGAGGGATGAGGACATACCAAAGACTGCGTTTCGAACCCGTTATGGACACTACGAGTTTTTGGTAATGTCATTTGGATTGACTAATGCTCTGGCAGCATTTATGGACTTAATGAACCGAGTTTTCAAGCCATACTTGGATAAATTTGTAGTGGTTTTTATCGACGACATTTTGATCTACTCGAAGACAGAGGAAGAACACGCCGAACATCTGAGGATTGTTTTGGAAGCACTAAGGAAGGAGAAGATGTATGCAAAATTTTCAAAGTGCAAATTTTGGATGGAGAAGGTTCAATTTTTAGGCCACGTGGTGGATAAGAATGGAATCTCTGTAGACCCTGCGAAGGTTGAAGCAGTAAGTAATTGGGAACAACCGAAAACACCGACGGAGGTGAGAAGCTTTTTAGGGTTAGCTGGGTACTATCAGAGATTTATCCAAGATTTTTCTAAGATAGCAACCCCGTTGACCAATTTGACTAGAAAGACGGTGAAATTTGTATGGACCGACAAATGTGAAGAGAGTTTTCAGGAGTTGAAGAAGAGATTGAGCGAAGCACCTGTATTATCATTACCAGATGATGCGGGAAATTTTGTGGTGTATAGTGATGCATCGCACAAGGGACTTGGCTGTGTGCTTATGCAGCACGGCAAGGTCATTGCATATGCATCACGATAATTAAAGGATTACGAAAAACGATACCCTACTCACGACTTAGAGTTAGCGGCAGTAGTTTTTGCGTTAAAGATATGGAGGCATTATTTGTACGGAGAAAAATGTGAGATATACACGGACCATAAAAGTCTGAAGTATATCTTCACACAGAAGGAGTTGAACATGCGGCAGAGGAGATGGTTAGAATTAATCAAAGACTATGATTGCGATATTCTTTATCACCCGGGAAAGGCGAATGTGGTTGCCGACGCTCTGAGCAGGAAAGGAAGGGAGAAGTTGTTTAAATTGACGACTCAGGAAGAGTTGATAAGAGAGATGGAGAAATTGGAGATAGAAGTGAAAGGACCAGAAAAGTCTGGTGAGAAGTTAATTGTAATGGAAGCTTGTCCGACGTTGTTGGATAAAGTAAAGGAAGCCCAGGAAAAGGATGAAGAGTGTGAGAAAATCCGAAAGAGGATCACACAAAATGAGGAAGAGAAATTTCGAATGGATAAAGACAGTATCTTAAGATTTGAAGGAAGAGTGTGGGTACCAGCGGTAACCGAGTTAAGGGAAGAGATTTTGCACGAGACACATAATACGACATATTCCGTTCATCCGGGAGGCACTAAGATGTACCGAGATTTGAAGCAACATTTTTGGTGGCCCAATTTAAAACGGGAAGTCGCAGAGTGCGTCAGTAGATGTTTGACTTGCCAACGCGTTAAAGCAGAACATCAACGGCCGAGTGGTTTACTACAACCGTTGGAAATACCAGAGTGGAAATGGGAGCATATTACGATGGACTTCGTGGTAGGACTACCAGCTACGCAGAAAGGTTATGATGCCATTTGGGTTATCGTGGATCGACTAACCAAGACCGCACATTTTCTACCAATCAAGATCCGCTACAGTTTGAACCAATTAGCGAGTCTGTATGTAAAAGAGATTGTTTCACAACATGGAGTGCCGGTATCAATTGTCTCTGATCGAGATCCGCGCTTCACGTCCAATTTTTGGAAGAGTTTGCAAGAAAGAATGGGAACACAGTTGAGGTTGAGTACGGCTTACCATCGTCAGACAGACGGACAAAGTGAGCGAACTATACAAACGCTGGAGGATATGCTTAGGACTTGGGTGATGGATCTTAAGGGAAATTGGGACGACCATCTACCCTTAGTTGAATTTGCATATAACAATAGTTACCATGCGAGTATCGGCATGCCACCGTAAGAAGCTCTTTACGAAAGAAAGTGCAGAACGCCATTATATTGGGACGAAGTCGGAGAACGATGAATACTCGGACCAGAGTTAGTACAACAAACCGCAGACGTGGTGACAGTGATAAGAGCCAGATTAGTAGCAGCTCAAGATCGCCAGAAGAAATACGCAGATTTGCATCGGCAGGACCGAGACTTCAAAGTCGGTAGTTTTGTCTTCTTGAAAGTATCTCCATGGAAAGGAAAGATCCGTTTCGACAAGAAAGGAAAATTGAGTCCAAGATTTATAGGACCGTTCGAGATACTGAAGCGAGTGGGCGAAGTGGCATACAAAGTTGCGTTACCACCCGAGTTGGAGCACATCCACAACGTATTTCACATTTCCGTGTTGCGACCGTACAAGGCCGACTACAAACATGTGATTTCTTACGAGCCCATTCAAGTAGAGAAGAACTTGGCGTATGAAGAAATTCCTATCCAGATATTAGATAGGAAAGAGCAAACCTTGAGAAATAAAATTCTTTCATCTGTAAAAGTACTTTGACGTAACCACGATGTCGAGGAGGCAACGTGGGAATTAGAAGATATGATAATGAGGGATTATCCCCATTTATTTGTGTAACCTCTTAGCAATTTCGGGACGAAATTTTTATAAGGGGGGGAGGATGTAATAACTGAGAATTTTCATATATTATTAAATAATTATATTAATGGAAATGAGAATTTATTTGAATATAAATGATTTTGTGTTATGAGAACGATTAATTCAATTATATTAAATTGAATATCTATGACAATTGAGAAAAATGTGGAGTTTACGATAAACTCGTTGAGAGCCTAGTGTGGCACAGTGATGGGAAATATTAATAATTATATTAATTGACGAAGAATTTTTAAGTGAACAATTAATTAATTGTTAATTATTATTAGAGAATATTAATTGATTGTTGTGGGATATTAACTATGGTTGATTAATAATATGTGTTTATTATTGCAAGAAATATAATAATAATAATCCACTTGTTTATAATTGTGCTGAGATTTATATTTGTTAATGTAATAATTAATCCTATGATTATTAATTTGGTATAATTAATAATCAATGAGGAATAAATTAATTAATATTATTGTTAATCAACGAGATAAATAGTCTATTTATTTGACCTTATGAATAATAAAACAAATAAGTGAGTGATTAATATAATAAGATTATATTAATTAATATGTGCAAAAGTGCAATACTTGAATATATAAAGTATATGAAATACAACTATATTATAGAGAGACACTTAAGTGTGACCATGCATGTATATACATAAACTATGTTATATAATGCAATGCGAATATATTACACATAGAAACCATATATTACATGAAGCATAATGTGATTATGTGATGTTAAAACTATATGTTAGGAATTCATGATAATGCTTATGTGACAATAAATATGTGGGTATACACTGTATAATATATCATGAATATATTGTAATCAATTATTGATTGTAGAATTTAATAATGTGATAGTACCTAATTAAATTATATCCGGTATTAACAGAATGTACATGGATTATATGCGTACAAGTTACCTTCACTATATTGAAGTATTCCTTATGCAAATTTATATTGTGACATTAAGTTATAACCTATGTATGGACAATAGGTATATATAATATAACATAAGAGTAGGAAGTATGTTATGTGTGTATAATAATTTAAGTGTTGTGTACTAAAAAAATGCTGAGATATATGGCTTGTCCATTCCTCCTTCCTCTCATACACGTGAAAACCTCAAAGGTTAGTCTACTTCCTCATTCTTCTCCCAAGCAATCCTAGCTCATAATTATATGAGGAGTGGCTCTCATGATGCATTCCACCAACTATCTACCAACTTCTTCTTATCTAGTATGCAATTCAAATTTCCGTTAGTTTGAAATGGTAGGCAATTGCATTGTCTGTATTTTGTTTTCTCTATAAATATGGCTTCCTTCCTTCTCATTTCACCTTGCTGAGATGTTGTTTGAGTTGATAAGTTGAGAGCATATACATATATCAGTATAATAGCATTGTGAGATAGCAGCAAGCTTAATTCGTAGCAAAGGTATAATTACATGATTCATGTTCTTCATTTTCATTTTCTGTCAAAAATTTCAATTCTTGATTATGCCAAATTGGATTATAATTGGGGTATAGAACAATTGTTTAGTTGTTATATAGTCTTATACATGTGTTAATAAGCCAATGTGACTGATCACAATCAAGTTCGTGAAGTAAATTTGTGTTTGGGCTGGGAACTGCCGAAGCAGGGAGCTCACTGGTGCTGGCCTAAGCACGGCGCAGCTGCGCCGATTTACTACTGAGGCGCAGCGCAGCTGCGCCAGCCTCTGGAACCAGAATCTAATTTTGTTCCTAAAACTGCTATGTGGTAGTTACTTGTATAAATAAGGCAAGCACGTGAACATGAGTAGAACATATGTATGAGTACATAGGCCTAACGTAAGCATGTTTAAACCAAGATGGTATACCTTTTTGACGAAACGACGTATATGTTTAAAGAGGAACTTAAAGTTATAAAGAGAGACTTGAATATGTTATACTTATATTCTGACTTTCGATGCATGTTATTATGGTTTAGAGATTCATGAAGGATGTGATAACTTGTGTATATATGTATCTTAAGGTAACATGAACATGTTAGACTTCGTTAATAGAACTTACTAACGAAACATGGACTTTGAACATGGACTTAACATGTTGTATTAGAATCCATATTCTGATATTTTTAACATGCTTAATAATGAATATAACATCACTAGTATACCATACGTGTGTACTCGCTTGTTAAAATTCAATAATAAGTTAACCAAGCACGGGTTTACGCATGTTTCTAAAGTAACAAACAATGCTAGTTATGAATAAATGATGTGGACAATCGCAAGCATGTATATTACAATTTGTATGACCTTCTCGCATGTATCTATGGTTTAATTGTATACGTTGTGATTGCATGGCCACATTTGGCCTTAAGCTCTTAGAAATCCTACACTAAGACCCTAATATGTAAAGATAAATTTAGATTTGAATACGTGTATGATATAACTACTTGTGAGCATGCCTAAATCAAGTTATATGATCACCTCGTATATTTAAAATTAACGAGCATGATAGTTTGCATAATTTTATGATGTTGTAAGGACTTGAATTGTTTAAAATGTAAGTCTAGAATCATGTTATGGAAAGTGGAACCTAGATTGCCTTGGGAAAACACGAAAGGACTTTTAACATGTCAGTATACCTGGTGTGAATGTTAGCTTGCATGACCGAATAGAAACCACAAGGCACATATCAGCCTTGGCTTAGCCAGAGGGCTGCGCAGCTGCGCCGGCCCTAGGCTTAGCCATGGCGCAGCTGCGCCAGTCTAGAATCAGAATTGAGCCAGTTGTTGATCTGATTTTTGACAGTTAGCTTATGCGATTACTTTAACTTATAATATATGACCAGTATGCTAAGAAATGTGTTAAGAGGCATGCTAAGTGATAAAATTGAATGTTTGATTATAAACTTCCCAAGGATATGTCCAAAAGGTATTTGGGGACTATAAAGCAACGATTAAAAACTATGTGATGACTTCATAATGTCTTGTAAACTGAAATGTGCTATATGTACGCAAAAGTATATGTTGAAGTATGTGTATAGTATGCAACTAAGTTAAACGTTTATGGATGCGTTTAAAATTACATATCATATGTGAGCATAAATGACTAATGAAAATCCTATACTTATAATACACTATAAATAGGATTCAAAAGTGTTGAATTACTTTACGTGGATAAACTACGCTAAAGGCAAGTTTCCTAACTTACACTCTCTTACTAAATCGTTGAATTGAATTAGCATACTTGAACTCTTAATTCATTAAAGCTATTATACATGTTGAACTTAGTATTGTTCTTGAATATTGTGAAAGTGTCTATGCCATTTGATTTGGCTAGACTTATATTATTGAAAAGCGACCCAAACCAATTGATTGGTGCGGGATCTTGTATTTGACTGAGAAGAACAAACTATAACTGTCGGAGAACCGACGCGCGCACTTGAGTATGATTGATTGTTATGCATAACGAGGGTACTTTAGGCTGATCACCTGCTGTATCTGTTTTTGTTGGATTTTCAGTTTATTACTGTCAAATCCTGTGGAAGTTCATAGTCCTTAGTGACTGCTCAGTATCCAGTTATTTTGAAATCTTGAATTGAATTATTATTGAATCATATTGATATTATTCTGTCCTTAGCGACTGTTATTGAGAACTGTTGATACTCTTGCTATCCTTGAACTATCAAACTTTTCTATACCTTTTCGAGAATTGAGAATTATATCACTTACCCTTGTCGTATATTACTTGCTGGGCAATTTGTGCTCATTCTTGCTTCCCTAAAACATTTCAGTTAAGGCAGAGCAGGGCGAACCTTCGGGCATTGATAAGGGCAAGGGCAAGGCTACCAACTAGCTTGTCTCTTTTATGTTTTTTTTATATATTTTAATGTTGTATTAAGATGATGAAGTAAGACTGGATTTGATTATGTTTAAGCTTAAGTTAGATTATGTAATAAGTCGTTAATTGATATTAGTATGTAATCTATTAAGTACTGTAGGTTGCGAGACTTGGGGGAATAATTATAATAAATCATTGTAAATTATTCTAGAATAGATTTTCCGCTGTGATTGTGTGATATTTAGTTATTATTATTGCGATGTATTACCATGAGCACGTGATGAACCGAATTCGAGAGACCAAGTGGCGGTCCTGGAATTTGGGGGGGTCACACAGGATGGCAGAGCAGAGGAGCAATGAAATGGCATGATGCTAGAGGAAACAAACAAGGCTAATAAGAGGCAAATGCATGAGGGGGCAAGAGAAAGTAAATGAGAGATCAAAGGAATGAAGCCAGCCTGCACCAGCAATCAGCACCAGAATGTCCAGGGCCGCGCGGCCGCGCCTGAAATAGGCTTGGGGCGTGCGCGGCAGCGCCAGTACCCAACTGACCAGCCTTTGACTTTCACTTGGACGAGCTTGGCTTGATTTTAGGGATATAAAGGGCTCAGTTTTGGCAGCATAGAGATATACATTTTTTGGCCTTAAGCCTTGACCTAGCTAGCTCTCTTCTTTTCCTTTTTCATTTTCTTGTTTGTAGATTAGGAGTAGATTAAGGGTAAGATTAGGAGTAGATTAGTGCTAGTTTTAGTAGTTAGTTTTCTAGAGTTTTCTTAGACTTGATGGTTGAAACAAGTGGATGTATTGAAGATTCATTATTGGATTCTTGGAGACCCAGATTTGTATTTCTATCCTTAAACTCTCTTTGCTTTCTAATTGTGTAATCTCATGATGTGTAGTCAACTTGTGGATGGTAGTTGTGCTTAATTATGATATCTTAAGCCTATTTTGAGGTTCCAATGGAACTTAATGAGTAGTCTATGTTTATTTCTCTTCTATGTTGGTTCTTATTTGATTGCTATATGATTGTCTACTGCGATTTATGCTTTCATTGCTTAATTGAGTCATGACCAATTACTGTGATAACCCACACGGGCTTGAAAGACGAAGTGTGGGTTTAGATCTAATCGTAGTAGCGGGCGTTTGTACGTTCACATGGCGTTGGATGTATAATTTGTGCTTAGGATAGAATATACCAAAGTGTCGCTCGTAGTCAGTAGAGGACTTGACCTTAAACCCTAATTATTTGTAAATCACATAGACATATAGTGGTTTAGGTAATGTAGGTGTTCACGTGCGTTCTATCATCTGTGGATTGCACGTGATAAGGATTAGGTGCATCGAAAGATGGCTGTCTCTCACTTTTGTGTTCTCGGCTTACAACCTATAATGATTAATTTAACCTAATTGGATGTATGTCGACTTAGACGAATCATTAGGGAAAATTGGAGTCTCTTATCTTCATTATTTGATTCTACCCTAGGATTAATTAGTTTAAGTTTAATACCTTGCATAGTTAATTTAGTTTTAATTCCATCTATTTACCACCCGTTTAAATAAGACTGAAATAATTATGTGCTAGTGGTTTGGTGTCTGTTATCTGTTAATTCCTCGTGGGAACGATATCTGTACTTACACTTTATTACTCGTTGGCCGCGTATACTTGCGCATTAATTGTGTCATCTAAATCGGACCAACAAGTTTTTGGCGCCGTTGCCGGGGACTTAATTCGATAACTGTTTGCCAACATTAGTTTCAATCAAATTAGTCTTAATTTAAATAATTTTTTTTTTGTTTAATTCTCTTTCTATATTCTCTTTTCAGGAACAATGGACTTAAATTTCTATCCATGGAATGGTACAAGGCAAGAGCAACCAAGGGAAGCATACAATGATGGCGTCGACCCAATTGCTTCACTTTCAGCACAGTTGGAGGTTCTTTCGAGGAAGCTGGATACTATTTCAGCTCAGCAGAGTTGAGAGACGGCAGTGACCTATGACTACGGTGCTGAGAGCTACATAAGCCATCAGGAGCCTATCAGTTTTGGACAGGAGCAGTATGGGGGTGAGTACTCCTATAGTGAGTCGTACACCAATTATCAGCCAGAGTGGGGGTATCACCCAGACCCTTCAGCAAACCCTTCATCAGACTATTATCAAGACCAATATTGGGATCCAAATCCCGTTTACGCCCCAGAATGCACATTCCAGACTCCAGTTTATGAGCCTCAACACAATTTTGAGGGTGACATAGAAAATGTAAGCTTGGAGGAAGGAGGTGACATATCACTGAAGGACATCTTGATTGAGCAATAGAAGTCAGTCAAGAATATCCAGAACTGGGCAGAGCAAATTAGTAGGGCCTTGATGATAGAGGATGAGCAAGGGTAGACCCATACTGTGAGCTATCAAGAACAATGCAAGCCAAGTCCAAATTGTGCACCCGAACCCACTTATCAATCCCCATGCTTACAAGGAGAACAGTTTACCATGGACATCCTGGATAGAGCCTTAGCGAAGCAAGAGGAGATGATTAGGAGCCAAGAAGAATCGAACCAAGACTTTCTGAAATAGATGGCCCTAATCAACAATCCTTCAACCAATGAGACTCATTACATGGAACCCGTGGCTGAAACAGAAAAGGAAGGATTGGACAGTGTGTGGGAACATTCCATAGCATCAACACAGGAGACCTTAATTGATCAATCACAGTCAATCGAGAATCTTCAGAATTGAGAAAATCATATTAACATGGCCTTGATGAAAAAGGAGTTGATTGAGCAAGGGATACAGACTCAGAATCTTCAGAATCAGCTCTCTCAAGTATTAGAAGCCGTGAGCCCAGGACCTCAGAACACCAGTGAGATTCAGTACATGGATTCTGAGGATGAAGTAGAAGAGGAGATCTTGATTGAGCAAGAGTATTCAAATGAGGATCTTCAGATTTGGGTGGAGCAGATTAGCACGACATTAAATAAGGACGAGGTATGTGAACAAGAGACAACAATGCAAGATCCTGTACCTCCAATGACTGAAGCCATAAGTTATGATCCCCAGACTACTTGGTGCTATGACATGGGTGCAGAAATTGATAGAGAATCCGAAGTGCAATTGCAACTGGACGAGCCAAAGGCAATGGAAATAGAGGAGATAATTGGGGATGTGGAACAGTATGAACCAACAGTGATAATACCCCAAAAGCCTTCTCCGCCGAAGTTTGAGACTCCAGTCAAGTTTGCACACCCTTGCCCCCTTGGAAGCCACATTATAGATACGGATCTTGATGACATGAGAGAGTCCGTGAGCTTCAAACCATGGTGGTTTGAAGAGAAGAGAATAGAAGAAGAGTCCGTTGTGTGATCTATACCTCCATGCCCCGATCATTTCACCTACACAACAGAACCCTTGCCTAGCTCCCCAACCTTCAGGACGGGGAATTCTTTTACTTATCCAATGCTAGGTAGTTTAAATCTGCATCCGCTCCTACTGGGAAGCCGCTAAAGTCACACAGCTATTCTGATGGATGGAGGGGTTCTCCAGTATCGTCGGGGAGTTGGGTAGCAGTGGGCAGACATAGTCGAGCTAGAGGACTATAAATCAAGCGCCAGATGGGAGGCACCCCATCATTTCTCTTTTTCCCTCCTTGTTTAATTCTCCATTTACATGCTTTCTATCACATTTCCTTCCCCCTCGTTTAATTCTTATTAGTTAATATTTAGTTTAAATTTTTTGCATACTGTAGGAATTAGGAGTTCATTGCCTATATTTTTGGTTTTAGGCATGAATGCGTATAATTTTTGGGATTAAAAAGCTTATAGCATATTTTTGATGCACTTGCATTGCTTATACGCACTTAGAGAATTTTTGGGAATTTAAATGCATATATCTTTCCATGTTTAATTCTCTTGATGTAAACATTAAGTATTAACTTTTGATAGTTTAATAGGGCTTAATAAGTCTTGTCTGCATATTTCAGGTTAAAAGCTGCTTGGGAGCAAAGTTCAAATGCCATAGCCTCTGTGCCTAGAAAAATTCTGCAGAAAACAGGATCTGGCATGCCGCGCGGCCGTGCCAGGCTAAGCCTAAGCTGGCGCGCAGCCGCGCCTATCACAGACTGGGCCTGACTTAAGGAAACTTCTGGCAGCTTTTGGGGGCACCGCTTCATGTCAATTATCAGCAGAACCCAAGCCTCAGTCCCTCTTATCCCAAACCCTCAAGTTCCTTAATTCAATCCCCCATCTCTTCCATCTCATTCAATTCCCCCCCACTAAAAGCCTTAGTTTTGAAAGCCTCCTACCTCCTCAATCCAAAGTACCAATTACCATCCACCTCATCCTCTCAACCTGATTAATTGAGACATTGAGTGTGGGTTCATTAGCAGAGCAAGATTGATATTGAGTTGGGTTGGTTCGTTAAGTATAGTGTTGAGCGGGGTTTATTTTACCAAGAGCAGAGAGAGACGTGGAAACTTATGAGAGGATGCCACCAGCACAGTCCGAGTCCTCCAACTTAGTTAACGAGCATATTGACAGGACAACGGCGACCACGAGCCAGAATTGT
Source organism: Panax stipuleanatus (assembly GCA_020205555.1). Classification (NCBI taxonomy): domain Eukaryota; kingdom Viridiplantae; phylum Streptophyta; class Magnoliopsida; order Apiales; family Araliaceae; genus Panax; species Panax stipuleanatus. The sequence goes on along the minus strand of CM035115.1, from coordinate 136,568,772 downwards.
GACGCCCCAAAATCTCTACATTTCCTATAGCAGATTCGATGCTCACGAAAACATTCTATAAGACAATAACTTCTATAAATCCAAAATTCACAGTATCTTAATCCGTTAAAGTTCTCGTCAGAACAATTTCCATGTCAGGATACCCTCACTTGGATGTATAGATTTATAATCTTACAGATATTTTCCCTGCATATCAATAATTCCTATCTATCTGACATTCACAGTACAAATGATAAGATTGTTCTTGGAAGTGAGGAGCGACCTCACTGCTTACAGAACTCCCAAGATCATTCAATACCCTCATTCAGATGTATAGTTCATATAGATATTGTACTTGATATTATTTAACATGAATAAAGTAACATCATGCAACTAATAACTTAATCACTTACTAATATTTGACTACATAACATTCAATTATTACATCAAAGTTATGCTGAATTACACCCTTTGTATTATAATAAACATTCGTTCTTAACCACAGACTTCTACCCACAAGTATTATTTCCTGGATTTTTCGGAATATTCAACGCAGCTGCAAAGGAAAAGAATATTTGCAAGGATGAGCTTTAAAATGCTCAGCAAATTTTAAACAATTACAGTTTATACTCACACAATATCTGAAATGAAGGAACGTAAAGTTCATAGTATTTTTCACATATATATACTGAGGTTTGATCTGCAACCCCACATATTACGAGCGTCTGTAAGTCATTTAGACTTAGCAACCCGGGTTGATTTGGCCAACCACACCATCTAGGAGTATGCATATCATCCTATACAACCACCTGGTCAGTGTCAAACTGTCGGTCATTAATAACCACCCGGACAATGTAAAACTGCCGGTCATTGATAGTATCAATATATATTTTTGTATCAAACAGTATTGGTTTTTACCACAGTCTATGCTTTGATATCAAATTACAACAATCTACGCAAAGAACAGTTCATATGTTTTGGTTATGCTTGAACAATAAGTCATAACCTTTTTCAAATTTCAGATATCACGAATAATGGTTTTAAAATTTTCGTATATCAATATACAAGGCTTACATTTAATATAGAGATTAAATGAAGTTAGAAAAACTTGCCTTTTTATCACGATCGGCTACTTAGGTTATTTGAAAGTATATTCACCACCTATATATATTATAACAGTCATTAGAAATAATAGTAATTAATTTTTAATTAAAATACTAGTGTCTGGGTTGATCTTGGAGTCCGTTCGGTACTTTACAGCTTTATTGAATAGTTATCGAATTAGTTTTTCAATAATTTTATTGAAAAGTTTTAATATCTTATTTATATGCTTCAGATATTATTTAGCATAATTTCCAAATGCTCAAAATAATTTTTAAATGATTTAATATCATTTAAAATAATTTTTAAGTTAATAATATTATTTTTAAATATTTAATTAACCCATTAAAATAATTTTTAATTCATCCATATTATGTTTAAATAATTTATTTTATTTAATAATGATTTTTGAATCATTATTATCATTTTTAAATGAATTATTATTATTTAAAATGATTTTTAAATCATTAATATTATTTTTAAGTAATTTATTATTAATTACTCTTATTATTATTAATATTTAAATATATTAAATATTAATAAAATTTTATGTTAAAATATTAAAAATTATTTATTATAATTAAAAATGATTTTTTAGAATTTTTTATATTTATTTATATTTATTTTAATTAATAAAATTAATTTTTCAAATATTGCCTGTCGCTAAAGACCTTTAGCGACAGAAGTGTGGCTATAGGTGTTCTTGGCTCAGCCAAGAACATGTTGGTCAACGGCCTAGAGCTCGGTTTGACTCAATTTTTCTGGAAATTAACTTAGTTTCTGGGTAATCTAATTTGATGAAGTTGTAGTACTGATATAGTAGTACACGTCCATGGTTAATTCACTACTTAAAAATATCTCTATAAGTTTACACAATCGGTCAAACCAACTACCCTAAGGATGTTCTTCCTTTCTGGGCTGCCCAGAAAGGTTCAATCAACGCCGGTCAACGACCTTTAGGGTCTTATATCTTGCCGGCCGGTTAATATTTTGGTGTTTTAGTCGTCGGGCTCTATAGATTAACTACAAGGGTACATGGTTTGAGTAGTCACAGAGTCTATATCTCAACAAGTAACATGATCCAAGCTCTTAAACAACCTATCAGACCGTTGCTTGAAATTTCTAGGTTACCCATAAATCGAACCTGGACGGTCAACGGGTTTTGACCGTTTCTATTTTTCGGCCAGTGACTTCTTAGGGCTTGACAGTGCTCTAGTTATGTAGTACTTATGTCAAGGTACAATCAAATTAACATCCAACACCCAACCAGACTGACAGGAAAGAGATCTAGGCGTTTGTACGTTCACATGGCGTTGGACGTATGATTTGTGCATAGGATAGAATATACCGAAGCGCCGCTCGTAGTCAGTAGAGGACTTGACCTTAAACCCTAATTATTTGTAAATCATATAAACATATAGTGGTTTAGGTAATGTGGATGTTTACGTGCGTTCTATCATCTGTGGATTGCACTTGATAAGAATTAGGTGCATCGAAAGATGGCCTTCTCTCACTTTCGTGTTCTCGGCTTACAACCTGTAATGATTAATTTGATCTAATTGGAAGTATGTCGACTTAGACGAATCATTAGGGGAAATTGGAGTCTCTTATCTTCATTATCTGATTCTACCCTAGGATTAATTAGTTTAAGTTTAATTCCTTGCATAGTTAATTTAGTTTTAATTCCATCTATTTACCACCCGTTTAAATAAGACCGAAATAATTATGTGCTAGTGGTTTGGTGTCTGTTATCTGTTAATTTCTCGTGGGAACGATATCTGTACTTACACTTTATTACTCGTTGGCCGCGTATACTTGCGCGTTAATTGTGTCATCTAAATCGGACCAACAACTTCCAGGGTTGTCTCTAGAAGGTAAAAGATGGTTTTGCCCTCCTGCAGGGTTAGTAACAGGAATGCAAAATTTCGAGTGTCTACACCTTGCTTGAACATATTGTTGTCGGCGCGAAGTTACGCTTTTGCCCTTCTGGAGAGTTAGTAAAAGGAAAATTTTGGGTGTTTACAATTTTCACATGAAAAGTGTCGCTATAAACGTATAGCGACAGTGAAAATTATCGCTATAAAATTTATAACGACGATTTTTATATGAAAATATTATTTTTCATTGTGAATTTATCAATTTCCAATTCTGCATCTTTACTTAAAAGGAATAGGTTTTGAGCCCAAATGTCATAGTTCAGTTCATGTAGACCATTCCATAAGAATAAAATAATTATCTTCCTCATAAAGGCAAACAAATAAAATAAACTAAATATTCCACATTCATGCATAACAATGGTTGCCCAGTCAATCAAGTGAAATTACTCCGACAATCAAAAACGAATTTCTAGGGCGATTATGATGAATTCGACGGCAGTTACGGTGAGAAATGAATGGGAAACGACGTCGTACAAGAGCTGGGCTCAGCAGACTGAAGAAAGCTACCAGTTGCAGCTTGCTCTGGCGCTTCGGTTCTCCTCGGACTCCTCTTCCGCCGACGATCCCAATTTCTTGGATTTCGGCACCGGTGATCCGGCGAAGAGGTTTCCGGCGGTTTCGGCGTCCGTACTGTCTCACCGTTTTTGGGTAACTTTTATAAAATTCAATTTTTTGCTTATACTTATTAATGGTTGGTTTGAGAAAATGAATATTACACAATCTGATACTCCATACCTTTCATAATTAGAGATAAATTTATAAAGAACCATTTATAATGTCAGAATAATAATTATATTGCCAGAAAAGGCGTGGTTAAAACAATTATATCGAAATACATATTTGCTCTGGTGGCATAAATATTATTTGACTTATCAACAGCCTTACGAAATGACTGACTTTTCTGGAAAACTTTATCTTTTTAAACGTATCCCTAACATTAGCTAGAATTAGAATATGTTACCAATTTTATGTCACTTTATAGTTATAGTCTATAATTGCAAATGTTTATCTAATTTTGGAATGAGATAAAAAAGAAGGGTATCTCTAATTTTGGAATTGTGGGAGCAATAAGTTTTGTATTTACAGTTGATTAAGTGATAGTCAAACTCTTTTTTTTAAGAATCTGAATTTACATTTTGGATGAAGGTAGTACATTTTAATTGTGTGGTAATTGTTTTTAAAGTGCTAATGTCTAACTTAATTTGAAATAGAGAAAATGAGGTTGAAATTTATGAGTAAATGATATGGGAGTTTTTGATTAACAATTTATAGCGGTGTTTGCCTTAATATTTCTATTATCATGGTGGTGAGCTTGTTGGCAACATAAAAATTTAGCTGAATTATTGGTAAGTAATTAACTGCAGAAGTTTAAGAGAAATGCCTCGAATTGCTGAGCTTTATAATTTATGCTTCACTATCAATAAGAAGGGAGAAATTAGAGATAAAATTGCAAGTGAAAAGCAATTTGAGTGCAATATGTGACTGGATTTTTTCTGTGGAGCTAAAGGAAACAGTTTATCCGTACGCTGTAGTACCAGCTTTTCTTTACGTAACAAAATAGTATGCTTGTAAGAAACTTTGTGACCTGGCTTAAGGTTGGTAAGATGGATTTATGGCAAAACAAGGAAGTAGAGAGAGAGAGAGAGGAGCAACGTAGCAAACACATTTTGTAGATGCTCAAAGTAATTCCAATATGAATAAGTTACTGGAAATTATAATATATGTTTTCGACACATGTAATGCAAATCAGTAAGTGTACTTTTGTGAAGAAGAGAGTTTATAATTAGAGTTACTAGATAATCCTATTATCTAGTATATTGCGGATTCATATTTGCATTCCAAAACATGATACTCTTATGTTCTGAAACTCTAAATTTAGCATAATTAAGATTTCTTTCTTTTCTACCTATATTTGCACAAATATTAATATACTAACTATAAGCGCCCATATAAAGCTACCCCTAGTGTTCCGCGTTTTTGCCTATGTAGCGTTTACATGAACCGAAAAGATCCATGTTCCAAATAACATTAATTATAATCTTTATTGATGGCAATGTTGAGGCAAGAGGAGTATCACAATTTACTAGGATGGAGATTATGAGACTCATGGTTTTAAAAAAGATTATTCTAAAGTAAAGCAGTGTAATGATATATGAGTATATAACTCGTATAGTCAATCCCTAGTAGATGGGACAAGATTTTTTTTGAATTGAATTGTATAAATTATAAACTAGAGAAGTCAGTCCTATCAGAAATGATAAAACGTTTAAGTAAACTGGTGTATTCATGTTCTGAGAAAAAATTCTAGTATTTGAGTACCAACGCTCAATACAGAGAGAATTTTTTGAGAGAAGTGGGTGAAAAAATAGGGAGGACAAACTGCAGTAAGTAGACGAAAAGAAGAGGGAGAGAGAAAAAAACACTTGGTCTTCTAAAAAGGTTTGAAACCCTTGCGGCGGCCATGATCCTTGTCCCTTTCTCCATCTGCCATTGGTAGGATCCGGTTGAGCATTCAAAGCAGGGGATATGAAGTTGTATACTCGTGTATATGTCATGCAGTATCATTATAAACATACCCCAAGCTATGCTGGACCATATGATTGTTGAAATATTGCAGCGAATCAGAAGTTATTGCTCCTCGTGGACTCTAACCTTTTGACTTCATATGGAATTTTTCACTAAAAAGTAAAAAACTTCGCTAGTAAGGAGCTAAGACCAGCAGCAAGGGTTGGTCGGTCAGTTTTCTACGATAGTGAAAACTATTTATTGAAAGAAGAAATGCTTATTTATGGAGTAGTTTTAAGAAAAATGAAAATCTAGCTTTTTTAATATACTTTTTATAGCTAACTTTTGCATAATAGTACAATTATTACATCCTCACCTTATACACTTTGTGTTTGTAATTAGCGCGAAAATAAAATATTTTTTTTTGTTAAATTTCGGATAATGAAATATGAAGGATCCGAAAGGTTAATTACAGGTACTTCATTTTCTTCTCTGAAACCAGAACAAGATGCTTTACATGTTTTATGTCGATATAGAGACTAAATTAATAGTTTGATATTAGAGCATTTATGCAGCCACAAATTTACTTAAATGCTTGGAACACTTATATATATATATATTTATTTAGTTTTTCTCTTTCCCTTTTCTGATTTACAATTGCATATTACATACGGAGCATTATTTATGTTGTGCTTGAATTTTGTTCATCGCAGGTGAATGGCTGCCTGTCTTATCATGACAGAGTTCCAGATGGGTTTTACTTGATCCATGGGCTGGATCCATATGTATGGACCATTAGCACTAATCTACAAGAAAGTGGTCAGATCCCGTCTTTTGAATCACTAAAGGCTGTCAAACCTTATGATGATTTGTCAATTCAAGCAAATGAAGCAATACTGTTCGACAGATTTAGGGATCCTGCTTTAAAGGAACTAGAAGATACGGTAGTAAACCTTTCTTGTAGCTGGTTCACTAGAGAAGAGACTATTTTTTACCTTGCAGAGCTAGTATGTAATCGCATGGGGTGAGTACTCCACTTACAAATTTACTTTTGAGCACTCAAAACAATAAAATTTAATAAATTTATGCTTTCACTGTTGGCATAAGGGGTGTAGCTTCTACAGAAGAATGTTTTGATGACTGGTGGCAAGAGTGCACTACGTTTCTGAAGGATGGCCTACGCTCGATTGTGCTTCCAATTGGAAGTTTGTCTGTTGGATTATGTGTTCATCGGGCGATATTATTTAAAGTAAGTCTCTCAGCTTGTTTTGACGTGCCTTGATTTATCTTTATGTTTGACGAGCATTTGCAAATTTTATAAATTAATTGGTTCACCTTTCCATTCTATTTAGTGTCTCCATGTCTACCGTTGTCTAAGTGAATAGAGATACTTGCACATAGAATCCTGTTGAGTTTGCCTCTATCCAGTCACGCCTTTTTAAGTAGTTTCAACTTTTGTGCTATAACTAAATTTACTTTATAAAGTAAGAGGTAAAGGAAGTACGTCAAAAGCGTTACCATATGGTATCATTGCTTGATTGTAATTGCTTATCTTAATTTGTCTAAATTTTTATAACCTATATTTAAATGCTATTATTCACCAAATTAATCCATGTAGGTGTTGGCTGACATAGTTAACCTACCATGCCGAATCGCCAAGGGATGTAAATATTGTGGGAGAGAATTTGCTTCGTCTTGTCTTGTGCGATTTGGTCCAAACAGGTACATGTTTCTATTCTATCAACTTACTGAATTTTGGTTGCAAGCTAAATTAGCAAATACAACAAATAGGATAGACCTAGGAGCTTGAGAAGGCATGACAAGGGTTTTGAGATTTTTTTTGAAATCTAAATGAGTTTAAGAGTAAACTTAGACAACATTAAGCAAAATGTACAGTGCATGGTCATATTTTGGGGACATTAGGTATAAAGGTTTCTAAAAAAGCGTAGTTCAAACTGTCTTTGAGGAGTTGTATGCTATGTTAAAGGTCGAACTAGATAGGTCTACCAAATAAGTTTGGAACTATTAAACCTAAAATAGCTACTTTCTTAGTTCAGATATTGGTAACTCTGAAGTAGTTAGTTATGGAGATTGAGTTATAACTAGGTATGGGTTATAAACATTGCCCAAAATATGTGATATCTGAAGGTAGTAAAGTTGTGGGAAAAACTAGTAAGTGAAAAAGTTTGGTTTTGGCATCTCAGCTCTTAGATGGGATAACCTACAGGTATCTTCCCTTTTTGTTTGACCTACCAACATTTTTTAACACCTAATCTGTAGGTACTTGCTATTCATTATATGTCTAGCTTCATTTTTTGTTGTTGTTTGTTTGTTGGTACCATCCCTTTAAACCCTTCACCAAGTTTTTGATGCTTTTGTTGATTTGCAGAAACAAGACATACATTTGTAAGAATAACGGAAGCATGTATATATTGAATTTAAAATTTTTATGCAATCTCAGGAATCACCTTATGCAATATTATTAATTGAGGAAGGATAAAAGATGTACCTCAAAGATGATGCAACCATTTGATTAAATCTTCAAGTTCCATTACTTTGCTCCTTCGTCTCCAATTCCTCGAATCTAACGTTCGTTACCCAAGTGTGCAACGCCCAAAAGCACCAAGAGTATTCTTTTAGGTTTTGAGAATACTGATGATTAGTCTCATTAGTCTTCAATCCAAATAAGATCCCTCTTATTTATAGACCACCCTTCCATCCTAAACCTTTTAGAACTCAGGGTTTTTAATTTAATTCCCAAACTAATTAGGAATTAAATAATTTATAATAATAATAATAATAATAATAATAATAATAATAATACTAATAATATTAAGAATACTTCTTATTAATTTATAATTAGTATTTCTCCAAATACTTAATTATAAATGTTAAGCTATTCAATATATTCCCTAATAAATTAAATACACTTAATTCATTATTATTAAGTCAATCACTTCTAACATTATATTTCTCTTTTAATGATGTGACTCTTTATGATCAATATTAAGCCGGTAAGTAGAATAAATAAATTAAAACCATTTTAATATTATTTATAATGAATTAAATTATTTTAATTCAAATATAAATAAATAATATTTATTCTATATCAAGAGTGACACCTTATAACAATATATCATGACTATCCGGATAATATGAATTCAAAGTATAATCACAAAGAACCTATTCCGTGAATAGTTGCCGCACAATTCAGTCTTTCTACCACACAATGTCCCAATCAAATATAAAACATGAAATTACTGTCAAGTTTTATTTATTTGATCATATGTATTTCGATTAAAAAATGTACAACTCTAGTTAATGTAAATTAGAAACTCCTTTCTAATTTTCATTCACTCTGGCCAGGGATTTCTGAGTTGTCACTTATCGAATCACATAGGACATTCTCCCCCTTTATTGGAAGTGGTAGATCTTTTGTTGATCATTCAACTACCTCCATGTACACTTTATTATACCCGAACATACCCTATGAAATACTCTGAAATATTAAAGAATATGACAAAGTATAACTTAGAATGCACAAGGTAATATGATAATCTCAAGTCCAATGATCACTTATACTACTATCACTATAGGAACTCCTATTGACAGACAAACTCTATTAGGGTTCCTTTATTTGAGTCACGTTCAGTGAACTTATTCTCCAATAAGCACCTACATACTTGCTTTAGTGTCTTCACATAAATGATTCTGAGATCAATCATCCTCTTCAACAGAGCAAGTATAGTATGTACTAATCTATCCGGAATCAGTAACCCAACATTAGTGATTCATACGATTAGGAGCATTTTAGTTTTGAGCTATCTTGAATTTAGATCTTATTAGCACGATCATCATCATGATTCTAAAAGCATTGCTCCAAAACTGTGTTTATCACTTTTATTAATTAAACTAATTAACATGGATAAAAAATGCCTTTTGTATTAAATAATTTCTCTTATTAATAAATAAATAAGATTATAAAGTAAATATTGATTACATCAAATGTGATTGGCTTGAGGGCATACTACTTTCAATCTTCTACTTGCACTAAAGTCAATCGTCCTGGTATCTAATACACATCTTCTAAGTGGCGACCGAACTGTTGTGATAATACTTTAGTAAATGGATCTGCAATGTTTTGAGAGTCCACTATTTCCAAAGTGACATCTCCATTTTCAATGATTTCTCTAATCAAATGAAAACGCCGCGACACATGCTTGAATTTCTGATCAGACTTGAGTTCCTTAGCTTGTGCAATAGCCCCAGTGTTATCACAATATACACTCATTGGTCCTTGTATGTTAGAAACCACTCCAAGTTCAGTAATGAACTTCTTTATCCAAACAGCTTCCTTTGTAGCTTCACTTGCAACTATGTTCTATGCCTCTGTCATTGAATTAATAACCGTTTGCTGCTTGAAACTTTTCCAACTCACTGCACCACCATTTAAGGTAAACACATAACTTGAGGTGAATTTGTTGTCGTCTTGATCAGACTGAAAATTTGAGTCTGTGTAGCCCCCCCATTTCAAATCGGACCCACCATACACTAGAAACACATCATTATTTCTTCTTAAGTACTTTTTTTAACCGTTTTCCAGTGTTTTTTGTCGACGTTGGAAAATTTAAGAACCCCGCGGGTCGGTTCATAACCCGGGATTCCTCAAATCTATCTTCCTAAGTTCTCTCTACCCCACTCTTTTTATTTAGGAAAAAGGTTTTGAAGGGTTTTTAGGAAAGAGGCCAACATGTATTTATGTCGACGATTTGAATGTTTTAACAGAGTCGCCAGTTGGTAGATTTGAAAATGGTTGTATCAACTCAACCGAGTTTGATTTGAAAAGAGGCCCAATTGCTGGACACTGTCGAAACTTGATCTTTGAAATCGGAGTTTTGAGATCGGGGGCTTGGTTAAGTGTGGGGAAGGTGTTAGGCACCCCACGACTTTCGTGTAAACACGGTACCGTATCTTTTCAATATTTCCCTTAAAACTACGAATGCGTGAGTGAATGCTGTTTGAAAATTGGGCCTATTGATTTGATTGATTTTGAAAGCTTTGACAGACTTCGTTGAGCCTATATACGAAGGGTTTGATTTGATTTGAAAATCAGTCTTTGATTTGATTTGCACAGCATTTAATTTGATTGAAAAGCTTTTCTTTTGATTGAAAATGATGTTTTGAAAGCTAGTTTATCAAACCCTTACGCTGACATAGGAATTGAAGCGTATCGATACTTTCAATTTTTAGCTTTATAGCCTTAAGGCTACACGTGAATGGTGATTTGTCGGGCTGCGAAGCATCTTTTAACACAAAAATAGACAAGTGTCGGTCTCCTCATGGGTATGAAAACCATCGGAGGGACGCTGACACGACAATTGACATTTCACTATGATGAGACCTTAAATTTGGATAACCGTTTTAAGGTCTGTGTATGTACATTTTTACAGAAAAATCGGCAGGGTACATTTGTAAATTGGAGTTTGTCCATCATGGGAATCAGAGCCCGATCAATTTGATCGTGAATCCCACGATTCCTAGGCTCACATATGAGTAGCCAATAAACCTGCACAGTTCAAATTTGTACAGAAATAGATTATCCCAAAATTGCTAGAACCGAGGATTCATTCAGTAAATCCCGGTTCGCACGGCTGAAGCATCTCGTTCCCACTAGATAGCGATTTAAGGGACGCGAGTTTGCTTTCAAAGCTGAAACTATAAAAATAACTAGATTTAAAGAAATCTTAGCCATTATAGCTTCCAGGTTCTGTCGGGACCTATTTGAACCGTTGACAGTTAGAATTGGCAAGATTTGAATAAATTTAGTTCGCCCGCAGATATGTTAGTGCAGATTCATATACAAATGAATATTAAATGCAACAGTTGAATAAATTGAGTAAAGCAATATATATATAATTATATATATACAAAAGCTGTAAAAGGGCGATGGGTTTTCACTCGCAAGCCCGGACTGGAATTGAAATATATATATATATATATATATATATATATTTATAAAAACTGTAAATAGCCACGAAATAATCCAGGCTGTGATAGAAATGAAATATATATATATATATAGAAAAATAGTAAAAAGGGCGAAGGGTTTTCATGCCAATGCCCGTACTGAAATTGAAATGGACAGAAAAGCAGTTCACTAGTGACTGGGGAGAGCACCTAGTATGGCGAAGTGTGCAAAAGTAGTAAAATGACCACGAAATAATCCAGGCCGGACTGAAAATATATAAATATATATATATATATTGACAGAAATGTAGTCAACCAGGATTGATATGAGAACCAGTGATGGTGAAAGTCGCTTATATATGCGTAAATATATATAAAAGCGGTAAACTACTTCAGATTTGACATCCGGACTTAATAGAATTGAAATGTTAGTATATTTGCAGTTAAATATGGACAAAAAAGGGCCAAACCCGGACTGGGAAGATGACCCAGTCCGGCGGAGTTGCTAGAATGTGTGTGCTAGTGCATCGAAGCTGCTGGAGCTGACGGATCGTCAATCCGAGTTGTAGAAATGCAAAAAACTGCGTTTATGTACAGAAATATACCAAATTTTGACGAAAACGGCCATGGAACTAAGTTCTGGGCATATTTAGAAGATGAAACTTCGTATGCAAGTGGAAAACAGTGCAAAGTAGTAGTATTGACTTTCTGATAGTAAAAATACTTACAATGGACTGCAATACGAGCTTTTTGCCAAATTGTAGGCTTTAAACGTCCAAATCTACCTGTGGTTTCTTGATATGTGGTAGTATATGAGTTTGTCTACGTGTTGGAGTAAAAATATTTGGGTTTGAAAGAGGTGTAAAAGTCAAAATCAGACGGGCAGAGCTTCGCTGCGTTTCGGAATTGTTGAAAATGAACGGGAGGGGCATGTTTATTTATAGGTCAGGGAGCCTTAGCTCTACCTGCTGCTGTCGCAGGCAGAGGTGCGGCTCTCCAAGGTGGGGCCCACATGCCCGGCTTCGTTGTCTCGAGGTGCGTGCATGCCGAGAGACGTCATGTCAGGTTCGAAACTTCATAACTTTTGATCGGAGCGTCCGTTTGGGGCGTGCTTTAGCTTTCCGGAAAGCCCTCGTTGAGAGTGTCACAATGACATTGGTTTTAACCCTTTTTAAGTCCCTAAAGGTGGGTTCATGACCGGGTCTTCGTTTTTCTGCAGTTTGTCCATCGAGCCGTCCGGTGCTGTTTTCACCCGGGATCACCGTTGTGGTTCTTTCTGACCTTGGTGGCATCAATTCGGCTTGATTTTGACTGAATCGACTGAGAGTTGGTAAAATGATCATTTTGCCCCTCCCGGGGTTGCCTTTGGTGTCGGCATGGCCTCAGTTGACTTCCGGGAGCTGTTTCCAAAACTTGGATCCAAATCGAGTCTGTTTATCCCCAGTGTTGCCTCTGTGGCTGACGTGGCCGTTCCAAGTTTTCTTCTGAAATTGTTGTGATGCTCCAGGTTTATGTCTGAAGTCGACTTGACTTCCTGGGCTGATGCCGGGGCTGATCTGTACTTCCCAGGTTGTTGCCGGGGCTGATTTGTACCTCCCGGGTTACTGCTGGGACTGCGTTGTACCTTCCGTGCCGGAACTACGTTGACATCCCAATATGGTTGATCGGTGCTGTGGTTGTCCCGATATCGGTGACCGGGTTTTAGCTGATATCTCGATATTGAGATCGGGGATGATCTGACGGTCCGTTTGACGATCGAAATTGGATGAACGGTCCGATTGACGATCGGAGCTGGATAGACGGTCCGATTGACTATCAGAGTTGGATAGACGGTCCGATTGACTATCGGAGCTGGATTGGCGGTCCGATTGACTATCGGAGCTGGATTGACGGTCCGATTGACTATCGGAGCTGGCTGGAGTACCGATATTGGTGATCGAATTTGACTGGAGTTGATCGACATTAGGGATCAGATTTAGATTTACCGACCTTGGGGATCAGATTTAGGTTGAAGGACCGGCATTTAGATTGGATGTCTGGTGTCGGGACCGGGGTTGGCTTGATTGACGGTTTTGCCCTCCTACAGTGTTAGTATTGGGGCAAGAAAAATTTCAAGTGTCTACATTTTTCTCCAGGATTTGACTGATAGCTGCTTGTCACACTAAGTGCATAAACAACATCAGGTCTCGTACATATCATTTCATACATGATAGATCCTATTACTGTAACATAAGGTATCATGTGATCTTTCTCTTCAGTTGTCTTTGAGGGCATTTTCTTGGAGAGATTCACTCCATAGCTCATCGGTATAAGTCCTCTCTTGGAGTCTTCTATGTTAAACTTCTTTAACATTGAATCAATGTACGTTCCTTGGGTCAAGCCGAGCATCCTTTTAGATCTATCTCTATAGATTTTTATTTCCAAAACATAGGATGCTTCTCCCAAGTCCTTCACGGGGAAGTGTTTAGACAACCATATCTTTATTGATTGTAGCATTGGTATGTTATTCCCAATAAGTATATATCATCAACATATAGTACCAGAAATGTTACATCGTTCCCACTAATCTTCTTGTACACACATGGTTCATCGTTATTTTTGATAAAATCAAACTCTTTAATTGCCTCATCAAAACGAATGTTCCATCTGCGAGAAACTTGCTTTAATCCATAAATGGATCGTTGTAGCTTAAACACTTGATTTGTTCCATCTTTTGAAACAAATCCATCTGGCTGTATCATGTATACATCATCTTCTAGTTTTTAATTGAGGAAGTTCGTTTTCACGTCCATTTGTCAGATCTCATAGTCATAGTAAGCTGCAACTGCAAGCAAAATCCAAATAGACTTGAGCATTGTTACAGGTGAGAAGGTTTCATCATAGTCAATACCTTGCCTTTGTTTGAATCTTTTGCTATTAGTCTGGCCTTATAGGTCTTTACCTTGCTATCTGCTCCAGTCTTTCTCTTAAAAACCCATTTACACCCTATAGGCACTATGACTTCTGGTGTATTAACCAAAGTTCATACTTGGTTCTCATACATGGAGTCCAGAACGGAATCGATGAAATGAATATCCCAATTTTCGCTGAAGATGCAATAATACATTACTATATACAATCATGCGACATTTTGTAGGCAACAATCAGTTAATAGTCTCAAAGACTTATGAGCAACTAAGCAACTTAAAGTACAAATCTTTATTGGAGTTTAAATACTACCTAGATACTTTCTTTTCTAAAGTTTTCGCTCGCAGTGATTGCAATAGCGATTACTGTAAAGAAAAGTTTGTAGAAGGATTACCAGCCTTATTCTCACAAAGAGTTCAGACTCGTTTGAAAAATAAGAATGATGGGGTAATTCCTTGGGATGAATATTCTTATGAAAAAATCGCATCAGAAATTGTTGCTGAAGGGGCTGATCTATGCAACACCCTTAAAATTCAGTACCAACTATATGAAGAAAGAACCAAAGGAAAACGAGTTCTTGGAGATTTCTATGAACAATATGGTTTTGCTGAAATTCTTAAAGCAAATCATAAGAAAAATGTTCTTAAAGAATGTAAAATTTACAAGAAGCATAGTTGTAAGAAGTCTAAAAGGGAGACTTATGACGATAAACCCAAGAAAAATAGATTTTCTAAAAGAAAATCTAGAGGAGCTAAACCACCTACTTGTTACAAATGTGGCAAAGTAGGATATAAAAGTCCTGAATGTCCTACCAAAAAGAAAATCAATCAATTGGTCAAGGACGAAGGTTTAAAAAGACAGCTGTTAGCAGTCTTGATTGATTCTGAAGTAGAAGAATCTGATTCTTCTAGCTCAAGTTTAGAAAACGATAGCTCAGACACAATTTCATGCTCAGAATTAGAAGATTGTCAGTGTGAAAGAAGGGCTGTGTTTGTGTGCCTTAAATGGACTTTCTCTTAATGTACTATCTAAAGAAGATGGTTTAATTTTGGATATTATCGATTAACTAGAAGATGAAGTTAAAAAACGTCAGATGATCGAACGATATATTCAACTTACTAAAAGTAAGAAAAAACCATCTGAAGAAGATGATACAAGACTTGATCCAAGTCAATATTCTCTACAGAAGATCTTTAACAAAGTTGGTGATAGATATAAAGAGCCAAGTCCTAAAGAACTAAGGAGCATGGTACCCAACCTTCAGGCGAATGAAGCCGCAAGAGAAGTAGTCATCTCTGATCTTCAAAATGAAGTGAAGCAAATAAAGAAGGATATTCGCTAGTTAAAAACCAGAGACGAAAAATGAAAAGCTAAAGTTAATAATCAGGATTTGCAAGGTCCTATTATTGAAGAATTTAGTCATGACGATTTGGAAGACGAAATTTATAACTTTGCTATCCAAGATCAACGAATTTTTCCTGGTGAAGCCAGCTCTAGTGGTGCAACTTTAAAGATTAATCTAATTGACAAAATTATCACTTAAAAGTGGTATGTCAAGATTAATATACTCATTGAAAATGAGTTCTCTGTGACCACCGAAGCCTTGACTCTGGGGCAGACTTAATTGTCTGGCATAAGGATTAATTCCTTCTAGATATTATTCTAAGACAACTTAAATGCTGAATACTGCTGATGGAAGTCAATTGCACATCGACTATAAACTGTCTAATGCAGTAGTGTGCAATAATGGAGTCTGTTTTGAAACTCTATTTTTATTAGTTAAAAATATGTCTCAAGCAACTAGATTAGGTATTCCATTTATTAATTTGTTATTTCCATTATCAATTGTGACAATGGGAATAAGCTCTAATAAAGAGGGCATCGATGTACGTTTTGATTTCATCTCTGAGCCACGGTTTCAGGGGATAAATCATCTTCTTAAAAGAAAAGAGAATTTTCTTTTCTTTTTAAAGCAAGAGTAAGAAATAAAGCGTATGAAGGAACATCTTAAAGACGAAAAGTTTAGCCTTAAAGTCGAAAACTACTAAAAGGAATTAAGCACACAAATTTGTGCATGCATTCCTAATGCATTCTGGGAACGAAAGAAACATTCTGTTTCTTTTCCTTACATTGAAGTGTTCAACGAAAACTGATTCCAACAAAGGCCAGGCCAATTCAAATGAAAGAAAGATATTTGAAGCTTTGCCAGGAATAGATTGCTGATCTCTTAAAAAAGGGATTAATCAGAAAAAGTTTTTCAACATGGTCCTGTCCTGCGTTTTATGTTGAAAATGCAGCTGAGCTTGAAAGAGGGGTTCCTAGATCAGCCATTAACTATAAACCTCTAAACAAAGTTTTGAGATGGATAAGATATCATATCCCAAGCAAAAGAGATTTATTGAATCGGTTGCTTAAAGCACAAATCTTCTCAAACTTTGATATGAAGAGCGGATATTGGCAAATTCAAATCCTAGAAGAAGACAAATACAAAACGGCGTTTACCGTTCCATTTGGGCACTATGAATGGAATGTCCAACCTTTTGGGTTAAAGAATGCGCCATCTAAATTTCAGAACATCATGAATGAAATCTTTAATCCTCTTATGGATTTTATGATTGTGTATTTTGATGATGTTCTAGTGTTCTCAAAGAACATTGATCAACATTGTAAACACTTAAAGGTGTTTCAGTCTGTTGTTAAAAGAGAAGGACTTGTTGTCTAGCAAAAAAGATACTAACTCTTTCAAACTGAAATTAAATTTCTTGGGCACAATATCACTCAAGGACGCTATATTCCTATTGATAGAGCTATTGTTTTTGCTGATAAATTTCTAGATAAAATTCTTGAAAAAACTCAATTACAAAGATTTTTGGGAAGTTTAAACTATGTTGCTAATTTCTATAAGAATCTAGCAATTGATGTTGCTCCTCTTTACATAAGACTTAATAAAGTTCCTATAGCCTGGTCTGATGATTACTCAAATGCATTTAAGAAAATTAAGCTTAAAGCTAAACCATTACCTTGTTTGCATTCCAGATCCCGAGGCTCCTAAAATAATAGAAACAGATGCTTCTAACAAAGGTTTTGGTGGAATTCTTAAATAAATCAAGAATTCAAAAGAAATTTTGGTTCGTTTCGCTTCAGGGGGTGAAATCCTACACTCGAAACAAATATTTGCTCGATGGCATGCCCTGTTAGCTGTTTTTGATTTTGATATAGAATTCATAAAAGGAGAATCAAATTCTCTTTCAGACTTCTTAACCAGAGAGTTTTTGAAGGATACTCCTAATTTATGTATGCTATCCTTTGACAGGTCTCCTAGACAATCGACCCAACCAGTTGACAAAAGAACTAAAGAAGTCTTTAAAGGACAATCATCTGGATCTATGAAGCATCACGACAAGGGAAAAGGCCCTGAACTAAAAGTTCCTGACGAACCTCAATACATTGACACTATGCTTAAAGAAGTAGTGATAATTGAGCATATCGATGCAGGTAGAACTCCGAAAGAAGTGGCATAATTATATTTATCCTATTCTTGATCTGCCTATATTTCTTCCTAAAACCAAGGACTTTTTTGAGAAGATTTTAGTTGAAACAGGTTCTATTAAAGTCTCTCATAAACCTAGAGATCGCTACAACTTAGCTTTTTCTACTGTAAAGATCTTAAAGATCTTGCGCCCTAATGACTGGGGTGGGGATTTAAGGACACACAAATATTTTGAGAATAACTCAATGATCCCTAAAGCCTATAATTATTTTGATTATATTATGGTTTGGGAGAAGTTTTTGTACTATCAAAATGACAGGTATACTCATTGTTGGTTCCTCCATCCAAAGCTGCCAAGGAACATGAAGACTCGTGATTTCCCAGCCTGGTTTCAATCATGGTTTTATTTTTGGGGTCCTGTTTCCTCTTACTTTCCTAAAAGGATTGAGAAGGTTTTTGATAAATATTATCAGACCTTTAGTAGCCTTAATGAGCTTACTTTTTGTTGTGTCTATGACATTCTTTGGATCTTAAAATGGTCTTATGTGCTTAACCAGCATGCTGGATCAGGTGTTAATCGTCTTCTAAGACGAGCTTCAGTGAAATGGTGGCCCAAATTTGATGAAGACAGGGTGGCTAAAGATGTTGAGTTACCAATTCAGCCACAAGGTTATGACATTGACGATTATAATGTCTCATAAAGAAAATTAAAATCTGCTCTAAAAGGTATTCCCAGAAATGAGATTTTAGATTTTCTAAAAACACACAGCGATACTGAAACCATGCAGGTTAGTGATGAAGAAGCATCCTCCAACAATCCATTTGGTGGACCCTGCTCTCAGCCTAAATAATTCAAGCATGCCATTTGGTGGTCCCTGCTCTTAGCCTAAATAATTCAGGCAAGCGTTTGCTTTCGGGAATCCATTGCTTAAAGCATTATCCTGGTCCCATCTTTATTGTTTTCTTTTGCCGTCCAGACGACTCCAGCTTATCCAGGACACACATCGTCATTAGATTTTATCTTTATTAAAGTAGGTGTATTATTGTCCTTAAAGGATATCTTTTTATAAAGTCGTTTGTTTTTTATAATCTTGTTGATTGTTCAACGTCCTATATAAGGACCCTTTGCTCCTTTGTTTAGGGCATCCGAATTTACTTCAGTTTGTTTAGAATTTAGAAGTGTGTTTTCTTTTGAGTGTGTTTTCTTTTGAGTGTGTTTTCAAGTTCGAAGTTCTCAAGCTTCAAACCTATGTAAGTTTGTTCTATTAATATCATTCCGCTCAACGAGGTACCTAAAAAGGTACTATGCATCTCCAAATTCGGGTACTTCGTTTCCACATGATTTGGTGTTCACTTTCTAATTAAATCATACATCTATCCAATAATAAAGAATTGTAAAGTAAATTACAACCTTCATAAATACTTAAATAAAATCTTACTTGAAAAAGGATTACAACTTGTCTAATATAAAATCTCAGGGTTAACTAAACCTTAACATCAATCAAAAATAAATGCGGAAATAAAACATCATCAACTAAGTCTTATTACAAACAAAATTGAAGACAACAAGTCTTCACTTGCTCATCTTTCTTTTTCCTTTACTTGTTGACGGTACGTCAACATTCTCGGCTTTAACTGCAAGGGGTTGTAAAATATGCAAGAGTGAGCAAACAAAAGCTCACTTGAAATGTACAATGATATGCCATAATTGAATAACTTCAAAAGAATTTGAATAACTTTTCTTTCGTCAAAATAAAGAATTGAATAATAATTCTTTCATCATATTTAGGATTCAAATATATAATTTATCTGAGGGTCATACGACCTTGAACTATGTCCTAGGTTATAAATATTTCTATTTAAAACCTTTAACAGTCATTGAGACTATGAACCTTTAACTCGTACTTAGGGGGATCAGCCCTTCGTACCATGTATTGTGCACAACCATCTTAACGCTTTCACATAAATGTCCCCTAATAAATAGGGTTGTTCATTCTCAGTATTTGAATACAAGTCCGCACCAAAGAAAGTCTGGTTTGGATAGATAAAGGAACTTTGGAGTTTCAACTATCATCAACTAGGAGTAGTTGAATCGACTCACAATGTTTTAACAGTTCGATAACATAAGAATTATGAATCAAATGTAAGATACAACAATAGATTTCATGATAACTAGGCATGCTTTATGAATAACTTAAAGCATTCGATAGATCAAGTAGATCTTGCTTGAACAACTAAGTTAAGATCACGTTACTTAAATAATACTTCAATACTTATGCTTTATGGATATTTGAATACAGTATAACTCATACAATACATAACGAGTTAAGAATCCGATATAGACTTGCATGATATAATGAGTAAGGGTTAGAGAACTTGCACAATGAAAAGATACCATGAAAGAACTTGCATAACGTAGAACAATAATGATTAGAAAACTTGCTCAAGTAAGAGATAAGGAGTAGAGAACTTGCTTCAAGCGCAAGAAACACTTTAATAATTACAATCACTTCCACAATTATCCTACATATCACGTTACGTTTAAAACATCTATTAGTACCCAACTATAACGTTTAAACCGTCGAACTTCATACTTAAGTCCAACTCACAACGTTGTTAAGACGTACGTCGATACTAATACACATACGTGAGGCTAACAATCAAGCACCTCATACACGTATAGCACTTTTACTATCATATTGCATCTTACGGTAATAATATCCAATCACATATAATATAACCACATAAGACTTCAATCTATCTTAAACACATCAAAAGCATGTTATCTAATTACCTATTACACTTATCAAGTCATAAAAATAAGTTAGCTAAACAAACGCGGCATGAAAACTCAACGAGAGAAAACAAAATTTTCGGACAGCTTGTTAACCCGCTCGGGCGGGTCCCCCAAGGGTAAAAGCCCAGCTGGGGCGAGGCCCACTACTGGTGGGAACCCCCCAGCTCGCGAACGACAAAGAAATAAGCCAATTTGGCTTATTTTTTCACACTGAATCTGATTTTTCTCAACATGATGAACATGAAACTTGATAACAACAAAATTTTGGACTCTTTAACATGATTATAACATATAAAATTCTTACAACACATAATCAAAATCAAATTTTCATGATTTTTGAAGAAAATTACAATATCAAGCGTTCTTGACAAAAATTTCTATTACGAATTCGTTTTTCAATCAATCCATGTAATTTCAATTGTAATAACTCTAATTCTTAACATATTAACATAACCCATGATCAATTTAAACAATAATCCATAATCAAACGCCAATTTGATAGTTTAAAAAAATGCTATTTTTAAAAGTAGTTCACAGTAAGTTACTATGAACATGATTTCTTCATATTCATCTTAATTACGTGGATTGAATCGCTAAGACAGCTATATAACTCATATATAAACATGCTATAACACATATTACGCATAAATTTCATGTTTACATAAATTTTTCATTCTAACTCAATCAAAAATATGAAAATTCATAAGGACACAAATTCTCCATTAAAACTTGTTTTTACAACAAATTGAATTTTTGAAAATCGTTTATAGCATACAATTCAATTATAAACAGTCTATATATATATATATATATATATATACAATTCATGTTTACACAATCTCATGAAATTTTCATAGTCACAGAGAACTCGAAACAAGGAAGAACAATCAATTAAATTTTAAAACTATAAGATAGTAATTATACCCTTTTTGTTTTGATGATTGAAGAAGAACATGATGATGATGAGCTTGAGTTCTAACAATTCTTTCTCCTTTTTTTTCTTCTTTCTCTCTCTAACTTCTCTGTATTCTCTCTTCTCTGCTCTTTCTTTGCTCTAACTTTATTTTAACGTAAAAACTATTTACATAGTTGATATACATATATTATACATCTAATAATATAATATACGTAACTTACAAATAATTAATACCTATAATTATATCATATACTAATTACCCATTATTATATAGGTTACACTTATTTTGAATTTAAAAAGCCCCAAGGCTTGTTTGGCAAACCAAAGTTATTTACAAAAATAGATTTTATTAGCTAATGGCTTGTTTGGGTAAAATGGATTTAAAGCTAGTGCAAGGGCCCTGCTTGGCAAAACTTTTTTAAAACAAAAGTAAGGCCTTGTTTGGTTAAAACAATTTAAAAACTCTTTTCTTTATTTTAATAAATCCTTTTAACACATACTTTAATGTTACACTTTAATTAATTAAATCTTTAACATTCTTATTTAATTAATTAAAATCTAACATCAATTAGTCACATAAAAATTGCCACATAATTATAATTAATGTAACACTCATCACATAATTCATCTAATTTAATTATCTCAATTAAATTAGAATTATACTATAAAATCAATATACATCAATTAAATTAAATATTAAATATTCATTTAATTAATATATAACTCTTAATTAAATCATTCCACAAAATCACATAATTTATTTATTTAACTCAATAAATAAATCACATAAAATATTTATTCACTCATTAAATATTAAAATTTAATATATAAAATCTCAATCGTTACAGGTACAAGGTGCCGATGGACAATTAGAAAATGTCATCGAAAATCCTGATGGATCTATCATAATCAAATTTGGAAATAGCAGATTTATAAGGTTAAATACGTTTGATGAACCACGAAGGAGCACTTCCACAATTCCTAAAAGGAATATTAATGAGTCTTCTAGAAGATCAACTTCTTCTATTGAAGAGTAGTTAATTCTCCAACTGATCCGATTAGTAGACTGACTTATCGGGTAGAAACTCCAATGGAAGTTCCTAGGGCTCAAAGTCCTACTATGTCCGATTTTGACTAGATTGAGAGTATTTATACTATTAGTATTTTACTCTGGATCAAACATGGTTAAATGCTATGTTTAATTCTGACCAGAATAAAGAAAAGCGTGCCTGGTTTTTCAGTAACTATTCTAAATAAGATCAGAATTGGATTCGCGAAGTATACCATGATTTCTTAAAAGAATCAGAGAAAAATGTTACTTTTTTCTTCTTTCTCCAACACTGGAGTAAGGTTAAAGGAACCGATTTTCCTTTTAAGGGGGAAAAGAACGATAACTTAATTGTTATTGAAAATTCTTACAAGGCATGTAGAATTGTTGATAGTCAAGATGTCCACAAAGTAGTCTCAACTATCCATCCTTCGTCTCTGGCTGTATTTGTAGGAGGAAAAAAAAAGCAACTCCTTACAAGAAAACGTTTGACAAAGATTGAAGTTGGCAGATATGTCTTGTATCAGTCAAGTTATTGAGCATAATAACTATACAAATCTGTTTTTGAAATCTTTGGGAGCTCAGACGTCAAGGATAGAAAAGGTTATCTATAATAGAGAACGAACCTTAGTTGCTAGTGCTTCGCCAGTTGAAGTTATTGCAACTTCTTCCTTAAAGGAAGATATAAGTTGATGACAAAAGAAAAGTTGGTATCAATCCCATTCAAACCTCCTCCGGCGATGTCAGAAAATTTTAAAATGGGATCATCATCAAGTGAGATGTTTGAAGAGCTTAAAAGTCGTCTAGACAAGATGTCCATCAAACCATCTGTGTCGGGTCTAAAAAATGAAGGATTATATCTAAATCAGATCTTAAATAATATCCACGACGATCCTCAAAAAAGTATCAACAGGATAAAGTGGGGAAAGGTTAAAAACCAACCTTTTTACCATCGACCCTCACCAATAGATGCTCAATTTGAAAATAAAGCAATTTATGATGGGGCTCAGTTTAATGGTGAGCATATCTGTGAATGGAACCTTGATGGTCTCACAGATTACCAAATTATTGTCCTGCTCATGCATATGACAATTTATGCTCAAGCTCTCAGAATTAAAGGAAATTATGAGAAACGAATTGATCAGGCTTTAGCCTCGGGGTTCGTAGGACAATTAGGCCTATGGTGGGATAATCTTCTGACTAGTGAACTCGTGAAAATATTTTTAATATTCAAGTCCAGAACGGAATAGATGAAATGAATATCCCAATTTTCGCTGAAGATGCAGTAAATACATTACTGTATACAATCATGTGACATTTTGTAGGCAACAATCAGTTAATAGTCTCAAAGACTTATGAGCAACTAAGCAACTTAAAGTGCAAATCTTTATCGGAGTTTAAATACTACCTAGATACTTTCTTTTTTAAAGTTTTCGCTCGCAGTGATTGCAATAGCGATTACTGGAAAGAAATGTTTGTAGAAGGATTACCAGCCTTATTCTCACAAAGAGTTAAGACCCGTTTGAAAAATAAGATGATGGGGTAATTCCTTGTGATGAATATACTTATGGAAAAATCGCATCAGAAATTGTTACTGAAGGGGCTGATCTATGCAACACCCTTAAAATTCAGTACCAACTATCTGAAGAAAGAACCAAAGGAAAACGAGCTCTTGGAGATTTCTGTGAACAATATGGTTTTGCTAAAATTCCTAAAGCAAATCATAAGAAAAATGTTCTTAAAGAATCTAAAATTTACAAGAAGCATAGTTGTGAGAAGTCTAAAAGGGAGACTTATGACGATAAACCCAAGAAAACTAGATTTTCTAAAAGAAAATCTAGAGGAGCTAAACCACTTACTTGTTACAAATGTGGCAAAGTAGGACATAAAAGTCTTGAATGTACTACCAAAAAGAAAATCAATCAATTGGTCAAGGACGAAGGTTTAAAAAGACAGCTGTTAGCAGTCTTGATTGATTCTGAAGCAGAAGAATCTGATTCTTCTAGCTCAAGTTCAGAATGATAGCTCAGACACCTCTTCTAATACAAGTGAAGTTTCATGCTCAAAATTAAAAGATTGCCAGTGTGAAGAAGGGCTATGTTTGTGTGCCTTAAATTGACTTTCTTTTAATGTACTGTCTAAAGAAGATAGTTTGATTTTGGATATTATTGATCAACTTGAAGATGAGGCTAAATAGCATCAGATGATCGAACGATATATTCAACTTACTAAAAGTAAGAAAAAACCTTCTGAAGAAGATGATACAAGACTTGATCCAAGTCAATATTCTATACGGAAGATCTTTAACAAAGTTGGTAATAGATACAAAGAGCCAAGTCCTAAAGAACTAAGTTGTATGGTAACCAACCTTCGGGCGAATGAAGCCGCAAGAGAAGTAGTCATCTCTGTGATAGTAGTGTGCATACAAGCCAATCATGTATGATGATAAAGCACATACTTTGTAAACAATCTTATTTATTTATTAATAAAATATTTATTTATTAAAGGCATTTAATTATCTACACGGTGCTGTTTTTATAATATGTAAATAACCCATAGTTTTAAGCAATGCTTTTAGAATCATGATGTTGATCATGCTAATGAGATCTAAATTCTTAGAAAGCTTTAAAACTAAAATAGTTCCCAATCGTGGGATTACTAAAAAGGGGATTAGTAAATCCGGATAGATTGGTACATATGTTGCTTGCTCATTGGATGAGGATGACTGATCTCATGGTTATTTGTGTGGAGACACTAAAGCAAGTATGTAGGTGCTTATTGGAGAATAAGTTCACTGAACGTGACTCGCTATGGAATACCTAATGGAGTTTTACTCGCCTGTCAATAGGAATTCCTAATGTGATAGTAGTACATGTGATCCTTGGACTTGAGATCATCATAGTATCTTGTATGTAACAAATTATACTTTGACTAATTCCTTAAGGCCTTTTAAGGCATATATAGGGTATGCTTGGGTGTAATGAGTTACATATGGAGATAATGAATGATCAAATAAAGAATCTACCACCTCTAGTAAAAGAGGAGATATGTCCTATGTGATTCGTTAAATGACAACTCAGGAATCCTTGGCCAGGGTAGAATGAAATTAGAAAGAGGTTTCTAATTTGCATTATTTGGAGTTGTGCATTTTCTAATCGAAATACATATGATTAAATAAATTAAGACTTGACAGTAAATCCATGTCTTATATTTAATTGGGACATTGTATGGTGGAAGGATTGAATTGTACGGTAACTATTAACTCACATGTTCTTTTATGATTAATGTTGAAATCTATATTATCTGGAAAGTCGTTGATCGCTAGGGAGGCTTATCCCTATTGTAGAATAAATGTTATTTATTTAAATAGATTATTAGTTTAATTTGTTTATTTAAATAAGATTAGAATTGTTCTAATTGATTTATTCACAACCGGTTTAATATGGAGAACCTAAAGGGTCACACCATAAAAGGAAGAAGAATTATTTAAGAAGAAAATGGCATGATAGTAATAATGCATTAAGTATAATTAATTTAATCTATGATGATAGAATAAATTAAATAGCTTAATGTTTATTATTTAATATTTTAGAAATATTAAATATAAATTAATAAGAGGAGTCTTATTAATATTATTATTATTTTAATTCTAAAGGAGTTTAGGAATTAATATAATATCAGTACTCTCTCTCAATCCTAATAAAGATTAGGATATAAATTAATTAAATAAAACCCTATTTTAATTGGATTAGGAGGGTTAACCTAATATCTATATAAGAGAGTCTTATATTAGAAATAAAGAATGTGAAATTTTCCAAGAGTTAGGAGTACACATATTCTATAGAGATAGAAACAAGGGTTAAGCCAATAACCCATCTTCTTGAGTTCTTCATATTCCTTGGTGGATCACCGTTAGAGGCCAAACATTTGGGTGGCTGACATTATTCAAGGGAAGGAGCCACTATCAGAGGAATCAAAGGAATTAAAGGAGTAGAACTTGTACCTGAGGAAGCTTAGATCTTCAAAGGTATAATTCCATGTTCTCTCTTTTCTGTTATTGATAACAAGCACAAAGCATGATCATGGTTATGGGTTTGTATAAATTTTGAAAACCTAGTTTTTACGCTTCCGCCCTATTTATGTGATTTGATTGCATAATTGCGTTACATACAAACCCAACACTCTGATCTTCAAAATGAAGTGAAGCAATTAAAGAAGGATATTCGCTGGTTAAAAACCAGAGACGAAAAAGGAAAAGCTAAAGTCAATAGTCAGGATTTGTAAGATCCTATTATTGAAGAATTTAGTCATGGCGATTTGGAAGACGAAATTTATAACTTTGTTATCCAAGATTGACGGATTTTTCTGGTGAAGCTAGCTCTAGTTGTGAAGCTTTAAAGATTAATCTAATTGATAGAATTATGACTCAAAATTGGTATGTCAAGATTAATATACACATTGAAAATGAGTTCTCTGTGACCACCAAAGCCTTAATTGACTCTAGTGCAGACTTAAATTGTCTGGCAAAAGGATTAGTTCCTTCTAGATATTATTCTAAGACGACTGAAATTCTGAATACTACTGATGGAAGTCAATTGCACATCGACTATAAACTGTCTGATGCAGTAGTGTGCAATAATGGAGTCTGTTTTGAAACTCCATTTTTTTTAGTTAAAAATATGACTCAAGCATCTATATTAGGTACTCCATTTATTAGTTTGCTATTTCCATTATCAATTGACATAAAGGGAATAAACACGAATAAGGAAGGCATCGATGTACGTTTTGATTTCATCTCTGAACCACGGTTTTAGGGGATAAATTGAAAAGAGAATTTTCTTTTCTTTTTAAAGCAATAGTTAAAAATAAAGTTTATCAAAGAGCATCTTAAAGATGAAAAGTTTAGACTTAAGTCGAAAACTACCAGAAGGAATTAAGTACAGAAATTTGTGCAAACATTCCTAATGCTTTTTGGGAACGAAAGAAACATTATGTTTCTCTTCATTACATCGAAGGATTCAACGAAAAACTGATTCCAAAAAGGCTAGGCCTATTTAAATGAATGAAAGGTATTTAAGGCTATGCCAGGAAGAAATCACTGATCTCTTAAAGAGGGGTTGATCAGAAATTGTTTTTCACCATGGTCCTGTCTTGCATTTTATGTTGAAAATGCAGTTGAGCTTGAAAGAGGGGTTCCTATATTAGTCATTAACTATAAACTTATAAATAAAGTTTTGAGATGGATAAGATTATCCTATTCCAAACAAGAGGGATTTATTGAATTGATTGCTTAAAGCACAAATCTTCTCAAAGTTTGATATGAAGAACAGATACTGACAAATTCAAATCAGAGAAGAAGACAAATACAAAACGGTGTTTACCGTTCCATTTGGGTGATGAATGGAATGTCCAAACTTTTGGGTTAAAGAATGCGTCGTCTGAATTTCAGAACGTTATGAATGAAATTTTTAATCCTTTTTATGGATTTTATGATTGTGTATAATGATGATGTTCTAGTGTTCTCAAAGAACATTGATCAACATTGGAAACACTTAAAGGTGTTTCAGTCTGTTATTAAAAGAGAAGGGCTTGTTGTTTTGGCAACAAGGATACAACTCTTTCAAACTGAAATTAGATTTCTTGGGCACAATATCACTCAAGGATGCTATATTCCTATTGAGGGAGCTATTACTTTTGCTGATAAATTTCCCGATAAAATTATTTAAAAAGCTCAATTACAAAGATTTTTGGGAAGTTTAAACTATATTTCTGATTTCTATAAGAATTTAGCAATTGATGTTGCTCCTCTTTACAAAAGGCTTAAATAAGTTCCTATAGCATGGTTTGATGACTGCACAAATGCATTTAAGAAAATTAAGATTAAAGCTAAACTATTACCTTGTCTGCATCTGTCAGATCCTAAAGCTCCTAAAATAGTAGAAACAGTTGCTTCTAACAAAGGTTTTGGTGGAATTCTTAAAAAAATCAAGAATTCCAAAGAAATGTTTGTTCGTTTCGCTTCGGGGGTTGAATCCTACGCAAAAGAATTATTCAACTATTAAAAAAGAAATCTTATCAATAGTCTTATGTGTTAACAAATTTCAATAAGATCTCTTAAATTAGAGGTTCCTCCTTAGAGTTGATTGTAAATCAGCTAAAGAAGTTTTAGAAAAGGATGTTAAAACATTGTTTCTAAACAAATATTTACTCGATGGCCGACTTTGTTAGCTGTTTTTGATTTTGATATAGAATTCATAAAAGGAGAATCAAATTCTTTTCCAGTCTTCTTAACTAGAGAGTTTTTGCAGGATACTCTTAATTTATATATGCTATCTTTCGACAAGTCTCCTAGATGATCGACTTAACCAGCTAACAGAAGAACTAAAGAAGTCCTTAAAGGACAATCATCTGGATCTATGAAGCATCACGACAAGGGAAAAGGCCCTAAGCTAAAAGTTTTTGACGAACCTTAATACATTGACACTATGCTTAAAGTGGTGGTGATTATTGAGGATATTGATGCAGTTAGAACTCTAGAAGAAGTGACATAATTATATTCGTCTTATTCTAATGATCTGCCTATATTTCTCCCTAAAACCAGGGATTTCTTTGAGAAGATCTTAGTAGAAACAGGCTTTATTAAAGACTCTCATAAACCCAGAGAGCGCTATAACCAAGCATTCTATACTGTGAAGATCTTAAAGATCTTGCGCCCTAATGACTGGGGTAGCGATTTGAGGACACATAAATATTTTGAGAATAACTCAATGATTCCTAAAGCCTATAATTATTTTGATTATATTATGGCTTGAGAAAAGTTTTTGTACTATCAAAATGACAGGTATACCCATAACTGGTTCCTCCATCCAAAGCTGCGAAGAAACATGAAGACTCATGATTTCCTAGCTTGGTTTCAATCATGGTTTTATTTTAAGGGTCCTGTTTCCTCTCACTTTCCTAAAAGGATTGAGAAGGTTTTTGATAAATATTATCAGACCTTTAGTAGCCTTAATGACAATCAGGCTATGCTTACTTTTTGTTGCGTCTATGACATTCCCTGGATCTTTAAATAGCATATAAGACCATTTAGTAACCTTAATGACAATAGCAGATATAATAATAATAATAATAATAATAATAATAATAATAATAATAATAATAATAATAATTCATTGAAAATCAATATTGTCCCAATATTAGTTGATTGAAAACCAATAGTTCATTAATAATAATAGTACGTTTGTCTTTTAATATTTTGTTGGGGAAATGAATTGATTTAATATATAATTTATTCTTTGGGTAATTTAATAACTAAGCCTAATGTGCTCTTGTGGTCTAACGGTCAAAACCTCAAACTTGAGGTTTTGGGTTCAAATCTAGGGAACAATATTTTTTGGGAATTAATTTGGTAAAAGTACACATCATCGGTGCCACGTGTGCCACCTAGGAAAGTCAACGCACATGTGGCACCTGAGGATTCAATATCCAATTTTTTTGACAGAAAGGGGCTTGTTTTTCGTTGACCAAAAGAAATGGGCTCAATACCCAAAAATCCTTAAAATTCAGTGGTCACATTTGCATTTTACCCATTATAAATATTAAGCTATTTAATTTATTCCACTAATAAATTAAATACACTTAATTCATTATTATTAAGTCAATCACTTCTAAAATTATATTTCTCTTTCAATGGTGCGACTCTTTAGGTTCAATATTAAGTGGGTAAGTAGAATAAATAAATTAGAACCATTCTAATATTATTTATACTGAATTAAACTCCTTTAATTCAAATATAAATAAATAATATTTATTTTACATCAAGAGTGACACCTTAAACAGTATATCATGACTATCCGGATAATATGAATTCAACGTTTAATCACAAAGAACCTATTCCATGAATAGCTGCCGCACAATTCAATCCTTTTATCACAATGTTCCAATCAAATATAAAACATGGAATTACTGGAAAGTTTTATTTATTTGATCATATGTATTTCGATTCAAAAATGCTCAACTCTAGTTAATGTAAATTAAAAACTCTTTCCTAATTTCCATTCGCCTTGGCCAGGAATTTCTGAGTTGTCACTTATCAAATCGCATATGACATTCTCTCCCTTTACTGGAAGTGATAGATCTTTTGTTGATTATTCACCTACTTCTATATACATTTTATTATACCCGAACATACCTTATGACATACTCTGAAGTATTACGGAATATAAGTATAACTCAAAATACATAAGGTACTATGACGATTTCAAGTCCAAGGATCACTTGTACTACTATCACTATAGGAACTCCTATTGACAGACAAGTGAAACTCCATTAGGGTTCTTTTAATCGAGTCACGTTCAGTGAACTTATTCTCCAATAAGCACTTACATACTTGCTTTAGTGTCTCCGCACAAATGATTATGAGATCAATCATCCTCTTCAAAGAGCAAGCATAATATATACTAATCTATCCAAAATCAGTAACCCCACGTTAGTGATCCAATGATTAGGAACATTTTTGTTTTCGAGATATCTAGAATTTAGATCTCATTAGCATAATCATCATCATGATTCTAAAAGCATTGTACCAAAACTACGGGTTTATCTAATTTATTTAATTCAACTAATTAAACATGGATAAAGAATGCCTTTAAATAAATAAATTCTTTTATTAATAAATGAACAAGATTACAAAGTAAATGTTTATCACATCCAATGTGATTGGCTTGAGGACATACTACTTTCAGCTTTGGTGTTGTGACCAAGACTACAAGGGAGGGCCAATATGTCTAGCTTCATTTACATCATAATCAAACTCAGTTTTGAAAGTGGTTAAGCATGAACTGTGTGGTAGATTGATAATTAATTAGTGATAAGCACTGATCACTCCTATAATCATGATTCATGCTTCTACTGATCACTCCTATAATCATGCTACCACTACCACTAATCACTCGTATAATCATGCTACCACTACTACTGATCACTCATATAATCATGCTTCGAGAATAATCATAAAATAATTCTCTAAAACCCCTCAAGTTGGAGCATGTATACTAATCATGTCTAGCTTGTTACGCTGCTAAAGTATTAATAAACACATAAGCAAGCTGATCGTCGGTCTTGTAGATACAATCCCTTCTTTTATTTTCTTACGAACAAATTGGCAGTTAACTTCTATGTGTTTAGTTTTTTCATGAACACCAGATTAGAAGCGATGCAAAGAACAATTTCATTATTAGTTTATCACACCAAAGTTGAATATGTACCCGCTTGTTGTACCTTAGCTCAGTCAATAAATGTTCCAACCATATTAACTCACAAGAAACATGAAGATCCTTTGCTGTTAATTACCATTAAGATTTAGTACTCTAAGAAATGAACTCTCTTTGTTAATTTTTCAGATTGTAAGTTACAAAATTTAGACACAAAGGTTAGCCTAATTCTAGGAGTAAAACAAGGAACCTAGGAGTAAAACAAGGAAACTAATTCTAGGAGTAAAACAAGGAAACTAGGAGTAGAATAAGGAACCTAGGAATAAAACAAGGAAACTAATTAGTCAACATTTTAGGAGATATAAAAGGAAACACGTTTTCCAACACTCCCCCTCAAGCTGGTGAATGAATGTTTTTCATTCCCAGCTTGGACACAAAACTCTAAATACTGAGCTACTTAACCCCTTAGTAAGTACATCCGCAAGTTGGCCATATGTAGACATCTAAGGGGTACAAATAAGCCCACTCTCCAGTTCTCCTTGATGAAGTGTCTGTCAATTTCGATGTGCTTCGTGCGATCATGTTGTACCGGGTTGTGAGCTATACTAATTGCAGACTTATTGTCACAATAGAGTCTCATTGGGCCACTTGATTTTCAAGTCTTCTAAGATGACCTTCAACCAAAGTAGTTCACACACACCTTGAGCCATTGCTCGAAATTCTGCTTCTGCACTAGACCGTGCTACCACATGTTTCTTTCTCCTCTATGTCACGAGATTACCGTCAAGAAATGTACAATATCCTGTTGTTGACCTCCTGTCAACTATTGACACAGCATAATCAACATCCGTATATACCTCAAGCACCAGACCTCCATTTCTTTTGAACAGAACACCTTTTCCCGGTGTCCCTTTGAGATATTGTTACACTCGGTGTGCTGCTTGCAGATGAACTTCCCTTGGGCTATGCATGAACTAGGTAATCACACTCACTGCATATCGTGTATGAGGCAGATAAATGAGTTTTCCTACCATGCGCTGATATATTTCTTTATTAATTGCAGCGTCTTCCTCTTCCATTCCAAGTCTAAGATTTTGGTCTATTGGAGTACTTGCTGGTTTGCATGTTGTCTTGCCTGTTTCTTTAAGGAGATCCGTAACATACTTCTGTTGGGAGCTCAAAATGCCCTGCCTAGAGTGAGCCACCTCGATCCCAAGAAAATATTTAAGCTTTCCTAATGCTTTGATCTCAAACTCCTTAGCCAAACACCGACTTAGAAGTTGTCTCTCATTATCATCATTCCCCGTCACTATTATATCATCAACATACACTCATAGTGCTGTGACTCCCCTTGAAGGCGAATGTTTAATGAACAACGTGTGATCCCCTTGGCTTTGCAATCATAACTCTCGCAAATCTGCCAAACCATGCCCGTGGTGATTGCTTAAGTCCATACAAGGCTTTCTTCAATTTACACATAGTATGAGCACCCAAGTTATTCCCATAACCCGGTGGGACCTCCATATAAATTTCTTCTTCTACTTCTCCGTGCAAAAATGAATTCTTGACATCAAATTGATGCAACTCCCAACCATAATTAGTTGCTAATGACAGTAGGATTCTAACAGTATTCATCTTTGCAACCGGAGCAAAAGTCTCTAGGTAGTCAATTCCATAGGTTTGAGTATAGCCCTTGGCTTTCCAACCTTGCCTTATATCTCTCTATTGACCCATCTCCTCTATATTTCACTGTATAGACCCATTTACACCCTACGGGTTTCTTTCCGTCAGGCAACTTCACTAACTCCCATGTTTTATTATTCTCCAATGCTTCTATTTCTACATTTATGGCTTGTCTCCATTTTTCATTGGTTAAAGCCTCAGATAAGGTGGAAGGGATGGTAATGGTGTTCAAGTTAACAAGGAAGGCTCTATGTGATGGTGAAAAATGTTTAAAGGAAAGAAAGTGTGCAAGAGGATATAAAGGTCGTTTTGTGCACTCTATTTCCTTTCCTAATAGCAATGGAAAGGTCCTGGTCATTATTGTCATTATTGTCTACATGGGATTCAATTTCAGCTTGTAATGAAGAATTAGAAATTGTTACCTCATTCACAGGATCTGGGTTGGATTCTTGAACTTGCACTGATTCAGGGACAATTGTCTTTTTCCTCGAATACACCTTGCCTTTGTCAAATCTCACATTGTCAAGGGCAGAGTTGGGAATGTCTGAAATTTCTGGCGCGGTTCAGACACAAGATTTGGCATGAACTCAGACATTGGCTCAGACACAGGACTCAGATTATCAGATTACTAGAAACTGGTTTAGGAAGTGACGACAGATCGAGCAAGAAATCCCCGTCCTTATCTTCAAGCATTGAATTCTCCCTCTGAAGATAAGGTGAGGTGAAGTAAAGTGTTTGTTCATTGAAAGTAACATCCAACGAGACATAAAATTTCTTCGATGGAAAGTGATAACACTTGTACCCTTTTTGAGTGGAGGAATAACCTTCAAATACACATTTTAACGCCCTTGGGTCTAGTTTCCCTCTATTTTGACTATGAACATGGACAAATGATATGCACCCAAATATCTTAGGGACAAGATTATTTGTAGTGTTTATGTTTGGATAGAATGTTGAGAGTATGTCCATTGGACTCTTGAATCCCAAGACTCTGGAAGGCAAACGATTTATAAGATGAGTGGCTGTAAGAACTACTTCTCCCCAAAAAGATTTAGGCACATTTCTTTGGAATAAGAAGGCTCGGGTCGACTGAAGGAGATCACCATTTTTTCTTTCCGCGATTCCGTTTTGTTGTGGCGTATTGACACAGGATGACTCGTGTTCCTTCCTTTTGAAAATAAGGAGTTAGTACTTGATTGAAATAATCCCTTGCATTATCTGACCTAAACCTTTTGATAGCGACCCCAAATTGGTTCTTATTCATGGAACAAAAATTTGGGAGAACAATACTGACCTTGGATTTATGTTTAAGTAAGAAAAACCAAGTAACACGAGTACAATCATCAATGAATGACACAAACCATCTTGCCCCAAAAACATTAGGAATAGTAGATGGACCCCAAATATCACTGTGAATGAGATAAAAGGGAAGATAGCTTCTTTTATCACTACTTGGAAAAGGTACACGTTTGTGTTTGGCAAGTTCACACACTTCACAATGAAAGTTTTCAACATCTAGACGTTGAAATAAAGATGGAAACATAATTTTAATGACTCTAAATGACGGATGTCCAAGTCGGCGGTGGTGAAGCCAAACTTTTTCTTCATTGGATGAATAAAGTTCTGAAACAAAAGAAGAAGGTAATTTGCCCTTGGTGTTATTTGACTGGCTTGATGCTTCTAGGTAATAGAGCCCATCCTGTTCTCTAGCATGTCGAATCATCTTCCCCGATTCCGGTCCTAAAATATTGTGATGAAAGATCACACTGCAACCTAAATCTTGAGTAAGCTTTTGTATGGAGACAAGGTTTGTGGATAATCTAGGGACATGGACACTTTTTAAAGTCAATGATGGGCCTATTTTAACATCTACACCTGCTACAGTGGTCAAAGAACCATCAGCTATGGATATTTTTCTACTGCTTGGACAGAGTAAGTATGTGGAAAAGTCATTTGGTGAGTAGGTCATATGATCGGTAGCTCCTGAATCCATGATCCAGGTGCCGGCCAAGGTTGTATTCGAGACATTGAATCCAACAGAGGATGGAGACTTACCTGGATACGCCAATGAACAAGTTCCTGAAGGTTTTTTAAGGATGCCAATTAGAGATCTCACCCTCTTGACCTCTTCTTGGTTGAGACTGCTCGACTCCTTTGGTGTTGCTTCATTTTGCTGTGCCGTTGTGACATGCACCTGACCATTGTACCTTGGTGGTTTTCCATGAAGCTTCCAGCACCGCTCACGAGTATGTCCCTTCATCTTGCAAAAAGTGCACCACAAACTGTCACGATAATCAACCTTTGATTGTTCAGGTTTCTTATCCTCAAAAAATGATGTTTTTTCATGTTTGTGGCTGAATTATATCCCCCACTAGCTACCATAGCCGAACTGTCCATGCTTTGTGGTTCAAGCATAAGTCCTCTTCTGCTTTCCTCACCTCGAACCAGTGCTACTACTTCATTAAAGCACGGAACCTCCTGCTTGCCAAGAATCTGGACTCTCACTTGATCAAATTCTGGATTAAGCCCAACAAGAAAATCATAGACTCTATCTTGCTCAATGAAATTCTTTAGGACAGCAGAATCTTCAGGACATTTGGTTTTAATCACCCTATAATGATCAAGTTCTTGCCACAAGGCTTTCAATTGATTGGCATATTCAGTAATTGTTTTACTGTCTTGTTTAGCAGCCATCGTTTTCACCTTCACCTCATATACTTGAGCCGCATCTCTTGTCTTCGAATATGTCTATTGTATTGTATCCCAAATATCCTTAGCAGTAGCCAAGAACATACAAGTGTCACTAATCTCAGGAACCATTGAGTTCCACAGCTATGCCATAATCATCGAATTTTCTTCATTCCATGCTTCAAACTTAGGATCTCTCGATTTTGGCCCCGTACCCATAAGATGACTCAAGTTTCCCTTTGTACGAACGAGCTGGGACCATTTGAGATAGTTTTTTCCATTCAATCTATAGGCAGCTTGGATATTTTGCAATTCTCCAGGCTGTTGGGATCGAAATACCTCCTCTGACTGCTGTAGCGGTTTTCTCCGTCGAGGCTGTTCCTATAACTTCTGACGTCTTTCACAAGTCACAAATTACTGACTATCAAGTCCAATCACTAACAGAATTGCAAAGCTGCTTTGATACCAAGAAGGGGTTTTGGTTTATGCAAAGCTGCTTTGATCCACAGAATAAAATACTGCAGAATCACATAATTGGAAAACTGCAGAAAAATGAACAAAGGAATGGAAAAATCTGTTTAGAATATCCTGTTAGAATATCCTTAGCTCTGATACTACGTAAGAAATGAACTCTCTTTGTTAATTTTTCGGATTGTAAGTTACAAAATTTATACACAAAGGTTAGCCTAATTCTAAGAGTAAAACAAGGAAACTAATTCTAGGAGTAAAATAAGGAACCTAGGAGTAAAACAAAAAAACTAATTAGTCAACATTTTAGGAGAAATAAAAGGAAACACGTTTTCCAACAAGTGCATGCATCTCAAATAATAAGGCACACGACTTCCATAAGATGGAGATTTTTTCTTTCAGCAAGATCATTTTGTTGTTCTGTATAGGCATGAAGATCAATGAATCATATCGATTCTTTGAAGCCAGGTAACTCTAGACTAATCATCCAAAAAAGTAACATAATGCTTAAATGTCAACTGAGATGTTAAAGTGTGAACTTTAGAGAACAAAGAAAGGGAAGTTTATTCCATACCATAGAATGTACAAATGAGAGCCTTTATATAGGTTAAGACTCAAAGCTATAAATGCAAAATAAATCTATTAGTGATTACAATTTATTATTTATCACTCGTATAATCATGCTACCATTAACCACTCCTATAATCATGCTATCACTAATCACTTATGACTCTTATAATCTTGCTTCTAGAATAATCATAATCAGTGAATAATCCTATAACCCTTAACAATCTGTATATAAATACGTATAATCCAGGGAATATTTGGTTGATCTAATTGGAAGGCCTGGAGTCTTATGCCAGCCTGACTCCATGCTTAATGGTAACTCTTCAATATCAGTTTCTTCTCCATTATGTCATCCGAGGTTTAGAACTGTTGAAGGTGGTGAGAACTTCAAGAAAATGGCTGAGCGGTATTTTTCTGACAGTCAATCACTTGATATTCAATTTGACGATGCTTCTTCGGGTAATTCTTTATGCTTACATTCCAAGCAGTGTGGCCATCTTACTTTTGAATTAGATTTTACTTTTGAATTAGTTGTACCCCTTTGGGGGGAAGAATGTGCGTGAATGTGATACGATATGCATGAACGAATGTTCATAACTATGCTGCAAGAAGGTGGTTATATATGCTATTATTGACTCTTGTCTAATTGATACCATAGTTATATATTTATGTTTTTTTGATTTCCATATACTGTTTCTTCTGTTATTCGAATTTGCATTGTTTCTATTCAAACATGCACTCAATGTAAATTATATAATAGACAATAGAACACACTTATATTTTAAATACTAATATGTTTGTGCAGATATCAATGTTTAAATGGGTCACCCTTGCTTATTGGGCCTTATGTAACAGATTAATTCTATGTGGGCGCCCATGCAGTTGTTTTCTAGTATATGGCTGGCTCAAAACAAATTAAGTTAGAACATAAGTTCTGGGGCTTTTTATGTTTTTACACACACTCATGATCTTGGTACAATTGTTGCGACTATGAGGTGGTTTTTGTCACCCTAACTATTTACCTGATATTTGCTATTCCATGTGTCTTCATCATGTCAGGTACTGCTATTGATCAAGTCAATAGCAAAGAGAACCCTCGTAAAGTGAGTCATTTTGTCCGAAACAAACTTGCTACCATTTCAACTAGCGGCTGTGAATCTTCTATATTAGCTTTGCCCCAAAGATCTGTTCTACGAACTGGGTATGTCGATGTTCAACAAATTATAGCCTCTACGGATCAACATCCTCATAAAAGTAATAAGCTTAAGTTCATGGAAACAACTCAGTTAGTAATCAGTAATCATGAACGTTCACTTTTTGAGGAGGATTTGGACATTGAGTGGAGTGATCTTGATTTGAAGGAGAAAATAGGAAGAGGTATATGTTGCAGCTACAAAAATGCAACTGCATGCTTGATTAAGTTTTATTCTAGATCTATAAATACTATGACAAATAGAGGTTACTGATGATATGCATTCCAGGTTCTTTTGGAACAGTTCATCGAGCTCGGTGGCGTGGTGTAGTAAGCATCTTCTCCCTTTGTTCCTGTTTTTGACATTATATTATGATGTTCATATATTTGTTCTTGATGAATTGAAAACTTATATATTCATTAGAATTGGACTTTGCATGTCAAATTGTCTCTATTTCCTCTTATGCAATTTTGGGTGATAAGGTGAAGTCTATGTAACAAAATGTTAGCAGGAATCATATTTTTGAGTCGTTTTTGGTACTTGAGAAACAACCACAACTTTGACGAGGATAACAACAGTAAAACTTTCCCACTCTTTGCCTTTTCTTTGCCTTGTCTTTTTCTTAGGCAGACTCGATTATTTATTTTCTATTGTATATTCTTGTTATACAATACAAAGCATATGATAAATTTGATCAACAAAAAAAATATGGCAAAACTAATAAAATATTCACTGTAGTTGGCACGTTTTACTGATTACGCCATTGAACTTTTAATTTTTTAAATTACCACACTAAAGTAATTATTATTTTGAAATTGGGTTATTTCGTTAAAAAAAATAAACTGCCGTTAATTTTTTATCGACAAAACTAATGAATTACCTACTGTAGTTGACACGTTTTACTGATTACACCATTGGACTTTTAATTTTTCAAATTACCTCACTAAACTAATTATTATTTTTAAATTGGGTCATTCTGTTAAAAAAATTAAGCAGACATTAATTTTTTATCTATGTGGTTCTGGAAAAGAAGTTCAAAAATAAAAATATTTTGGGTACTCTAATATCAGATGTTTATCGATATAACAAATTTCCTCGCGAATGAAACGCAATGCATCAGCAGTAGAAATGAAAACGCGATAATTGACAACAACATTTTGCATCTACCTCTGAATTATTTTCGCATCCATCCGTAAAAACTCACTCCTATCAAATCAAAAATACTATTCCAACAAAATCAATTTAACCAAATATTACTACCACATGTATATATATATATATATATACACACACACACACACAGAGAGATATATAGAGAGATTGGGGGAAGGAGTGGATCTTGTGGAGGCGATCAAGAGTGAATGAGAGGAATTCGGAGACAGAAGGTTGCTGATAGTTGGAGATGAAATGGAGGAAACCTACTGCAACACCGTTTACTTCATTTGTTACTGTTGTTGGGGATTCAGACTCCATTGTTATATCTAATACTGAACTTTGAAGCTCAGTTCAATGTTTTGGGTATTCGGATCTAGGAATTTTCATAGATTTTAGAGAGAAAATACGCAAATCTATTTGATCTAGAAGAAGGGGGAAAAATGAAACGATTTAACACGTGAGACAAAGATAACAGAATGACCTAATTTTAAAATATTAATTAATTTAATGGGGTAATTTAAAAAAATTTAAAATTCAATGGTGTAATCAGTAAAACGTGTCAACTACAATGGGTAATTCATTAGTTTTGTCGATAAAAAATTAAAACCCGTTTATTTTTTTAACGGAATGACTCAATTTTAAAATAATAATTAGTTTAGTGGGGTAGTTTGAAAAATTAAAAGTTCAATGGTGTAATCTGTAAAACGTGCCAACTGCAGTGGGTATTTCATTAGTTTTGTCAAAAAAATATATAGTAGATGTAATTTTTTTAAATTTTACATGAAAAATTATCAAAAAAAAAACTTTTAAGGCTTATAATATTCATTTCAAGCATTGTAGAGCTTCAAAATCTTTATTAAATCGATGCAGTAGAGGTCTCGTTCCGCCTAAGCGCCACCTAGGTGCTCAACCTAATCGAGGTAGTAGAGGCACCGCTACATAGGGATTAAGCGGACCTAAGCGGAAGATTTAGAACACTGAGGGAAACACATTCATTTTGACATCTAGCCTTCATGCTATTTGGCTGTTCCCAAGTGAACTCCTAGACTCCAAGATGGTGGTCCACTGAAAATGGTGGTTTAAGTTCTCAAGAGTACCCCTACCAAGAAATTAGATGACCACGGGAGGAGGCATTAGCATTGATGAATCAAAAATCCACCCAAAATAGTGGTCCACCGAAAATGGTGGTTCAAAACCTCAGGAATATCCCTTACCAAGAAATTTTATGACCATGAGAGGATGCATTAGAATTGATGAATTAAAAATCCACCCAAGATAGTGGTCCACTCTAAATGGTGGTCAAGTCCTTGTAGATTACACTTGCCAAGAAATTGGACGACCCAAGTGACGAGACACCTGATTTCAAGTCCTCATAGATTACACTTGCCAAGAAATTGGACGACCCAAGTGACGAGGCACTTGACTTAAGCCTTCATGAAACCCTTTGTGCCAAAATTGGCACGACTATGGGATAAGGCACGGGTGTTATGCTTTACCACTAAAAGAAAATTGAGGCACCTAATCGT
Organism: Panax stipuleanatus; assembly: GCA_020205555.1. Lineage (NCBI taxonomy): Eukaryota > Viridiplantae > Streptophyta > Magnoliopsida > Apiales > Araliaceae > Panax > Panax stipuleanatus. The sequence goes on along the minus strand of CM035115.1, from coordinate 136,527,633 downwards.
AAGTCCTCAACTTTCATCAAAAGTGAATGAGGCACTTAACTCTAAGTCCTCAAGCAAGTGTTATATTTTTTCACTAAAAGTGAAGACAAAGTCCTTGGACGACCACCCGCTTGATTGGATGGCAAGGCCCTTGGATATCCATTACTAGGTCAATACCAAGGTACAAAGACACTCCCACTCAGAGCTTCAGATAGTACGGGCAACAAATGTTAATCGTTTGGTGCTTTGAATAACAAAAGTAACCTCTTTGTTTAGTGCTATGAATGTTAAACGCAACTACTTGATCTCTAAACTGAGGCACTTCACTCTAAGCCATCGTCAAGAAAATGATTTTCCTTGAAACAAAGATAAACTCCATCGCCAAGAAACAAACATTGTCCCAAGTCTCCGAGAATAGCCTGGATGAAACACAAATCTATGATCAGGTGATGAAGATGTGACAAAAAATGGCGACCATAACATAATATGTTGACCATACAATGCTGCATTGGTACATTAAAAGGTTTCCAATTAAGGATTTGGTGCTTAAAATGACTATATTAGTCAAGAAGGAGGCACCAAGCACTATAAACCCAAAACTGAACAAGGGAGCGTGACATTGTTGAAGCTTTGGCGAACAAATTTCTATTTTTATCGAAAAACTAAAGTTCGTTCTTGAAAAGTTATACCCTCATCGACTGATATGATTTCAATAATGAAAAATCACCATGTTCGGAGCATAAAAGACTTTTACAAATATTTTGCACGCTCGACCCAATATAAATTGTGACTCACGTGTTGGGGGTAAAATGTGAGCCCTTAAAAATGAAAGAGAGGTGCGAATGACAAAAAGAGGGGCGCATGTTCAATGAGTGGACCCTAATGACCTAATTGAATCAAATTGCCCAAACAAGACAATCCGGAACTAAAAAGTCGAAAAAAATGGACAAGTGTGGGAGGACCCATTAGGGTTCTCCCCCCCAGGGGTTCAACCTTCTATCTGGCCTATCAATGATGCTTTCTTGGTTTGATTGGATTACCGAAAGATTTCCGAGCAAAGCTTAGACAAGATTGATGAAAAGATGACTAAGTGTTGGAAGATCCCCTAGGATTCAGTCTCCTGATTTGGTCCGATCGAAGATGTTTTCTTGCCTGGATCTGAATTAACAAGCAAAACAAAAGTGAAATGAACAAACCAAGTAAAAAAAGATAACCCGACTAAGAAATGCCCCCCAAGGGTTCGACCTCCCTAGGGTTCACCCCTAGGGGGTGCACCTCCTTAACTTGGTTCGATTGATGATGCCTTCTGGACTTGATTTGAGTTAGCAAATGAAACAAAAACTAGATCAACGAAACTGGACGAGAAAGGATGGCTACCTAGGGAGTGCCCTCCTAGGGTTCATCCACCCTAGGGTTCACCCCCTCAGGGTTCACCCCTCTAGGGTTCAACCTCTCCAAATGATGTCGATGAATGATCCCTTCTTGATGCGAGTTAAATTACCGAACAAAACGAGGACATGATTGGAAAAAATGAGCAAAAGAAGAGAAGCTCGATGGTGCCCCCGAGTTCGGCCCCTAGGGTTCGGCTCTCCCCCTAGGGTTCGACCTCCTGGGGGGGGGGGCACTCCTTCACAAGCTTCGAAACGATTTCCTAAGCAAACTTTGGTTTAGCGGAACAACAACTCAAGGTGATTAAAGCCAAGAAAAGAGGCGAGAAATACATGGAGACTTATGGATGATCTCCCTCAAGTCCTTCATGGCGTGGAAAACTACTCAAAGAGTCAAGAATCGTGACGAAAGGATTAGAAATAGTCGAAACAAGAAAGTGAACAAAGAGGATCGAAGGAGGCACGAACCTAGGGTAGTGCCTCCTAGGGTTCGGCCTCCCCCTAGGGCTAGGCCTCCCTAGGGCTCCACCAAGGCTTGGTTTGAGTATATTTTTCAGCGAATGTTTGGATTAAGGCACGATAATGAAGATGAAATGGAAGGAAAAGCAAATTATGGTCAATATGACAATAATTAGATTTGAAGATGGGAGGTGTCTCCGTAAGTCCTTAGACAGAAGACTTAGGGAGGCAACTTTAAGTGGAAGATGGTTGAGGGATTTGGATTGACGGGTAGAAGGACAGGATGATTTAGGCATCACTTTTGGCAATGAGGGGCATTTTTTGTATTTGACTTCAAGTCACATGCCAGACACGTGACCCAGTCATGCCAGACATATGACCACTTATCAGATAGGCTACCTCTATAAATAGCCCCCTCATTTCAGAGGAAGGGACTTTTGATTCTCTGGCATTCCAAGACACACAAGAAAGCTCTATAGAGTTTTGCCACGTGTTGCCTTGGTGATTGCCTACCTCCTCTTCTCCCCTCTACAAACCCTAGATCTTTTCTCATACTCTTTGTGGATTTCTTTCCTCAGTCAATTCTAAACCCTAATCGAGCTAGGTACGATTTTCTCGCCTACAACGGTTTACCTGCTTGCTTAAATTTTTTTACTGGTAAACAAGAATTCTTATCAAAGTTGGCAAACCAATGCAACTTCAATGATACAGTAGGCGTGGAAACACTCTGTGTGGTCATTACGCAGCCTTGCATCACTGGTGCAGTTGATGCATGCGTTTTGGGGTAAGCCATACTACTATCCTAAAAAGATAAAAGTGTTGGGGCTGCACAGAAACGCCATGATAGTACTCAAACTGCCTCTTTCACCCGATGAGAGTTTTAGGAACCCCCATATGTGCCTACTCTCTCACTGCAAGAGGATACCAAGGTGCGAAAGATACTGATCATAGTCTTTCGCATCTGCTTTGTTCCATATCCAATATAATGTCCCAATAAAGGAAAAGAAAACCAAACTATACAATGTTCTTCACCAACGACGGTCAATCTTTGTAGGTTGGCCAATGCCCCTCCCACGACAAGTCATCTTTTTGCTCCCACCTCAACTAGTCGTCCACCCATCTTTAGGAGTCAAGCTGTAAGGAGGTAGAGCAATGTTGGGAAAATGTTATTAAAGGAACATATAAAGGAAATTGGTGGCAACAACTATGAATATCATTTTCTTGTAGAATGCCCCAAATCTTGTTGAATCTTGTCCCAACCTTGCATGCAAATTGCCATTGTAGAAACTATCCAACGCCTTTTGCATGGGCTGGCAACAAAACATTGGAACAGAAGACGCACAGTAACTGGTTAAATGACATGGGATGCTTCCAACCAAGATCCTTTTAATCATAAGTCCCAACTACCATGGTGGACTAGTACTGATTTCACGCCAACAGTGACAATTGTGCATATGATGATGACTGACTTCACTTGACTAACTTTGATTTGTGATTTGCACAAACAATAAACCATTGGCCCACAACCTGTGAAAATAGTTCTGTCAAAGACTGATAACTGAACTTTTTTTTTTTTTTTTTTTTCCAGTAAGTATAACCAAACAACTCTACCGCAGTCAGTTAGGTTAGTCATGTAAAATCTTCATAAATTCTACAAACATGCCAAGAAATATGGTTCTGAACACTATAATAAATACTACGCCATTAGACTAGAGTTATTTACACCATCGTGTGCCTTAGGCCCTTACCAATCTCAAGATCACATTGTTGGATACAAACGCCCTGGTCCAGAGTCTTTTTCTTGGCAAAAGAAAGGCTTACCAAGCCCTAGGATCTCCTCGTCACACCAGGTGACTGCAAAAGACGTGGATATGCTCTATGTCCCTACTATGTTTGTTAAAGATGCAATGGTTGTTTAGAACTGCCATTTAACAATTAGTGCTAGGATATCCTATGTGGATATGCACATATGTCGCTGATATGTACGCACACAAGGGAAAATTAGTGTTGTAATAAGCTTTTAATGCCACGTGTATGACATTCACATAGAACGACTAAGAATTTAAATCCCTATAACCTCACCTTGGGTTGGGTGTCAAAACCTCAATCGATAAACATTGTAAATTAACCGGGCTGCCGACTCGAATATGACTCGAGCTCATTAAATTAGCGGAGCTTGAATAAGCTCCTTTGCTTATTTAGTTAACGAGTCGAGCTCGAAAAGTGGGGTGTCTGGCTCAAGGCCAACATGTTTAGGCTTGGCTTGTTTAGGCCCGACTCGTTTAACATTTATTAATTATTTCTTCTTATTTTTATTATAAAAAAATTAAATGAGTTGGGCTTAAACTCAACTAGGCTCGGCTCGCTTGAGCCCAGCTTGTGCTCGACTAAGTAAACCGGCCAAGTTCGTACACTAAATCTCAAGCTTGTTTAAAGCCCGGCCTGACTTGACTAGTTTAACTTTTAAATAAGTGACCTCAGAAAGCCAAAGCCCGACTCGGCTCGGCTAGTTTACAGCTCTACGTATGGTGGACACAAGAAGATTTAGCCTTGTTTGGATACACGAAGCCCCCTGCAAGCTTAGCTGCTAAAGCAAACTATGTTGTACTTTGGTCCAACTTTTAGAACCTTCATAGTATCTTACTTGGTAGTTAAACCCAAGGGATTTACCAAGGTAAACTCTTAAATTTTAAGATCGAATCACACAGAAAATAGAGAAGAACCGAAAAAATAAGAACACAAAAAGTTACCCAGGTTCTCTAATTTGGCTAGTTCTGCTTAGTATTCATTTAGTAGCCTCATTCAATTTACATGATTCACACACCAAACAATGCTTTTATAGTTACTACAAACCATAGCTCCTATAACATGGGCTCAATCCCATAAGGCCTAATACATTAGTCAAACCTAAGACTGGGCTACTATTAAATCCCCAAGTCCAAATAAACATTACGCTTAGCTTCTAAGGGGCACTGCCCCCTTGCAACCTTCGCCAGTTCATCGGCGAGCTGGGCGGCCGCTGGCTCACCAGTGAGTGAGACCCCCGACTACCTTCTCGTAATGGTCATTGGTCCACAGAAGTATGAGCCAATTCCAATATCAACTCACCACTCGTGGATAACCTCAGCCTTTACTTAAGGGTTCGAGAAAGACACATTTCAGCTGCGCAGATCTTGACCACATTCAATCTTGTGGCAAGTATGTTAAGATCTTTATTTTTTACATTGAATAATTTTTTCCAATGTACACTACGCATGTGTCTCCCTGTAAGCAACATACCCTGAGTGACAGTGAAAGTAATTTACGACTACGTCAATAACCATGAATTTTAGATTATTCACTGTTTTCCAACTTTTATATTGATTTTAATGCTGCAAGGCTGCAACAGCTTCACACTTACAATACCAGCCTCATATTCTTAGGATGTTGCTGTTAAGATCCTCATGGAGCAAGATTTCCATGCAGACAGCTACAAGGAATTCTTGGTTGAGGTATGCCATGAGTTTTTTCTTATATTTGTGAGCAGGTTTGCCTTTTTTCTAAAGAACTATGCATCTCTTCCTTAATTATCTGGTCTTTTTTGTTTTTTTAATTTTTATTTGATAATAATTTTATTTTTAAATTGATGAATTGTTGACTGTTGCCGATCTATGTTGTTGTCTAGATTTATAGTTAACTGCTTCAGTTTGGTTTTTAGGTCTCAATCATGAAAAGCTTGCGGCATCGAAACATTGTACTCTTCCTGGGTGCAATTACTGAGCCTCCAAAGCTGTCCATAGTTACAGAATATCTATCGAGGTTCACTGCAAGATTCATTGCTTCTTGGCCATTTTTCTTCTAGCAATTTTTTATGCAATCACTCAGTTGGAAAAATCAATTTGAATTTCAGAGGCAGCTTATATAAACTTTTGCAAATGCCTGATGCTGGTGAGAAACTTGACTATATCCGTTGTTTGAATATGGCTTATGACGTGGTATGTTGTCTTCTACTCTTTCGTGGCTTATTTTTTCTCTTTCCACCAGGGAAATTTAGTGAAAGTAAGCCTATTTCTTTTAGTATTAGCGTTAAATATTCATATTTTTATTCTATTGAAACTGGTAGTACCTTCTTGCAGGCAGAGGGAATGAATTATCTTCATCAGCTTAAACCTCCGATAGTTCACCGAGATTTGAAGTCTCCAAACCTTTTGGTAGATGATAAATATACGGTAAAGGTAAGCTTTAGGTGCTGATTCTTACCTCATTAATGTGTTGAAGTCTCAGTCCTCTTTGTAGATAATAAATACTCTCTCCATTCCAAAATTAGAGATACACTTCTAAAATGACGACTTCAAGGATAATTTTTTGTTCTCAAATGTACTCCTAACTGTTAGTAGTGATGGTGTGATGCTTAACTTGATAGTAGAAACTAATGTTAAATTTGGAATATCATGTCACTTTATCGTCCTAAAATAGAAATGGATCTCTAAGACCAGAGGGAGTATACTCCTTTTTCTTTTCTTTTTTGTTTTGTTCTTCCATTTCACTACATTACCATCGATTGAGTGTGACAATATTTATTTATTTATTTTTATGGATGATTTCGTACCTGAACAGGATAGGAAATCAATAGAGTTTTATATGGTCTGCAGTTATTCTCTTTTTTTTTTCTTTTTTTTTATTTATAAAATTTGTGCTAAATTGTAAATATATTAAAAAAGAAACATGAACAATGGCAGAGGGGCATACCCTAGAGAGAAACTATAGTATAAACATCAAAAGACATGCCTAATGATGTAACTACTATAGAACAAAATCATAAAAGCTAAAACAAACATGGAGCAGAACACCTAATGATTAAAGAAGCCAGTTGGCAAGGAAACTGTTAGACAGATATTTGGAATTTATGAGAGGAATGAAGTCTACACTTAGCCAGATTTGTAATTTCCTTAACAAGAACTGTTGAAGGAGTATCCTTTTTGTCATAAATCCTGTACTTCCTCTCATACCAGAGCTTATAAACAACTGTAGCAAAGCAGAGTTTGATGACATTAGCTCTACTTTTAGCACCTGAGTAGGCGAGTACTTTATTAACTAGAGGTTGCAAAATGGGAGAGACAGTATGCCAATCACACAGAGATAAAACTTTCTTGAGCGCCTGTTGAGAATAAAGACATTGGAAGAATATGTACTGAAATGACTCATGATGTTGTTTGCACAACACACAACTAGGATTAATATTACTGCCAAACTTAATAAGAACATCAGAAGTTCTTAGTCTCTGGTGAAGAGCAAGCCACGGGATAAAAGAGAACCTTGGCACTCTGACAATAGCTTTCCTGTTCCTTATGGAGTCCCAAATAGTAGCAGCTACATTTTTTGAGCAATGAGAAACCCTTGTAATTGAATCTTCAGAATTAGGATTCAAGGGCCTATTAAGATCAAAACTAGCTCTAATTGAGCTACTTCTGTGTTTCTAGCTGTAGGTAACATCCAGGAGCCAAGATTAATAATGTTAGCATTTAATCTTAGACCAGAGCTGACAAAAAGAGTTGAATTAATAAAAGAGACCAGAGGTACATTTGATTACCATGGATCCGGTCACAATTTGATATCTCTCCCACCTGGCACTTGACAAATTGAAGTGCCACTAATCTTAGCTTAAGAACCTTTCTCCAAACCCAAGAGGAATCATTGGGAATAGGAATGAGCTAAAAAGGATGATCCCTAAAAACAGTATTCTTTATCCAGAAAGCAGAAAAGAGGTAGGCCAATTACATGCCAAAAGTGCATTAAGATCAAAGCCTTGTTCCAGTCTTCAATTTGCTTAAGACCCAACCCTCCTTTAGCGACTGGAAGAGCAATATCATTCCAAGCTACTTTGGCCCCAAACTTTTCAAGCACTGGGCCTTTCCACAAGAACCTACAAAGGATACTCTAGATAGCAGAATAACACCTTTGGGAAGAATAAAGAGAGCAGACCAAAAGGTTTGGATTGAGAACAAAACATACTTTGAGTGGAACTCTTCCAGCATAAGAGAGAAAAATATTAGCCCAGTAAGTGCACTTTGATGTAATCTTATCAATAAGAGGTGTGCAATCATTTAAGGAAAGGTTAGAAGATATAAGAGGCATGCCTAGAAATTTGATAGGTAAAGAACCTATTTGAAATCCAAGACTGATAGTTTCTTTACCTATCAAATTTCTAGGGGTGCTGCTATTCTATTAAATGCAAGATAAATCTTGAATACTTAGATTATAAGTTTTCTTGCAGGAACTCTGATCACAACCATCTGGTGCCTTTTGTTGTTCATCAATAGTTCCAGGTTATGTACATTAGTCATATTCATTGTTCATGATCTGATTTCAGATAATTCATTGTTCAGATACTTCCATCATTATTTTACTAGTAGATGAATCTTTTCTTTGATTCAAAATGATTTGTATCTTGTGTTTGAACATGAAAACCATTTACTTGAATTTCTTGGTTCAATATGATTACAGTCACAAGTTTTTCTTATTTCTATTTGGTTTTGCCTTTCTTTTTTTGGTGGGTGGAAGGAGGGGTGGGGTTTGACATGGGTATGATGATTGTTTGATAAATTTATTTTTCACCTTTTGGTTTGACTGTTAAATCCCATACATTCATGATTATTTTTTAGGTCCGTGATTTTGGCCTTTCTCGTACAAAAATCACCTTTTGTTTTGACTGTTAAATCCCATACATTCATGATTATTTTTTAGGTATGTGATTTTGGCCTTTCTCGTACAAAAGCAAATACGTTTCTTTCATCTAAGACAGCTGGAGGAACCGTAAGTGCTATTAATACATAAATAGTTCACATTTAAATAGTACACTTGTAGTCTATATAAGAAGTGTACAATAAATTATGTAACTTAATTTTAATTTTTTCTTCTTATAAATAGCCTGAGTGGATGGCACCCGAAGTTCTCCGTAATGAATACTCGAATGAGAAGTCAGATGTATACAGCTTCGGTGTAATATTGTGGGAACTTATGACACTGCAACAGCCTTGGAGGAACATAAATCAATCACAGGTTTTTCATATAATTTGATTAATTTCTTACTCATTGCAACCAATAGATCATCGCAATACTTGATGCAATTTTTTGACAAAATAATGAAATTTCAGACCTTGTTAAAATAACTTATTATTGATGATAAAAAGAAATATTTCTCCAATCTCAACACAGAGTTGAGTTAAAAAACTTAATAAATAGGATGAAGGAATACAGAAATACAAGAATACATGCTTTAGTCGACCGGATGTGATCAAAAGTTGATGATATGATCTTTATTTGTGTTATTTGTTATCTCATTGCAACAATGTCCAATGTGTGAGAACATGTATTCCCAAGATGTCTGAAAATTTTAGCGGTAAATTAAATAGTTCATCTTAAACTCTTCGATATTATCTAAAATAACCTACTAATAATAATTAAAGATGATTTCTAAATTAAAATAACCTAATAAATTACAACTAAAGCATCAATTAATTATTAGATGAAATAATTTTTTTTAAAATAATAGATCTCTTCTCATCATTCTTCTCTATTGAATAAAGATTTCTCCTTGAGTTTTATAAAGTTGAAGATGAGAAACCATGATATGAGAGATGTCTAAGGAGAAGAAAGAAGGGTGAGGGGGCTTATCCTCGCAAGAACTTGGTAGAAGCATATATAATGCAAAACCTTTTAAATGAATTTATTCATCTCTGAATAGCAATGGAGATTACATCATTTTATATATTTCATAGAAAATCCTAATCCTCTACAAATTAAGTAACCTTATTTAATAAGGAAACAACTCCTAATAATAATCTAAAATAATCTATTACTATAATTGAAAGTCGTATTTTAATTACGATAGATATATCTCTAAAATATATTAAATAACTAATAATAATTTCTAACAAATTTTATTAGTTTTCATGATCTATTCAATTGAAATACTTGTTGTAGGTTGTGTATGCTGTGGGATTCGTGGGCAATAGACTCGAGATTCCCGCCAAAGTAAATCCTCAAGTAGCTGCCTTAATTGAGGCCTGTTGGATTAAGTGAGTAAATATTCACATTAAGCTTCAAGTCTTGTGCACCATAATAACTTGAGTGGTTCTATACATGCCGAATCAGCTTAAGTTGACTACTCACAATGGCAGTTGTGTAATTCAATTAAACTTCAAAGATAATTATGCATGAGTCTAGTCAGCATGCATATCGTCACACATCAAAAAAAATAAAAATAAAATAAAACCTCGTCATATAAATTATTTCTCTATTAACTTTTTATGATGGTATTGATATGATGTTCTTGTCTGGTTGGTAGTCGAGACAATGCAGTAATACATGTATGACGCCCTCAAATCCGGGTACTTTCAACCCACATATATGGTGTTACACGGTGCTACTAACTATACATTCAGTCAAATGAAACTGCATCAAGATGAACATATTTACTATATTCTTATTACAATAATAACAATAAATCCTTTCCAGGTTCTGTTAACCATTACATCGTTCATTGTCATTGTAAGACCCCAACTTTTATGAATAAAGATTTAATTTTCTTTATATATTATTTTGAAATAGTAAGGTGTTGATTTGATAAATGTGATAAATTATGGGTAAGATGTGCAAATTTTACAAAGTAAGCAAGTGGTCATAAAATATTCGTTGTGTGAATATTCGTTTGGTCGAGGAATATTTTTTTTGTCAGAGAATATTCGTACGACAACGCAGTCATTAGTGGGCCCCACAACGGAATGAATGTCGGATATATAAAGCGACAGAAGTAACCTTTTTATAAAAATAACGGTAAAACTGTTACTATTAAACTGTTGAAATACCCAGTGGTTAGAGTACAGTAATACGCAGTGTTGCACAGTAGCACACGGTATTGCACTGTAATTTTAATTATTGATTCTTATGTAAGAAAGCATTTACTCAATAATTGTTACAGTAACTACTGTTCAATATTTTATATTATTGATTCAATAATTGCTACGTTGATATTTTATATTATTGATTCAATAATTGTCTCAATAACTGCTGCACAGTATTTCACGTTATTAAATCAATAATTCATATTATTTGAATAATATTATTAGATAGTATTATTGACAATGTCTAGAAAGTTCTGTCGAGGAAAGGGGTTAGGTTATATAATTGTGCGCCAATGAGAAGAAATCCTTATCGGAAAGCCCCCTCTTTCTTGGGAACGACCTGGTTGTCATTATTGTGATTCTGTAATATTATTTGTGAATAATAATTAATTATTGATAAAAATGATAAGAAAATATTTATTCAATTGGAATATAAATGGAGGAATTTTTAGCAGAAGAGACAATTGTTGAAAGTTGATATTTTATCTTTTTCGATAAAATAATTCATTCAAATATATTATTATAATATTACATTATAATAATAATAATATAATTTTATGGTATAAAAATAAAATGAGGTGGAAGAGAGAAAATGAAATTGGAAATTCTTTTAATAATTATAAATATTTTAATATATATATATATATGTGTGTGTGTGTGTGTGTGGAGGAATTGATGGGGAGAGTGAGAAAGGGTGAGAGAGAGAGTTAGTGGGAAATGGTGGGGGGAAAAAGAAGAAAATTGAAATTTCATCCGTATGTAAATTTGGGTCATTTTTCGTTTGAGATTTGAAAAATCTTTTTTCTACAAAGTTGTAGAGAATTAAATTTCATATGGAATGGACATAAGGTTCGTATTTTTCTGATAAATGGGCTATTTATTATGAATTATTGAAGTTTCTGAATATAATTTAAATTAAAACATGTGTGGGCCCCACTTGTCCTTTTGTGTGAAATGTGCTGATGAGTGTTGGTCCTTGGAGGTGGCTGCTTGATTTTCAAAGTTGGGTGTTGAGAAGCCACCATAGGAAATTTTGTCAATCCTGGTGTGCTAAGCATTTCCTATAAATATGGTGCTTAGTTAAGAAATGAAAATCACACCAGAATCAGAAAATTTGCTCTCTAATATCGAGCGTATTTCTTGTGAGTATTTAGATACTTTGAGTGTTGATAACAGTGCAAGTTTTTCTCAACATAATATCCGAGATTCCAGTCAAATCTAGTATTCTACTAAGGTAAGGGGTATTATTGTTTTCGTATTTGTAAAGAATATTTTGGTAAATGATATTATTTTTCTCGTAGATGTTATTTTCTTTCAATATTCATAAAGAATATTACTCCCTCCGTTCCTTAAAGACTGCAGTTTTAGGGGAAAAAAATTGTTTCTTAAAGAATGCAGTTTTAGGAACCTAATATAGTTTTTGTATGTTTTTTTCCAAATATGCCCTTATTTTAATTGGAATGGAAATTGGAGGAGCATTAAAACTCGAAGTCTGTTGCATATGGAAAAGTGGAATGGAAATTGAGCATTAAAGAAAGGCTAGATTTGTCATTTTATCCCACTTATTGGTTTATGTGTTTTTTGCTAAAACTGCAGTCTTTAAGGAACGGAGGGAGTATTTTCTTTCATATTCCATATTATGAAAGTGATAATATTTCATTTCATATTTTTAAATTTAAACTTACTACGGTAAGTATTGCTTTTATAATTCCTGAAATAATCAAAAATTCTTTGAGTTTTGCGCTTCATCTAATATCATTTCACTAGAATATTGGTCTGAATTTTTTATGAATTTTTTATCTTTTCATGATGAGTTACTATTCACGAGAAATTTTTTTTTTTAATATATTTTTTTGTCCAAATTATCTTTGATTGTATTCATGTTTTGATCTTCATTCTTGAATTTTGCTCAAAATCGATTATGATTGACATTTCTTGAACTTTGATAGATTAAATTACGAATCTCTAATATTTCTCCTTTATTTCACTTGATTCGTTCTTTATATTATTTTTCATCATCCTCAGTCTTAAATTGTGGAAAATATTTTTGGCCTGTAGTGCAAAGATGAATGATTACTTGATGAATATCTTTGGCCTGTAGTGCAAAGATGAATGATTACTTGATGAATATATTTGGCCCGTAGTGCAAAGATGGACAGGTGTTGAGATGAACATGACCACTGGTGATACAAATCAATATCTTTGGCCCGTAGTGCAAAGATGAATATTTGATTCAAGATATTATTGATTGGTGTTACAGGGATAAAATATTGATGATGGACTTTAATATCATAGAAGATAGTAGACATCATTCTCTACTTAACTCTTCTAATGAATTGTTATTTCCACTGCAGTTGTTGATCTAAAACTTGTTGTCCATCATATTTTATCTAGGTTTATTGAAGATTAACGATAATTTATCATTCATTATCTTAGTCATAATATTCTTTACTGGGCTAGTTGAGTTCACCCTTTTCTTCTATTGTTCTCTTCAGAAAATAAGAATATCGCGGGTACTAGCCGGGAAATGGAGTGATGGTCCGAGTTAGAGCTGTAGAAGTCCTCACTATTTTTTTAAAATAGTGTGATAATAAATGTAATGAGGACTTAGTTTAAGTGTTTATATTTTCTACATGTCTGTATTGACACTCACAATTGTGTGGTCGTATTTTACACGACTGTTTGATATAAAAGATTGTATTTAGATTCTGTACCATATATTTGGCGACTCAGAATGAGTTGAGTATTGAACCTATTTTGGGGCCGTCACAGTCATAGTATAAATTCATACAAATATATTATTCTATTACAAGATAACTATTTATCCATTTTGCCTTTACCCTTATCCTTACCGGAAATTTCGGTCCGTTCACTCTTAGCTGCAATTATATAATTCAAACAAAAAGTGAGCATAACTAGCTCAGCAAGTCTAACAATATATAAGCAGCCACAAAATCAAGAATCATATGATTGATCTTCAATAACTGAACAAATAGTTATGAAGTACTATGAACAATCGAAATAGCACTTTTCATTCTCTTAAAACAATTCTAAAGTACATATAGTAGCTTAAGAATTCTGAGTAGGTCAAACGACCATGAACATTCCCATTTCGTTTTCATTCATGAAAAGGACATCCCGACACTAAGACCATACATCCGATATAACTTACGAACACTTCTAGGTATAGTACTCTATGTTGATTAACACTCATCTGTTAAACGTATTTACGTTTAAGTTTTGGCAACCTTACGTGTCCGTCGAACAAACGACGTAAAATACTTTTGTTTATTCATACTCAGGCTTACCTTTGAATCCGTACCAAACAAATGGCTTAGGATAGCGTTAGCAATACTACGTTGAAAGACTTGTAAACAAATCAATCAACTTTAAGATTCGTCTAGCCGAGTTAAGAATGACATCGACTCTTTCGTAAATAATTCATGCACAATATAACATGAATCACAGAAACTTAACTAACACGAATGTCAGTTAAGCGTTAGAAGAACTTGCCTTCAAGCGTCTTCTACGTTAAAGTTCAACCGTTCTCGGTCTTTACAGTTTCTACATGGTATATTCACATAGCACACTGAAATTAGCTTCCAAACAATCTACACACATTGTTCATACCAACTTCTTTCTCTTCTATAGCTTAATCAAACTTATTTCATTAATAACATTCGTTGAAGGTATTTTAACATCCATTACGGCTTATTAACATGCATACGTCATAAACCTAAACTCTTCGTTCATCGTTTACGAATAACGATAGTCGTAACCCTATTCGGTTAGTTAGTTCGGTTATAATTCCCCCGGATCCCCGATATAGGACCCCGTATAGAGATTACATAAGTTTTATCTTTATTTCTTATCATTCTTGTATCACGCATATCTATTACGTACTATGTAACCATAAGACGCGCATTAAACTTGAACACGATACACGGTTTAGGTTTTCGCATCTCTAGTTCTAAGTTTAAATACTTTTAATTAACATTTAAATCCTAAAATCATCGTTATACAAGTTGTTTAGGAATTCTCTCTTCATGTATATTAAGTATATACTTGTCCCAGAATTACTACGCGAAAAGTTGGATTAACAAAAGCCTGCGTCGGAAATTTTTTAGTTAAGGGCAATGCGGCGCCACTCTTAGTGTTAATGGGCGTCCCTGAGCCCTTGATTTTTTTTTTTTGCAATTTTGAATACAATTTCTTCCCGAGCTCATAACGCGTTCATTATAACTCGGAATTGGCTCGTTCAAAAGCCTAACTCACATATCTTACGTACTTCGATATCATTCGAATAAAATAAGTTTCTGAATCCGTTAACGATAAATTCATCGTTTAAATTTTCATTACGCATTCGTTAAACGTTTGTGAGCGTTCTTCGCTCGTTTCTTCGCTTTAAGTCCGAATTCGATCGTTCTTGAGTCCACGACTCTTAAACACATAGTTCTTCGATACGCCACCGAAAACTTAGGTTTCTAAGTTAAACGGTGACTTTTCACTATCGTTCCGGAAATCCTAGTTAACTATGATTTCGACGATTAACGTCTTTTCCCGTAAATTTCGCCATAACTTTGTTATACGAGATTTTTACACCAAACCAAATGGAATCAATACATTGGTTAATCGTCTAAGTTCCTAACCAAAAATTTGCACCTAACTTGTACGCGATGGTTTTCAATTTGTCCATCAACGACAAGCTCTAAGTTTTATGCGTTTTATTCGATTAATGCTTAATTAATCAATTACAATTCTCACTTAGACATGACTTATTAACGATTTTGTTCACTAATAGCCATCCTTATTCCTCCGGAAGAGATATGCTCCACCAATTCATTTCTCTATAAAAATTTAATAGAAAATTAATCGAAAGTTTATGTTTACGTGTTTTTACCTTCGCGTTCTTCGCATTCTTGACTTAAGCTTGAATAGTTAACTTCTTTTCTTCTTTGATCACTTGTTATAGCTCTTCTCTCTCTCTCAATATAGGTGTTCAATGTTTGTAAACAAACTAATGAAGACTTAGCTAGCTTATTTATAGAAAATCAAAGTGATGGCATTTTGGTCATTAAGTGACCTCCTTACTATTCACACCTCCACAAACAAACTTCTCTTGTAAGCTTGGCCATGTGGCCCCCATGGGGGACCCACATGGGTTGCCCCATGGGTTTTACCCATCGGTTCGACCCACGAGTTCGGTTCTTGGTTTGGGCTTATAATTAATTCATATCGGGCTTAACTTTGGGCTTGATTTAACTTATCATTGGGTCTTGATATAATTTATCATTGGACCTCATTCATTGGTCCAATCGGGCTTGACAATTGTCCAAGTCCAATAGCTAAAGTCCATTAAGACTTATTCGTATTCTTACCGTATAATTCTCGTATTCTCTTTGTATATACTTCGTATGATATACATATTATACGTCGTATTAATCTTTGTATTATACTCGTATAATAACTAGTATTATACTCGTATTCCTCATGTATAATACTAATTTTTATTACACTTGGGCTTTTATTTTTAAATTTCAGTTTTCCTAACCCTTTTGAGTTTCAAGTCCTCTGGCGAAAACTTCGTTTGCCATAACTTAAATATTATTGGATATTCCATATCGTCTCAGAATTCTATCATTACTCGTTTCTCGGAAATCCAAAAATAATTTCCGAGCAGAAACGGATGAATAGTGTTTTTACCGAAATTTCTTGAAAAACTTTTATTTTCGTCTTGAAAATTCAAATCATTTAATTTTAGCTCACAGCCAGAATCCTAACCACATTCGCACATTCTAAGTCATAGAATGACCTTTAAACATCTTACTCACTTAAATAAACATATAATTTCATTTAATTCATGTAATCAAATAAAATTTAATTCACATAATAATCCGATTTTCTCGAGCGTTACAACATGACAATTCACATCTCTCTCTCTCTACATATTTTATTGATCAACATCTCTCTGTTAATCTATTTGCATATATATGACATGTTTTTGTAAGTTCTTATGATAAATTGTATTTCCTACAGCGAGCCCATGAAGCGTCCCTCTTTTTCTTCTATTATGGAATATTTGCAGCGATTGATTGTGTATTCCTCATATCAAGAAGCTCAAGGAAGAGTTCCTCAAATAACATCTTTGTGTAAGTTCTTAAATGCTCACACACATTTTTGTCATGACGCAACATGTTAATTCACAAAGATTATGCATCTAAATCTAATGTGACACATTCAATAATGATGCATTTTGTTTATAGTGGTGCTATTTCTCCTCGTCTCTTGATAAAGAAAGAAGCAACTTAAAAGTAATGATCTAATGCACTTCATCTATAATCCCTATAATGAAATGACATGCAACATTTGCAAAAATGATTTCCTCCAAAAGTTGCTAATTTTTTATCTTGTTGAAAATTCTAAAGTTGACATCAGGTTCAACAGATGCAACTATTTATTTTGAAGAACACTTGTGAAACTGTTTTCTGTTTAAATTTTTTTGGTAGATATAGCATCAGGAGTGGAGTATTTTTATGAAAATTAGTATCCTTGTACAAGGTGCAGGAGTTTTTGCTACATAAATCATTTTGTCATTTTGATTGTAGTTATTGCTTTCTGTCAGTTTCAAACTATTAGGGATTACCTTTTCATTAGTCCCCAAACTATAGTTGTTTTTCACGTTTAGTCTCTTAACTATTTTCTTCGCGTATTTCATTCTCAAACTTTATTATTTCGACAATCTCTGTCCAACCTTACAAAACAGAGCAATTGAAGGGGACTAAATATGAAAAACAAGTATAGATTGAGGATTAAACGTTAAAAACAACTATAGTTTGGGACTAAAATGAAAAGGCTACTATTTTTTGGGGTTTAACATGAAAGAAATATATAGTTTGAAGACGAAATATGTGAAAAAAATAGTTGGGGGACTAAACATGAAAAACGGGAATAGTTTAGGGACTAACGAAGATTTTAACTGTTTATCACTCTAGTCTCTTGAATTATTGTTGTAATATTGATAAAATACATCCATTCTGCCTTCATTTTTCAGGACCATGCACCTTTTTAATAACTTGTTAGGCTGCTATACTAAAACAAAACTTGGTAACGAGTCGAGCAAGATCAGTTGGAGCATCAGACTGATGGAAGGTAAGAAAGCTACTCAAGCATTATCATTGCATATGTATCCCATCCGTCAACTGTCTCGGGGAATTATTAAGCTGCTCTATCGACCTTGTTGATTTGTCGGATATTAATGAGGGTGGACATATGGCTGTTTGCCTCTAGTCATTGTAGTTAGCTTTCTTGCAGTAATTATGTGAAAAATGCATAGTTTTTTGCTGTTACATTGGAAGCCACTGTTGCCTACTTGGGTAATCTTTGAGGTGTTAGAGAAGTCTAATATGTGAAGATATCTGATCAATATTAGTCCTTTTGTACTTCTAGTTGCTTTCATTAATTTGCTTTCGTTGTATACCCTTCTGTTTGAATGAAAACATTGGGCCAAAAATATACTTGTAGTTTCAAGGAAGTAGAACTCATTATACAAGAAATTTCTGTCATATAATAGGAGAATTAGTAAAAAGGAATATGTTAATCATAGTTAGTTAACTGTGGTTAAATGTGTGGTTAATTGTATTGTTTGGTTACAAGTAATAGGGGTATAAAAGTATTACTGTTTTGTAAAAGGGTGCTCGAGATTATGAAATTGAAAAGTATTTCTTCCGATATTTCTCTCTCTAGTTCGGTGTCTTCTCCTTTATAACTCTTCAGCCATTTTTAATTTATTGGAACTTTGTTCTTCTTTTTCTTCAATTAGTTGGTTATGAAATTGTGAGAATTCATCTCATTTCATAACAATTTCGTGGTTATTTATTGTATGGCTATCAATTTCAGGCAATAAGAAACTGAGGATAGATTAATTAATTGAATGAAAGTCATCTCAAATGGTTTAGACACTACAAATTAACTATCAGTGCTACAGTAAAGAGCGTGATATGCATAATTGTGTATATTTAGGACATTGTCACTGATATATAATAATAATATACTATATTCGTTAGCCATAATAAACAAATTAACATTTAACTCTGTTTTATCATAGTATATTTTCATAATACTTACCCAGAAATGTAAGAATGTAATATAAATTGAATTAGGCATGTTTTGAAAACGAAATAGTGGAAAAAAGAAAAAGGTGCAATAGTGTTGGAAGAAGAGACATCAGACATTGCAAATTGAGTGCCAGAGAGTAGAGGAAAGGAGGGAAGAAGAGAGAAGGGAGAAGGAGAAGAGAAAATAGAGAAGAAGAGATATGTAGTTGAATTAAGGAGTGGAGAAGATTAAGAGATGGAGTGGAATGAGTCGTCAAGAGCCCAAAAGGTTAGATCTCTGAACAATTAGGGAAAACATCTGATTTGAGTTTTAATTTCAATTTTTTGTTAAAATTTACAGAAAGTTTCATTCCCAAATCTCACAGACGAACCCATATGCGAATCTCTCCTGCCGAATCATAATTGGGGTGGAATTTTGGTCAAGATTTGTCTAGTCGGCATTGATCGAATCTCACCAACGAATCAAAGGCGAATCTTGAAGCACCCGATCCCAGCTGAATCCTAAACCAATTCATGATATTCTATGAGAATTGCATAGTGTAGAGGTGTTTTGTGGTTCAATGTACAGGAGGTGCTACTAAGGAAAATGGTTAACGTCCAAGATTGTGGTTAAGAGATACTCAGGTCAAAGTCCCAAATCTATTAGAAGAAGGTTGTCTTCAAGGGGAAGCCTTGGGGATGGACTGTTAGTCTTTGACAGAGTTATAAAAGGTGTTCTTAGTCGGTAAGGGCATAGAATGACAAGTGTGTGAATGTGGAGCCCTATTGAAAGCACATGCCAAGAGTAATGATGTTTGGCTGTAACACTTACATTGCAAGGATGAGGCACTCAATTGAGCTGTCCTTGGAGCGTGGCTGTAGTTCGTTCATTTTAAACAAGTCGGAATTCTTCTCTTAGGCTGAACCCTGAGAGATTAGTTTGTGAAGTGACCATGCTTCTTATGAGAGAATAAGGGGATTTTTTAAGCATATCAGAGGAGAAATAGAGGGGGAGGAACCTCATTAATGAAGTTGCCTCTTATAGTAGTATTCCACGGGTACAAAAGCGTAGGCTAGGCAGCATTAAATGTTGACAATGTTGCTCTTTTGGTAGAGCCCCTGTCTATGCATAGTGCAGCCCCTGTTGCCTCACAGATGCATACAGGGCATGTCCTTGTGGTCACTTCAGCTGCATTTTCGTACCTTTTTCCCATAGTTAGTTAACTAAGTGCGTTGTAAGGCATACCTGTACCAGAGCTGCTTACACTGCTCACTGCTGCAGCTAAGAGTGGTTAGAGACAAACAACCCCGATGATGCATAGCCTTGGGGATGATATCTTGGACCATTACATTTCCATAGGCTCAACGTAACTCCCTATCACATCAGCTAGGGCTTTACACAAACCGAACTGTTAGTAAACATAGCTCGACTCAACTCGACTAAGCTTAACTCAAGTTCATTTAATGAGTTGAGCTCGAACAAGTTTTTTGTTCGTGAACATATACAAGTCGAGCTCGAGTTCTATCTTTTTCTACTCAAGCTCGGCTTGACTTGTTTATAATAATATTTTTATTATTAAATTATAATTATTATAATAATTTATTCATTATAAATAAAATTAACTCAAGCTCGACTCGATTCGAATAAGTAAAGCTCGCGAACAACTCGTTTAATATAGCTTGAACACTACATTTAGGCTCTTTTAGAGATTCAAATCGACTTGTTTAACTTTTTAGCAAGCTCGTCAAGCTGAAACTCGACTCGAATCGACTCGTTTACAACCCTAATACCACTAAACCAAATCCCTTCAATTAACCTGAAAGTAATTGACCTAGTGCCGAATGTCCATTTCTGCTTATGGAGACAGCTCCATTCCCTCTACTCACTGAAAGTTAAACAGAAACAATGGGTAGACCCAGCCTTCGTACCCTTGGAGTGAACCTAGCCGCGAAAAGCTGCTTCTTGCCAACCCTGAACGCATCACCTTTCTCCAAGGCAGGTCTTGTCAACCTATGAGCAAGGGCTCTATGTCCATGTCACCTGATTTCCTCTTATGGCACTGATGCATACTTAGATTTTGCTCCCAAGCTAAGTACATTTCCATCAACTATGGGGATCTCCCGCAAGTCCATGTGTTTGAGTGCTACTCTATTCCACCACTTATGGGGAGCCCCAAAAGCCCTAGGCAAGCCCTTCACTCCATACAAGTGGTTATGAGTCCTTTGGGACCCCTTTATTAGCAATTGTCTATTTCGAGGGCGTGGTCTAGCCTTGAGAGTAGACATTTCAATTTTTTAGTGTCTTGGTGGAACACTTTTGCCTTCAAAGTCCCCTTTTCCTTGGGAGAGGTCAAGTGACACATGGATCCTTCTTAAACTTGACCAGTCAAATGGGGCCATTTTATTTTCATGGCTCATTAGGGAGATTCCACGTGGCCTAACCATTTTCCTGACCAAGATATAGTAATGTATGATTCATGATGAATATGCTTTTATTGAGTTTTACAAGGGCATGAATGTTAGCGTAGAGACGCTAATTGATTGTTGGTGATCTTGTGAAAAAAACTGTGAGAGACTTCATATGCTTATACTGCTAGGTCATTGAAGTTATGTAGCATAACATAGCTAGATTGGTAGTTGATGTAGGATAAGCTGGAAAGAAGGAATAAGAGTATTTATCCTTGTAGAGAATCGAGAAGAAAACACAAATGCACGAAGCTTTAATCTCAAATCAATATTATTTAATAATCTGAAAATAAATGAACATTACAACTCTTTATATAGTAACTCTACTACTTACCAACCAACTCTTTATCTTATTCTAATGTTAATCTGTTATCATTGTTGTTATTAATTTGAGAAAAAAAAACAAATTTTTCAAAAATTTCGACTTACCTAACTTAAATTTGTTATTATTATTAAAATATAAGTATAATTATATTTCAAGTATAAGTACGGTTTTATTATTTCTTAGATAATATATTTTGAGATGAAAACTATTTTCTTATGAGGATAATCCTAATATTAAAGTGTTACTATTATTAAAATATAAGTATAAATATACTATATTTATCAAGCATATGATTCAATTATTAAAGGAATAACAAAAATAATTCTTTACTCAATATATTTATACAAAATACAATAAATTGAACAATATTATATATCTAAAATATGACCCCGTGCTTTGCACGGGTATGCATGCTAGTACTATACTTAAAAGCACAATTTGATTTGTTTACAGTCCAACTAAACAAAAATTAGTAATAGTTTTAAGAGGAAATAATCAAAATAAAATCATCTTACTTGATATTAATTTGTTACTTTTATTAAAACATATTACATTAATACAATTTTAAGTAAAATTTTATTACTACTTAGATAAAGAGTTTGAGAAGGAGAAAAAAAATTCTCACAACAAAATATGTTACCTTCAATTTGTTACTATTATTAAAGTATAAGTATAATTATAATTTTGAGTATAAGTAGGATTTTGTTATTATTTAGATAAAATATAATTTTAAAAGGAAACTATTTTCTTATGAGAATCATCTTACCTATTAAACTGATACTATTGTTAATCTATATATATATATATATGTGTGTGTATATATATATATATATATATATATATATATATATATATATATATATATATATATATATATATATATATATATATATATATAGGATAAGGCTCTTAAACGGACTGTTCGTAAACGAACAATCCTTTTGCGTATATCCTTTTCCTACTTATCCTACATAATTGAGATAGTACATAATTGGGCCCACTTATTCAATTTAAAAGTGTACGCAAAAGGATTGTTCGTTTACGAACAGTCCGTTTAAGAGCCTTATTGTATATATATATATATATATATATATATATATATATATATATATATATAGAGTTATAAAAATAATGCATTGACCAATAATGACCAATAATATAATTTAATTATTAAATCAAAATTAAAAATTAATTACTCTATCCAATAATATATTTATAAGGATATGATAAAAAAAAATCAATAATATCATATTTATACAATAAAACCACGTACTTCGCACAGGTCGTACATGCTAGTAATTACACTAATAATCAAATATTTTCTCTCTAATAACAATACAGAATTAATAATACATATTTGATTTTCCTCCATTCCACATCAGCAGTACTTAAATTAAACAGCATTTCTGATGTTGGTAGCATTCAAATCT
This sequence comes from Panax stipuleanatus, assembly GCA_020205555.1. NCBI lineage: Eukaryota > Viridiplantae > Streptophyta > Magnoliopsida > Apiales > Araliaceae > Panax > Panax stipuleanatus. The sequence goes on along the minus strand of CM035115.1, from coordinate 136,504,611 downwards.
AAGCAACATTTCTGATGTTGGTTAAGAACTAACTGTTTCTCTTGGAGGAGAACATAAGAAGGGCTGCGGTGGGACTTCTAAGTCTTTTATGCTTCCTTCCAACATACTCAACACCTTACTCATTCGAGGCTTATGTGATGGATCCGTTTGTATACACCACAAACCCACTAATATCATCTTCCTTGTGGTTTTGTTTCTTCTTTGGTCATTACATCTTGGATACTTAGATCTTCATCTAATGCAAGGCGCTTATTGATCCAATGAGGAAAATATATCTTACCGGTATGGCTCACTCCAACATCAATTTTTTGTTGACCTCCAACCATTTCTAGCACCATCATGCCGTAGCTGTAGACGTCAGACTTATGTGAGACTTCTCCAAAGTTTCTACTTACCACTTCTGGAGCAATATATCCAATGGTGCCCCTAACCGCCAGCATTATACAACACTTTCATTCCTAACGCATAGTTTTGCAAGCCCGAAACCAGATATTTTTGGGCAGAAGACCTCATTAAGAAGAATGTTGTGAGGTTTTATATCAAAATGCAATATAGTGTGTTGCAGCCACGATGCAAATATTAAAGGCCTCGAGCTATTCCAATCGAGATTTGATATAAATTTTCCCATCCCAACGGTCCTCCTGTATTTGGGGGACTTCGAGCATAAATAATTTTTTCTAGAAATCCATTGGCCATGAACTCATAAATGAGAGCCATTTTCTGACCCTCACGGCAGAATCCTAGAAGGGTGACAACATTAACATGTGAAGTTCTACTCATGCTGGCAACCTCGTTGATGAAATCTACTCCGTTCCTTTTTGATGCATTGAGAATCTTCACTGCTACAAGGTGTGTCAGCTAACTTTCCTTTGTATACGGTATACACATCCGAAACCTCCTTCACCCAGTTTATCCTTAAAAGAGTTTGCTATTTTCTTGATATCTGAATAGCTGAATCTTTCTGGAGCCATTGACCCATAGTTCCTGATAAAAACTTCAAGATTCTGATCATTTTTGGTCCTTTTCACCCAGACTACAATTGATTTATACAATGATTTCTTAAATATACAGCATACAATTACTACACAGGTTACTAATACTCCAATCCCACTAACGGAAAATCCTGTGATTAGAGAGACAAATTTAGTTGATCGGCTAGGTCCTTCGAAATTCTGACTATATTAGAGCAATGGAATTAGAAATAAGGTTATCGTACCTATTATTAGGTTCAATCTGTTCACACCTGCAATATGAAAGTTGCATACATTAGGGTTTTGAAACAACAATGGGAAAACGAAAAGAAAAAGGGCCAAGGAAAAAAAATATAGAAACATTTTTATAGCTATGGAGGCTTGGAGCACGTGGCCTTTGAAATCAAAACATTCTAAGGGCAGAATAGCAATCAAGAAGTATATCCTTTAAAATTCAAAATATGTTATATTAGGTGTTTCTTACTTACAGGTTAGTGTCAACTTACCTTGTAACTCTTTTTTTTTCGTTTTTCGTTTTCCCTTTTATTTTTTTATCATAACTTTTGCAATGCATTGGAAGGTTAAACAAGGTTTGGTCGAACACTACACTGTTTGGGTTGGACTCGTTTAACTAAATGGGCTAAGTGTCTTGTTCAGGTTGGGCTCGTTTAACTAGATGGGCTAAGGGTCTTGTTCGAGCTCAACTCATTTAACGAGCTCGAGCCGGGATCGCAGGCAGCTTGATTCGTTTACAGCCCTACGTACATGGAGGGGCAAAATGGTTATTTTATCAATTTGAAGTCAATCCGGTCAAAATCAAGCCGAATTGATGCCATCAAGGTCAGAAAGAATCATAATACTGATCCCGAGTGAAAACAATACAAGACAGCTCAACGGACAAATTGCGAAGAAACGAAGACCCGGTTATAAATCCGTCTTCTTGGGCTTGAAAAAAGTTTAGTCCCATGTCATTCTGACACTCTGGGCGAGGGCTTTCCGAAAAGTTATATCACGCATCAAACGGACGCTCCGATCAAAAGTTAGAAAATTTCGAACCTAACATCGTGTTGCTCGGAGTACACGTACTTCGAGACGACGGGACCCGTCACGTGGGCCTTGCCACGTGGAGTCGCAAGTAGACCCGCGACTACTGCGGGTAGGACCGCTTCCATCGGGTTTTTAAATACAAGTGCACCCCCAAGCCAAAAAAAAATAAAAATAAAAAATGCTCTGAAATTTCGTCCATTTCGTTTCTTAGCCCGACTTCTTGTACTCCAAACCTCGTTTTTATCACTCTAACACGTAGGTATACTAATATACTCCCACATACCAAAAATTGAACGATGGAAACGTCTATTTGAAGCCTACTAAGTGGCAAAAAGCCCGTGTAGCAGTCCATTGTAAATATTTTTACGATCAAAAAGTTCCTACTACTTCATTGCGCATTTATGCATGTGCACGTTAAGTTTTGTTTTCTGATTTTGCTCGGAACTCAGTTCCGTGGCCGTTTTGGAGTACTTTTTAGTACATTTTAGTAAATTTACGCGTTTTCTTGCATTTGCACAGCCCGGATCATCGATCCGTTACTTTTAATCGATTATATATATATATATATATATATATATATATATAAATTTCGACTTTCTCAGACTGGGTCATGGACTCGTGTCCTTTTTTGGCTTTATTATGTATATATTTAACTATATATATATACTAACTTTTCAATTATGTCAATCCCAGATGACAAATCTGTGGTAGTTACTGCTTTTATATATATATATATATATATATATATATATATATATATATATATATATATATATATATATATATATATATATATATATATTTTCTGACTTCATTTGGCCAGAATTTTGATTTCGTGGTCTTTTTATTGCTTTAATATATATATATATATATATACTAACTGTATATACTAACATTTGCATTTTCATTTGGCCTAGATCATTTCGTGGCCTTTTTATCGCTTTTATTAATATATATATACACACATATATATTTACATTTCTGTCCAGGCATAGGATGGCAGATCCGTCGCCCTTTACAGCTTTATATATATATATATATATATATATATATATTTACATTCTGTCGAGTTTGGATTAATTTATGGCTCATTTACAGCTTTTATATATATATATATATATGTATATATATATATATTTACATTCAGTCAAGCTTGGATCATTCTGTGACTTTTTACAGCTTTTATATATATATATATATATATATATATATATATATATATATATATATATATATATACACACACACACATTCAGTCAAGCTTGAATTATTCTATGGCTTTTTACAGCTTATATATATATATTGAAATTCTGTCAAGCCTGAATTATTTCGTGGCTCTTTTACAGCTTATATATATATATATATATTTTTGTCGGGGCATATGATGACAGATCCGTTGCCCTTTACAGTTTTTATAAATTTATATATATATATTTACATTCTAGTATGGGCCTGAGAGTGAAAATCCATCACCCTTTACTGTAACGCTCTCAAATTCGGGTCCCCAGAACGTCGGACATGGTGCGTCATGATACATCATCTTCCTACATATTCTATAAACTAATGCGAAAAATATAAACATATATTGTTTATTTCACATGATTCTATAACATATCCCAAGGTCTGTTAACTTTAACTAAATACATACCTTAAATAATTAAAAAAGTTTACAACATTACTTGCATCAGATAACTAATAGTTATAACTGTATATAATCTACTCATGGAGTTTGCCTTTGCCTCTATTTTTTGTCGAGTTTTCGTCTTAATCTGAATTTTATTATCATGATATAGCAAGGGTGAGCAACGATTTTGCTCAGCAAGTTTACATACAACAAGGATATATCATGATTGAAAGAAAGAATAAGCTTTCGAATTTTTTACAATATAATAATTGTGAAAGAGCATAAATCAGAGTTTCAATAGATGAATGACTGAACCAATAATGTTTAATGTTAACAAGGACCATGAACAATTTTAACTGAACTTTAGGGTAATGAAGGTGATCAGCCTTTCATACCTGATGAACATATGCAACATGCACTAAGTGCGAATAAATAATCAGTATAGATGTGAAATAATCAACAATAATTATCCACTAACATGCTTTGAGATAATAACTCGAGTTTGAGTTAAGAAAACTTGCCTGTATCGTCGATTGCTACTACGCAATCTAATTTAATCGCTTTATTGAAAAGACCTATCAGTTATAAGATTGATCTTTCAATTAGTATAACATACGTATCTCATAATACTATTACTTTAAAAATAAACCATCTAACACTTAACCACCTAGTCAAATATTAGATAGCCTTAACACTATACTTATTTACAAGTCTAAACCTAGTACACATCGAGTTTTTAATAGTATTCAATATAGTATACTGAGTGATTTCTCACAAACAACCAACAAATTAGTTTTCGTCTCGTCTACACTGTTTTCATAGTGAGTTAGATCGGTTACTAATTCGTATATACCTCCGCTCCCTGAAGGAATCGTTTAACCCAGCTACTATACATCAACCATTAAAGGGTACGATTGCACTGCCTTAGACTTAACACTTACTCGTTCATTTATTAGTTCTTATTATAACTCGATAAACTATTTATGAATTTAGGAGACTTAATATTTCATTTCAGCAAACTGAAACCAAACTATCTTCCCTTCCTAACCTTTTCAGTTTTCATTTCAGCAAGCTGAAACCAAACTGACTTCTCTTCCTGACATTTCAGTTTCCATTTCAGCATCTTGAATTGTTTATTTCAGGAAGCTGAAATACCCTTTTTACGAAAATACCAAAATAATTTATTATTTTTCTATTCTTTGTCCAAACATATATACATATATTACATATACAAAAATAATTTTTATGGAATTTTTCAACTTATTTATGTATTTTCAAAAATTCATTTCTAGTTAACTCCTTAAGAAATTAGCTACCTTACGCTGAATTCCAGAAATTTTCAACTCTTGGTGGGATTTTACACATTAACGTGAGCTAACAGTTTAAATTTCGTGGCCATCGGAGTTATAGAACTCCAGTAATAGCGATTTTTGTCAGAAAAATACAAATATTGAAATGATCATAACTTGGTCAATTTAAGTCGGAATGAGCTCATTTTTGGACACAAGCTACTTTATTTCATATATTTTCATGTCCCAAATGATTGGAATTTATTTAAATAAATAAGTTGCCGAAACAGCCCCTGCAAATTTTATGTAGCCTACTTTTAGGCATTTTTCAGATTTGGCGTTATTTGCTAAAAACAGTTCACATGAAAATTTACATGGAATTTTTTAGTGATTTCACTTGAAAAAGTTAGAAGACTTGTATATCTAACTCCAGAAATTGATCACACTCAAAAATTCAAAATACAATAGGAGATATGGTCGTTTGAATTTCATATTGCGTTTTCTAAAAATATGAGATTTCTAAAAAAACTTTCATATCTTTACCCCTTCACCAACATAATCCATCATAAAACATCATAACATAAACTAATATCAAATATACTCATGGATCTACCATGATCCATGATCTATTTCAACAAAAATGACCAAACACAAGATTAATCACAACCAAGGCTAAGAAATTTGGGGTTTTCTACTTTTGAGAAATCTAATTTCTATTTCTTAGTTTAGATCCAACTTTTGATCCATAAAAGGGTTAGATATAAACTTGAAATACTATTAAACACATAGATCTAAGGTTTTAACCTCAAGATCATAACTTTACACAAATCAAAACTCAAATTAAATAAAAAGGAATTAGACTATACAAGTAAAAATCCTTTATACCTTAGCTTGATTTCTCTTCTTCTTCTTCTTCTTCTTCTTCCATGGAACACCTTTCTCTCTCTTCCTCTCCCTCTCATGGGTTGCCGTCCCTCCTCTTCTCTCTCTCTCTTGCTTATTTCTTTCTTTGCTTTTACTTTCTCTTTCTTTCTTTTCCTTTGTTTACCCGGCTAAGTAGCCCTCCTTATCTTCACAATAACTTTATTCTCTCTTTCTTATTATTACAATGTTTACTTGCAAGAATAAACTAATGTGTTGTCTCCATAATTAAAGTGACACCTAGCCAATTCTTGTCCACAAAAAAAATGTAACCACCACATACTCCACCTTTTCTCCTTCCTACAAAATTCGGCCAAGTGGCCTATTTTATCTCCACTCAATCTTTCCTGCTCTCTCATAATTATTTAAGAGGTTGCTTGGAAGCTAAAACAAATGTGTTGGCCCAAATAAGAAAGCTACACCAATAAAGTAACTTACCTAGTAAAGTGGATATAATCATTACACCTCTCGCATTTGTTGGGTTTGTACATAACGCAATCATGCAATCAAATCACATAAATAGGGTGGAAGCGTAAAAACTAGGTTTTTAAAAATTTATACAAACCCATTTCCATGATCATTCTTATGCATCAATTATCAGTGAATAAAAAAGAGAAAAACAGAATTATACCTTTGAAGATCCCAGCTTCCTCAGGTACAAGTTCTACTCCTTTGATTCCTTTGATTCCTCTGTAGTGGCTCCTTCCATTGATCAATGTCAGCCACCCAAATGTTTGGCCTCTAACGGTGATCCACCAAGGAAGATGAAGAACTCAGTAAGATGGGTTATTGGCTTAACCCTTGTTTCTATCTCTATAGAATATGTGTACTCCCAACTCTTGAAAAATTCACGTACCTTATTTCTGATATAAGACTCTCTTATATAGATATTAGGTTAACCCTCTTAATCCAATTAGAATAGGGTTTTATTTATTTAATTAATTAAATACTTTTAATTAATTTATATCCTAATCTTTATTAGGATTGAGAGAGAGTACTGATATTATATTAATTCCTAAACTCCTTTAGAATTAAAATAATAATAATAATAATAATAATAATATTAATAAGACTCCTCTTATTAATTTATATTTAATATTTTCTAAAATATTAAATAATAAACATTAAGCTATTTAATTTATTCTATCATCATAGATTAAAATAATTATACTTAATGCATTATTATTATCATGCCATTTTCTTCTTAAATAATTCTTCTTCCTTTTATGGTGTGACCCTTTAGGTTCTCCATATTAAACCGGTTGTGAATAAATCAATTAGAACAATTCTAATCTTATTTAAATAAACAAATTAAACTAATAATCTATTTAAATAAATAACATTTATTCTACAATAGGGATAAGCCTCCCTAACAATCAACGACTTTCCATATAATATAGATTTCAACATTAATCATAAAAGAACCTGTGAGTTAATAGTTACCGTACAATTCAATCCTTCCACCATACAATGTCCCAATTAAATATAAGACATGGATTTACTGTCAAGTCTTAATTTATTTAATCATATGTATTTCGATTAGAAAATGCACAACTCCAAATAATGCAAATTAGAAACCTCTTTCTAATTTCATTCTACCTTGGCCAAGGATTCCTGGGTTGTCATTTAACGAATCACATAGGACATATCTCCTCTTTTACTAGAGGTGGTAGATTCTTTATTGATCATTCATTATCTCCATATGTAACTCATTATACCCAAGCATACCCTATATATGCCTTAAAAGGCCTTAAGGAATTAGTGAAAGTATAATTTGTTACATACAAGATACTATGATGATCTCAAGTCCAAGGATCACATGTACTACTATCACATTAGGAATTCCTATTGACAGGCGAGTAAAACTCCATTAGGTATTCCATAGCGAGTCACGTTCAGTGAACTTATTCTCCAATAAGCACCTACATACTTGCTTTAGTGTCTCCACACAAATGACCATGAGATCAGTCATCCTCATCCAATGAGCAAGCAACATATGTACCAATCTATCCGGATTTACTAATCTCCATTTTAGTAATCCCACAATTGGGAACTATTTTAGTTTTTAAGCTTTCTAAGAATTTAGATCTCATTATCATGATCTCATTATGATTCTAAAAGCATTGCTTAAAACTATGGGTTATTTACATATTATAAAAACAGCACCATGTAGATAATTATATGCCTTAAATGAATATTTCATTAATAAATAAATAAGATTGTTTACAAAGTATGTGCTTTGTCATCATACATGATTGGCTTGTATGCACACTACTATCAATCTCCCACTTGCACTAAAGCCAATCGCCATGGTATCTCATACCCATCTTATCTAAGTGACGATCAAACTACTGTTGTGTTAAAGCTTTAGTAAATGGATCTGCAATGTTGTTTTGAGAGTCTACACGCTCCAAGGTGACGTCTCCTCTTTCAATGATCTCACTGATCAAGTGAAATCGCCGCAACACGTGTTTAGATTTCTGATGAGACCTGGGTTCCTTAGCCTGTGCAATCGCTCCGGTGTTGTCATAGTATACGGGAACTACTTCTCCAATGCTAGGAACCACACCAAATTCAGTTATGAACTTCTTCATCCAAACAGCTTCCTTTGCAGCTTCACGTGCAGCTATATACTCTGCCTCTGTCACTGAATCAGCAACTGTTTGCTGCTTGGAACTCTTTCAACTCACTACACCTCCATTCAAGGTAAACACATACCCTGAAACAGATTTACTGTCATCTTGGTCTGTTTGAAAACTTGAGTCCGTGAATCCCTCGAGTTTTAATTCAGACCCACTGTAGACAAGAAAAATATCTTTAGTCCTTCTCAAGTACTTTAGGATATTTTTCACTGCCTTCCAGTGCTCTTCTCCTGGATTCGACTGGTATCTGCTTGTTACACTAAGTGCGTGAGCAACATCCGGTCTAGTACATATCATACCGTACATGATAGATCCTATTGCAGAAGCATAAGGGATCTTACTCATACGGTCTCTCTCCTCAGGTGTCTTTGGGGCCTGTTTCTTGGAGAGATTTATTCCATGGCTCATCGGCATGAGACCTCTTTTGGAATCTTCCATGCTAAACCTCTTTAGCATCGTATCAATGTACGTTCCTTGGGATAAGCCGAGCATCCTTTTAGATCTATCTCTATAGATCTTTATCCCCAAAATATAAGATGCTTCACCCAAGTCCTTCATGGAGAAGTTTTTAGATAACCAGATTTTAATGGATTGTAACATAGGAATGTCATTCCCTATCAGTAATATATCATCAACATATAATACAAGGAATGATACTGCGCTCCCACTAACGTTCTTGTATACACATGGTTCATCCTCGTTTTTGATAAAATCAAACTCTTTGATTGTCTCATCAAAACGAATGTTCCATCTACGAGAAGCTTGCTTCAACCCATAAATGGATCGTTGTAACTTACAGACTTGATTTGTTCTAACTTTTGAAATAAATCCCTCTGGCTGTGTCATATACACATCCTCCTCAAGTTTTCCATTGAGGAAGGCCGTTTTCACGTCCATCTGCCAGATCTCATAGTCGTTGTAAGCTGCAATCGCAAGCAAAATCCGAATGGACTTGAGCATGGCTACTGGTGAGAAGGTTTCATCATAGTCAACTCCTTGTCTTTGTTTGAAACCTTTTGCAACCAGTCGGGCCTTATAGGTCTCTACCTTTCCGTCTGCTCCAGTCTTTTTCTTAAAAACCCATTTACACCCAATAGGTTTAATACCTTCAGGTGGTGAAACCAAAGACCATACTTTGTTTTCATACATGGAGTCCATTTCGGATTTTATGGCTTCAAGCCATTTTCCTGAGTCTTTATTACTCATAGCCTGTTCGTAATTCAATGGATCATCATCATTCATGATGTGTACCTCATCGTCATCCTCTATAACGAATCCATACCTCTCAGGAATCTTCGGTACTCTTCCAGATTTACGAACAGGGTGTGGTACAGTAGGTTCTTCTACTTGGTTAGATACCTGACTTTGATCCGTGGTAACTTGTGGTTCTTGAACTTCTTCAAGATATATCTTGCTCCCACTGACCCCTTCATGGATAAACTCTTTCTCCAAGAAGGTAGCATGTTTCGCAACAAACACCTTTTGATCAGTTGGATGATAGAAATAATACCCTACGGTTTCTTTAGGGTATCCCACAAATCTACACTTATCGGATTTAGTCTGTAGCTTATCATTTTCAAACTTTTTGACATAAGCTGGACAACCCCAAGTCTTAACATGCTTAAGATTTGGTTTCCTCCCTTTCCACATCTCATATGGAGTCTTTGGGGCGGATTTGGTAGGTACCTTGTTAAGTAGGTATGCAGCCGTTTCTAGGGCATATCCCAGAAGGAAATTGGAAGGTCGGTAAAACTCATCATGGATCGAACCATGTCCAACAGTGTTCGATTTCTCCTTTCAGATACTCCATTTAACTGTGGTGTACCTGGAGGAGTCCATTGTGAGATTATACCATTTTCTCTGAGACAATTGAGAAACTCACTGCTTAAGTATTCTCCACCTCGATCTGATCGAAGTATCTTAAAACTCTTGCCCGTTTGTTTCTCTACTTCACTTCTGAACTCTTTGAACTTTTCAAATGATTCTGATTTGTATTTTATTAAATACACATATCCAAATCTTGAGTGATCATCAGTGAAAGTAATAAAATAAGAATACCCACCCCGTGCACTTGTTGTCATAGGTCCACAAACGTCTGTGTGAATCAATGCCAACAACTCTGTAACTCTCTCTCGTTTTTCACTAAAAGGAGATTTAGTCATTTTGCCCATGAGATAAGATTCACAAGTTGGATATGATTCATAATCAGATAGCTCGAGGAGCCCATCTTTATGCAACTTGGATAATCTTGTTTCATTGATATGACCGAGTCTACAGTGCCACATATAGGTATAATTAATATCATCTCTTTTCCTTTTCTTAATTTGTTCAATTTGAAATATATTTTCTTGTAAGTCAAGTGTATAAAGTCCATTTCGCAAAGTTCCAATACCATATAAAACATCGTCTTTATAAATAGAACAACCATTGTTCTTTTTAATAACGTCAAAACCTTCCATATCCAATACAGAAATTGAAATAATGTTTTTAATAATATTTGGAACATAATAACAATTATTAAGATAAATGAATTTGCCCGAAGGCATTGCTAAACAATAAGTTCCTACAGCTAATGCAGCAACTTTTGCTCCATTTCCCACTCGTAGGATCACCTCATCTTTGTTCAGCTTTCTACTTCTGACCAGTTCCTGCATAGTATTACATATGTGAGAACCACAGCCGGTATCCAATACCCAAGTAGAATTATGACTTTCAGAAAAATTAATTTCAATCATAAACAAACCTTGATTGGAAGTCGAAGCTTCTCCAAGCTTCTTCTCTGCTAGAAACTTCTTGCAGTTCCTCTTCCAATGTCCCGGCTCATTGCAATGAAAGCACATTCCTTTAGCTGGTTCAGGTTTCTTTTGCTCCTTTTCTTTCCCTTTTCCCTTAGCCTTCTTAGATTTCTTCTTTTTAGAAGACACCTTGGGCCTCTTCCTTTTATTGGAAGAATCCACCATCAAGACATGGTTCTTCTTGGATGAGAAGTGACCTTCTGCAGTTTTCAGCATGTTAAGCAGCTCAGGTAAGCTGACATCTAGCTTATTCATGTGAAAATTAACCACAAACTGCGAGAAGGTCTCAGGGAGTGACTGCAAGACCAAGTCTTGACTCAACTCCCCATCCATGACGAACCCAAGCTGTCCAAGGCGTTCAATCAAATTGATTACCTTCAGAACATGAGTCTCGACGGCAGTGCCCTCGGTCATCCGAGATCGAAAGAGCTCCTTAGATATCTCATATCTAGCAATCCTACTCTGTTCACCATACAACTCCTTGAGGTGAAGCAGCATAGCAGGAGCATCTATTTTTTCGTGCTGACGCTGAAGCTCGTTATTCATGGATGCGAGCATGATGCATTGAGCCACAGATGCATCATCTTGCCACTTATTGAAAGTAGCAATCTCTTCCTCAGAGGCTGTTTCTGAAACAGATTCTGGGATAGTGGAATTTAGGACATAAGAAATCTTTTCAGCAGTGAGAACAATTCTCAGATTTCTTAGCCAGTCCTCATAATTCGGACCGGTAAGCTTATTTGCATCAAGTATGCTTCGTAGTGAGATTAGTGACTTTGACATTTTTAAAATTTTGCATGTGAAAAGACAATATTTTAGCAAACATTTATTTTATTAACTTTGCATACCAAAATAAATTTAGGTCTTTATTTTAAATTGGTATCTCCCACTATTTTCATCAAACTATATTACCCTCACTCATATAGTTCGGCAACATCTAATTAAAGATTTGCTAGTGAGATTAAGGATCCCATTTCAAATGTATATAACCTTGTGGATAGCACAACAAGCGATATACAAATAAATAGGTAGACAACTCTTGTCAATTACATCACCATGTAACTCCTTTTATTTTGCCTCTTAAATCATAATGGTCATGTGTGTGCACATCTGAACTAAAATGATTTAAGTTAAGTCCAGCCTAGCACTTTCATAAATTTAAAAAAGAAACATTTTCGTCCTTGTGGATAGCACAACAAGACTAGATCGTTCAATTTTCTTTATAAGCATCAAATGTGATTAATTAACATCTTAAATATTCAATACTCGCTTTGTGGATAGCACAACAAACTCATATTAAATATTTAATACTCTATTAACTAATTATGCTAGAAGACGACGTTCGTTATTCCAAATATCATTTGAACGCTTCAGACTTAATAATATTTCTTTGAGGGGTTTGTTATTATTTGTCTCATCTTTTTAAGAGCGCATGCACATATATATATATATAAAATACGCGTCATTTTATTAAACATGCGAAGCATGTTTGTATAAAATATAATATATATAATATTTAGCATGCAATATAGAATACTATATTCTACCCGGATTGATTATGGACTTTTATTCTAGTTTGGTTCACTAGAGCCACCAAGTGAACCAAAAGGTCAAACCTAAGAGTGCAAGAATTTAAATTTAAATATAACTATTACATTTAAACCCTGGCTCCATACAAATGAGTCTTCACGCGTTCCTTGCTCCTTGGTCTCCAATTTCTTCAAAATAATTCTAACTATCTCTATTACATTAACTATTTAAAATTAAATAGAAACCTTGATCAGCAGTCAAGGGGAAGTACATAGAAAGGAGATAGAATTTACATCGAGAATAAAACTAGAGAAGACGAGGTACGCAGACCCCATTTTATAAAATCCATTCATTCAAGCATTCAACCAAAATAAAATCCAATCACATTGGTCATAGTCCATAATCAATCTCTTTTATTACCATACATATCATCATACGTATCAATAAAATTTATTCATCTCATGAAAATAAATTCATTCCATATATGTATTAATATCAGTTAATGGGCAAAAGTTTGCTAAACTTTATTTTTGGAAAAATAAACTCCTTTATTTCATTCAAAAACAATTCCAAATTAAACTCTTTAATTTTAGCAATTCTGAAATCTCATTTCATATAAAATAAACATCTTTATTCTAAACCTTTATTAATTAAATAAACCATTCATTTAATTAAATAAAACAAAAAAAAATTTCAGTTCCTGTCCAGTGGCGCAGCTGCGCCAAGAATGTAAAGGGAACCGGCGCAGCATGAAAACCAGGAACAACAATCGGCTCAGCTGCGCAGAAATATTGCCTTATATCGGTGCAGCTTCGCAGAATCTGAAAAATTTTTGTTGCCCAGAACTCGATCCAATCGCATATCATACATGTATGGAATCACATAGACTGATAATTAGCACAAGATTGGCTCTGATACCACTGTTGGGTTTGTACGTAACGCAATCATGCAATCAAATCACATAAATAGGGCAGAAGCGTAAAAACTAGGTTTTCAAAAATTTATACAAACCCATTACCATGATCATTCTTATGCATCAATTATCAGTGAATAAAAAGGAGAAAAACAGAATTATACCTTTGAAGATCCAAGCTTCCTCAGGTACAAGTTCTACTCCTTTGATTCCTTTGATTCCTCTGTAGTGGCTCCTTCCCTTGATCAATGTCAGCCACCCAAATGTTTGGCCTCTAACGGTGATCCACCAAGGAAGATGAAGAACTCAGTAAGATGGGTTATTAGCTTAACCCTTGTTTCTATCTCTATAGAATATGTGTACTCCCAACTCTTGAAAAATTCACGTACCTTATTTTTGATATAAGACTCTCTTATATAGATATTAGGTTAACCCTCCTAATCCAATTAGAATAGAGTTTTATTTAATTAATTAATTAAATACTTTTAATTAATTTATATCCTAATCTTTATTAGGATTGAGAGAGAGTACTGATATTATATTAATTCCTAAACTCCTTTAGAATTAAAATAATAATAATAATAATAATATTAATAAGACTTCTCTTATTAATTTATATTTAATATTTCTAAAATATTAAATAATAAACATTAAGCTATTTAATTTATTCTATCATCATAGATTAAATTAATTATACTTAATGCATTATTACTATCATGCCATTTTCTTTTTAAATAATTCTTCTTCCTTTTATGGTGTGACCCTTTAGGTTCTCCATATTAAACCGGTTGTGAATAAATCAATTAGAACAATTCTAATCTTATTTAAATAAACAAATTAAACTAATAATCTATTTAAATAAATAACATTTATTCTACAATAGGGATAAGCCTCCCTAACAATCAACGACTTTTCAGATAATATAGATTTCAACATTAATCATAAAAGAACCTGTGAGTTAATAGTTACCGTACAATTCAATCCTTCCACCATACAATGTCCCAATTAAATATAAGACATGGATTTACTGTCAAGTCTTAATTTATTTAATCATATGTATTTCGATTAGAAAATGCACAACTTCAAATAATGCAAATTAGAAACCTCTTTCTAATTTCATTCTACCTTGGCCAAGGATTCCTGGGTTGTCATTTAACGAATCACATAGGACATATCTCCTCTTTTACTAGAGGTGGTAGATTCTTTATTGATCATTCATTATCTCCATATGTAACTCATTATACCCAAGCATACCCTATATATGCCTTAAAAGGCCTTAAGAAATTAGTCAAAGTATAATTTGTTACATACAAGATACTATGATGATCTCAAGTCCAAGGATCACATGTACTACTATCACATTAGGAATTCCTATTGACAGGCGAGTAAAACTCCATTAGGTATTCCATAGCGAGTCACGTTCAGTGAACTTATTCTCCAATAAGCACCTACATACTTGCTTTAGTGTCTCCACACAAATGACCATGAGATCAGTCATCCTCATCCAATGAGCAAGCAACATATGTACCAATCTATCCGAATTTACTAATCTCCATTTTAGTAATCCCACAATTGGGAACTATTTTAGTTTTTAAGCTTTCTAAGAATTTAGATCTCATTATCATGATCTCATCATGATTCTAAAAGCATTGCTTAAAACTATGGGTTATTTACATATTATAAAAACAGCACCATGTAGATAATTATATGCCTTAAATGAATATTTCATTAATAAATAAATAAGATTGTTTACAAAGTATGTGCTTTGTCATCATACATGATTGACTTGTATGCACACTACTATCAGCATTCTCTTTCTCTCATTATATTCAGCCACTTGGGCCTCTTCTCCACCAAATCTTTATTTGTTTTATTAATGCTTTATACAATGACTAATCTACCCCTCCTTAAGTGGGTTTACATTGGGCTTTTAATTAATTCTTTTTGGGCTTGGACTTTTCTTGATTTGTTTACTAACTAAAATGAACTTGGGCTTCATTTATTAATTAAATTGGGCCATCACTATACTTGCCCCATACATGATATATTGGGTTAGTTTAACAACTTAATTTTTTTTTAAATCAAATTAGCTACAAGTCCAATGATTAAATAAACAATTGGGCTACTTATTTAATTCCTTGGGCCATAAAATTAACTTAGTTCCATACTCTCCAATTTTATCTTACCCTAATTATTTAGTTAGGATTTCTATTACACACCTTTGTAAATAAATTTTTTACTCACATATCTTTAATTTTATAACCCAATTAGACTTGCTTTACTTAAGTTATAAAATTAAATTATCTAAGATGTACAAAATAAATCTCTTAAAATATTTAATTACCCTTCCTAATATATATATATTAGGTTATATAACCTTATTCTTAATTCTCTTTATATACAAAATAAATGTATACACATCATATAATGTGTATTTATTTAATCACGTACATAATTCACATAAGTCATAACATACTCCACTAAGTGTATTAACTTAATAGTCCTAATTGACTTAATAAGTTATTAAAACTCACATAATCATACAAGATAATTTAATAGGTTGAGACATATTTCATAAATCTATTAGATTAGGTCACTATTATATAGTTAAAATACTAGGACAATTAAATAAAAATAACACTTGAGGTTATTTAATTCAAATACCTAATTTATATATTAGGTCACCAAACTTTATAGGTATCGTAATACCTTATCCTTAATATTCCTTCAAGTACATATAGATTCATTTTTAGGGTTTAGAAATTTTGTAACCCTACTTTTCTTTATTCTCATTGAAATAGTAAACAATATAGGTTTTACTTAAAA
Organism: Panax stipuleanatus; assembly: GCA_020205555.1. NCBI lineage: Eukaryota > Viridiplantae > Streptophyta > Magnoliopsida > Apiales > Araliaceae > Panax > Panax stipuleanatus. The sequence goes on along the minus strand of CM035115.1, from coordinate 136,488,053 downwards.
TTTTTAAATTATTCCTCTATTTTCACTCTAGGTTTTATCCTTTAACCTTTATTTTAATCATTTAAGATCTTATAAATTTTCGGGTTGTCACATTTGCAGCTTTCGTATATATATATATATATATATATATATATATATATATATATAATTATATATGTATGTAGACACTCGAAATTTTCTTTCCCTGTTACTAACACTGTAGGAGGGCAAAACTGTCAACTTTGGTCTCAATACCGGACAGTCAAATCAACCCCGGTCTCAATATTGGGCAGTCAAATCAACCCCGGTCTCAATATCGGGCATCAAATCAACCCCGGTCTCAATACTAGGCCATCAGTTCAACCCCGGTCTCAATACTGGGCCATCAAATCAACCCCGGTCTCAATACCGGGCCATCAGTTCAACCCCGGTCTCAATATTGGGCCATCAAATCAACCCCAGTCTCAATATCGGGCAGTCAAATCAACCCTGGTCTCAATATCGGGCCATCAAATCAACCCCAGTCTCAATGCCGGGCAGTCAAATCAACCTCGGTCTCAATACCGGGCCATCAAATTAACCCCGGTCTCAATCCGGGAAGTATAAGTCAGCCCCGGTCTCAATTTGGAAAGTATAGGTCAGCCCAGGTCTCAACCTGGGAGGTACATGTCAGCCCCGGTCTCAACCCGGGAAGTATAGCTCAGCCCCGGTCTCAATCTGGGAGGTACAGGTCAGCCTCGGTCTCATTCCAGGAAGTATAGGTTAGCCCCGGTCTCAACCCGGGACGTACAGGTCAGCCCCGGTCTCAATCCTGGAGGTACAGGACAGTCCTGGTCTCAACCCGGGAGGTACAGGTCAACCCCGGTCTCAACCCGGGAGGTACAGGTCAGCTCCGGTCTGAACTCGGGAAGTACAGGTTAGCCCCGGTCTTAACCCGAAAAGTACAGGTTAGCCCCAGTCTCAACCCGGGAAGCACATGTCAGCCCCGGTCTCAACCCGGGAAGCACAGGTCAGCCCCGGTCTCAACCCGGAAAGCACAGGTCAGCCCCAGTCTCAACCCGGGAGGTATAGGTCAGCCTCGGTCTCAATCCGGGAGGTCAGGTCAACTTCAAAAATAATCCTGAGGCATCACAACATCTCCAGAGAAAAACCTAAAATGACCAAGTCAGCCTCAGAGACAACACTGAGGACAAACAGACTCGAATGGGATCTAAGTCTTGGAAACAGCCCAGAAAGTCAACCGAATGTCATGCTGACACTATGGGAAACCCCGGGAGGGGAAAAATGACCACTTTACCAACTCTAAGCCGATTTAGTCAAACTCAAGCTGAATTGAAGCCACCAAGGTCAGAACGAACCATAACGATGATCCTGAGTGCAAAACAGCGCAAGACAGCTCAACAGACAAACTGCGGGGAATCAAAGACCTGGTTATGAACCCGTCTTGTTGGACCCAGAAAATATTTTATCCCATGTCATTGTGACACTCTCGGCGAGGGCTTTCCGGAAAGGTATCACACGCCTCAAACGGACGCTCTGATCAAAAGTTAGAATGCTTCGACTTCGACCTCGCGTTGCTCGGAGTGCACGTACTTGTAGACGATAGAGCCCGCCATGTGGGCCCCACCACATGGAGCCGCACCTCTACCTGCGGCAGCAGCAGGTAGAGTGGAGGCTCCCTAGTCTATAAATAAGAGGGCACCCCCTCTCATTTCAAGAATTCAGAAACGCTCCGAACCTCTGCTCGTTTGGTTTTCTGTCTATTTTCTTGTCTTCCAAACCCAAATTTTTTCACTCTAACACGTAAATATACCCACATACTACCACATATCAGAAAATAATTAGTAGATTTGGACGTTTAAAGCCTACGATTTGGCAAAAAGCCCGTGTAACAGTCCATTGTGAGTCTTTTTACGATCAGAATGTTATTCTTACTTCTTTGCACATTTATACACTTGCATATCAAGTTTCGTTTTCTAAATATGCCCAAAACTCAGTTCCGTGGCCGTTTTTGTCAACTTTTGGTATATTTTTTGTACATAAACGCATTTTCTGGCATTTCTACAACTCGGATTGACGATCCGTCGCTTCCAGCAGCTTTTAAATACTAATATCTGCGTTTTAAGCAACTTCACCGGACTGGGTTATCTTCCCAGTCTGGGTTTGGCTTTTTTTGTATATATTTAACTGTGTATATACTAACTTTTCGATTCTGTTAAGTCTGGATGCCAAATCTATGGTGGTTTATTGCTTTTATATATAAATATGCATATATAAGCAGCCTTCGCCACACTGGGTTATCTTCCCAGTCTTGGTGGACTACTTTTCTATCTCTCTATATATATTTATATTTTCGTTTGGCCTGGATTATTCTGTGGTCTTTTTACTGCTTTTATATATATTTATGCATATATAAGCAGCCTTCACCACACTAGGTTATCTTTCAAGTTTTGGTTGACTACTTTGCTGTACATTTACATTTCAGTCCGGCCTGGATTATTCTGTGGCCTTTTTACTATTTTCGCACCATTCACCACACTGGGTTATCTTCTCAGTCTTGGTTGACTACGTTTCTATATATTTATATTTTAGTTCGGGCACAGGCGTGAAAACCCATCGCCCTTTTTACTATTTTTCTATATATATATATATATATATATATATATTTTAATTTTGTCCAGCCTGGATCATTCCGTGGCTTTTATACAGCTTTTATATATATATATATATATATATATATATTTCAATTCCAGTCCGGGCACCGGTGTGAAACCCATCGCCCTTTACAACTTTTGTATATATAATTGTATATATATATATATATATTGCTTTACTCGCTTTTAATAAATTGTTGCTTTAAATATTCATTTTATATGAATTGGCATTGACATATCTGCGGGCGAACTAGATTTATTTAAATCTCGCCAACTCTAGCTTTCAAAAGGTTCAAAATCGGTACAGACGGAACCGAGAAGCTAGAATGGCTGAGATTTATTTAAATCTAGCATTTTTCTAGTTTCAGTTATCAAAGCAACCTCGCGGCCCTTAGATCGCTATCTATTGAGAACGAGACGCTTCGGCCATGTGCGAACCAGGATTTAATGATGAATCCTTGGTTCTGGCGATATTTGGATATATTTCTGTACAAATTTGAGCTGTGCAGGTTTATTGGCTACTCATATGTGAGCCTAAAAATCGTGGGATTCATGATCAAACTGATCAGAATCTGATTCCCACGATGGACAAACTCCACTTTACAAATATGCCCTTTCAGCTTTTTTGTAAAATGTACATATAAAAGACCTTAAAATGGTTATCCGGATTTAAGGTCTCAACATAGTAAAAATTTAGTTTGCCGTGTCAGAGTTCCTCCGATGGCTATCATGCCCATGAGGAGACTGACATTTGTATATATGTTGTGGTCGAGGATGCTTCGCAGCCCGACAATCACCATTTAAATTGTGTCTTAAGGCTAGAAAGATAAAACTGAAGTATCGATATGCTTCAATTCCAATGTCAGCGTAAGGGTTTGAAAACCTTCTTTCAAAACATCATTTCAATAATCTTATCAAAAAAAGAAGCTTTCGCAAATCAAATCAACTACTTTTGCAAATCAAATTAAAGACTTTTTTGCAAATCAAATCAAACCCTTTGTATATAGGTTTAACGATGCATAAGACATGGTTTCCATCAAACATGGGCCCAATTTTCAAGCAGCATTCACACACACATTTTAATTTTTTAAGAGAAATATTAAAAAGATGCGGTACCGTGTTTACACGGGAGTTATGGGGTGCCTAACACCTTCCCCACGCTTAACCAAGCCCCCGAACTCAAAAGTTCAGTTTCAAAAATCAAGTTTTGATAGTGTCCAGCAATTGGGCCTCTTTCAAACAAAACTCGATTGAGTTGGTACAACCATTTCAAGTCTATCAACTGGCGACTCTATAAAACGTTCAATCGTCGACATGATACATGTTGGCCTTTTCCTAAAAAACCCTTCAAAACCTTTTTCGCAATAAAAAGAGTAAGGTTAGAGATAACTTAGGAAGAGAGAAAGATCCGGGTTGTGACCCGACCCACGGATTTTTTCCCGACGTTGACAGGTGGCGACTCTGATGGGGACAGTAGAGGGGCTTAGGTCGCGTTCAAATCTTTTCAAACATTTCCCTTTCAAAACTACGTATGTATGAATGCTGCGTCTTTACATTTGAATGAATGCGTGAATACTGTGTCTTTACATTGAATGAATATAAATGAATGCTTTCCTGTTTTTTAGTGCTTCACACCCATATTAGTGCTTCGCACCAATATCATCATATGCATACGGTGAGACACGATGTATGTGAATGTATGTTGTGTGATTCCTTCTTCGGGAGGCAAAACCCGTTGGTGATAAGTAATGACTCTGGGGACGTCTAAGTCTCAGGGGGCTCATGAAAAAGTACTCCCAGATTCGCTCCAGTTGAAAGATCGGATTAATTTCCCCTTTAGTAGATTGCAATGATTTGGGGACCTTCATGCCAAAAAGCTGCGAGAGTAGCCTAAGATTGGTTAGCCTCTGATTAACCAAATCCAATGGGAAGCTTATTCATGCATTCCTCTTTCAATTCAATGTCAAGTTTTCAATTCCAAATGTAAAGGAGCACAATGTAAATGTCATAATAAAAATTTACATTCCTCGTCATATACATCATGTTATGTTATCCTGTCATCAAAACAACTGACCTCTGTTTTGCAGGATAAGATTAAAAAACTACAAAAACACATCATGGCATGCATCCTATCCCTACCTACATCAGGAAATTGACACGCCTACATTTTATTGTAGGTGAAAAATTGGTCATGTCACTAGATCTAAGTCTAAGAAGGCACTAAGTTCATCCACGGACATGACTTCCAGTGCACAACTAGAATCCACCCCTGTATCCAGGGAAGAGTTTGAAGGACTAAAGAATCAGATATCTGAATTGGCCAGTTTTCTGAGAGAATAGAGCAAGGCCCTTAAAGGGAAGCAAGCCCAAGCTGACACAAAACCAGGAACACCTGGTGGTAGTGGTGGCGGTCAAGAGACCGAAAAAACCGAAACTCAGATTCCTGGACCACAAAACCAGGACCCAACCAACAAAACCCCTGAAATCACTATCCTCACAAAGAGCAGGAAGCTGGTGACATTATGAAGAAAGTACAGCAGATGGAAGAAACTCTCCGGTCTATCAAAGGGACTGGGGCATTCGGCAGTGTTAATTACTCTGACCTTTGTATATTCTCTGGGGCTCGTTATCCCGATAAATTTAGAACTCCTGATTTTGAGAAATATGATGGACTGGGAGACCCTTACACTCACCTGAAGATATTCATTGGAGAACTCAGATCCTATGCAGAGGACGAGAAACTTCGAATGCAGTTATTCCAGAAAAGTTTAACCGTAGAGACAAGAGCTTGGTATACACGTCTGGACAACTCTAAGATTCACAGTTGGGAAGAGTTAGCCTATGCCTCCCTTAGTCAATATAGCTTTCAATCTTAGCTGGCTCCAGACAGATACCAAATAACCAAAATCAAGAAATAAAACACTGAATCATTCAGAGAAAATGCTCAACGATGGAGACGAGTTGCAGTACAAGTCACCCCAGCTATGACTGAGTCTGAGATAGTCATGACCTTCATTGACATCCAAGAAGCTCCATATTATGAGAAGGTCCTAGCAGGCATAGGAAAACTATTCTCTGAAATGATCAAACACGGCAAGATGGCAGAAATGGGGATCAAGTCCAGGAAGATAAAGGATCTAACCGCCCTCGAAGCTGTTGCCGAGCATATTCAGTCTGGAAATTACGGGAGAAATCCCCGAAGAGTACACAAAAAGAAAGATGAAGAAGTTTCCTTAGTGGTACAAGGACAGAATCAAAAAGGCGAATCAAACAGTATGCCCATTCAAAGGAGGAACTATACCCTTTTCCAAACTGCAGCACAGCCTTCCAATCCTCCATTTCAGAAAAATATGGAGGTCAGGCGTTGAAGAACTTTCACCCCTCTAGAGGATTCACTTGAGAATGTGCTAAAACTGTTCACGGTACAGAAGATGATTGTCCTACTCCTTCCACCAACAAACACTGGTGGACAAAATTTTGACCCAAGCAAGAAATGTGCTTACCATTCTGGATCCCCGGGCCATGACACTCAAGATTGTTGGTCTCTCAAGCACAAAATCCAAGACTTGATTGATAATGGAGAGATTGTGGTGACCAAACCAGAACAACCACACATCCAAGACAATCCCCTCCCTCAGCACAAAGAGGAGAGTGTCAACATGATCAGTACAGAAAATGGAGGAGGATCCAAATACCTCCTATATGTTGGAGAATCAACTCCATCCAGCAACAACAGCCCAGATAGTTGCGAAGTCTCAGAAAGGCGATTCCTGATAGAACAAGAGATTAAGTCTATCAAGGAACAAATTGAATAGTTAGCAGAATTGGTTGTATACCAACATCAAATTACCAGGCAACTGATTAACCAGACCAATTAGTCTGATGCGAGTCCTCCCACACCAGATATAAGTCCCATTCCTATGAGGGATCACTGCCGATCTCATGAGCATGAACCCTGGGCCGACAAGATGGTCAAAGATGAGAATTTCCAAGATATCAGGAAATTCTTATTTCAAAGAAACTTCACCAACCTGAACCAGCCAATAGAGGAAATCCTCCAGATGTTAATCAATGAGGGAATGGTTGCAGACTTATTACCTCCCTTGAACCCTTGGTCCAGAAAATTTAAGCTTGACCAATATGTCAGTACCACTCCAATGCACTCGGCCATAATATTGAGGATTGCTGGGCACTTCGTAACCTGATTCAGAACCTGATTGAAAGCGGTGAATTGATAAGAGGGAATCAGGATTATGGCCTCCCAGATGAAGACACTCTCTTTATTCCCACTGCGTGGAATCAGGATAAAGTGGCTTTGGTTTTCTGTGATAAGGAGCCATCCTTCACACCTTTAGTACCGCCAGGGAAAGGGGTCAAAGAAACACAAAATCCTATGAAGGTGGCCGCACCCAAGCCTTTAATCTTGCCCTTCAGACCTCAGTATCCAGTTATCAGTCTGAAGAGGGCTCCATGGAACTATGGGAATGACGAAGGTTCCACCTCAAACAAAATTGCCATTATACCAAAGGAGAATCCATTGTACCTGCCTTAGTGGGTGATCAAACCAGTCATCAAAGCAAAAGAAAAGGGGGCTGAAGAGAAAATCGAAGAGTTCCTCAACAAAATGGGACACAATGAAATCAAGGTAGTGCAGAGTCTGAAAGATACACCCAAGAAAATGTCCATCCTAGATTTGGTCTTATCATCGGTGGATCATCGCAACATTCTGGTGAAAGTACTGGAAGAAGCCCATCTGCCATATATCGTGGATGCGGAGAAATTGCGTCACGTGGTAGAACACATTTTTAACAGCAATGTGATATCTTTCACTAACGATGATATCCCCACAGAAGGGATGGGTTATTGCAAATCTCTACACATAGCAGTGATGTCTTCCGGGTATGTGATTGGTGGTGTGCTCATAAATGGAGGATCATCCCTCAACATCTGTCCCTACGATACCTTAGAGAGAATGAAGATCAACCCGAACCGAATCAAAACCAGTCATATGGTAATCCGAGCTTTCGATGGATCTCGCGAACAAGCTATGGGGGAAATAGATCTTCCATTAGAGATTGACCCACACACTTTCTATGTGTCATTTCAGGTGCTCAACATTGCCACTGGATACAACTTGTTGTTGGGCAGGCCATGGATCCACATGGCAAGGGCAGTGCCATCCACCTTCCATCAACTCCTCAAATACATTATCAACGGCAACCTCATTACGGTCAACGCCGAACCAAAATACCCTGTCTACATACACAGAGACATGGCAGTGATTAGCCTGGATGCAGGGGTTGAACCTGCAAGTTTTCAAGCCCTGGAGGTGAGTGATACTCAGTATCTGCCTATCGGAGCACCAGCCTTGAAGCCTAAAGTCTCCCCTAAAGTGATGACAGTGGGCCAAGCGATGGTATTTTTGGGTTTCTAACTTGGAGAAGGGTTAGGAAAGAATCAGCAAGGTATCAAGAGTCCAGTACAAATCCCGAGCCAGACTGGGAGAGCCGGATTGTGATATTCATCTGGGTAAAATCATAGGAACCCATATAAGCATCTTAAGGCTCATGCTTCTATAATTTTGCTGCCAAATCTCACTAATGCCGGATGGGTGAAACCCATGAGGAAAATCCCAGCTATGGTATCAACCATGTTATTTCCTCCCATTATACCAGCAAGTGAGAGGACAACTTCCAGATCCGAGATGGATAGCAAAAAGGGAAAAGAAAAGATCCTGTACGAAGGACGAGACCCATTTGTTAACATGCGGGTTATCATAAACTACGAGGGTATGAATGATGAGATCCCAGACAGCGACGACGAGGATCAGATTCAAATTCCTCGCATCAAGATGGGAAAAGGGGGCAGTTCAAAGAAAAACCCTGGCCCTACTGTAAAGGATGTCTTAGTCATCATCCGAGATGAGGTGGATGATCACCAATCCTTGATCCTCCCTGTTCATAAGGATCTAACCCTGGATAACTGGAAGAGTGTCCCTTACCTTAGTCAAAAAGGGTAAAGGGGCAAAGAGTCTGTCTGCCCTTTAAACATGCTTTCATTTAATGCTTACTTTTGATTGCACAGCTATAGCAGTAACTTTTGTCATGCTTTGCCAAATGCTCTGTATATTTAAGCAGTTGTATATATTAAAATGAAAGCATTTTGTTTTCAAGACTCAAGCATTGGATGTGTTTGTCTCTGCTGATGAGATGCCAACTTGTCAAAGTGACTACGACTTTGATGTAGAATTGAACTTCGACTTGATGGATATTGATCAAGAGGAGGAAGATGACTATGAGGTGCCTGAGGAGATCAAAGAATGGGTCGAAGACAAACCCAAACCAAACCTCGACCAAACCACCACTAGCAACATAGGAACCTCCGAAAACATCAAAGAAATCCAGATAGGCATCGACGTCACCCAAGACCAAAAAGCCGACCTGATTGAACTCCTAACACAGTTCCAGGACGTATTTGCATGGTCACATGAAGAAATGATTGGCCTGTCCACTGACATTTTTATACATTGAATGACCATCAAAAAGGGATTCAAGCCGGTCAAATAGAAGCTCAGGCGATTGAAACCTGAATGGAGTCTGAAAGTCAAAGAAGTTATTAAACAATTCAAAGCTGGAATCATCATGGTATCAACATACCAGGAATGGCTTTCGAACGTAGTCCCTGTGCCTAAGTCTGGAGGGAAGGTACGAGTATGCGTGGATTACTGAGATTTGAACAAAGCCTGTCTCAAGGATAATTTCCCGGTACCTTTCATCCACATCCTGATCGACAATACGGCGCAGTACGACATGTATTCCTTCGTAGATTGCTTTGCTGGGTACCATCAAATCATAGTTGTTGAAGAAGACCGAGAGAAAACAACTTTCATCACTCCTTGGGGAACTTTCTGCTATAGACGATTGTCCTTCGGCCTCATTAATGCCGGAGCCACGTATCAACGAGCCATGATGGCCCTGTTTCATAACATGATGCACAAAGAGATAGAGGTTTATGTGGACGACATCATCATCAAATTCTGGAGGGAGGATGACCACATTAACCATCTCAGGAAGCTGTTCAACAGGTTGCGTAAGTACAACCTCAAGCTAAATCCCGCCAAATATGCTTTTGGCATCAAATCAGGCAAATTATTGGGATTCCAGGTGAGTAATCAATGCATCGAGCTAGATCCAGCCAAGATCAAAGCCATCACTGAGATGCCAGTACCTCGAACAGAGAAGGAGATACATGGGTTTCTGGGGAGAATCAACTTCATAAGCCGATTCATTTCCTAGCTCATAGCAACCTGTGAATATTCAAGCTACTAAGGAAGAATTCCTCCACCAAATGGAACGAGGATTGTCAACGAGCCATCCTTGCCATCAAAAAATAGCTGGTCAAAGCACCTGTTTTGGTACCTCCGAGGGATGGAGTTCCCTTGTTCATGTACCTGTCTGTCAATGCCAATGCAATGGGTTGCATGCTAAGACAAAAGGATGATAGTAGTAAGAAGACAGCCATCTACTACATCAGTAAAAGATTCAGCAGTGGTGAACAGAAGTACACCCTGATCGAGAAGACATGTTGTGCGTTATCATGGGCCGCCATGAGCTTGCAACACTATTTGCATGGGCACACGACCTACCTCATATCCCTCATGGATCCCCTGAAGTGCGTATTCAACAAGCCAATGTTGAATTGTAGACTGTCCAAATGGCAGTTGATCCTACAATAGTTCGACATTGTCTATGTGACTTAGAAGTCAATCAAAGGTCAAGGCATTGTAGATCAATTAGCTGAAGCACCTGCAGGAAGGTTCGAGCCCCTAGAGACCTATCTCCCGGATGATGGGATCATGACAATTCAACAACTCCAGCAAGAGAATACAGTCCAACCATGGAATATGTATTTTGATGGAGCAATAAACATGGAAGGTGCCGGAGCAGGGGCAATCCTTATCTCTGGTACAGGAGAACAATATCCTGTGGCTACCAAACTTCAATTTGGCAACACCAATAACATTGCCGAGTATGAAGGATGCATAATGGGGTTGAAACTAGCCCAATCCATGGGTATCAAACATTTACTGGTCTTTGGAGACTTTGAGTTGGTCATCAGACAAACCACTAAGGCATATCACACCAAAGAATTGCCTTTGCTGCCCTATCATCGGCAGGTCGTCAAAATATCCTTGGAGTTTGAAGACATAACCTTCAGCCATATTCTTCGGGGTAGGAATGACTTTGCTGATGCATTGGCGACGTTGGCTTCATTAATTCGCATATCCGATAGGAGTGGGATTCCCTGCATCAAATTCATAATTCTGAAAGCTCCGACATACGGGAATTACATCGGAGAAGTATCAGATGAAATACCTCCAGTCAATCAGCCTTGGTATCAAGACATCAAGGAATATCTCCGAGATAGATCTACACCCGCTAGGGCAAGCCAATCCAAGCAAAAGTGGATTCAAAAAAATGGCTATGAAGTTCTATCTGAGTGGAGATGCACTCTATAAAAGAGATGCTGGAATAGGCCTATTAAGATGCCTTGATAAAGAGCAAGCCCAGAGATTTATGGATGAAATCCATGGTGGAGTCTGTGGTCCACACATGAGCGGTCACCTACTGGCCAAGAAGATATTAAGAACATTACATTATTGGATCTCGCTCAAAGCTGACTGTGATGATCACGTCAGGAGATACTTTCAATGCCAAGTACATGGAAATGCCATACATGCTCCTCTAAATGAGCTACACAATATGAGTTCACCATGACCTTTCTCTATGTGGGGAATGGATGTGATCGGTCCAGTGGAACCCGAAGCTAGCAATGGTCATCGATTCATTTTCACCATGATCGATTACTTTACCAAGTGGGTTGAAGCTGCTTCTTTTCCCAAAGTCACCAAAGAGGTTATCATTGGTTTCATCAGGAATAATGTCGTCTGTCGATATGGACAACCGGAGGTGATTATATCAGACAACGCCAAAAACCTGAACAATCAGATGATGAGAGAGCTATGTAGCAAGTTCCACATTAAGCATCTTAACTCCGTCATCTATCGGCCCAAGATGAATGGTGCTGTCGAAGCGGCCAACAAGAACATTAAAAAGATCATGCAGAAAATGTCCGCCAATCACAAGGAATGGCCAGACCTACTGCCTCTAACCCTGTTAGCATACGAGACGTCAATGCGTACCTCTAATGGGGCTACCCCCTATTCATTAGTCTATGACATGGAAGTAGTCCTCCCCATAGAAGTAGAGATGGAATCCTTGCGAGTGTTAATCGATGCTCAGATGGACGAAGATCAGTGGTTGCAAGATCGGTACCACCAACTGTCCCTGATAGATGAAAAGAGGGATACAACCATCTTCCACGGACAGTTGTATCAGCAAAGGATTGCTCGATCCTACAACAAGAAGGTCCAAATACTGCAATTCAAGGAAAATGACTTGGTGCTGAAGAAAGTTTTGGCCAATCAAGATAAAGCTAAAGGAAAGTTCGCCCCTAATTGGAAGGCCCTTTCATTGTCAAGGAGGTGTTGACAGGAGGAGCTGTCATATTACAAGAAATAGACGGGACCGAGTTTCCCCAACTCATCAACTCAGACACCATAAAAAGGTATTATGTCTGAAACACATGCATACCCGCATCCGAGTCCTACTAATCAAATTAGGTTCGATTTTCACTAGAAGTCGGAACTACGAATGACCTGATCTCCCTTCACCCAGGAGTACGTAGGCAGCTATTTTTGGTGCGGTCAAACCAAATAAAAATTCAAAACTCATCAAACCAAACTCAAAACACAAGACAAATACTGTTCAAACCTCTCTCACATAAAAACTGAACTACGAATGATCTGATCTCCCTCCACCCGGGAGTACGTAGGCAGCAATTTACGGTGCGGTTTGACCTTCAAGGAAAAAAAACAAAAACCAATAAAAACCAGTCCCAAGACACTAAAACCATATAAAAGCTAAAGTCCTATCAAGCTACCCTGATCAACAAGCCCTTCTGAGATACTCTCTGACATCTCAACTGTCAGTCCATCAAGGAGAAGCTCGAAATATGTCGAGTCATGAAAGAAGTGGTAATCACTCAACAATGACAATACATATCCAAACAGGGAAGTGAATCAAAAAAATATTTCTCTGATATATAACACTGTTTGATATACACATAGTGTTCTGTATATGACAAAAATGGTTGATCTAGTATGTGTAGGAAAAACAAAGCTAGTCTATGGACCCAAGGATAATCGGGCCAGCAATTCCAACATGGCATCTCTCTGAAGATGGAGGAGCAGCGGCAAGTGCAATACCCTCAGCCTCCATATGGCTCAAAACCTCCACAGTCATCTGTAGTGTGGCACTGTGGTCATCAATATATGCACTCATCTCGGTAACCAGACCATGAGTATAAGATCAAAGAGCAGTACTATCGGCAATGTGGAAATCCCGGGAAGCTATAGCCTCATCACTTTCCACAAAATTTGCATCCCTAGCAATTAAAGTCTCCTCGATCTCAACAAAAGCTGCGTCTCTGGCAGATCGGATCTCCTCTTGCTTAATTAATCTTGCATCCTGAGCGGCTCGAGCTGTGTCTCTCTTAGCCAAAGCTATATCTCTGCCAAATAAGGCGGTTAACATCAGCGCTCTAGCCTGATCCCTCTCAAAGGCCATCTTAGCTAGTGAGTCCGCCTAAACCGGATCTGTCCCTGCTGGAATGATCGGCGGGTCACTAACTAGTGCTGCTGTCAAACCCATAAAAAGCTCATCCTTAGTAGGAGACTCAAGATCCTCCATAGGCTCCTCCTCATCTGAATCTATAATAGGAGTTGTCTGGATGAATGCGGCCGATGCTATATCTGCCTCTAACCACGCCGAGTACTCTGGAGAACAATCCGGATGGCTACTGGAGAAATTAGCCCTCTCTCTGTGAGTCCAACACTCATACACTCGGATCAAATTAGCAGATGACATAGACGAAGCAGACATCCTCTGATCAGCAGCCCCCTCAAACAAATATAGGCTCTGAGACTGATCGAACTGGCCCATAACAGCCAGTGGATGATAAGTAGTCACTCCCCTCAATCCTGCTAGGGGCAAATAGTCCATGCCAGATGCATGGGTAATAAAGCTATAGGGGGAGACTAGTCCTGCGTAGGGCAAAATCAAAAATAGATGCACAATGTCAGACAAAAATGTTGACCATGTCTTTGAATCGCTACACTCCACTAGATGAAAGGAGTAGGACATAGATATATGATGGGAAAAATAATACTCCTAATGCCTGAAAAATTCAATCGGTCAAATATGCGACATGAGCCATATATACAACAAGACCGAACTACCTCTAAAGAACCCCTCTGGGTGGGTACTACAGTGGGTGGCTGACCTCAGTGTCTCAACCAATATCATCAGAATAATGGTGTTACCCTGCCTAAGGGCTCGAACCACAACTATCAATCCTACATCCAAATGGTCCAAGCGTAGCGGCATATAGACGAAGGATACGATGCACATCAGCAAAGTGTCTATCCTAGCCAAATGCCACGCCTTTGTCGACACAATAAAATCCCCGGCCTATCGATCATAACTGTCGAGCTCACCGAAGCGATCGATCAAAAAGTCGATGGAGATCATGCGTCCAAAGATAATCTCATCCATCACTACGCTCTGGCGGAGACCCGACATCCGTATAAATGGTCTCCTCATATCACTGATCGCCGTGCGAGCGCATGGCGCCTCTAAAGCTAAGCCAGTGAACCGCTGATACTCCTCAAGGGTCAGAGTCAGCTCATGATGCCCAAAGCAAAAAACCTGTCTATCGGGTATCCAACAGGATAATAAGCAATCTACGAACCCGTATGGCACCTGAAAGTCTGCAAGGGCCAATGAATGCCCCAACATCTGATCAACTGTCCCTCTGGCTGGGAAAGGCAGGCTCTTGTACCACAATCTCAATGACAATGCCACCTCAGACGGTGGTAAATGTTTAATACGATTGACGGTAGATGACGACATCTGTATCATCGTATCATAAGACCATCTAGGGATCAAATCTGAACTCATCTGTCTAAAATGCATACACATGACATAATACATGCATAATGACAATGATAAATATAATGCAATAGATAGGAAATATCATGCATATCTATAATAAACTATCTACTACAAGCATCATCCCTGTCTGATAAATACAAAGCAAAATAAAAAGTACAGGATAATGGGGCACCACCACCCAACTACTAACAGTGGTCTATCAAAATGGAGCACAATCGCCCAATAGCCAAAACAGTGGCTGACCAAAAGATATAGCTACAATAGCTATTCAAAAAGATCCAAAACATCTACACTAAGGTGGTTAACCTGCTCCATCTCCTCCGTGGACACAAAGTTGCGGTCGTCAGGCATGTCTAGGCGGTACAAGGGAGGATCAATTCCTGCAAAACTGCTAGAAAATGGACCTGAAGAGGGGCCCGCTCCTGAGCTAGAAGGGTCAAAAGAAGATGCCTCTGACAGATCTTAACCAAGATGCCTGATAAATAGGTGAGCCCGAGTCTGAGCTCCAATCATACGAGGACTCCAGCAGCTGCTAAATGCCTCCTGGCTATAAGGGCCCTCTAATATGGTGAAGCCATCTATGCCCTCCATAGGGATATCTGTCAGTGGCAGGATCAATGGCCAATCGGGACTCTACGAGTCTACAATGCAAACTCTCGACTAGTGGAGAAGCCTCCCTAAAATCCAACTGTCAAAAAATTGGAGGTATACGGCATCCAGGAGATCAATCCAGCCGTCAAAAGCTCTAACTGCAGGCAGGAATGGGTAAATCCCTCAGCAACAGGGACCTCCGTCAGAGTGGAGTGATGCCAACACCGTCCCCGAGGATAGGTCTCCAGACCTAAAGTAGTGGCGGGCCGTAGGCAAGGAAGCCTCTCATACGCCCAGAACTGGCCATATAAATATCAAAAGTCCTCAGTGACCAAGAATGACAAATATAAATGCAGAAATAAAAAAGGTACAAGAAATATGTACTCACCAGTAGAAATGGGTAGAACCCTAACCAAGCCTCCGTTAAACCCTCCGAAAGTATGCGCATGCCCCGAAGAAAATAGGCAAAGGTGTAGGAACCCCAATCAAAGTCACTGAGGTACTCTACATACTGGGTAGCGCTAACCAGGGCGAAGGACACCGTCGATGAGTTGTCCGCCACAAAACAACCCCTGATGATCACCAAAAATAATCGCCTCAAGATGCGATCTCTAACCCTCTGATCATCAGGCAGAGGCTCAAGTAAAGCCCCACTCTGGGCATCTATACTCAAGGGAACAGATTAGACTGTCCGACCCTTGATCGTCATCGCAGGGACTCCCAACAAGGACAAAAACGGCAGTAGGTGTGATGTCAGCCATGACAGGCACTGGCTCACCTTCGAACTTGATGCCGGTAATGAACCTCCAGTCCATAGGGGTCATCATCACCTCACAGTCCAACAAATGAAGGGACTGAGTCTGGTGGAACCAGTGCTCAGACAAAGTCCTCATATACCCCCAGGGGTAATGACGGGGAAGAATAGAGAAGAAGGCCTAAAACCCCCAGCCATAAACGATATCCCTGTAATCATGGTGCAAAGTATGGTACAGGGAGTGTACGTTGAACCAGTTCCCTCGAGGCTGCGTAAAGCCGGGAACCTGCATCAAAAACCAACCCATGTCAAAAACCTGTGCCTCAAGAATGGCAAAAGAAAGAAAGAATCCATGAAAAAGAAAACTTCAAGTCACCTTATTGGCATGGAGAAACCTCGATGGATAACGACTCAAGTTGCCCAACAGTTCCTGGGTCGATACAACAATGCCTGGAACCTCCGCATATGGGGCCTGAGCCGGGGCAGGAGCAGCAAAAGAATCCTGCTCATCATCAATATCAATCGGCGGCTCATCTTGGGCTGGACGAATCACTGACTCTGCCAATCTGTGAGGCGGTCGAGCTGGACGTGGCTGAGGAACATCAGAAGCCGTCCTACGTCTAACGCCTGAAAATACTCTGCTGGCACTGCCTAGTCTATCTCGTTCCATCTCCTGAACAAAGTATCCAAATCACCTCAGAAAGGGTGTGGTAAGCCTAAAACCTGTGGCTTTTTAATTTAAATCAGTACTCTATGCATCTCTAAGTCGTAGAACATGCATAGGTCAGTCAAAAATACCCAGTAAAGTCAACACTGCATGTTTTTCGAAAGTTAA
This sequence comes from Panax stipuleanatus, assembly GCA_020205555.1. NCBI lineage: Eukaryota > Viridiplantae > Streptophyta > Magnoliopsida > Apiales > Araliaceae > Panax > Panax stipuleanatus. Next base: position 136,471,166 of record CM035115.1, on the reverse strand, counting down.
ATCCTAAAAACGTGCACGGGTCAGTCAAAAATCCTCAGTAGAGTCAAAATTACATGTTTATTAAATGCTCGGGCTTTTGAAATTTTTTTGACAGAGTCTCCTTTGTAAAATGGACTGTCCGCATACACACAGGCATGTTCAGGTGGCTATTCAGTAGCACACCTTCCCAAAAATAGGAAGACTTCATATTTATAAAATAAAATCAAAAGTAAACCTCGCATGGTAGCCAAATTACCATGGACATTTTTAGTTGAAAATTCAGGCTCACTAGGCCTCAAAAAGGATGAGTAAACTGATTAAAAAGAGCAAAATATGACTGTCTCAGAATCTAAATTTTTTTACATGCAAACGTGCATTACAGTAAGATATGCATATATATGAAGTCAGAAAATTTTTAGCATGTCATATAAGCATACATTTTTCATACATTGCGTCTAAAAGTCCCCTACGTGGTTCACATGGTTTTAACGGTCAAAACTTGCAAAAAAAGGACGTAAAACGTTACCTGCGATGCGCTGAACGCGTGGTAACTGACGAAATTGAAAAAGGATGCCCGAACTCCGTAGATCTGAAAAAGAAAATCGAAATTCGTTTGAAACTCGAAATGAAACTTGAAAATTATGAACTCCTGCTGCCCAATATAAAGCCACAGGTGGAAGCAGGCCCATCTGCGGCAACCGCACCTCTACCTGGGGCTCCTCAGGGTGGGTCCCACTCCCCCGGGTTTAGTTCGGCTCAAGTTGAAACAGAGTTTATATGAGCTGCCAAGTCAAATTTGAAGAAAAATAGCTACGCGATTGAGCGATTTGTCCTGAAATCCTGCGTTTACGCAGCATAATCCTGATAGAAAAGGGAAATCCCTGGAGACCCTTGATATTCATCCCAAAGACATATTCGGGGATCAATAATGCAAACTGTTGAAAAACTACGAAAAAACTGGGCAAAACTGCCACTTTCGAAGCATCGGGTACGGACCGTGACAGTTTAGCCGTTGGCACAACCCCAGGGAAGCATCGGGTACAGACCGAGATCGTTCAGTCGTTGGCACAATCCCAGCGAAGCATCGGGTACAGATCGAGACAGTTCAGCCGTTGGCATAACCCCAGCGAAGCGTCGGGTACAGACCGAGACAGTTCAGCCGTTGTCACAACCCCAGCGAAGTGTCGAGTACAGACCGAGACAGTTTAGCCGTTGTCACAACCCCAGCGAAGAGTCGGATACAGACCGAGACAGTTCAGCTGTTGGCACAACCCCATCGAAGTGTCGGGTACAGACCAAGACAGTTCAGCCGTTGGCACAACCTCAGCGAAGCATCGGGTACAGACCGAGACAGTTAAGCCGTTGGCACAATCCCAGCGAAGCGTCAGGTATAGACCGAGATAGTTCAGCCGTTGGCACAACCCCAACGAAGTGTCGGGTACAAACCAAGACAGTTCAGCCGTTGGCTCAATCCCAATGAAGCATCTAAAGGAATCCGATGGCGGAAGCAATATAGTAATCCTTCACCAATGATGGAATCTGTTATACACATCCTCAAAAGGAGCACCAAGAAGGATTTGTGATTCAATCCCCCTGTTGCCAACTACCTGGTGTAAATTATCGTCAAGATAGGCATCGAGAAGGCATTGGCATAACTCGGTGGCAACAATGTCATCCCTAGGCTATCATGAATAACGTCATCCCCAGCAAAAAGTGACGAAAACAGTTCACGATAGCCTATTAGTGACATCCCTAGCAGAACAAGATAGCCTATTAGTGATGAAAACAGTTCACGGTAGCCTATTAGTGACTTCTTTGCACTTTTATACATTTGCATATCAAGTTTCATTTTCTAAATATGCCCAGAACTCAGTTTCGTTGCTGCTTTTGTTAACTATTGGTAAATTTTTGTACATAAATGCATTTTCTGGCATTTTTACAACTCGGAATAACGATCCGTCCCTTCCAGCAGCTTTTAATTACTATTATCTGCGTTTTGAGCAACTTTGCCAGACTGGGTTATCATCCCAGTCCAGGTTTGGCTTTTTTTATATATATTTAACTGTGTATATACTAACTTTTCTATTCTGTCAAGCCCGAATGCCAAATCTGTGGTGGTTACTGCTTTTATATATAAATATGCATATATAAGCAGCCTTCACCACACTGGGTTATCTTCCCAGTCTTGGTTGACTACTTTTCTGTCTCACTATATATATATATATTTATATTTTCGTTCGGCCTGGATTATTTTGTTGCCTTTTTACTGCTTTTATATATATTTATGCATATATAAGCAGCCTTCACCGCACTTGGTTATCTTCCTAGTCTTGGTTGACTACTTTTCTGTACATTTACATTTCAGTCCAGCCTGGATTATTTTGTGGCCTTTTTATTGTTTTTGCACCATTCACCACAATGGGTTATCTTACCAATCTTAGTTGACTACGCTTTTGTATATTTATATTTCAGTCCGGGCACAGGCGTGAAAACCCATCGCCTTTTTTGCTATTTTTCTATATATATATTTCAATTCTGTCCTGCCTGAATCATTCCGTGGCTTTTATACAGCTTTTATATATATATATATATATATATATATATATATATATATATTTCAATTCCAGTCTGGGCACCGGTGTGAAAACCCATTGCCCTTTACAACTTTTGTATATATAATTGTATATATATATATTGCTTTACTCGCTTTTATTAAATTGTTGCTTTAAATATTTATTTTATATGAATTGGCATTGACATATCTGTGGGCGAACTAGATTTATTTAAATCTCGCCAACTTTAGCTTTCAAACGGTTCAAAATTGGTATAGACGGAACCGGGAAGCTAGAATGGCTGAGATTTATTTAAATCTAGCATTTTTCTAGTTTCAGTTATCAAAGCAACCTCGCGGCCCTTAGATCGCTATCTAGTGGGAACGAGACACTTCGGCCATGTGCAAACTAGGATTTACTGATGAATCCTTGGTTCTGGCGATATTTGGATATATTTCTATACAAATTTGAGCTGTGAAGGTTTATTGGCTACTCCTATGTGAGCCTAAGAATCGTGGGATTCATGATCAAACTGATTAGAATTTGATTCCCACGATGGACAAACTCCACTTTACAAATGTACCCTGCCAGTTTTTTTGTAAAATGTACATATAAAAGACTTTAAAACGGTTATCCGTATTTAAGGTCTCAAAATAGTGAAAATATGATTTGTCGTGTCAGAGTCCCTCCGATGGCTATCATGCCCATGAGGAGATCGACATTTGTATATATGTTGTGGTCGAGGATACTTCGCAGCCCGACAATCACCATTCAAATTGTGCCTTAAGGCTAAAAAGATAAAACTGAAGTATCGATATGCTTCAATTCCTATGTCAGCATAAGGGTTTGAAAACCTTCTTTCAAAACATCATTTCAATAATCTTATCGAAAAAAGAAGCTTTTTCAAATCAAATCAAATACTTTTGCAAATTAAATCAAAGACGTTTTTGCAAATCAAATCAAACCCTTCATATATAGGTTTAACGATGCATAAGACATGCTTTCCATCAAACATAGGCCCAATTTTCAAGTAGCATTCACACACACATTTTAGTTTTTTAAGAGAAATCTTGAAAAGATGCGGTACCGTATTTACACGGGAGTTGTGGAGTGCCTAACACCGTCCCCACACTTAACCAAGCCCCCGAGCTCAAAACTTCAATTTTAAAGATATAGTTTCGACATTGTCTAGAAATTGGGCCTCTTTCAAACAAAACTCGATTGAGTTGGTACAACCATTTCAAATCTACCAACTGGCGACTCTGTAAAACGTTCAATCGTCGACATGATACATGTTGGCCTTTTCCTAAAAAACCCTTCAAAACCTTTTTCGCAATAAAAAGAGTAAGGGTAGAGGTAACTTTGGAAGAGAGAAAGATCCAGGTTGTGACCAGACCCGCGGATTTTTTTTCGACGTCGAAAATATATTCTTTATTCATTGTGATTAAATTTCTGCTTTAAATATTCTTTTGATATGAATTGGCGTTGATATTCATTTGAGCGAGTTAGATTTCTTCAAATCTAGCCCTTTCTATCTTTCAAACGGTTCAAAATAGGTCCAACCGGAACCGGAAAACTAGAATGGCTGAGATTTATTTAAATCTGGCTTTCCTTCTAGTATTATTCATTATTAAAGCAACCTCGCGCCCCTTAGATTGCTATCTATTGGGAACGAGAAGCTTTAGTTATGCGCAGGCCATGATTTGACTGATGAATCCTTGGTGTTTGCGACATCTGGATGTAAATATCCATTTTTTGTAAATATATGTGCTGTGCAGGTTTACTTGGCTTCCCTTTGTGAGCCTAGGAATCGTGGAATTCATGATCAAACTGATCAGAATCTGATTACCACGATGGATAAACTCCACATTACAAATGTACCCTGCCAGTTTTTCTGTAAAAATGTACATCTGAAAGACCTTAAAATGGTTATCTGGGTTTAAGGTCTCAAACATAATGAAATATAGTTTTTCGTGTTAGAGTTACTCCGATGGCTGTCATGCCCATGAGAAGACCGACACTTGTATATATTCTGTAGTCGAGAATGCTTCGCAACCCGACAATCACCATTCAAATTGAGCCGAAATGCTAAAAAGATAAAAAAATGGAAGTATCAACATGTTTCAATTCCTACTTGAGCGTAAGGGTTTGAAAACCTGCTTTTAAAACATCATTTTCATATCTTGTCTAAAAAGAACTTTTGCAAATCAAATCAAACACTTCGTATATAGGTTCAACGAAGCACGTCCATACTTTCAAAACAAATAAACGTAGGCCCAATTTCCTCTAGCATCCACACACATAAATTGTAAATAAAAAGGAAAATATTGAAAAGATGCAGTACCCTATTTTCACGTGAGTTGAGGGGTGCCTAACACCTTCCCCTCACTTAACCAAGCCCCCTAACTTAGAACTTCGGTTTCAAAGATTCAGTTTCGACAGTGTCCAACAATTGGGTCTACTTTCAAAACAAAACTCAGTTGAGTTGGTACAATCATTTCAAAACTACCAACTGGCGACTCTGTAAACCTTTCAAATCGTCGACATGATACATATTGGCCTTTTCCTGAAAAATCTCTTCACCCCTTCATAAAACAGACAAGATGATGAGGGTATGATACCACAAAACTTAGGAAGAGAGAAAGCTTCTGGTCCAACTCGACCCGTATTTTTTCCCGATGTTGACAGGTGGCGACTCTGCTGGGGATAGTAGAAGGCTTAGGCCGCGTTCAAATCTTTTCAAAATTTTCTTTTATATCTGCGTGTGTGTAAAATGCTACGTCTTTACATTGAATGGATGTGAATAAATGCTTTATTGCTTTATATTAGTGCTTCGTACAAATGTCATCATTTCATACGATAAGATGCGATGTATGTGAATGTATGTTGTTTGATTCCTCCACCAGGAGGCAAACCCATCGGTGTTTGAGTACTGGACTCAAAGAAGATTAATTCTGCGAGGCTCAGGAAAGGTACCACTTAGATCCGCTCTAATTGAAAGATCGGATTAATTTCCCCTCTAGTAGATTGCGATGATCTGGGGACCTTCAAGCCGAAAAGTCGCGAGAGTAGCCTAAGATAGGTCAGCCTCTGATTAACCAAATCCGAAGGAAAGACTCTTCATGCATTCCTCTTTCAATACAAATATCTATTTTAAAGTTCCAATGTAAATTTCATAATGCATCCTGTCATACTATCCCGTCATTAAAATAACTGACCTCTGTTTTACAGGATAAGATTAAAAAACCTCAAAAATAAACACATTGCATAGCATGCATCCGACCGATCCTACATCAGGAAATTAACACACCTATGTTTGTTGTAGGTAAAAATTGGTCCTGTCACCAGATCAAAATCTAAAAAAGCACTAAGTCCATCTCCAGGCATGGCTTCAAGTGCTCAACAAGAATCCACCCCCGTCTCTAGGGAAGAGTTTGAAGGATTAAAGAATCAGATAGCCGAATTGACTATTTTCTTGTGAGAACAAAGTAAAGCTCTCAAAGGGAAACAAGCATATGGTCATACAAAACCAGTTACACCCGTTGGCAGTCAAGAGACTGGAAAGAAAGACCCTTAGATTCCTGAACCACAAAACCAGGATTCTACCAACAAAACCCCTGAAATCACCATCCTTCACAAAGAGCAGGAAGCTGGTGATATTCTGAAAAAGGTATAGCAAATGGAAGAGACCATTCGGTCCATCAAAGGGACTGGGTGTGACACCCCCAAATCCGGGTACTTCGTTTTCACATGATTTGGTGTTCACTTTCTAATTAAAACATACATCTACCCAGTAATAAAGAATTTTAAACTAATTACAACCTTTATAAAACCTTAATAAAAATCTCCCTCTAGAAAGAATGACAACTTGTTCAATAAAATCCCAGGGTTATCTAAACCTTAACATCATTCAGATAACGTAAATGCGGAAACATAAACATAACCAACTAAGTCTTATTACAAAAGCAACTTGACATAACAAGCCTTCATTTATTCATCTTTCCTTTTGCTTTACTTGTTGATGGTATGTCAACATTCTTGGTCTCAACTGCAAGTGGTGGTAAAGCAGGCAAGAGTGAGCAAACAAAAGCTCACTTGAAAATACAACAGTGATATGACATAAGTGAATCTTTTCAAAAGAGTTTGAATAACTTTACTTTCATCAATATAAAGAATTGAATTATAATTCTTTCATCAATATATAGAATTCGAATATGGAATCATCTGAGGGTCATAAGACCTTGAACCATTGTCCTAGGTTATAAATATTTCTATTTAAACCTTTAACAGTCAATAAGACTATAGACATTAACTCTTACTCAGGGGGATCAACCCTTTGTACCATGAATTGTGCACAACCATCTTAACGCTTTCGCATAAAATATCCCCTAATTAATAGGGTTGTTCCTTCTCAGAAATTGAATACAAGTCCGCACCAAAGAAAGTTTGGTTTGGATAGATAAGGGAACTTTAGAGTTCAACTATCATCAACTAGGAGTAGTTGAATCGACTTTCAGTTCTTTACAGTTCAATAATATAAGAATCATGAACCAATTGCAAAATATGACAATAAACTTCATAATAGATAGGCATGCTTTTAGAAACAACTTAAAGCATTCGATAGACTAAGTAGATCTTACTTGAACAACTAAGTCAATATCATATTACTAAAATAACGCTTTAATACTTACGCTTTATGAGTGTGGTATAACTTGTACCACATATAACAAGTTAAGGAACGTGAATGAACTTTCATGATTTCTTGAGCAAGGGTTAGGAAACTTGCACAATGAAAATATACAATGAATAGGCTTGTATAGCATTCAAGAGTAGCTTAAAGAACTTGCACAATATAAATAACAAGTTTAGAAACTTGCTTAACATAAAAGAATAAGGGTAAGAGAACTTGCCTTAAGCGCAAGCTACACTTTAACAATTATAACCACTTCACAAACACCCTACACATTTATATTACATTCAAACCATCTATTAGTATCCAACTAAAATATTTAAACCATCGAACTTCATATCTAAGTCCAACTCACAATATAATTTATCACATTGGTTGCTAATTAGTCAAGTACGTGAGTCTATACTCACGGCATACATTCATAAGCCTATAACTTAATGAATCGTGTTGTGTGCCTCGTGAAAGCAACACACACACACACACACACATGTAACACATTCATAATATATTTCAATCTAACTTAAACACATCAAAAACATGTTATCTTATTACTCACTTTCCAAGTCTTAGAAACAAGTTAGCTTAACAAATGGGGCATAAAAACTCAAAAAGAAAACTCAAAATTTTTTGGGCAGCAACATCACCCACTGGGGCGGGTCCCCATAGGGAAATACACCCGCTAGGGCGGGTGCTACCCCTGCTGCACCACTTGGTTCGCGAACTGGTGGAGAATTAAGCCAATTTGGCTCATTCCTTCACACCGAATTCGATTTTTTTCCAACATGATAAACATAAACTTGATACTAACAATATTTTAAACTTATTAACATTCTCATAACATATATAATCCATAAAACACATAATCCAAGACAAGATTTCATGATTTTCAAAGAAAACACAATTTTAAGCGTTCTTGACGAAAATTGCTACTACGAATTCGTTTTTCATCCAATTCAAGTGATTCCAATTGTAATCACTCATATTCTTAACATATTAACTTAATACATGATCAATTTTAACAATGACTCAAAATCAACATCAATTTGATAGTTTTAAAATCCATTTTTTAGAAATAACTTCACCGAAAATCACTATGAACACACTTCCTATTGTTTATCAAAAATTCATTGATTGAATTGCTAGAACAACCATATAACTCATATATAATCATGTTATATCACATATTACACATAATTCATGCTCACATCAAGAATTTAAAGAAATTTTCAACATAAATTCATAATCTAACACTATAAACATGAATTTCATAGTATTCATCATATACTTATGAATTGAAATTCTTAAACAACTATGAAACCCTCATGTAAACATATATATATATATATATATATGTATATATATACATACATATCTCATTCACATATCAAAATAAATAGCTTTCACAAAGAGACTTTCACATAGAGTTCTAAAACCATGAAAACATAAAAGAATATGCTTTGAAAACTTGTTTTTACAACAATTGTATTTTGAAAACCCTTTCATGGCATACAATTACATATGAAAACATATGAACACCATATATACATATAATTTCATGATTGTAAAAACCTAATTTGATAAAAAAAGAATTACAACACATAAGAATTGAGTACAAGGGTTAGGGTATAACCTTACTAGTTTTACTTAAAGAGAAGAGATGATGAAGATGATGATCCTCTTATGCCTTCTCAAGCCTTTCTTCCTCTTCTCTCTTCTTCTTCTCTGACAATTCTCTCTAACCCTCTTCTTCTTTCTTTCTTTGTTTTGTAGAACTAACGTAACTTTTAACTTAACATATATTATACAATATACAATATACATATATAATAGATATGTAACTTATATATAATAAATATAATACTTATAACCATATTAATTCTTATTAATAACATAGGTTACAAAATTTGAAAAGTCCAAGGCCATGTTTGGCAACCTCTTAGAAAAATAGGTTTTTAGTGCTAAGGCCTTGTTTGGGTAAAATAAGATTAAACAAGTACAAGGGCATTGCTTGGTAAAACACTTTAAAATCCTTTTCTAGTCTTTTAATAACTCTTTAAATCCATAGATTAAATATTACACTAATTTAATTAACTTACAACACTCTAATTCAATTAAATAAACTAACATTCATATAATACCAAATTGTCACACAATTGAATTTCCTTTATTAAACATAATTCGTCTAACAAATTATTATCACTTAGCACATAACATTAACTCTAATTAAATTATTCCCCATTAAATTAAAATGATGCTACACCATTGCTAACATATCAATTTAATTAATCATATAGCACTTAATTAAATTGTCCACAACAATCGCACAATTTATTTATTTATCTTCACAAATAAATTTCATAAAATATTTATTTAATTCAATAAATATTTACAATTAACATATAAAATTCTCAATCGTTACAGTCTTCCGTCCTTAAAAGGATTCTGTCCCCAGAATCACAACATAAAAAAAAATCTCATAAAAATTCTCACCTCATAAAAATTCTCATCTGTTACATTCTCCCCCCCTTAAAAGGATTCTGTCCCCAGAATCGATATCTAAGGGGTTACACCCTTCAAGTAAGCAAATAATTGAGGATAAGACTTCATCATAACATCTTCGAGTTCCCACGTAGCTTCTTCAGCATTGTGGTTCCTCCAAATTACCTTAACAGAAGGTATCATTTTATTCCTAAGTACTTGTTCCTTTCTGTCAATAATTTGAACAGGAACCTCTTCATAAGTTAAGTCTTTATCAAATTGTAAAGGCTCGTATTCTATTACATGTTTATAGTCGTGTTTGTAAGGCCGTAACACGAAAATATGAAATACGTTATGTATATTCTCGAGTTCCGGAGGTAATGCCACTTCGTAAGCTACCTCGCCAACTTTTCGTAATACCTCAAAAGGTCCAATAAATCGGGGACTCAGTTTCCCTTTCTTGCCAAATCTAATCTTCCCCTTCCAGGGAGATACCTTTAGGAAAATGAAGCTTCCTAGTAAGAATTCTCGGTTCTGTTGATGTTGATCGGCATATTTCTTCTGTCTGTCCTGAGCAGCAACCAATCTTGTTCTGATCAGCTTCACAATTTTAGCAGTTTATTGTACCAATTCTGGTCCCAACAGCTGACGTTCACCGACTTCATTCCAGCATAGAGGAGTTCTGCACTTTCTGCCGTATAACGCTTCGTAAGGCGGCATGCCGATACTTGCGTGGTAACTATTGTTGTAGGCGAACTCCACCAACGGTAGATGATCGTCCCAGCTTCCTTTGAAGTCCATCACACATGCTCTCAGCATATCCTCAAGTGTCTAAATTATTCTCTCGCTCTGGCCATCGGTTTGAGGATGGTACGCTGTACTCATTCGCAACTGTGTTCCCAAACATTCTTGTAAACGCTTCCAGAAATTTGACGTAAAACGCGAATCTCTGTCTGACACAATCGACACTGGAACACCATGTCGAGAAATAATCTCCTTAACGTATAATTTAGCTAATTGTTCCAAGCTATATTTAATCCTGATTGGTAAAAAGTGGGCTGACTTTGTCAGTCGATCCACAATAACCCATATTGCATCGAAACCTTTCTAAGTCGCTGGAAGACCAACCACGAAATCCATCGTGATATGCTCCCACTTCCACTCTGGAATTTCTAACGGTTGCAGCAAGCCGCTAGGTCTCTGGTGTTCTGCTTTGACTTTTTAACAAGTTAGACATTTTGCAACGCATTCAGCTACATCCTTCTTCATATTCGGCCACCAGAAATAATGCCTGAGATCCTGGTACATCTTCGTACTCCCAGGGTGAATTGAATATCTCGAGCTGTGAGCTTCGCTCAAGATTTCCTCCTTAACTTCCGATACTGGCGGTACCCAGATTCTACCTTCAAATCGTAGCAGATCCTCACTGTCGATCTTGAATTTAACCTCTTCGCCATCAGCTATTCTCTTTCGAATCTTCTCGCATTCTTCATCGTGAAGTTGAGCTTCTTTTACCTTGTCCACAATTGTAGAACCAGTGGTTACTTGGAACAACTTTTCATCCAATATCTTTGGAAACTTTACTTCCAGCTCTAATCTAGCCATCTGCTCTATTAACTGATCCTGATCAGTTAACATATTCAGCTTCTCCCGACCTTTCCTGCTCAAAGCGTCGGCGACAACGTTAGCTTTACCCAGATGGTAAAGTATCTCGCAATCGTAGTCTTTAATCAGTTCCAACCATCTCCTTTGGCGTATATTCAAATCCTTCTGGGTAAAGATATACTTCAGACTCTTGTGATCTGTGTATATTTCACACTTCTCTCCATATAAGTAGTGTCTCCAAATCTTTAGAGCAAACACTACTGCTGCCAACTCCAAGTCATGGGTCGGATACCCCTTCTCGTAGTCCTTCAGCTGACGTGACGCATAGGCAATGACTTTGCCGCTTTGCATCAACACACAGCCTAATCCTTTATGTGAGGCATCACTATATACCACGAAATTTCCCGAACTATCCGGTAAAGATAATACAGGAGCAGTACTCAACCTCTTCTTCAACTCTTGAAAACTCTCCTCACACTTCTCCGTCCAAACAAACTTAACTATTTTACGAGTCAGATTCGTCAACGGAGTTGCAATTTTAGAAAAGTCTTGGATAAATCTCCGATAATAACCTGCCAATCCCAAGAAACTCCTCACTTCAGACGGCGTCTTCGGCTGATCCCAATTCATTACCGCTTCAACCTTCGACTGATCTACCGAAATACCATTCTTGTCGATCACGTGGCCAAGAAATTGCACACGTTCCAACCAAAATTCACATTTTGAGAATTTAGCGTAAAGCTTTTCTCGTCTCAGTGCTTCTAAGGTTAGTCTTAAGTGTTCAGCATGCTCCTCCTCGGTCTTGGAATAAACCAGGATGTCATCTATAAACACTACCACAAACTTGTCCAGAAATGGCTTGAACACCCTGTTCATTAGGTCCATAAATGCAGCTGGGGCATTCGCGAGACCAAATGACATCACCAAGAACTCGTAATGACCATACCGAGTTCTAAAAGCAGTTTTCAGTAGATCTTCCTTCCTCACCTTCAACTGATGATACCCACTTCTCAAATCGATTTTTGAGAAGTACTTCGCACCCTTCAGTTGATCAAATAACTCATCGATCCTAGGTAAAGGATACCTATTCTTGATCGTAACTTTATTCAACTCCCTATAATCAATGCAGAGACGCATCGATCCATCCTTCTTCTTCACGAATAAAACAGGCGCTCCCCACGGCGAAACGCTCGGTTGGATATACTTTTTGTCTAACAGTTCTTGCAGTTGAACCATCAGTTCCTTCATCTCGACTGGAGCCATTCGATATGGAGCCTTCGAAATTGGAGCAGTTCCCGGCGCTAAATCGATCACGAACTCTGTCTCCCTATCTGGCGGAAGTCCTGGCAAATCGCTCGGAAAAACGCCCACAAACTCCTTAACTACCGATATCTCCTCTACCTTAGGGCTCTCCTTACGCGTATCTACTATGTAGGCTAAATATCCTACACAGCCTTGCATCAAAAGTTTCTTGGCTTGCATCACCGTCAGACAATTCGCTTGTCTAGGCGATTTACTACCATAGAACACCAACTTTGACGGAGTCGTAAGGTTTATTAACTTCTTCTGACAGTCGATTATCGCCCCATGGTTGAACAACCAGTCCATACCTAGTATGACGTCGAATTCCCCAAGTTTAATCGGAATCAAATCTACTCTAAGTTCCTGACCTTTAATGTCCAGTCTACAATTCCTATAAACACTCCTAACAGGAATAATCTCCCTATTCGCAGTTTCTATGCTCAAAGGGTAAACTAACTCCTCTACAGGTAAGTCTAGGGTTTTAGCAAAATCATCAGATATGAATGAACAAGTAGCACCCGAATCAAATAATACATATGCATTTATACTATTGATCGGAATAATACCTGCCACCACATCTTTTGATTGCACCGCGTCTTGCACCGTCATGTTGAATGTGCGGGCCGTGGGTCGAACGGCCTGTAGTGGCGATGGTCTGGCAAGAGTCAGAGTTCTGCCGTTGTCCTTCCCTCCATTCCCTATTAACCCTGTCGCTGGCTTCTTAGGGCAATTACGAGCCATGTGATCCTTGGATCCACATATATAACAAGCTCCTTTCTTGGGGTTTGGGAAATATGGCGCTATGTGGCCTTCCTGACCACATTTGTAGCATACGCGTTTCCTTTTCATGCACACTCCAGTGTGAGTCTTCCCGTATGTAGCACACGCTTCGAGCTTCCTCTTTTGCTGGCCTCCCTGCTGACTCCCAGCAGAGTTATTGTCATTCCACTTCCTCTTCTGATGGATAGCCCCGCTACCACTAGCCTTAGTTTTCGTTTCATTCTTCTTCTTCTTATCTTGGTTGAATTTATTCACCGCTTCGCTTCCCCCTTCAGCTAGAATAGCCTTTTCCAGCACGGCTGCAAACGTGTTTAGGTGGAACATAGAGACCTTGCTGTAGAGCCAGGGTTTCAGTCCCCGCTCAAACCTCCTCGCCTTCCTAGCATCCGTGCTGACCTGGTAAGTAGCGAACCTGGCCAGTTCATTAAACTTCGCCGCGTATTCCGACACTGACATCGTTCCCTGCTTCAGCTCTAAGAATTGGACCTCCATCTGATCTTGCGAACTCACTGGGAAGTACATCTCGTAGAACATCTCTTTAAAACGTTCCCACGCTATGACTCCTTCTCCCTCTCTAGTCTTATTCGCCTGCCACCAGAAGCTAGCATCTGACTTCAACATAAAAGTCGCAATTGCTATTTTCTGGTCTTCACTGACCCTAGCCACGTCAAATACCTTTTCTATTTCCATAATCCACGTCTGAGCATCTATAGGGTTTGTCGATCCCTTAAATTCTGGCGGTCCTACTGCCTTAAACTCTTTAAACGTCGTGGCTTGCACTTGCGGCTGATTCGCCACTGCTCCTACCAGCAAGTTTACTAATTGCTGAACCGCGTTAGGGTTTATTGCATCGTTATTGTTGTTGTTTGTTGAACCCTCGGGGTTTTGACATGTTACTCTTTTTCTAGGAGGCATTTTCTGATAAGAAAATATTATTATTAGATCCTTTATTCAAATCTTAAGTATTCAAGTTCACACTTAAAGGTTTGAATATCTCAGTTCACATAAAACACAAAGCACGTCAATAAACTTCTTTTATTCATTAGTCGTAGTTTAAAAATATCAATCAGATAGCATTTCTGCCATTTACATCATCCTTCCTGAACTGAAAAAGTTGCAGGATTACATTATCAACTTATCCCATTCTTATCTCAATTATGGAATTTACTTTATTTACTACAAAAACAACACATAAACAAAAGCTCTACTACTACTACTACTACTACTATTACTGCTATTGCTGCTACTGCCTAGGCATATTAATACGCCGCACAGCCTCTCTGCGTTCCTCTTCCATTACCCGAATTGCCGTTCTTCGGTCCACCACATACCACGGTAAACCTTGGAACTGAGCTAGGTAGTAGAAAATACGGTCCTGAGCTCTTTCTATCGCTGTATGAAAAACATATTCCGTTTCCCTCAGCTTGGCCCTCTTGGCCTCAGCTTCATCTTCAGCTCGATCAGCTCGTTGATTAGCCCTCAAGCTTGACTCTTTAGCCCTGGCACGCTTCCTCGACTCCTCCTGGATGTCTTGCTTCAGCTTTGCCAATTCAAATCGAGCAGCATCTCTATCAACCTCCATATGTATCAGGTTTCACTGTGCATCTCCCAGATCATTTGCCATTTCCTCGATCGTATTGTCTCGTTGCTGGATAGTTTCCTCAAGATCTCCTACTCGTCCATGAAGCTCCACGTTGCTATCGTAGACTGCCTCGTACATCTCAGCACTAGTAGAGTGAGGTGGGAATTCCTCTTCGGGATCCTCTTCCTCCTCTTCCTCCTCTTCAGACTCGTCCTCGTCCTCGTCTTCATCCTCTGGAATAGGTGTCAGCTCACGCTCCCGACCAGCTATGGTGATCACTAGAGATGGCTCTCTCCTAACCAGCTGCTCCTAGACAACATGCATGTCACGGGGCTCCTCCTCTCTAGGCACCTGAGGTACAACCTCTCTAGCCTGACTAGGTTCTCCAACGTTCGTCATCCTGATAAAAGAATTTTAAAGCTTATTATTACGTGATATCGAGTCGTCACCCTTCGGATACCTGAACGTAAACACATAGCACATAAGGTAGTTTATTATATTTACCTATCACATCTATCTTTTCGATCTTACCATAAGGCTACTACCTAAGGTTTTTCCCCACCTAAGGTTTCATAACCTATGGCTTTGATACCAACCTGTGACACCCCCAAATCCGGGTACTTCATTTTCACATGATTTGGTGTTCACTTTCTAATTAAAATATACATCTACCCAGTAATAAAGAATTTTAAACTAATTACAACCTTTATAAAACCTTAATAAAAATCTCCCTCTAGAAAGAATGACAACTTGTTCAATAAAATCCCAGGGTTATCTAAACCTTAACATCATTCAGATAACGTAAATGCGGAAACATAAACATAACCAACTAAGTCTTATTACAAAAGTAACTTGACATAACAAGCCTTCATTTATTCATCTTTCCTTTTCCTTTACTTGTTGATGGTATGTCAACATTCTTGGTCTCAATTGCAAGTGGTGGTAAAGCAGGCAAGAGTGAGCAAACAAAAGCTCACTTGAAAATACAATAGTGATATGACATAAGTGAATCTTTTCAAAAGAGTTTGAATAACTTTACTTTCATCAATATAAAGAATTGAATTATAATTCTTTCATCAATATATAGAATTCGAATATGGAATCATCTGAGGGTCATAAGACCTTGAACCATTGTCCTAGGTTATAAATATTTCTATTTAAACCTTTAACAGTCAATAAGACTATAGACATTAACTCTTACTCAGGGGGATCAACCCTTTGTACCATGAATTGTGCACAACCATCTTAACGCTTTCGCATAAAATATCCCCTAATTAATAGGGTTGTTCCTTCTCAGAAATTGAATACAAGTCCGTACCAAAGAAAGTTTGGTTTGGATAGATAAGGGAACTTTAGAGTTCAACTATCATCAACTAGGAGTAGTTGAATCGACTTTCAGTTCTTTACAGTTCAATAATATAAGAATCATGAACCAATTGCAAAATATGACAATAAACTTCATAATAGATAGGCATGCTTTTAGAAACAACTTAAAGCATTCGATAGACTAAGTAGATCTTACTTGAACAACTAAGTCAAGATCATATTACTAAAATAACGCTTTAATACTTACGCTTTATGAGTGTGGTATAACTTGTACCACATATAACAAGTTAAGGAACGTGAATGAACTTTCATGATTTCTTGAGCAAGGGTTAGGAAACTTGCACAATGAAAATATACAATGAATAGGCTTGTATAGCATTCAAGAGTAGCTTAAAGAACTTGCACAATATAAATAACAAGTTTAGAAACTTGCTTAACATAAAAGAATAAGGGTAAGAGAACTTTCCTTAAGCGCAAGCTACACTTTAACAATTATAACCACTTCACAAACACCCTACACATTCATATTACATTCAAACCATCTATTAGTATCCAACTACAATATTTAAACCATCGAACTTCATATCTGAGTCGAACTCAATATAATTTATCACATTGGTTGCTAATTAGTCAAGTACGTGAGTCTATACTCACGGCATACATTCATAAGCCTATAACTCAATGAATCGTGTTGTGTGCCTCGTGAAAGCAACACACACACACACACACATGTAACACATTCATAATATATTTCAATCTAACTTAAACACATCAAAAACATGTTATCTTATTACTCACTTTCCAAGTCTTAGAAACAAGTTAGCTTAACAAACGGGGCATAAAAACTCAAAAACAAAACTCAAAATTTTCTGGGCAGCAACATCACCCGCTGGGGCGAGTCCCCATAGGGCAATACACCCGCTGGGGCGGGTGCTCCCCCTGCTGCACCACTTGGTTCGCGAACTGGTGGAGAATTAAGCCAATTTGGCTCATTCCTTCACACCGAATTCGATTTTTTTCCAACATGATAAACATAAAACTTGATACTAACAATATTTTAAACTTATTAACATGCTCATAACATATATAATCCATAAAACACATAATCCAAAACAAGATTTCATGATTTTCAAAGAAAACACAATTTTAAGCGTTCTTGACGAAAATTGCTACTACGAATTCGTTTTTCATCCAATTCAAGTGATTCCAATTGTAATCACTCATATTCTTAATATATTAACTTAATACATGATCAATTTTAACAATGACTCAAAATCAACATCAATTTGATAGTTTTAAAATCCGTTTTTCAGAAATAACTTCACCGAAAATCACTATGAACACACTTCCTATTGTTTATCAAAAATTCATTGATTGAATTGCTAGAACAACCATATAACTCATATATAATCATGTTATATCATATATTACACATAATTCATGCTCACATCAAGAATTTAAAGAAAGTTTCAACATAAATTCATAATCTAACACTATAAACATGAATTTCATAGTATTCATCATATACTTATGAATTGAAATTCTTAAACAACTATGAAACCCTCATGTAAACATATATATATATATATGTATATATATACATACATATGTCATTCACATATCAAAATAAATAGCTTTCACAAAGAGACTTTCACATCGAGTTCTAAAACCATGAAAACATAAAAGAATATGCTTTGAAAACTTGTTTTTACAACAATTGTATTTCGAAAACCCTTTCATGGCATACAATTACATATGAAAACATATGAACACCATATATACATATAATTTCATGATTGTAAAAACCTAATTTGATAAAAAAAGAATTACAACACATAAGAATTGAGTACAAGGGTTAGGGTATAACCTTACTAGTTTTACTTAAAGAGAAGAGATGATGAAGATGATGATCCTCTTATGCCTTCTCAAGCCTTTCTTCCTCTTCTCTCTTCTTCTTCTCTGACAATTCTCTCTAACCCTCTTCTTCTTTCTTTCTTTGTTTTGTAAAACTAACGTAACTTTTAACTTAACATATATTATACAATATACAATATACATATATAATAGATATGTAACTTATATATAATAAATATAATACTTATAATTATATTAATTCTTATTAATAACATAGGTTACAAAATTTGAAAAGTCCAAGGCCATGTTTGGCAACCTCTTAGAAAAATAGGTTTTTAGTGCTAAGGCTTTGTTTGGGTAAAATAAGATTAAACAAGTACAAAGGCATTATTTGGTAAAACACTTTAAAATCTTTTTCTAGTCTTTTAATAACTCTTTAAATCCATAGATTAAATATTACACTTATTTAATTAAATTACAACACTCTAATTCAATTAAATAAACTAACATTCACATAATACCAAATTGTCACACAATTGAATTTCCTTTATTAAACATAATTCGTCTAACAAATTATTATCACTTAGCACATAACATTAACTCTAATTAAATTATTCCCCATTAAATTAAAATGATGCTACACCATTGCTAACATATCAATTTAATTAATCATATAGCACTTAATTAAATTGTCCATAACAATCGCACAATTTATTTATTTATCTTCACAAATAAATTCTATAAAATATTTATTTAATTCAATAAATATTTACAATTATCATATAAAATTCTCAATCGTTACAGTCTTCCGTCCTTAAAAGGATTCTGTCCCCAGAATCACAACATAAAACCATCACACCCTTAATACTGTTAGGGAAAGGGGTCCAAGAAACACTGAAACCTGTGAACGTAGCTGCGCCCGAACCTTTAATACTGCCTTTCAGATCGCAGTATCCTGTCATCAGTCTGAAGAGGGTCCCATGGAACTATGGGAATGATCAAGGTTCCACCTCAAATAACATTGTCATTGTATCCAAGGAGAATCTATTGTACGTGCCCCAGCGGGTGATCAATCCAGTCACTAAGGCTAACGAGAGAGTGGCTGAAGAGAAAATCGAAGAATTCCTCAGCAAAATGGGGCATAACGAGATCAAGGTAGTGCAATGTTTGAAGGATGCACTCAAGCAGAGGTCCATCCTGGACCTGGTTTTATCCTCGGTGGATCATCTCAACATTCTAGTAAAAGTACTGGAAGAAGCCCATCTGCCAAAGACAGTGGATGCCGAGAAATTTTATCATGTGATAAAACAAAGCTTCAACAGCAATGTGATATCTTTCACTGATGATGATATACCCGCGGAAGGCACAGGCCATCGCAAGTCACTGCACATAGCCATAATGTCATCAAGGTATGTGGTTGGAGGTGTTCTTATAGATGGAGGATCGTCCCTAAACATCTGTCCCTACAACACTTTGGAAAGAATGAAGATTAACCCAAACTGGATCAGAACCAGTCATGTGGTTATCCGGGCCTTCGATGGGTCTCGCCGAGAAGCTGTGGGAGAGATTGAGCTTCTACTGGAGATAGGTCCCCACACTTTCTATGTATCCTTCCAGGTACTCAACATTACCACCGGATACAACTTGTTGCTAGGAAGGCCATGGATTCACATGGCAGGAGCAGTTCCATCCACCCTCCATCAGTAGTTCAAGTACATTATTAATGATGACCTAATCACGGTGAATGCCGAACCGGAATACCCTGTCTGCATACAGGGAGACATGCCAGTGATCAGTCTGGATGCAGGGGTTGAACCTGCAAGTTTTCAAGCATTGGAGGTGAGCAATACTCAGTACCTACCAGTTGGGGCACCAACCTTGAAACCAAAGGTCTCTCCCGAAGTGATGATAGTGGGACAGGTGATGGTATCTTTGGGTTTCCGCCTTGGAGAAGGGTTAGGAAAGAATTAACAAGGTATCAAGAGTCTAGTGCAAATCCCGAGCCAGTTGGGGAAAGCAGGATTAGGCTATTCATCTGGGTCAAACCACCGAAACCCACACAAGCATCCAAAGGCTCATGCTTCCACTATACTGTTGCTAAACCTTATTGATGCAGGGTTTGTGAAGCCAATAACGAAGATTCTTGCTGTTGTGTCAGCGATGCTGTTTCCTCCAGTCATACCAATAAGGGAGAGAAAAGCCCCAAAGCCTGAGGGGGATAGAAAAAAAGGAAAAGAAGAGTTCTTGTACTAAGGAAGAGACCCATTTTCTAACATGCATGTTCTCATACACTACGAGGGTATGAATGATGATATCCCAGACAGTGATGAAAAGAATCATATCCAAATTCCTCGCATCAAGAAAGAAAAAAGAGCAGTTCAAAGAAAAACCCCAGCTCTGATCTAAAGGATGTCTTAGTTGTCATCAAGGAAGAGACAGATGACCACAAATCTTGTATCCTCCCTATTCATGAGGATCTGACATTGGACAATTGAAGCAGTCTCCCGTGCCTCATTCAAAAAGGGTAAAAGGGTAGAGAGTCCGTCTGCCCTGTAACATGGTTTCATTTATTGGTTATTTTGGTTGCACAGATATAGCAGTAACTTTTGTCATGCTTTGCTAAATGCTTTGTATATTTAAGCAGTTTCATATATTAAAGCGAAAGCATTTTGTTTTCAGGACTCCAGAATTGGATTTGTTTGTCCCTGCTGATGAGATGCCAACCTGTCACAGTGACTACAACTTTGATGTAGAATTGAACTTCGACTTGAGGGAGATTGATCAAGAGGAGGTAGATGACTATGAGGTGCCCAAGGAGATCAAAGAATGGGTTGAAGACAAACCCAAACCAAACCTCGATCAAACCACCACTGTCAATATCGAAACCTCAGAAAACCTCAAATAAATCCAGATAGGCCTAGACCTCACCCCAGACTAAAGAACCGACCTGATTAAAATCTTAACACAGTTCCAGGATGTGTTTGCATGGTCGCATGAAGACATGATCGGCTTGTCTACTGACATTGTCATCCATCGACTCCCCATTAAAGATGAATTCAAGCCAGTCAAGTAGAAGCTCAGGCGATTAAAACCTGAATGGAGTCTGAAAGTCAAAGAAGAGGTTGTCAAACATTTCAAAGCCGGCATCATCATGGTATCAACATACCCGGAGTGGCTTTTGAACATAGTTCCAGTGCCTAAGCCCGGAGGGAATGTACGAGTATGCGTGTATTACCGGGATTTGAACAAAGCTTGTCTCAAGGATAATTTCCTGGTACCTTTCATCCACATCTTGATAGATAATAATGCGTAGTAGGTCATGTATTCTTTTGTGGATTGCTTTGCTGGTTACCATCAAATCATGGTCGCTGAAGAGGACAGGGAGAAAACAGCTTTCATCACTCCCTGGGGAACCTTCTGTTACAGGCGATTGTCCTTCGACCTTATTAATGTTGGTGCCACGTATCAGCAAGCCATGATGGCCCTGTTTCATAACATGATGAATAAGGAGATAGAGGTTTATGTGGATGACATCATCATAAAATCCCGGAAGGAGGGCGATCACATCAACCATCTCAGGAAGCTGTTCAACAGATTGCGTAAGTACAATCTCAAGTTGAATCCAGTCAAATGTGCTTTTTGTGTCAAATCGGGCAAGTTGTTGGGATTCCTAGTAAGCAATAGAGGCATTGAGCTGGATCCCGCTAAGATTAAAGCCATCACGGAGATGCCCGTACCCTGAACTGAGAAAGAGATACGCGGATTCTTGGGGAGGATCAACTTCATAAGCCGGTTCATTTTTCAGCTCACGGCGACTTGTGAACCCATTTTCAAGCTATTAAGGAAGAATTCCTCCACGAAATGGAATGAGGATTGCCAAAAAGCTTTCCTTGCCATCAAGAAGCAGCTGATTGAAGCGCCTATCTTGGTACCCCCAAGGGATGAGGCTCCCCTATTTATGTACCTATCAGTCAATGCCAACGCAATGCTGGGACAGAAAGATGATAGTAGTAAGAAGAGAGCTATCTACTACATCACCAAAAGATTCAGTAGCGGAGAACAGAAGTACACCCTTATTGAGAAGACATGCTGTGTGTTAGCATGGGCCGTCATGATATTACAACACTATCTTCATGGGTACACGACCTACCTCATATCCCGCATGGATCCACTAAATTACATATTCAACAAGTCAATATTGAATTATAGATTGTCTAAATGGCAGTTGATCTTCCAACAGTTTGATATTATCTACGTAACTCAGAAGTCCATCAAAGGGCAAGGCATTGCAGATCAATTAGCTGAGGCACCGTCCGAAGATTTTGAACCTTTGGAAACTTATTTCCCTGATGATGGGATCATGACAATTCAACAAATTCGACAAGAGAATACAGTCCAACCTTGGAAAATGTACTTCGATGGAGCGGTAAACATGGAAGGTGCCGGAGCTGGGGCAGTTCTCATCTCTGGTATAGGAGAACAGTATCCTGTGGCTACCACATTACAGTTTGTCAACACTAACAACACGGCTGAGTATGAAGGCTGCATAATGGGGATGAAACTAGCCCAATCTATGGGTATCCAGCGTCTATTAGTCTTTGGAGATTCTGAGTTGGTTATCAGACAAACCGTCGGGGCGTATCATACTAAAGAATTGCATTTACTGCCTTATCACCTACTGGTCATCAACATATCCATGGATTTTGAAGAGATAACCTTCATCCACATCCTTCGAGGTAGGAACGACTTTGCAGACGCATTGGCAACTTTGGCTTCCCTGATTAACGTATCGGGTAGGAGAGGAATTCCCGACATCAAATTCACAAACCAAAAGGCCCCGACATATGGGAATTACATTGGAGAAATATCAGGTGAGATACCTCATACCAAATAGCCTTGGTATCAAAACATCAAGGAATATCTCCGAGATGGATCTACACCCGCTGGGGCAAGCCAGGCCGGACGAAAGCGTATTCAAAAAATGACCATGAAGTTCTATCTAAGTAGAGACACACTTTACAAAAGGGATGCTGGAATAGGCCTATTATGATGCCTCGATAAAGAAAAAGCCTAGAGATTAATGGATGAAGTCCACGGTGGAGTCTGCGGCCCACACATGAGCGGTCATCTGCTTGCTAAGCAGTTATTAAGAACCGGGCATTACTGGATCTCTCTCAAAGCTGACTGCAATGATCACGTCAGAAGATGCTATCAATGCCAAGCCCATGGAAATGCTATTCACGCTCCTCCAAATGAGCTGCACAACATGAGTTCGCCATGGCCTTTCTCCATGTGGGGAATAGATGTGATTGGGCTGATAGAACCCAAAGCCAGCAATGGTCATCGATTCATTTTCACCATGATCGATTAATTCACTAAGTGGGTTGAAGCTGCCTCATTTCCCAAAGTCACCAAAAAGGTCATCATTGGTTTCATCAGAAACAATGTTGTCTGTCGATATGGACAACCGGAGGTGATCGTATCAGACAACGCCAAGAACCTAAACAATCAGCTGATGAGAGATTTATGCAGCAAGTTCCATATCAAGCATCTCAATTTCGTCATCTACCGGCCCAAGATGAATGGTGCTGTCGAAGCGGCCAATAAGAATATCAAGAAGATCATGTAGAAAATATCCGCCAATCACAAAGGATGGCTTGACCTGTTGCCTCTGACTTTGTTAGCATACAGGACGTCAATGCGTACCTCTACCAGGGCTATCCCCTATTCATTGGTCTATGGTATGGAAGCAGTACTTCCCATAGAAGTAGAGATGGAGTCCTTGAGAGTGTTAATAGACGCTCAGATGGAAGAAGACCAGTGGTTACAAGAACGATACCACCAGCTGTCCTTAATAGATGAAAAGAGCTACAACCATTTTCCACGGGCAGTTATATCAGTAAAGAATTGCTCGATCATACAACAAGAAAGTCTGAATCCAAAAATTCAAAGAAAATGACCTAGTGCTGAAGAAAGTTATGGCCAATCAAGATGAAGCCAAAGGAAAGTTCGCCCCAAATTGGGAAGGTCCTTTCATTGTCAAAGAAGTGTTGATAGGAGGAGCTATCAGATTATAAGAAATGGACGGGAGCGAATTTCCCCCAACTCATCAACTCAGACACCATAAAAATATACTATGTCTGAAACACATGCCAGCCATCATCCTGGTCTTGCGAATCGATCAAATCAGTTTTGGTTTTCACTAGAAGATCGAACTACGAATGACCTGATCTCCTTCAACCTGGGAGTACGTAGGCAGCCATTCCTGGTGTAGTCAAAAATAAACAAAATTTCAAAAACCTATCAAACCAAACTTAAAAGAAACACACTTCAAACCTCTCATAAAAAACTTGAACTACGAATGACTTGATCTCCCTCCACCTGGGAGTACATAGGCAGCCATTCATGGTGCTGTATGATCTTCAAAAAACCAAAAAAAACCAGTCCCAAGACACCGAAACTCTATAAAACCCAAATTCTATCAAGTCTCCCTGGTCAACAGGCCCTGCTAAGATATTCTCCAACATCTCACTGTCAATCCATCAAGGAAAAGCTCATAATACATCAACAACAACAAGTCATGAAAGAAGTGGTAATCATTCAGCAATGACAAGACCTATCCAATAGGGAAGTGAATCAAAATATATTTCTCTAATATATAATAATGTTTGATATATACACTGTGTCCTGTGCATGACAAAAATGACTGATATAGTATGTGAAGGAAAAACAAAGCTAATTTATGGACCCATGGACAAGCGGGATAGCAGTGTCAACATGGCATCTGTCTCTGAAGATGGGGGAGCAGCTGCAAGCGCAATACCCTCAGTCTCCATACGAGCAAGAACATCCATAGCCATCTACATAGTGGCACTGTGACTATCTATGTAAGCACTCATGTCTGCAACCAAGCCATGTGTATATGATCGGAGGGAAGTACTGTCAGCAATATGAATATCCCGGGTAGCTATGGCCTCGTCCCTCTCCACAAAGGCAACATCTCTTGCAATCAAAGTCTCCGCAATCTCAGTGAAAGTCGCATCTCCAGAAGATCGAGCCTCGTCTCTCTCAATTAATGTCGTATCCCGAGTAGCTCGAGCCTCATCTCTGGTGGAAAAAGCTATATCTCTGCCAGACAGAGCTGTCAACATCAACGCCCTAGCCTGATCTCTCTCAAAAGTCATCAGAGCTAGTGAATCAATAATAGGCGGATCAGTCTAGTCGGGAATGCTCGGAGGGTCACTAACTAAAGTCGCTGTCAAGCCGGTGAACAACTTATCCTCAATGGGAGAATCAAGATCCTCCATAGGCTCCTTTTGATCTGAGTTTATGATCAGAGCTGACTAGATGATCGCAGCTGCTGCTATATAGGCCTCCAACCATGCCGAATACTCTGGAGAGCGATCCGGGTGGCTAGTAGAGAAATCAGCCTTCTCCCTATGAGTCCAACACTCATAAATCCTGATCAAGTCAACTGACGATAAAGATGAAATTGATATCCACTGATCAATAGCCCCCTCAAACTGGTGTAGGCTCTGGACTGATCAAACTAACCCATAACTGCCAACGGATGGTAAGTGGTCACCCCTCTCAATCCTACTAATGGTAGATAATACATACCAACTACATGGGTGATGAAGATGTAAGGGGAGACAAGCCCTGAACATGGCAAGATAAAAAATGGATGCTCAATATCTGACAAAAAGGTCGACCATGTCGTTGCATCCGAACACTCCGCCGGCTGGAAGGAGTAGGACAGGGCTATCTTATGGGTAAAGCAGTACCCATGGTGTCTAAAGGTGCCAATCGGACGCAAATGTGTCATGAGCCATACATACAGCAGGACAGAGCTACCTCTAAAAAACCCCTCTGGATAGGTGCTGCAAAAGGTAGCCGACCTCAAGGTCTCGGCCAGTATCATCGGCAGAATAGTACTACCCTATCTAAGGGCACGGACCACGACTATCAAGCTAATATCTAAATGGTCCAAATATAGTGGCATGTATATATAAGCTGCGACATACATCAAC
Source organism: Panax stipuleanatus (assembly GCA_020205555.1). Classification (NCBI taxonomy): domain Eukaryota; kingdom Viridiplantae; phylum Streptophyta; class Magnoliopsida; order Apiales; family Araliaceae; genus Panax; species Panax stipuleanatus. The sequence continues at coordinate 136,444,988 of CM035115.1, read as the reverse complement.
AAAACGTCTACTTGGGCCAACTTCCACTCATTTGCTGAAATGATGAAATCCCAGAGTGTCGATCGTAGCTATCTTTCCGGCCAAAGCGATCGATCAGAAAGTCGATAGAGATCACATATCCTGAAATGATCTCATCAGTGACTACTCTATGTCTCAGACCCGATGTACGCATGAATGGTCTCCTCATGTCGCTGATAGCTGTGCTAGCGCAAGGCAGGTCCAGTGCTAAACCTATAAGCAACTCATACTTCTCAAGGGTCAGGGTCAACTTGTGCAGTCCAAAGCGAAAAACCTGCCGCTCAAGTATCCAGCAGGATAGAATGCCGTCTATAAATCCGTATGGAACCTGGAAATCTAGAAGGGTCAAGGAGTGTCCCAACATTGGATCTACTGTCCCTCTGGCTATATGGGACAGACTATCGTACCAAGCCCTCAATGAGGATGCTACCAAAGATGGTGGTGAGTGCTCAATGCGGCTGACCGTAGATGACGACATCTGTATCACCGTATCACAAGACCATCCAGGGATCAAATCTAAACTCACCTATCTAAGTGCATATCCATGATATAATATATGTATAATGACAATGATAATCATGATGTAATAGATAGAAAATATCATGCATATCTAGAATAAACTATCTACTGCAAGCATCATCTCTGTCTACTCATACAATCCAAAATAAAAAGTATAGGGAAATAGGGCACAGTTGCCCAACTACTAATAGAGGCTTATCAAAAGATATAGCGAGAAATGGGGCACAACCGCCCAATAGCTAAACAGAGGCCTATCAAAAGATATAGCGAGAAAAGCTATCCGAAGAGATCAAGAATGTCTTCTCCAGCTCCTCTTGAGTCACAAAATCTCGGCCAGTGGGAATATCTGGTCAATACAAGGGAGGATCAGTACCTGCAAAGCTGCTAGAAAATGGACCTGATGAGGGGCCTGCTCCAGAGTTGGAAGGAGCAAAAGCATCTGCCTCGGATGGCTCCCGGCAGGGGTGCCTGATGAACCAATGCGCCCTCCCCAACTGCTGGGTCAATCTTGTGATCTGATCTAGATGAGTCAGATCTCAAAGGCAAGCTATCCAGTCTGTCATCATCACAGACCCCGACATCATATCTGCCATAAATTGGGTAGCACGAGTCTGAGCCCCAATAGTACGAGGACTCCATCAGCTGTGAAATGCCTTCTAGTTATAAGGACCCTCTGACAGGGTGAAGCCATCTACGCCCACCAGGGGAATGTCTGTGAGTGGCTGAGTTAGTGGCCAATGATGCCAAGTAGGAGGAACAAAGGGAATACGGATCTTTTCTGTGATGCTCCGAATAACACGCTCTCCTAAATAGAGCTCCAAACCTCCCTCTGTCAAAAATGGAACTCTGCGGGTGGAAAATGCAAACTCCTAGCCAGTGGGAAAGTCATCCTCGAACCCGATTATCAAAAAGTTTGAGGTATACAGGACCCACAAAATCGACCCGGCCGTCAATAGCTCTAGTTGTAGGCTGGAGTGGGTGAATCCCTCAGCTATAGGGACCTCCGTTAATGTGGAGTGATGCCAGCGCCGTCCCCGAGGATAAGTTTCCAAGCCTAGAGTAGTGGCAGGATGTAGGCAAGGAAACCTTTCATATACCCAAAACTGGCCATGCAAATATCAAAAGTCCTCAGTGATCAAGATTGACATATATAAATGAGGGAATCAAAAAGGTACAAGAGAGATGTACTCACCAATAGGAATGGATAAAAGCCTAACCAAGCCTCCATCACACCCTCCGAGCACATGCACATCCCTCGGAGAAAATAGGCAAAGGTGTAGATACCCCAATCAAAATCACTGAGGTGCTCCACATGTCGAGTAGCGCTGACCAGGGCAAAGGACACGGTCGAGGAGTTGTCTGCAAGGAAACAACCCCTGATGATCACCAAAAATAGTCGCCTCAGGATGCGATCTCTAACCCTCTGATCATCAGGCAGAGGCTCAAGCAAAGCCCCACTCTGGGCATCTACGCTCAAGGGACCAGAACGGACCGTCTGACCCTTGATGGTTTTCGCAGGAACTCCCAAAAGGGACTGAACGGCAGTAGGTGAAATGTCAGCCACAACTGGCACTGACTCGCCTGCGAACTCTAGCCTGATGATGAACCTCCAGTCCATAGGCGTCATCATCACCTCGTAATCCAATAAATAGAGAGACTAGTTTTGGTTGAACCAGCGCTCAGACAAAGCCCTACATATAACCCAGGGGCAACGACAGGTAAGGATAGAAAAGAACGCATGAAACCCCCAAGTGTCAACAATGGCCCTGTACTCTGGATGCAGAGTATGGTACAGGGAATGGACATTGAATCAATTCCCCCTAGGCTGTGTAAAGCCGGGAACCTGCATCAAAAATCTAATCCATATCAAACCTATGCCCTGCAAATGGCCGAAGAAAGAAAGAAAATCCAGAAGAAAAACTTCAGTCACCTCATTGGCGTGAAGGTATCTCGATGGATGGCGCCTTAAATCTCCCAGCAGCTCCTGAAGTGGCACCACAATGCCTGAAAGCTCCGCACGTGGAGCCTGAGGTGGAACATGATCAACAAAAGGTACATCCTCATCGTCCACGTCAACCGGTGGATCAACCCGGATAGGACGAATCACTGACTTAGCCAATCTGCAAAGCGGCCGGGCTGGCCGTGGCTGAGGAACATCAGAGACTCTCCTCCATCTAACTTTTGGAATGACCCTGCTAGCACTACCGGGTCTATCTGGCTCCATAACCTGAACAAAGTCTCCAAATCACCTCAGAAAGGGTGAGGTAAGCCTAAAACCTGTGGCTTTTAAATTAAATCAGTAATTCCTGTATTTTTAAGTCCTAAAACATGCATGGGTCAACCAAAATCTCTAGTAAAGTCAAAATTGCATGTTTATTATATGCTCAGGCTTTTTAATTTTTTTGCCAAAGTCTCATTTGTAAAATGGACTGTCCGCATGTACACATGCATGACTAGGTGGCCATTCAGTAGCGCACCTACCGAAAAATAGAAACAGTTCATATTTATGAAAAAAAATCAAAATAAACTCCATATAGTAGCTAAATTACCATAGACATTTTTAGTTGAAAATCCAAGCTCACTAGTCCTTAAAAAGGATGAGTAAACTAATCAAAAAGGATGTCAATTGACTGTCTCAGAATTTAAATTTTCTTACATGAAAACATGCATCATAGTAAAATATGCATACTTATGAAGTCTGAAAATTTTTATCAAGTCATATAAGCATACATATTTGATACATTGCGTTTAAAAACACACTACGTTACAACATTCTGACGGTCAAAACTGGAAAAGAAAGAATGTAAACGTTACATGATAAGGATGAAATATATTATATTTTATTCTCTTAAATACTTAATCTTTTATATTTATTTTGTACCTAAATACATTCATTGTTCTTATATTTTTATTTTAGGTACAATTGAACAAAGAAAGTAAAATGGATGCAAAAGGGGCAAGAGAAGATATATTTTCAGCAAACCATTCAAGTGGGTTTTTAATTACATGATCCATGCAAATATCATTAGCCAAAGTGGGCCTCGCACATGAATTGAAGAAAATGAATTAAAGAAGCCCAGCACCTCACGAATTTGCTAGCAACTTGATTGGAATTCTAAGGCAACATGCAAAGGATTTCAATCATCATCACATGTGACCCACGTGGTGTAGTAGCTTGCAAGAATTTCTTATGCAAATAACATTATATGAAGCAAGCAAGTGGGCCACGTTATTTACCATCTTGACAAAAGGAAGTGGAGCAGCTAGCAAGGAAGTAGCTCACGAGTGTGGGCCACGCACCAAATTAATCCAAGCAGCTCACGTTTTTTTGGTTCAGCAACTTAAGTCATCACATGTGGGCCACGGTCCAGCAGCTTGAGAAAAGGGAAGCAAGAATTCGGTAATTAAGAAGCTTGCAAATCATATTCACATTGCCAATTCATTGTGGGCTACGAAATAGGGAAACAAGAAGGAGCTGGACAGTAGGTGTTCCCGCCCCAGCAGGGAATTACACTTGAACCTCCCGCCCCAGCGGGGAGGCAGGAAATAAGTTACATATCTCCTTTCGCGAAGTGGAATTGGAAGCAAGATAGGGCATAGTTAGGGCTGAAATATTATTGTTATAAATAGGGGTTGAAGTAGTAAATAAAAGGGGGCTTGGATCTATTCAATAAAAATAATTCTCTCTATAATTCTTGATTTTTCTATGGCTATGGATAGCTAATTTATTGTTCTTGGATTAAGAAGACGGAAGCCTTGGATTAATACACTGTGAGATCTAATTAATTTTAATTGTTCAATTATTATTGTGAGTATTGATTATTCTTCTGTGCTTGAATTATATGATTGATTTGATTAATTTCTAGAGTGCACACTAGTTTATTATTCATTAAAATCTACTGCTAAATTAGATATCGGATCCGTAATTGTTTGGTCACTCTAATTTGCGAAGCAACTAAGATTAATAATTGACTGCAGATCACAAGATTATTATATCTTAGGAAAAATATTCAACTAAATTAAATGCAACCGCTTGTGCTTGTGTTGTTTAGCTTCATCGGTTTTTCTAATTCTTAAAGCTTCTACTAGATTAAACTGTTAGCGCTTGTCTGAAGTTGTTTAGTAGTTAGGGTTATTTAGATCGCTTGTTTCTATCTAACTAAAATTAAGGAAAGACATGGGAGTGATTCTAACGATGAATATTCAAGATATTAATTGTGTATGCTTGAGTCAATGATCAGTGTATGTTCTAAGGTAGAAGATGACTTAACCCAAGGTTTGTTCTCTTGATTTAATTCGTTACAGTATTTTACACTTTATATTATTTTAATTAATAATATTCAAAAATCCCCTCTTTTGGAATACAAAGTATATAAAAATAGATTAATCAGTCTCTGTGGGATCGACTCTTACTTGCACTACTACATTATTATCGTTCGCAGTAAGGTTTATTTTTGGTTGTCTGCGAGAGCACACCATTACATGAGATGTGCAGAGCGTTTATGCGCTGATGAAATCTAAAAAAAGCTGCCCGAACTCCGTAGATCTGAGAAAGAAAATTAGATTTCCTTTAGGATTCAAAATTGAAAATGAATTTAAAAAGGCACGGGAGCTCAACTGAAACTCGTAGGAGGGAGCAGCCCCACCTGCGGCTACAGCACCTCTACCTGCGGCTCCCCAGGGTGGGGCCCACTCCCTCCGTCTTCATCTAGTTCAAGTGGAAACAGAGTTTACAAAAGCTAAAAAGTCAAATCCGGGAAAAAACTGCTACGCGATTGAGTGGATTGGCCTAAAATCCTGCGTATGAGCGGCGGATTCCTGACGGAATGAAGAACTTCATGTAAGCCATTGGTTATCATCCTAAAGTGATATCCGGGGCCAATGATGAGAACTGCTGAAAACTGCCGCTGTCAGAGCATCGGGTAGGTCCGACGATATGAATGGCAGGTTCTGATTGTATCAAGGTATCCAGACTGATCTGAGGGTGTGTGTTGGCAGAAGAATAACCCCATGTCAAAATTGATCAGATTTGACATTTCAACCGTTGGCAACAACCCCAACGAAGCATCGGGAACGATCCGGTGATATCAGACATTGAAGACCACTTCAGCGAAGGTTAGATTGCATGACACTATCAACCGTTGGCAAGAACCCCAACGAAGCATCGGGAACAGTCCGGTGATATCAGCCATTGAAGACCACTTCAGAGAAGGTCAGATTGCCTGACACTATCGACCGTTGGGGACAACCCTAACGAAGCATCGAGAACGGTCCGGTGATATCAGCTGTTGAAAACTACTTCAGCGAAGGTCAGATTGCCTGACACTATCAACCGTTAGTGACTACCCCAATGAAGCATCGGGAACGATCCTGTGATATCAGCCGTTGAAGGCTACTTCAGCAAAGGTCAGATTGCCTGACACTATCAACCGTTGGCGACAACCCCAACAAAGCATCGGGAACGGTTCGGTGATATTAGTCGTTAAAAACTACTTCAGCGAAGGTCAGATTGCCTGACACTATCAACCGTTAGCGACAACCCCAATGAAGCATCGGGAACGATCCTGTGATATCAACCATTGGCGACAACCCCAACGAAGCATCGGGAACTGTCCGGTGATATCATCCGTTGAAGGCTACTTCAGCGGAGGTCAGAGGGTCTGACACTAGCAGCCGTTGATGACAAATCCAGCGAAGCATCAGGAATGATCCGGTGGTGAAGCCGTTGAAGGCTACTTCAGCGAAGGTCAGGATAAATGACAGTCCAGTCATTGGCAACAACTCCAACGAAGCATCGGGAATTAGCCGGTGGCGAAAATAGCATATCAGTTCATCCCCACAGAGGACAGATGATGGAATCTGTTATACAAATCCCTAGAGGGAGCATCAAGAAAGATTCGATGGTGATCGAGACTTTGCAAGATGTCGTTCGAGTAGGCGTCAAGAGAATTCACCAAAGGCTATCTTGAATGACGTCATCCCCAGCAGAAAATGGCATAAATAGACAATGATAGCCTGGCACCCAGGGTTGTCATGGATAACGTTATCCCCAGTAAAAATTAACGTAATCAACCAGTGAAAACCCTACTTCCACAGAGGTATCTAACATTCATAACATATCATGATATGCACTGCATTACATTGGCATCTATCATATTTCTAGTGTCTAGCAATCTTTATCCTGTTAATTTTGTTTTATTGAATAAACATGATAAATAGGGGCATCTATAGACACTCAAAATTTTGCATTCCTGTTACTAACCCTGCAAGATGGTATAATCGTCTTTTGCCTCCTGATCTTAATACCGGAATGTCAACTCAGCCCCGGTCTTAATACTGGGATGTTAACTCAGCCCCGGTCTCAATACCGGGATGTCAACTCAAACCCGGTCTCAATATCGGGATGTCAACTCAGACCCGATCTCAATACTGGGATGCCAACTCAGCCCCGGTCTCAATACCGGGATGCCAACTCAGTCCCGATCTCAATACCAGGATGTCAACCCAGCCCCAGCCTCAATACCGGGATGCCAACTCCGCCCCGGTCTCAATATCAAGATGTCGACTCAGCCCTGGTCTCAATACCAGGGTCTCAACTCAACCCCAGAAACAACCCTGGGATGTCACGTTAAAATCCCGGTCACAACCCGGGAGGTACAGTAACCTCGACGACAACACCGAGAGATCAAGTTCAAGCTCGGTCACAATCCGGGAGGTCAGGTCAAGCCCCGGTCATAACTCGGGAGGCCAAATCAACTTCGAAGACAACCCCGAAGCATCACATCATCCCCAGAGATAACCCTGGGAAACCAAGTCAACCTCGGAGACAACCCTGAGGACAAACAAAATCGACTGGGATCAAAACCTCAGAGACAACCCCGGAAGGACAGTCGAAGACCGTGCTAGTACAGAAAACAACCCCTGAAGGGGCAAAATTGTCATTTTACCAACTTAAAGCCAATCTGGTCAAAATCAAGCCGAATTGATGCCATTAAGGTCAGAAAGAATAATAGCACTGATCCTGAGTGAAAACAGCACAAGACAGCTCAACGGATAAACTACGAAGAAACGAAGACTCGGTTATGAATCTATCTTCTTGGACTCAGAAAAGGTTTAGTCCTATGTCATTGTGACTCTCTCGGCGAGGGCTTTCCGAAAAGGTATAGCACGCCTCAAACGGACGCTCTGATCAAAAGTTAGTTTCGAACCTGACATCGCGTTGCTCGGAGTGCACATACTTCGAGACGAAGGGACCAGCCATATGGGCCCTGCCACATGGAGCCGCAGGTAGACCCGCGGTTGCCGTGGGTAGGACCGTTTCCATCGGGTCTTTAAATACAAGTGCACCCCCAAACCAAAAATAAAAAAAATAGAAAACGCTCTGAAACTCTGCCCATTTCGTTTCCTAGCCCGACTTCTTGTACTCCAAACATCGTTTTTATCACTCTAACACGTAGGTATACTCATATACTCCCACATACCAAAAATTAAACGGTGGAAACGTCCATTTGAAGCCTACTAAGTGGCAAAAAGCCCGTGTAGCAGTCCATTGTAAGTATTTTTATGACCATAAAGTTCCTACTACTTTATTGCGCATTTATACATGTGCACGTTAAGTTTCGTTTTCTAATTTTGCCCGGACTCAGTTCCATAGCCATTTTGGCGTACTTTTTAGTACATTTACGCGTTTTCTTGCATTTGCACAACCCAGATCGTCGATTCGCGACTTTTAATCGATTATATATATATATATATATATATATATATATTTTGGCTTCCTCGGACTGGGTCAGTGTCGTTTTTAGCTTTATTGTGTACATATTTAACTATATATATACTAACTTTTCAATTATGCCAAGCCCAGATGGCAAATCTGTGGTAGCTACTGCTTTTATATATATATGACTATATATATATATATATATATATATATAAATTTTTCTGACTTCATTTGATCTGGATTTTGACTTCGTGGCCTTTTTATTGCTTTACTATATATATATATATATATATATATATATATATATACTAATTGTATATATTAACATTTGCATTTCCATTTGGCCTTGATCATTTTGTGGCCTTTTTACCGCTTTTATAAATATAAATATATTTACATTTCTGTCCGGGCATAGGATGGCAGATCCGTCGCCCTTTAAGCTTTTTATATATATTTACATTATGTCGAGCTTGGATTAATTTGTGGCTCATTTATAGTATTTATATTATATATATATATATATATATATATATATATATATTTACATTCAGTCAAGCTTGGATCATTCTGTGACTTTTTACAGCTTATATATATATATATATATATATATATATATATATATATATATATATTTCAATTCTGTCAAGCTTGGATCATTCCGGCTTTTATAAATATATATATATATATATATATATATATATTTATATTTCTGTCCGGGCATAAGATGGCAGATCCGTCGCCCTTTACAACTTTTATACATATATATATATATATATATATATATTTTTTAATTCGGTCAAGCCTAGATTACTTCGTGGCTTTTTACAACTTTTATAAATATATATATATATTTACATTCCAGTATGGGCCTGAGAGTGAAAATCCATCGCCCTTTACAGCTTTCGTATATATATAATTATATATATATATATATATATATATATTCTTTATTCATTGTGATTAAATTTCTGCTTTAAATATTCATTTGATATGAATTGGCGTTGATATTCATTTGGGCGAGTTAGATTTCTTTAAATCTAGCCCTTTCTATCTTTCAAACGGTTTAAAATAGGTCCAACCGGAACCGGAAAGCTAGAATGACTGAGATTTATTTAAATCTGGCTTTCCTTCTAGTTTTATTCATTATTAAAGCAACCTCGCGCCCCTTAGAACGCTATCTATTGGGAACGAGAAGCTTTGGTTATACGCATGCCAGGATTTGACTGATGAATCCTTGGTGTTTGCGACATCTGGATGTAAATATCCATTTTATGTAAATATATGTGTTGTGCAGGTTTACTTGGCTTCCCTTTGTGAGCCTAGGAATTGTGGGATTCATGATCAAACTGATCAGAATCTGATTCCCACGATGGACAAACTCCACATTACAAATGTACCCTGCCTGTTTTTCTATAAAAATGCACATCCGAAAGACCTTAAAATGATTATCCTGGTTTAAGGTCTCAAACATAATGAAATATAGTTTTTCGTGTTAGAGTTACTCTAATGGCTGTTATGCCCATGAGAAGACCGGCACTTGTATATATTCTGTGGTCGAGAATGCTTCGCAACCCGACAATCACCATTTAAATTGAGCCGAAATGCTAGAAAGATAAAAAAATGGAAGTATCAACATGTTTCAAATCCTACTTGAGCGTAAGGGTTTGAAAATCTGCTTTTAAAACATCATTTTCATATCTTGTCTAAAAAGGACTTTTGCAAATCAAATCAAACCCTTCGTATATAGGTTCAACGAAGCACGCCCATACTTTCAAAATAAACAAACGTAGGCCCAATTTCTTCAAGCATCCACACACACACATTGTAAATAAAAAGAGAAATATTGAAAAGATGTAGTACCATATTTTCATGGGAGTTGAGGGGTGCCTAACACCTTCCCCTCACTTAACCAAGCCCCCTAACTTAGAACTTCGGTTTCAAAGATTTAGTTTCGACAGTGTCCAACAATTGGGCCTACTTTCAAAACAAAACTCGATTGAGTTGGTACAACCATTTCAAAACTACCAAGTGGCGACTCTGTAAACCTTTTAAATCGTCGACATGATACATGTTGGCTTTTTCCTAAAAAATCTCTTCACCCCTTCATAAAACAGACAAGATGATAAGGGTATGATACCACAAAACTTAGGAAGAGAGAGATTCTGGTCCAACTCGACCAGTATTTTTCCCCGACGTCGACATCTGATTCAGAAAAGAGTTGGAGGTTTGATCGGAGAATTCGAGATGGAGAGAAATGTTCGAGGATGGGTCTCTAGATCTGGAATAAAGAAACTGTGAAAGTGAATAAAATTTAAATATTAATGTAACCGGTATAACCGGCTCTCGGTTCGGTATATATACCGAACTAGCGAAACCCCTTACCGTACTCGGTCTCAAAAAGTCGTTATATACTGGTCCCGAACCGATTATCATTTGCCTCGAACTGATCGGTTCGAACCGGTTCCATTTTCCTAAAAACTGAATATACCGAATTTTTTGCCCACTTCTAGGATTAGAAATGGAAAATCACCCGTCTGCTACTATTGGTAGTAGACGTAACCCGTCGTTCGCTACTATTAGTAGCGGACGACGGGTTACGTCCGCTACTAATAGTAGAGGGCATGTGATTTTTTGCTTCGAATCTCGGCCATTGGTTCTTGCAGTAGACAATAGAGATGGTGTATGCTCATATTTGATCCATGGCAAATATGTGCTATAGATCATTCATATAATATATATATATATATATATATATATATATATATATTCTCTATTAGATTAGAAATAATATTCAATTTAGTAAACAAATCTTATTTAATAAAAATATTAACTCCTTTACTACTTCCTAATAAATTATCCCACTAAATGTTTTTTTATTAGATCTTATTTAAATACTGTGACGCCCCCAAATCCGGGTACTTTCAACCCATAGTTATGGTGCTATACAGTGCTACAAACTACTCATACATTCAATTGAAAACTTCAATGACAAGCATAAGTTTAATAACTAATACATTATATTAATCCCTTCCCAGGTTCTTTGTAACCATTACATTCGTTTTGTGTCATAATATCATTCATTAAAAAAAATACTATGCTATTACAAGGATAAACTATTTATCCATCTTTGTTTTGCTCTTGTCCTTACCGGATCCTTCAGTCCGTTACCTCTTAACTGAAATCATATAATTTAAGCAAGAGTGAGCATAACTAGCTCAACAAGTTTAACATTATATTCTGCAACCACAAAATCAAGAATCATATGATTTAATCTTCAATAACTGTACAATAGCTATGAAGTAGTGTGAATAGTCAAAATAGTATTTTGATTCCTTTAAAACCATTTCCAAGGACTTATAGTCACTTAAGAATCTGAGTTGGTCAAAGACCATGAACATTCTCTTTAATTTTCATTCATAAAAGAACAACCTGGCACTAAGACCGCACGTTCGATATATCTTACAAGCACGGTTAGGTGATCAGTCTGTAGTACTCTATGTTAATCAACATTCATTTGTTAAATGTATTTACGTTTAAGTTTTGTCAACCTCACGTGCCTGTCGAATTAACGACGTTAAAACCTTTCTGTATTCATACTGAATTAACGACGTTAAAACCTTTGTGTATTCATACTCAGGCTTACCTTTGAATCTGTACCAAAGCAATTGGCATAGGATAGCAACATTATGAATATTTTGAAAGATTTGTGGAAAAATCAATCAAAATCATTTAAGCCTTAGTCTAGCCGATTCAAATGGCATCGACTATTTAATAACAGTTCATGTATAAAAAATTATGCATATTGACAGCTTGTCAAACTTGATAGTAGTGTGCATACAAGCCAATCATGTATGATGATAAAGCACATACTTTGTAAACAATCTTATTTATTTATTAATAAAATATTTATTTATTAAAGGCATTTAATTATCTACATGGTGCTGTTTTTATAATATGTAAATAACCCATAGTTTTAAGCAATGCTTTTAGAATCATGATGTTGATCATGCTAATGAGATCTAAATTCTTAGAAAGCTTTAAAACTAAAATAGTTCCCAATCGTGGGATTACTAAAAAGGGGATTAGTAAATCCGGATAGATTGGTACATATGTTGCTTGCTCATTGGATGAGGATGACTGATCTCATGGTCATTTGTGTGGAGACACTAAAGCAAGTATGTAGGTGCTTATTGGAGAATAAGTTCACTGAACGTGACTCGCTATGGAATACCTAATGGAGTTTTACTCGCCTGTCAATAGGAATTCCTAATGTGATAGTAGTACATGTGATCCTTGGACTTGAGATCATCATAGTATCTTGTATGTAACAAATTATACTTTGACTAATTCCTTAAGGCCTTTTAAGGCATATATAGGGTATGCTTGGGTGTAATGAGTTACATATGGAGATAATGAATGATCAATAAAGAATCTACCACCTCTAGTAAAAGAGAAGATATGTCCTATGTGATTCGTTAAATGACAACCCAGGAATCCTTGGCCAAGGTAGAATGTAATTAGAAAGAGGTTTCTAATTTGCATTATTTGGAGTTATGCATTTTCTAATCGAAATACATATGATTAAATAAATTAAGACTTGACAGTAAATCCATGTCTTATATTTAATTGGGACATTGTATGGTGGAAGGATTGAATTGTACGGTAACTATTAACTCACAGGTTCTTTTATGATTAATGTTGAAATCTATATTATCTGAAAAGTCGTTGATCGCTAGGGAGGCTTATCCCTATTGTAGAATAAATGTTATTTATTTAAATAGATTATTAGTTTAATTTATTTATTTAAATAAGATTAGAATTTTTCTAATTGATTTATTCACAACCGGTTTAATATGGAGAACCTAAAGGGTCACACCATAAAAGGAAGAAGAATTATTTAAGAAGAAAATGGCATGATAGTAATAATGCATTAAGTATAATTAATTTAATCTATGATGATAGAATAAATTAAATAGCTTAATGTTTATTATTTAATATTTTAGAAATATTAAATATAAATTAATAAGAGGAGTCTTATTAATATTATTAATATTATTATTATTTTAAATCTAAAGGAGTTTAGGAATTAATATAATATCAGTACTCTCTCTCAATCCTAATAAAGATTAGGATATAAATTAATTAAAAGTATTTAATTAATTAATTAAATAAAACCCTATTCTAATTGGATTAGGAGGGTTAACCTAATATTTATATAAGAGAGTCTTATATCAGAAATAAGGGATGTGAAATTTTCCAAGAGTTGGGAGTACACATATTCTATAGAGATAGAAACAAGGGTTAAGCCAATAACCCATCTTCTTGAGTTCTTCATCTTCCTTGGTGGATCACCGTTAGAGGCCAAACATTTGGGTGGCTGACATTATTCAAGCGAAGGAGCCACTATCAGAGGAATCAAAGGAATCAAAGGAGTAGAACTTGTACCTGAGGAAGCTTAGATCTTCAAAGGTATAATTCCATGTTCTCTCTTTTCTGTTATTGATAACAAGCACAAAGCATGATCATGGTTATGGGTTTGTATAAATTTTGAAAACCTAGTTTTTTACGCTTCCGCCCTATTTATGTGATTTGATTGCATGATTGCGTTACATACAAACCCAACAGTGGTATCAGAGCCTAACTTTGTGCTAATTATCAATTTTATAATTTCATGTATGAATTGATGTGAGAATTGGATCGTTTTTCTGGACAAAAATCATTTTCTGCAAGTTTCTGCGGTGAACGGCGCAGCTGCGCAGCCTCCCAGTTCATTACTGGCGCAGCTGCGCTGGTCTGCAAAAACTGCTGCTTCCGTCTACCTGCGCAGCTGCGCAGGTGCCCAGTTCATTACTGGCGCAGCTGCGCCGGTACCTGGACAGACCCTGAAAATTGATTTTAATTAATTAAGTAAACTGTTTATTTAATTGATAAAGTTTTAAAATAAAGAAGTTTATTTTATCTGAAATATGATTTCAGAATGCTAAAATTAAAGGAGTTTAATTTGGATTTATTTTTGATTAAAATAAAAGAGTTTATTTTGTTTCAAAAATAAAATTTAGCAAAACTTTTGTCCATTAAATAACATCGATCCATATATGGAATGGCATTGTTATTCATGAGATGAATGGATATTTATTGATGCATATGTTGATGTGTATGATAATAAATGGGGTTGATTATGGACTATGACCAATGTGATTGGATTTTATTTTGGATGAATGCTTGAATGTATGGGTTTTATAAAATGGGGTCTGCATACCTCGTCTTCTCTAGTTTTATTCTCGATGTAAATTCTATCTCCTTTCTATGTACTTCCCCTTGACTGCTGATCAAGGTTTCTATTTAATTATAAATAGTTAATGTAATAGAGATAGTTAGAATTATTTTGAAGAAATTGGAGACCAAGGAGCGAGGAGCGCGTGAAGACCCGTTTGTATGGAGCCCGGGTTTAAATGTAATAGTTACATTTAAAATTTAAATTCTTGCACTCCTAGGTTTGACCTTTTGGTTCACTTGGTGGCTCTAGTGAACCAAACTAGAATAAAAGTCCATAATCAATCCGGGTAGAATATAGTATTCTATATTGCATGCTAAATATTATATATATTATATTTTATACAAACATGCTTCGCATGTTTAATAAAATGACGCGTATTTTATATATATATGTGCATGCGCGCTTAAAAAGATGAGACAAATAATAACAAACCCCTCAAAGAAATAATATTAAGTCTGAAGCGTTCAAATGATATTTGGAATATCGAACGTCGCCTTCTAGCATGATTAGTTAATAGAGTATTAAATATTTAATATGAGTTTGTTGTGCTATCCACAAGGCGAGTATTGAATATTTAAGATGTTAATTAATCACATTTGATGCTTATCAAGAAAATTGAACGATCTAGTCTTGTTGTGCTAACCACAAGGACGAAAATTTTTCTTTTTTGAATTTATGGAAGTGCTAGGCTGGACTTAACTTAAATCATTTTAGTTCGGATGTGCACACACATGACCATTATGATTTAAGAGGCAAAATAAAAGGAGTTACATGGTGATGTAATTGACAAGAGTTGTCTACCTATTTATTTGTATATCGCTTGTTGTGATATCCACAAGGTTATATACATTTGAAATGGGATCCTTAATCTCACTAGCAAATCTTTAATTAGATGTTGCCGAACTATATGAGTGAGGGTAATATAGTTTGATGAAAATAGTGGGAGATACCAATTTAAAATAAAGACCTAAATTTATTTTGGTATGCAAAGATAATAAAATGAATGTTTGCTAAAATGTTGTTTTTTCACATGCAGAATTTTAAAAATGTCAAAATCACTAATCTCACTACGAAGCATACTTGATGCAAATAAGCTTACCGGCCCGAATTATGAGGTCTGGCTAAGAAATCTGAGAATTGTTCTCACTGCTGAAAAGATTTCTTATGTCCTAAATTCCACTATCCCTGAATCTGTTTCAGAAACAGCCTCTGAGGAAGAGATTGCCACTTTCAATAAGTGGCAAGATGATGCATCTGTGGCTCAATGCATCATGCTCGCATCCATGAATAACGAGCTTCAGCGTCAGCACGAAAAAAATGGATGCTCCTGCTATGCTGCTTCACCTCAAGGAGTTGTATGGTGAACAGAGTAGGACTGCTAGATATGAGATATCTAAGGAGCTCTTCCGATCTCGGATAACCGAGGGCACTACTGTCGAAACTCATGTTCTGAAGGTAATCAATTTGATTGAACGTCTTGGACAGCTTGGGTTCGTCATGGATGGGGAGTTGAGTCAAGACTTGATCTTGCAGTCACTCCCTGAGACCTTCTCGCAGTTTGTGGTTAATTTTCACATGAATAAGCTAGATGTCAGCTTACCTGAGCTGCTTAACATGCTGAAAACTGCCGAAGGTCACTTCTCATCCAAGAAGAACCATGTCCTGATGGTGGATTCTTCCAATAAAAGGAAGAGGCCCAAGGTGTCTTCTGAAAAAAAGAAATTTAAGAAGGCTAAGGGAAAAGGGAAAGAAAAGGAGCAAAAGAAACCTGAACCAGCTAAAGGAATGTGCTTTCATTGCAATGAGCCGGGACATTGGAAGAGGAACTGCAAGAAGTTTCTAGCAGAGAAGAAGCTTGGAGAAGCTTCGACTTCCAATCAAGGTTTGTTTATGATTGAAATTAATTTTTCTGAAAGTCATAATTCTACTTGGGTATTGGATACCGGCTGTGGTTCTCACATATGTAATACTGTGCAGGGACTGGTCAGAAGTAGAAAGCTGAACAATGATGAGGTGATCCTACGAGTGGGAAATGGAGCAAAAGTTGCTGCATTAGCTGTAGGAACTTATTGTTTAGCAATGCCTTCGGGCAAATCCATTTATCTTAATAATTGTTATTATGTTCCGAATATTATTAAAAACATTATTTCAATTTCTGTATTGGATATAGAAGGTTTTGACGTTATTATAAAGAACAATGGTTGTTCTATTTATAAAGACGATGTTTTATATGGTATTGGAAATTTGCGAAATGGACTTTATACACTTGACTTACAAGAAAATATATTTCAAATTGAACAAACTAAGAAAAGGAAAAGAGATGATATTAATTATACCTACATGTGGCACTGTAGACTCGGTCATATCAATGAAACAAGATTATCCAAGTTGCATAAAGATGGACTCCTCGAGCTATCCGATTATGAATCATATCCAACTTGTGAATCTTGTCTCATGGGTAAAATGACTAAATCTCCTTTTAGTGGAAAAGGAGAGAGAGTTACAGAGTTGTTGGCATTGATTCACACAGACGTTTGTGGACCTATGACAACAAGTGCACGGGGTGGGTATTCTTATTTTATTACTTTCACTGATGATCACTCAAGATTTGGATATGTGTATTTAATGAAATACAAATCAGAATCATTTGAAAAGTTCAAAGAGTTCAGAAGTGAAGTAGAGAAACAAACGGGCAAGAGTATTAAGATACTTCGATCAGATCGAGGTGGAGAATACTTAAGAAGTGAGTTTCTCAATTGTCTCAGAGAAAATGGTATAATCTCACAATGGACTCCTCCAGGTACACCACAGTTAAATGGAGTATCTGAAAGGAGAAATCGAACACTGTTGGACATGGTTCGATCCATGATGAGTTTTACCGACCTTCCAATTTCCTTCTGGGGATATGCCCTAGAAACGGCTGCATACCTACTTAACAAGGTACCTACCAAATCCGCCCCAAAGACTCCATATGAGATGTGGAAAGGGAGGAAACCAAATCTTAAGCATGTTAAGACTTGGGGTTGTCCAGCTTATGTCAAAAAGTTTGAAAATGATAAGCTACAGACTAAATTCGATAAGTGTAGATTTGTGGGATACCCTAAAGAAACCGTAGGGTATTATTTCTATCATCCAACTGATCAAAAGGTGTTTGTTGCGAAACATGCTACCTTCTTGGAGAAAGAGTTTATCCATGAAGGGGTCAGTGGGAGTAAGATATATCTTGAAGAAGTTCAAAAACCACATGTTACCACGGACCAAAGTCAGGTACCTAACCAAGTAGAAGAACCTACTGTACCACACCATGTTCGTAAATCTGGAAGAGTACCGAAGACACCTGAGAGGTATGGATTCGTTATAGAGGATGACGATGAGGTACACATCATGAATGATGATGATCCATTGAATTACGAACAGGCTATGAGTAATAAAGACTCAAGGAAATGGCTTGAAGCCATGAAATCTGAAATGGACTCCATGTATGAAAACAAAGTATGGTCTTTGGTTTCACCACCTGAAGGTATTAAACCTATTGGGTGTAAATGGGTTTTTAAGAAAAAGACTGGAGCAGACGGAAAGGTAGAGACCTATAAGGCCCGACTGGTTGCAAAAGGTTTCAAACAAAGACAAGGAGTTGACAATGATGAAACCTTCTCACCAGTAGCCATGCTCAAGTCCATTCGGATTTTGCTTGCGATTGCAGCTTACAACGACTATGAGATCTGGCAGATGGACGTGAAAACGGCCTTCCTCAATGGAAAACTTGAGGAGGATGTGTATATGACACAACTAGAGGGATTTATTTCAAAAGTTGGAACAAATCAAGTCTGTAAGCTACAACGATCCATTTATGGGTTGAAGCAAGCTTCTCGTAGATGGAACATTCGTTTTGATGAGACAATCAAAGAGTTTGATTTTATCAAAAACGAGGATGAACCATGTGTATACAAGAAGGTTAGTGGGAGCGCAGTATCATTCCTTGTATTATATGTTGATGATATATTACTGATAGGGAATGACATTCCTATGTTACAATCCATTAAAATCTGGTTATCTAAAAACTTCTCCATGAAGGACTTGGGTGAAGCATCCAATATTTTGGGGATAAAGATCTAAAGGGATGCTCGGCTTATCCCAAGGAACGTACATTGATACAATGCTAAAGAGGTTTAGCATGGAAGATTCCAAAAGAGGTCTCATGCCGATGAGCCATGGAATACATCTCTCCAAGAAACAGGCCCCAAAGACACCTGAGGAGAGAGACCGTATGAGTAAGATCCCTTATGCTTCTGCAATAGGATCTATCATGTACGGTATGATATGTACTAGACCGGATGTTGCTCACGCACTTAGTGCAACAAGCAGATACCAGTCGAATCCAGGAGAAGAGCACTGGAAGGTAGTGAAAAATATCCTAAAGTACTTGAGAAGGACTAAAGATATTTTTCTTGTCTACGGTGGGTCTGAATTAAAACTCGAGGGATTCACGGACTCAAGTTTTCAAACAGACCAAGATGACAGTAAATCTATTTCAGGGTATGTGTTTACCTTGAACGGAGGTGCAGTGAGTTGGAAGAGTTCCAAGCAGCAAACGGTTGCTGATTCAGTGACAGAGGCAGAGTATATAGCTGCAAGTGAAGCTGCAAAGGAAACTGTTTGGATGAAGAAGTTCATAACTGAACTTGGTGTGGTTCCTAGCATTGGAGAAGCAGTTCCCGTATACTGTGACAACACCGGAGCGGTTGCACAGGCTAAGGAACCCAGGTCTCATCAGAAATCTAAACACGTGTTGCGGCGATTTCACTTGATCAGGGAGATCATTGAAAGAGGAGACGTCACCTTGGAGCGTGTAGACTCTCAAGACAACATTGCAGATCCATTTACTAAAGCTTTAACACAACAGCAGTTTGATCGTCACTTAGAGAAGTTGGGTATGAGATACCATGGCGATTGGCTTTAGTGCAAGTGGGAGATTGATAGTAGTGTGCATACAAGCCAATCATGTATGATGATAAAGCACATACTTTGTAAACAATCTTATTTATTTATTAATAAAATATTTATTTATTAAAGGCATTTAATTATCTACATGGTGCTGTTTTTATAATATGTAAATAACCCATAGTTTTAAGCAATGCTTTTAGAATCATGATGTTGATCATGCTAATGAGATCTAAATTCTTAGAAAGCTTTAAAACTAAAATAGTTCCCAATCGTGGGATTACTAAAAAGGGGATTAGTAAATCCGGATAGATTGGTACATATGTTGCTTGCTCATTGGATGAGGATGACTGATCTCATGGTCATTTGTGTGGAGACACTAAAGCAAGTATGTAGGTGCTTATTGGAGAATAAGTTCACTAAACGTGACTCGCTATGGAATACCTAATGGAGTTTTACTCGCCTGTCAATAGGAATTCCTAATGTGATAGTAGTACATGTGATCCTTGGACTTGAGATCATCATAGTATCTTGTATGTAACAAATTATACTTTGACTAATTCCTTAAGGCCTTTTAAGGCATATATAGGGTATGCTTGGGTGTAATGAGTTACATATGGAGATAATGAATGATCAATAAAGAATCTACCACCTCTAGTAAAAGAGGAGATATGTCCTATGTGATTCGTTAAATGACAACCTAGGAATCCTTGGCCAAGGTAGAATGTAATTAGAAAGAGGTTTCTAATTTGCATTATTTGGAGTTGTGCATTTTCTAATCGAAATACATATGATTAAATAAATTAAGACTTGACAGTAAATCCATGTCTTATATTTAATTGGGACATTGTATGGTGGAAGGATTGAATTGTACGGTAACTATTAACTCACAGGTTCTTTTATGATTAATGTTGAAATCTATATTATCTGAAAAGTCGTTGATCGCTAGGGAGGCTTATCCCTATTGTAGAATAAATGTTATTTATTTAAATAGATTATTAGTTTAATTTGTTTATTTAAATAAGATTAGAATTGTTCTAATTGATTTATTCACAACCGGTTTAATATGGAGAACCTAAAGGGTCACACCATAAAAGGAAGAAGAATTATTTAAGAAGAAAATGGCATGATAGTAATAATGCATTAAGTATAATTAATTTAATCTATGATGATAGAATAAATTAAATAGCTTAATGTTTATTATTTAATATTTTAGAAATATTAAATATAAATTAATAATAGGAGTCTTATTAATATTATTATTATTATTATTATTTTAATTCTAAAGGAGTTTAGGAATTAATATAATATCAGTACTCTCTCTCAATCCTAATAAAGATTAGGATATAAATTAATTAAAAGTAATTAATTAATTAATTAAATAAAACCCTATTCTAATTGGATTAGGAGGGTTAACCTAATATCTATATAAGAGAGTCTTATATCAGAAATAAGGGATGTGAAATTTTCCAAGAGTTGGGAGTACACATATTCTATAGAGATAGAAACAAGGGTTAAACCAATAACCCATCTTCTTGAGTTCTTCATCTTCCTTGGTGGATCACCGTTAGAGGCCAAACATTTGGGTGGCTGACATTATTCAAGGGAAGGAGCCACTATCAGAGGAATCAAAGGAATCAAAGGAGTAGAACTTGTACCTGAGGAAGCTTAGATCTTCAAAGGTATAATTCCATGTTCTCTCTTTTCTGTTATTGATAACAAGCACAAAGCATGATCATGGTTATGGGTTTGTATAAATTTTGAAAACCTAGTTTTTTACGCTTCCGCCCTATTTATGTGATTTGATTGCATGATTGCGTTACATACAAACCCAACAAAACTTTAAAGTATAGACAAGAGTTTAGAAAACTTGCATTCGCGTCTTCAATCTCTTAAGTTGACTTTACTTTGGATCTTTACAACTTCTACAAGACATAAATACATAGCATACCAATTAGGTTATCACAATTGATATACATTGTGTACACTATCTCATCCTTCTTGCAGAACTTAGCCAAATTGCTAAACTAATAACATCCGTTTAAGTTATTTAACATTTATTATGGTTCATTAACATTCATATTTTACAAACCGACACTCGTCAATCATCATTAAGCATGATGACAGACAAAACCCTAATCGATTCGTTAACTTGAACACATTTTCCCCGGATTGCTGTTATCGGACTCCGTATAGGAATTACATATGTTTTATCTTCATTTCTTAACATTCTCATACTTCACACCTCTATTACATATCATATAATATTAAGGCACACATTCAACTCGATTACGGTTCACGGTTTACATTTTTGGATTTCGAGTTTCAGATTTAAATACGTTTAATCAACATTTAATTCTTAAAACCAATGTTAAACATATTGTTTAAGATGTTTCTATTAGGAATATACATGAGAATGTTATTCCTATTTATATAAGATTTGATTATGATACACATGAATGAATATGCAAGTATGCTTGCATTAATGAAAGCTGTAAAGTCCTTTGATAGATAATAGGAATATATGTACAAGAACTTAGAATGAATTGATCAAATGTGTTAGGTTGATCCTACATAAACAAAATAGCTTTGTAAAGTCCTTCAAAAGAAATGATGTACAAGGACTAGAAATAGAAAGATCAAATTTGTTAGGTTGATCTTATACAATGTAATAAATAGGTATGTCTGATCATCGAACACTGCACCAGCCATCGTAGTCTGCCAGGAGAGACAAGGAAGACTCGAGAACTATCAAGGAGGAATCGTAGTTTGCAAGGATAATAGATCTCAGAGTTCGTAGTCTGCCAGGAGAGACGAGGCAGAATCGTAGTGTGTCGAGAAGAACTTTCTAAGAGCCGTAGTCTGCTGAGGAAGTCATGTTCAGAATCGTAGAGATAGCCAGTCTAAGAGTCGACTGAGCGCCTGCCAAAAGCTAAGTCAAAAATCGTAGGTCACACTTGAAGTAGTGGAGTCTACTTATTATATCAAAGGAAGAGATCGTAGTCGAGCCAGATCAGACAAGGACCGCAAGCATGAAGGCAGAAATCGTAGTCTGTCAAGGTCTGATCTCGAAGTCGTAGTGTGTGCGGAACCAAAGCTCAATCGTAGTCTGCAAAACTAAGGCTTCAACAAAGGTGTTCGCAATGCCAAGGAAGAATTGTAGTGTCAACACGATTCTCAACAGATGAGCACTCCCAGAGAATCCAAAGATGAAGCCTCTGGTCTGAGCTGCAAAGATACATTTCACCTGAAGGAAACCAGATAGCACTCAATGAATGGCATGCAATCAAATAGAAGATCTAAGCACCAACTCAATCAACATCCTGATTGAGTTGTGAAGCCATTCAAGACGAAGTCTTCCATAAGCAAATTAGAAGAAGACTTCAGATATAGTGACTGACTAAAGAATGTCAGCAAGTGTAGTAGCTGTCAAGAGAACAGAAGACAACGATCTTGGGATTAACTAGGATCGTAGTGTTTGCCAAACAAAGCAGGAACTAATGCAGTTTACACAGATACTAGCCAGCTTATGAAGAATAAGACAAAAGTGATTAAGCATGGGTCAGACCATTGATGATAAGTGAACGGGAGATCACCAACAGAAAGAGAGCTGGGTATGCCACAAATCTGATGTGTCTTGTTATTCAGAAGAGGCCAGAGCAATAAGTCAAGCTATCAGTTCCTGAGATCAGTCAAGCCAAGCAGAAGTGTTGAAGCACTGCACAAGTGAAGGAAGAGGCATTCTACATTGCATATACAAAGAAAACTCTTCATAATCTTAGTATTGTCTCTAACCAGACTATGAATAACATTCAATAAGACACACTACGATCAAGGTCCAAGAACACCTGCATCTGAATCGTAGAGTTTGGTCATCTGAAGATTAAAGCATTGGCAACGGTTTAATCTGAAGATTGATATTCGAACATTGCTGATTGAGAGCATCGATGCAGAAGGACAACTCATGTAGATTCGAATCAAGGAATCAGAAAGGAGAAATAAAGGTGACTACCAGCCTGACACTGAAAGGTGACATCTCTGAGGAGGTAAGTGAAGTAGCGGACTGCTATGTCAGTAAAGTCATAAAGGAGCTGTCACGTCACATCAGCAGTCTGCACCAAATAACTCGAGATCTGCAAAGCAATTCAAAAAGCTTCCAACGGCTATTTTCCAACGGGAAGATCATTGAAGGGTATTTAACAGATGAAGCTTCAAAGATCAAGGGCTGCGAAGTTGCAGAATCGTTGAGTTGTTGGAATGCTATATTGTTAACTCTACGAGTTCCACCAGAGCTGAACAGAACAAGTCTCAGTGGCAGTGAGACTACGAAAGTGGAAGTGAAGATGATTTGAAGACGGGCTTCAACAGACTAAGGCTTCACTCAACAACGATGAGGATGCCATTGAAAATGGCAGCTAAGCTGAGAGCCGAGAAGCCAATGAAGATAGCATTCAGAAAAGTGGTTGAGCAGAAAGAAGATCCTAAGAGCCACACTACGGATCATCATGAAGTACCAGAAGCTAAAAAGGAAAAGATGCAGAACCATGTCTGCATATCATTCAAGAAGGGTTCAGGGAATGCTAAGGACCAGAAGAAATGGACCAACAATGTCAAGCCTTAGCAAACCCGGATGGTGATGGTGCACAGCTGACATCAGATGAAGATGAGCAGAACAGAAAGAAGCTCAGCTACACCAAAGAAGAAGTGGTCCAGACTTTACGTAGAATGCAAATAGGACCATGCCAAGCTGCTAAGTACCTGAGATGATAAAGCTTCAAGACATCTTAGCAGCAAGGCACAAACAACAAAAACATCAACAACAACAAGTATCCAGGGCCTGAGGGGTCCTTGTCCGGAGGGACTAAATGAAGTTCCAAGCCTACTGGGCTTGAAGAGTTCGTAGAGAACTGGAGTTCCAAGGCTGCTGGCCTTGAAGAGTTCTTAGTGAACTAGAGGAGTTTCAAGCCTGCTGGGCTTGAAGAGTTCTTAGTGAACTGAAGTTCCAAGGCTGCTGGCCTTGAAGGAATCTTAGTGATTCAGGGTGCTGCCTTTTCCTTAGTGGATTTCCTACTAGAGAAGCAAAAGAGTGGATTAGGAGCTTGAGTCTCTGAACCACTTAAAACCCCTTGTGTCTTTTACATTCTGTCATTTACTTTATGTTATTTACATTATGTACCTAATTGCTATAACTGTTATGTATGTATTAACTACTTATAACTAAACTAACTCCATGAACAATGTATGAATGTTTATGAATATCAATGAAGGGGATCTTTTACTTATTCCGCTGTGCTTGAAAAGATTCTTATGTTTGTCATATGCTAATTCATTAGCAATACAAAATAAACTAAAAAAGTATTTAAAATAAAAAAGGATCTATTCAGCCCCCCTTCTAGATCTATTGTGTGCCTACTAGGAACTAACAATTGGTATCAGAGTAGGTTCTCATGCTATATTCAAAAGCTAATCGCTTTGAGTCTGATCCCAGGCACAAACATTATTCTAAACTTATTTTAGTAGTAAGTCATTTGTAAATGAAAATGAGCTCACACGTTGGAAGTAATGTGTACAGGTAAATGTGTATATACACCTGAAGCTGCTCAGATTGGTCCATGTTCTTTAGTGCCATAGCAACAAGACCAATCCATGTCCAAAGTCAATCTTGTAGTCTGTAGATCAGAGATGGAAAGTCAAGAGACATCAACAGCAAAGAATCAAGTGTCCACCATTCTGAAAGATGAAAGGCCATACATGCTAAGAAATGCTTATCCAAAGGAGAAAGAAGAATTTCTACAATATGTATATGGCTAACCAGCAGTTGGATGTGAACCCTGAGGTTCAAGGTTATCAAAGAAATAAAGCTGCCAAGACTTTCCTAGCTTATATCTCCTAGACTATGACTGATTGATCTAAGGTCAAATGGAGCAACAGGCTGCCAGCATTAAATGCAAAAATATATCAATGCCTAACATCATTATAGTAAAAAAATGACTGTTAAGAGATTGACAGTGTAAAGGTATGATTCCTCATTAATACTTAATTGTTCATCATATTGCACCACCTTGTGCACTATAACAGTATTCTATCAAGAGACCATACTCTTTCTGAAAAGGAGAAGAGAGAAAGTACACTAAGGTTGGAAACATAACTGCCAACAAACTTTCTCTCCATCCAAGTGAAAGTAGTATGCATACAAGCCAATCATGTATGATGATAAAGCATATACTTTGGAGGCAATCTTATTTATTTATTAATAAAAATATTCATTTATTAAAGGCATTTAATTATCTACATGGTGCTGTTTTTATAATATGTAAATAACCCAAAGTTTTAAGCAATACTTTTAAAATCATGATGATGATCATGCCAATGAGATCTAAATTCTTAGAAAGCTCTAAAACTAAAATAGTTCCTAATCATGGGATTACTAAAAAGGGGATTAGTAAATCCGGATAGATTAGTACATATGTTGCTTGCTCATTGCATGAGGATGATTGATCTCATAATCATTTGTGTGGAGACACTAAAACAAGTATGTAGGTGCTTATTGGAGAATAAGTTCACTGAACGTGACTCGCTATGGAATACCTAATGGAGTTTTACTCGCCTGTCAATAGGAATTCCTAATGTGATAGTAGTACAAGTGATCCTTGGACTTGAGATCATCATAGTATCTTGTATGTATTGAATTATACTTTGATTTATTCCTTAAAGCCCTTTAGGGTATATAAAAGGGTATGCTTGGGTATAATGAGTTACATATGGAGACAATGAATGATCAATAAAGAATCTACCACCTCTAGTAAAGGAGGAGATATGTTCTATGTGATTCGTTAAATGACAACCCAAGAATCCTTGGCCAAGGTAAAATGAAATTAGAAAGGAGTTTCTAATTTATATTATTTGGAGTTGTTCATTTTCTAATCGAAATACATATAATTAAATAAAATAAGACTTGACAGTAAATTCATGTCTTATATTTAATTGGGACATTGTATGGTGGAAGGATTGAATTGTATGGTAACTATTTACTCACAGGTTCTTTTATGATTAATGTTGAAATCTATATTATCTGAAAAGTCGTTGATCGCTAGGGAGGCTTATCCCTATTGTAGAATAAATATTATTTATTTAAATAGATTATTAGTTTAATTTATTTATTTAAATAAGATTAGAATTGTTCTAATTGATTTATTCACAACCGGTTTAATATGGAGAACCTAAAGGGTCACACCATAAAAGGAAGAATAATTATTTAAGAAGGTAATGGCATAATCGTAATAATGCATTAAGTGAAATTAATTTAATCTATGGTTATAGAATAAATTAAATAGCTTAATATTTATTATTTAATATTTTGGAAATATTAAATATAAATTAATAAGAGGAGTCTTATTAATATTATTATAATTATTATTATTTTAATTTCTAAAGGAGTTTAGTAATTAATTTAATATTAGTACTCTCATTTATTCCTAATAAGATTAGGAGACAAATTAATTAAATGAATTTAATTAATTATTTTCCATGTGGTGGGAAGCCTAAATTAATTAAAGGAGTTTAATTAATTAAAAGAAATCCCATGTCTAATAGGATTAGAAGGGTTGACCAATATCTATATAAGAGGATTCTTATAATAGATATTACTTGATGCAATTCTAATTGTTGGAGAGTACTCCTTTCTATAGAGGATAGAAAACTAAGGTTTAGCCAAACACCCTCCTTCTTGATAATTCATCTTCCTTGGTGGATCACCTCTAGAGGCCAAACACTTGGGTGGCTAACGTTGATCAAAGGAAGGAATCTAACCCGGAAATTCAAGGAGATCTCGAAGAACAAGGAGTTGAACTCGTACCTGTGGAAGCTTCGTTCTACAATGGTATGATTTTATAAATTCTTATTTATCGTTTTAAATTAATAATTTGCATAAAGGATGATCCGGGTAATGGTTTTGTAGAATTTTTTTTAAACTCTGATATACCATGCTTCCGCTAATTTTTGCAATTTGATTGCGTCACGATTTCTTACAAACCCAACAGTGGCATCAGAGCCAAACCTTTATGCAATTATTAATTTTTTTTTGATTTCATATACATATGGGTATGTATTTAAAATAATTTATTGGGCATAATTTTATTGTATAAAATTAATTTTTTTTAAGAAAAAAAATGACTTTTTTTTTGGGACGAATCACAATTTTTTTTTTTTTGGGTGCTAATCTTGAATTCTGCAAAGAAAAGGTGTTGTCTCTTTCTTACTCCAAAAAGAAGGTAACTCATCAGGAAAGGACTCTTTTAATAAACCTGCAGGACTCTTTTAATAAAAGAAGGTGACTTCTTTTTAAAAAATAAATGTGAATTTATATATATATATATATATATATATATATATATATATATAACCTGATTCGTTATATAAATATATATAATATATACGGTAATATCAAATATATATATATATATATATGATATATATATATATATCATATATTTATATATTATATTCTAAATAATTTTATAATTAAAATAAAGAGTTTATTTCAATCTTGAAATTGGATTTCATGCAATTTAAAATTGCCCATTAAATGATACTCATATATATATGGAATGTTTTAATTCATGAGATGAATATTTATTTATTTATATATATGGTGATATGTATGATAATAAATAGGGATTGATTATGGACTATTTGACCAATGTGATTGGATTTTATTTTAGTTGAATGCTTGAATGAATGGATTTTATTAAATGGGGTCTATGTACCTCGTCTTCTCTAATTTTTTTTTCTTGATGTAAAATTTTATCTCCCTCCTATGTACTTCCCTTTGACTGCTGATCAAGGTTTCTATTTAAATTAAATAGTTTAATGTAATAGAAATAGTTAGAATTATCTTGAAAAAATTGGAGACCAAGGAGCAAGGAGCGCGTGAAGACCCGTTTATATGGAGCCCGGGTTTAAATGTAATAGTTATATTTAAATTTAAATTCTTGCACTCCTAGGTTTGACCTTTTGGTTCACTTGGTGGCTCTAGTGAACCAAACTAGAATAAAAGTCCATAATCAATCCGGGTAGAATATAGTATTCTATATTGCATGCTAAATATTATATATATTTTATTTTATGCAAACATGCTTCGCATGTTTAACAAAATGACGCGTATTTTATATATATATATATATATATATATATATATATATATATATGTGCATGCGCGCTAAACAAGATGAGATAAATAATAACAAACCCCTCGAAGAAATAATATTAAGTCCGAAGTGTTCAAATGATATTTGGAATATCGAACGTCGCCTTCTAGCATGATAAATTAATAGAGTATTAAATATTTAATATGAGCTTGTTGTGCTATCCACAAGGCGAGTATTGCATATTTAAGATGTTAATTAATCACATTTGATGCTTATCAAGAAAATTGAACGATCTAGTCTTGTTGTGCTATCCACAAGGACGAACATTTTTCTTTTTTGAATTTATGGAAGTGCTAGGCTGGACTTAACTTAAATCATTTTAGTTCGGATGTGTACACACTTGACCATTATGATTTAAGAGGCAAAATAGAAGGAGTTATATAGTGATGTAATTGACAAGAGTTGTCTACCTATTTATTTGTATATCGCTTGTTGTGCTATCCACAAGGTTATATACATTTGAAATGGGATCCTTATTCTCACTAGCAAATCTTTAATTAGATGTTGCCGAACTATATAAGTGAAGGTAATATAGTTTAATAAAAATAGTGAGAGATACCAATTTAAAATAAAGACCTAAATTTATTTTGGTATGCAAAATTAATAAAATGAATGTTTGCTAAAATGTTATTTTTCACATGTAGAATTTTAAAAATGTCAAAATCACTAATTTCACTGCGAAGCATACTTGATGCTAATAAGCTTACCGGGCCGAATTATACGGGCTGGCTAAGAAATCTGAGAATAGTTCTCACTGCTGAAAAAATTTCTTATGTCCTAAACTCACCTGTCCCTGGAACTGTTCCAGAAACAGCCTCTGAGGAAGAGATTGCCACCATTGTAAAGTGGCAAGATGATGCATCTGTGGCTCAATGCATCATGCTCGCATCCATGAATAACAAGCTTCAGCGTCAGCACGAAAACATGGATGCTCCTACTATGTTGATTCACCTCAAGGAGTTGTATGGTGAACAAAGTAGGACTGCTAGATATGAGATATCTAACGAGCTCTTCCGATCTCGGATGACCAAGGGCAAAGTGAACATAAAGAAACAAAAGAATTCTGATCCAGCTAGCAAAGGAATGTGCTTCCATTGCAACGAGCCGGGTCATTGGAAGAGGAACTGCAAGAAGTTTCAGGCAAAGAAGAAGCTTGGAGAAGCTTCGACTTCCAATTAAGGTTTGTTCATGATTGAAATTAATTTTTCAGAAAGTCAAAATTCTACTTGGGTATTGGATACCGGCTGTGGTTCTCACATATGTAATAATGTGAAGGGACTGGTCAGAAGTAGAAAGCTGAACAATGATGAGGTGATCCTACGAGTGGGGAATGGAGCAAAGGTTGCTGCATTAGCTGTAGGAACTTATTATTTAGCAATGCCTTCGGGCAAGTCCATTTATCTTAATAATTGTTATTATGTTCCGAATATTATTAAAAACATTATTTTAATTTATGTATTGGATATGGAAGGATTTAACGTTGTTATAAAGAACAATAGTTGTTCTATTTATAAAGACGATATTTTATATGGTGTTGGAAATTTGCGAAATGGACTTTATACACTTGACTTACAAGAAAATATTTTTCAAATTGAACAAACTAAGAAAAGGAAAAGAGATGATATTAATTATACCTACATGTGGCACTGTAGACTCGGTCATATCAATGAAACAAGATTATCCAAGTTGCATAAAGATGGACTCCTCGAGCTATCCGATTATGAATCATATCCAACTTGTGAATCTTGTCTCATGGGTAAAATGACTAAATCTCCTTTTAGTGGAAAAGGAGAGAGAGTTACAGAGTTGTTGGCATTGATTCACACAGACGTTTGTGGACCTATGACAACAAGTGCACGGGGTGGGTATTCTTATTTTATTACTTTCAATGATGATCACTCAAGATTTGGATATGTGTATTTAATGAAATACAAGTCAGAATCATTTGAAAAGTTCAAAGAGTTCAGAAGTGAAGTAGAGAAACAAACGAGCAAGAGTATAAAGATACTTCGATCAGATCGAGGTGGAGAATACTTAAGCGGTGAGTTTCTCAATTGTCTCAAAGAAAATGGTATAATCTCACAATGGACTCCTCTAGGTACACCAAGTTAAATGGAGTATCTGAAAGGAGAAATTGAACACTGTTGGACATGGTTCGATCTATGATGAGTTTTACCGACCTTCCAATTTCCTTCTGGGGATATGCCCTAGAAACGGCTGCATACCTACTTAACAAGGTACCTACCAAATCCGCCCCAAAGACTCCATATGAGATGTGGAAGGGGAGGAAACCAAATCTTAAGCATGTTAAGACTTGGGGTTGTCCAGCTTATGTCAAAAAGTTTGAAAATGATAAGCTACAGACTAAATCCGATAAGTGTAGATTTGTGGGATACCCTAAAGAAACTTTAGGGTATTATTTCTATCATCCAACTGATCAAAAAGTGTTTGTTGCGAAACATACTGCCTTCTTGGAAAAGGATTTTATCCATGAAGGGGTTAGTGGGAGTAAGATATATCTTGAAGAAGTTCAAGACCCACAAATTACCACGGATCAAAGTCAGGTACCTGACAAAGTAGAAGAACCTACTATACCACACCCTGTTCGTAAATCTGGAAGAGTACCGAAGATACCTGAGAGATATAGATTCGTTATAGAGGATGACGATGAGGTACACATCATGAATGATGATGATCCATTGAATTATGAACAGGCTATGAGTAATAAAGACTCAGGAAAATGGCTTGAAGCTATGAAATTTGAAATGGACTCCAAGTATGAAAACAAAGTATGGACTTTGATTTCACCACCTGAAGGCATTAAGCCTATTGGGTGTAAATGGGTCTTTAAAAGAAAGACTGGAGCAGACGGCAAGGTAGAGACCTATAAGGCCCGACTGGTTGCAAAATGTTTCAAACAAAGACAAGGAGTTGACTATGATGAAACCTTCTCACCAGTAGCTATGCTCAAGTCCATTCGGATTTTGCTTGCGATTGCAGCTTATAACGACTATGAGATCTGGCAGATGGACGTGAAAACAGCCTTCCTCAATGGGAAACTTGAGGAGGATGTGTCTATGACACAGCCAGAGGGATTTGTTTCAAAGGTTGGAACAAATCAAGTCTGTAAGCTGCAACGATCCATTTATGGATTGAAGCAAGCTTCTCGTAGATGGAACATTCGTTTTGATGAGACAATCAAAGAGTTTGATTTTGTCAAAAACGACGATGAACCATGTGTGAACAAAGAGGTTAGTGGGAGCGCAATTTCATTCCTTGTATTATATGTTGATGATATATTACTGATAGGGAATGACATTCTTATGCTACAATCGATTAAAAGCTGGTTATCTAAACACTTCTCCATGAAGGACTTGGGAGAAGCATCCTATATTTTGGGGATAAAGATCTATAGAGATAGATTTAAAAGGATGCTTGGTTTATCCCAAGGAACGTACATTGATGCAATGCTAAAGAGGTTTAGCATGAAAGATTCCAGAAGAGGTCTCATGCCGATGAGCCATGGAATACATCTCTCCAAGAAACAAGCCCCAAAGACACCTGAGGAGAGAGACCGTATGAGTAAGATCCCTTATGCTTCTGCAATAGGATCTATCATGTACGGTATGGTATGTACTAGACCGGATGTTGCTCATGCACTTAGTGTAACGAGCAGATACCAGTTAAACCCTGGAGAAGAGCACTGGAAGGTAGTGAAGATTATCCTAAAGTACTTGAGAAGGACTAAAGATATTTTTCTTGTCTACGGTGGGTCTGAATTAAAACTCGAGGGATTCACAGACTCAAGTTTTTAAACAGACCAAGATGACAGTAAATCTGTTTCAGGGTATGTGTTTACCTTGAAAGATGGTGCAGTGAATTGAAAAGGTTTCAAACAACAAAAGGTTGTTGGTTTAGTGACAAAGACAAAGTATATAACTGTAAGTGAAGCTGCAAGTTGATGTTTTAGATGAAAAGTTCATTATAGAACTAGGAATAGTTCCTAAGTCTCATCTTGAATCTAAACACGTGTTGCGGCACTTTGATTAAAGAAATCATTGAAAGAGGAGAGTGTAGACTCTTAAGACAACATTGCAGACCCATTAACTAAAGCTTTAACACAACAGCAGTTTGATCGTCACTTAGAGAAGTTGGGTATGAGATACCATGGCGATTGGCTTTAGTGTAAGTGGGAGATTGAAAGTAGTATGCATACAAGCCAATCATGTATGATGATAAAGCATATACTTTGGAGGCAATCTTATTTATTTATTAATAAAAATATTCATTTATTAAAGGCATTTAATTATCTACTTGGTGCTATTTTTATAATATGTAAACAACCCATAGTTGTAAGCAATACTTTTAGAATCATGATGATGATCATGCCAATGAGATCTAAATTCTTAGAAAGCTTTAAAACTAAAATAGTTCCTAATCATGGGATTACTAAAAAGGAGATTAGTAAATCCGGATAGATTAGTACATATGTTGCTGGCTCATTGGATAGGATGATTGATCTCATAATCATTTGTGTGGAGACACTAAAGCAAGTATGTAGGTGCTTATTGGAGAATAAGTTCACTGAACGTGACTCGCT
The DNA here is from genome assembly GCA_020205555.1 of Panax stipuleanatus. NCBI lineage: Eukaryota > Viridiplantae > Streptophyta > Magnoliopsida > Apiales > Araliaceae > Panax > Panax stipuleanatus. The sequence continues at coordinate 136,411,707 of CM035115.1, read as the reverse complement.
ATGGAATACCTAATGGAGTTTTACTCGCCTGTCAATAGGAATTCCTAATGTGATAGTAGTACAAGTGATCCTTGGACTTGAGATCATCATAGTATCTTGTACGTATTGAATTATACTTTGACTTATTCCTTAAAGCCCTTTAGGGTATATAAAATGGTATGCTTGGGTATAATGAGTTACATATGAAGACAATGAATGATCAATAAAGAATCTACCACCTCTAGTAAAGGAGGAGATATGTCCTATGTGATTCGTTAAATGACAACCCAAGAATCCTTGGCCAAGGTAAAATGAAATTAGAAAGGAGTTTCTAATTTATATTATTTGGAGTTGTGCATTTTCTAATCGAAATACATATAATTAAATAAAATAAGACTTGACAGTAAATTCATGTCTTATATTTAATTGGGACATTGTATGGTGGAAGGATTGAATTGTATGGTAACTATTTACTCACAAGTTCTTTTATGATTAATGTTGAAATCTATATTATCTGAAAAGTCGTTGATCGCTAGGGAGGCTTATCCCTATTGTAGAATAAATATTATTTATTTAAATAGATTATTAGTTTAATTTATTTATTTAAATAAGATTAGAATTGTTCTAATTGATTTATTCACAACCGGTTTAATATGGAGAACCTAAAGGGTCACACCATAAAAGGAAGAATAATTATTTAAGAAGGTAATGACATAATCGTAATAATGCATTAAGTGAAATTAATTTAATCTATGGTGATAGAATAAATTAAATAGCTTAATATTTATTATTTAATATTTTGGAAATATTAAATATAAATTAATAAGAGGAGTCTTATTAATATTATTATAATTATTATTATTTTAATTTCTAAAGGAGTTTAGTAATTAATTTAATATTAGTACTCTCATTTATTCCTAATAAGATTAGGAGACAAATTAATTAAATGAATTTAATTAATTATTTCCCATGTGGTGGGAAGCCTAAATTAATTAAAGGAGTTTAATTAATTAAAAGAAATCCCATGTCTAATAGGATTAGAAGGGTTGATCAATATCTATATAAGGGGATTCTTATAATAGATATTACTTGATGCAATTCCAATTGTTGGAGAGTACTCCTTTTCTATAGAGGATAGAAAACTAAGGTTTAGCCAAACACCCTCCTTCTTGATAATTCATCTTCCTTGGTGGATCACCTCTAGAGGCCAAACACTTGGGTGGCTAACGTTGATCAAAGGAAGGAATCTAACCCGGAAATTCAAGGAGATCTCGAAGAACAAGGAGTTGAACTCGTACCTGTGGAAGCTTCGTTCTACAATGGTATAATTTTATAACTTCTTATTTATCGTTTGAAATTAATAATTTGCATAAAGGATGATCCGGGTAATGGTTTTGTAGAAATTTTTTTAAACTCTGATATACCATGCTTCCGCTAATTTTTGCAATTTGATTGCGTCACGATTTCTTACAAACCCAACACCAAGTTTTAGGTTGAAGATAATATCTTGAAAGAAATTTGAAATAGGTCATAAGCATATCAGGATTTAATTAAGCTTAAGTGGGGTAATCTTTGCTGAAGGGTTGGTATGTATGTACAAACCTATGTTCTATATTTTTGATAATGTGACGCCCCCAAATTCGGACTGTCACTGATCTCGAATTCGGTTCGTCACGTACTAATTCTAATAACAATAAAAATCTCAAACAATGGAATAACAGAATAATTTACATTGATATAACATAAATATTCTCGTCCCAAGTCTCAAAACTATTACTAATACACTGCATAACTTAATCCAAACATATATTAATACACAACATAAAGGAAACATCCTAATATAGATAAGCACAGGTACTTCATAGCCTTGCCTTCGCTCTTGTCCTATCCTGGGGTTCCACCTTGCCTTGCCCAAATTGAAATGTTTATGGGAAGCAAGAGTGAGCAACAAATTTGCTCAGCAAGTAATATGCCAATAAATGTGAACAGGAATATATACGATTCTTAATCTCAAGGGTAAAACGGTAATTAATCGCTTAGGAATTCAAATAAGAATGTTGTGAACAAAATAAATAGCACTGACTTCCAAATCTATTATGTGAAGTTAAATAAGGACCACTACGGGTCGAGAAGTTATTAAAGGATTCAAAAGTTTCAACAATTCCAAGCGAATGAATAGATAGCACTGAGTGTCGTTGTGGACCAAGGATTAATAAAAGAATCCAACGAGTTCAAAGTTTCAAGTTAATAAATACTGGATACTGAGTGGTCACTAAGAACCACGAACTTCTACTAGAATCACCAAAAATATTTATAGTAACCCAAATAAGTACAATTAGGGGATCAGCCTATCGTACCTGGTGTTATGCATAACCTATCACACTATTGTCGGCACCCCGACTATATAGTTCCCCTTTCTACGAGGGTTGTTCATCTCAGTCAATTTATAAGAATCCGCACCAAAGAAATTGGTGTGGATCGCTTTTTAATTCATGATATTGGTCTAGCCGAATCAAATGACGTAGATAATTTCGACAATGTATATAAGAACAATTTATGAGTTCAGTACTCGCAACAATAATTCAAAGAATATAATCATGATTTAAATCAAGCTATGAAATATAATTTTATAAGGCAAGAATTATTCTAGCACCTATTTACTCGTACGACCAATGATAGTATAAGCTCAAATATGTGTTCAATAAAGAGTATGAATCAAATACTTGCACAAAATCCAAAGTTGTGTAAGTTAAGAGACTTGCTTACAAGATTCATCGAATAAAGAAATGCAAGGGTTCAGGATACTTACAATTAATAATACAAGAACGGGTTCAAGAAAACTTGCATTGTAAAAGAGTGTAAGTTAGAGAACTTTCTTACAACGTTCCTTGAATAAAGTAAACACAAGGATAGGATATTTGCCTTATGCGTAGTCTATCCATGTAAAGTAAACCAAAACTTTTGAATCTGTAACGACCAGGAATTTTAGGCTCCTTATTAATTTTATATGTGATTTAAAAATTTTAGGAGTTAATTTTTTCAAACTTATTTAAACCTTATGTGGTTATGTGCTTATGTGAATTTAACCTATGCGAATAAATGCTAGGATTTTTATTGAAGGGAATCACTAATGGTTATTTAAATTAGTAGATTAACCCTGAGACTTTTATATCAGAGTATTGATAAAAAGTGTTAGTAAATTATATATTTAAATTTCTTGAATATAGTGTAGAGATTTAATCATAATTGATTAATTGAAATTTGAGTAATTAATTGATAACGTATGAAATTATTATTGTTGTTGATTTATAATTATTATGAATAAATAATAATTAATGAATTGGGAGTAATTAATTGATAATGTGATGATTAATTATTATTATGAATAAATAATAATTAATAAGTAAGAGATTAATAATATTATATTTACTTGGTTAATTGATTGATTGTTATATGCAAGTATATGTTATATAAAACCTTTAGTATATGGTAGTCAACTATATATTATATAAAGTGCAATGTGCAAATTAATGTGGCTATGTATTATACATATAGACTATATAGTAAGACTAATGACATTATTAGAGTTACATCATAATATGGCTTATGTGACATGATATGGGTGGAAAGACATTAATATGTATACCCTATTGCTTAATATTATATCAATAACATTATTAATTGATAATGATTTCATTAAGTTATTATAATAATAACAGTTATGGTATTGAATAATGAGCAATACACAATTATATTATATTTGGTGTTAGTAGGAAAATGTACATAGATTATATGTTGGTATATATGTACCTATGTGATACATGATATTATTGATTTCTTATTTGGAGTAACATTGGGACTTAAATGTATTTAGAATGAATATATATAGCCTAAGTTTACACTATGTGTATATATATTATATGACTTTAGTGTTGTATTTCACTTTGTATATTTCTGAGGATTCCTTGTCCCATATATGTGCCCATCTCATTCTTCACACGTGAAACACCCACATGCTACTCTATCTTCTTCTTCTCAAATTCATCCAAGCTAGCCATAATCATTATAAGGAGAGTGGGATTCATGATGAGTTCCACCCACTCTCACCAACTCTCTCTTGTCTATTGAACAACCTTACAATCCATGGGTTTGATTTGGGAGAGTATTACATTAACTGGTTATCTTGTTTGCCTATAAATTAAACCTTCCATTCCTCTTATTTCAATTGCTGAGGTTTTATATTGATTTAAGGGAGAGTAGCATAGTAGCATTATATAATTTGATAGCAGCAAGTTTTGTTTCTATTTTACAGAGGTACATTCCCATTCTTGTTCATCATTTCCTGTAAATTTCTTAATTCTCGATTCTGTAAATTGAGCATGGATTGATTTTTAAATTGATAGGAACATGATTGTTAGGTAGCATATAAGTTATTATACATGTTAGAATTATGTTAGAAATTGTTAGAATGATTTTTGTTGGAGAAATTTTGAGTTGGAATTATAGTCTGCCGAAAACTGCACTGCCTCAGGCCTGGCCGCCAGCCTGCGCAGCTGCGCCAGTGCCTGTCCGCAGAAAATTTTTCCTTTTTGCAATCTGTTCATGCTAACTTATGGTGCTAGTTTGGATTAAGCATACTAGCATGAGTGATATATATATATAGATGTATTGAGGCAATGTAAGTATGTTTCACTAATAGTTGCACAAGTAATTATAGTTTGAAATAAACTTAGCGTTTCATAAACTAACTTTGAATATGGAAACAAACTCGATATGTATACTTGCCATGATAGTATTCTGACCTTGCAAGCATGATAGCATGACTTAGAATTGTATGGGAGACATGTTGACTTAGGTATACGGGTTTCATAATATAATATAAGCATGTGAACCCCACTATTGAACATTTCTAACTAAAGATATAAGTTTCAAAGGTGAACTTTAACATATAGATATTGTGTATGCATTCTAATTTGGCAAGCATGTTAGTATGACCTAGATAGGCATGAAGAGCATGTTAATTGGTATATACATGTTTAAAAATGTGCACGGTCATGTTAGAACTCATTAGGGAAAACTTACTAACGAAACGTGAGCATTGAACATGGACTTGGCATGTTACATTGAGATATGAATTCTGATTTTATGAACCTGACCGTATGGTCTATATATGTACATTTAAAGTGTTGAACACACTAGCATGCACGATTGCAAGATTTCAACGATTTCAAAAGAGAACTTAAGATTTGAAAGTTAAATACCATGTGAGACATGTTGTGAGCATATAAGCATGTGTATTAGGACTCATTATGCCTATAGACATATTGACATGAGCATCCTTTGGTTAAAGCATGGATTTCACATATGCACGTATTCATAAGAAATGAATTTCTGAAGCACGAACTACGTGATTGAAGTCTATTTGTGTAGTATACTCAAGCATACATATTAGGTATTGTTTAACCTTGTTATGAGATAGTATGACCGGAGTAGCGAACCTTTGAAGTATGAACTTGTTTAACTTAAGGTTTACCGACATGAAAACTAATGACTTCGAAATTGGATTAGGACGAGCATGCTAGTTTCGAATGGGAGATTATAACTTGATAAGCATGTGTATTGGTTTAATGGCAATAGTTGCATGCTAGAGTTACGACGGGACACTTTCAGACCCGAACAATTTGCTTAAGTCAAATTTTAACAGTTAACATATTATGATGCTATAAATGGTATGTTTGATATTGAACGTGATCTTATGTGATAGAATTATACAATGATTAGATTCTTGTATGTGTGAACTTATACTAATTGGAGAGATCGACTTGTTAATATTAGGTCGTTCCAATGGCGTTTTAATTAAAGCTAGAATTATTTGTAGCTAAGAAATCAGGCAAGTTCACTATCTTCCTCAAGTTATATTTGAGCAAGTTTCCTAGACTCTTGCATTACTTTATTCAACAGATATTGTAAGCAAGTTTCCTAACTTCAGTTGATTGTTATATTGAATGCAAGTATCCTAAATTCTTGTACTACCTTATTCAATGAACCGTGTAAGCGAGTTTTTAAACTTCACTTATTTTTGGTGAAAGTTTCCTATCCTTCTCATATTGTATTGAGCAGGTTATTATTGTATTGTGCAAGTTCCCCGAACTTCACATTTTGAGTATTGTGAAAGTTCCCCGAACTTCACACTTTGGTTATTTTGCAAATTCACGAACTTCATTTCTTTATTATGCAAGTTCTCTAAACTTAGACAAACTCGTATATTGTGCAAGTATCTTATCTTTGTGTTTACTTTACTCAAAGAACGTTGTAAGCAAATGTCCTAACCTATGCATTTACTTTATGCAAGGGATCTATTATGGTGAAATTTCCCGAATTTCACTCTTTGATATAGTAAGTGTCTAAGCCTATGTATTTATTTTATGTAAGGAATCTATTATTTTGCAAGTTCCCCGAACTTCACACGTTGAGTATTGTGCAAGTTCCCTGAACTTACACAAATTCATATATTGTGCAAATTCTAAACTTCAATTTGTGCAAGTTCTCTATCCTTCTCATATTGTATTGAGTAGGTTATTGTTGAATCGAAAGTTGTTTACTTAATTGCTTGAACTTTATTTCCAAGCATGTTATTTAGTGGTTTAATTACTTATCAATTATTCCACATTGATATTATTAATGTCCGCACCTAGTGCATTTGAGCTCGTACAATCTTGGACTTGTACATTATTCAAGGTTCTAAATTTCTTGAACTGTGTCAGTAAGAGTCTGAACCTTTGCTCGGTCAGACTAGTGTATGAAGTTTTCTTGAAGCTATCCAAACCAATTGATGGTAAGGATTCTTAGACGGAACAGAAAACCCCTCATATGTAGGAGTGTGCCCAGGTATCTAATATATATGATACGAGTAAGCAGATATAAGTGTTATGCATATTCACGTTGTGACCGAGGCTGATCTCCTCGAGGTACTTAGTTTCTGTAGCCAGAAGCCAGTAATTCTAAAAAGGGTCAATTAGCTATTGAACCCATTGAAAAGTTATAGTTCAGAGTCTACTAGACTATCAGTCATTCTAAAGGCAATTATTATCTTTGCTTTTAATCTTCATGTTGTTGAATTGTTCAGATGTTCATATCGTTGAATCTATCAGATATTCATATTATTGAATCGTTTTAATATTCATATTGTTGAATTGTTCAGATGTTCATTTCGTTGAATCTATCAGATATTCATATTATTGAATCGTTCTAATATTCATATTATTGAATCGTTCAGATATTCATATTATTGAATCGTTCTAATATTCATATTGTTGAATCTTTAAGATATTCATTTTGTTGAAATCGTTGTCAGATATTTTTCCATTCATCATGATATATCCTTTATTGTTGTATTTAAATTTGCTGAGCAAACTTGTTGCTCATTCTTACTATATCATGACTTATATTGCAGTTAAGCCTGAGCCCTCAGGGAAAGACAGGGGTAAAGGAAAGATTAGGATGGTTTGCAAGGAGTAGACTTTGTCTTTATGATTTGTTTAATTACTGTTAATGTAATATGAACCCTAATGTTTATTCTAGGGTATATTTGTATTGATGTATTAAGGTTATCGAATCTTGGGACTAGTAACACCTTTTGAATGAACGACGTCGTTTATTATATTCCGCATTTTAGTTATCGTATGTTACTTAAAGGTGGATGTTAGTATTGTTTCGTGGTGACCGGACCGGGGTCAGAGGACCCAGATTCGGGGGTGTCACAGAATCCCTATCGTAATATAGTTACGTATATATATATATATATATATATATATATATATATATATATATATATATGATATCCATTATTCATATCATATCATATCTTGGATATATGATCAACACATAAGTTAGGTCTTAACCTTACTACACAGTTATAACACATATAACATTGTATTAAATCATAACACTTAACCGATTAGGCCATTATTATCTATAGAATTCCTTCTCTCAAGTTAAACATCTTCATAGTATGTCATTATTTACTTACACACATGTCGTACGAAATCAGATTATAAAACATAATAAAATCAAGTAACATAGTTATATCACGTATGACATTGTAGTAAATCATAACACTAAATTGGTTATGCCTTTATTATCTCTAGAGTTCCTTTATAAGTAAAACTTCTTCATATATCATTACTATCATATAAGACCACAACTAGTACCAAACATACTTTATTTAACAAGTTATGGCATTGTTATAAGTTAACCGTTAAGATCAAATTCAAGTATCAACATATATACATATTAAAGGGTCCTTTCATGTTTGTATAACCTTTCCAAGTTCAATCATACATGATATAGTTCTAAATTACGGTCTCTAACGACTTAGGGTCATACAGCGCAATGAATTCACATAAGTTATCATGCTTGTCATTTAAACATATAAAGTGATCACATAACTTGATTTAGGCATGCTTGTAAGTTTATATTTCATATACACATAGCTCATAGTGTTCATATCATTTATTCATAACTAGCATCGTTTAGTACTTTGAAACATTCTTCAAACTCATGCTTGGTTTACTTCCATTATATCAAACACATAAGAACCATAATGAACGTAAACATGTTATTTTTAGATTCTTAGAACTTAACTACTTATACTATTGCAATTTGTTTGAAAATATATTCAAGTTTGCCTTTGAAATTATTGTAAACTTGAATGATGCAATTTAACTGATACAAGACAACTCTAAAGCTCTTATTATGTGTAGCTAAGTCATGTTAACATCTTCTCAAGATCAGAATGTACATCATGTAGTATTCATGCATATTTACCTTGATACGACAAGCTTTTCTTAAAAAAAGTTCTCTAATACAAAGCCTAACAAGGTTGGTCATAAACAAAGGAGTTATAAATCATATATCATGCTCATTTATGTTCGAAATCAGTCATGTATATATATATCATCAAGTTCAGAACATGCAGAACATAAATCCCATCAAAGTTCATCTTCAACACTTTAAGTTTATTTTTAAGACTATGGGTCATATCTTCATTTGTGCATGCAATCCTAGAAAACATGTTTAAATTGCCTCAATGTATTCATATATACGTATTACTCATGCTAGCATGCTTGTTCTAATTCGTATCAACAATTGACACTTGACAGATTTCAGCAGAAGGTAACCAACTGGTTCTAGTGACCGGGACAACTGCGCTGCGCCTCAGTGTTATACCGCCGCAGCTGCGCCATGTCTGGTTCACACCAGACGGCAACCTGCTTTGGCAGAAAACTAGGCCAATTTCCAAATTCCACAACCAATTCGATTGTAATTAGTCATAATACAGTTTAAACATGCTTCTAAGACTATATAATAATTAAATAAGCATTCTAACATCCAATTGTCATCTAATTTTACATGATCAAGAAATGGAATTTTGACAGAGAACAAGAATGGCAAACAAGAATAAAGAATATAGAAATGGGATTATACCTCTGTTAATGGAATATACTTGCTGCTATATGAATTCCCTCTCTCTGCAACTATCTTGCTAACAAACTTACAATGCACACTCAATCCAACACTTAAGCAAATTCTCAGCAATTGAAAATGGAGAAGGAGAGCTCAATTTATAGAAAATAGATTACACAGACATTGCAATCTTCCACTAAATTAAACCCATGGATTGAAGAATTGCATGAAGGTTATGGGAGGGTTGGTAATTAGTTGTTAGAACCCATCACGATTCCCACTCCCCCATTGATCATATGCTAGAATTTGCTGAGTTTGAGGAAATAGGGAATAGAATGTGACTGTTATTTTGGGACAAGCCAATTAGAAGCTCAGCAACTTGGCAACCATGCAATACAACATACTTAGTTTCATGATATACACACTTAGGTTATACTATTGTTAGAGTCACAATGTAAATTTAATTTAGACAATATGGCAATGTAGTATAATTAATTTACACATATATAATCCATGTACATTTTATCACACCGGTATAATCTCCTCAGATATTATCACATTACATTGTCTTCTTTATTATTAAATTCTACTATCCAACAATTGTTTACAATATATTCACGATGTATTATTTTAATGTATACTCACATATAATTATCACATAAGCATTATCATATAGCTTATATAGTTTTATCAATTTTAATACATGATTTCTATATATAGTATAGTCACATAAATGTTGCACTACACTATATAATATAGTTATATCCCGTATACTTTATATGTTTAATTCTTGCATACTTGCACATCATAATTAATATAATCTTATTATATTAATAACTTACTTATTTATTTTATTATTCATAATGGCAATTAATTAATAAAATATTAATTAATTCATCCCTCACATATCAATGTAATTATTAATCTCCATAATAATTAACTAACATTTACATGATTAATTATCACATTAAATAAATATAAATCTTATTATATTTATAAACAAGTTGCTTATTATTATTCTATTATTTGCAATAATAATAATCAACACATTATCAATTAATCATCATTAATACTCTATTTCTCATAGTAGCAATTAAATAACAATTTATATTTGATTAATTGTTCACGTAGTAATTCCTTCATTAATATTCCCATATCAATTATTATTATACGATAAATAATTACATTCCTCAATAGTTTAATAAATTCGAATCTTATTATATTTATAAACCATTTTCTTATTATTATAATTTCCATTCGAATTCATTTGAATTAACTCATCTCATAACACAGAGATATTTATATTCAAATAAATATTCATTTCCATTAATATATTCATTTACTCTTTAACTTAATAACATTATTGTATGATTAACTATCACATGTATTGCACTCAACAAATAATCAAATAAATATAACTCTTATTATATTCATCAATTACTTACTCGTAAATGTTTTGTTACTCATAATAACATATTATTAATAATTACTCATTAATAGGCTATTACTAATCATAACGATTAATTAATAATGTAATAGTAATTAATCCTTCACTTCTTAATTCCTTCATCATTTAATTAATTAAATCACTACCATTTCCATTTCATGCCACATAAGGCATTCTATAAGTTCGTTGAATTTTTTCATATTTCCTTCTAAATTCAATTTAATATAATCGAATTACTTTTCTCATAACTCATAAACATTTATGTTCCAATAATAAAAAAAAATATTTATGAAATTCACGGTTCTTATAGATAATACATAGAGTATGATCAGTTCTAGATGAGTATCTTGAAGATTCTTAGAAGCTGATCATCTACATGAATCAACCAGATACAAATAAGTAATAAAGTTGATTCTTACTATGTGAACATTCAAAATCTATGAACATAACCAAGCAAAGGATGAAACCATCAAAGAAAAAGAGTGTCTTATTAAAATGGTTAATCTTACACACACTCATCATCATGCATTTTTAAATGTTATATTTAAATCAGACACATGCATGAATATGATTGTTGATGTTAAATGTGATGTAAATCCAAATATATGAGGAATAGGGATTTTGAAAACTAACCTAGCAGGACCCAATCAAGCTTGGGTATCAAAATAGAAATTATCTAAACCTGCAGGTACTTGGTCTATCTGACCACACAAAGGAATGCTGAAGCAGATGGCTTTAGTCACAAAGATTCAACCAGCTGGAGGCTCAAGGCATTTCAGCAATGTTCTTGATGAAATCACCCTATGCCAAAGCATGTTCTTGAAGACTTGTTGAGCCCACATAAATGAAGCTCACATGGTTGCTGATCTCCATATGGAAGCAGGCTATTCATGACAAGATGAAAGAAATCCTCTATGCTTATCATACAAAGCATATCAACTCAGAGGGAACATCAAAGAAGTTCACATTAGAGGATCATCAAGCATTAATCATAAAAACGCATCATAGAAGAAGAACTCCACGTGTGCAGTCTACCTAAGAGCTTAAAGAAAATCGCAGTGCTCTCTACGATTAAGACTAAAGTTAGCTTGTGCAAGCCAACACACTACGATTATGGAAAAATGATCAAAATCGTAGTGTCCCTTCATTCAGCATCAAAGTTCATGTATCTGATGAAGGAGGAAGGGCGACAAACTGAAGAAAGGCTAATAGACGTTGACAAATTGATATCTCATATGACTCGTCATTCATCCTTAGTATATACTGAAGAAACTATGGAAGGACTACAAAACTGCTGAAAACACCTGCTCAGGTGTCAGATGAAGAAAACTACGTTCATAGTTCTGTCAATGATTGTGGAGTGATTAGTCCTGAGGATATCTCTCTATGATCCAATGGAGTCTATTCAGTCATAATAATCTCATCCAGAAGGAGATATATAAAGCTTCTCTCTTATACTTATGAAGAAGTAGAAGAAGAATTCATCCCTCCTTAAGAAGATAGCATCATCCATGGGGGAGCAGTGATCTGCAAAGAGCAGCAGCACTAAAGGTGTCAAAGATGACTGATGAAGTAAATTCTTCAGATCTTCCAAGCAGTAACGATAGTCACTTATTGACTCAGGAAGATCAAGTGAGAAGCTGAAGGTAGTGCTGAACTTCAGAAGAAGAAGAAAAGTAGTCACAAAACAAAGAAGTCCTCACTCACTACGATTGTGGAGTTATTACTAATCGTAGAGTTCAGACTAATTACTACTGCGAATGGAAAAGCTACAACAGCCTCCCAGCCTGAACAACTGTCAGGGCAAAATCTGAAGAAAGGACAAAGAGGAAGATGATCAAGACATGATCAGTCATGAAGAGCACACTACTATATCTGATCAGACTATGATCTATACTGAGAAGGAAATGCAAGAACCAAGTAATGCTGATGTGAAAGAAAATCTGAAGGTAGTGAATATTGTGGAAGAATAGATGAAGATATGGAGATGGTGAAGCTCAGGGAGCAAAATGAAGAAGTAGAATTCTTGCCAGAAGATCAGAGATAAACTCAGAAAATAAGTTAATCATGGTGCATGTCTGTCGACCACACCACGATTATCAAAAACACTTCTGTCTAGTTTATAGAGAATAGGAGCTAACCCTAAACAGAAATATTCCAGTTACAGAGTCCCAAAACTTTGTGACTGATGAACCAAATGAAGATCCATAATCAAGTAGTAACATCCCAAAATATGCTACTGATAACCATATCAACCACACACCTCAAATCGTAGAGTGCCTATGATCAAACATCTAATCCTAGTGTAAGAGCAGGAGGACACCAAGATTGCAGTATACACCAAAACCAACGCCATTGAATGTCAAGAGTTGGTAAATGAACTCCCCAGCAGAAAGATCAAATGTGATGTCAGTACTGACCATGTCAAAGCTTTTCATCTGATAAGCGCCTCAGGGACAAACCTAACCCTTAGCCTTGGTCTAAGTGATTGGCCCTTCCTGAGCAACCTTAATCTAGAAGAAGTGCAAATATTAATTACATCACAAGAATCTCTACTGAAGCAAGCAGTATCTCATCAGAAGAATACAAGCTGCAAATGAGGATTGCCAATCCCTTAGAATCTAAATGAAGAAGTTGTCTATTGAAGCATGACCACAGACTACGATCTTCGAAGAAGATGCAAAGGTTGTAGGTCAGTCTGGGAAATCGTGGAGTACCAAGCTAAGTCATAAGTCACTCCACGGATTGAAGAAGTCAATAGTCAACAGAAGAAAAGTCAAATCTGGATAACTGACACGATGGAGGAGTTACAGATTGTGACCTATCAGCGACTTACAACTGTCCCACTAATAAACGTGGAAGGAACAGTTACAAGAGGGAAATTCAAATAATTGGCAGTTTCATTTTAGCGGGTTCTTCAAAAGCTGCAAGCCTATCAAATCCATACACTCACCCTCGTAAGCCAAAACCTAAACACCTCCAAACAGTAATCAAATCTCGAATCACTTCCTGACATATCACAAGATACTCACAAAGTTATAAATCCGAAAAACTCTAACTCTTCAAATGTCAGACTGGCAAGTAATCACTAGCATTCAACTTGGAACGAAGAAGTTTGAGAAATCCGAGAAGAAGTTCAGAGACATTCTTGAGCTTGTAAAGAAGGCCGAATTTTATGAATGCCTTGAGTCGAACACTTTTATTTATGTCAATCTAGTTAAAGAGTTCTACTCAAATATGAATATGAGTTCTGGAACTCTAACGACAAATGTCATAGGCCAGATTCTGAAGTTAAAACCTGCAGAGATAAATCAATGTCTAGGTTTTCCTGACCTAGGTCTAAAAAATCTTGATGAATTCGATGCTGAAGGAGCCAAGAAGATTATGCGATACAAGAGAAACTCTAGTCTGAAGGATATGAAGAAAAAGGAGTTTCCTGAAGAATTCTAATTCCTTGCGGAGATAGTGGGCAAATGCATATTATACAAGGACACTGCACATGACACTGTAAGTGATCAACAGTTGAAGATCATGTCTACAATAGTTTTGAAGAAGCAAATTAATTTTGGAGCTATCCTGCTTGACCTAATGTCCAAATGGCTGGACAAGGCGGAGAAGAAGAGGTTAACAGGGAAACCACTCACAAAGGTTTTCCATGGAAGGCTCTTAAGTATCATTCTAAACAAGAAGCTGAAGAATAAGATTAAGGATGATGAAGGTGTAGTTCTAAACAGCCATAAGGTGATGACCCCTATGCTATTTTCAAACTGGAAGAAGAACCTAATGGAGAACAAAAGGCTGATAACACATGGCAGCAGCAGCAAGAGTACTTCAAAGAAGAGGAAGGCAAGTGCTATAAAAGAAGAAGAGTTGTCATACTCTGATGATGCAATTATCCCAGAGTCCAAGTCTGTAAAGCCCTCAAAGAATAAAGCTAAAGTGGTGCATAAGCAAAAGCCAGTTCCTCAAAGAAATATATCTACTGAAGAAGAAAACGTAGAGTCAGAAGATGAGATGGGAACTGAGAGCTTCAAGGATAAATCTCCAAGGAGCAAGTCTGATGATGAAGAAGAATATGCAAGTCCTATGGCTAAACCTCAGAGTAGCGATTCTGTTGACAAGGGAGAATCTAATTCTGAAATAGTTAAATCTCCTAGTGCTGAAATACCAAGGAGTCTATCTGATGGTCCAAGAGACGCAGAGTCTGAAGAAGAAACATCTGTCCCTCCTGCTGTTGAACCTCAAGGAAGTCTGTCTGATGAATCAGAGACTTCAAAGACTGAAGATAAAGAGAGATCTAAATCTCCTGTAGCTGAATCCCCAAAAAGAAGGAAGAGCAACTGATTGCGTGCTCGAGCTATTCTGGGAAAGAAAGGAGAATCCTCTATAGCTATCATTGAACTCAGTGATGGGGCTGTATCAAAGGAAGAAGTTACTAAGGAAGGAAAAATGAAGATGTCTGCAAAGAATAACAGCAAAAGGCTGAAGACTACAGAGCTAGAAGAGGATAGTGAGTCTGCAAAGGCAAGCTCTACTGATGATGATAAAGCTAATGATCAAATGCATGAACAAACTGATGAGTCAGTTGAAGGAAGTCTACACCAGTATGACTCCAGCTCAGATCATGAAGAAATTAAAGGAGACTCCAGTCTTGAGGATGACGTGCCAGAAGATTTTCACATCCCTTATCCTGTTCAACGCAAGAGAAGAATAGTGGTAGAAGTTGATGAAGAACCACTAGATGTACTTCCAGAGAAATGGATTAACTATGGAAATGGAAGGCTGAATGTGGTGAAAATGACTGCAGCACATCTACTCAATAATCGTGAAACTATAAAGCTAGACACTTCAACCTTGATATATGATACTAAAATCAAGGATCATGCAATAAGATGGTTTTATCCTCATATGCCATGGGTAAAGGCATCCCTCACAGGAGATAATAGCTATTTCTCATGGTGCTTCCCTCACCTCCCCAACCTAGAGCTGATAGCATAGAATTTTCCAAGGGTGAAGAAGTTTGCAACTCTGCTAATAAAAGACCAATCTCATTTTAAGGTCTATCAACATGATGGAAATCATTACATTCCCTACGAATGTCGAGCAGACTCTAATGGAAAAAGGATCATACCAAAGACTATGATCGTAGAGTTCCCTCACTCTACCAATGAAGATGATCATGATAAATTTGAGAAGCTGTATTCTGCCCAAGCAGCATGGAACTCAACGATTTATCAGATCCTCACTACATTTGAGGGCCTATCCAAAAGAGAGAATCATAGAGTCCAACCTGATGCTCAACAGAAGGCTGATCAACCAGCTAATCAGAAAGAGAATGAAAAACATGATGCCAGATCTCTTCAAGTGCAAGGGCTTCAAAAGAACTCAGAAGAATTGTTTGAGGAAATCTCTCTCAATGGTGCAAAAGTTAAGGACATGTCAACAGGAGAAGACAATGAGCTATCCAAAAGGCTTCAAGCCAGACTCTCTCAAGCTTCAACTAAAAGATTAAATATTTCTGAAGACTATGAGTGATCATAAGGAAGAAGCTCTACGAGCTAAGAAGGCCAGTGAAGACCAAATCTTATCTCTCTCTGACATGATTGACAACCTGAATCAGTCTCTCTCCCTGCAACTTGAGCTCAGTCAACAAAAACTCAAGATTGAGGTTGGTAACTCATCTTACCTGATGGAGCAGCTTATGTCAAATGTGGGGCAGCTCTCTCAAGTGATTAATGACAAAAAAGGGGAGAAAAAGAGAATAGAAAGAGGTTTACAAGGAAGAGCAAAGAGAGAAGAATGAAGGAAGAAAAGAAGACCAAGAGCAGAAAGGCGAATGAGGAGAAGAAGAAGAAGAAAGCAACAGCAGAAGTAGAGTCATCATCTGAGGGGGAGCTAAAAGATGATGACCCTATGAAGACAGAATCTGAGGGGGAGCCAGACAAAGAAGAAGAGCATGCAACCGAACCAGAGCTAGAGCTAGAGCAAGATGAAGAAATGAAGCATGCATCTGAGGGGGAGCAGAGGAAAGAAGAAAAAGAAGAAAGAAAGATGAGTAGCTGAGTAGCTGATCAACAGACATCCTGGAGACATACATGGAGCAGAAAAGGTACATCTCTATCTAGTCAGGTATGTTCTGGATCCAGGATGTAGAGTTCCATAGTTTATGTAAAGTTCATATTATTCATCAATGACATTTATGATTATCTACTTTAGAAATACAGCTGTTCACTGTATAATAAGATTTATTCATCTCATGCATATGCACTGATTGTTTTTGTCATAATTAAATTAGGGGAGATTGTTAGGAATATACATGAGAATGTTATTCCTATTTATATAAGATTTGATTATGATACAAATGAATGAATATGCAAGTATGCTTGCATTAATGAAAGCTGTAAAGTCCTTTGATAGATAATAGGAATATATGTACAAGGACTTAGAATGAATTGATCAAATGTTTTAGGTTGATCCTACATAAATAAAACAGCTTTGTAAAGTCCTTCAAAAGAAATGATGTACAAGGATTAGAAATAGAAAGATCAAACTTGTTAGGTTGATCTTATATAATGTAATAGATAGGAATGTCTGATCATCGAGCATTGCACCAGCCATCGTAGTCTGCCAGGAGAGACAAGGAAGACTCGAGACCTATCAAGGCAGAATCATAGTCTGCAAGGATAGTAGATCTCGGAGTTCATAGTCTTCCAGGAGAGACGAGGCAGGATCGTAGTGTGTCGAGAAGAACTTTCTAAGAGTCGTAGTCTGCTGAGGAAGTCATGTTCAGAATCGTAGAGATAGCCTGTTTAAGAGCCGACTGAGCGCCTACCAAAAGCTAAGTCAAGAATCGTAGGTCACATTTGAAGTAGTGGAGTCTACTTATCATATAAAAGGCAGAGATCGTAGTCAAGCCAGATCAGACAAGGACAGCAAGTATGAAGGCAGAAATTGTAGTTTGTCAAGGTCTGATCTTGAAGTCGTAGTGTGTGCGGAACCAAAGCTCAATCGTAGTCTGCAGAACTAAGGCTTCAACAAAGGTGTTCGCAATGCCAAGGAAGAATCGTAGTGTCAACACGATTCTCAACAGATGAGCACTCCCAAAGAATCCAAAGATGAAGCCTCTGGTCTGAGCTGCAAAGATACATTTCACCTGAAGGAAACTAGAGAGCAGTCAACGAATGGCATGCAATCAAACAGAAGATCTAAGCACCAACTCAATCAACATCCTGATTGAGTTATGAAGCCAGTCAAGATGAAGTCTTCCACAAGCAAATAAGAAGAAGACTTCAGATATAGTGATTGATTAAAGAAAGTCAACAAGTGCAGTAGCTGTCAAGAGAACAGAAGACAATGATCTTGGGATTAACCAGGAGTATAGTGTTTGCCAAACAAAGCAGGAACTGATGTAGATTAAAGCATTGGCAATGGTTTAATCTGAAGATTGATATTCGAACATTGCTGATTGAGAGCATCGATGTAGAAGGATAACTCCTGTAGATTCGAATCAAGGAATCAGAAAGGAGAAATAAAGGTGACTACTCTCTTCTTCTAGATTAAGGTTAAAAAATTTTGTCAAGGTCTGATCTAGATTAAGAAATAAACTAGATTAAGGTTAAAAAAATGTATACCTTTGCTTGTATGCTTCTCTCTTCTTCTTCATAAGTTTGTTTATGGAACTTAGACCACACAAAACTCTCTCTCTCTCTCTCTCCTCTAAGTGGCTACCCAAATTCTCCTATTCTCTCTCTCTCTCTCTCTCTCTCTCTTTTGTTTTTGCTAGCTTAGAAGTGAGATGAAATGAAGAAAAGAAATGGTTTTGTTTGTTAGAAAAAAATCTATAGATTTATTATATGTATGTATATAAGTTACCCAACACTCCACTATTCTCATCTTTTCCTTAATCATTACATGGTTGCTTGCACTATTTAGTTTACTTGTAAAATTGGTTAAAATGAGTGGCTTGGTTATAAGAGTGACAACTAAGGAGAATTGTTAGGATTAAGTAAATCAAATCATTACATTCATGCTCTTTCTTTTCCTTCCTTTTGGGCCGAAATACCCCCTTTTCTAGCCCATTTGTGAATTGTTTTTATGACTTATTTACCTTGTCAAATAACTTATTAAGTCCCTTTCAATTTGGGCCAAGCTTGGGTTATTAAATTAAATTGTTGGGTTCTCTAATAAAAATATTTTGGATCATGAAATTAGGTTAGATCCAATACTTTTAATTTTATTCTTACCCTAAGTATTTATTTAGTGTTTTATGTAATTTAAATAATCACTCAAGTACATTTAATTTCATAACCCAATTAGACTTGCTTTACTTAAGTTATAAAATTAACTAGTTGAGATATATAAAATAAATCTCTTAGGGTTTAAATACTATCATTCTTCAATATTATAACCCTTAGGTTATTTCACTCACATTCCTAAAATGTATATTAGGCTACAAATCTTTATTATTAACTCTCTTTATATGCTAAACAAATATATACACATTTAAATAATATATATATATTTAATCACATACATAATCCATATAAGTCATAACATATTTATCATTATTGTTAAATTCTTGTTATATTTAAATACTCACATAAATATAAATACATACCATTCTTAAATACAATTATATTAATAAATGTATTAATATTCAAATTCCTATTTGAAATTCAAATTAGGGTTTCCTAACTAATCATTAGGGTTTCTAAATTTAACATTAAGGTTTTTAATGTTATACCTTAACTGATCATGTAACATTATTCACATACTACACATACACATAATCAGAAATACAATTATAATATTAACTGTATTAATAATCAAATCACTATTCAAATTTGGGTTTTGATCAACTATATGTCTTTACCTCATTTTCATTACTTAGTCAATTTAAAATAAATAAATTGACTAACCTGCTAATTTCATATCACCATGTTCAAAATAATAATGATAATAATTAATAAAATAATATTAATAATAATAAAATTAATTCATAAAAATTATAGTCGTATAAAATTTTCGGTCCTTACATATTATACTCGTATTCCTTACGTATAATAATCATTATTACTATACTTAACCATTTTATTCTTAGGTTTCACTTTCCCTAACCCTTAGGATTTTAAGTCCTCAAGCGAAAACTTCGCGAGCCATAACTGAAATATTATTAGATATTTCATCTTGTCTACAAATACTATCATTATGCATTTTTGGAAATTCAAAAATAATTCCCGAGCAGAAATGAATGAATAGTGATATTTCAGAAATTTCCTTTATTTTCGTCTTGGAAATTCAAAACATTTAATTCTAGCACATAGCCAGAATCCTAACCACATTCGCATTTTCTAGGTCATAGAACGACCTTTAAACAGCTTACTCTGTTTAATAAACATATACTATAATTTTATTCAATAAAATAAATAAAATTTATTTACATAAAAGTCCGATTTTCTCGGGCGTTACATTCTCCCCCCCTATAAGAATTATGTCCCCATAATTTCAATACAAGTTAGTCAAATAGATGGGGATATGCCTTCTTCATCTTGTCTTCGAGTTCCCACGTTGCTTCTTCGGCATTGTGGTTCCTCCATATCACCTTCACCGAAGGTACTACTTTGCTCCTTAAGACTTGTTCTTTCCTATAAATAGTTTGAATTGGAACTTCCTCGTACGTTAAGTCTTTCTCCACTTGTATAGGTTCATATTAGATTACGTGCTTATAATCTGGCTTATAAGGACGCAATACGGATACGTGAAACACATTTTGGATATATCCCAACTTCGGAGGTAATGCTATTACATACGCTACATCTCCTACCCTTATCTCAAAAGGTCCTATAAACCCAGGGCTTAACTTTCCCTTCTTTCCGAAACGTATCTTTTCCTTCCAAGGCGATATCTTCATAAATGCGTATGAAGCAACTTCGAACTCTCTATTCTTTCGATGCCGATCTGCATACTTTTTCTGTCTATCTTGAGCTACTACTAGCCACGTTCGTATCAACTTAACCACCTCCGCCATTTGCTGTACCATTTCTGGTCCTAACATTCGACGTTCTCCTACTTCATCCCAGCACAGAGGAGTTCTGCATTTTTGTCCATATAACGCTTCGTAAGGCGACATGCCTATACTTGCGTGATAACTGTTGTTGTAGAAAAACTCTACCAACGATAGATGATCGTCTCAACTTCCTTTGAAATCCATAATGCAAGATCTTAACATGTCTTCTAGCGTTTGAATTATCCTCTCACTTTGTCCATCTGTCTGTGGATGTTACGTCGTGCTCAACCTTAACTGCATTCCCATATGCTTGCAAACTTTTCCAGAAATTCGATGTGAATCGTGGGTCACGATTTGAAAAAATCAAAACTGGTACCCGATGTCTCAAAACGATCTTCTTGACATAAAGCTTAGCTAACTGGTCCAAGTTATACTTGACTCTTATCGGTAAGAAATGAGTCGACTTCGTCAAACGATCCACTATTACCCGAATAACGTCGTATCCTTTCTACGTCGTTGGAAGTCCTACCAAAAATTCCATCGTGATATGCTCCCACTTCCATTTCGAAATCTCCAATGATTTTAGTAAACCACTGGGTCGTTGATGTTCAGCCTTAACTTTCTGGCAAGTTAAGCACCTACTTACATATTCTGCTATCTCCCTCCTCATGTTTGGCCACCAAAAATTCTGTTGAAGGTCTTGATACATCTTGGTACTACCAGGATGAATCGAGTTCCTCGAGCTATGAGCTTCGTCTATTATCTCTTCCTTCAACTCCGTATCACACGTAACTCAAATTCGTCCTTCAAATCTTAATAACCCTTCGTTATCAAGACTATACTTATCTTCTGTACCGTCTACAATCTTTTTCTTCATCTGTTTACACTCCTCATCTTTGAGTTTCAATTCCTTCACCTTTTCCACGATTGTAGGTTGAACCTCCATTGCAAACAGCTTCTCCCCTTCCTTACTTGGAAATATTACTTTGATTTCCATTCTTGTCATCTCTATTATCAACTCATCCTGAGCTGTTAACATTGATAGTTTCTCCCGACCCTTTCTACTTAAAGAGTCGGCCAATACATTCGCCTTCCCCGGATGATACATGATATCACAATCATAATCCTTTGTCAACTCTAACCATCTTCGTTGTCTCATATTCAACTCCTTCTTTGTGAAGATATACTTCAGACTTTTATGATCTGTGTATATCTCACATTTCTCCCCGTATAGGTAATGCCTCCAAATTTTTAAGGCGAAAACCACCGCTTCCGGGTCATGAGTAGGATAACCTTTCTCATACTCCTTTAACTGCCGAGATGCATACGCAATGACCTTGCCATGCTGCATGAGCACGCAACCCAGTCCTCTATGCGAAGTATCACTATAAACTATAAAATTCCCCATATCATCTGGTAAAGATAATACAGGTGCTTGACTTAACCTCTTCTTCAGCTCTTGAAAATTATCTTCACACTTCCCTGTCCACACATACTTCACGGTCTTCCTTGTTAAATTTGTCAATGGAGTAGCTATCTTAAAGAAGTCCTGGATGAACCTTCGATAGTATCTGGCTAACCCTAGGAAACTCTACACCTCAGTCGGTGTTTTTGGTTATTCCCAATTAATAACTACTTCCACCTTCGCTGGATCCACTAAAATCCCATCCTTGTCTATAACGTGCCCTAAAAACTGCACTCTCTCCAACCAAAATTCACACTTAGTGAATTTCACATATAAATTTTCCTTTCATAGTGCTTCCAACACTAATCTTAAATGTTCAGCGTGATCTTCTGGAGTCTTAGAATAGACTATAATATCATCAATAAACACTACGACGAACTTGTCAAAATACTGTTTGAACACTCTGTTCATCATATCCATAAATAAGGATGGCGCATTAAGTAACCCAAATGACATCACCAAGAATTAATAATGACAATAACGAGTCCTGAATACTGTCTTAGGTACATCCTTTTCTCTAACCTTCAACTGGTGATACCCAGTCAACAAATCTATCTTAAAAAAATACTTCGCCCCCTTTAAACCTATCAAAGAGATCATCAATCCTGGACAATGGATATTTATTCTTTATAGTTAACTTGTTCAACTCTCTGTAGTCAATACAAATTCTTAAGGATCCATCTTTCTTCTTTACAAACAACAGACACTCGGTTGAATGTACTTCTTATCTAACAGTTCTTGCAACTGAATCATTAACTCCTTCAATTCCACCGGCGCCATACGATACGGTGCCTTTAAAACTGGTGTCGTCCCTGGCACAACATCTATAACAAATTCGATCTCCCTATCGGGTGGAAGACTTGGCAATTCTTTCGGAAATACGTCCGCAAATTCATTAACTATAGGTATTTGTTCCAATGTTGCTCCCACTCGTTGGGTATCAAGCACATGGCACAGGTATCCTACACACCTTTTCCTTAGTAACTTTCTAGCTTGTGTCATGGTTAGACAACAAGAGCGTTCCGCTGATTTGCTACCGTAGAACACTACCTTGGGTTTCTTAGAAATTCAAAGGTTCACACTTTTATTTTG
Source organism: Panax stipuleanatus (assembly GCA_020205555.1). NCBI lineage: Eukaryota > Viridiplantae > Streptophyta > Magnoliopsida > Apiales > Araliaceae > Panax > Panax stipuleanatus. Next base: position 136,388,253 of record CM035115.1, on the reverse strand, counting down.
GCAATCGATAATCGCCCCATGGTTAAACAACCAGTCCTTCCCGAGAATTACATCGAATTCTCCCAACTTTATCGGTATAAGATCTACCGATAACTTGTTACCTCTTATATCTACACAACAACTCCTATGAACAAAATCAACAGGAATTACTTCTTCATTTGCTACCTAAATATTCAAAGGTATTACAAGTTTTTCAGGGAGTAACCCTAACCGTTTAGTAAATTCACATGCTATAAAAGAGCAAGTAGCACCCGAATCAAACAATACATATACATTTTTATCTTTGACCTTGATAATACCTGCTACAACATCGCTTGATGCAACCGCATCTTGGACCGTCATATTAAATGTACGGGACGTCGGTTTACCCGGTGGTGCAGAACCACCAATTGCACTATCCGACCCCTTCCTCGAACAGTTCTTTGCCATATGGTCCATCAACCCACACACAAAGCATCCCGTATTCTTCTTAAGGTTGGGACAGTTAGGCGAGTTGTGCCCTTCCTGTCTACAGTTATAACATACCGCTTTACCCTTGAGACAGACTCCAAGATGAGCCTTCCACACGTCTTGCATGCCTCGATCCTTCATTTAGGATCACCCTGCTTCACCCTGGTATTTCCTGAGTTGAATCCCTTCTTCTTTGGCGCACTACCGCTACCGCTTGCTCCCTCTGTTTTGACTCCCCCGCCAAATTTATTCTTATTTTTCTTTTCCTTGTGGTACAGGCTCAACGCCTCACTACCACCTTCGGCTATTATTTCCTTCTCTAATACAGTTCCAAAGATTTCACTTTGGAACACGGAGACTCTACTATAGAGCCAAGGTTTCAAGCCTTGCTCAAACCTCCTCGTTCTCCTCGCTTCCGTGTCCACTTGATGTGGCACAAACCTCTCCAGTTCATTGAACTTGGCAGCATATTGGGGAACGATCATATCCCCCTGCTTCAGCTCTAGGAACTTGACTTCCCATCCTACTTGCATGCTCGTAGGGAAATAGTTCTCGAAGAAAATCTTCTTAAACTGTTCCCATGTAGCGTTTTCTACTTCAGCCCTACCCTGGTTCACCTTCCACAAGAAGTTGGCCTCTCATTTCATCATGTATGTATCAAAAGGAGTCTTTTGCTCTTCTCGGACATTTTCTATCACAAATTCCTTCTCTATCTCTTTCACCCAAGTTTGGGTAGCGATAAGATCCGTAGTTCCTTTGAACTCCGGCGGTCCTACGCTTTTTAAATCCTTAAAAGTAGTACCGCCTACTACCCCAGGATTAACTCGTACACCCCCTTCAGTGTAACGCCCAAGAAAATCGGGCATTTGTGTAAATGAATGTTATGTGGTTTTATGGAATAAAATTTTAATATTTGTTTATAAAATTGAGTAAGCTATTTCAAGGTCGTTCCATGACCTAGAAGATGTGAATATGGTTAGAATTCTGGCTACTTGCTAGAATTAAATCATATGAATTTTCAAGATGAAAATAAAAGATTTCCGAGAACAAAAATATTTCTGAGAAAAAAGACGGAATATGCACTATTCACAAATGAAACCCTAAGGGTTTGAGACCCTAAGCCTTTCTAGGAGATCGGAATGTTGGAATGACATTCTGTCAGAAGATTTGACGGTAATATACCGTGAAAAGTTAAGTTAGCCGAGAAAAGTTTTCTCTAAAGAAAATCACTATTCATCCGTTTCTGCTCTGGAATTATTATTAAAATTCTGAGAAACACGTAATGATAGGATTTTAAGACGAGATGGAATATGTAATAATATTTCATTTATGGCTCGCGAAGTTTTTGCTTGCAAACTTAAAACCCTAAGGGTTAGGGAAAGTGAAATTAAAGAAGAAAATGGTTACATCTAATACGAGAATTAATACGATGTATAATATGAATTTTATACGAAGTAAATAGAGATAATTGGAATTAAAATCAAGAATTAAACCCGTGGGTCGAATCGATGGGTTAACGGGTGGGTTAAACCTATGGTGCAACCCATGAGCACATGGTGTGACATGGTGGCTATGTGGTAGCATATGCTAGCATATGGGAAGACATGATGTGCATGTGGAAGGAGGTGGGGGTTAAGGAGGTTTGGTTTAATGACCAAACTACCCTTGGTCTTGCTTTGCCTATATAAAAGAAGGTTGAGAGCTCAATTGTTGGTTGATCAAATTTGTTAACACATAATGAGAGAGATTGAAGCTAGTAAGAACCAAGCCAACCAAGGAGCAAGAAAGTTAGCTTGTTAGTTTGACACATACAAGAGTCTAAGCACTCAAGAACACAAGAGGTATAACATTCAAACCTTAAACAACAACTTCCTTCAATACCAAATTTAATATAGAAGTGAATTGGTGGAGTATGATTAAAGGGAAGTAATAAGGTTGGCCTAGTAGTGAACTTGAAACATTAATAAGCCATGAAGAAATAAAATCATAATAATTGATTAAGGAAGTAATAAATAACTTATCAAATTAATGAGAGTTTGTGTAATAAGCATGAAAAACCATTAAAACTTAAGTGTTTACAATGGTTAGAATTATTAAAGAACAACCAATGGATTAATTCCATTTGGTTTGAAGTTAAAATTCCAAGCAACAAAGATTCAGTGAAAGTTACGCGATTAGACGTTAATCGTCGAAATCGTAAATTTTCCCGAAATAGAATTCAAAAGTCTTAGTGTGATTCAGAAATGATGGTTTTCGATTACATCACATGTAATTAGATAAATAAGACTTGCGAGAGAAAGAACGAACTAATTCGGACTTAAAACGAAGAATTGAGCGTCGAACGTTCACGAACGTTTAACGAATGCGTAAAAAAGGACGAAATGGTGAATTTTTCACCAACGGATTCAGAAATGAATTTCGAGTGGATGGAATCGTAGAACATAAAATATGTGAACTATTGGCTTTGGAACGAGACAATTCTGAGTTGTAACGATCGTGTTACGAGCTCGGAAATTTCAAAATTTTAAAAACTTAAAAAAAAATTCTGAAGAACAGGGCTAGTAGTCCCCAGCGCCGCAGCGCCAGGCCGGGAAGGAACCCTGCAGAGGGGGCACTGCAGTGCCCCCTGGAAAGGAAAACTTGGCATCGCAGAGCCAGAACATGGGAAATTATTCTGCGAGCCAGCGCCGCAGCGCCGACTTTAAGCCTAAGTCTGGCGCTGCAGTTAAGGGAAAAAATTCACGACGTGCATATTTGTTAACCTAGTTTGCTACATGGTAATTATGGGGAAACTATATGGTTAATATTCATGAAGAGAAATCATTTAAACAACATGTTTAAGAATGGTTTTATGAATTAAACGTTGACAAAACATATTTAAATTTAAAACTCAAAATCCGATATTGTGAGCTATGAATCGTAATCGAGTTGTGAGCGTGCCTTAAGGTTATATGATATGTAATAGAGGAACGAGGTACATGAATGTTATGAAATGAAGTTAAAATTTACTTGATTTCCAAACGGAGTTCGATGACGGGAATTCGATGTGAATATGTTCAACGTATCGAACCGATTAGGGTGTTGTCGGTCGTTGTGCATAACGATGATCAACGAGAGTCGGTTTACGACTAATGAATGTTAATAAGCCGTGAAGAATGATAATAACTTTAATGGATGTTATTAGGTTAACAATTCGATTAAGTTATACAAGAAGAAGAAGAGAGTTACACAATGTATATCGGTTGTGATAACCTAATTGGTATGCTATATGTTTATATCTTGTAGAAGTTGTAAAGACTGAGTAAAGTAAACTAAAAAGTTTGAAGAAGCGAAGGCAAGTTTTCTAACTCTTGTATTAACATTACGTTATGCAAGCTTGCTGAACTCTTGTCTAGACGTAATGTCGGACAAGTTGACAATATGCATGGTTGCCTATGCATGTATTGTTATTGAATAGTTGATGCCATTTGCTTCGGCTAGACGTATATGTAAAGTATTTTGATTGATTTTCATAAATCTTTCAAAGTATTCTTGATGTGCTATCCTATGCCAATTGCTTTGGTATGAATTTTGAGGCAAACCTGAGTATGAATACACAAAAGTTTAAATGTCGTTAATTCAACGGGCACTGGGAGTTGCCAAAAAGCTTAAAAGTGAAAACGTTTAAGGATGGAGTGTTGATCAACATAGAGTACAGGCTGATCACCTAGACGTGCTCGTAAGATATATCGGGCTTACAGTCTTAGTACTGGGAAGTTCTTTTATGAATGGAAATGGACTTAAATGTTAATGGTCTGGGACATGCTCAGATTCTTAAGTGACTATGCGTCCTTAAGAATGATTTTAAAGGAATTCAAAATGCTATTTTGATTATTCCTACTATTTCATGACTATTGTACAGTTATGAAGGATGAAGTCATATGATTCTTGATTTTGTGGTTGCAAAGTAAAAGGTTAAACTTGCTAAGCTAGTTATGCTCACTCTTGCTTAAAATCGTATGATTTCAGCTAAGAATTAGCGGACCGAAGGATCCGGTAAAGACAAAGACAAGACCAAGATGGATGCGTAGTTATCCTTGTAACAGTATAGTAATATTGTTGTAATGAGTAATATTATGACACAGAATAATTGTAAAGGTTATAACGAACTTGGGAAGGGATTCTTATTATGTAACATTTAGTAAACTTATATATGTTATTGAAGTATTCAATTAAATGTATGAGTAGATTGTAGCACTGTGTAGCACCATATCCAGGGTTTTGAAGGTACCTGGATTTGGGGGCGTCACATTCAGTCCTATTAAAGGCTGCAGTTATTAGGTTAACAAATTCCTGCATCAAGTTATTCTGAACCCCTTGCTCCTCCACATTATGTGGCTCTGCTTGTTGATTTCTCTGTCATCTTCTTGGTGGCATTTTCTGTTAACGTAAATATAGTTTCATCATTTTTTACTTCTTTTTGTTGATTATTATTCACAGTTAATAATAATTCAAACACATTGCCAAGCATTTTAATAAACTTTTTATATTAATATGCTTTCTTCTTGTAGTATAATACTACAAACGTTCGCCATTACATAGCCGTAGCCATTTACAAAACTATCCCGTAATTGCTTTCCAAAAATTGGGATTTACAAAAGACTACCCTTTGATTATACAAAAGAGGGTTTTACGTCATTACTTAGCTACACAATATTTACATAGCTATTCTTACTCTAAATGCTAATTGGACTACATCTGCCTAACGACATTAGCGTAATCCGCATCGGCAAGACCGACCACTACATCCCGGCTGATAGTATGCCGAGTCTGCTCTTCCTCCACCGGATACTCAACAACCTGATGTTAGTAATCTTGATGTGATCTCCTATGAATATAGGACATTCTGCTTATCTTCTGCTTCTTGCTCAAAAGCTCTCCCTTAAGTTCCTAGACCTCTTGTTTCAGATCCCGGACCTTATCCTTCACTAGCACTTTCTCATCGTGCTCCACCTCCCAAAAAATCTCCATGTCCTCCTTGTCTTCCTGGACATCGTGAACCTCCTGCTTAAGGTCACTAACCTCCTACTTAAGGTCACGAACCTCCTTACTCAGCTGGACATTCCTATCTAACACCGACATGAATAATGCCTTCATTGACTCTGCCGGTGTCAGCTCCTCCTCCTTAGTAGGTAGTACCGGGTTAAACGATACCATCTCTACTTCCTCCTCAGACATTCCATCAAACAATGTTGTATAATCAAAGTTATTAGAATGCTTTGACGGATCCTCATTTTCTGGATCAGTCTCCTCTATATTCACAATAAGTACCTCAGCTACTGGCATCGGTACTAGCTCTATTATACTGACAGATTCCTCGCCTATTACATGTATATCCCTATATATGATAGTATCTCCTGACATCTACAATAAGACACAAAATATTGATTAGTACACATCATAAAAAAATAATACACATATCACATTTAATATGTTTAAGGTTATTTTCTTCTTTGAAACTCTACTCGAGTTTATTTACTTCTAACTTCTACTTCTCTTCTCAAGGTTATAGCCTAAGGTTTCCCTCCTTAAGTTTTATAACCTACAGCTTTGATTTCAACCTATGACGCCCCCAAATCCGGGTACTTTTAACCCACAGATATGGTGCTACATGGTGCTACAAACTACTCATACATTCAATTGAAAACTTCAATGACAAGCATAAGTTTAATAACTAATACATTATATTAATCCCTTCTCATGTTCTATGTAAATATTACATGCGTTCTGTGTCATAATATCGTTCATTACAAAAATAATACTACGCTATTACAATGATAAACTATTTATCCATCTTTGTCTTGCCTGTTTCATTACTGGATCCTTCGATCCGTTCGCTCTTAGCTGAAATCATATAATTTAAGCAAGAATGAGCATAACTAGCTCAGCAAGTTTAACATTATATTCTGCAACCACAAAATCAAGAATCATATGATTTAATATTTAATAACTGTACAATAATTATGAAGTAGTGTGAATAATCAAAATAGATTTTTGATTCCTTTAAAACCATTCCTAAGGACTTGTAGTCACTTAAGAATCTGAGTTGGTCAAAGACCTTAAACATTCTCTTTAATTTTCATTCATAAAAGAACAAACTGGATCTAAGACCGCAAGTTCGATATATCTTACGAGCACGTCCTGGTGATCAGCCTGTAGTACTCTATGTTAATCAACATTCATTTATCAAACATGTTTACGTTTAAGTTTTGGCAACCTCACGTGCCTGTCGAATTAACGACGTTAAAACCTTTATGTATTCTTACTCAGGCTTACTTTTGAATCCATACCAAAGCAATTGGCATAGGATAACAACATTATGAATATTTTGAAAGATTTGTGGAAAAATCAACCAAAATCATTTAAGCCTCAGTATAGCTTATTCAAATGGCATCGACTATTCAATAACAGTTCATTCATAGCAAATTATACATATTAGCAGCTTGTCCAACTTTAAAGTATAGACAAGAGTTTAGAAAACTTTCCTTTGTGTCTTCAACCTTTTAAGTTTACTTTACTTTGGATCTTTACAACTTGTACAAGACATAAACACATAGCATACTAATTATGTTATCACAATTGATATACATTGTGTAAACTATCTCCTCATTCTTGCGTAACTTAGACAAATTGCTAAACTAATAACATCTGTTTAAGTTATTTAACATTTATTATGGTTCATTAACATTCATCTGTTACAAACCGACACTCGTCAATCATCATTAAGCATGATGACAGACGAAACCCTAATCGGTTCGTTAACTCAAACACATTTTCCCCAGATTATAGTTTTCGGACTCCGTATAGGAATTACCTAAGTTTTATCTTCATTTCTTAACATTCTCATACTTCGCACCTCTATTACATATCATATAACCTTAAGGCGCGCATTCAACTCGATTACGGTTCATAGTTTACGTTTTTAGATTTCGAGTTTCAGATTTAAATACGTTTAATCAACATTTAATTCTTAAAAAAAATGTTAAACATGTTGTTTAAGAAGTTCTCTTCATGTATATTAAACATTTACTTGCCCCATAATTACCATGTAAAAAGTTGGTTTAACAAATGTCCACATCGAAATTTTTTTCATTAAGGGCGCTGCGGCGCCACCTTTAACCATCAAAGCGGCGCACGGCGCTGCTCTCATAGTAGCTAAAGTCTGGCCCGGCGCTGCGGTGCCAGTTTTTAACTCACAAAGCCGCGCTGCAGCGCCATCCAGGCAAAGAATTTCTCCCGAGCGACGCTATGGCGCTGGCCCTGAGCCTTTGATTTTTTTTTTTTCAAATAATGAGATTCCCGAGCTCGTAATGCGATCGTTATAACTTAGAATTGGCTCATTCCAAAGCCATTAGTTCACATATCTCATATTCTTCAAATATATCCAGACAGAATAAGTTTCTGAATTCGTTAGCAATAAATTCACAGTTTCATTCCTTTTTATGCGTTCGTTAAACGTTCGTGTACGTTTGACGCTCATTTCTTTGTTTTAAGTCCGAATTCGACCGTTCTTATTTTTGCAAGTCTTAATTACCTAAATCCACAATACACCATCGAAAACCAAGGTTTTTGAGTTAAACGACGACGTTTGACTATCATTCCGAGAAAATTTACGATTTCAACTTTTAACGTTTAATCGCGTAATATTTCCCATAACTTCGTTACTTGAGATTTTAACACCAAACCAAATGGAATCATTCCATTGGTTATTCATTTATGATTCTAACCAATATAAACATTGTGATGCCCCCAATTTCGGGTACTTGAAACCCGTACTTGGTGCTACGCGATACCCTTCATTCGAACTGCTTAATATATTATAAACTTAAAAAATATATCAAAGTTAACTAATCTCTAGGTACGGTGACCCTTAAGTACTTTATTACATGATAGATAACATATTATCACAATACAAAGTTCTAAATATTATAACTAACACCTTATAACTATTCCTTCAGCTTCCCTTTCCTTTGTCCTTGCCAGAATCTTCTGGTCGATCACGCTTAACTGAAAACATTTAATTTAAAGCAAGAATAAACATTTAATTGCTCAGCAAGTAGTATCAGATAATAAACATCAGCTAAAATAAATAAATATTTTCTTTGAAGTATACTTCTACAACGAACCAATAGTTGTGAAGCCATTTGAAACAATTCATAACAATATATCAAACCGTTTATAATTTTGAAACGACGTAGTGACTATTAATGCTGAGCGGCCAATATACCTTGAACCATTATTTTCAATTTTGAAAAGGTTTGTACAGAAATTCATCTGCAAACCGTCATGACTTACGGACACATTGGGTGATCAACACGTATGCCCTGTATTGATCAACACTACTTAATAAAACGATATTTACGTTCATTATAACCGCCTTTGGCACATAAAAATTTCTCAATTTCGGGATGTTCATGCTCGGTTTAGAGCCCGAACTAAAGCAATTCAGTTGGACGACAATAATATTTAACGATACATTTCAAACTATGTCTAGCCGAGTCAAATAGCTTTGACAACTTTTAAACCATGTATTCATTCCAATATTAAATAGTATGCATCAAAACTTGTCATGTCAAAGAATTTTGAGTTTAAGAATACTTTTTCAAATACAACAGTTCATATAAGTGAGGACACTTGCATAACCAAACTTAGCTTACAAAGAACAAAATAATTTTTGATTATATATGAATCATATGAAGACAATAATGAAATACTAGTATTCAATTAATAAATTGAATATTGTTCAAGAACTGGCTTGCACATAATTAAATGCTATATATAGAATATTTGCATAATAACAGAGTATAGAAACTTGCTTACAAGATCCATTGCATAAAGTAAATGCAAGGGTTAGGATACTTGCCTTGATCGTTGACAACGGCTACGCAATCTAATTTAATCTGTTTGTTGTAAAGACCTATAATTATAAAGATTTATCTTCCAATCAATGTCGACGTCGATGGAAAAATTCGTGTCGGGTCAAACCCGGATCTTTCTCTCTTTTCCTAAGTTTTGTCTACCCTTATTCTTTTTATTTGTGAAAAAAAATTTGAAGGGTTTTTTTAGGAAAAGCCCAACATGTATCATGTCGACAATTTGAACGTTTTATAGAGTCGCCAGTTGGTAGTTTTGAAATGGTTGTACCAATTCAACCGAGTTTTGTTTTGAAAGAGGCCCAATTGCTGGACACTGTCGAAACTTTATCTTTGAAACCGAAGTTTTGAGTTAGGGGGCTTGCTTAAGTGTGTGGAAGGTGTTAGGCACCCTACAGCTCTCGTGTAAACACGGTACCGCATTTTTTCAATATTTCCCTTTTCAATCTACAATGTGTATGTGAATGCTGGAAGAAATTGGACCTATGTTTGATTGATTGAAAGCATGGATAGGCTTCGTTGAACCTATATACTAAGGGTTTGATTTGATTTGCAAAAGTCTCTTATTTAGACAAGAATATTAAAATGATGTTTTGAAAGCAGGTTTTCAAACCCTTACGCTAACATTGGAATTGAAGTATGTCAACCCTTCCGTTTTATCTTTTTAGCCTTAAGGCTCAATTTGAATGGTGATTGTCGGGCTGCGAAGCATCCTCGACCACAAACATATATACAAGTGTCGGTCTCCTCATGGGCATGATAGCCATCGAAGGGACTCTGACACTACAAACCATTATTCTCATTATGTTGAGACCTTAAACCCAGATAACCATTTTAAGGTCTTTCAGATGTACATTTTTTTATAGAAAAACTGGCAGGGTAGATCTGTAAAGCGAAGTTTGTCCATCGTGGGAATCAGATTCTGATCAGTTTGATCATGAATCCCACGATTCCTAGGCTCACAAAGAGAAGCCAATAAAACCTGCATAGCTCAAATATATACAGCAATATATATTTACATCCAGATATCGTCAGAACCAAGGAGTCATCAGTAAATCCTGGCTCGCATATATTCGAAGCGTCTCGTTCCTACTAGATATGAATCTAAGGGCCGCGAGGTTGCTTTCATAACTAAAACTAGAAAAAGGCTAGATTTAAATAAATCTCAGCCATTCTAGCTTCCTGGTTTTGTCTGTACCTATTTTGAACCGTTTGAAAGCTTGAGTTCGCGATATTTAAAGAAATCTAGTTCGCCCGCAGAAATGTCAATACCAATTCATATCAAATGAATATCTAAAGCAATAATTTTATAAAAAATGAGTAAAACAACATATATATAATTATATATATACGAAAGTTGTAAAGGGCGATGGGTTTTCACTCCGGTGCCCGGACTGGAATGAATGAATATATATATATATATATATATATATATATATATATATATATATATATATATATATATATATATTTATAAAAGCTGTAAAAAAGCCATAGAGTAATCCAGGCTGGACAGAATTGAAATATATATATAAAAAACTTTAAAGGGCGATGGGTTTTCACTCTAATGCCCGGACTAGAATGGAAATATATATATATATATATATATATATATATATATATATATATTTATAAAAGCTATAAAAAGCCATGGAATAATCCAGGCTGGACAGAATTGAAATATATATATATAAAAGCGGTAAAGGGAGATGGGTTTTCACTCCGAGGTCCGAACTAGAATGGAAATATATATATATATATATATATATATATATATATATATATATTTATAAATGCTGTATAAAAGCCACGGAATGATCCAGGCTGGACAAAATATAAATATATATATATATATATATATATATATATATAAGCGGTAAAGGGCGACAGACATTCTATCCTTTTCCCGAACAGAAATGTAAATATATATATAAGAGCAGTAAAAAGGCCACAAAATGATCCAGGCCAAACTAGAATATAAATAATAATTTATATAGTTAATATATATATTAAAGCAATAAAAAGACCACGAAGTATAAATCCAGGCCTAAAAAAGCCAGAAAAATTATATATAAATATTTATATATATAAAAGCAGTAAACTACCTCGGATTGGACATCCGGGCTTGACAGAATTGAAAAGTTAGTATATATACAGTTAAATATACATAATAAAAAGCCAAACCCGGACTGGTAAGATAACCCAGTCCGACGAAGTTGCTAGAAACGAAGATATATGTATATAATAGCTGTTAGAAGTGACGGATCGACGATCCGAGTTGTAAAAATGTCAAAAAATGAGTTTATGTACGAAAACATAAGCAAAACGGCCACAGAACTGAGTTTCGGGCATATTCAAAAAGTGAAACTTAACGTGCAAGTGTATAAAAATGCAATGAAGTAACATGAACTTTCTGATCATAAAAATACTCACAATGGACTGCTACACGGGCTTTTTGCCAGATTGTAGGCTTTAAACGTTCGTTTTTACTGGTTAATTTTTGATATGTGGTAGTATGTGGGCGTATCTACGTGTTAGAGTGAAAAAATTTGGATTTGGAGGGCAAAAATATGACTGAGAAACCAAACGGTCAGAGGTTCAGAGCGTTTTTCGATTATGAAATGAGATGGGGGTCACATCATATATATAGACCTAGGAGAAGCAGCTCTACCTGCGACAGCCGCAGGTAGAGGTGCGGCTCCACGTGGTGGGTCCCGTTGCATTGAAGTACGTGCATTCTGACCAACGCGATGTCAGATTCAAAATTTTCTAACTTTTGATCAGAGTGTCCGTTTGAGGCGTGCTGTAGCTTTCCAGAAAGCCCTCGCCGAGAGTGTCGCAATGACATGGGAGAAAACCTTTTTCGAGTCCAAAAAGATGGGTTCATAACCAGGTCTTTGATTCCTCGCAGTTTATCCGTTGAGCTGTCTTGTGCTATTTTCACTCGGGATCATTGTTTTGGTTCATTTTGACCTTAGTGGCATCAATTCAGCTTGAGTTTGACCAAATCGGCTTTAAGTTGGTAAAATAACTATTTTACCCCTCCCGGGGTTGCCTTAAGTGCTGGCATGACCTTTGGTTTACTTCTCGGGGTTGTCTCCGAGGTTTGGATTCTAGCCGATTCTGTTTGTACTCAGGGTTATCTCCGTGGCTGACTTGGTCCTTCCAGGTTTTCCTCTGAAAATGTTATGAGGTTTCAAGTTTACTTCTGAAGTTGACCTGACCTCCCGGGTTGAGACCGGGTCTGACCTATACTTCCTGGGTTGAGACCAGGGCTGACCTGTACCTTTCGGGTTGAGATCGGGGCTGACCTATACCTCCCGAGTTTAGACCGGAGCTGACCTATACCTCCCGGGTTGAGACCGGGGAAAACCTGTACCTCCCGGGTTGAGACCGGGGCTGACCTGTACATTCCGGGTTGAGATCGGTGCTGACCTGTACCTCCCAGGTTGAGATTGGGGCTGACCTGTACCTCCCGGGTTGATGTGACCCCCCCAAATTCAGACCGTCACTAATCTCGAATTCGGTTCATCACATACTAATTCTAATAACAACTAAAATCTCAAACAATGGAATAACAGAATAATTTACATTGATATAACATAAATATTCTCGTCCCAAGTCTCGAAACTATTACTAATACACTTCATAACTTAAACCAAATATTTCTTAATACATAACATTTAAATAAGTCTTAATACTACATAACGAAAATATCCTAAGATAGAAAAACACAGCTACTCCATAGCCTTGCCTTCGCACTTGTCTTGTCCTGGGGTTCCACCTTGCCCTGCCCTAACTGAAATGTTTATGGGAAGCAAGAGTGAGCAACAAATTTGCTCAGCAAGTAATATGCCAATAAATGTGAACAGGAATGTATACAGTTCTAAATCTCAAGGGTAAAATGGTAATTAATCACTCAGGATTTCAATTAAGAATGTTGTGAACAAAATAAATAGCAATGACTTCAAAATTTATTCTGTGAAGTTGAATAAGGACCACTACGGGTCGAGGAGTTATTAAAGGATTCAAAAGTTTCAACAATTTCAAGTGAATGAATATATATCACTAAGTGTCGCTGTGGACCAAGGATTTATAAAAGAATCCAAAGAATTCAAAGTTTTAAGTAAATAAATACTGGATACTGAGTGGTCGCTAAGAACCACGAACTTCTACTAGAATCATCAAAAATATTTCTGGTAATCCAACCAAGTACAATTAAGGGATCAGCCTATCGTACCTGGAGTTATGCATAACCTACCACACCACTGTCGGCACCCCGACTATATAGTTCCCCTTTTTACAAGGGTTGTTCAACTCAGTCAATTTATAAGAGTCCGCACCAAGGCAATTGGTGTGGATTGCTTTCTAATTTATGATATTGGTCTAGCCGAATTAAATGGCGTAGACAATTTCAACAATGTATATAAGAATAATTTATGAGTTCAGTATTCGCAACAATAATTCGAAGAATATAATCGTGATTTAAATCAAACTATGAAACATAAGTTTGTAAGGCAAGAATTATTCTAGCACCTATTTACTCGTACGACCAAAGTTAGTACAAGCTCGAATATGTGTTCAATAAAGAGTATGAATCAAATACTTGCTCAATAAAAGAGTAGTCAGATACTTGCAATTAATATACAAGAACGGTTTCAAGGAAACTTGCACAATGAAAGAGTATAAGTTAGGGAACTTGCTTACGACGTTCATGTTATGCCAAGGAACCTAAATAGTCTTGTTAAACTTATTTCCATGCATGTTTCAAGTCATATCAGTACGCTAGAATTGATCAGATTAAGAAACAAAAATCAAAAATTGGTGCAGGGTACCGGCGCAGCTGCGCTGCGCCGCAATGTAATGTCGGCGCAGCTGCGCCGTAAGCAGTTCAAGCCAGAATTTTTCCTGCTTCGGCAGGTTTCAGGCCAAACCTCAAAATTCCTTCACAACAATAGTTTTAAGCAGCCATATTGCAATCCCAACATGCATATAAATTCATATAACAACTATATATGTGTTCTACAACCCAATTATAATCCAATTTGGCATAATTAAAATTCAAGAATAGGAAGTTTTGACAGAGAATGAAAATGAAGAACAATAGTATGTGATTATACCTCTGATGCTAACAATTCCTTCGATTCTCAAAATGCTTATTACTAATATATAAATTGCTCTCACTTCTACACTTAGGAAAATTCTCAGCAAATCAAATTGAAGGAGAAGAGGCTACATTTATAGAATTTCAATTACACAGACAATGTATTTGTTCTTCAAATTAAACCAATGGCAATGTTAGATTACATGGTGGTTAAGAAGGAGTTGGTAGATGGTTGGTGAAGGAAATCATGAATCCCACTCCCTTGCCCATCATGAGCTATGAAGCTATGAGAGTTTGTTGAAATTGAGAAGAAAGAGTAGGCTTAGACTTTGAGTATTTCACGTGAGGAAAAATTGTGACTCTCATATTGGGACAAAGCAACATATCTTCAGCATTTTGCAAATCTCACATACTAAGGTTACATATATAAGTCTACTTAGGTTATATAATGTATACCTAGGTTATAATGTAATGTCACAATGTATTTCAATGAATAAGTAACATTTCAATGTAGTAAATGTAATTCGTACATATATAATCCATGTACATTTTATCATATAACATTGTCTCCTTTATTATTAGATTTTATTAATCAACAATTATTTATAATATATTTGTGATGTACTATTTTAATAATGTCACATAACCTCATGATATATTCATACAACTTAATTAATTAGTCATAATATATAGTCCTATATGTATAGTCACATTGTAATGTAGTTTATATACAATTGTATAGTCACATTGCATTACACTTCATATAACATATATATAGCTATTATATATTATACATTTACTCTGCATGCTTGCACATAGTAATTAATATAATCTCATTATATTAATAACTTACTTATTTTTATTATTCATAATGGCAATTAATCAATTAATAAAATATTAATCAATTTATTCCCCATAAATTAATGAAGTTATTAATTTCCATAGTAATTAACTAACATTTATATGATTAATTATCACGTTGAATAAATATAAATCTTATTATATTTATAAACCATTTTCTTAGTATCCAATCATTACTTGCAAAAATACTAAATCAATAGATTATTATTATATTTCTCATAATAACAATTAACAATTAATATAGATTAATTATTCACTTAATAATTCATTTACTCTTTAACCGATTATTATTCATAATAACAGTTAATAACATTATTGTACGATTAACTATCACATGTATTGCACTCAACAAATAATCAATTAAATATAACTTTTATCATATTCATAAATTACGTACTCGCAAACATATTATTAACAGTTACTCATTAGTAGGCTATTTACTAATCACAATGATTAATTAACAATGTAATATTAATTAATCCTTCACTTATTGATTTTCCTCTTGAATTAATTAAATCATCACCATTTTCATTCTCATGCCACACAAGGCATTCTACGAGTTCATCGTCATTCTCCATATTTCCTTAATTATTAAAAATTCAATTTAATATAATCAAATTACTTCTCTCGTAACTCACAAACATTTATGTTCAAGTATTATTCATTTTCTTATTATATCAAATAAAAGAAATTTTTTAATTATTCATGAAATTCACAGTTCTTACAGTTGAGATCAGAGCTAATTTTATGGCTTGGTATATATAACGGGGTTGATTTGATGGCCCGATATTAAGACCGGGGTTGAGTTGATGGTTTAGTATTGAGATCGGGGTTGAGTTGATGCTCAAGTATTGAGATCGGGGTTGATTTAATGGCCCGGTATTGATACCGGGGTTGAGTTGATGGCCTGGTATTGAGATCGGGGTTGATTTAACAAGACAGTTTTGCCCTCCTACAGTGTTAGTAACAGGGAAACGAAATATTGAGTGTCTACAGATGCCCCTCTTTATCATGTTCATGCAATGCAATGGAATGAACAGGATAAAGATTGCTAGATACTAGAAATGCAAATGCAAAGGCAAGGCAATGCATGGGATGATATATGATGAATGTTAGATACCTGCGAGGGGTTAGGATTATCATTGAATGTTCACGTCACTTTTTACTGGGGATACCATCATTCATAATAACCCTTGGGGCAGCACTGTTAGGCGGATACTGGTAGGATATCAGATTTAAGCTATCACAGAATGTTTTTGTCACTTTTTGCTGCGGATGACGTTATCCGTGATAGCTTTGTCGACTCTGATGGGGATGACATTATTGATGCTCCCACGTCTGTCAATACTCTCTCTAAGGCATATTTCCCTTCGGCTGATGCCATTGTACAACTCTAAAGGCTCCTCAGCTGGGGATAGCTCTGCCGCCAAGTTACTTCAATGGGTGTTCCTGATGCATATCTCGACGATAATTTGCACCGGTAATTGACCACAGAAGGTTGAATCATCAATCCTTCTTGGTTCTCCTTCTAAGGATGTGTATAACAGATTCCATCATCTGTCCTTTGCGAGGATGGATTATTATATTGTTTCTTTCACCGGATCACTTTTGATGTTTTGCGAGGGTCGCGCCAACGGCTTAGACGTCACTTGGGTTGAGCCAACGGATGATGCTTCGTTGGGTTTGAGCCCACGGCTGATACATTGTTGGGATTGAGCTAACGGCTGAACTGTAGCCGATCTGTACCCGATACTTCGCTGGGGTTGAGCTAACGGCTGAACTGTCATCGGTCAGTACCCGACGCTTCGCTGGGGTTGAGCCAACGGCTGAACTATCATCGATCAATACCCGACACTTCTTTGGGGTTGTGCCAACGGCTGAACAGTCATCGGTCATACCCGACGCTTCTTTGGGGTTAAGCCAACGGCTGAACTATCATCGGTCAATACCCGACGCTTCGCTAGGGTTGTGCCAATGGCTGAACTTTCATTAGTCAGTACCCGACGCTTTGCTGGGGTTGTGCCAACGGCTGAACTGTCATCGGTCAGTACCCGACGCTTCGCTGGGGTTGAGCCAACGACTGAACTATCATCGGTCAGTACCCGATGCTTCATTGGGGTTAAGCCAACAGTTAAACTATCATCGGTCAGTACCCGATGCTTCATAGGGGTTGAGTCAACGACTGAACTATCATCTGTCAGTACCCGACGCATCGCTGGGGTTGTACCAATGGCTAAACTATCATCGGTCAGTACCCGACGCTTCGCTGGGGTTGAGCCAACGACTGAACTATCATCGGTCAGTACCCGAGGCTTCGCTGGGGTTGCGCCAATGGCTGAACTATCATCGATCAGCACCCGATGCTTCGCTGGGGTTGAGCCAATGTCTGAACTATCATTGGTCAGTACCCGACGCTTCGCTGGGGTTGTCCGAATGACTGAACTGTCATCGGTCAGTACCCGATGCTTTGCTAGGGTTGAGCCAACGGCTGAACTATCATCGGTCAGTACCCGACGCTTCATTGGGGTTGTGCCAACGGCTGAACTTTCATCGATCAGTACCCAACGCTTCGCTGGGGTGGAGCCAATGGCTGAACTATTATCAGTCAGTACCCGGCGCCTCCCTGGGGTTGTGCCAATGGCTAAAATGTCATCGGTCAATACCCGACGCTTCGCTAGGGTTGTGCCAACGACTGAACTGTAATCGGCCAGTACCCGACACTTAGAAAGTGGCAGTTTTTGGCAGTTTTGTGCAGTGTTTTGGTAGTTTTTCAACAATTTTCATCATTGGTTCCCGGATATTGCTTCGGGCTAAATACCAATGGCTTTCAGGAAGTTCCTCTTTCTGTCAGTAAATTGCTGCTTAAAAGCAGGATTTTAGGACAAACCGCTTAATTGTGTAGTAATTTTTTCTCAGATTTGACTTTTTAGCTTATATAAACTCTGTTTTAACTTGAACTGGACCGAGCTGGAGGCAGCGGGGCCCACCCTAGAGAGCCACAAGTAGGGGTGCGACTGTCGCAGGGGGGCCAGCTCCTTCTTGCGGATTTATATTGGGTAGTGGGGAGCTCATATGTTCATTTTATGTTTAGAGTTTCAAACGAAATCCTATTTTCTTTTTCAGATCTATAGAGTTCGGGCAGCTTTTTTCAGATTTCGTCAGTGGCCACGCGTTCTGCACATCTCAAAATTTTGTTTTCCTGTTACTAACTATGCAGAAGGGTAAAAGCATCTTTTTTACACTCCAGAGATAACCCTGGAGGACCCCGAAGCATCAAATCAATCTCCAGAGACAACCACAGGATATCAAATTACCCCTCAAAGACGACCCTAAGGAAGAACAGAATCGATTGGGATCAAACCTCGAAGACAATCCCGAGAAACAGTCCAAAGCCCCGACAACCCTAGAGATAACACCCGGAAGGGCAAATTGATTATTTGGCCAACTCAACATTAAATCAAGTTAAATCACTGCCATGAATGTTATGCAGAACCATAACGTCAATCCCTAGTGAAAACAACACAAGACATCTCAACAGATGAATTGCGAAGACTCGAAGATCTGGTCATGGACCCGTCTTTCCGAATTTGAAATTATGTAGCTTTCGGAAAGGGCTTTCCAAAAAGGTATAGCACGCCTCCATCAGATTCCTGGATTAAAAGTTATGAAGGTTCAAGCAGACAATGTGTTGGTCAGAGTGCACGTACTTTGAGACGATGGGACCCACAAGCCCGGGCCCACCCGCGACTGCCGCGGGTTGACCCGCGACTTCTTTGGTCTATAAATAGACCCCTCCATCTGTCAAAAAGAGAAGAAAAAAGGAGAAAATAGAGGAAATTTCGTCTGTTTCAGCTTTTAACCCTTCCAACAGTGTTCCAAACTTAAATATTGTTCTTTGGAAACACTTGTATTCGTATATATACTAACATATCAAGTTTTAATAGGTGGAAACAGAGTTTTCAAGATACAAAAGTAGTTTAAAGCCTTCTTCATTGTACACTATGCGATTTCTTCATATCTGAAACTTTTAACTGCTTTAATATATATATATATATAAGTAATATATATATATAAGTAATATATATATATATATATATAATATGTATATATATATATATATTAGTTATTTAATTTGATTAAATATCAATTTTAACTGTTCATTTGATATAAATCTGTACTAATGTAAAGCCTGTGGACTAGATTTATCTAAATCTAGGCATATCTAACTTTTAACTGATTCAAAAGTTATAAAACTGGAACCGTTGAGCTAGAATGACTAAAATTTATTTAAATCTAGTTTTCTTTCTAGTTTTGTAAATATTAAGCAACTATGTGACCCTAGATCTGTATCTAGAGGGAACGGGAAGCTTGGCTACGCGCATGCTAGGATTTAACTGATGAATCCTTTGTTTTGCGATGTCTAAATTTTAATTTGCAGTCTAGTTAAATATATATGTCGTGCAAGCTTTTAAATGATATTTTGTTAGCTTAGGAATCATGGGATCTACGATTAATCACATAGATCTAGATCCGATTTCCATGATGAACAAATTTGAATTTTATATATAGCTTGCAGGCCTTTTTGTATATGTAAATAAGAGGGACCTTAAAACGGTTATCAGGATTTAAGGTCTCAACATAGTAAAAGTGTTGTTTGTGGTGCTCGGGTTACTTCAATGGCTTTCGTGCCCAAAAGGAGCCCGACACCTATATATATTATTTTGTTGAAGATGCTTTGCATCTCGAGAATAAAATCAAATCAAGCTGAATATGGAATAAAATTGAAGTATCAAAAGGCTTCAATTCCTATGTAAACGAAAGGGTTTGAAATCTCTTTTCAAAACATCACTTTCATATCTTGTATAAAAATAGACTTTTCAAATAAATCAAACCCTTCGTATATAGATCCAACGAAGCACAACACTAATTTTAAATCAAGCACTTAGGCCCAATTAACTGCAACACACACAAACATATATAATGATTAGGGAATTAAAAAGACGCGATAACCATATTTCACTGAAGTCGGGGGGTGCCTAACACCTTCCCCCCCGTTTAATAAAGCTCTTGAACTCTATGAATCTCAGTTTCCAAGACCAATTAAACAGAGTCCAGTCCTTGGGCCATACTATAAAATCTTTCAAAACTCGGTTGAGTTAGTACAATCATTTAACTCATACCAACTGGCGACTCTGTCTAATTCGGACCAATAAAATTAATCTTTTCAAAATCGTCGACATTATATGTCGGTCTTTTCCTGAAAATCTCACCTTTTAGAAATAGAAAACATAAAAGGTAGGAATACTTAGGAAAAGAAATAAAGATTTTTCCCGACTTCGACATATATATATATATATATATATATATATATATATATATATATATAATGTGTGTGCATGCAAATGTGTGTGTGATGTGCGTGTGTGCATGTGAGTGTGTGCCGTGCATGTGTGCATATGTTGTGTGTGCTGGGCATATATATTTTGTCGTGTATGTGTTTGGGTGCATGCAAGTGGACACGTGGGCATATGATTACAAGGGAAAAGAAATGTGAGAATATTAAAAACAATTGCATGTTGACCATAGGCAGCTTACATTTTATTTGGGCTAAAAATACTTGGCCAATCCTGGTGATATAAAATTGATCTGAACCACTCTTTTCCTTTCAATCAGATCAGGACCATTAATTTTAAAACTAATTTACCGAATTACCTTTTTGCATTAAACTTCAAAATCCTATAAATAAGAGGCTTTTCATTTATTTTTACTTACCAATTCACAAATCAGAAAAGCTTACTCTCCTTGCCTACATCCTGTCAAATTAAGCTTTCACTTTCTCTTCTAACCAAAGTTATAATTCTACTTGGAAGAGAAAAATTGGTCAAAGTATCTAAGATAAGTTATTAATTTATTATTGCTCATATTATCTCATACTTTTCTATATATGTAGATATTAAAATATAAATTTTTATACACATTTATATATATATATATATATATATATATATATTTCATCTATCAATTCAAGTAAAAAGTCAGTACTTAGATACCGATACAATTCGGAAGTAATTTCTCTGAAATTCTCTAACCGGTCTTTAAAATCCTAAGTGACCTTTTACTGATATAGATACATTATATAAATATTACATAATATTTTTATAATTATCATATTGTGAAACGAACTATTTATTCAATACTTAGATACCGATATTCTGAGATATTTCTTAACAAAGAATATTATCTGAACGGTCTTTGAAATCCTGAGTGGCCAAATTTTCACAACATAGATCAAATATACAAAAATATATATCTTTGAGTGAAATGAATTTATTTGATACTGACGTCGGTGGAAAAATTCGGGTCGGGTCAAACCCGGATCTTTCTCTCTTCCTAAGTTTTGTCTACCCTTATTCTTTTTATTGTGAAAAATGTTTTGAAGGGTTTTTTAGGAAAAGGCCAACATGTATTATGTCGACGATTTAAACGTTTTATAGAGTAGCCAGTTGGTAGATTTGAAATGTACATTTTATTCTTTCGGATGTACATTTTTTACAGAAAAACTGGCAGGGTACATCTGTAAAGTGGAGTTTGTCCATCGTGGGAATCAGATTCTGATCAATTTGATCATGAATCCTAAGATTCCTAGGCTCACAGAGGGAGGCTAATAAAAACCTGCACAGTTCAAATATGTATAGAAATATATATTTATATCCAGAGGTCGCCAGAACCAAGGACTCATCAGTAAATCCTGGCTCGCACTTGACTGGAGCATCTCGTTCCCACTAGATAGCGATCTAAGGGCCGCGAGATAGCTTTTATAACTGAAACTAGAAAAATGCTAGATTTAAATAAATCTCAGCCATTCTAGATTCCCGGTTCTGTTTGGACCTATTTTGAACCGTTTGAAAGCTAGAGTTGGCGAGATTTAAAGAAATATAGTTCGCCCGTAGAAATGTCAGTGTCGATTCATATCAAATGAATATTTAAAGCAACAATTTACTAGAAATTGAGTAAAGCAACATATATATAATTATATATATACGAAAGCTATAAAGGGCGATGGGTTTTCACTCCGATTCCCGGACTAGAATGAATGAATATATATATATATATATATATATATATATATATATATTTATATTTATAAAAGCTATAAAAAGCCACGGAGTAATTTAGGCTTAACAGAATGAAAAAATATATATATATATATATAAATTGTAAAGGGCGATGGGTTTTCACTCCTATGCCCGGAGTTGAATAGAAAATATATATATATATATATATATATATATAAGCTGTATAAAAGCCACGAAATGATTCAGGCTGAACAGAATGGAAATATATATAAAAACTGTAAAGTGCGGTTGGTTTTCACTCCGATGCCCGGACTGGAATGGAAATATATATATATATATATATATATATATATATATATATATATATATATATAAGCTATATAAAAGTCACGGAATGATCTAGGCTGAACAGAATGTAAATATATGTATATAAGCAGTAAAGAGCGACAGACATTCTATCCTTTGCCCGGACAGAAATATAAATATATATATATATATATATATATGTATATGTATAAAAGCAATAAAAAGGCTACAGAATGATCCAGGCCAAACTGGAATGTAAATAATAATATATATAGTTAATGTATATATATATATATATATATATATTAAAGCAATAAAAAGGTCACGAAGTATAAATCCAGGCCCAAATAAGTCAAAAAATTTATATATATAGTTCTATATATAAAAACAGTAAACTACCTCGGATTTGACATCCTAGCTTGACAGAATTGAAAAGTTAGTATATATACAGTTAAATATACACATTAAAAAGTCAAACCCAGACTGGGAAGATAACACAGTCTGACGAAGTTGCTAAAAACGAAGATATATATATATAAAAGCTGTTAGAAGCGACTAATCGACAATCCGAGTTGCAGAAATGCCAGAAAATGAGTTTTTGTACTAACATGTACGAAAACGTAAGCAAAACGACCACGGAACTGAGTTTCAGGCATATTCAAAAAGAGAAACTTAACGTGCAAGTGTATAAAAATGCAATGAAGTAATAGAAACTTTCTGATTGTAAAAATACTCACAATGGACTGCTACACGGGCTTTTTGCAAGATCGTAAGCTTTAAACATCCGTTTTTACCGGTTAATTTTTGATATGTGGTAGTATGTGGGTGTATCTACGTGTTAGAGTGAAAACATTTAGGTTTGGAGGACAAAAGTGGGGCTGAGAAACCAAACGGGCAGAGGTTCAGATCATTTTTGATTATAAAATAAGCTGGAGGTCACCTCATATATATAGACCCAGGAGAAGCAGCTCTACCTGCGACAGCCGCAGGTAGAGGTGCGGCTCCACGTGGCAGGTCCCATTGCATCGAAATACGTGCACTCCGAGCAACCCGAGGTCAGATTCAAAACTTTCTAACTTTTGATCGGAGCGTCTGTTTGAGGAGTGCTATACCTTTTCGGAAAGCCCTCACCGAGAGTGTCGCAATGACATGGGATAAAACATTTTCCATGTCCAAAAACACGGATTCATAACTAGGTCTTTGATTTCTCACAGTTTATCCATTGAGCTATCTTACGCTGTTTTCATTCGGGATCATTGTTAAGGTTCGTTCTGACCTTAGTGGCATCAATTCGGCTTAAGCTTAACCGAATCAGCTTCAAGTTGGTAAAATGACTGTTTTGCCCCTCCTGGGGTTGCCTTCAATGTTGGCATGGCCTCTAACTGACTTCCTGGGATTGTCTTCGAGGTTTGGATTCCAGCCGATTCTGTTTGTCCTCAGGGTTGTCTCCGAGGCTGACTTGATCCTTCCAGGTTTTCCTCTGAAGATGTTGTGAGGCTTTGGGGTTGCTTTCGAAGTTAACCTGACCTCCCGCGTTAAGACCGGAGCTTGACCTGACCTCCTGGGTTGAGACCGGGGATGACCTATACCTCCCAAGTTGAGACTGGGGATGACCTATACCTCCCAAGTTGTGACCGGGGCTGACCTTTTCTTCTTAGGCTGAGATCAGGGCTGACCTATACCTTTCAGGTTGAGACAGGGGCTGACCTGTACCTCCCGGGTTGAGACCAGGGCTGACCTATACTTCCCGGGTTAAGACGGGAGCTGACCTGTACTTCCTGGGTTGAGACCGGGGCTGACCTGTACTTCCTAAGTTGAGACCAGAGCTGACCTGTACTTCCCGAGTTGAGATAGGGGCTGACCTGTACCTCCCAGGTTGAGACCAGGGCTGACCTGTACCTCCTGGGTTGAGACCAGAGCTGACCTGTACTTCCTGACTGGGGCTGACCTGTCCTTCCCAGGTTGAGACTGGGGCTGACATGTACCTCTCGGGTTGAGACCGGGGCTGACCTGTACTTCCTGGGTAGAGATCAGAGCTGATCTGTACTTCCTAGGTTGAGATTGGGGCTAACCTGAACCTCCTGAGTTTAGACCGGGGCTGACCTGTACTTCCCGAGTTGAGATCGGGGCTGACCTGTACCTTCTAGGTTGAGACCGAGGCTGACCTGTACCTCCCGGGTTGAGACCGAGGCTGACCTGTACTTCTCGGGTTGAGACCGGGGCTGACTTGTACTCCCGGGTTGAGGCCGGGGTTGACCTGTACTTCCTGGGTTGAGATCGGGGCTAACCTGTACCTCCCGGGTTGAGACCGAGGCTGAATTGATGGCCCGATATTGAGACAGGGGTTGAGTTGATGGCCCGGTATTGAAACTGACCTGGAGTTTATTTCCCGGTATTGAGATCGGGGTTAATTTGATGGCCCAATATTGAAACTGGGGATGGCCCGATATTGACACCGGGGTTGAATTGATGGCCCGATATTGAGACCGGAGATAACTTGATGGTCCGATATTGAGACCAAGGTTGAGTTGATGGCCAGATATTGAGACCGGGGTTGAGTTGATGGCCCGGTATTGGGACTAGAGTTGATTTAATGGCCCAATATTGAGACCGGGGTTGATTTGATGGCCCGATATTGAGACCGGGGTTGATTTGACAAGACAGTTTTGCCCTCCTTTAGGGTTAGTAACAGGGAAACAAAATTTTAAGTGTCTACAGATGCCCCTCTTTATCATGTTCATGCAATGTAATGGAATGAGGATAAAGATTGCTAAACACTAGAAATGCAAATGCAAAGGCAAGGCAATACATGGGATGATATGTGATGAATGTTAGATACCTGCGAGGGGTTAGGATTATCATTGAATGTTCACGTCACTCTTTGCTGGGGATACCGTCATTCATGATAACCCTTGGAGCAGCACTATCAGGCGGTTACTTGTGGGATATCAGATTTAAGTTATCACAGAATGCTTTTGTCACTTTCTGCTGGGGATGACGTTATCTGTGATAGCTTTGTCGACTCTGATGGGGATGACATTATTGATGCTACCTTGGTTTAAGACCAATGGTTTCCCATGTCTGTCAATAATCTCCCTAAGGCTTGTTTCTCTTCGACTGATGTCGTTGTACATTTCTAAAGTCTCCTCAGCTAGGTATATCTCTGCCGCCGAGTTACTTCAATGGGTGCTCCTGATGCATATCTCGACAACAATTTGCACCAATAATTGGCCACAGGAGGTTGTATCACCAATCCTTCTTGGTGCTCCTTCTGAGGATGTGTATAATAGATTCCATTATCTGTCCTTTGTGGGGATGGATTATTATATTATTTTCGTCACCGGACCACTTCCGATGCTTTGCGGGGGTCGCGCCAACGGCTGAGACGTCGCTAGGGTTGAGCCAACGGCTGATACTTCGTTAGGGTTGAGCCAACGGCTGATACTTCGTTGGGATTGAGCCAACGGTTGAAATGTCACCGGTCTGTACCCGACGCTTGGGTTGAGCCAACGGCTGAACTGTCACCAGTATGTACCCGATGCTTTGCTGGGGTTGAGCCAACAGCTGAACTGTCATCGATCTGTACCCGATGCTTCACTGGGGTTGAGCCAACGGCTGAAACGTCACTGGGGTTGAGCCAACAGCTAATACTTCGTTGGGGTTGAGCCAACGGCTGATACTTCGTTGGGATTGAGCCAACGGCTAAACTGTCACCGATCTGTACCTGACGCTTCGCTGAGGTTGACCTAATAGCTAAAATGTCACCGGTCTGTGCCTGATGCTTCGCTGGGGTTGAGCCAATGGCTAAGACGTCGCTGGGGTTGAGCCAACGGCTGATACTTTGTTGGGGTTGAGCCAACGGCTGATACTTCGTTGGGATTAAGTCAATGGCTGAACTGTCACCGGTCTGTACCCAACGCTTCGCTGCGGTTGAGCCAACGGCTGAACTGTCACCGGTCTATACCTGATACTTCACTGGGTTTGAGCCAACGGCTGAACTGTCACCGGTCTGTACCCGATGCTTTGCTGGGGATGTGCCAACGGCTGAACTGTCACCGGTCTATACCCGATGCTTCGAAAGTGGCAGTTCTTTGCAGTTTTTCAGCAGTTTTTCAACAGTTTTCATCATTGATCCCCGGACATTGCTTCAGGATGAATACCAATGGCTTTCAAGAAGTTCCACTTTCTGTCAGTATATCGCTACATAAAAGAGAGATTTCAGGACAAACCGCTCAATCGCGTAGCAATATTTTGTCAAATTTAACATTTCAGCTCATAAAAACTCCATTTTAACTCCAACCGAATCTAGCTGGAGGTAGTTGGGCCCACCCTAGGGAGCTGTAGGTAGAGGTGCGGCTGCCGAGGATGGGGTCGCTCCTTCTTGCGTTTTTAAAATGGGCAGCAGGGAGCTCATATGTTCATTTTCAGTTTCGAGTTTTAAACGGAATCCGATTTTCTTTTTTAGATCTACAGAGTTCGGGCAGTTTTTTTCAGATTCCGTTAACGGCTACGCCTTCTGCACATCTCATGTAACATTTAGATCCTTTCTTTTCAAGTTTTAACAGTTAGAAGTATGTAAACCACGTAGGGTGCTTTTAAACGTAATGTATCAAAAATGTATGTTTATATGACTTGTTAAAAAAAATTTGACTTCATAAGTATGCATATTTTACTGCAATGAACATTTTGATGTAAGAAAATTTAGATTCTGAGACAGTCAATTTTTGCTATTTTTGATCAGTTTACTCATCCTTTTTGAGGCCTAGTGAGCCAGGATTTTTAATTAAAAGATGTCCATGGTAATTTAGCTACTATGTGAAGTTTATTTTTGATTTTTTTTCATAAATATGAACTATTCCTATTTTTGAGAAGGTGTGCTACTGAATGGCCACCTAGACATGCCTGTGTGCATGCAGATAGTCCGTTTTACAAAGGAGACTCTGGCGAAATTTTTTCAAAAGCCCGAGCATTTAATAAATATGCAGTTTTGACTCTACTGGGGATTTTTGACTGACCCGTACATTTTTTAGGATTTAGCTTTTGAAAAAACATGCATTTTTGACTCTATTGGGAATTTTTGACTGACCCATGCATGTTTTAGGACTTAGAAATGCATAAAGTATAGATTTAAATTAATAAGCCACAGGTTTTAGGCTTAACACACCCTTTCTGAGGTGATTTGGAGACTTTATTCCATCGATGGACTGAGATAGACCCGGGAGTGCTACCTGGGTTATTTCAGGAGTTAGACGGAGGAAAGCCTCCGATGTCCCTCAGCCACGGCCAGCCCGGCCGCCTCGCAGGTTAGCTGAGTCATTGATTCGCCCAGCCCAGGATGAGCTACCGGTAGATATAGATGACGAGGATGCTCCATTTATCGCTCATTCCCCATCTCAGGCTCCACGTGCGGAGCTTTCAAGCATTGTTGTGCCAGTCCAGGATCTGCTGGGAGATTTGAGTCGTCATCCCTTGAGGTTCCTCCATGCCAAAGAGGTGACTGAAGCTTTTTCTATTTTTAGATTTTCTTTCTTCCTTTTGCCATTCTCGGGGCACAGGTTTTTGACATGGGTTGGCTTTTGATGCAGGTTTTGGGCTTTACACAGCCTCGAGGGAACTGGTTTAACATGCATTCCCTGTACCACACTCTGCACCAGGACTACAGGGACATTGTTGACACCTGGGGGTTTTAGGCGTTCTTTTCTATTCTTCCCCGCTGTTTCCCCTGGGTTTTTATGAGGGCTTTGTCTGAGCGCTAGTTCCACCAGACTCAGTCTTTCCACTTATTGGACTGTGAGGTGATGATGACCCCTATAGATTGGAGGTTCATCACTGGCATAGAGTTCGAGGGTGAGCCAGTGCCTGTCGTGGCTGACATTACACCCACTGCCATTCGGTCCCTGCTGAGAGTCCCTATGACGGCGATCAAGGGTCGGACAGTTCGATCTGGTCCCTTAAGCGTAGATGCCCAGAGTGGGGCTTTGCTTGAGCCCCTGCCTAATGATCAGAAGGTTAGGGATCGCATCCTGCGGCGATTGTTTCTGGTGATCATCAGGGGTTATTTTTTGGCGGATAACTCTGCGATGATGTCCTTTGCCCTAGTCAACACCACTTGATATGTAGAGCACCTCAGTGACTTTGATTGGGGTATCTACACCTTTGCCTATTTTCTCCAAGGAATGCACATGCGTTCGGAAGGTGTGACGGAGGCTTGGCTAGGGTTCTACCCATTCCTGCTGGTGAGTACATCTTTCTTGTCCTTTTCAATTTTTGCATTTATATTTGTCAGTTTTGGTCACTGAGGATTTTTGATATTTACATGGCCAGTTTTGGGCATATGAGAGGCTTCCTTACCTTCGTCCCAATACCACTTTAGGCCTGGAGACTTATCCCCGGGGACGGCGTTGCCACCACTCCACTTTGATGGAGGTCCCTATCGCTGAGGGTTTCACCTATTCCCGCCTTCAGCTGGAGCTTTTGACAGCAGGATCGATATCATGGGTACCATATACCTCAGACTTTTTGACAATCGGCTTTGAGGGCGATTTCCCCACTGGCGGGAGTTTGCATTGTCTACCCGCAGAGTCCCATTTTTGACAGAGGGAGGTTGGGAGCTATATTTAGGAGAGAGTGCTATCAGGAGCATCACGGGGCAGATCCACATTCCCATTGTTCCTTCTGCTTGGCACCATTGGCCACTAGTTCAGCCACTCACAGACATTCCGATGGAGGGCATAGATGGCTTCACCCTGTCAGAGGGTCCATACAGCCAGGAGGCATTCAGCAGCTGGTGGAGTCCTCGCACTATTGGAGCTCAGACTCGTGCCACCCAGTTCATGGCAGATATAGTGTCAGGGTCTGTGATGATGACAGACTGGATAGCTTGCCTCAGGGAGCCTACTCACTTGGACCAGATTACAGGACTGACCCAGCAGTTGGAGAGAACTCATTTGTTTATCAGGCATCTTGACCGAGATCCATCAGAGGCATCTTCTTTTGATCCATCTAGCTCCAGAGCGAGCCCTTATATAGGTCCATTTTCCAGCAGTTATATAGGGGTTGATCCTCGCTTGTACAGCCCTGACATTCCTGATGGCCGAGACTTTGTGTCCATAGAGGAGACGGGGCAGGTTAACCACCTAAGTGTAGACATTCTTGACCTTTTTGAATAGATATTGTAGCTATATCTTTTGACAGGCCACTGTGTGGTTATTGGGCAGTTGTGCCCCATTTTGATAGGCCACTGTTAGTAGTTGGGGAGTTGTGCCCCATATCCCTGTACTTTTATTTTGCACTTTATTAGCAGACAGAGATGATGCTTGCAGTAGATAATTTATTCTAGTTATGCATGATATTTCCTATCTATTGCATCATGTTTATCATTGTCATTATGCATGTACTATGTCATAGATATGCACTTAGACAGATGAGTTTAGATTTGACCCTTGGATGGTCTTGTGATACGGTGATATAGATGTCGTCGTCCGCCGTCGGCCGTATTGAGCACTCGCCACCATCCTTGATGGCATCTTCATTGCAGTCATGGTATAACAGTCTGCCCCTCACAGCCAGAGGGATAGTAGACCAGATGCTTGGGCATTCTCTAGCCCTCCTAGCTTTCTAGGTTCCGTATGGGTTTGTGGATGGCATCTAATCATGCTGGATACCTGATTGACAGGTTTTCCATTTTGGGCTTTACGAGATGACTCCTACCTTAGAGGAGTATGAGCATCTTACAGGCTTGGCACTGGATCTGCCTTGCGCTCGTACAGCCATCAGTGATATGCGAAGACCATTTATGACTATGTTGGGTCTAAGACGCCGAGTTATCACTGAGGAGATTATCGCAGGACATGTGATATCCATAGATTTTCTGATCGATCGCTTCGGCCGGCTAGATAGCTATGAGCGACATTCTGGGGATTTTATCATTTTGGTAGATGAGTGGCAGCTCACCCGTGTAGATGTCTGGTTGATGTGCATCGTGACCTACGTTTATATGACACTACCCTTAGACCACTTGGACGTCAGATTGATGGTCGTGGTTCGGGCCCTTAGACAGGGTTGCACCATTCTACCGATGATATTGGCTGAGACACTGAAGTCAGCTACCTATTACCGTACCCATCTAGAGGGGTTTTTCAGGGGTAGCTCTTTCTTGTTGTACGTGTAGCTCATGTCCCACTTGCTCTCGATTGGCTCCTTCAGACACCAGGGGTATTGTTTCACCCATAATATAGCTATATCATACTTATTTCAGTCGGTAGAGTGTTCGGATGTAGAGATATGGTCAACTTTTTTGTCCGATATTGTGCATCCTTTTTTGATTCTGCCCTGCTCAGGGCTAGTCTCCCCTATAGATTTATCACCCATGCATCTGGCATGGACTACATGCCTCTAGCAGGATTGAGGGGGGTGACTACTTACCATCCTCTGGCCGTTATGGGTCAGTTCGATCAGTTCTAGAGGCTCCACCATTTTGAGGGGGCCATTGATCAGCGGATGTCAACTTCTTCTATGTCGTCAGCCGACCTGATCAGGATTTATGAGTGTTGGACTCATAGGGAGAGGTTGATTTCTCTACTAGCCATCCGGATCGTTCTCCAGAGTACTCAGTATAGTTGGAGACCGATATAGCCTCAGCTGCATTCATTTAGACAGCTCCGGTTGTGGACTCAAATGAAGAGGAGCCTATGGAGGATCCTGATTCTCCTACGGAGGATGATTTGTTCATGGGTTTGACAGCAGCACTAGTTAGCGATCCGTCGATCATTCCTTCCAGGATAGATCCAGCTTTGGCAAACTCACTAGCTAGGATGACCTTTGAGAGAGATCAGGCTAGGGCGCTGATGTTAACTGCCCTGTCTGATAGAGACATAGCTTTTGCTGAGAGAGATGAGGCTCGAGCCACTCGGGATACGACATTGGTTGAGAGAGATGAGGCTCGAGCTTCTTGAGACGCTGCTTTTATCGAGATTAAGGATACATTGATTGCCAGAGATGCAGCTTTTGCAGAGAGGAATAAGATCTGATCTGCCAGAGACGTAGCCTTTGAGGAGGTTGAGGAGGTTTTGATTACCAAGGATGCTGCTTTTGTGGAGAGAGATGAGGCCATAGCTTACCGGGATTTCCACATTGCCAACAGTACTGCTCTCCGATCTTATACTCATGGTCTGGTTGCAGAGATGAGTGTTTATATTGATGATCACAGTGCCACTATGCAGATGGCTGTGGATGTTTTGGCCCATATGAAGGCTGAGGGTATTGTGCTTGCAGCGGCTCCACCATCTTCAGAGAGAGATGCCATTTTTCATTACTGTCCCGCTTATCTTTGGGTCCATAGACTATGTAACGATTAAGATTTTATATAATAATTTTAAATATTTATTAAGTTAAATAAATATTTTATGTGATTTATTTATTGAGTTGAATAAATAAATTATGTGATTGTTGTGGAGTAATATAATTAAGTGTTATATATTAATTAAATGAATATTTAATAATTTATTTAATTGATGTATATTAATTTTATAGTATAGTTCTAATTTAATTGAGAGAATTAAATTAGATGAATTATGTGATGAGTGTTACATGAATTATAATTAGCAAGTAATTATAATTATGTGACAATTTTTGTGTGATTAATTGATGTTAGTTTTAATTGATTAAATACGAATATTAAAGATTTAATTAATTAAAGTGTAATATTAATGTATGTGTTAAAAGGATTTATTAAAATGAAGGAAAGAGTTTTTGAAATGGTTTTAACCAAACAAGGCCCTTACTTTTGTTTTAAAAAGGTTTTGCCAAACAGGGCCCTTGCACTAGCTTAAACCTAATTTACCCAAATCATGCTTAAATTAATAAAACTAGTTTTTAAATTCATCTGTTGCCAAAAAAGCCAAAAGCTTTTGAAATTCTATAACTGACATTTTAATTGGGGGAGTAATTGCCCTTAATACATATTATTATTATAACAGTTATATTAGTATACGTATATAGTTTTACGTTAGTTTTATTATAAGCCTAAACTAAGAACAAAGAAGAGAAGAGATAGCATAGAAATATCAGAGAAGAAGATAAAGAGAAAGAAAAAGGAAAAGCATGAGAAGCTTGAGAGGAATCAAAAATCATCTTCTTCTTCTTCAATCATCTAAGCAAAAAGAGGTATAATCGCTACCTTATGTTTTTAAAACTTTATATAGTTATTTTTCTTTATGTTGAGTTCTCTGTGAAAATCTTCTCCATGTAATTGTGATATTGATGTGGATAAGTAGAAATCTTGGTTACAAATTGTTTATAAGTGGATTGTATGCCATAGACAAGTTTTAGAAATTCAATTGGTTATAAAACATATTTTAATGGAAAATTGATGTTCTTGTAAGTTCATATGTTTTGGTTGAGTTTTAAATGAAAATTGAGGATTTCTTATGTGCTAATATGCCTATTTAGAATTTATCATGATGTTATCTTCAATTACGGAAATATTGCATGAATTATGAGTTGAATTAGGTTAGAACTGGATTTACAGTGAATGGTTTTGTGAAAACTATGAGTTTTTGGAAAATATAAAAATTAGAGTTTTTAAAACATGGATTCTTGTTGTTTAAAATGATTTTGTGTCTAGGAGCATGTTTATGTATGTTAGAATCATGTTAGAAGCTTTAAGTTTATGTTTTCTATGAATTGATATGAATTGTATGAACTGAAATTAGAATTTGGTGTGGAGAAAAAGCCAAATTGGCTTTTTCTCTGCACAGTTCGCGAGCATGTCTGCCGACCCAGCAAAAGGCCCGCCCCGGCGGGCCTGTTAAGAGGGAAACCCTCGCCCCGGCGGGGGGTATACAGAAAGTTGCGACGCTTTATTTTTTGTGCATATTGTTTGAAACATGAGGGTTAACCTAATGTGAGTATGTGATAGCATGTTAGACTTATATTAAAATGCTAAATGATTTCGAATATATTATATTGGTAAAATATAATATGTGATTACAATTTGTAATAATTATAATTAAAGAAAAGGTTTAATTTAAATTATAATTTTGTTAAATTATAATGAATATTATTTGATTTCTTTTAATCAAGTAAATGATGATTTAAATTATAATTTGTATATTATAATGCATGATTAGTTATAAACTATAAATTTTGTATTATAATTTAATATTTTTGTGCCTAATTATAATTTGTATGATTATAATTTAGTAAATGCATGATGTAGTTTAATTAATTATAAATTGTTTATAGTTTAATTAAAATAACATGTGATTATAATTTGAGTAATTATAATTAGATTAAATGTTTAAATTATAATTATTTAATTATAATTTGATTAATGTGAGCATGCCTATGTGATGTAATTAAATTATGTGGTTATTAATTATTAACTTAATAATTAAATAAAAATGAGTTAACTTAGATGGGTTAACTAATTATGTGAATTAGTTACGTGTTAACTAATTTAGGTTATTGTGATTAAAAATATATGTGTATGAAGTGTTAGAACGTGAGTGGTATTAGTAGCTTGCGCTTGAGTCAAGTATTCTAAACCCTAAACTCGTTAATTCTATGCAAGTTTTTGATATTCCAATTATGTAATGAATTGAGAATGTCCTTTTTATTTTTGCATTGGACAAGTATTTATTTAATTAAAGTGACCTTGACTTATTGTTCAAGTAAGGTTCAACTTATCTTTTAAATGCTTTAAGTTTAATTCTAAAGCATATGTTAATTCATAATTCTTTTATCTATGAATTATTCTAAGTTCTTGAATGTCGATTCAACTATTCCTTAGTTGATGAACGTTGAATTCTAAATTACCCTTCTAAGATTATCCAAACCATACCTTCTTTGGTGCGGACTTGTACTCAAATACTGAGATGAACAATCCTATTTACTAAGGGAGGTTACTATGTGAAAGCGTTAAGATGTTTGTGCACAATACATGATACGTAGGGCTAATCCCCCTAAGTACGACTTACGGTCCATAGTCTTATTGACTGTTAAAGGTTTTAAACAAAAATTTTATAACCTAGGACAAAAGTTCAAGGTCTTATGACCCTCAGATGGTTCTATATTCGAATTCTAAGTATTGAGGAAAGAATTATAATTAAATTCTTTATTGTTGATGAAAGTTAAGTATTCAAATTTTTAAATATATTCTTTTATGTCTTAAATATTATTGTATTCCAGTGAGCTGTTGTTTGCTCACTCTTGCAATAAATAACCATTGCAGCTAAGATTGATAGCGTTGATGCCCCGTCAACGAGTAAAGGCAAAGGGAAGCTAAACAAGTGAAGACTTGTTTAATTATTTTGAATGAAGTTGTAATAAGACTTTTTGAGTTCTGTTTTATTTCCTCATTATATATTTATGTCAAGGTTAGATTAAACCCTGGGAATTATATTTTGAAAAGTTGTAATCCTCTTTATAAGAAAGATTTTATTATTTATAAGAGTTGTAATTTATTTTGAAATTATTTATTACTAGGTAGATGTATGTTATATTTAGAAAGTGAACACCAAATCATGTTGAAATAAAGTACCCGAATTTGGGGGTGTTACAGACTAGCTTTGTTTTTCCTACACATACTAGATCATCCATTTTGTCATGTATAGGACACATTGTATATATCAAAAAGTATCATATATCAGAGAAATATATTTTGATTCACTTCCCTGTTTGGATATATATTGTCATTGCTAAGTGATTACCACTTCTTTCATGACTTGCTATTGTTGATGTGTCATGAGCTTTTCCTTGATGGACTGATAGTGAGATGTCAGAGAATATCTCAGATGGGCCTGTTGACCAGGAAGGCTTGATAGGATTTAGGTTTCATATGGTTTCGATTTCTTGGGACTGGTTTTTATTGGTTTTTTATTTTTCTGGAAGGTCAAACCGCACAATGAATGGCTGCCTACGTACTCCCGGGCTGAGGGAGATCAGGTCATTCGTAGTTCAGTTTTGTGTGAGATATGCTTGAGAAGTGTCTCTTTTGAGTTTGGTTTGATGAGTTTTTGAGTTTTTATTTGGTTTGAACACACCAGGAATGGCTGCTTATGTACTCCCGGGTTGTGGGAGATCAGGTCATTCGTAGTTTTGTTTTCTAATGAAAATCGAACTGGTTTGATTCGTAGGACCAGGATGCTGGTATGCATGTGTTTCAAACATAGTACCTTTTCACGGTGTCTAAATTGATGAGTTGGGGAAATTTACTCCCATCTATCTCTTGCAATCTGATGGCTCCTCCTGTCAACACCTCCTTGATAATGAAAGAACCTTCCCAATTCGAGGCAAACTTTCCTTTGGCTTCGTCTTGATTGGCCAAAACTTTCTTCAGCACCAAGTCATTTTCTTTAAATTACCAGATTCAGACTTTCTTGTTATTGGATCGACCAATCCTTTGCTGATATAATTGTCCTTAGAAAATGGTTGTAGCCCTCTTTTCATCTATCAGGGACAGTTAGTGGTACCGGTCTTGCAACCACTAATCTTCATCCATTTGAGCGTCGACTAGTACTCTCAGGGACTCCATTTATACTTCTACGGAAAGGACTACTTCCATGCCATAGACCAATGAGTAGGGGGTGGCCCCAGTAGAAGTTCGTATTGACGTTCTGTATGCTAACAGGGTTAGAGGCAACAGGTCAGGCCATTCTTTGTGATTGGCGAACATTTTCTGCATGATGTTCTTGATGTTCTTGTTGGCTGCTTCGACAACACCATTCATCTTGGGTCGATAGATGACGGAATTGAGATATTTGATGTGGAACTTGCTACATAGTTCTCTTATCATCTAATTATTTAGCTTTTTTGCGTTGTCTGATATGATTACCTCTGGTTGTCCATATCAACAGACGACATTATTTCTGATGAAACCAATGATGACCTCTTTGGTGACTTTGGGAAAAGAGGCAGCTTCAACCCACTTGGTAAAGTAATCGATCATAGTGAAGATGAATCGACGACCATTGCTGGCGTTGGGTTCTACTGGGCCTATCACATCCATTCCCCACATAGAGAACGGCCATGGCTAACTCGTGTTGTGAAGCTCATTTGGAGGAGCGTGGAAGGCATTTCCATAAACTTGGCATTAAAAGCATCTCCTGACATGATCGTCGCAGTCAGCTTTGAGAGAGATCCAATAATGCCATGTGCTCAATATTTTCTTGGCCAGCAGATGACCGCTCATGTGTGGACCGCAGATTTCGTCGTGGACTTCATCCATCAGTCTCTGGGCTTGCTCTTTATCAAGTCATCTTAAGAGCCCTATTCCAGCATCCCTTTTGTAGAGTGCATCTCCGCTCAGATAGAACTTCATGGCCATCTTGTGAATTCGCTTTCGTTCGGAGTGACTTGCTCCAGCGGGTGTAGATCCATATCAGAGATACTCCTTGATGTTCTGATACCAAGGTTGTTTGATAGGAGATATTTTATCTGATATTTCTCCAATGTAATTCCTGTATATCGGGTCTTTTATCTTGTGAATTGGATGTCGGGAATTCCCCTCCTATCGGATATGCGGATCAGGGAAACCAACATTGCTAATGCGTCAGCAAAGTTATTCCTACCCCGAGAATATGGATGAAAGTTATATCTTCAAACTCCATGGATATTTTGACGACTTGCCGATGATAGGGCAGCAAATGTAGTTCTTTGGTATGATATACCCCAGTGATTTGTCTGATAACCAATTCAGAGTCTCCAAAGACTAGTAGATGCTTGACACCCATGGATTGGGCTAGTTTCAACCCCATTATGCAGCCTTCATACTCAGCCGTATTGTTGGTGTTGATAAAACTGTAGCTTGGTGGCCACAGGATACTGTTCTCCTGTACCAGAGATAAGGACTGCCCCAGCTCCGGCACCTTCTATGTTTACTGCCCCATCAAAATACATTTTCCATGGTTGGACTATATTTTCTTAAAGACCTTGTTGAATTGTCATGATCCCATCATTCGGAAAATAAGTTTCCAGAGGTTCAAACCCTCCTGACGGTGCTTCGGCTAGTTGATCTGCAATGCTTTGACCTTTGATGGACTTCTGAGTCACGTAGACAATATCGAACTGCTGTAGGATCAAATGCCATTTGGACAGTCGATAATTCAATATTGTCTTGTTAAATACGTATTTTAGCGGATCCATGCAGAATATAAGGTAGGTCGTGTATCCATATAGATAATATTGTAACCACATGGCGGCCCATACTAACGCACAGCATGTCTTTTCAATCAGAGTGTAATTTTACTCATCGCTGCTGAACCTTTTGCTGATGTAGTAGATGGCTCTCTCCTTACTACTATCATCCTTTTGTCCTAGCATACAGCCCGTTGCAGGTACATAAACAGGGGAACTCCGTCCCTTGGGGGTACCAATACTGGTGCTTCGATCGGCTGCTTCTTGATGGCAAGGAAGGCTCTTTGACAATCCTCATTCCATTTCACGGAGGAATTCTTCCTTAGTAGCTTGAAGATGGGTTCGCAAGTCGCTGTGAGCTGGGAAATGAATCGGCTTATGAAATTGATCCTTCCCAGGAACCCGTGTATCTCCTTCTCTATTTGAGGTATTTGCATCTCAGTGATGGCTTTAATCTTGGCAAGATCCAACTCAATGCCTCTATTTCTCACTAGGAATCCTAACAACTTGCCTGATTTGACCCCAAAAGCACATTTGGCTGGATTCAACTTAAGGTTGTACTTATGTAACCTGTTGAATAGCTTCCTGAGATGGTCAATGTGATCATCCTCCTTCCGGGATTTGATGATGATTTCATCCACATATACCTCTATCTCTATATGCATCATGTCATGAAATAGGGCCATCATGGATGGCTGATATGTGACTCCGGCATTGATGAGGCCGAAGGATAGTGGTCTGTAGCAGAAGGTTCCCCAGGGAGTGATGAAGGCTATTTTCTTCCTATCCTCCTTTGCGACCATGATTTGATGGTAACTAGCAAAGCAATCCACAAACGAATACATGCCATACTGTGCCGTGTTGTCGATCAGGATGTGGATAAAAGGCATCGGGAAATTATCCTTGAGGCAGGCTTTGTTTCAATCCCGGTAATCCACGCATACTCGTACCTTCCCTTCTGGCTTAGGCACATGCACTATGTTTGACAGCCACTCCAGGTATGTTGATACCATGATGATTCCGGCTTTAAATTGTTTGACCACTTCTTCTTTGACTTTCAAACTCCATTCAGGTTTCAATCGCCTGAGCTTTTTCTTGACGGGCTTGAATCTATCTTTGATGGGCATTCGATGGATAACAATTTCAGTAGACAGGCCAATCATGTCTTCATATGACCATGCAAACACATCCTGGAACTGTGTTAGGAGTTCGATTAGATCGGTCTTTTGGTCTTGGGCGAGGTCTAGGCTTATCTGGATTTATTTGAAGTTTTTGGAAGTTCCTATATTGATAAGGGTGGTTTGGTCGAGGTTTGGTTTAGGTTTGTCTTCAACTCATTCTTTGATCTCCTCGGGCACCTCACAGTCATCTTCTTCCTCTTGATCAATATCCATCAAGTCAAAGTTCATTTCTACATCAAAGTT
This sequence comes from Panax stipuleanatus, assembly GCA_020205555.1. Lineage (NCBI taxonomy): Eukaryota > Viridiplantae > Streptophyta > Magnoliopsida > Apiales > Araliaceae > Panax > Panax stipuleanatus. The sequence goes on along the minus strand of CM035115.1, from coordinate 136,348,985 downwards.
GTAGTCACTGTGACAAGTTGGCATCTCATCAGCAGGAACAAACAAATCCAATTTTGGAGTCCTAAAAACAAAATGCTTTCACTTTAATATATAGAACTGCTTAAATATATAAAGCATTTGGCAAAGCATAACAAAAGATACTGCTATAGCTATGCAATCAAAAATAAGTAGTAAATGAAAGCATGTTACAGGGCAGATGGATTCTCTGCCCCTTTACCCTTTTTGAATGAGGCAAGGGACACTACTCCAGTTGTCCAGGATTAGATTCTCATGAACAGGGAGGATCAAGGAATTGTGCTCGTCTGCCTCATCTCGGATGATGACTAATACATCCTTCAAAATAAGGTCGGGGCTTTTCTTTGAACTGCCTCCCTTCTCTTTCTTGATGCGAGGAATTTTAATCTAATCCTCATCGTCACTGTCTGGGATATCATCATTCATACCCTTGTAGTGTATGCGGACCCGCATGTTAGCAAATGGGTCTCGTCCTTCGTACAGGAACTTTTTTTCCCTTCTTGCTAATCCCCTCAAGCTCTGGGGTCTTTCTCTCCCTTACTAGTATGATTGGAGGAAATAACATGGCTGATAGCACAGCAGAGATCTTCCTCATTAGCTTTGCAAATCTAGCATCAGTGAGGTTTGGCAATAATATGGTGGAAGCATGTGCCTTAGGATGCTTATGTGGGATCCGACAGTTTAAACCGGATGAATAACCCAATCCGGTTCTCCCTGACTGGCTCAGGATCTGCACTGGGCTTTTAATTCCCTGGTAATTCTTTCCTAACCCTTCTCCAGGTTAAAAACCAAAAGATACCATTTCCTGGCCCACTGTCATCACTTTGGGGGAGACTTTAGGCTTCAAGGTTGGTGTCCTACTGGTAGGTACTGAGTATCGCTCACCTCCAAGGCTTGAAAACTAGCAGGTTCAATCCCTGCATCCAAGATGATCACCGGCATGTCTCCTTGTATACAGACAATGTATTCTGGTTCGGCATTCACCGTAATTAGGTTATCGTTGATAATATATTTGAGTTACTGATGGAGGGTGGATGGCACTGCCCCTGCCATATGGATCCATGGCCTTCCCAGCAACAAGTTGTATCCTATGGTTATGTTGAGCACTTGGAAGGACACATAGAAAGTGTGTGGACCAATCTCTAGAGGAAGCTCAATTTCTCCCATAGCTTGTCGGCGAGATTCATCGAAAGCCCGGATGACCACATGACTGGTTTTGATCCGGTTCGGGTTAATCTTCATTCTTTCCAAGGTGTCGTAGGGACAGATGTTTAGGGACAACCCTCCATCTATCAGCACACTTCCAATCATATACCTTGATGACATCACCGCTATGTACAGTAACTTTCGATGGCCCATCCCTTCTGCGGGTATATCATCGTTAGTGAAAGATATCACATTGCTGTTAAAGATGTGTTCTATCACATGACAAAATTTCTCGGCATCCACTTTCTTTGGCAGATGGGCTTCTTCCAGTACTTTCACCAGAATGTTGTGATGATCCACTGATGATAAGACCAGATCTAGGATGGACATCTACTTGGGTGCATCTTTTAGGCTTTGCACCACTTTTATTTTATTGTGTCCCATTTTACTTAGGAACTCTTCTATTTTCTCTTCAGCCACCTTTTCTTTGGCTTTGATGACTGCTTTAATCACCTGTTGAGGCAGGTACAAGGGATTCTCCTTTGGCACAATGGTAATGTTGTTTGAGGTGGAACCTTCATTACTCTCGTAGTTCCATGGGACTCTCTTTAGACTAATCACTGGATACTGGGGTCTGAATGGTAGGTTAAAGGCTCGGGTGCGGCCAACTTCACAAGATTTTATATTTCTTGGACCCCTTTCCCTGGTAGCATTAGGGGTGTGAGGGCTGGCTCCTTATCACAGAAAATAACAGCCACGATATCCTGACTCCATGCAGTGGGAATAAAGAGAGTTTCTTCATCTAGGAGGCCATAATCCCGATTCCCTTATATCAATTCACCACTTTCAATCATGTTCTGAATTAAATGACAAAGTGCCTAGCAGTCCTCAGTATCATGGCCGGGTGCATTGGAGTGGTACTGGCAGATTTGGTCAGGCTTGAATTTCCTGGATTGCGGATTTATCGGGGGTAATAAGTCTGACACCATTCCCTCATTGATTAACATCTGGAGGATTTCCTTCATCGGTTGGTTTAGGTTGGTGAAATTCCTCTGGAAAGCGAATTCCCTATCAGCCTGGAACTTCTCTTCCTTAGCCATCTTGTTGGCCCAAGGTTCATGCTGATGAAAACGATAATGGTCTTTCATAGGAATGGGACTGATTTCTGGTGTAGAAGGACTTGCATCAGGCTGGTTGGTCTGGTTTATCAGCTGTCTGGTGACCTGATGTTGGTATACGACCAGTTCTGCTAATTGTCCAATTTGTTCCTTGATAGACTTAATCTCTTGTTCTATCAGGAATCACCTTTCTGATAACTACCAACTGTCTGGGCTGGATTGAGTTAATTCTCCAACTTATCGGAGGTATTTGGATCCTTCTCCATTTTACGTGCTAATCATGTTGACACCCTCCTCTTTATGTTGAGGGAGGGGATTATCCTGAACGTGCGATTGCTTGGGCTTTGTCACCACAATCTCTCCGTTATTAATCAAGTCTTGAATTTTATGCTTGAGAGACCAACAGTCTTGTGTATCATGTCTCGGGCATCCGGAATGGTAAGCACACTTTTTGCTTGGGTCAAAATTTCATCCACCGGTATTGGTTGGTGGAAGGAGTTGAATGATCTTTTTCTGGGCCATCAACAATTTTAGCACATTCTAGAGTGAATACCTTAATGGGGTGAACGTTCTTCGGCGTCTGGCCTCCAAATTTTTCTGGAATGAAGGGTTTGAAGGTTGTGCTGGAGCTTGAAAAGGGGAATACTTCCTCCTTTGAATGGGCATGCTGCTTGAATCACCCCTCTGATTCTATCCTTGCAATACTAAGGACACTTCTTCGTCTTTCTTCTTGTGTACTTTTCAGGGATTACTCCCGTAATTCCCGGACTGCATATGTTCGGCAACAGCTTCTAAGGCGGTTAGATCCTTTATCTTCCCAGATTTGATCCCTATTTCTGCCATTTCGTCGTGCTTGATCATTTTTTAGAATGGCTTTCCTATGCCTTCTAGGACCCTTTCATAATACGGGGCTTCTTGAATTTCGATGAAAGTCATGACTATCTCGGACTCATTCACAGGTGGAGTGACTTGTGCGGCCATTCGTCTCCAGCGTTGAGCATATTCTCTGCAGGACTCAGTACTTTGTTTCTTGATTTTGGTTATTTGATATCTATCCGGAGCTAGTTGAGACTGGAAACTGTATTGACTGAGGAAAGCATGTGCCAGCTCTTCCCAGCTTTGAATTTTAGAGTTGTCCAGACGGGCATACCAGGCTCTAGCCTCTCCGGTCAGATTTTTCTGGAATAACTGCATTCGGAGTTTCTCGTCTTCTACATAGGATCCGAGCTCTCCAATGAACACCTTTAACTAAGTGTAGGGGTCTCCCAATCCATTATATTTCTCAAAATCAGGAGCTCTAAATTTTTAGGGGTAACGAGCCCCAGGGAAAATGTATATGTCAGAATAATTGACACTGCCAAATGCCCAAGTCCCTTTGATAGACCGGATGGTTTCTTCCATCTGTTGGACCTTCTTAAGAATGTCACCAACTTCCTGTTCTTTGTTAAGAATGGTGATTTCAGGGGTTTTGTTGGTTGTGTCCTGGTTTTGTGATTCAGGAATCTGAGTATCCTTTTTCCCGGTCTCTTGACTACCACCTGGTGTACCTGGTTTTGTGTGACCCTGTGCTTGTTTCCCTTTAAGAGCCTTACTTTGTTCTCTCAGGAAACTGGCCAATTCAGCTATCTAGTTCTTTAATCCTTCAAACTCTTCCCTAGAGACAGGGGTGGATTTTGGCTGAGCACTGGAAGTCATGTCCCGAGATGGACTTAGTGCTTTCTTAGACTTAGATCTAGTGACAGGACCAATCTTTCACCTACAACAAAACGTAGGTGTGTCAATTTCCTGAGGTAGGTATGGATAGGATGCATGCCATGATGTGTTTTTAAGGTTTTTTAATCTTATCCTGCAATATAACGGTCAGTTTGTTTTGATGACAGGATAATATGACAAGATGTATACAACAGGGAATGTATATTTACATTATGCTATTTACATTGGAATTAAAAACTTGAAATTGAATTGAAAAAGGAAGGCATGAAGAGGTTTTCCATCGGATTTGGTTAATCAGAGGCTGACCTATCTCAGGCTACTCTCGCGGCTTTTTCGGCAAGCAGGTCCCCAGATCATCGCAATTTACTAGAGAGGAAATTAATCCAATCTTTCAACTGGAGAGAATCTGAGTGGTGCTTTTTCATGAGCCCCGAAGACTTAGCCGTCCTCGAAGACATTACTCTGTCATCGACGAGTTTGCCTCCTGGTGGAGGAATCATACAACATACATTCACATAAATCGCGTCTCACCATATGTATATGATGACATTGGTGCGAAGCACTAATATGGGTGCGAAGCACTAATATGGGTGCGAAGCACTAACAAAGCAGGAAAGCATTCATTCAATGTAAAGACGCAGCATTCACGCATTCATTCAATGTAAAGACGCAGCACTTGTATATACGCAGATATGAAAGGGAAATTTTGAGAAGATTTGAACGCGGCCTAAGCCCTCTACTGTCCCCAGCAGAGTCGCCAACTATCGACGTCGGTGGAAAAAATTGGGTCGGGTTAAACCCGAATCTTTCTCTCTTCCTAAGTTTTGTCTACCCTTATTCTTTTTATTGTGAAAAAGGTTTTGAAGGATTTTTTAGGAAAAGGCCAACATATATCATGTCAACGATTTGAACGTTTTACAGAGTCGCCAATTGGTAGATTTGAAATGGTTGTACCAACTCAACCGAGTTTTATTTTGAAAGAGGCCCAATTATCGGACACTGTCAAAACTTGATCTTTGTGATCAAAGTTTTGAGTTCGGGGGCTTCGTTAAGTGTGGGGAAGGTGTTAGGCACCCCACAACTCTCGTGTAAACACAGTACCGCATCTTTTTAATATTTCCCTTTTAAATCTGCAATGTGTGTGTGAATGCTGGAAGAAATTGGGCCTATGTTTGATTGATTGAAAGCATGGACATACTTCGTTGAACCTATATACGAAGGGTTTGATTTGATTTGCAAAAGTCTATCTTTTAGACAAGATTATTAAAATGATGTTTTGAAAGCAGGTTTTCAAACCCTTACACTAACATAGGAATTGAAGTATGTCAACACTTCAGTTTTATCTTTTTAGCCTTTAGGCTCAATTTTGAATGGTGATTGTCGGGCTGCGAAGCATCCTCGACCACAGAATATATACAAGTGTCGGTCTCCTCTTGGGCATGATAGTCATCGGAGGGACTCTGACACGACAAACTGTTATTCTAATTATGTTGAGACCTTAAACCCGGATAACCGTTTTAAGGTCTTTCGGATGTACATTTTTTACAGAAAAATTGGCAGGGTACATCTGTAAAGTGGAGTTTGTCTATCGTGGGAATCAGATTCTGATTAGTTTGATCATGAATCCTACGATTCCTAGGCACACAGAGGGAGGCCAATAAAAACCTACACAGTTTAAATATGTACAGAAATATATATTTACATCCAGACGTCACCAGAACCAAGGATTCATCAGTAAATCCTGCCTCGCACTTGGCCGAAGCATCTCGTTCCCACTAGATAGCGATCTAAGGGTCGCGAGATAGCTTTTATAACTGAAACTAGAAAAATGCTAGATTTAAATAAATCTCAGCCATTTTAGCTTCCCGGTTCTGTTTGGACTTATTTTGAACCGTTTGAAAGCTAGAGTTGGCGAGATTTAAAGAAATATAGTTCGCCCGCAGAAATGTCAGTGCCGATACATATCAAATAAATATTTACATCAACAATTTACTACAAAATGAGTAAAGCAACATATATATAATTATATATATACGAAAGCTATAAAGGGCAATGGGTTTTCACTCCGGCGCCCGGACTGGAATGTAAATATATATATATATATATATATATATATATATATATATATATATATATATATATATATATATATATATATATTTATAAAAGCTGTAAAAAGCCACGGAGTAATCCAAGCTTGACAGAATGTAAATATATATATATATAAAACTGTAAAGGGCGATGGGTTTTCACTCTTATGCCCGAACTGGAATAGAATATATATATATATATATATATATATATATATATATATTTATAAAAGCTGTATAAAAGCCACGGAATGATCCAAGCTGAACATAATAGAAATATATATAAAAACTGTAAAGGGCGGTGGGTTTTCACTCCGATGCTCGGACTGAAATGGAAATATATATATATATATATATATATATATATATATATATAAGCTGTATAAAAGTCACGGAATAATCCAGGCTGAACAGAATGTAAATATATATTTATAAAAGCGGTAAAGGGCGACAGACATTCTATCATTTGCCCGGACAGAAATGTAAATATATATATATATATATAAGTATAAAAGCAGTAAAAATGACACAGAATGATCCAGGCCAAACTGGAATGTAAATAATATATATATATATATAGTTAATATATATATATATATATATATATATATATATATATATATATATATATTAACGCAATAAAAAGGTCACGAAGTATAAATCCAGGCCCAAATAAGTCAGAAAAATTATATATATATATATATATATATATATATATAGTTATATATATAAAAGAAGTAAACTACCTCGGATTTGGTATCCGGGCTTGACAGAATTGAAAAGTTAGTATATATACAGTTAAATATACACATTAAAAAACCAAACCCGGACTAAGAAGATAACCCAGTCTGGCAAAGTTGCCACAACCGAAGATATATATATATATATATATATATATATATATAAAAGCTGTTAGAAGCGACAGATCGACGATCCGAGTTGTAGAAATGCCAGAAAATGAGTTTATGTACTAAAATATACCAAAACATAAGCAAAACGGCCACCGAACTGAGTTCTGGGCATATTCAGAAAGTGAAACTTAATGTGTAAGTGTATAAAAATGCAATGAAGTAATAGAAACTTTCTGTTCTTAAAAATACTCATAATGGACTGCTACATGGGCTTTTTGCCAGATCGTAGACTTTAAACGTCCGTTTCTACCGGTTAATTTTTGATATGTGGTAGTATGTGGGTGTATCTACGTGTTAGAGTAAAAAAATTTGGGTTTGGAGGACAAAAGTGGGACTGAGAAACCAAACGGGCAGAAGTTCAGAGCGTTTTCGATTATAAAATGAGATGGGGGTCACCTCATATATATAGACCCGGGAGAAGCAGCTCTACATCCGGCAACCGCAGGTAGAGGTGCGACTCCACGTGGCAGGGCCCACGTGATGGGTCCCACATGACGGGTCCCACTTGACGGGTCCCATTGCATCAAAGTATGTGCACTCCGAGCAACGCGAGGTTAGATTCGAAACTTTCTAACTTTTGATCGGAGAGTATGTTTGAGGCGTGCTATACCTTTCCGAAAAGCCCTCACTGAGAGTGTCGCAATGACATAGGATAAAATATTTTTTGAGTCCAAAAGGACGGGTTCATAACCAGGTCTTTGATTTCTTACAATTTATCCGTTGAGCTGTCTTGCGTTGTTTCCACTCGGGATCATTGTTATGGTTCGTACTGACCATGGTGGTATCAATTTGGCTTGAGCTTAACCAAATCAGCTTCAAGATTGTAAAATGACCGTTTTGCCTCTCCTAGGGTTGCCTTCAGTGTTGGTATAGCCTCCGGCTGACTTCCCGGGGTTGTCTCCGAGGTTTGGATTCCAGCCGATTCTGTTTGTCCTCAGGGTTATCTCCGAGGCTGACTTGGTCCTTCCAGGTTTTCCTCTGGATATGTTGTGAGACTTCGGGGTTGCTTTCGAAGTTAACCTGACCTCCCGTGTTAAGATCGGAGCTTGACCTGACCTCCCGAATTTAGATCGGCTATGACCTGTACCTCCCAGGTTGAGACCGGGGCTGACCTGTACTTCCCGGGTTGAGACCGGGGCTGACCTATACCTCTCGGGTTGAGACCGGGGCTGACTTGTACTTCTCGGGTTGAGACCGGGGCTGACCTGTACCTCCCGGGTTGAGACCGTGGCTGACCTGTACCTCCGGGGTTGAGATCGGAGTTGACCTGTACCTCCCGGGTTAAGACCAGGGCTGACTTGTACCTCCCGGGTTGAGACTGGGGCTGACCTGAACTTCCCGGGTTAAGACCGGGGCTAACCTTTACCTCCCGGGTTGAGACCGGGGCTGACCTGTACTTCTCGGGTTGAGACCGGGGCTGACCTGTACCTCCAGGGTTTAGACCGGGGCTGACCTGTACTTCCCGGGTTGAGACCGGGGCTGACCTGTACCTCCCGGGTTGAGACTGGGGCTGATCTGTACTTCCTGGGTTGAGACCAGGGCTGATCTGTACCTCCCAGGTTGAGACTGAGGATGACCTGTACCTCTCGGATTGAGACCGGGGCTGACCTGTACCTCCCGAATTGAGACCGGGGCTGACCTGTACCACCCGGGTTGAGAACGGGGCTGACTTGTACCTCCCGAATTGAGACCGGGGCTGACCTGTACTTTTTGGGTTGAGACCGGGGCTAGCCTGTACCTCCCGGGTTGAGAACGGGGCTGAATTGATGGCCCGGTATTAAGACCGAGGTTAAGTTGATGTAATAACCGTGGATTTCATGAATAAATATTAATATTGATATTAATAAGAAGGTGAATATTTATTTTATATAAATGTTTATGTAGCATGAGATGAGTAACTCAATTAATTTAATTGAACTTATGATAATTGAGAAAATATGGAGAATTATGATGAGCTCGTGGAATCCCTTGTGTGGCACGATGATGGAATTTACGACGATATAATTAGATTAAAGAAGGAATTGATAAGTGAATGATTAATTAATATTATATTGATAAGTAATTGTTATTATGAGTAAACAATGAATTAATATAATAGATTAATGTTTATTTAATTAAGTGCTAAGTGCAATATTATATGATGGGTGATTGTATATTATAAAGTGCCTACACCTAAAGTATAATGGGGTGTGACACTACAATATAACTATATAATATATATAACTATATAGTAAATGAATGATATAAGTCACATAATGATGTTATATGACAACATGATGTGTGTGGATACATTAAATGTGTACCTTGTGGAATATTTAATTAAACTAAATAAATAGTTGTTATTTAATAATTATTTCAATAATTATGTATAATCGAAATAATAAAGTTTATGATATGTGGAAAGATAATACTCAATTAAATTATATTTGGTATTATCAAAATGTACATAAATTATATAATGTGTATAACTATATATCCCCAACTTGCTACAATGTGATATTGTTATCTCATTAAAAGTCCATGTATACACCTAATTGAATTTAAAACCTATGTATACCTATATATACATTTATGTAAGAATAATGTGTATATGTATAATAAACCTATAGTGTGTGGCATTATTTCATTTGCAAGTGCTGAGATTAAACTTGTCCCACAATGAGTGTCTCACTCCTTCTCTTTCACGTGAATGGCCAATGGCCTATACTACTCCTATATACCAAATTCTAGCATTCTAGCATTCAACCAAATGATGTGAAGGGAGTGGGTTGATGGGTTGTTAGCTACTATTTCACCAAACCTTGATTGCCCAATATGTTCTTCCGCCTCTTGGTTTGATTCATGGTGCAAAGCTTTGGCATGGACATACATTTCTCTATAAATAGAGTCTCTCCTCTTCCCATAATCTAGTTGCTAAATTGTTGTTAAGTTGCTATAGAGAGTGAAGTAAGTGTATAATCTGATATTGAGAGCAAGTCTTATCCAATTCAAGCTCAAGAGGTATAAATCTTACATTGTGTTCTTAGTCTTGAATTCAATGATTCATAGAAATAGCATGATTTAGTTGAAATTGGTTATGTGAGATGGTGTTAGCATGTTAGTATAGTCTACATACATGTTAGAGATGTAATGTGATTGTTTGCAAGCATGATTAATGAGTAATTATGGAGCTTGGCTGAAGCTCTGTTATGGCAGTAAGCATTCTGGTCTGGAACCGAAGTGGCGCGGCCACGCCACTCCTTAGTACAACCAGGGCGCGGCCGCGCCCATCTGTAGAATCAAATGATAACTGTTATGCTTTCTGTATTATGGAGCATGCTAGTATAACTTAGTTAAGCCTATATAAGTCCCTGACAAGCTAGTATAGGTGGCCTTACATGTTATCACTTACCATAGCTTGGTTTTGATGACTTTCTAAAGGAAACTTGGAGTTTTCAAATACAAACTTGACGAACTAATGGCACTTTGAGTTCTGAACTTGTAAGCATACCTACGTGGACTAGTTATATGTGTACATAAGCATGATAGATAGTATGAAGGTTTGTTTTGCATGCTTGGTTGATTTAACATGAGATTTTCAATGAAAACTTGAGAATTTGGAAAACTAATGTTGTTGATAACTACCTTATGTACATTCTAAAATTTTTGACTACCATAATAAGACATGTTATGCCTCTAGACATGATGAACCTATACATCTATCTAACTATGAGTACGTGAACTAATCGAACATGGTCTCAATTGAGTCTAAATGAAGTGGAACTATGCTACCTTGAATTATATGACTAGAATACCTTAAACATATATGATTAAGGCTCATTTACCTCATTGCATAAGTATAAAGGCCAAACATGAGAAACCTTATTAATTGAACACGTTAAGCTTGTTAAGTGAAAGTGAAGTGATAACGAACTAGGTTGAAGGCAAGACATGAGAATCAAACCTATCATAAATCTCATAACATGTATGTTCTGTATGTGTCATCATCAATGTATGTGGGTGAGCAAGCTAGGCCATGCAAACTGAATTGTCAGATCTGGTTTGAACTGGGAGCAGCACGGCCGTGCCACTCCCTAGTTCAAACCAAGCGCGGCTTCGCCACCCTGCAGTGTAGACTGACTATTTTATTTGTAATCTGAAAACTGATGCATGCTTGTATTAATGTCCTAAACTGCCATACATGTTTAGTAATGAGTCCAAATGTTAATGAGCATGCTAACGATAGAACCATATAAGGGATGAGTGTTTATAAACTTTCAAATGCTAAGTCAAATAATGATTACTAACGATGTTATTTGATTTCATAACATCTTACAAACTGATTTTTGTGTTATGTGTATGTAAAGTACATAATGACATACGTATAGGATTATACGACTAAGTTAGAATCGTATGTGTGTGTTTAGCTTACATATCAAGTGTATGTATTCAATGTACGTAACTAATGAACATCCTATATACATAACTATGTTATAATAGGATTCGAAAAGTGTTGATAAGCTAGACATTGATAAACTACGCATAAGGCAAGTATCCTAACCGACGCATTTACTATATGCAAGTATCTAAACCTTATTCTTTATTGAGCATTACTTAAGCTTGTACTATTATTGGTCGTACAAGTAAACAATTGAAAATATGATTCTTGTCTTATGAATTAATACTTCATAGCTTAAGGTAAAGTCTGTTTATATTCTTCGAACTTTAATTTCGAGTATTGAACCTATAATTGTTCTTATATACATTAAAAGAGCGGTCTATGCCATTTGATTCGGCTAGACCTATATTATGAATTTGAAAGTGATCCAAACCAATTTGGTGCAGAATCTTATAATTGACTGAGATGAACAACCCTCATTGAAGGGGAAACTATATAATTATTGGGAGACCGACGTGCGCACATGAGTACGATTAAATGTTATGCATGGCGTAGGGTACTTTAGGCTGATCACCTGTTGTATTTGTTTTGTTGGATTATCAGCATATTACTGTTAATTCTAGTAGAAGTTCATAGTCCTTAATGACTGCTCAGTGTTCATTATTCTTGAACTTTGAAAAGGTTAAACTTGAATCTTATTGATATCTTTCTGTCCTTAGTGACTGTTATTGAGAACTATTGATACTTCTTGCTATTCTTGAACTATCATTTACTGTTGTACCCTTGGGATTCGAAAACTATATTATTCACCCTTATTGTTATATTATTTGCTGAGCAAACTTGTTGCTCACTTTTATTTTTTCTAAAAATATTTCAGTTAAGGCAGAGCAAGGCAGACCCTCGGGCACTGATAAGGGCAAGGACAAGGCTACGAAGTAGCTTTGTCCTTATCTAGAAATATTATGATGATGTAATAAAACCTAATTCGTATTTATGTATTAGCTATGTTTAAGCTATGTTTAAGTTACGAGACCTTGGGACATGAATAATTATATTAAATAAATGTACGTGAGATGTTATTATGATATTAGTTATTTAGCAAGTGGCGAACAAAATTCGAGACGCAAGTGGTACGAATTTGGGGGCGTCACAGTTGATGGCCCGATATTGAGACCGGGGTTGAGTTGATGGCCCAGTATTGAGACCGGGGTTGAGTTGATGGCCCAGTATTGAGACCGGGGTTGAGTTGATGGCCCGATATTGAGATCGGAGTTGATTTGATGGCCCGGTATTGAGACCGGGGTTGACATGATGGCCCGATATTGAGATCGGGGTTGAATTGATGGCCTGGTATTGAGATCGGAGTTGATTTGATGGCCCGGTATTGAGACCGAGGTTGACTTGATAGCCTGGTATTGACACCGGGGTTGATTTGACAAGACAGTTTTGCCCTCCTACAGGGTTAGTAACAGGGAAACGAAATTTCGAGTGTCTACATTTGATATATCAAGTATTTGTTAAATTGATTAATCTATTATACTTGATAACTGTTATCACCAATATTACTTGTTACATTATATATGATTTAAACTGATATCCAAATTCACCTTTTATATCTGTTAAAACCATAGAAACACACTCTAAAGAGAAATCCTTTTCTAAATTTATTTTAATCATAGAAATATATTCTTTATTAAAGAAAAGGAAAATCTTTATAAAAAGTGCATAAATCTACATATATGCTTACACAGAAGAATCTCACATAAAAGTTTTGAACTTTTATTTGATATTTGATCTTTAATTGTATATCTACTTACACAGAAGCACACCACATAAAAGTCTTGAACTTTTATTTGATCTTAAACTATATATCTATTTTTTTGAGAAGTATCTCTTCTAAACTTTATATGATTACTTTAGAAGAAAAAACTAAAACAAACTTTTGTAAAAAGGAAAAGGTAGAGTTAGTTTATTTTATATATTTGTGAGAAAGAAAAAAATTCTTTGACCAAGACCAGAGTCTTAGAGAGGTCAGCTGGGAGTTGGGTCTCTAGTGTACTTGTAAAAAAAAGAAGAGATTGTTGTTTCAAGACCTAATCATAGAATAGTTCTGAACTCAAAAGAAAGATACAACTAAGCTTTAGGAAGGAGCTGAGAGTTCACTGTCCGAGATAGTTAGTTATGGATAGTTATAATTTTATTTATTAAACTTTGTAAAGGCTTCTCCGCCTACTGAAGGAGTATTTATTACTGGGAGTAATAGGATCTCAAGTCCTGGAGAGGAACTTGAGACTAGATGTAGCAACATACCCTAAATGTATGTTGTGAACCAGATAAATATCTGTGCATTGTGTGATTGAATTTTTACTAACCTGCTTATTACTTTCTAACACTGTAAGTTAATTTACTAAAAATTCAAAAAGGCCAAAGATAATTTTTTTAAAAGGTGATAATCTATTCAACCCCCTTCTAGATTATTATCGGACTTTCAATTGGTATCAGAGCGGTGCTCTTTAACTTGTTTATTAAGTGAATACATACATATCTAAGAGTAAATCCACCTATGACCTACAATTCTACTGGTTGCAGAGAAAGACTGTCAATGTCTAGACCTCCACTATTTGATGGCACAAACTTTGTCACTTGGAAAAATAGATTAAAAATCTATGCCAAATCATAAGGAATCAAAATCTGGCTAGCAATAGAACGAGGTGTAAATATGCCCACAAAAATTAAAGATGAAAAGATTGTCGAAAAAGATGCTGGAGAATTTACCACCAAAGATGAGGAGATTGGGAATATAGCTTACAAAGCTGAGCAAGTGCTGACTAGTGCTCTCATAGAAAAAGAATACAAAAGAGTTAGCAACTGCAAGAATGCTAAAAAATCTGGGAAAAGTTGATTGTAACCTATGAAGGAACCAGTCATATCAAAGAAACCAGAAAAGATGCTTTAATCCAAGAGTATGAAAACTTAAAAATAGAAGAAGGTGAAAAAATCATTGATATGGAAACACGTTTTTCCAGAATCATTGATGAGCTGGAACAACTAGGAAAAGCTTACACAACAAATGAGAAAAATAGAAGAATTCTCAAAGCCCTTCCATTTATATAGAAAATAAAGGTTACGACCATCAAGAAAATGCAAGATCTAACTGCATATCCTCTTGATAGCCTTATTGGAAATCTTCGTGCCCACGAAGTCGACATGATAGTCGAAAAAGCAGGATCGGATACAAATCTCAAAAAGAAAGGAATCACTTTCAAAGCTTTACTAGTTGATCAAGAAAGCGATGATGAGGAATTGAATGAAGAACTCTTGAGTCTAGATAATAACAAAGTTGCTTTATTATCAAGACAACTCTGGAGAGTAATCCAATGCAAAGCAAAAAGATATGGCAAAGGCTTTATGAAAACAAATAACAACTTCGAAAACAAGCAAGTCTTCAAGCCAAAAGCAGCAGGAGGAAATTTCAAAGCTAACAAAAACAACTTCAGAAATGTTAGCTCAAATGAAAACTCAAATACGTGTTTTGAATGCAACCAACCAGGACACTTCAAAAAGGATTGTCCAAAACTAGTCAACAACAAAGTTCTAGTAACTGAGGAAGGCTGGAATCTAAGTGATGAAGAAGGACCTGTCGAACAAACCGAGAAAATCGTAAATTTATGTTTAATGGCAGATAATAACTCATCACTAAGATCTAAGATAAATTCAGAACATCAATTACCTAACACTTCATTTATCACACATAATTTAGAGAATATAAATGAAGAACATCATGAATTGCAAGAAGCATATAATTATTTATATGAAGATAATGAAATTATTAAAGAAGACTTTATTAAATTAAAATTTTCATTAGAAAAATTAATTAAAACAAATAGAAATCTTGAAATAAAAAATTCAAATTTAATTATAATAATTGAAACCTTAAAAGAAGAAAATGAGAAACTAGAAAATGATTCTTCAGAAAATATTGAATTAAAAGAAGAACTAGAAAAATTAAGAAAAATATATAGAAATCTTAAAATAAAAAATTCAACACTTGTTGTTCTTATTGAAGATTCTCAAACACTAAATCAAGAGTTAAGTGAAGAAATTAAAACACTCAAGGAAGAAAATTCATCTAAAAAAATAAAAGCAGAAAAATAAAGTGAAGAATCCACTTTATTAAATCAAATTAGAATGTTAACTATAGAACGTGATAACTTAAACTCAACAGTTATTAAATTCACAAAAAGAAAAGAAAATCTTAATGTTATGCTTAATCAACAAAGATGTAGTTTTAATAAAGAATGATTAGGATATATTGGAGAATCTAGTAAGACAAAAAATAAACAACTCTATCATGTTAAAAGTAAAGAAAAAGAAGATCATACATCTCCCTTTACTAAATGTTCGTACTGTAATAGGAATGGTCATTCTGTTTACTCGTGTAATTCCAAAAATGGGAACTACAAAGGGAAAATGATTTGGGTACCTAAAGGAACCTATACTGCACCTATTATCACAAGAAAAGAATTTCATTTTTAGAAAAACGAAAGATTATCTAGTAACTTTCATCAAAACTTTTCAAGATATAATCATGCATCTTATAGATCTGCTACCCATAGAAAAATTGTGTCTACTAAGACTTATTATCATGTACCACATTTTGTAAAGGAAAATACAAATAATCCTTATACAAAATGGAAAATACAAATGATCCTTATACAAAGGACCCTTCTTATTAAAGGGTACCAGTTTGTGAACTTAATATATATTGCAGGTATATCTCACAGCTAACTCTACTAAAAATAAATGGTACATTAATAGCGGTTGTTCATGATACATGACAGGCAATAAAATAAAATTGAGCAATCTATAAAATACAGACTGTGGTGGGGTAACATTTGGAGATATCAACAAAGGTAAAGTTATTGGAATTGGAAGTATTGGTAATAAACACATAACAATCTCTAACGTTCAACTGGTCACATGACTCAGGTACAATCTTCTATCTATTAGTCAACTATGAGATAGTGGTTTTAAAATAACTTTCAGTCCTCATAACTGTTCAATATATGATCGATCTGGCAAATTAATTTTATTATGTCCTAAAAGTCAAAATGTGTACATGTGTGACTTAGATACATACTCTCACCTGGACAATGTATATCTTGTATCTGCAAATGATGATCCATGGCTTTGACATCGTACGTTAGGTCACATTAACATGAAATTGATAAATAACATATCTTCTAAGGAACCTGTTCATGATCTTCCAAAATTAAAGTTTCTAAAAAACCATATCTGTGAAGCCTGTAAATTAGGAAAACAAATATATGCATCTCACAAACCTAAACTCACAATGTCAACCTCTCGACTATTAGAACTCTTGCATATGGATTTGGTAGGTCCTATCCCTAAACATAGTATGGGTGGTGCTATTTATATTCTAGTCCTAGTTGATGACTATTCACGATTCACATGGGTTGATTTTCTAAAATTCAAAAATAAAGCAATAAACTCCTTCTCTGCATTATGCAAAAAAATTCAAAATCAACAGGGAAACTCTATTGTTTATATTCGGTCTGATCATGAAAGAGAATTTGACAATTCTGATTTCATAATATTTTGTGATGAGCACGGTATAAGCCATAACTTTTTTACGCCTTACACACCACAATCAAACGGTGTAGTTAAAAGGAAAAATTGTACTTTACATGAAATGGCCAATACTATGATAAATGAATATTGTCTTCCTAAATACTTTTGGGTCGAAGCAATTGCAACATCCTGTTATATTTTAAATCGAGTATTGCAAAGACTAATGTTGCTCAAAACTCCCTATGAGCTTTATTATAAAAGAACTCCAAAAATAAATTACTTTCGTGTTTTTGGGAGTAAATATTTTATTCTAAATACTAAACAATATCTAGTGAAATTCAATCTCAAACTGATGAAGGAATATTTTTGGGATATTCACTTATTAGTAAAGCATATTGAGTTTTTAATAAAAGAACTCTAGTCGTTGAGGAGTCAATGAATGTAACCTTTGATGAGTTTAAACCCCCTTTAAAATACAAAGAGCTGGTAGAAAATAATATGGTCATTGAAGACATTCTCATAAATATGGAAGAACTAAAAATAGATAATACATCTCCACCTGTCAATATTATTCCTCTTAAAAATTCTAATCCTCAGTTAAATGACTTACCCAAAGAATCATATATCATTATAAATCATCCGATATAAAATATAATTGGTGATATCGATAAATGAATTCTTACAAGATCACAAGCACAAAACCTGGCCAGCCATCTGTCTTTTCTATCCCAAATTGAGCCTAAAAATATAAAAGATGCATTGCTTGATGAAGACTGGATAATAGCTATGCAGGATGAACTTTAATAGTTCACGAGAAACAAAGTCTGGGAATGAGTTCTAACACCCAAGAAAACTTCCATTATTGGAACTCGATGGGTTTTTCGTAACAAGTTAGATGATAATGGATCTGTCATACGTACTAAGACAAGATTAGTTGCACAAGGGTACAATCAACTTGAAGGAATTGACTATGATGAAATATACGCTCCTGTTGCTAGAATTGAGTCTATACGTATGTTATTAGCTTTTGCATGCTATCAAGATTTTAAATTATTTCAAATAGATGTCAAATCTGCTTTTTTGAATGGTGTCATTGAGGAGGAAGTTTATGTTAAACAACCCCCTGGTTTTGAAGATTTTGATCATCCTAAATATGTGTATAAACTGCACAAAGCTTTAAATGGTCTAAAATAAGCTCTCAGGGCATGGTATGAAAGGCTAAGTAAATTCTTGTTAAATAATGGTTATAAAAGGGGTACAGTGGATACTACTCTTTTTACTTAATATAAAAATGATGATATTCTTATTTTACAAATATATGTTGATGACATCATTTTTGGATCTACTAACATGACTATGTGCAATGATTTCTCTGAAAGCATGAGTAAAGAATTTGAAATGAACATGATGGGAGAATTAAATTTCTTCCTAGGACTGCAAATCAAGCAAGGAGAAAAAGGTATTCATATTTCTCAATCCAAATACTGCAAAGAAATGATTAAGAAATTTGGTCTAGAATCTGTGAAACCTCTTAATACTCCTATGTCAACCACTAAAAACTAACTGCTGATGAAAATAGAAAAAGTGTTAACATAAAAAAGTATCAAGGAATGATTGGCAGTCTTCTATATATCACAGCTAATCGACCTGACATTATGTTTAGTGTCTGCAAATGTACCATATTTCAATCAAACCCTAAGGAATCACATTTGGTTGCAGTAAAAAGAATATTTCGATATCTTAAAGGAACTATAGACATAGGTCTATGGTATCCTAAAGGTCAACCATTTGATCTTATCTGTTTTTCAGACTCTAACTATGCTGGTCATCATGTTGATCGAAAAAGTACAAGTGGCACCTGTCAGTTTTTAGGCGGATGTTTAGTTTCTTGGTTCTCTAAGAAACAAAACTCAGTATCTATTTCAACCACCGAAGCAGAATATATAGCTGATGCACGTTGTTGTGCACAGATATTGTGGATGAAACAGTCCCTCGCTGATTACAATATAAAATTTAATTGTGTCTCAATTCTATGTAATAATACCAACTCTATAAACTTAAGTAAAAATATTATATTACATGCTAGATCAAAACACATAGATGTTAGACATCATTTCTTACGTGATCATCTAAACATTGGCATCATTAAGCTAGAACATATTTGTGACGCCCCCAAATCCACGTTCCTTCGAAACCTCGAATTCGGTGCAGTCACGATACTACTATCGTCAAACTATTACATCTTTTAATCATTAGTAAAAGAATACAACTTTGTTTATTATAATTTAGAATATAAATTCTATTTATATCCAAGATCTCGTCTTTACATCATATTCGATATTACTAAAATACGGAATAATTTAAACTTTTCAATATCCTTTGAATAAAAATCTTTTTATTGATTCCATAACTTTGATACCGATTACAAACCTTGAATCAACTATATAATATGATTCCTTCTTATCTGAGTTATCGTATAAACATTTACAACTCAACTCGATATCCTCTATGTATTAATTAATACATTCTAACAATACAACAAGTATTAAACAGTGTAAGCAACTATCGAGTACATCATCTAGAATCTAAACATGGTCCAGACAATATTCTAAGCAATATTCTTCAATGCGATACTATCTATCTTTATCAATCAAGAAGCACGAAATCTTTACCGTGAATCCTTAACCTGCAAAAGTGGTTATTTGCAAGAGTGAGCTCGACAGCTCAGCAATTCTAACAGTCCTCATGCATCACATAGCATATAACATCATACTCAGTTCATGCATTTATAAACAGTTTATATTTACTACGCATGTTACTTTTCACATAACAAGTATATCATCAAAGATCAACTTTTAATCTCATTTATATCTCATATACAGTTCATATATAAGTTCACATTATCACAGCATAATATAATTCAACTAACAGTTATTGAATTCATATATCAAATAGGAACTGAAAGACTTGCCTGATTCGTAGTTTAACAACTACGACTTAACTGCTTAAGAATCTCTGCACTTTGTGTAATCCTACACAGTTGTATTAATCATAGAGATCACACCCATCAGTTATACACTTCCATACATTCTCAATATAATAATAAGTATTACATTGTTGTCTAGCTTGGTTCTTAGAACCTTCGTCTTACTTTCTTATCGTACGCTTAGTATCGTTAGGTACGTATAGTGATATCTTAACCATACTCAATATTAATATTAACCACTTAACTATTTAAGTGTTCGACACATATTGCAAACTCATAAATCTATAATCCATATTGCTCTTACGTTTCTCAAATCTTATCGAAACCATTACATTCAAACTTTCTAAGTTTCACCTTTCAAAATCCTTGTCGTAATTAAACTAGTCATGCACGGTTTCTATATTCATCATATAGTCATAAACCAGTAGGGGTCCGACCATGATTTGCAGTTTAAGTAATAATACGAGTCTACTACAAAAACCAAGAACAAACAGACTGCATAAATCTTGAAAACAGGCTGGCGCAGCTGCGCAGGTATTAGCCTTAAGAGTGGCGCAGCTGCGCCACTCACTGATCAAACCAGGAATGAAATTTCATTCTGCTGGACCACCCGAGTTCAATCAATATCATTCAAGTTATTGATATTAATCAATACGCATACTCTATGGTTATAAATTTCAAGTTCGAAACCTAGCATGCTCATCCTAATCCAATTAAGGCCATATGCCGATAAACTTTAAACAAATCAAGCCCACGTTACTAATGGTCCATTACTAAAGTCATATCAACACACCACGAGGCTAAACAATACTAAGTATACATGTTCGTGCGTATATCACACATGTATATGTTAATCGCATAGTTTATGCTTTAGAAATTCATTTTCTATGAATATGCGTGCATATGTGAAATCCATGTTTCATTATATGATGCTTATGTCAACATGTCTATAGGCACAATGAAATCCTAATATACATGCTTGCATGTTCATAACGTAAGTTCACTTAGTACTTGATGATATTAGCTTTCACATTCTAATCTTTCTTTTAAAAGTACGCTAAGTCAACTTAGGTAACTTAGTACATGCCACGTATCTCGTAGCCATGGCTCTCATGTATTTAGAACACATATATAAGCCACTTATACATGCTCAATGATCAGAATACATATATGATCTTTACATGTCCAAGTTCACTTTTAAAACTTACATTTTTGTTAAAAATGTTCACTTCTAAATTATAAACCTTTTTATTCAATAGAGTGTACTAACATAGTTATGCATGTTACTTTAGACTCACATTACATGCATATTTAAACCATACAATCATGCTCAAAAGTCAGCATATACACGTCACACGTATAAGTCAAAGTATATTTTTGAAACTATACGTTTACTTTAAAAATTATAAGTTTCTCATATTAATATGGTTATACATGCATCATGCTACGCCAAGATAGTCATATATGCATATTATCATGTCCTCATGCTTGCTCTATGTAGTGTTATTAATCTAGCACATAGCAGCCTTTAGCAGAAAATTAGAATCTGGTGCAGGGGACCGGCGCAGCTGCGCTGCGCCTCAGTTATAAACCGGCGCAGCTGCGCCGTGTCTGGTTCTTGCCAGAGAGTAGCCTGCTTCGGCAGGTTCCAGCCCAAATGCTAAATTTCTTTCGCGAAAACACTTTTAAACAACCATATTGTAATTCCAACATGTATATAAGTTCATATAGCAACTAACAATCATTATAAAATCACAAATTTCATGCTCAATTTCAAGAATAAAAATCTTGACAGTAAATTTGAAGGAAGAACAAGAAATGAAGAATTTTATACCTCTGCTATGCATTAAGCTAGCTCAAATTGGATTCCCAACTCTCTGCAAACTACCTTGCTATCCAACTCACAACACCCTCAATTCAATACTTAGACAAAATTCTCAGCAAATGAATTTGAGAGGAGAAGAGCTATTATTTATAGAAGAATAAGAATCCAGACAATGTTAATTTCCACCAATTCAAACCAATGGGAGTAAGGATTGCATATTGGTTATGAGGGAGTTGGTGATTAGTTGTTAGAATCAATCATAATTCCCACTCCCTTATTCATCATGATAGCTAAGGTTTGCTGAGTTTGAGAAGGAATAAGCTAGACTAGCCTTATAGCTATTCACGTGAGAAAGAAGTGTGCCTCTCATTATGGGACAAGGCTCAATAAACTCAGCATTGTATTCCTTTGTGCAATATACATATGTATATTACATATACTCCTACATCAATGTATAATTGTACACTTAGGTTATATCCATTTGGACATTATAATTCACATTATGCTTACTTAATATTGACACATTAATATAAGTCACATGTATATATACACAAACACATATGTACACCCACCTAAGTATATTCATACTTTAGATATACACCAACACATATAATTATGTACCTCATGTACATTGAATTAGTATTTTAATTGGACTAGATATAAAATAGTTGGTTATTCTTATCCCAACATTTTTCATAAATTATTATCTCAATTACACCCAAATATTATAATGATAATTAATATCAATTATTTATTAACTTGCCATTTCTTTTAATAATTATAGTTAAACCTTTAATTGATTTAACTTTACCACTCATGCCATACAAGGCACAATTATGTAAGCTTAGTATTTAATAGACCTCAAGCTTACAAAATAATATTACTCTCAATGTCACATCTTATAATAAGTTCATGATGTAATACCATTACAATGCTTATTTACATGTTCTCTAATTATAGTCAATCTATTACTGAATCTATTATTGTGCCACACAAGGCATCTCTCACAAGCTCAAACTTAAGCTTATCATTATTCTCATCACTTACTCATTTCTCACCACATTACTACTTATAACCCGTTCAATTAAATTAGAACTATTAAATCCAAGGTCCACATATAAATATTTTATAAATCGAATATTCAAATATTATATATAACCTTTACGGAAATATAATAACTCAAGCTATTAAAATGTTAAATTACTTCAATTAATTATACTTATAATAAGTATAACATTTGCGCTTATAATAATTAATATATACTCTATTAATTATTCCAATAATAATATTCACGATCAAATAATAACTTAAGTTATTTAATATATTAAAATAACTTAGTTTCCTTTCATTAATTAAACTCCCTTGAAAATACATTTAACATTATGTATTTAGCCATATCATAAAATATTATGTTTTCTCCAAATAAGCACATTCGTTATTAGAAAATAATTTACTTATTGTCTCATGATATTATTCTTAATATAATATCAAATAACTATATGTACGACACATGTACATATATTATATATAGAAAATAGATAATAAGTTTATTTTCTATTATAATAAATTGTTTCCATCAATTTAATTACATATAGCAAATACGTTTTAATATATTTACTATATTAACCAATCACACCTTATACAAAAACATATAAGGTAATATTATTATTCAAAAATAACATTTCCTCCTTTTATTAAAATAATTCAATATTACAAATTATTTTAATACCCTTTATTAGAAAAATCATATCTCTTTCTTTTCTATAAATTGTTCCCAAAATAATTTCTTCAAATATTCATTTAAAGATATAATGATTTCCATCTCCCTTTAATAACGTATATATATTTAACGTTATTCGCACATTAGACTTTCTCACATATTACCACTCTAAGTAATATATATAAAAAGTATCAACTATAATTACATATTCAACACACATATTAATTCACTCCTTTACTTAAGTAAATTAAACACTGTACTATATCATCATAGTTAATTAAGGTTCAATACTGACATTATATTATTTCATAATATAACTCACAACTTATATTAACTAATATTTATTCTTATTAGTTAATTCCTTAACTAACTCATGCTTCATTATCCAAACCTATTCACGGATAGCTTAAGTGCTATTAATAACTTATATTATAAACATACTAGTTATTAATACACATACACAAGAATATGGTGATTTATACATTAAGGATATTTAATGTCACCAACTTACTATAAAATAATTCTATAAATTATTTAATATCGATAGGAATTTATCCACTTCCTTTATCTCCACTGAATCGTCTCTACGCTAAATAACAAATATATATTAATAATATATTTATAAATCACAAAAACACATATTACATAGTCCATATTACCCTATGTAATATAATACCACATACCTCATATCACATATATATATTTTTATTCGAACCCATCTCACGGTTTAAGAATTTTATTTATTAAATCCTTATTTAATAATATCTAAAAATTCGGGTTCTTACATCCTCTCCCCCTTATAAACCGAAACTTCCTCTACTCGGTGTTATTCCGATTATTACATATTCTCTTGAATAATTTTATTCATTCTCTTTTCAGAAGTTTTATTACTATAACTTTCTCAATCTCATTCTACCACTTTCTCCTTTCTAAGGAGCATCTACTTACTACATTCATCCTTTAGAAGAATAAGAATCTTCCACGATTTTTCAATAATCGGGAAATATTATGAATAACTCAGATTCCAATTTATGCTGAGGGGTCACAAGACCGTGAACTTTTCTCCAGGTTTACTAATGCTTCAACACAATTTTTCACACCGCAAACCAGAGTGTTTATCAATCACAAAGACTGAAAACACTCTCCACGCGTACTCTAGGTGGCCAACCTATTGTACCACTATGTTGGACCGCAACGTAGTGTTTTGTAACGACTATATGCGTTACGCTCGGAACCATTGTCCCCGAAAATATATCCCCTTTATAGGGTTGTTCACCTCAGCTTTTCAACGTCAAAATCCGCACCAGAGCAATCTGGTTTGGCATACATACACAAGAATACTTGAATTCTATAATCCCTTTCCAACAGTCGCCTAGCCGAATCAAATAGCTTAGACTCTCATCAACAATTCGGACATCAATCGAAATAATTTAGTCAACTTAATTGACCTTCTTTATAATTTACAAGAAAACCAAAAATTCTTTTATGACGTCATGATACCATACTAGATTAGTAGTACGTTGAGGATTCCGCCATTTTATGACTTTGTCATATTACAACATACCATAGTGGGCTGATGATCTTTCGATCACAACCAACACTAGGTTCGATTGCATTGATGACTCCATCGTTTACCATTCTACATCATATCAAATGATGCACAAGGTTAAAATATATTTTGAAAGATTGTCAAATCATTTTTGTCTTAGCCGAAACAAATAGCGTAGACATACGAATAGCGGTGTTGTTTTTAAAACTCATTAGTTCAGTTACCTGACCCAATGTTTTCTCAAGAAAACCGAAGTGCAAACACTAGCACGAAGTCAATAATTATTGAAAATCTAGCGTAGCTAGAGGATTTAGGAAAATCCAATTTCTCCATCGCTTCAATCTCTTACCACCATCAATGCTTACTATTCCAAAACTCTTATATAATATATCTATTCTCAGTACAGTTCACCAACTTACCACACCATGGAAGCTCAGGAACTTACCATAATCATATGGGTTGAGGAACTTATCCTAGTCAGACCAAAATCGTCCATTCGCTGAGGGGTCCCATCATACGATTATGATTCACGAACTTGTCATAGGCATGAGTCTTAAGAACTCGCACCTAAACTTAATATTATCTAATTATATCTTAGAAATCTCTATCTATCAAAATAAATATGAGAAAAGAATCACCTTTCCGCCATATGTATAATGATACCGCGACACTAACATTCCAACGATTATCAATGTGACGCACTCAGTGCAAGCACAAAACTTCTGCCCATACAAAAGTTTGTACAACTAAGCCATCACATGAGTCCTCAATGGAATTCCAACACTTAACTATATCTTACTCTATCATGAGCTTTCTACGTTTCATCACATACAACTCCTCATGAGTTCATCTCGTACTTTATCATAGTACATTCTCTTATAGCATCAAGCTATACATACTTAGTCATTACATACTATCTATCATTTCACAGTTCAATCTGATCACGTCGTGATCATCACTATACCTCAGGGTTCTTTCCCTATTATCAACCAAACTCCATCTGAGTTTATTCTCATTATCTTCGTCATATACATCTTATAGACATCGTCTTAACATTTTCATTACCGGAGTTAGAAAACTCCTGATTCTCATTCTCTAGATACTTCGAGAGTCTTCTTTGAATCTTCACGTATATATTTTAATCTTATCTTTCACTCTCTCAGGTTATAGTCTAAGGTACACTTACCTAAGGTTTATAACCTACAGCTTTGATACCAACCTGTGACGCCCCCAAATCCACGTTCCTTCGAAACCTCGAATTCGGTGTAGTCACGATACTACTATCGTCAAACTATTACATCTTTTAATCATTAGTAAAAGAATACAACTTTGTTTATTATAATTTAGAATATAAATTCTATTTATATCCAAGATATCGTCTTTACATCATATTCGATATTACTAAAATACGGAATAATTTAAACTTTTCAATATCCTTTGAATAAAAATCTTTTTATTGATTCCATAACTTTGATACCGATTACAAATCTTGAATCAACTATATAATATGATTCCTTCTTATCTGAGTTATCGTATAAACATTTACAACTCAACTCGATATCCTCTATGTATTAATTAATACATTCTTACAATACAACAAGTATTAAACAGTGTAAGCAACTATCGAGTACGTCATCTAGAATCTAAACATGGTCCAGACAATATTCTAAGCAATATTCTTCAATGCGATACTATCTATCTTTATCAATCAAGAAGCACGAAATCTTTGCCGTGAATCCTTAACCTGCAAAAGTGGTTATTTGCAAGAGTGAGCTCGACAGCTCAGCAATTCTAACAGTCCTCATGCATCACATAGCATATAACATCATACTCAGTTCATGCATTTATAAACAGTTTATATTTACTACGCATGTTACTTTTCACATAACAAGTATATCATCAAAGATCAACTTTCAATCTCATTTATATCTCATATACAGTTCATATATAAGTTCACATTATCACAGCATAATATAATTCAACTAACAGTTATTGAATTCAATCAAATAGGAATTGAAAGACTTGCCTGATTCGTAGTTTAACAACTACGACTTAACTGCTTAAGAATCTCTGCACTTTGTGTAATCCTACACAGTTGTATTAATCATAGAGATCACACCCATCAGTTATACACTTCCATACATTCTCAATATAATAATAAGTATTACATTGTTGTCTAGCTTGGTTCTTAGAACCTTCGTCTTACTTTCTTATCGTACGCTTAGTATCGTTAGGTACGTATAGTGATATCTTAACCATACTCAATATCAATATTAACCACTTAACTATTTAAGTGTTCGACACATATTGCAAACTCATAAATCTATAATCCATATTGCTCTTACGTTTCTCAAATCTTATCGAAACCATTACATTCAAACTTTCTAAGTTTCACCTTTCAAAATCCTTGTCGTAATTAAACTAGTCATGCACGGTTTCTATATTCATCATATAGTCATAAACCAGTAGGGGTCCGACCATGATTTGCAGTTTAAGTAATAATACGAGTCTACTACAAAAACCAAGAACAAACAGACTGCATAAATCTTGAAAACAGGCTGGCGCAGCTGCGCAGGTATTAGCCTTAAGAGTGGCGCAGCTGCGCCACTCACTGATCAAACCAGGAATGAAATTTCATTCTGCTGGACCACCCGAGTTCAATCAATATCATTCAAGTTATTAATATTAATCAATACGCATACTCTATGGTTATAAATTTCAAGTTCGAAACCTAGCATGCTCATCCTAATCCAATTAAGGCCATATGCCGATAAACTTTAAACAAATCAAGCCCACGTTACTAATAGTCCATTACTAAAGTCATATCAACACACCACGAGGCTAAACAATACTAAGTATACATGCTCGTGCGTATATCACACATGTATATGTTAATCGCATAGTTTATGCTTTAGAAATTCATTTTCTATGAATATGCGTGCATATGTGAAATCCATGTTTCATTATATGATGCTTATGTCAACATGTCTATAGGCACAATGAAATCCTAATATACATGCTTGCATGTTCATAACGTAAGTTCACTTAGTACTTGATGATATTAGCTTTCACATTCTAATCTTTCTTTTAAAAGTACGCTAAGTCAACTTAGGTAACTTAGTACATGCCACGTGTCTCGTAGCCATGGCTCTCATGTATTTAGAACACATATATAAGCCACTTATACATGCTCAATGATCAGAATACATATATGATCTTTACATGTCCAAGTTCACTTTTAAAACTTACATTTTTGTTAAAAATGTTCACTTCTAAATTATAAACCTTTTTATTCAATAGAGTGTACTAACATAGTTATGCATGTTACTTTAGACTCACATTACATGCATATTTAAACCATACAATCATGCTCAAAAGTCAGCATATACACGTCACACGTATAAGTCAAAGTATATTTTTGAAACTATACGTTTACTTTAAAAATTATAAGTTTCTCATATTAATATGGTTATACATGCATCATGCTACGCCAAGATAGTCATATATGCATATTATCATGTCCTCATGCTTGCTCTATGTAGTGTTATTAATCTAGCACATAGCAGCCTTTAGCAGAAAATTAGAATCTGGTGCAGGGGACCGGCGCAGCTGCGCTGCGCCTCAGTTATAAACCGGCGCAGCTGCGCCGTGTCTGGTTCTTGCCAGAGAGTAGCCTGCTTCGGCAGGTTCCAGCCCAAATGCTAAATTTCTTTCGCGAAAACACTTTTAAACAACCATATTGTAATTCCAACATGTATATAAGTTCATATAGCAACTAACAATCATTATAAAATCACAAATTTCATGCTCAATTTCAAGAATAAAAATCTTGACAGTAAATTTGAAGGAAGAACAAGAAATGAAGAATTTTATACCTCTGCTATGCATTAAGCTAGCTCAAATTGGATTCCCAACTCTCTGCAAACTACCTTGCTATCCAACTCACAACACCCTCAATTCAATACTTAGACAAAATTCTCAGCAAATGAATTTGAGAGGAGAAGAGCTATTATTTATAGAAGAATAAGAATCCAGACAATGTTAATTTCCACCAATTCAAACCAATGGGAGTAAGGATTGCATATTGGTTATGAGGGAGTTGGTGATTAGTTGTTAGAATCAATCATAATTCCCACTCCCTTATTCATCATGATAGCTAAGGTTTGCTGAGTTTGAGAAGGAATAAGCTAGACTAGCCTTATAGCTATTCACGTGAGAAAGAAGTGTGCCTCTCATTATGGGACAAGGCTCAATAAACTCAGCATTGTATTCCTTTGTGCAATATACATATGTATATTACATATACTCCTACATCAATGTATAATTGTACACTTAGGTTATATCCATTTGGACATTATAATTCACATTATGCTTACTTAATATTGACACATTAATATAAGTCACATGTATATATACACAAACACATATGTACACCCACCTAAGTATATTCATACTTTAGATATACACCAACACATATAATTATGTACCTCATGTACATTGAATTAGTATTTTAATTGGACTAGATATAAAATAGTTGGTTATTCTTATCCCAACATTTTTCATAAATTATTATCTCAATTACACCCAAATATTATAATGATAATTAATATCAATTATTTATTAACTTGCCATTTCTTTTAATAATTATAGTTAAACCTTTAATTGATTTAACTTTACCACTCATGCCATACAAGGCACAATTATGTAAGCTTAGTATTTAATAGACCTCAAGCTTACAAAATAATATTACTCTCAATGTCACATCTTATAATAAGTTCATGATGTAATACCATTACAATGCTTATTTACAAGTTCTCTAATTATAGTCAATCTATTACTGAATCTATTATTGTGCCACACAAGGCATCTCTCACAAGCTCAAACTTAAGCTTATCATTATTCTCATCACTTACTCATTTCTCACCACATTACTACTTATAACCCGTTCAATTAAATTAGAACTATTAAATCCAAGGTCCACATATAAATATTTTATAAATCGAATATTCAAATATTATATATAACCTTTACGGAAATATAATAACTCAAGCTATTAAAATGTTAAATTACTTCAATTAATTATACTTATAATAAGTATAACCTTTACGCTTATAATAATTAATATATACTCTATTAATTATTCCAATAATAATATTCACGATCAAATAATAACTTAAGTTATTTAATATATTAAAATAACTTAGTTTCCTTTCATTAATTAAACTCCCTTGAAAATACATTTAACATTATGTATTTAGCCATATCATAAAATATTATGTTTTCTCCAAATAAGCACATTCGTTATTAGAAAATAATTTACTTATTGTCTCATGATATTATTCTTAATATAATATCAAATAACTATATGTACGACACATGTACATATATTATATATAGAAAATAGATAATAAGTTTATTTTCTATTATAATAAATTGTTTCCATCAATTTAATTACATATAGCAAATACGTTTTAATATATTTACTATATTAACCAATCACACCTTATACAAAAACATATAAGGTAATATTATTATTCAAAAATAACATTTCCTCCTTTTATTAAAATAATTCAATATTACAAATTATTTTAATACCCTTTATTAGAAAAATCATATCTCTTTCTTTTCTATAAATTGTTCCCAAAATAATTTCTTCAAACATTCATTTAAAGATATAATGATTTCCATCTCCCTTTAATAACGTATATATATTTAACGTTATTCGCACATTAGACTTTCTCACATATTACCACTCTAAGTAATATATATAAAAAGTATCAACTATAATTACATATTCAACACACATATTAATTCACTCCTTTACTTAAGTAAATTAAACACTGTACTATATCATCATAGTTAATTAAAGTTCAATACTGACATTATATTATTTCATAATATAACTCACAACTTATATTAACTAATATTTATTCTTATTAGTTAATTCCTTAACTAACTCATGCTTCATTATCCAAACCTATTCACGGATAGCTTAAGTGCTATTAATAACTTATATTATAAACATACTAGTTATTAATACACATACACAAGAATATGGTGATTTATACATTAAGGATATTTAATGTCACCAACTTACTATAGAATAATTCTATAAATTATTTAATATCGATAGGAATTTATCCACTTCCTTTATCTCCACTGAATCGTCTCTACGCTAAATAACAAATATATATTAATAATATATTTATAAATCACAAAAACACATATTACATAGTCCATATTACCCTATGTAATATAATACCACATACCTCATATCACATATATATATATTTTTATTCGAACCCATCTCACGGTTTAAGAATTTTATTTATTAAATCCTTATTTAATAATATCTGAAAATTCGGGTTCTTACAATATTGACACAGAATTAAATATTGCTAATATATTTACTAAACCATTAAGTTCTGATAGATTTTGTAAATTATGTTTGGATTTAGGAATGTTAGATAATTTCTCATAAATATTCTATTTTTTTACAAAAAAAAATTAAATATTATTACTTTTTCAATATAAATATAATTTTAACTTATATTTAGTTAACTCTCTTATTTTCTTAATTTACATATATATTCATAATGCTATTATTCATATACATATAATTATTATAAAATATCTCATATATATATATATATATATATATATATGTTATCTAACTACGTATGTATTATTATTAATATTAATTATGCTCAAAAATTTATATTAGAAAATTTATTACATATATTTTATATATTAATTTTGACTTATTATTTTTCTATTTTATTTTGAACCTTTATCTAATAAAATATACATTTTATTACTATCATAAATATTTTTTATATAATTATCTTGCATTATATATATATATATATATATATATATATATATATATAATAGTTAAAATTATTAATTTATAAATTTTTATTATATTTTGGTATTTATTAATTTTATTACTATCAAATTACATTTTCTTTATATTTATATATAAAATTATATCAAATCTGATCTTAGCCATTCATTCAAGAAACTTATCTAACAGTCAATTTGAAAGTTATCCACGTCTAGTAAAGCCAACCAATCAGGAGCCATTTAAACAAAACACACGGATTAAGCAAACCAACCATTCGATCATTAACGATCATTAAAAGAAAGCACAAATCCATCGTAACCGTTGGATCAAGGTCAACCGGTTAGACTTGTCAATTTAAAATCCCGATTTGATCACAACTGTTGATCAAATTTCAGATCGATTTTTTGCCTTTGGATCACTCTGATTAACCTAAATATAAATACTAAAAAAAAATTAATTCTATTTCTCTCATTTCTTTCTCTTTCCTCTGTCAATCGTTTTCCTTCTCTCTCTCTCTAAATGCTCTCTACTCTCTCAAACCCTAGAACTTCTCAGTTCAAATCGTCTGATCTAATTAGTGTTTCTCTAAATTTTGCTCTAATTAAATGATTCTCCATCATCATCTTCATCTTTTCCATCGATTTTTTGTTGTTGTGTGTGTAGATTTTCTTGAGTTTGGATTTTCTGAGCTTCTTAAGTTATTTTTTTGAGTTTTAGAGTTTATAAACCCTGATTTTGTTTAATATGTTAGATCTGATTCTTATGTTGATCTTGTTGCTCAATCGTTTTTCAAATCTATTCTTAAATCTTTGCTCAAACGATTTTTGAAACCCTATATATATATATATATATATATATATATATATATATATTCTATTAGTTTCTGAGTCTACAAAAAAATTTTGGTTAAAATATTTTCGTTCAAATAAAAACCCTAAATCTACTGAGTTATTGATCATTTTTATGAGTTCGGCTAGATCTGTTGTATTTATGAGTTCAATAATTAGAAAAACCTATATCTAATATCTATTTTTGAAACTATTTTCGTATTTTTAAAATCTAATTCTCAAACTTAGATCTATTGCTCTATTTTTCTAACCCATGTCTATTTTTCGAAACCTTAGATCTATTCTTATATTACCGGGTTATATATATATATATATGAGTCTCTTTATTGATCATTCTATGCATGCATACATATATCTTTTTAACTCTAAAAAATTTTTAGTATATATATACATGTATATATCTATATCTACATTTACTGAGATTCAGAAGAAAATGAATGTTTCTTTACTATGCCTACTGAAACTATGGAGCAACTAAAATTTAAAGTGAAGCTACTTTGCTCAGTTATACAGTCTTGCTTAGGTAATACCTTTTTCTCCCTGATGCATTGTATATCAGTACCATCTCTCTGAATATTGAACTTGGCTGACAGAGATACTCTCTGATTTTGTTTAATTTTAATATCTCTGTGCTTCACTGTATTTGACCATCTATGTCATCTCTTCTAGACTTAACTGCATTTATGTGTTGCATATAACACTAACTTGTTGAATCACTGTGTTGGTTTAAAATCTTTTGATATAAACTAGAGCAATGATAACCTATCTCTTTATTGACATTAGACCATACGTGCTCTATCTGAGAACTGCATCTCTCTCTGAAATATCTATATCTTATGATTGGACATCTGGTTCACCCTATTTTCTTTGATCAAAACTCTGACATATGACTCGAAAGACCAAAGTTAGTTTAGTTAGTCATAAATGATATCTCTCTATATTTTTAAAATATATATATATAATAAAAAATAAATAAATATGTATATATACACTATTTTTATTGGTTCAGTTCTAAAAATCTGAACTTTTATACTCATTACTATGATTTAATTTTAAACCTACTGCAATAATAAGTATGGCTTACTCTCTCTATCAACATTTACTACTTGTCTACTTGAGAACTGTGTGTTTTCACAAGCAGGTCATGTCATATACTTGTGAGTCATTGTCATTGTTTAAACTGATAGTGTTAACCATATTCTCTATTTATAAAAGGACATTTTACAATTACATGCATATGTGTGTAAATTCTTATATCTGTAATCTGTGTCTTGTACCTTCTGTCTTTTTGCATACAGTGTACGTTCAAAATGACTTTAGTCTACTTGTCCAAAAGAAAGAAAAATGTATTGCATAATGAATCTCATCTTGACATTTGTGCTCCTATGTTGCTCACTCTTACTACTAAAGCTAAATATAATCATATGAGACATGATCTTAATCCTGGAGTTGGTACCTCTTTCAATAGCTTTCCACACTTGCTAGAAAAACTAAATAATATAGGATGGGAGTGTCTGATTACTTTTCAAAATAGACAAATCTTTCCAAGTCTGATTGCGGAGTTTTATGCCCATATGACTTTTGTTCAAGATTCAATGGGCCTCTTGACTTGCATTAACATTTGCATACAAGGTCAGGATTATGTCATTGATGAAATGCTCATTCTACAAGCCTTGCATATCAGAAATTACATGTTAGATTACCCAAAAATAAATGAATGCACTCATCCTATAGGGGTATCCACCAGTGACACTCTCATTTTTAAACACAACTTATCTGTTACTACTAATCAGCTTGTACGTGCAAATCTATTTGACTATCCATGCAAAATTGGTCTTGATTTTTTCACTGCTGATTGTCAATTTCTGGGAAAAATTATTCGACACAATTTTATGCCTGTTAGAAATGACAAATTCCTGCATCCCTTTGATGTAGAGCTCATGAAATGTGTTTTAAATGAATGTATGTCATACAGTCTACCATACTTCATTTTATCTTCTTTTGAGTTCTGCTATCACAACAATTGTCTGGGATTTGGTCTTCTGTTAACTCGAATTTTCAAACATCTTGGCATTCAATTTCATAATCATAAGGCTCAACTAGTACAGAATAGTAACATTAATGTCTCCCATTTGCATCTTCCCTCTAAACCTCTAATCATCTTCAAACCAAATGACACTGATCATGTTGAATCTCATCTAAATCTTCTGTCTCAAATTGATGCATTGAATAGTATACATCAACTATCTTTGAAAAATCAAAATGCTATGATGAATCAAATAGAGACATTACAATTATATGTGCATCGCCTTCAAGATATGTTGTCTGTGTTAATGGAACATCAAAAGGTCTCCATTCCTCCTTACCACTTCACAGCTACAACACCCCTCCAGATCTTCATCTTCCAACTCTGGGTTTGCATTTCTCCCCTATCTCTTTAGATGAAATCTAACTATTTGGAAGAAATGTATCTATATATATTAACTAACTATTCGGGATGAATGTACTATATACTAACCTAACCACTACTACTTAGCTTTATCTATTTTGTTTCCTTATTATTCTAACTCTATATATAAATACTTTGAGCATTAACTAACTATTGATGCAGGTACTTAGAAATAGTATTTCTTTACCCCTCCCATTTTTATAATGACAAAGGGGAAGAAGAAAAATATTATATAACATATATATATTAACTGGTATATACTGATGAGATGGACAATAAAGAATGTGATGGATATAAACTGTTATAACTGCTATATCTTACTGTGCGATGGTTTTTCAAAAATTTGAAATTACTTTTAAAAATCGATTCATGATTTGAGGGGGAGCTTCATGAATTAAAGGGGAGTTCTAAAATAAAAATATTTTTACTTATTGTCATCATCAAAAAGGGGGAGATTGATAGGTTTTCAAATCTGGTAGTTTTATTTTGATGATAACAAATTAGGTAAATATGTCAAATGGGTAGAATCATCTCCATATGATTAAAATATTAAAATGATTTTAATTATCTTATTTATCTTGACCAAAATATTTTTCAAACTCCAATTGAATTTATTTTATTGACCTTGATAAATCTAATATCAAGTGTTAAATAAATCAATTCATAAAGTAAAATTCCCTAAGACAATGAGATTCCTATTTCTTTTTCAAAATGATTTCAATAACCTTTTATGGGCAAAAAGAAAATTCCAAAAATTATATATATATATATATATATATATATCCGTATAATATATATATATATATATATATATATATATATAATGTGTGTGTGCATGCAAATGTGTGTGTGTTGTGTGTGTGTGTGTGCATGTGAGTGTGTGTCGTGTGTGTGTGCATATGTTGTGTGTGATGGGCATATATGTTTTGTCGTGTATGTGTTTGGGTGCATGCAAGTGGACATGTGGGTATATGATTATAGGGGAAAAGAAATGTGAGAGTATTAAAAACATTTGCCTGTTGACCATAGACAACTTACATTTTATTTGGGCTAAAAATACTTGGCCAATCAGGGTGATATAAAATTGATATGAACCACTCATTTCCTTTCAATCAGATCCGGGCCATTAGTTTCAAAACTGATTTACCAAATTACCTTTTTGCCCTAAACTTCAAAATCCTATAATAGGAGGCTTTTCATTCATTTTTACTTACCAATTCACAAATCAGAAAAGCTTACTCTCCTTGCCAACATTCTGTCAAATTAAGCTTTCACTCTCTCTTCTAACCAAAGTTCTAATTCTACTTGGAAGAGAAAAATTGGTCAAAGTATCTGAGATAAGTTATTAATTTATTATTGCTCATATTATCTCATACTTGTCGATATATATATAGATATTCAAATATAAATTGTTATTCACATCTATATATATCTATATTTCATCTATCAATGTTAAGTAAAAAGTCAGTACTAAGATACCGATACAATTCGGAAGTAATTTCTCTGAAATTCTCTGAACGATTTTTAAAATCCTAAGTGGCCTTTTACTGATATAGATACATTATATAAATATTACATAATATTTATATAATTACCAGATTGTGAAACGAGCAATTTAGTCAGTACTTAGATATCGATATTCGGAAATATTTCTTAACAAAGAATATTATTTGAACGGTCTTTGAAATTCTAAGTGGCCAAATTTCCACAACATAGATCAAATATACAAAAATATATATCTTTGTGTGAAACGAATTTATTTGATATATCAAGTATTATTTAAATTGATTAATCTATTATATTTGATAATTGTCATCACCAATATTACTTGTTACATTATATGTGATTTAAACTAATATCCAAATTCATCTTTTATATCTGTTTAAACCATAAAAACACACTCTAAAGAGAAATCATTTTCTAAATATGTTTTAACCATAGAACAACATTCTTTATTAAAGAAAAGGAAAATCTTTGTAAAAAGTGCATAAATCTACATATCTGCTTACATAGAAGCATCTCACATAAAAGTTTTGAACTTTTATTTGATATTTGATCTTTAATTGTATATATGCTTACATAGAAGCACACCACATAAAAGTCTTGAACTTTTATTTGATCTTAAACTATATATCTGCTTATTTGAGAAGTATATGTTCTAAACTTTATCTGCTTACTTTAGAAGCAAAAACTAAAACAAACTTTTGTAAAAAGGAAAATATTGAGTTAGTTTATTTTATGTATTTGTGAGAAAGACAAAAATTCTTTGACCAATATCAAAGTCTTAGAAAGGTCAGCTGAGAGTTGGGTCTCTAGTGTACTTTTGAGGAAAGGAAGAGATTGTTGTTTCATAAACAAATCATGGAATAGTTTTGAACTCAAAAGGACAACTAAGATTGAGGAAGGAGCTAGGAGTTCACTGTCCGAGATAGTTAATTGTGGATAATTGTAGGTTTATCTATAAAACTTTGTAAAGGCTTCTCCGCCTACTGAAGGAGTATTTATTACTGGGAGTAATAGGATCTCAAGTCCTGGAGAGGAGCTTGAGACTAGACGTAGCAACATACCCTAAATGTATGTTGTGAACCAGATAAATATTTGTGCATTGTGTGATTGAATTTTTACTAACCTGCTTATTACTTTCTAACTCTGCAAGTTAATCTACTAAAAATTCAAAAGGCCAAAGATAATTTTTTAAAAGGTGATAATCTATTCAACCCCCCTTCTATATTATTATAGGACTTTCACACTCATATATTCAACTTGTTCATATAGATCAACAAATTTTGCTAACTATTTATGGTTCAATACACATCATAGCATAACTTTTACATAGCAACAAGTTTACAAATTACCGTAAGAACTTGCCTGATGCTTTAGGAATCTTGGTCAGATACCTACAATTTCATCTCTTAATTTTTTTTACCCCTTTAAAAAATTCAAATCACCCATCTAATCTCCTTGCAACCCGATTCAAGAAGCCTACCCAATATCGCATTAAATCCTGCTAGTCAAACGTAAAAGCACCTCAAATCTGTCATTTCTACTATTCTTGGCTACTGTTCACAATACTCAGAATAATCTCTCAATCTTTCCTCCTTAATAATATCGCATTCATCTCACTTTAATTACATCTTCACTTTTTGCACATCTTAAGATGTAGAAAATTATGAAAATTGACCGACTTCCCCAATTGACCTCTTCCTAAGGTACCCATCTCGAATAAAGAGTGAATATGACATGACAAAAAGGAGCTAATTATATAGTATAAACCTAACTTTGAGAGATTTATTTTGGGACATCCTAAAAATGAAAGAAGCGACTAAAGTGGGTTGAGGGAGTAACTACTAACTCAAGCCCATTCTTTATCCTTTACTTTCATAAATCTTAAATGGCAATATTTTCCTTGCTTAAATACTATATTCAAAGCCAGCCATTAGAAAGCTTATTGCTCTGCGACTAATAATGAACTTTGCATTCAAAGTTCAAAGATGAACAAGGGTACATTTGTCCTACATCACTGCTGTAGAGGTATGGAAATACCTAACTTTTTGTCAAGTGAGACCAACAGCGCAGTTAAACACGAGGCTACCCATATTGAAATACAAATAATTGTGAGCGCATACCAAGTGAGTGTCTTTCAGTATATAACAATGAATTTATATTTTAAATATGGGTTAAGTATAAACAAACATTTAAATAATAAAGGTCCTGTAGGAGTTTCTATGAAAATAAAAATCATCTTATGGCTTATGGTATTGATGCTTTCATTAACTCAGTCCAGAAAATTTAAAACCTACTTTGCTGAATTGTTTTATTCCCCACAATATGCTCCCCATAATCCAAAGTTTTATGACATATAAAGAGGACACACATGGCAGTCTAGAAGTCGTCAAAATTAAAATGCCACACGATTCATAAAGTTGATAAAATTCTCTCCCAGTTATGTAATCACAAGTCCATAGTTTACATCAGATATAATTGACAACCAATAAAGAATTTTGGTGCCAACTAGATCAGGGAAAAGTTAAATCTTAGTTTATTTAGTCTAATGGAATAATTGACAAATTTAAATGACTTCGCCTCTTCTATTTTTTTTTAGGCAAATATTCAAATAATTTACATGTATAATCCAAAATCTCAGTTTTCATATGTATTGGAACATGATTAGGGGTGCTCAAAAAATTCAGTTTTTTCGATTTTTATCGAACCGGTTGATACCGGTACTGGTGGTACCGATTTTTTTTGTTATCGGTTTTTCGATTTTTTTACACTTTTCGGTACCGGTAGCGGTAATGAAATTTTTGAATTCGATAAATACCAAAATACCAAAAAAAATCGAAATAGCCCAAACACTATAAACAAGTATGAACTTATAGCAGCAGCAGGCTCAGCAGTAGGCTAAGCAGCAGGCTAATATTTTTGAGCCTACTTAAGTGAACTTGTTTGCTAGCTTTTGGCCATGAATATAATGAATGAATATTCTTAATTTATTTGATTGGAGCACAAGCCATATAGCAGATAAAAAGGAGCTGAGTATATATATACGTATGTAGCTTTGTTTGTTAATATTAGAGTAATTAATATGCATATATGTTAGCTGCTTTCCCGTGGCTTGCACACACACACACACACACACACACACAAACATATATACATATATAAATATATATTGTTAATATATATAAAAAATTATTTAATTATTACGGTATAACCAAAAATCGAACTGAAAAAACTGGTACCGATTTTGTACCGAACCAGTACTGAAATCGGTTATTCGGTACCGGTACCGGTTCTTGGTTTTTCGGTATTTTTGTTCGGTACCGGTTCGGTATTTTCGGTACCGGTTCAATTTTTTACCAATGAACACCCCTATTGACCAATATCTATATAAGAGGAGTCTTATAATAGATATCAGTTGATAAAATTTCAATTGTTGGAGAGTACTTCTTTTTTATAGAGGATAGAAACTAGGGTTTAGCCTACCACCCTCCTTCTTGAATAATTCCTATTCCTTGGTGGATCACCTCTAGAGGCCAAACACTTGGGTGGCTAACGTTGATTAAAAGAAGGAATCTAATCCCGGATATTCAAGGAGATCGGGAAGAACAAGGAGTTGAACTTGTACCTATGGAAGCTTCGTTCTACAAGGGTATGAATTTCATAACTTCTTATTTATCGTTTTAAATTAATAATATGCATAAAGGATGATCCGGGTAATAGTTTGTAAAAGTTTTTAAACTTTGATATACCATACTTCCGCTAAATTTTGCAATTTGATTGCCCCACGATTTCGTACAAACCCAACAGTGGCATCAAAGCCAAACCTTTATGCAATTATTAATTATTTTTGATTCCATATATGTATGAGTACGTATTTATAATAATTTATTGGGCATAATTAATTGTATAAAATTAAATTTTATGAAAAAAAAAATAAAAAAAATGAATCGCAAAAGCATTTTTTTTTGGAGCACATCACTCACTGTAGCGAATAAGTGGATTTCAAAGGATTTCTACAAAAGTGATTCACATAAAGTGGTTACTCGCAGATTGATTCAAAGAAGGGAGGTTATATATATATATATATAAAGTATCTAGGATTGTTTTTTTCAAAAAAGGGAGACTAACGTTTTCAAAAAAGGTGACCTGATGGTATACGGTGGTATATATATATATATATATATATATATATATATATATATATATATATATATATATATATTCTAAATAATTTTATAATTAAAATAAAGAGTTTATTTTAATCTTGAAATTGGATTTCATGCAATTTAAAATTGTCCATTAAATGATATTCATATATATATGAAATGTTTTAATTCATGAGATGAATGTTTATTTATTGATGCATATGGTGATATGTATGATAATAAATGGGATTGATTGTAGGATTATTGACCAATGTGATTGAATTTTATTTTAGTTGAATGCTTGAATGAATGAGTTTTATTAAATGGGGTATGCGTAAATCGTCTTCTCTAGTTTCTTTTCTTGATATAAAATTCTATCTTCCTCCTATGAACTTCCCCTTGACTGCTGATCAAGGTTTCTATTTAATTTAAATAGTTTAATGTAATAGAAATAGTTATAATTATCTTGAAAAAATTGGAGACCAAGGAGCAAGGAGCGCGTGAAGACCTATTTGTATGGAGCCCGGGTTTAAATATAATAGTTACGTTTAAATTTAAATTATTGCACTCCTAGGTTTGACCTTTTGGTTCACTTGGTGGCTCTAGGGAATCAAACTATAATAAAAGTCCATAATCAATCCGGGTAGAATATAGTATTCTATATGTGCATGCTAAGTATTATATATATTATATTTTATACAAACATGCTTCGCATGTTTTAATAAAATGACATGTATTATATATATATATATATATATATATATATATATATATATATATATATATATATATATATATATATATATATATATATATATGCATGCTCACTAAACAAGATGAGACAAATAATAACAAACCCCTCAAAGAAATTATATTAAGTCTAAAGCGTTCAATAACATTTGGAATATCAAACGTCGCCTTCTAGCATAATAAATTAATACAGTATTAAATATTTAATATGAGTTTATTGTGCACACACAAGGCAAGTATTAAGTATTTAAGATATTAATTTAATCACATTTAATGCTTATAAAGTTAATTGAACAATATTATTTTGTTGTGCACACACAAGGATAATATTTTTCTTTTTTGAATATATAGAGTGCTAGGTTGGACTTAACT
The DNA here is from genome assembly GCA_020205555.1 of Panax stipuleanatus. Lineage (NCBI taxonomy): Eukaryota > Viridiplantae > Streptophyta > Magnoliopsida > Apiales > Araliaceae > Panax > Panax stipuleanatus. The sequence goes on along the minus strand of CM035115.1, from coordinate 136,307,028 downwards.
TAGATTATTTTAGTTCGGATGTGCACACACTTGACCATTATGATCTAAGAGGCAGAATACAAGGAGTTACATGTCGATATAATTGACAAGAGTTGTCTACTTATTTATTTATATATCGTTTGCTGTGCACACACAAGACTATATACATTTGAAATGGGATCATTATTGTGACGAATAAAAATTTTGTATTTTAATTTAAATATTTATTAAAATAAATAAATATTTCTGATGATTTATTTATTGAGTTATAGATGTTTTAATTATTGAGTTAAATAATTATGTGATGGAATTGTGGTAGATTAATTTAATTATATGTGTTATATTGATTAAATTAATGTGGAGAATTTTATAATTCAAAGTGTGAATTTAATTGTGTTATTTGATTAAATAAATTATTTAATAAGCATAATGTTATTCTAATTAATTTAATAATTAATTAGAGATTTAACAAATTGACATAATTAATAAATGAGAATTTTAATTATGTGATGATGTGATTTAATGTGGATCGTCATATTTTATTTAATTGAATTTAAATAAGATTATTTAATTAATTGAGTATGACAATTAAAACTATGTAATAAACATTTAATTAAAATAATAAGAAAGGAGATAATAAGGAGCCAACCAAACAGAGCCTTATAGGGAGTTGGAGCAGTTAACCCATTATAGGATTAACTGACCATTAACTTACCAGTTATATATCATATATACGTTTATTATATTATACTACTTCATTATATCATTCATCAGTTAGAAACTTAAGAGAGAAAACTCAAAGAAGAAAATACAGAGAGACTTAAAGAGAATTTGAGAGAAGGATTTAGTGAAGAAGTTTTGAAGAATCAAAGTAAGAAGAGTTTACATCATCAACACAAGGGTAAATATTTAACCCAGTGTATATTATGTTTTCAAAGCTTTCCATGAACGTATACTTTTAAGTTCTCTATAAAACAACTACTTTGTGATTAATGCATGATATGAAGATATATGTGTTAAGAGATGATTATAACATATTTTCTATAATCTATGTATATTTTAAAATAATCAATTTCATGTAATTATGCCTTAATTGGAGTTTTATGATTTACAGAACATAAAAAGTATGAAGAACACGTATATGGCCCTTATGTACAAAATAACATGCTTGAATTGTCCATTAAACTCTAAATTGATAGTTGATTATGATCATGCATGTTTAAACGAACAAAACAAAATTTAAATGGACAGATTCGGAGTTATAACGAATCTGTAATGCTGAATTTCATGATTTATCTCGAAACTTTTTAAAATACCAAAAACAGTGAATTTATGCGATTTGATTTGAGTAATTACGTGATCTAAAGTGTTAAAAACATGTTAAAATCATTGTAGGATGTTTCTGTGCAGTTTATACTTCACGGGAATCACTGTACTAGTTTAATTTGAATTTATTTGGCCTTATCTGCATTTTTTGCAAACTGTACCTGAACCAGCCCAGGGCCACCCACCCCAGCGGCCTCTAGACCCGCCCCAGCAGGCATCCTGCAGAATACCTACCCTCCCCAGCAGGCCTAACCCTCGCCCCAGCGGGGGTGGTGCAGAGAAAATAAATTTTTAAACCCTTTTGTGTAATTTTAAACCACAATATGATGACTTAACCTAACCTAATGAACATGATAACATGATGAACATGTAATACAATGCTATAACATGTTGTTGACACGTATAATATAATTTGAAGTTTTATGTTAATAAACTATGTGTGAACTTGGATATTAATGTCGTAAGACTTGATTACGATTATCTAAGAGGTCATATTATGTGGTATGCATGTTGTGATCCAGATTCATGTTATGTGGTTAGTCAACAAGTTAAGGTTTGTGAACCAAGTTGCTAAGTTGAACTTAAGTGAGAAGTTCAACAGTTAAACATCGTGGTTATGAAAACTAATCGATATCGTTACGTAATGTAATGTGTAGGATGTTGAGGAAGTGAATTGTAATTATATTTGTAGCTTGTGCACGAGGCAAGTTTTCTTATCTATACTCTTTAAATTGAGCAAGTGTTCTATCCCTAACTTATTATCGTTAAGCAAGTTTCCTAATCCGTATTCTTATGTTAAGCAAGTTTCTAAACTCAAACTTTACTTTTATTGAGCAAGTTTTCTATTCTTGAAATACTATCATGATGCAAGTTCTTATCCTTGTTTATTCAAGTTGAAATTCCATATGAGATATTATAATTCCTTTAAAGCATGATTCCAGTTATACAATACTTATTCGATTCTTGAGAATTATTATTCGCTTTGAATATCGTTTATTGTTGAACCTTGTAAGACTAGTGAATATTATTGATTCGACTAGTCCATAGTTGATGAACGTTCTAAATTCTAGAACTAGTATTGAGCTTATCCAAACCAAACTTCCTTTGGTGCGGACTCTGATGTCAAACTGAGATGAACAACCTTTTTTAGGGGATTATTTATGCTTTAGCGTTGAGATATTGTGCACAGTTTGGTACTAAGGGCTGATCCCCCTAAGTACGAGTAGTAGAGTACATATAGTCTAACGACTGTTAAAGGTTTAAAGTAGAAATACTTAACAACCTGGGACATAGTTTAAGGTCTTATGACCCTCAGACGTACTTTTGATTCTTGTTATCCATTCTTGATTCAAAAGCCGAGCTTTCTGTTATTCAGACTTCTTTGACTTATTCGCATGCTATTATATTGTTATATTTGTACACTTGTGGGCAATCGTGCTCACTCTTGCATAATAACATTGCAGTTAAGAACGAAAGGTCCGACGAGCCCTCCACTAGCAAAGGCAAGAGAAAAGTCAACAAGTGATGAAGACTTGTTGTTTATTTGATAATATTTGTCTAAGACTTATGTTTTGATGTTTAAGACTTATTTGTTTACGTTTCTGCATTTGAGATTTAAGGTTAGTATAACCTGGGATTTAATTAAGTATTTATATTTCAGATGTTGTAACCCCATAAGGGGAGATGATGGAGATATTTTTATCTATTTCATGGTTTGCATTTATTATGGATAGATAGATATATAATATTTGTTTAGTGAACACCAAATCCCGTGTAAATTGAAGTACCCAGAATTGGGGGTGTCACAAGTTATTATCAGAGTTGTAGGTTATGAACCTTAAGTGGGGTAAAAACCTTAGGGTAGTAGCCTTCGATAACATAGTAATGATAACTCTTATCGACTTCTAAGAAAGATAATAACTTACCTTATGTGCTATGTGTTTATATTATGTACTCGCGAGTATCGATTAGTATCACGTAATAATAAGGACTTAAAATTTTGATTGTGAGGATGTCGAATGTTGGAGGATCCAGTCAGCCTAGGGAGGTTGAACCCCGAGTGGCAATTGAGAAGGAGCCCCTAGACATTCATACAATCTGGGAGCAGTTGATTCGTAGGGAGCCATCTCCATTTATCACAATTGTTGGTCGGGAGCATGAGCCAGTGTTTGACTTAGAGGAGGACTCTGAGGAGATTGAGATTCGGGCTGAGGGGGCTGAGGCGGCCGAGGAGGAGGATGAAGACCTTGAAGAGTTTCCACCAAAATCTATCAGTGCTGAGATGTACGATGAGCTGTATGACCGTAACATCGAGTTACAAGATACTGTTCAAGAGCTAAAGGAGCAAACACTTACTCAGCAGACTACCATCGAGCAGAAGGATGGTGAGGTTGAGACTCTGTATACACGTCTTGGAGACGTAGAGTGGGAGTTGGTCCATGAGAAGGACCAAGGTGAGCAGAAGTCAGAGGAGATAGAGAAGTTGAAGAATGATTTGTGTGAGGAATCAGTGAAGCTTGCCATAGCAGATGATGCTTGGATGAGGGCTTCACGACGCGCAGATCTTGCCGAGGATAATGATCGAGCAAAGAAGGCTAAGATCGAGGAGTCGGACTATATGCTTCAGACTGCGATTGATAAAGCCCAGGATCGGGTTATGTATTATCCAGTTCAGTTCAAGGATCTGCCTTGGTATATACTAGATCGCAGAACGATGTTTCAGGTTATGGAGGAAAAGCACAGTAAAGCTGTTCGACGCCTTAGTAGGTCGTGATAGGAACAGTTTGATTATGTGAATATTTATTTGATAGTTAATAATGTAAATTCCGATGTAATTATAAACAAAGGAATATTTTGATGATTTAAATCCTGAAGATTCTTTATCTCGGGATAGTTGATGTAAATAGCAATGATGCTATCTTATTATGTTTAAAACTTTTGATTAAATAAAATATCAGAGTTTATTTGAGATGATATGTGTTAAGTGATTATGTTAAAGTATTTAAGTTAAGCCTTAAATATTTGAAAGATTGAATATAGATCTAATAAAGCGTATATCTTAACAGAAATATGCCGCTGAGAAGACACCCTAACCGTCAGCCAGCCCAAAACGATAATGACGTCAATGCCAACGCCAACCCCATTCAGTAGTTGGTGAATCTTTTGACTGGAGCGACGAACAACCAGCTACAAGCTCCACCGAATACGACATTCAAGGACTTCAAGGTGGTGGGACCGCCAGAATTCAAAGGATCCAGGAATCCGATAGAAGCTCAGACATGGGTCATGGAGATGGAAAAAGTTTTTGACGTTGCTAGAGTCGGTGAGGACCAGAAGACCGCTTATGCTACGTTTATGTTAAAATCAGAAGCCAGCTATTGGTGGCAGGCAAATAAAGTCAGGGGAGGAGAAGGTGTGATCACCTAAGAGAGGTTCAAGGAGATGTTTTTTGAGATATACTTCCCGACGAGCTCACAAAACTAGATGGAAGTGCAATTTATGGAGTTGAAACAGGGCAATATGCCTGTACCAGATTACGAGGCGAGATTCAATGAGTTGGCTAGGTTTACCACATATCAAGTACATACTGACGAGAGGAAGGCAAAAAGGTTTGAATAGGGACTGAAGCCCTGGTTGTATAGCAAGGTGTCGATGTTCCAGCTGAACACCTTTGCTTGAGTATTAGAGAAGGCCATCCTCGCTGAAGGTGGAAGCGATACAGTGACCAAATACAACCAGGAACAGAAGAAAAAGAAGAGTGAAGGAGAAAGTGTTAAGGCTAGTGGTAGCAACGCGGGAGGAAGCAATAATCAGAAGAGGAGGTGGAATGACAACACACAGAATGGAAATCAGCAAGGAAGCCAAAAGAAGAGAATTGAAGCATGTCCAACCTGCGGAAAAGCTCACCTGGTGGTCTGTATGAAAGGAAAGTGGGTGTGCTACAATTGTGGTTAGGAAGGCCACATAGCACCTAACTGCCCTAACCTTAAGAAGGGCGCCTACTTCACATGTGGGTCGAAGAACCATCTGGCGAAGGACTGTCCCATGAAAGTATCTGGAGGGGCAGGAGCAGGAGGAAATAGAGGAGGCAGTGGTGGAAACGCTCTGACAATCACAGGACTAACCGCAACAAACTGACCTACCGCCAGGACATTCAATATGACAGTGCAAGATGCTATGCAGTCTCGCGATGTAGTGTCAGGTATCATTCCGATCAATAAATTTAATGCATATGTATTATTTGATTCGGGTGCTACTTGTTCATTTATATCCGATGACTTTGCTAAGAACTTAGAATTGCCTAAGGATGAGTTAGAATACCCTTTGAACATAGAGATTGCGAATAGGGAAGTGATTCCTGTTAAGTATATACACAAGAACAGTAGGGTGGATATTAAGGGTAATGTGATGAACGTAGATCTTATCCCGATTAGACTTAGGGAATTCGACGTTATTCTGGGAATGAATTGGCTATTCAATTATGGGGCGATAATTGATTGCCAGAGGAAGTGCATTAACCTTATGACTCCGTCAAAGGTTGCATTTTATGGCAGCAAATCGCCTAGACAAGCGAGTTGTCTGACGATGATGCAGGCCAGGAAGTTGTTGCGACAAGGCTGTGCAGGATATTTAGCCTATATAGTCGATAATCGAAAAGAGAACCCGAAGTTGGAGGAAATACCAGTCGTGAGGGACTTCATGGATGTATTTCCAGATAATTTGCCATGACTTCCACCAGACAGGGAAGTAGAGTTCGTGATTGATTTGGCGCCAGGAACGGCTCCAATATCGAAGGCAACGTACCGTATGGCTCCGGTAGAAATGAAAGAATTGATGGTGCAACTGCAAGAGCTACTGGACAAGAAGTATATACAGCCGAGCGTATAGCCGTGGGGAGCGCCGGTGTTATTTGTTAAGAAGAAAGATGGAACGATGCGGCTCTGCATCGACTGCGGAGAGTTAAACAAGGTCACGATTAAGAACAAGTATCTATTGCCTAGGATTGACGACCTGTTTGATCAGTTGAAGGGTGGGAGATACTTCTCGAAGATAGACCTGAGAAGTGGTTACCATCAGTTGAAGGTGAGAACAGAGGACGTTCCGAAGACAGCATTTAGGACTCGATATGGTCATTACGAATTTTTAGTAATGTCATTTCGTCTAACGAATTCTCCTGCAGCATTTATGGGCCTAATGAACAGAGTGTTCAAGCCATTTTTGGACAAATTCATAGTAGTGTTTATCGGCGACATTTTGGTGTATTTGAAAACCAAGGAGGAACACGTAAAGCATCTGAAGGTGACGTTGGGGGCGTTGAGAAGAGAGAAGTTGTACGCCAAGTTTTTGAAATGCAAATTTTGGATTGAGCAGGTGCAATTTCTTGGGCATGTGATTGATAAGGACGGAATCTCGGAGGATTCCTCAAAAGTTGAAGCTGTGATGAATTGGGATCAGCCGAAAACACTGTCGGACGTGAGAAGGTTTCTTGGATTGGCAGGCTATTAAAGAAGATTCATTCAGGACTTTTCCAAGATCGTAACTCCACTGACGAATTTGACTAGGAAAGCTGTGAAATTCGTTTGGACAGAGAAGTGTGAGGAAAGCTTCCAAGAACTTAAGAAGAGGTTGAGTTCGGCACCTGTGTTGTCACTCCTGGATAGCACAGGAAACTTTGTGGTATATAATGATGCATCGCATAAAGGACTTGGCTGTGTGCTTATGCAAAACAGCAAGGTTATTGCGTATACATCTCGACAATTGAAGGACTATGAGAAGGAGTATTTGACCCATGATTTAGAATTGGCTGCGGTGGTATTTGCTTTGAAAATTTGGTGACACTATCTCTATGGAGAGAAGTGTGAACTATATACAGACCACAAGAGTCTGAAATATATTTTTACACAGAAAGATCTGAATATGTGCCAGAGAAGATGGTTGGAATTAATAAAGGATTACGACTGTGAGATCTTATACCATCCGGGTAAGGCGAATGTAGTCGCTGACGCCTTAAGAAGAAAGGATCGGGAGAAATTGATGATGTTGACTGCCCAGAAGGAACTAATTTTAGTAATGGAGAAGCTGAAATTTGAAGTGAAGTATCCTATGGAAACTAACGAAAAGCTGTTCCAGATACAAGCTGGTACAATTTTGCTGGATAAGGTTAAGGAAGCACAACTTCAGGATGAAGACTGTGAGAAGATAAAGAAGAAGAAATTCAAAGGGAATGAACTGAAGTTCAAGATGGACAATGAGGGACTGTTAAGATTTGAGAGCAGAGTTTGGGTACTGCCAATGCCAGAGATTAAGGAGGACATTTTGAGCGAGGCTCATAGTTCGTTGTATTCCATACACCCCGGTAGTACCAGGATGTACTAGGATCTCCGACAGTACTTCTGGTGGCCGAATATGAAATAAGATGTTGCCGATTGTGTTGCCAAGTGCCTGACATGTCAGAAAGCGAAAGCAGAATATCAAAGGCTGAGTGGTTTGCTACAACCACTAGAGATCCCAGAATGGAAATTGGAACATATTATGATGGATTTCGTAGTTGGCCTTCCGACAACTCAGAAAGGCTACGACGCAGTATGGGTTATCGTTGACCGACTGACGAAATCAACACACTTTTTTCTGATCAAGATCAGATTCAACCTAGATCAGTTGGCAAAACTGTATGTGAGAGAGATTGTTTCAAGGCATGGAGTTCCAGTGTCGATTGTTTTCGACCGAGATCCGCGCTTCACATCAAATTTTTGGAAGCGACTGCAAGAATGCATGGGGACACAGTTGAGACTGAGTACGACATATCACCCTCAGACCGACGAGCAAAGTGAAAGGACGATCCAGACACTAGATAATATGCTAAGAGCATGCATCATGGATTTCAAAGGAATTTGGGATGATCACTTACCGCTCGTTGAATTCGGTTACAACAATAGTTACCATGCAAGTATTGGCATGTCGCCTTACGAAGCGTTGTACGACAAAAAGTGTAGAACTCCATTTTATTGGGATGAAGTTGGCGAAAGACAATTGCTAGGTCCAGAATTGGTATAACAGATAGCAGAGATCGTCAAAGTGATCCGGACAAGATTGGTAGTGGCTCAGGATAGGCAGAAGAAATACGCCGACCCACACCACAAGAATGTAGAATATGAATCGGGTATCTTTGTCTTATTGAAAGTCTCTCCCTAGAAGGGAAATATCAGATTTGGCAAGAAGGGGAAATTGAGCCCGAGGTTCATTGGACCCTTTGAAGTGCTGCGACGAATCGGAGAAGTTGCGTATGAGGTAGCTTTACCTCCGGCGTTAAAGCATGTCCACAACATTTTCCATGTGTCAGTGTTACGACCATAGAAACCCGATTACAAACATGTGATTGAATATGAACCCTTGCAATTTGAAAAAGACTTATCCTATAATGAAGTTCCTGTTCAGTTTGTTGACAGAAAAGAATAAGTTTCAAAAATAAAGTAATACCTTATGTTAAGGTAATATGGAGGAACCACAATACTGAAGAAGCTACGTGAAAACTCGAAGAACATATGTTGAAGACTTACCCACACTTATTTGCTTAATTTATGTGTAAGCGATTCTAGGGACAGAATGTTTGTAAGGGGGGGAGAATGTAACGGGACGAATTTAATTGAACCGTGATTATGGGGACAGAATCCTTTTAAGGGGGGAAGATGTGACGAACAAGAATTTTGTATTTTAATTTAAATATTTAATAAAATAAATAAATATTTCTGATGATTTATTTATTCAGTTATAGATGTTTTAATTATTAAGTTAAATAATTATGTGATGGAATTGTAGTAGATTAATTTAATTGTATGTGTTACGTTGATTAAATTAATGTGGAGAATTTTATAATTCAAAATGTGAATTTAATTGTGTTATTTGATTAAATGGATTATTTAATAAGTATAATGTTATTCTAATTAATTTAATAATTAATTAGAGATTTAACAGATTGACATAATTAATAAATGAGAATTTTAATTATGTGATGATGTGATTTAATGTGGATTGTCATATTTAATTTAATTGAATTTAAATAAGATTATTTAATTAATTGAGTGTGACAATTAAAACTATGTAATAAATATTTAATTAAAATAATAAGAAAGGAGATAATAAGGAGCCAACCAAACAGAGCCTTATAGGGAGTTGGAGCAGTTAACCCATTATAGGATTAACTGACCATTAACTTACTAGTTATATATCATATATGCGTATTATTATATTATACTACTTCATTATATCATTCATCAGTTAAAAACTTAAGAGAGAAAACTCAAAGAAGAAAATACAAAGAGACTTAGAGAGAATTTGAGAGAAGGATTTAGTGAATAAGTTTTGAAGAATCAAAGTAAGAAGAGTTTACATCATCATCACAAGGGTAAATTTTTAACCCAGTGTAAATTGTGTTTTCAAAGCTTTCCATGAACGTATACTTTTAAGTTCTCTATAAAACAACTACTTTGTGATTAATGCATGATATGAAGATATATGTGTTAAGTGATGACTATAACATGTTTTCTATCATTTATGTATGTTTTAAAACAATCAATTTTATGTAATTATGCCGTAATTGGAGTTTTATGATTTACAGAACATGAAAAGTATGAAGAACACGTATATGGCCCTTATGTACAAAATAACATGCTTGAATTGTCCATTAAACTCTAAATTGATAGTTGATTATGATCATGCATGTTTAAACGAACAAAACAAAATTTAAATGGACAGATTCGGAGTTATAACGAATCTGTAACGTTGAATTTCATGATTTATCTCGAAACTTTTCAAAATTCCAAAAACAAATGAATTTATATGATTTGATTTGAGTAATTACATGATCTAAAGTGTTAAAAACATGTTAAAATCATTGTATGATGTTTCTGTGGAGTTTATACTTCACGGGAATCACTGTACTAGTTTAATTTGGATTTATTTAGCCTTATCTGCATTTTTCACAAACTGTACCTGAACCAGCCCAGGGCCACCCACCCCAGCGGCCTCCAGACCCGCCCCAGCGGGCCCCTGCAGAACACCTACCACGCTAGCGGGCCTAACCCCCGCCCCAGCAGGGGTGGTGAAGAGAAAATAAATTTTTGAATCCTTTTGTGTAATTTTAAGCCACAATATGATGAGTGAACCTAACCTAATGAACATGATAATGTGATGAACATGTAATACAATGCTATAACATGTTGTTGACACGTATAATATAATTTAAAGTTTCATGTTAATAAACTATGTGTGAACGTGGATATTGATGTCGTAAGACTTGATTACGATTGTCTAAGAGGTCATATTATGTGGTATATATGCTGTGATTCGGATTTATGTTATGTGGTTAGTCAACAAGTTAAGGTTTGTGAACCAAGTTGCTAAGTTGAACTTAAGTGAGAAGTTCAACAGTTAAACATCGTGGTTATGAAAACTAATCGATATCGTTACGTAATGTAATGTGTAGGACGTTGAGGAAGTGAATTGTAATTATATTTGTAGCTTGTGCACGAGGCAAGTTTTCTTATCTATACTCTTTAAATTGAGCAAGTGTTCTATCCCTAACTTATTATCGTTAATCAAGTTTTCTAATCCGTATTTTTATGTTAAGCAAGTTTCTAAACTCAAACTTTACTTTTATTGAGCAAGTTTTCTATTCTTGAAATACTATCATGATGCAAGTTCTTATCCTTGTTTATTCAAGTTAAAATTTCATATAAGATATTATAATTCCTTTAAAGCATGATTCCAGTTATATAATACTTATTCGATTCTTGAGAATTACTATTCGATTTGAATATCGTTTATTGTTGAACCTTGTAAGACTAGTGAACCCTTATTGATTCGACTAGTCTATAGTTGATGAACGTTCTAAATTCTAGAACTAGTATTGAGCTTATCCAAACCAAACTTCCTTTGGTGCGGACTCTGATGTCAAATTGAGATGAACAACTCTTTTTTCAGGGGATTATTTACGCTTTAGCGTTGAGATATTGTGCACAGTATGGTACTAAGGGCTGATCCCCCTAAATACGAGTATTAAAGTCCATATAGTCTAACGACTGTTAAATGTTTAAAGTAGAAATACTTAACAACCTGGGACATAGTTCAAGATCTTATGACCTTCAGACGTACTTTTGATTCTTGTTATCCATTCTTGATTCAAAAGCCGAGCTTCCTGTTATTCAAACTTCTTTGACTTATTTGTATGTTATTATATTGTTATATTTGTACACTTGTGGGAAATCGTGCTCACTCTTGCATAATAACATTGCAGTTAAGAACGAAAGGTCCGACGAGCCTTCCACTAGCAAAGGCAAGGGCAAAGTCAACAAGTGATGAAGACTTGTTGTTTATTTGATAATATTTGTTTAAGACTTATGTTTTGATGTTTAAGAATTATTTGTTTACGTTTTTGCATTTGAGATTTAAGGTTAGTATTACCTGTGATTTAATTATGTATTTATATTTCAGATGTTGTAACCCCATAAGGGGAGATGATGGAGATGTTTTTATCTATTTCATGGTTTGCATTTATTATGGGTAGATATATATATGATATTTTTTCAGTGAACACCAAATCCCGTGAAAATTAAAGTACCCGAATTTGGAGGTGTCACGCTTATTCTCACTAGCAGATCTTTAGTTAGATGTTGCCGAACTATATAAATGAGGGTAATATAGTTTGAAGAAATTATTGGGAGATACAAATTTAAAATAAGACCTAATTTATTTTGGTATATAAAATTAATTAAATGAATGTTTACTAAAATATTGTCTTTTCATATGCAGAAATTTAAAAATGTCAAAATCACTAATTTCACTGCGTAGCATACTTGATGCTAACAAACTAACTGGGCCGAATTACACGAACTGGTTAAGGAAACTCAGAATAGTTCTCACTGCTGAAAAGATTTCTTATATCCTAAATTAACTTGTCCCTGGAACTATTCCGGAATCAGCCTCTGAGGAAGAGATTGCTACTATAACAAAGTGGCAAGATGATGTATCTGTGGCTCAATGCATCATGCTCGCATCCATGGATAACGAGCTTCAGCGTCAGCATGAAAACATGGATGCTCCTAGTATGTTGCTTTACCTCAAGGAGTTGTATGGTGAACAAAGTAGAACTGCTAGATATGAGATATCTAAGGAGCTCTTCTGTTCTCGGATGACCGAGGGCACTGCCGTTGAGACTCATGTCCTAAGGGTGATCAATCTAATTGAACGCCTTAGACAGCTTGGGTTCGTCATGGATGGGGAGTTGAGTCAAGACTTGGTCTTGCAGTCACTCCCTGAGACCATCTCGCAGTTCATTATAAATTTCCACATGAATAAGTTAGATGTCAGCTTGCCTGAATTACTTAACATGTTGAAAAGTGCAGAAGGTTACTTCCCATCCAAGAAGAACCATGTCTTAATGGTGGATTCTTCCAAGAAAAGGAAGAGGACCAAGGTATCTTCTGAAAAGAAGAAATCTAAGAAGGCTAAGAGCAAGGTGAATATGAAGGAACAAAAGAAACCTGATCCTGCTAGCAAAGGAATGTGCTTCCATTGCAACGAGTCGGGTCACTGGAAGAGGAACTGCAAGAAGTTTCTGGCAGAGAAGAATCTTAGAGAAGCTTCGACTTCCAATCAAGGTTTGTTCATGATTGAAATTAATTTTTCAGAAAGTCAAAATTCTACTTGGGTATTGGATAGCAGTTGTGATTCTCACATATGTAATACTGTGCAGGGACTGGTCAGAAGTAGAAAGCTGAACAAGGATGAGGTCGTCCTACGAGTGGAAAATGGAGCAAAGGTTGATGCATTAGTTGTAGGCACTTATTATTTAGCATTGCCTGAGGGCAAGTCTATTTATTTAAATAACTGTTATTTTGTTCCGAATATCATTAGAAATATTATTTCTATTTTCGTATTAGATATGGATGGATTTGACATTATAATAAAGAACAACAGTTGTTCTATTTATAAAGACAATGTTTTATATGGTGTTGGTAATCAGCGAAATGGACTTTATATACTTGACTTGCATGAAAATATACTTCAAATAGAACAAACTAAGAAAAGGAAAAGAGATGATGTTAATTATACCTATATGTGGCACTGTAGACTCGGTCATATCACTGAAACAAGATTATCCAAGTTGCATAAGGATGGGCTCTTAGAGCTATCCGATTATGAATCATATCCAACTTTTGAATCTTGTCTCATGGGTAAAATAACTAAATCTCCTTTTAGTGGAAAAGGAGAAAGAGTTACAGAGTTGTTAGCGTTAGTTCACACAAACGTTTGTGGACCTATCACTCAAGATATGGATATGTGTATTTAATGAAATACAATCTGAATCATTTGAAAAGTTCAAAGAGTTCAGAAGTGAAGTAGAGAAATAAACTGGCAAAAGTATTAAGATTCTTTGATCAGATCGAGGTGGTGATTACTTAAGCGATGAGTTTCTCGATTGTCTCAAAGAAAATGTTATAATCTCACAATGGACTCCACCAGGTACACCACAGTTAAATGGAGTATCTGAAAGGAGAAATTGAACATTGTTGGACATGGTTCGTTCCATGATGAGTTTTAACGATCTTCCAGTATCGTTTTGGGGTTATGCCCTAGAAGCGGCTGCATATCTACTAAATAAGATCTCCTCGAAATCCATCCCCAAAACTCCATATGAGATGTGGACAGGGAGGAAACCTGTTCTTAAGCATGTTAAGATTTGGGGATGTCCAGCTTATGTGAAAAAGTTTCAAAATGATAAGCTTGGGACAAGATCTGATAAGTGCACGTTTGTGGGATATCCTAAAGAAAGTTTGGGATATTATTTCTACAATTCTACTGAGCAAAAGGTGTTTGTTTCCAAACACGCTGCCTTCTTGGAAAATGAATTTATTCTTGAAGGGGCTAGTGGGAGGAAAATAGATCTTGAAGAAAATCAAGAACCACAAACCACTACAGATCAAGTGTATGAACCTGTCCAAGTAGAGACACCTTCTGTACAACACCCTGTTTGTAAATCTGGAAGAGTACCGAAGATACTTGAAAGGTATGGATTCATCATAGAGGATGACGATGAGGTACACATCCTGAATGATGATGATCCATTGAATTACGAACATGCTATGAGTAATAAAGACTCAGAGAAATGGCTTGAAGCCATGAAATCCGAGATGGAATCCATGGATGAGAACCAAGTATGGACTTTGGTTTCACCACCTGAAGGCATTAAGCCTATTGGGTGTAAATGGGTCTTTAAAAGAAAGACTAGAGTGGACGGCAAGGTAGAGACCTATAAGACCCGACTAGTTGCAAAAGGTTTCAAACAAAGACAAGGAGTTGACTATGATGAAACCTTCTCACCGGTAGCAATGCTCAAGTCCATTCGGATTTTGCTTGCGATTGCAGCTTATTACGACTATAAGATCTGGCAGATGGACATGAAAACGACCTTCCTCAATGGGAAACTTGAGGAGGATGTGTATATGACACATCCAAAGGGATTTGTTCCAAAGGTTGGAACAAATCAAGTCTGTAAGCTGCAACGATCCATTTATGGATTGAAGCAAGCTTCTCGTAGATGGAACATCCATTTTGATGAGACAATCAAAGAGTTTGATTTTATCAAAACGAGGATAAACCATATGTGTATAAGAAAGTTAGTGGGAGCGCAGTTTCATTTCTTGTATTATATGTTGATGATATATTACTGATAGGGAATGACATTCCTATGCTACAATCGATAAAAATTTGGTTATCTAAACACTTCTCCATAAAGGACTTGGGAAAAGCATCCTATATTTTGGGGATAAAGATCTATAGAGATAGATCAAAAAGGATGCTTGGCTTATCTCAAGGAACGTACATTGATACCATGCTAAAGAGATTTAGCATAGAAGATTCCAAAAGAGATCTCATGCCGATGAGCCATGGAATAAATCTCTCCAAGAAACAGGACCCAAACACACCTGAGGAGAGAAACTGTATGAGCAAGATCGCTTATGCTTCAGCAATATGATCTATCATGTACTGTATGATATGTACTAGACTGGATGTCGCTCATGCACTTAGTGTAACAAGAAGATATCAGTCGAATCCAGGAGAAGAGTACTGGAAGGCAGTGAACAATATCCTAAAGTACTTACGAAGGACTAAGGATGTATTTCTTGTCTATGGTGGGTCTGAATTAAAACTCGAGGGCTTCACAGACTCAAGTTTTCAAACGACCAAGATGACAGTAAATCCATTTCGGGGTATGTGTTTACCTTGAACGGAGGCGCAGTGAGTTGGAAGAGTTCCAAGCAGCAAACAGTTGTTGATTCAGTGACAGAGGCAGAGTACATAGCTGCAAGTGAAGCTACAAAAGAAGCTGTTTGGATGAAGAAGTTTGTAATAGAACTTGGTGTGGTTCCTAGCATTGGAGGAGCAGTCCCCTTATACTGTGACAACACTGGAGCAGTTGCACAAGCTAAGGAACCTAGGTCTTATCAGAAATTCAAACATATGTTGCGGCGATTTCACTTGATCAGGGAGATCATTGAAAGATGAGACATCACCTTGGAGCGTGTAGACTCTCAAGACAACATTGCAGATCCATTTACTAAAACTTTAACACAACAGCAGTTTGATCGTCACTTAGAGAAGATGGGTATGAGATACCATGACGATTGGCTTTAGTGCAAGTGGGAGATTAAAAATAGTATGCATACAAGCCAATCATATATGATAATAAAGCATATACATTATAAACGATCTTATTTATTTATTAATAAAAGTATTCATTTATTAAAGGTATTTAATTATCTACATGATGCTGTTTTTATAATATGTAAATAACTCATAGTTTTAAGCAATGCTTTTAGAATCATGATGTTGATCATGCTAATGAGATATAAATTCTTAGAAAGCTTAAAACTAAAATAGTTCCCAATCATTGGATTATTAAAAAGGGAATTAGTAAATCCGGATAGAATGGTACATATGTTGCTTACTCATTGGATGAGGATAATTGATCTCATGATCATTTGTGTGGAGACACTAAAGCAAGTATGTAGGTGCTTTTTGGAGAATAAGTTCACTGAACGTGACTCGCTATGGAATACCTAATGGAGTTTTACTTGTCTGTCAATAGGAATTCCTAATGTGATAGTAGTACAAGCGATCATTGGACTTGAGATCATCAAAGTATCTTGTGTGTAATGAATTATACTTTGACTTATTTCTTAAGACCCTTAGGGTATATCAAAGGGTATGCTTGGGTATAATAAGTTATATATGGAGATAATGAATGGTCAATAAAGAATCTACCACTTCTAGTAAAAAAAGAGATATGTCTTATGTGATTCGTTAAATGACAACCCAGTAATCCTTGGCCTAGGCAAAATGAAATTAGAAAGGAGTTTCTAATTTGCATTATTTGGAGTTGTGCATTTTCTAATCGAAATACATATAATTAAATAAAATAAGATTTGACAGTAATTTCATGTCTTATATTTAATTGGGACATTGTATGGTGGAATGATTGAATTGTACAGTAACTATTTACTCACAGGTTCTTTTAAGATTAACTTTGAAATCTATATTATCTGAAAAATCGTTTATCACTAGGGAGGCTTATCCCTATTATAGAATAATTATTATTTATTTAAATAAATTATTATTTTAATTTATTTATTTAAATAAGATTAGAATTATTCTAATTGATTTATTCACAACCGGTTTAATATGGAGAACCTAAAAGGTCACACCATAAAAAGAAGAATAATTATTTAAGAAGGTAATGGTATAATCGTAATAATGCATTAAGTGTAATTAATTTAATCTATGGTGATAGAATAAATTAAATAGCTTAATATTTATTATTTAATATTTTGGAAATATTAAATATAAATTAATAAGACGAGTCTTATTAATATTATTACAATTATTATTATTTTAATTTCTAAAGGAGTTTAGGAATTAATTTAATATTAGTACTCTCATTTATTTCTAATAAGATTAGGAGGTAAATTAATTAAATAAATTTAATTAATTATTCCCAATGTGGTGGGAAGCCTAAATTAATTAAAAGAGTTTAATTAATTAAATGAAATCTGATGTCTAATAGGATTAGAAAGGTTGACCAATATCTATATAAGAGGAGTCTTATAATAGATATCAGTTGATGAAATTCTAATTGTTGGATAGTACTCATTTTCTATAGAGGATAGAAACTAAGGTTTAGCCAACCACCCTCCTTCTTTAATAATTCTTATTCCTTGGTGGATCACCTCTAGAGGCCAAACACTTGGGTGACTAACGTTGATCAAAGGAAGGAATCTAATACCGGATATTCAAGGAGATCGCGAAGAACAAGGGGTTGAACTTGTACCTGTAGAAGCTTCGTTCTACAAGGGTATGAATTCCATAACTTCTTATTTATCTTTTTAAATTAATAATATGCATAAAGGATTATCCGGGTAATGATTTTGTAGAAGTTTTTAAAATCTGATAAACCATGTTTCCGCTAAATTTTGCAATTTGATTACCCCACGATTTCGTACAAACCCAACAGATAAAGCATATAGTTTGTAACAATCTTATTCATTTATTAATAAAAGAGTTATTTAATTAAAGGTATTTAATTATCTACATGATGTTGTTATAATAAAATGTGATAAACTCATAGTTTTAAGCAATGCTTTTAGAATCATGATGATGATCATGCTAATAAGATCTAAATTCTTAGATAGCTTAAAACTAAAATAGTTCCCAATCGTTGGATTACTAAAAAGAGGATTAGTGAATCTGGATAGATTGGTACATACGTTGTTCGCTCATTGGATGAAGATGATCGATCTCATGATCATTTGTGTGGAGACACTAAAGCAAGTATGTAGATGCTTATTGGAGAATAAGTTCACTGAATATGGCTCGCTGAAGAATACCTAATGGAGTTTTACTTGTCTATCAATAGGAATTCCTCAAGTGATAGTTGTACAAGTGATCCTTAGACTTGAAATCATCATAGTATCTTGTGTATGATAAGTTATACTTTGACATATCCCTTAAGACCCTTAGGGTATATCAAAGGGTATGTTTAAGTGTAATAAGTTATATATGGAGATAATAAATGATCAATAAAGAATCTACTGCTTCTAGTAAAAGAAGAGAATGTTCTATGTGATTCGATAAATGACAACCTATGAATCCTTAGCCAAGGTGGAATGAAATTAGAAATGAGTTTCTAATTTGCATTATTTGGTGTTATGCATTTAAGATCGAAATACATATAATTAAATAAAATAAGACTTGATAGTAATTCCATGTCTTATATTTAATTAGGACATTGTATAGTGACAAGATTGAATTATACGGTAACTATTAACTCAAAGATTCTTTTATGATTAATGTTGAAATTAATATTATCTGGAAAGCCGTTGATCGCTAAGGGGGCTTACCCTTATTGTAGAATAAATGTTATTTATTTAAATGAATTAAATAATTTTATTTATTTATTTATTTAAATAAGATTAGAATTATTCTAATTCATTTATTTATAATCGGTTTAATATGGAGAACCTAAAGGGTCACACCATAAAAAAAGAATATTTATTTAAGAAGCAAATGGCATAATCATAATAATAAGTTAAGTGTATTTAATTTAATCTACGGTGATAGATAAATTAAGTAGCTTAATATTTATTATTTAATATTTTAAAAATATTAAATATAAATTAATAAGAGGAGTCTTATTATTATTAATACTATTATTATTTAATTCCTAAAGGAGTTTGGGAATTAATTAATAAGATACTCTCTCATATATATTCTTAATAAGATTAGGAGGCTAATTAATTAAAAGAGTTTAATTAATTATTCCTAATAAGATTGAGAAACCTAATTAATTAAAAGGGTTTAATTAATTAATATGAAACCATAATCCTAAATAGTTTAGGAGGATTGCCTACATCTATAAATAAGAAAGTCTTATTATGGAACAAAGTTACACACTTCATTCCAAGAGTTGTGAGAGTACACCTTTTCTATAAAGATAGAAACTAGCGTTTAGCCAAACACCCATCTTCTTGAATTCTTATTCTTTCTTGGTGGATCACCTCTAGAGGCCAAACACTTGGGTGACTAACGTTGATCAAAGGAAGGAATTAACCAGGTGAATTCAAGTTGAACACGAAACAAATTGAAGTTGAACTCGTACCTGAAGTAGCTAGTTTCTACAAGGGTATAAATCTAATCTTTATCTATTTCATTTAATTAATAACTGTGCATAAAGGATGATTCAGGTGTATGGTTTGTAAAATTTTAAAACTCTGATTTACCATGCTTTCGCTTATTTTATGCAATTTGATTGTGTCCATGAATCTTACAAACCTAACAATTGCATCGGTGGATATACTTTGTAATGCATCTTCGTGTCTAGTAATCTTTGTCATGTTCATTTCATTGCATTACATAAACATGGCAAATAGAGTCATCTGTATATACTTAAAATTTTGCTTTTCTTGGACTGACATTTTAGGAGGGTAAAAGCGTAATTTCACTTTGGAGACAACCCTGAGGTAGGTCAAAATCATCTTTTCATCCAGGAGACAACCCCGTGGAGAAATCAAAGTGCCATGACGCTCGGACACGACGCGGACCGAACCAGGATAGCGAAGATAAGGATGTGGCTATAGGAAGTCACCGCAGTAATCATTGAATAATGAGCTATCAAAGACGAGTCGATTGACGACCTTCAAGAAGCAGAAGATACCTTTCAACTTATTGCATCATCTTTCTGGACTCTGATTCAGTCAGACTTGACCTTATTTCGTAGCCTTCCGCAAGGACTTTTTGGGATCTTTTGGTACAGAGCTCAAATTTCACCAGACCGAGACCGAAGATAAGAATTTCAAGGGGGTGGGGCCCACGGGACCGAGCCGTAGGTACCTGCGGCTCACTCCCAAGCCTATAACCAGCAGCCAACTACTCATTTACAAAAAAAAGGAAGTTAGAGAGAGAAGGAGTTATAATTTTAACATCTTTAATCACATTTGAGTTTTTTAATCTTTCATCATGTATAACTTGAGTGTCTAGAGTGATATAGGGTGATCCCGAGCCAAAAGAAGCTTGTTCGTGCATCCCCCAAGGTGAAAACGCTCATTTTGGTCACTTTCTTTGTAAAGTTTATTCTAAATACTATATCTATGTTATATATTGCTTGAATCTAGCTCAAACTTTTTGTTTACATATATCTTGCGTAGTAGTTGGTAGATCTAGAGTTTCTACCTGTTATTTTGTGATTATATAGTTGTAAATCAAGTCCGAAGACTAGATCTACCTAGATCTAAGCCAGATATAGCCCTTTGGATGGTTATGGAGCATGAAGCTCTAACCTATATGCTAGATCGGTTTAGATCCATGGTAGATCTAGATGTTTTAATGTTTTTATCGGTCCCGATTACCCCGTAGAGCCCTAAATCTATATCTAGAGGTGAGGGGGTCCTAATGGCTCGTAATGAAGATTTCAACAGATGAAATCATCTATTCTCGAGTTTAGGACATGTTGTATATACATTTTTAATATAATAATTTAAGCCTAGGAATCCCGGGGTCGAGATCTAATGATTGGATCTTGACTCGATTCCCACGATAGACGTTTCTTTTGCTATGTAATGTTTAAATAACGCGAAATCATTGTACATGTAATATTGGATCTTAAAACGAGTTTGAGGGGTTAGTCCCGAGAAGTCGAATTTAAGATCCCGTGATAGTGAAGACTTTGATTGTGGGTGCTCGGGTTCATCGAGATGACTTTCATCCCGATGATGATCTGACCCTTTTTGGCATTTCTTTGCATGCATTATCACCCGAAAAATGATTTCCAAATCAAAATAGCAAAGAGCTTTCATAATAAAATAAAGTGTCATAGGAAGTAGATTTACTTAGGATTAATAAATGGAAGTTTTAAAGGTCCTTGATTACTATTTGAGCGAAGGATTTAAAAATTATGTTTTTACAAAATATCATTTCAATACATATTTGTCTAAAATGAAATTTTTGCTAAATCAAATCCTTCGTACATAGGGGCAAAAGAGGAACAACACTACTTTCAAATAACACAAAAAATGAGACTTAGAATAAAGAATAAAATTAAAACACTAATCACAATAAAAGCACACACACACACATACACACACGCTTTATGCTTCGGAAATCAATAAGATACGGTAATCGTATTTTCACGGAAGTTGGGGATTCCTAACACCTTCCCCTCGCTTAAGCAAGCCCTCAAACTCTACGAATCTCACGTTTCCAGAACAATTCTACGGAGTCACATATTGGACCATATTGCGAAAACCTTCAAAATCAGGATGAGTTGGTACATCTATTTAAATTATACCAACTGGCGGTTCTGTCTTAATCGGTCCAATCACAATCATTAACATTAAATCATAAAAATTAATCTTTTCAAGTTCGTCGACAATCATGTCGGTCCTTTCCTAAAATTTCACCCTTTAAATAAATTAATTGACATAGCAAAATACAAAGGGTAGAAATAATATGGAAAATAGATTTCTCTCGACGTTGCCAACGAGTTTTGGACCAATAACTCCCAAACCAAAACAAATTTAGGGCACTAGGTGTAAAGACACCCCTTCGGGTTTACTTGTTCGAGTAACAAAGGCCACACTTTGAGACAAGTTAGACGGTCTACTCTTTTTGCTACTCGTCTAACCTTGTACGGGGTCCATTTTCTTAGGTTCTAAGTTACCCATGTAGCTAGTCTTAGGCCCGTGACTCCCAAAACAGATGGTTTTAGGGCATTAAGTGTGATGATACCCCTTAGGCTTAATTACTCAAGTAACCTAGGCCACGATTCGAATCTGCTCAAGTCTCAACTTCTACCCCCTAACACTGCTTATTTTCTTAGGCACTAAGTTACCCATGTAGCGAGCGTTAGGCTGGTGCCTCCCAAACTAGATGACTTTAGGACACTAGGTGTAAAGACGCCCATCATGCTTAATTACTCGATAAACCTATGCCACGATTCGAGATATTAAGTTGGTCATCACTTATCTTTTATCTTCGCATTAATTGTCATCGATGTCGCCATAGTTTCATACCCCACAACTAAGAGTTAGGGCAATCACAAAGTGCAGACATGCATATGAGGTCGAGTCTGCTCCAAGAAGTGCTTTGAACTAGGATTTTGTGCATAATCAAAAGGTTGAATAGTCTTAATTCTCTAATCTTTCCCATGATTCTAGCTCCACGGATGCTTATCGGGATTAATCAAATTCATAACAAGTTAAACAAAATTTCTCTTTTAAAAACTTTTTCTAAGGTTCTAATGCAAGATTTATTTATACTTAAAATAACTATCATCGCTAATATATGGAGACAGAAAATAGATAAAGAGTTGAGAGAGTCGTACCTCACATGTGGATCGTTGTATTCTAAGAAAATTATGATTGAAAAAGACCAAATGATCGTACCGAATCGCTAGTGAAATGATATGAGTGAAGCTCTGATGATGATGTCGCTTCGTTGTATGTTTGATGGATGGCCTGATAAGATGTTGAGATCGCAAGAGTCTTTTACCTCATTACCCATATGGTAAACAGGTAGTGGGCATGGGCTTTGACATTTGAAGTGCCCCAATCCTCATTTCGGACTTGCAGGTGCACTTGGCTTTGATGATTCTTTTTCCTCTGATTTGATGAAGGCTTGTGATTGAGGGTGCCAGCTTTTTGAGGGTCATGAGAGGGGTCATCAGATAGTTACTTCACATCGTTGAATCAATATTTATTGTAATCTTCTCTGTATTTACATTTTGCATCGCCTTGGGTTGTATTCGTCCTCGCTGATGATCATGCTTGATATATCGTTGTGTTTCTCATTTCATGTTATCGCTTTGGCTTTGATGATTGATGTTGAGAGGCCTTCGGATTCCATTGAATTGGACCTAAGAGCTCGGCTTGGTTTATGATGTTATAGTTTAACTAAGTTTGCTTCGATCAACAATGTGACGCCCCCAGAATAGGTCCAGTCAACCCCACAATGTGACGCCCCCAGACTAAGTTTGCATGGTAAGTGGTTAACCAGTCAATTCCTAAAATCACGTCAAATGCAAGTTTTTTCAAAGATATAAGATCAACAGGTAAGGTAAGGGTACCAATCTGAATCAAGCAAGATTTGCAAACTGTGGATGTAACAAAGGTTTCTCCCAACAGAGTTTCAACAGATAAGTCAAAGTCTAATTTATCAGAAGTCAAGTTCAAACGTTGAGCACAAGTAGGTGAAATAAAAGAATGGGTAGCACCGGTCTCTAATAAGGTATAAACTTCGCAAGAGTTTATGATTAGCTTACCCGTAATCACCTCGTGTGGGTTCCTCGCATTTTGGGCTGTCACGATAAACGCTCTTCCAGGAATCACCAACTTTGACTTGTCCGAAACCGCCTTTGGAATCACCATCCCCGCTGGACTTGGTTTCGCTATAGGACAATCTCGAGCTATATGTCCTTCTTTTCTACAGCTCTAGCATGCTTTGAATTATTGTGGGCAGTTTGGGCTAATGTGTCCCTCTTTCCCGCATTTATAGCATACGACCGGTGGTCGTTCTCCTCCCCTAGAAACAGTTGATGCTGGTGCTGATGTTGACGTCTTCACGTTCTCATTGTTATACCTTCTCTTCTTGAAATCTCCCCCCGATTCGCTTTTTCTACTATCATGGCCACGATTACCACCGGAGTGGTTACCGCTTCTGTCATACTTTCCTCCCCGCTGGTTGTCATTGCTCTAATGACGGCTGCCACAGGTACGACCTTGGTTATTGTCCCTTGGTTGAATATAACCACTATCTCGTTCTAACAACTGGGCCCTGTTCACTACATCCGAATATAGAGAAAATTTGTGAGAAATGAGGTATTGACGTATTTCGGGTTTCAAACCTCTTAGAAACATTCGCGTCATACGTTCCTCATTCTCTACCAAATGAGGTGCAAACCTGGACAACTCCACGAACTTAGCCTCGTACTAGGACACAGTCATGTTGTTTTGTGCCAGTCTGATAAACTCTACCTCCTTCATATGACGAATACTTTCAGAAAAGTACTTGTCATTGAACAGTTTTTGGAATGCTTCCCAAGACATCTTGAGTGCTGCAGGCTGGGTATGCTTCACAGACTCCTACCAGTAATCTGCCTCTCCTCGGAACATAAAGGTGGCGAATGGAACCTTCTGTTCCTCCGTGCATCCCAAGACATCAAATATCTTGGTAATTTGCTTAACCCACGTCTCTGCCTTGATTGGTTCTGGCTTTCCCTGAAATTCTGGTGGTCCCAACTCTTTGAACTGCTTGGCAGTGACAAGCCGCGAGTTGTTATTATCTCCACTTGTATTTTGCACACGAGTTTCCCTCGTCTGGTTTTGCATGAACTGCAAAAAACTTCTAAACATCTCATCGTTTATTGTCTGATCAGCGTTGTTTTAAGGATGAACATTGCCTTCTTGTTGCACGTTCTCCTGGTTGATGATTAAAGGTGTCTCCACGGTCTCATTCACTTCATTGTTAACATTCTCAGTTGCCATTCTCAAATACTGCCATAAAACAAGGGTTAATTAAACAAATTAACATATCACATAATAACCCTATGCTCCGACTGACCAATTAAATACCACATAAGCTTAGGTAGGACATACTAGTGAAGAATTTACTCGTCTCTCCCCTCCTAGTTCTATTCCCCTATCTCCGCTAGAGATCATATCCCTAAGCTCTGATACCAACTATGACGCCCCCAGAATAGGTCCAGTCAACCCAACCCATTCTGAGTCGCCAAATACATGGTACAGAATTCAAATACAAACTTTTATATCACACGGTCGTGCAAAATACGACCACACAACTGTGAGTGTCAATACAAATATGTAAAAAATATTAACATTCAAACTAAGTCCTCATTACAATTATTATCACACTATTTATCAGAAATAATGAGGACTACTACTGCTCTAACTCGGACCATCACTCTATTCCCCGACTAGTTCCTGCGACATTCTCATTTCCTGAAGAGGACAATAGATGAAAAGAGTGAGCTCAACTAACCCAGTAAAGAATATTATGACTAAGATAATGGAGAATAAATTATCGTTAGTCTTCAACAATTCAGATAAAATATTATTGACAACAAGTTTTAGATCAATATTCGCAGCGGAAATAATAATTTATTAGAAGAGTTAAGTAGAGGATGAAGTCTACTATCTTTTATGATTTAAAAGTCTATCATCAATATTTTATTCCTGTAACATCAATTAATATACATCTCGAATCAAATATTCATCTTTGCACTACGGCCAAAGATATTCATCAGGTAATCATTCATCTTTGCTCTACAAGCCAAAGATATTCAGTTATATCATCATTTAGGACTGAGGATGATGAAAAATAATATAAATAACGAATCCAGTGAGATAAAGAACAAAGATTAGGGATTCGCATTTTAGTTTATCCAAGTTTAAAAATACTCCATAATAATACTTTGTGGATCAAAATTCAAGAATAGAGCTCAAAACTTGGATCCAATCAAAGATAGGAACCTTAACAAGCAACTTGGACATATAGAAGAAAATTTAATTTTTCCATGAATAGTGCCGTATATGTGAATAGTGTCGTATACGTAAATAGTAACTCCGACGGAAAAAGTAAGAATTTCATGATAAAATCCATGACAATATTTTGGTATAATGATATTAAAAAGAATAACATCGTTTATGAAAGAAAATAACATCCCTTACCTCAAAAGAATAGTACTTCTGACTGAAATATCGGATATAATACCGAAGGAAACTTGCACTGAATAGTAACACTCAAAGTATCTAAATACTCACAAAAATACGCTCGATATTATAGAGAGAGAAAACTTCTGATTCTGGTGTGATTTTCAATTCTAACCTAAGCACCCTATTTATAGGAAAAGCTTAGGATACCAAAGTAGACTTTTGCGCCGACGCCTTTCACCCAGCACACCTCGTGAGATTTGAAAATTCAGCATTTACAAGTCATAAAAAATAAAAGTGGGGCCCACCCATATTTTTAACATTTATTTTCTGAAACTTCAATAATTCATAATAAATAACCCTTTTATCAGAAAAATACAAATTCTATGTCCTTCTGTAGAAAATTTAATTCTCTACAACTTTGTAGAAGTAAGTTTTTCCAAATTCTCAACCGAAAATAGCCGAAATTCTCAAACGGGTGATTTTCTACACCAAAATATTGATAAAAACACCTCAGCACTAATTCCTTCTTTTATATCCACAAAATAAAGATTTTCTTATCATATAAATCAATAATTAATTATTCACAAATAATATTACCGAACTACAATATTGACAACCCGGTCGTTCCCAAAAAAGAGGGGGCCTTCCGATAAGGATTTCTCCTTACTGGCTCGCAATTAAATAACCCCTCCTAGACAGAACTTCCTTAGACATTGTCAATAATGTTATCTAATAATATTATTCAAATAATATGAATTATTGAGTTGATAATGTGAAATACTGTGCAGTGACAATTATTGAATCAATAATACAAAATATTAGCGGTAGCAATTATTGAATCAATAATATAAAATATCATCGTAGCAATTATTGAACCAATAAAATATCATGCAATTATTGAATCAATAATATAAAATATTGAACAGTAATTACTGTAATAATTATTGAGTAAGTGACTTCTTACGTAAGAACTAATAATTTGAAATACTGTGCAATACCGTGTGCTACTATGCACAACGCGTATTACTGTATTTTTATCACCGGGTATTTCAATAGTTTAACCGTAACAGTTTTACCGTTATTTATAAAAAGGTTATTTCTATTGCTTTCTATATTCGACAGTTATTTCGTTGTGGGGCCCACAAATAGCTACGCCGTCGTACGAATATTCCCCGACAACAAGAATATTCCACGACCAAACGAATATTCCCCAACAACAATGAATATTTAATAACCACTTGCTCATTTTGAAATATTTGCACATTTCACCCATAACTTTTTACATTTATCAAATCAACACCTTACTATTTCGAAATAATATATAAAGAAAATTAAATCTTTACTCATAAAAGTTGGGGTCTTACAAACAAGGCTTAATTTACGGCTTTTATCTCGGGGAACAAGTCATTTGGTATGAGATAAACTTTGTCACGATGGTCACCTACATACTTCTGTAGGTCAAAATGAGATCAAGTATTCTCGCACTTCAGGGGTTGATGAGTTTTTGAAGAGTCGTATCTTGTGATTGTTGAATCGTTGAAGGGGTTTTGTGATTTTTGTAATGATTAGACCGCGCCATTACCGGATGCCTACGTATTCCTATGAAAGGAGATCAGGTCTTACGTAGTTCACACAAAGGATATAAAGAGATTGATTGACTTTTTTTGTTTTTTCTTATTTTTTTATATAAATAAACAAAACATAACATAGTAATGCAATAAAACAAGACATAAAGGTAATTATAATGTCCCAACATCTCCTGGAACTCGCAACCGTATTCTTTGAATCTACGCATTCCTGGTTAGCTGAGGCTTGATAGTTCATTTGTCAGTGGTCTTGTTGCCTTCGATGACGACAATGGAGGTTACTTCCTTGTCGTGAATATCTTTAATCACCGCCATAACTTGATCACCTCTTGATTTGGCACATCCCTCGGGGATGCTCAAACTGGACCCGTCGCAAAAAAGAATGAGCTCTTGATTCCTTGATGGGTTAGCTTCCCCGACAACCTCACCTCATTTTCCTTGATCTATTCCTTCATTTTTTTCATGTGCCTGAGAGGATTCAACTTTGAAATTTCTCTCAAACTGTTGTTGCATTTCTCGCGAGAAACTTTCTTTTTTGGCTTTTTCTTTATTGGAAAGGAACATTATTTCCTCCTCATCATCCAGGAGGGTAGAATCAGAAATGTGGTTGCTAACTTCGGGCAACAGGAAGTTTGACGGTGGCAGATGAATTTCTTTAGGGGACTCTCTTGTCTCCTCTGCCACTCCCCAAATCATGATCGGTTCACCTTGCGTTCCGCCAAGATTGGTGCTCATAGCTACCATTTTCTTTGAACTGCTTGTCTCGGGTGGAAATCTTAAGCTCTTTATCACTTTTGTGCCTTCCCTGATCATAGGGATTTCTATCTTCAACTCTCCATATTCAATGAGATTCTGGATTTTGTGTTGTAGAGCCCAACATCCCTCGGTCGCATGTCCAGGGTGAGTTAGAATGGTAGAGACATATCTTGGTGGGATCATATCTCTTTGTCCCGAGATCCGTGGGAGGCAGCAACTCGATAATCTTTCCTTCGCTTATCAGAAGGTGTAGCATTTCTTCCTTTGATTTGTTTAGATGAGTGAATTTTAGGTATCTTGTGGTTGTTGTTTGATCATTCCTCTTTGAGAATTCGCATTCCTCTGAGCAATTTTTTTGCTGGCGAGATCTTCTAATAATTTTACCATTCCACCTTTCATACCCTTTCAGCCCACTTTGACCTTCTTCAATCAGCTGGATCATCTTGGGGGGGTATAAACTGAATTCTTTTTAACCTCTTCTTTCTCTTCGCTTTTCGATAGATGAATGAAAAGTCGCCTTGTAACCTGATGTTGTTGTACTATCAGCTCTGCCAACTGTTTTACCTAATGTTTTATCATCTTATATTCTTGTCTTACTATCGTATTCTCCTCCGGATTTTCCCATCCCAGGACATTTGTTATGTTCCTTTGAGGGTATTCTTCTATCCTCCGTATGTACTTGCGATTTGGATCCATTCTGATGCTTCCTGACCCAATCATGTATTGTGTTGCAGCAGAAGGCTGGTGTTGACATTTGGCTGGTCAAGTTGTTTGACCACGATATCGCCACTTTCAATCAGATTTGGACTTTATGCTTTAAGGACCAACAGTTTTGTGTATCGTGTCCCGGAGACCTTGAGTGGTAAGCACACTTCTTGCTTGGATCGTATCTTTTGCTTTGTGGATTCAGAGGTAGAACCAATTTAGTAATTTTCTTCTGGTTGATTAATAACGCCAATACGTTCTTGAGGGAAATGCCTAGTATAGTGAACTTTCGATTTTTCGTTCTTTCAAATTTTCTCAGTCTGTCATGGCTTTGGTTGAATGTGGCTTGTTGTTCAGTGATAGATTGGCATCCTTCATCCAAATAGGGTGACTATAGTTAGGTCTCCTAGTTTGCCCCTGTAAAAGGAGGGATACATCTTCATAACCTTTCTTTTGTACCCTCGCATAGTTGTCAGACTGTATATGTTCGGCGACTACTTACAAGGCCGTGAGGTCTTTGATCTTGTCGGACTTTAGCAGTGTTCTAAAAGTTGCTAGTCGATCCCAGGTCGGTTTGCTACCGACTAGCGACTATGGGATTAATCGAGGATTAATCGGCTAGTCGGATTTTCAATTTTTTTTAAAATATTTATTCTCCTTCCTCCTTCATAAGTTAATTACATGATTCATGAAAATTATGAGTTTGAAAACATTTGAAATCATGTTTTAAAAATTAAATACTGATCTTATAATTTAAAACTAAGATAATATTTATTTTCCTCCCAATTGGAAAGAACTAGATTATCATTCCTATAAATAAATGTTAAAGATTCTTTCCCTACAAATAAATATATTATTTTACTTCTAATCGAAAAGAATAAATGAATCATTTTCTCATTTCTATTTCTATTTCGATTTACATAAAAGAAAAGGAAAAGGAGTGGAACAAAAGTGTCGACATTATGACCATATATTAAGTCATAACATCCGATAGTATTTAGTCAAACTCGTAGACCAACTTCTTTTTCCTTTTCTTTTATTTCCCCCCCTAAAAAAACTTTATATTTAGTCGCACAACACTCCTCGAATATCCGTAAACCCAAATGGTGTCCCAAATTTGTGCCCTAGCATTTTCGGTCTGCTTCAAGTTCACAAAAATGGCTTCTCTGGACACTGACGTGACTATGGTTCCCGCTGGCGAAGGATTAATCGGTACTAAAGAAAAAGAGAAGAAAAAAATAACAGAAGCAGAGAAAAGAAAAGAAGAAGAACAGCAGAATCAGAGAAGAAGAAGAAGAGAAGAAGAGAAGCGTACCTAGAGTTGCTCGCGAGTCCGTCGCCGGCGTTGTCTCTTTTCAGCTGTCGGAGTTCCGAAGTCAGTCACCGGGAGTTGCTCGCGAGTCTCCTCTCTTCGTTTCTCCCTCTACTCTGCTCTGTGATGATATAAAGTGCCGAAGTGGTGAGGACTGAGGCTCAATCGATCGATTAGGGCTTTTTTTAAACCCAAATCAGCCGACTTGCGCCGACTAGTCTCCGACTAAGTCGGCCAGTGACTAATTTAAGTGACTAGGCCCTAGTCGACTCGGCCGCCTTCCGACCCCGACCTAGTTGCCGACTAGGCCAACTTTTAGAACACTGGACTTTAGGCCCATTTCTGCCATCTCCCCGTGTTTTATCATTTCGGAGAATGGTTTGCCTATTACTGCTAGGACTCTTTCATAGTATGGTGCTTCTTGGTTGTCAATAAAATTCATCACCATCTGAGCTTCGTCCATTGGTGGGCTAACTTGGACTGTGTTGGTCATTTTAACGATCAATAAACTCGCGCAAGTATATGCGGTCTAACAAGTAATATAATAGTAAGTAGAGTGTCGAACCCACGAGGACAAAGTACTAACGCTATTCAAATACTAAATTATATCAATACGGTCTTATCTAAACAAGTAAATAGTGATGGTGTGTTTAAAACTAATATGAATAAAAACAGTAAAAAGTGAGATTGAGTTGGTTCAAATAAGGCAAGCTAGGATTACAACTCCCCTAATGCATCATTTAATCTCTTAACTCTCCAAATTATCTAACGAATCATAAGAATGGTCAACCGGGAACGATAAGTATACATAAGCCTCTTCCGATGGTCAAATGCAATCCCTTAACTAAATAAGTCACAATATTCCTATGCAAAATATGCTCTCATTCCTATAGGCATGGACATAACAAGTGTTGTTGTATTTAGGGTTAGGCATTAAAATCCATTTTCCAATATCAAATAATAGCTATATCAATTCCTTAATCAAGCAATCAATAAATAAGCATGAAATGCAGCAACCCATTCAAACATGATTCATTATAATAAATAGGAGAGAAATTCGATTAAACTAAACATTAGGTCACATTGAAATCCTAGAAATGTAATTAGTTCATAACTATAGAAATAAATAACATTATCAAAGTGTTCAACATGCTCAAAATTACACAAATGAATGAAAGATTTGGATAAAGAAAAATCCTCTATTGAAGTTATCTGGCTCCAACTCTTCTCTTCTCCGTGTAGAGTCCGAGCAATCGAGGATGCAATGATCTTGGAAGAATTCAAGCTCCAACTTTTCTCTCTTGTTAAGCTATCACTAACTAGTTTCTAATCTAAGTGTATAAGATAAGTAGTGGCTGCTGAGTAATGATAAGTCCAAGAAGTTATAAGCAGCTAAGTCATTAACTGAGGTTGTTTGCCAAAAAAATCAGAGGTGAAGCTGCGGCGCCACCATTATGCCTTGGACAGGCATTGCGGTACCGATCAAAACCCTCTAGTCAATTAGTCGTGCTGCGACGCCATCTTTGTATAGGCATTGAGGCGCTGCGGCGCTGGCAAATAGTGAGTTGGCAGGCGTCTGGCGCTGTGGCGCCACACTTGTGATTTGCCTTGGCGCTGGCACCAGGCCTTGCTGGCAAAGGGTTGGCGCTGCGGCACCATTTTACAAAGGGAACCCGGTGTCGCTGCGCCGACTCTATAAAAAAGACATATTTGCCTTTAAAAAGTTGGAAATGACCTAATAACTCCTGCAAAACACTTTTAAGCCAAATAATAACAAACAATATATAAAAGCATTATATAATAAGATAAACATGCAACTTCTTAAGCCTTTGAGTGCTCGATTTGCTGGTATAAATCCCACTCATCAGACTGCCATGCGCTTCCACCTCTGCGCGTACTCCCTGAACGATTCATTGCTCATTTTCTTAACCTTGGTCACTTGGTAGCGACCAGGGGCCATTTGGGATTGGCAGCTATGCTGGTTGAGGAAAGCCTTGGCTAAATCTTCCCAACCATGGACCTTGGAGTTATTAATCCGGGCATACCAAGTTTAGGCTTCATCA
This sequence comes from Panax stipuleanatus, assembly GCA_020205555.1. NCBI lineage: Eukaryota > Viridiplantae > Streptophyta > Magnoliopsida > Apiales > Araliaceae > Panax > Panax stipuleanatus. Next base: position 136,274,525 of record CM035115.1, on the reverse strand, counting down.
GTAAGGCTCTTTTGGAATAACTGCATCTGGAGGCTTTCATCCTCTGCATAGGATTCTAGCTCGTCGGTGTAGACTTTTAAGTGGGTGTAGGGGGTAGCCCAATCCATTATACTTTTCAAATTCTAGGACTTAGAATTTATCTAGGTATCTCGCTTTTGGGAAGATACATAAGTTAGAGTAATTCACACTACCGTGGGATCCTGTCCCCTTAATGGATCAGATGGCATCCTCCATCTGTCGAACTTTCTTTCCTAATGTCTTTGGTTTCTCTATCCTCTCGGAGGTCTATTATTTCCCTCGTCAGATTCTTATCCAGGGCCTCTTTAGCTGCTCCGATGTTTAGTGGGGATACTGGAGTCGACATTTGGGTATCACTATCTTTCCCGGGTACTCGCATATCTCCATGTGCAGAGAATTCAGTTTGAGTTTTCAACTTGGGCTCCTGAGCTATTTTAAACTGCCCTCTCAACAGGACGGTCATCTCAGCAATCTGCTTCTTAAACTCATCGAACTCCTTTTGAGATACGAGAATAGGTTTTGATGAACTGCCCTTAGCTAGTTTGGCTGGTGGTGATCGTGCCTTTTTGGCTCGAAATCGAATTTTAGGACCAATCTACACAAAACTGATATCTAGTTTAGTCTTGATATTAGTAGATGATATGGATGCATGATATGCCATGCATCAGTTTAATGGTTTTTAATCTTTTCCTGCAAAATAAGGGGTTAGTCGTCTTAATGACAAGATAAGAAGATATATAAATAACAGTTTTAGGGTGGATGACATTTATATATTCAGAAAGCAACAGGGCATGAATAGACATCCTGCGCGTTGGGTTTATCAGAGACTGACCTATCTTAGGATTACTCTCACGGGCTTTTTGGCATGAAGGTTCTCAGATTTTTGCAAGTTTACTTGATGGAAATATCATATCTTTCAATTGGAGCGGATCTGAGTGGTGCCTTTTCTGAGCCTCACAAGGGAACACCCTTTAGAGTCCAGTAATAAATAACCGACAGGTTTGCCTCCTGGTGGAGGAATCACACAACATACATTTACATACATTCATCGCGCCTTACCGTATGCAAATGATGACATTGTGCGAGGCACTAATATAAAACATTTGAAAAATTGAAGCATTCATCACACATGCATTCGCAGCATTCACACAACACACAAATAAGAAAGAAAACAACAAGATTTAACGCGGCTTAAGCCTTCTATAACCACATCATCAAATTTAAATATACATATCTTAACCATTCCTAACATCCTAGTCCACTCTTCTACTCAACGAGTATGAAATCCACTGAGGATGCTTGAGGGTCACTAAGACCAGATCACTAAGATCTATTACAATGAATCACTAACATTCCTTCGAGTCATTAAGTCTCGACAGATGTGACTAAGACATGGGTCACTTAGACCAGTTCATTGAGAACTCTTCAAGTCACTTATACTTGGTATGGAGGTCACTAAGACCTGCGAATCACAATTGATAATTTATTGTTTAAGGTGATACTAAGTTGTATTTAAGCTTTACTTCTAAAGACTTAGTAGCAGAACAAGTTGTTCTCTTTTCATAGAGTAGAGCTCTTAGAACTTTAGTAGATGTTCGGCTTTCTGATTAGTGATCCGTACTTAGATTTGAATCCTCGTACTCGTTTATAGACTGCCCCGAGAGCTCCCCGTTGGAAAGTTGTCATTGAGCATTTAATGCGTTGATCCTAGAAGATCTTTAATTTTGACATTTAGGGAGAATGTGTCAACTTATTTTCAGCTTTGACCTGTTACATCAAACTACTGCTTCACCTACCATATGGGTGTTGTCACATCGACAAGCTAGCTGTTAGACACAACCTAATCTGATCTTTAATTTGAACTTAAGATGAGTGAAAATGTATCGAGTTCTTTGCTCTGCAAGGCTCCTCAATGTCAGACCTATGTCAGACCTGATATGCTCTATGACTTGATTGATTGTAGAGTTTCATGAGGACCGTATAGTATTGGGCTTGATTCACTCAACGTTCTGTTCTACGATATCTTGCTCAACGAGTTGAGAGACACTATATGATCTGATATATGATCCTTGAACAGACTCTACGATCTTCGATTCACTTTACGTTCTTGGATTGAACTCTACGAAATTATTGCAAGCTCTGTGATCTTGACTTAACTCTGTGAATTTCTGGTAGACTCTGCAAACTTCCACTCAATGCTCTACAATAGCATAGCTAACTCTACGATCTTTAATAACTTTACGAAATGACAGAGAAGCTTTATGGTCGTTCAATCTTACTATACAAACAATTTTATCCTATCATCTATACATCAATTCAGCTCATAAGATCAACCTAACAAGTTTGATCTTTCTATTGTAAGTTCTTGTACATCATATTCTTATTAAGGATTTTACAAAAATTACTAAACAAATATACATTAATATCATCTCATCATCAAATTAAACAAGCAATTCTTAACATATTATTTGATTGCGAAATCTTTACATTTACATTCTCACGATCATAATTATCTAATTACCACTATCATTTATTTCCACTCATTTTTTAATTTAATTAATGTTCTTTAAAATTTGTATTATTGATATATAACAGTAATATTTAATTGTATAATAATTTTTTATTGTTAAATTATATAAGTATAAGTATTTGATTTTAAATAAGATTTTACCTACTACATAAATAGATGAATATATGAATATATAAACAAATAAATAATTAATTTAAAGATGAATACTATTATTTATATTATAAATAGATGAACTATTATTGTAGATTTCTAAATTAATTTAATTTTTTGTTAATAATTAGTTATACATTATTATTTGAGTTAAATAATACATTTTAGAAGACATAATTTTTTTTAATAAAAATCATTGTACACAATATCAATGTAGTATTGTTATAATTAATATATTATTATATTATAATATAAAAATATACATTAATAATTTATTAAAAGAAACTCGTACTTCACACGGGATCATGAGATAGTTATATTTAAAAACGAAAAACGCGAACGCAAAACATGATTGATTCAAGCAATTTTAGGAATCGAGTAGTAAGGGTTGCTGTAACGTTTGAACCTCCAAACGTAAAGTAACAAAATTGGTGTGCTGCATTTGAGGCCTATACGTTGCGTTTGTGAATTAAATAAGTTGCATTTAAAATAAATTATTATTAGACGAATTTTTTTTCCAATTGTGTTAAACTTTCAAATATTCCAAACACAACAAAAGCTGAGTAACCAAACATTAAATAAAAAATATACTACAAACATAAATAATTGATAGTTTTATTTACTCCAAAAACGAGGGAGAAAAAAAAATAAGAAAAGGAAAACTGAAGAGTAAAAAATATTGAAAGGAGCCAAATAAATAACTAGGGCTAATTGGCACTTCTGTCCCTCCAAGTTGTCATTCACTTTTAAAGTTGTCCCTAAAGTACTATTTTCGTCAGTTAAGTTCTTAAAGTGGCATTTTATTGGCGTTTCTGTTCCTTCAACCCATTTTAACCTAAATCCGACCCATTTTGACCAAGTTTAAGCCAACCCGACCCAGTTTGACCCAACCCAAATTTTTAATATTTTAAAATATAATAGTATTTTTTAAATAAGTTTAAAATAATAATTATATTTAATATTTTAAAAAAATAATATATAATTATTTAAAATAATATTTAATTATTTAAAATAAGTTATTATTATTAAAATAATAATTATTTTAATATTTTAAAATAAAATAATTATTTTAAAAAAAGTTATTTTTAATATTTAAAAATAAAATATTAGTTATTTTATAAAAAAATAATTATATTTAATATTCTAAAATAAATATTTTTTAAATAATTTTTATTTTTAATATTTTAAAAGTAAAAAATATTTTTGTAAATATTATTTTTAAAAATAATATTTACTTTTAAAAAAATAAAAATAATATTTTTTTAGAATATTAAAAATAATAATTATTTTAGAATATTAAAAATAATAATTATTTTAGTTTTTTTATAAAAAAATTTTGAATAATTATTATATTTATATTTATTTTAATTTTTTAATATTTATTTTTAATATTCTAAAATAATTATTATTTTTAATATTCTAAAATAAATATTTTTAATAATTATTATTTTTGAAGGAAAAATAATATTTAATATTTTGAAATAATTATTAAAAAAAATTTAAAAATTATTATTTAATAATTATTAAAAAAATTAAAATAATCTTAATAATTATTATTTTAAAAATTAAAATTATCTTTATAATTATTATTTTAAAAATTATTATTTTAAAAACTAAAATAAGCTTAATAATTATTATTTTAAAAATTAAAATAATCTTAATAATTATTATTATTAAATAATAACTTTTTAAAATTTTTTAATAAGTATTTTAGAATATTAAATATTATTTTTCCTTCAAAAACAATAATTATTAAAAATATTTATTTTAGAATATTAAAAATAATAATTATTTTATAATATTAATAGTAAATATTAAAAAATTAAAATAAATATAAATATAAATATAATAATTATTCAAAAAAAATTTAAAAATTTAAAAAAAATTTTATTTTTAATATTCTAAAATAAATATTATTTTTAATATTCTAAAATAAATATTATATTTAATATTCTAAAATAATTATTATTTTTTATATTCTAAAATAAATATTATTTTTAATATTTTAAAAGTAAATATTATTTTTAAAAATAATATTTACAAAATTATTTTTTACTTTAAAAATATTAAAAATAAAATTTATTTAAAAAATATTTAAAAAAATATTTATTTTAGAATATTAAATATAATTTTTATTTTTATTTTTTTAAAAAAACTAATATTTTTTTTAAATATTAAAAATAACTATTTTTAAAAGAATTATTTTATTTTAAAATATTAAAATAATTATTATTTTAATAATAATAATTTATTTTAAATATTTAAATATATTTTTTTAAAATGTTAAATATAATTATTATTTTAAACTTATTTTAAAAATATTATTATATTTTAAAATATTAAAATTTTGAGTTGGGTCAAACTGAGTTGGGTTGGGTTAAACTTGATCAAAATGGGTCGAATTTAAGTTAAAATGGGTTGAAGGAACAGAAACGCCAATAAAATACCATTTTAAAAAATTAACTGATAAAAATAGTATTTTAGGGACGACTTTGAAAGTGGATGGCATCTTTCAGGTCAGAAGTATGAGCCAAATAACTGGGGTTCGGAATCTGACCATTGTTCAGTGTCAGCCGTTAACGTACGCAGAAACTCAGCCGAAAAGGAGGAGAAACCGATTCCGGCTAACACTCACCGGGTCAGACTAGAACGCTTAACCTTGTTCTCTCTCTCAACAAATCTTTCTATGTCTTTTTTTTTGTTAAATTTAGACTGTAATAAAAAAAAAAAAAATACAAGACATCATGGGGAATCCCAATCAGATTATAGCATAGACATCTTTCTCTGTCTTTTCATATTTTACTAAAACCCCAAAATTTCAGCCATATAAGGATATTCTTTTCTTTACTTTTTGAGTTTTTAAGCAGATTTTGAAGTACTGAATCTAACCATTATCAGTTAAATTTGTGTGGTAAAAGGTCAATTAGATGGGGGCAAAAGTAAAGAAAGGAATGATTAAGAAACTGAAGAAGAAGAATACTTCTTCTCAGTTAACGGCTTCAACTCGCAAAGCCGAAGCTGCTGCTGATTTTTTGGTACTATTAATTAGCATTAAAAGTGTTTAGTTTTTAGCATTCATCATGGTAATGGTTCATAACTTCATAGCTTCATCTTCTGATTATTGTGATTTTATGTGCTAAATAAAGCCGTTAGAAGGTGGTTCGGCTCGGAAGATTCAGTTCAGCGAAAAGCAGATGGAAAACAAAGCTACTGTATTGTATATTGGTCGAATTCCACATGGGTTTTATGAGAATGAAATGGAAGGTGCAATTTTTATCTTTATTTTTTGTTCTTTTACAATTAATTATATTTTATGTTTATGTGTGTGTGTGTGTGTATATATATATAACTGTGTGTGTATGTATTCATAAGTATGTATATCTGTGTGTGTATTCATCTTCATAAGTATGCACATGTGTATGTATGCCTGCTCAATGATTTTTGATTGTTCAGAAAAGTTATAATGTATTTTTAATTTCTGTTTATGTTCTCATAGGTTTCTTTAAACAATTTGGTACAATCAAAAGGCTTAGAATTGCAAGGAACAAGAAGGTAATATATATATTTTTTTCTTGTTATGGTATCTTTTTGGGTATTAATCTTCATTCAATTGTGTTGGATACCGGGGTAGGAACAAGAATGTAGCCTGTTCCAGCCCCCATACTTGGGGTCAAAATTAATATATATATATATATATATATATATATATATATATATAAGATAAACTGATTGGGGAATATAAAAGGACAGAGGAGTTTTGTGTATTGTCCACCACGTAAACTCAATTTACTTTGAATGTTTCAATTGTAATGGGAAAAGCGTTTAAAAATGCTGGAGTTTTCTCGTATGTTTATGTTCCTAAGGTCATAGTGTGGTGGAGTGGGTCCTAGATATTGAAAATGGCTGCATAATGTTTCTTAGCAGTAACCTTGGAGCGATAAATTCCTCCAGCAAACCATGAATTCTGCATTGTATTCTCACAACTAATATTAAATGTTATTGAGGTTTCAATAAATATCTTGTACTGACATCTACTTATTTTATTTTATCAATCCTTAACTAATTTTATATGCTTGTTTGACTTATTTTTCACAGACGGGGAAATCCAAGCATTTTGGTTTCATTGAGTTCGAATCGTCAGAGGTTGTCCTTGTTCTAGTATTTTAATGTCTAAGCACTTCTCACTGAAATATATTCTCTTACTGTGACTTATTGGTGAGTGCAGGTGGCAAAAATCGTAGGTGATACTATGCACAACTACCTCTTATTTGAGCACTTGCTGCAAGTTTGCCTTATTCCCCCTGAGCGAGTTCATCCAAAACTGTAAGTATATTCGCTTATTATATGATTTGATAGTCATTTCATGTCGAGTTATCCTTTTCCAAGATTTCTTGAAGAAACTATGTGTAATTTTGTTTGTCTTAAAGTCTTCATATTCTAAAAATCCCACTATTAAAATATAGTAAATTCAGCTGCAGTCTAAAACCTTTTAGGTGGGAAATGTGTTTTTTTTAGGTTCCTCAACAGCTTAGGGAAACATTTTATAGATTGTTAGGATTTTTTGGATGTCATTTTGATTGTCAAGTGCCTTTAATGTTAATCTTAAAGTCCATATTATTAGTAAGAATTAGATAATAGGAATAAAGAAAGGTACAAGGAAAGAACACCACCGCTTGGCTCAATGGTTTAAGGGAGAGCATGGGATCAACCGTAAACCCGGAGGTCATGAGTTCGACTCCCACTAAAAAAGCATAGGAGCAACATACTGCATGTTTTGGCCTGTTTCGGAAGCCTTGTTATGGGTGGGGAGATATAGTCTGGTCGCAAGACCGACAAACTCCTCATAGCAAAAAAAATTGGTACAAGGAAAGATCTGTTTTAGGAGGCCGAGTGCAATACAAGTGGTAGAGTATGCCGATAAGTAATTCAGTCCAAAAGTAATCTAAATAATCTACCAAGTGTTGATGTTGTAACCCAAGTAGCAAATGATATGAAGACAGTGGCATGTAAAGTATGGGAAGGAGTAGTGACCAGGAAAGAAAGTATTAGGGGGAAATTGAAAAAAAGAAAAAAAATAATAGGAAAAGTATGCTGTTTGGAACAGGTAAATAGCCACTTAACCTCTGGTATATGGGTAATGGGTGATGATCATGAGCAAGAAGGCGGTTAAGCGTTTGTTTGTGTATATACATGCATGTGTGTGTGTGTGTATATATTCATGCACAGACATGGATGCATAGAGGGAAGGGAAATGAAATGCTTGATCAGGTTGGAAATTGGCACCTCAGTCATATTTAATGGAAGTAGAATACTGCTAATCTGGCCAAACAGATCCCTCGGATCAAGCTATTTATTCTAAGTTTCACAGTGTTGATTTAGAAGTACATTTCCTTAGGTTGTTTCAACTTTAAAGTGAAACTTATATGCTATACACTAAAATACTGATTGAATACTTTCTCCGTTCTTCCACAAAATATTGATTTGTGTGACATCTATACCACTTCCTTCATTCCACAAAATGAGTTCCATTTTGACCTTTTGAAGTCAATTGCTAAATTCTAAAGTACATAATCAACGTTCATGCAATTTTGAAAGAAATGTATTTGGTGTACTATTAGTACTTTTTACATAGTTTACGATAATTATGATTGTATTAACTAAAATCAAATAAATTCATATCAATTTTGAATATATGACTTCGCAAATTCACTTTAAAAGGTCATAATAAAACTCTTTTTGTGGGACGGAGGTAGTATTAGTTAGGCGAGAGGAAGTGCTAGTGTTGCTCTTTTCTTTTCTTTTTTTATTTTTTATTTTTCGCATTTCTTTAAATTTTGAGCTATTCTTCAAAATAATCATCATAACTACCAAGTTTTAAAATTAGAATAAAAAGAACCAAAGAACATATATCGGGAAACCAGTAGTTGGAAAATTAGAAAAATATGTGCACATAACTTCGTGCAGTATGCTGCAATTTCTAGAGATCGGAAACCATAGCTCTTTTTGGAAGTGAGATATGAAACACATCGGATGAGTCACCAAACAATATATTGAGTCCGAGAATAGGAGTAACCAACTAACCATCTGAATCTGCACTCAGAGATCGCCTTTTTAGTGCGAAGGCTATGGACCTTGGTATGAAATGTCTAATTCGTGTTTAGAAACAAAAAAGTAGCCCTGATGTTCCCTTGTTTGGAAAGTTTTTATTTTTACCTATGGTTACTTGGTGCTACTTTACCAGTTGCATGTATTTAACAATTAACATGATAACACATGTATTTAACAATTAACATATTGTTATCATGACTCTCCTCTCGCCTTTTATGTTTTTTACTGTATCATATAAAATTGTACTCTTATATTCAGGTGGAAAGGTGTTGGCCGCTGGTACAAACCTCTGGACTGGGTTCAAATTGAAAGGAAACAGCATAACAAGGTATGATTATGGTGGATAGTTAATACTCTGTTACTCTTATATCGATGCTTAGGCAAGAAAATTTAAAAAGAAAAAAGTGATGTGTCTTCAGTAAGCTAAGATATCTGCTGTTTAATTTAACATAATAATGCAACTTAACTGCGACAATTATTCAGGAAAGAACATTTGAAGAGCACATGAAATTGGTGGAAGGAATCATGAAAAGGGACGAGAGAAGGCGAAAGAGGATTGAGGCTGCTGGTATTGATTATGAGTGCCCCGAAGTTGTAAGAATCTATGCCTTCCTCTATATTTTTGTTATATTTCCCTCTCCTTTAATTCTTGTTCGACTTGCAATGTACACAATAAAATGCATGAGAACTACTTTCGGAATATTGGATGAGTGGAGCATAGCTGTAACAGTAAAATAGATACTAGAAATATCATCTTACCATTGTGAAATTTGAAGGCTAATTGCCGACTTTTGGGGAAGTTGAGCTTGTATGTGACTGGCATCTTGTTTTCTTTATTGTAATATGGTAAAATTTAGTAGTTGCTAATGCTAGTTTTCTTGAGTTGTTTCAGTGTTTAAATGTAGTTCTGTTGAACTTTTTTCTGACATCTTTTTGTCAAGTAGTTTTTGAAAAAACCAACTCTCTCCTGGGAAAACAGAAGGAAGCTTAGTTTATTATGTTTATTGATAGTCTGATTTTTGCTTACTTGGGTTCTGTACCTGAAATCTTATTTATTGTTTGTAGATGGGTAGCAGTCAACCTGCTCCGAAGAAGATTAGATTTGCTGAATAACAAGGCTTTGTGAGGGCCAAGTATGCTTTCAGTTGCCGCTTACTCTGTATTGTTGTTTTTGTATGCACATCGGTAGGCTGCTTAAAATATTAATGACAGATTGGTTGATTTTCGGCACAGAAAGAGGGGAAACAAAAGTATAATAGCTTTGTTGAAGAACGAAAGGGTTCTAGCTTCACCTTGTACGGTCAAGTTTTATGTGCCCGCATAATCAATAGTTCCCTGTATTTTGGATCCCGGAAGTATCTCCCATTCAATGTCGATGCTTATTTATATCTATGATCTGACCTTAAAATGTTCACATTTTTATTGTACTAAAGTGGAGAGTTAAGTTTTGGCTTATGGATGGTCAGTCACAAGCTTTTTAAGATTTTTCATAGTATGGAGCATTTATATTTTCTTTCATTTACCATACATTGGATATCAACCCATTCCCAACAAATAATTAAAATTGTACCCATGAATTGCAATCGTGTGAATCTGCCTGTCAATTAGGTTTTTTTGTCTGATGATTAAGACTGATGCCCCTAATGAATTTAGGTTCTATTTTTTTCTCTTTATTGTGGTATTTACTTGCCTCATAATGAAGTTTTGTTATCTCTTTATTGCGAGGCTTGGCTTATTGATTATATAATTGATGTTTTAATTATAATATTCATTTGCACTAGTATTGCTCCAATGTAAGGGCGTTAAAAAAGAGGGGGAAAATGATTTATATGTTTTGATTGATTTCATAACGAAGTTGGATTGCAATTAACGTGAAATTTTGAGCGGCGTAGTGTGACATCTCTTAATTCTCTCATAACCCATGCATCCAATGTTGGTATTTGTTATTGACAAATTTATCATATGTATTCAAAAAAAAAGGTAGTGTATCTGCCAAGTCTCAATAGCCCCAATATTGTCACGAGGCAAAAGTGAAACTGGAATGGCTTGGACTGGCTCATCTGTGAAGCTTGCTAACAGTTCCAATGCATGTTCAGGAATAAGATTTTACAACAAAATTGCTTAATCCAATCTACAACACTGCAAAAAGGTTGCGTTCATAGTAGCCCATGAACGTTCAATCATTCTTCACCCTCCTTCCAAGCAAATCTAGTGGGTGATAAGTATCTGTATCTGTATCAAGTCTATCATCTCTTCTAACAAGTCTTTCAATCCCGTCTCCTAAAGTTTTGCAATATCTGTGGCCCTACTTCAAAGACCCAGAAAACTACCTGTGCCAACTGCAACGTCTTGCTGGTATTTCATCTCACTTTTTCATAAATTTTTGGACCCCTAGAATACACATTCCCTATTATAGAAGAAGAGAGATTTCGAAATGGAATGTACTGATTTTTACTACTCTCACAATGAAAATTTGGCCCAACCTCTTTCTTTCTCTGCGGCTGTTGGGGGGTGGGGGGTGGAGAGTTGATACACTGAAGGGGCAAAGAGAGAGAGAGAGAGAGAGAGAGAGAGAGAGATTAACTAGGGGCCAATCCCGGGTATAGCAATCAACCCCTATACCCACGGTTAAAGTTTACTTTCGGCTCTTGTCAATTATTATTGCGTGAAAATGAATGAAATGTGTAGAAGAGAGGAATCATACTTTTCAATAAAAACAAAATTGCCCAAACCTTGTAATTGCTGACAATGCAGTGACAAGCTTGGCCTCAACTCAGCCCTTCAAATCTCTAGAAAACAAACTCCATACTTTCTCCATATTCTTAATTTTGCAAATACCCAAAAGCGTAACCATGCAATAAACAGAATTCCACCTTTCATTCAATCAAGAAGCTCACACAATACCTAAAAATAAACGAATTCTAAGATGCATTATTACTCTCAGACATTCCATCAAACAGATGACGAGTATTAACTATAAGTCGCCACAGATTTTGAAGATCACATTTTGTTTAGGCATTGATTCAAACACCTAACACGCTTTCTCAGTAGCTACCAAAAACATGGAAAATCATCTTTCTCAATAAAACCATTTACCAATTAGCCACCAAAAAAATAAATAAAAAGTATTAAGGTCGACCACAGGCATTCCACCTTTCATTCAATCAAGAAGCTCACACAATACCTAAAAATAAACGAATTCTAAGATGCATTATTACTCTCAGGCATTCCATCAAACAGATGCCGGGCATTAACTATAAGTCGCCACAGATTTTGAAGATCACATTTTGTTCAGGCATTGATTCAAACACCTAACACGTTTTCTCAATAGCCACCAAAAACATGGAAAATCATCTTTCTCAGTAAAACCATTTACCAATTAGCCACCAAAAAAATAAATAAAAAGTATTAAGGTCGACCACAGGCATTCCACCTTTCATTCAATCAAGAAGCTCACACAATACCTAAAAATAAACGAATTCTAAGATGCATTATTACTCTCAGGCATTCCATCAAACAGATGCCGAGCATTAACTATAAGTCGCCACAGATTTTGAAGATCACATTTTGGTCAGGCATTGATTCAAACAGCTAACACGCTTTCTCAGTAGCCACCAAAAACATGGAAAATCATCTTTCTCAGTAAAACCATTTACCAATTAGCCACCAAAAAAATAAATAAAAAGTATTAAGGTCGACCACAGTGGGAGTCGAACCCACGACCTTTTGATCCGAAGTCAAACGCGCTAATCCACTGCGCTATGCGGTCAATGTGAAGACGATGCCTCAAGTTTAGTTTATATATTAGTACTGCCGTTCTATAAAATTAATCCCATCCATAAAATTTCGAAAGGTTAAAGATATTTCTTTATTTTATATTTACCTATAAAATAGTAATTTGTAAGTTTTAAAGCAACGATATGATAATTAAATTATGATGACAAAGTTTAAAAAATTGTGTTATTTTGTAATGTTGTTTTTTATAGAATATTTTTTTTATTTACATACACTACAAGAAAAAAAAGCTTATTTCCAACATAATATCTGTCGGAAATAGCCTTATTCCATCAAAAATTCAGTTAAAAATTTAGTCGAATATAAGTTGGCCGGGGATAAGTCCGTCGAGAATTATGTCGAAAATAGCATTATTTCGACGGAATAAGGTCTGACGGAATTTCCGTCGAAATTAAGATGGTTTCGACGTAATATAACTCTGGCAAAAATTTTCGTCGAAAATATTTTTTCACATGTTGGTTTTAAATTAATTCTAGAAATATTGTTTTCAACACAAATTCAGTTAGAATTAGCTTATTCTGCCAAAAATATTATTTTTTTTAAAAAAATATTTTTTTCATTTTTACAATTTTCAGGTTTTTAAATCCTAATTTGTATCTGTACCTGTACCTGTTCTCAACCAGTTTTTCCCAACAACAACACATACATATAAATCGCAATAACCAACATACCCGTCAAAATGGCTAATCATCCAAATAATTCCCAACAATAACACATACATATAAATGTAACTACCTTTTTACACCTTATACATGGCTAACCTTCAAACAAAACATAAATAATTGTTTCAACATTAACAGTAGCTAAGATAAGAAAGAAAACAAATATAAACTAAATTATGATGTATAACAAATATAAGTTAAACTAAAACCGTAATCAATAATGATGTACAACGTAAGTAAGCCTAACTACAATTGACAATATAACTAATTATAACTAGATACAACTATCTATTGCTATCATCAGGCGGGGGCCGAAGGTGCTACTCTGATGTCTGAAAATCATCGTTATCATCCCCCCCACTTGTCATCCTCACCATGTTGATACAACTAAAATATAAACTATTAATCCGGAATTGAGAATTAAAGAAACAACTAAATATCGTTTCAAGTAACACACATAATATACAACTTAAAATGAATAAAATACCTGAGTAGTCGGGGGCTGACTTAACATCGACCCAAAAACCTTCAACAGTAGGGCAACCACCATCCGTACCACCTCGTCGCGTGCAAAGATATAAGTAATTAACACTTCCATATGATTCTACTGAAAGTAGTATGCACATAAGCCAATCATGTTTGATGATAAAGCATGAAGACACTCGAAATTTTGCATTCCTGTTATTAACCTTGCAGGAGGGTAAAATTATCTTTTTCCTTCCGGTCACAACCTATGGATGTCAAGCTCAACCCCGGTCACTATACCGAGATGTCAAGTCAAACCCCGGCAACACCGGGATGTCAAGTGAAGCTCCGGCGACAAAACCGGGATGTCAAGAATCCCCGGCGACAACCCCGGGATGTCAAGCTCAACTCCGGTCACTACACCGGGATGTCAAGTCTGACTCCGGCAATACCAGGATGTCAAATGAAGCTCCGGTGACAATATTGGGATGTCAGCAGCCTCGACGACAACCCCGGGATGTTAAGCTCAACCCCGGTCACTACACCGGGATGTCAAGTCAAACCCCGGCAACACCGGGATGTCAAGTGAAGCCCTGACAACAATACCGGGATGTCAGCAGCCCCGGCAACAACCCTGGGATGTCAAGCTCAACCCCGGTCACTACACCGGGATGTCAAGTCAGACCCCGACAATACCGAGATGTCAAGTGAAGCCCCGGTGACAATACTGGGATGCCAAGCAGCCCCGACGACAACCCCGGGATGTCAAGCTCAACCCCGGTCACTACACCGGGATGTCAAGTCAAACCCCGACAACACCGGAATGTCAAGTGAAGCCCCGGTGACCATACCGGGATGTCAAGCAGCCCCGGTGACAACCCCGAAATGTCAGCTCAACCCCGGTCACTACACCGGGATGTCAAGTCAAACCCCGGCAATACCGGGATGTTAGTGAAGCCCCGGTGACCATACCGGGATGTCAGCAGCCCCGGTGACAACCCCGGGATGTCAAGCTCAACCCCAGTCACTACACCGGGATGTCAAGTCAAACCCCGGCAACACCGGGATGTCAAGTGAAGACCTGGTGACCATACCGAGATGTCAAGCAACCCCAGTGACAACCCCAGGATGTCAAGCTCAACCCCGGTCACTACACCGGGATGTCAAGTCAAACCCCGACAACACTAGGATGCCAAGTGAAGCCCCGGTAACCATACCGGGATGTCAAGCAGCCCCGGTGACAACCCCGGGATATCAAGCTCAACCCCGGTCACTACACCGGGATGTCAAGTCAAACCCCGGCAACACCGGGATGTCAGTGAAGGCCCGATGACCATACCAGGATGTCAAGCAGCCCCGATGACAACCCCGGGAGATCAATCCAACCTTTGGAGACAACCCCGAAGCATCACATCATCCCCAGAGACAACCATGGGAAACCAAGTTAGCCTCGGAGACAACCCTGAGGACAAACAGAGTCGGCTGAGATCACAACCTCGGAAACAACCCCGGGAAAATAGTCGAAGACCGTGCCAGTACATGAGACAACCCCTGGAGGGGCAAAATGGTAATTTTACCAACATTAAAGCCAATCCGATCAAAATCAAGCAGAATTGATGCAATCAAGGTCAGAAAGAACCATAACAGTGATTCCGAGTGAAAACAACACAATACAGCTCAACGGACAAACTGCGAAGAAACGAAGATCCGGTTATGAACCGGTCTTCTTGGACTCGAAAAAGTTTAAATCCCATGTCATTGTGATGCTCTCGGCAAGGGATTTCTGGAAAGGTATAGCACGCCTCAAACGAACGCTTCAATCAAAAGTTAGAAAGTTTCGAACCTAACATCGCGTTGCTTGGAGTGCACGTACTTCGAGATAACGAGACCCACCGGGTGGGGCATGCCACATGGAGCGGCAAGCAGACCCGCGACTACTGCGGGTAGACCCGCTATCATCGGGTCTTTAAATAAAAGTGCCCCCTTGCCAAAAAAAAGAAAAAAGAAAAAGAAAACGCTCTGAAACTCCACCCATTTCGTTTCCTAGCCCGACTTCTAGTATTCCAAACCTAAATTTTATTACTCTAACACGAAGGTATACTCATATACTACAACATACCAAAAATTAACCGGTGGAAAAGCCCGTTTGAAGCCTACGAAGTGGCAAAAAGTCCGTGTAGCAGTCCATTATAAGTATTTTTACCATCAGAACTTGTTTCCTACTTCATTACTTATTTATACACGTGCACGTAAAGTTTCATCTTCTGATTTTGCCAGAAACTCAGTTTCGTAGCCGTTTTTGCTTACTTTTTAGTACATTTTAGCACATATATACGTTTTTCTTTGTTTGCACAGCCTGGATTGTCGATCCGTGACTTTTAATCGCTTATATATATATATATATTTACTTTTTCGGCCTGGTCACTGACTTGTGACCTTTTTGGCTTTATTATGTATATATTTGGCTATATATATACTAATTTTCAATTCTGTCAAGCCCGGATGGCAAATCCGTGGCAGTTACTACTTTTATATATATAACTATGTATATATAAAATTTTCTGACTTTGTTTGGCCTGGATTGCTAATTCGAGGCCTTTATTATTTTAATATATATATATATACTAACTGTATATATTAACATTTACATTTCAGTTTGGCCTGGATCATTTCGTGGCCTTTTTACCGCTTTTATAAATATATATATATATATTTACATTCTGTCAAGCCTGGATTATTCCATGGCTCTTTTACAGCTTTTATATATATATATATATATATATATATATATATATATATATATTTACATTCAGTCGAGCCTGGATTACTCCGTGGCTCTTTACATCTTTTATATATATATATATATATATATATATATATATATATTTCTATTCTGTTAAGCTTGGATTACTCCATGGCTTTTTACAGCTTTTATAAATATATATATATTTTCATTCCAGTCCGGGCATAGGATTGGAAATCCGTCGCCCTTTACAGCTTATATATATATATATATATATATATATATATATATTTTCATTTTGTCAAGCCTGGATTACTTCGTGGCTTTTTACAACTTTTATAAGTATATATATATATATATATATATATATATTTACATTCCAGTCCAGGCATAGAATTGAAAATCCATCGCCCTTTACAGCTTTCGTATATATATAATTATATATATATATATATATATATATTCTTTATTTATTGTGATTAAATTTCTGCTTTAAATATTCATTTGATATGAATTGGCACGGATATTTATTGGCTTGTTTCGGTGTTAACAAAACAGACACAAACACGTGCAAGTATACACGGTCAACAAGTAATATAAGATAAGTAAAGATTGTTCCCACGGAGAAAATCAATTACTTCTAATCTATCATGCAACAGCTTTATAGCTATTTCTGGCTGCTTAAACGAGTAAATAAGATGTGAATTAATGACTAAAATGATTACGAACTAATATTAACTAATTAACAAACAATTGATTCAAATTGGGAAGATATGGGATCCTAATGTCACTTAATGCATCATCAGATTATACATCTCTTGTTAAGCCTAATTAGTTACTTCGGATTACTAGTCGAGAGCACGAAGGTGAGAAATGGCTATCTTTCGATATACCAAGTCCATATCACATAAAATCCACAAAAGAGATAGAATTCATGTGAACATCAATATTACTTAGCTCACTATATGTCTATGTGGCATACAAGTAATATTGATTTAAGTGCAAGCTCTCAATTGACTACATATGGTAAGCCGGTATATATCTATCCGGATTACGAATCACAAAATCTATCACATGCAAATTTTATGAACATATGTTAGCATGGCCAAATCTAAATTTGTACTTCCTCTTTCAATTCCATACAAATTATTAAGGTAAATGGTGATCAAGCATCTAAACAATAAACACAACCATGTTAGGCAATCTATACATAATCAATCACACATAACAAAGAGGTATATAGATCTGAATTAAGCAATAAGCTTCATTAAAATCCCATAATGGTGATTAGTTCATCTCCGAATCAATAACCATTATGGGATTTGATCTAAGCATTGAAAGTATGAAATGAAAGCAAAGAGAATTAAGAGAAGAGGAAATTGTAAATCTGATAAATCTCTGTCCAAAACAACCCTTCAAGCTGAGTTCAAGATCACAATCAACCAAATCTAAAACCCTAATAATGGAAATCTACTAAGAGCAAAGAAAGAAGCCAAAAAATGGTAGACTATAGCTAAGAACTCTCTTTTTCTCTTCAAAACCCTAGAAATAGAAAATAAAATGATTCAATCCCTCTCTCATAACTAGCAAATACACCCTTATATGGAAAATACGCTACAACAAATGTTTAAGTGAAAAGTCAACATTTTTCAGAAGTTGACTGGCGCGACTGCACCAGACCGTAAGCCTTTTGGGGCGCGGGCGCGCTGATCTCCAGAACGAATTCCTCCTGGCGCGGGCGCGCCAGGTTTACTCTTCAAAGTTGTGCGGCTGCGCTATGCTGCATTTTTGCCTTATGCTTGCTGATGCATTGCTGATCCTTGCTGCTTACTTGTTGCTTCTTTTTCCTTGAACCCATTCAAGTGGAGAAGAACCTAGCGTATGAAGAAATTCCTGTCCAGATATTAGATAGAAAAGAGCAAACCTTAAGAAATAAAATTATTTCGTCTGTAAAAGTACTTTGGCGTAACCACGATGTCGAGGAGACTACGTGGGAATTAGAAGATAGGATGACGAGGGAGTATCCCCATCTATTTGTGTAACCTTGTAGTAATTCCGAGGACGAAATTTTTTAAGGGGGGGAGGATGTAATACCCGAGAATTTTTGAATATTATTAAATGAATATTTATTTGAATATAAATATATATGTGTTGCGAGATGAGCTCATTCAAATGAATTCAAATTAAAAATATAATAATTGAGGAAGAATGTGGAGTTTCTGATACACTCGTTGAAATGCCTTGTGTGGTACGAGAATAGATACAATAATGAGCTTAATTAAGCTTAAGTGATAAGCCTTGTGTGGCCTAACTAATTTCCTAATCTAGTTGGGTCATTGAATTAATAATGTATTGAACTTATGATATATCCAAGTCCAACAACATTAATGTGATATGTTATAAGAATTAAGACATGTGGCCCAATCAATTTATGTGCTAGATTAAATAATAGTGTCCATGTGCTTTAGTGTGCTTAGCCCAATTGATTTAATTTGATGTGGCCCAATGTGTAATGTATGATGACAGGAATATGTATATATATAAATGTAGATATTTATGTATGTAGTTGAATAATAGAGATTGTAAAATGAGATGTGACATTGGAATGTGAATAATTATTATATAAAACTATATAATAAAAGTAAGCTTAACTTATGTAAATTACTAAGTGGTATGAAAGAGTCTTATGTGACCCCATGGTGTGTGTGGGAGTATTTAAATTGGTATTCTCAACCTATGAGGGAAAATGACATTGACTAAATAAATAATTAATATTAAATGATTATTTTAATATTTATGTAGAATTGGGATATTGAGTTTTATGGAAAATAATATTGATACCCAACTAAGTTATATTCTAGTCTAAGGTAAATATTATTTGAAATAAACCAATGTGCATGGATTATATGATTATGTGTATAATTATCCCTAATTTATCATAATATAATCCCATCAAATTACTTTATAAACTAAAAATGGAATAAAACCTAAGTATGCTAAGTATTGGTTTTGCAAATGCTGAGTATTGAGATAGTCCCAAATGGAGAGTCATTTCCCCTCATTTCTCATTCACGTGTATAGCCTTTCTCCTTGTATTCCTCAAGTTAGCAATTGTAGCCAATGATGAAGAGGGGTGTGGGCAGAATAGTTGCCATGATTTGCCAAGATATCTACTACTCTTTGTCCACCATTCTTCTTCTTCTTCCTTTGGGTTCAAACTCCAGGGCAATGGATTTGTATGGGTTTTCATTTTCCTATAAATTGGAGCATTCCCTTCTCATTTTGGTTGCTAGAAATCTGAAATTTGTTCAAGTTGAGAGTGAGTGAGTGAGTAATCAGAAGTTAGGAGCAAGTGTGAGGAGTTTCAAGCTATAGAAGGTAATATTCCTATTCTATGTTTTGGTAGCATTTTCTTCAAAGTCTTGGAATTTCTTGTTAGATAGTTTGATAATGGATACCATGATGTTAGTCAAGATCATATACCTATTACTAAGGTGTTGATTATGTTCTATGCTATCAAATTTCAAGTTTTACAAGTTTTTAGAAATGTCTTGAAATACTTGCTTTTAATGTCCAAATTGATGAGCTAAGCTTCTGAAAATCTGTAAATGGTTGTTAGAATCATGCTATGTATGTTGGGTAGTAAGTTTATGGAGTTTATACATAGTGGGTATGCTTAAAATTGCTGTTTGATTGTGATTTGGGAAAGTTTGGTCCGCAGTAGGGGAAGATTTTCAAACGACAACAGCAATGCCCGCCCCGGCGGGCTTTCTATAGCTCAATTGCCAGCCCCGGCGGGGGGTGGCCAGAGAATTTTAGTAGCCATTGCCGCCCCGGCGGGCCTTCTTGTAGTTCTTTTACCCGCCCCGGCGGGGGGTGACCAGGAAACCAAGACTGGGCTGTTATGTTATTCAAACCTTGTAACCTAACCTAACTTAACTTAAGGAGCTTACATAATCCTTAAACATGTGTCAATGCGTATTGCAGGATGTGTTAGTAGGATTAGAGTTTGAGTTATAATCTTTTGAAAGAAAAGTTAAAGGACGAAGACCATGTTTATAAAACCTTACGCCTTTTTGAAATCTAACCTTTTTAGCATGTATTCGCAACTTAGTTAGTTTTATGAATACATATGAAATGTGAAATCAAGATGCCTTGTATGCTTAACTTGTCGATCATGAGTTTTTAGTATTTGAAAACCAGTTGAGTTGAAAATTCTACGACTTGTATTGAGAACTATTGAACAAACTATGATAAGATACTTTATGCCTCTAGAGATAACCGACGTATTCACACATCTAGCTAGACACGTTATAAACTATGCAAGCATGAACTAAAAGAGTTTCTAAGTAGAGAGATATACAACCAAATCTAATACCTGCAAGAATGCGTAGAAAGATGTTGTTTGGCAATGTTATGTGGTTTAATAAGTACTATGGTTAGTCTTTAACGTGATAAACTCCCTTGGCTTTGTAAAATGAAGATTTATGAATAGAACTATCCATTGTTGAAAGTAAATGGAAAAGACCAAACTTAGTTCCTCAACATGCATGTAAGAATGCCTTAAGATATAATACATGGCTCAAGCAATGTTTTAAGTGTTCAAGCATATAGTGACTTTATGGAACTAAGTTTTACCAAGGTGTTTCTAAGGTTTTCGAAACAATGTGGATTATACATCTATGATTTTAAATGTGTGTCGAATACATGGATAAACATATGTGTAATAAAAGTATGTTGATATATGTTTATAAACTTTTGAATGTTAAGTCCAAAAGGTATTTGCAAACTATAAAGCAATGATTAGAAACTATGTTATTTGACTTCATAGTGATTTATAAACTAAACTTTTGCGCTATAAGTACGCAAAATGTGTAATGGAGTATGTAAAGAGTATACAACTAAGTTAGACATTTATGTATGCGTTTAAACTTACATATCATGTATGAGTATACGTAACTAATGAATATCTTATACGCATAACTATATTACGATAGGGATTCGAAAAGTGTTGAATTATTTAACGTGGATAGACTACGCTTGAGGTAAGTATCCTAAACCCTTGCATTACTTTATTCAAAAGATATTGTAAGCAAGTATTCGAACCCTATTCTTTATTGAGCTTTATTTAAGCCTGTACTATTATTGGTTGTACAAGAAATTCCTTGAAAGTATGATTCATATCTCATGACTTAATACTTCGTAAGCTTAGAAATGAAATTGTTTTCAAACCTTGATTTCAAACGATAATTGTTCACGTATATATTTTAAAAGGAAACTGTCTAAGCCATTGATTCGGCTAGACTATTGATATATGATCGAAAGCTATCCAAACCAAATTAACTTGGTGCAGACTCTTATAACTGAGATGAACAACCCTCTTGGTAGGGGAATTATATATTTATCGGGAAACCGACATGCGCACATGAGAATGATTAAATGTTATGCATAATATAGGGTACTTTAGGCTGATCACTTGTTGTACTCGTTTTGTAGAATTATCAGTTTATTACTGTAAATTCTAGGAGAAGTTCATAGTTGTTAGTGACTGCTCAATATTCATTACCTTGAAATCTTGAATTGATAATCGTTGAATATTACTGATATTTTCTGTCCGTAGCGACTATTATTAATAATCACCGATACTTTATGCTATATTGGAACTATCATTATTGTTGTACCCTTGAGAAATTTTAAACTACATTGAACATCCTTATTGCTATAGTACTTGCTGGGCAAACTTGTTGCTCATTCTTGTTTTCCCTAAAATATTTCAGTTAAGACAGAGCAGGGCGAACCTTCGGGCACCGACAAGGGCAAGGGAAAGGCTACAAAGTAGCTTTATTTATATAGAACCTTATGATTGTAATAAGAACTTATGCTGTTATGTATTATTAGGTTTATATATGCTTAAGATATGTTTAAGCTATGTAATCGATGTTTAAGTTACGAGACCTTGGGACGTGAATAAATTATATTAATTAAATGTAATCTATTCGGTAGTATAGTTGTGTATTATTCCGCTGTGCGATGCGATATTTAGTCGTACTACTATTATCATGATGTTAGATTATAGAACGTGACAAACCAAATTCGAGAGACCAGTGGCGGGTCCGAATTTGGGGGCGTCACAGTTTTGATTTGAGAATTGTTGATACTCGTTGTTCATGATGTTATTCTTCAAACTCTTGATTATCAACGAGATTATACCTTGATATTTCAAAATTGTTTTATAATACTCTTCACCCTTATCTTATATTATTTGCTGGGCAATTTTTGCTCATTCTTGCTTTTCCTAAAATATTTTCAGTTAAGGCAGAGTATGGTGGACCTTCGGGAGTCGATAAGGGCAAGGACAAGACTACTAACTAGCTAGCCCCTTTTATGTTCTAAATATCTGTGTGTTGTAATATGTCTATTAAGATGATGTTTTAAGACTGATTCAGAACTATGTTTAAGCTTAAGTTAGATTATGTAATAAGTCTTTATTTGATATTATTATGAAATTTATTAAATACTGTAGGTTGCGAGACTTGGGGGAATAAATACAATAAATTATTGTATATTATTCTAGATTATCTGCTGTGAGTGTATGACATAGTTATTATTATTAGAACGTGACGAACCGAATTCGAGACGACTGTGGCAGTCCGAATTTGGGGGCGTCACAGGAATTGCATCAACTGATATCTATTATAAGACTCCTATTATATAGATATTGGTCAACCCTTCTAATCCTATTAGACATGGGGTTTCATTTAATTAATTAAACTCTTTTAATTAATTTAGGCTTCCCACCACATTGGAAATAATTAATTAAATTTATTTAATTAATTTGCCTCCTAATCTTATTAGGAATAAATGAGAATACTAATATTAAATTAATTCCTAAACTCTTTTAGAAATTAAAATAATAATAATTATAATAATATTAATAAGACTTATCTTATTAACTTATTTTTAATATTTCTAAAATATTAAATAATAAACATTAAGCTATTTAATTTATTCTATCACCATAGATTAAATTAATTACACTTAATGCATTATTACGATTATGCCATTATCTTCTTAAATAATTATTCTTCCTTTTATGGTGTGACCCTTTAGGTTCTCCATATTAAATCGGTTGTGAATAAATTAATTAGAACAATTCTAATATTATTTAAATAAATAAATTAAACTAATAATCTATTTAAATAAATAATATTTATTCTACAATAGAGATAAGCCTCCCTAGCGATCAATGACTTTCCAGATAATATAGATCTCAACATTAATCATAAAAAAACCTGTGAGTAAATAGATACCATACAATTCAATCCTTCCACCATACAATATTCCAATTAAATATAAGACATAGAATTACTGTCAAGTCTTATTTTATTTAATTATATGTATTTCGATTAGAAAATGCAGAACTTCAAATAATGCAAATTATAAACTCCTTTCTAATTTCATTTTGTCTTGACCAAGGACTACTAGGTTGTCATTTAACGAATCGCATAGGACATATCTCTTCTTTTACTAGAAGTGGTAGATTCTTTATTGACCATTCGTTATCACCATATGTAACTTATTACACCCAAGCATACCCTTTGAAATACCCTAAGGGTTTTTAAGGAATAAGTCAAAGTACAATTCATTACATACAAGATACTATGATGATCTCAAGTCCAAGGATAACTTGTACTTCTATCACATTAGGAATTCCTATTGACAGGCAAGTAAAACTCCATTAGGTATTTCATAGCGAGTCACGTTCAGTGAACTTATTCTTCAATAAGCACCTACATACTTGCTTTAGTGTCTCCACACAAATGATCATGAGATCAATCATCCTCATCCAATGAGCAAGCAACATATGTACCAACCTATCCGAATTTACCAATCCCCTTTTTAGTAATCCCACGATTGGGAACTATTTTAGTTTTAAGCTTTCTAAGAATTTAAATCTCATTAGCATGATCATCATCATGATTCTAAAAGCATTGCTTAAAACTATGGGTTATTTACATATTATAAAAATAACATCATGTAGATAATTAAATGCCTTTAATAAGTTAATACTTTTATTAATAAATAAAGAAGATCGTCTCCAAAGTAGATGCTTTATCATCATACATGATTGGCTTGTATGCATACTACTTTCAATCTCTCACTTGCACTAAAGCCAATCGCCATGTTATCTCATACCCGTCTTCTCTAAGTGACGATCAAACTGATGTTGTGTTAAAGCTTTGGTAAATGGATTTACAATGTTGTCTTGAGAGTCTACACGCTCTAAGGTGACGTCTCCTCTTTCAATGATTTCTTTAATCAAAGTGCCGCAATACATGTTTAGATTCAAGATGAGGTATAGGAACTATTCCTAGTTTTGTAATAAACTTTTCATCCGAAACATCAACTTGCAGCTTCACTTACAGTTATATACTTTGTCTTTGTCACTAAATCAGCAACGTTTTGCTGTTTAGAACTTTTCCAATTAACTGCACCACCTTTCAAGGTAACGACTTACCCTAAAGTGGATTTGTTGTCTTCTTGGTCAGTCTGAAAACTTGAGTTTGTTTAGTCCTCTAGTTTAATTCAGACCCATCATGTGTTATGATAACATCTTTAATGTCAGTTAAGTACTTTAAGATGTTTATCACTGCCTTACAGTGATCTTCTCCAGAATATGACTGATCAACATTAAGTCTCGTATATTTCATTGCATATATGATAGTAACTCATGCGATCTCTCTTTTATTGAAGACAATTTTAGAGAGATACACTCCATGGCTCATCATCATGAGACACCTTTTTGAAGTTTGCCATGCTAAACGTCTTTAGCATCTAATAAATATACGTTCCTTGGGTTAAGCCGAACAAACTTTAAAATCTATCTATATAGATTTATATCCCCAATGTAGGATTTTTTACCCAAATCATTCATGGAGGAATTTTTAGACAACTTTATTTTGATCGATTGTAGCATAGGAATGTCATTCCCTATCAGTAATAGATCATCAATATATAATATAAGAAATGAAACAGCACTCCCACTAACCCTTTTGTACACACATGGTTCATGCTCGTTTTTGATAAAATCAAACTCTTTGATTGTTTCATCAAAACGAATATTCCATCAACTAGAAGCTTGCTTCAATCCATAAAAGGATTGTTGTAGCTCATATACATAAATTGCTTCAACCATTGAAACAAATCTATCTGGCTGTATCATATATACATTCTCCTCTAATAATTTATATTTGAGGAAGGGCGTCTCCACGTCCATTTTGCCAGATCTAGTAATAATAAGTTGCAATCGCAAGTAAAATCCAAATGAACTTGAGCATTGCTTCAAAGATCCATTTTATATTTATGGTCATCTTCCATTTTTTTGAGTCTTAATTACTCATAGCATGTTCGTAATTCAATGGATCATCATCATTCATGACGTGTACCTCATCGTCACCTCTATGACAAATCCATACCTTTTAGGTATATTCGGTACTCTTCCTGATTTACGAATAGGGTGTTGTACAGAAGGTGTCTCTACTTGGATAGGTTCATCCACTTGATCTGTAGTGGTTTGTGGTTCTTAAATTTCTTCAAGATTTATTTTCTTCTCACTAGCCCCTGCAAGGGTAAACTCCTTTTCCAAGAAGGCAGCGTGTTTTGCAACAAACACCTTTTGCTCAGTAAGATTGTAAAAATAGTATCCCAAACTTTCTTTATGATATTCCACAAAAGTGCACTTATCAGATCTTGTCCCTACCCCAAATCTTAACATGCTTAAGACTAGATTTCCTCCCTGTCCACATCTCATATGGAGTCTTGGGGACGGATTTCGAGAGGACCTTATTTAGTAGATATGTAGCCGTTTCTAGGGCATGACCCCAGAATAAAATTGGAAGATCGATAAAACTCATCATGGAATGAACCATGTCCAACAATGTTCGATTTCTCCTTTCAGATACTCTATTTAACTGTGGTGTACCAGGTGGAGTCCATTGTGAGATTATACCATTATTTTTGAGACAATTGAGAAACTCACCGCTTAAGTATTCTCCACCTCGATCTGATCAAAGAATCTTAATACTTTTGCCCGTTTGTTTCTCTACTTCACTTCTGAACTCTTTGAACTCTTCAAATGATTCAGATTTGTATTTCATTAAATACACATATCCAAATCTTGAGTGATCATTAGTGAAAGTAATAAAATAAGAATACCCTTCCCGTGCATTCGTTGTCATAAGTCCACAAACATTTGTGTGAACCAGCGCTAACAACTCTGTAACCCTTTCTCCTTTTTCACTAAAAGGAGATTTAGTCACTTTTCCCATAAGACAAGATTCACAAGTTGGATATGATTCATAATCAGATAGCTCTAAGAGCCCATCCTTATGCAACTTGAATAATCTTGTTTAGTTGATATGACCGAGTCTACAGTGTCACATATAGGTATAATTAACATAATCTCTTTTCCTTTTCTTAGTTTGTTCTATTTGAAATATATTTTCATGCAAGTCAAGTATGTAAAGTCCATTTCACAAATTACCAACACCATATAAAATATTATTTTATAAATAGAACAACTGTTGTTCTTTATTATAATTTTAAATCCATCCATATCTAATATAGAATTTGAAATAATGTTTCCAATGATATTCAGAACAAAATAATAATTATTTTAAATAAATGGACTTTCCCGTAGGCAATGCTAAACAATAAGTGCCTACAGCTAATGCAGCAACCTTTGTTCCATTTTCTACTCGTAGGACAATCTCATCCTTGTTCAGCTTTCTACTTCAGACTAGTCCCTGCACAATATTACATATGTGAGAACCACAGTCGGTATCCAATACCCAAGTAGAGTTTTTACTTTTTGAATGATTAATTTCAATCATGAACAAACCTTGATTGGAAGTTAAAGCTTCTCCAAGCTTCTTCTCTGCCAGAAACTTCTTGTAGTTCCTCTTCTAATGACCCGACTCATTGCAATAGAAGCACATTCCTTTGCTTACTGGATCATGTTTCTTTTGTTCCTTTATGTTCACCTTGCCCTTAGCCTTCTTAGATTTCTTCTTTTCAGAAAATATCTTAAGCCTCTTCCTTTTCTTGGAAGAATCCACCATTAAGACATGGTTTTTCTTGGATGGAAAGTGACCTTCTACAGTTTTCAACATGTTAAGTAATTTAGGCAAGCTGACATCTAACTTATTTATGTGGAAATTAACAACGAACTGCGAGAAGGTCTCAGGGAGTGACTGCAAGACTAAGTCTTGACTCAACTCCCCATCCATGACGAACCCAAGCTGTCCGAGGCGTTCAATCAGATTGATCACCCTAAGGACATGAGTCTCAACGGCAGTGCCCTCGGTCATCTTAGATCAGAAGAGCTCCTTAGATATCTCATATCTTGCAGTCCTACTTTGTTCACCATACAACTCCTTGAGGTAAAGCAACATAGTAGGAGCATCCATGTTTCATGATGACGCTGAAGCTCGTTATTCATGGATGCGAGCATGATGCATTGAGCCACAGATGCATCAGCTTACCACTTTACAATGGTGGCAATCTCTTCCTCAGAGGTATTATCTGGAACAGTTATAGGGACAGGTGAATTTAGGACATAAAAAATCTTTTCAGCAGTGAGAACTATTATCAGATTTCTTAACCAGTGCATGTAATTCGACCCGGTTAGTTTGTTAGCATAAAGTATGTTACGCGGTGAAATTAGTGATTTTAACATTTTTAAATTTCTGTATGTGAAAAGACTATATTTTAGCAAATATTTATTTAATTAATTTTATATACCAAAATAAATTAGGTCTTATTTTAAATTGGTATCTTCCACTATTTTCTTCAAACTATATTACCCTCACTTATATAGTTCGGCAATATCTAATTAAAAATTTGCTAGTGAGATTAAGGATCTCATTTCAAATGTATATAACCTTGTGTGTGCACAATAAACGATATATAAATAAATAGGTAGACAACTCTTGTCAATCACATCAACATGAGACTCCTTGTAATTTGCCTCTTAAATCATAATGGTCAAGGTGTGCACATCTGAACTAAAATAATTTAAGTTAAGTCCAGCCTAGCACTCCATATATTCAAAAATAAAAATAGTGTCCTTGTGTGTGCACAACAAAACAATATTGTTCAATTAACTTTATAAGCATCAAATGTGATTAAATTAATATCTTAAATACGCAATACTCGCCTTGTGTGTGCACAACAAACTCGTATTAAATATTTAATACTCTATTAATTTATCATGCTAGAAAGCGACGTTCGATATTCCAAATATCATTGAACGCTTTAGACTTAATATGATTTCTTTGATGGGATTGTTATTATTTGTCTCATCTTGTTTAGCGCGCATGCACACACACACACACACACACACACACACACACACATATATATATATATATATATATATAAAATACGCGTCATTTTATTAAACATGCAAAACATGTTTGCATAAAATAAAATATATATAATACTTAGCATGCACATATAGAATACTATATTCTACCCGGATTGATTACGAACTTTTATTCTAGTTTGGTTCACTCGATCCACCAAGTGAACCAAAAAGGTCAAACCTAAGGGTGCAAGAATTTAAATTTGAACGTAAATATGACATTTAAACCCGGGCTCCATGCAAACGGGTCTTCACGCGCTCCTTGGTCTCTAATTTCTTCAAGATAATTCTATTTATTTCTATTACATTAAACTATTTAAATTAAATAGAAACCTTGATCAGCAGTCAATAGAAAGTACATAGGAGGGATATAGAATTTTACATCAAGAAAAACCAGAGAAGACGAGGTACGCAGACCCCATTTAATAAAATCCATTCATTCAAGCATTCAACTAAAATAAAATCCAATCACATTGGTCAATAGTCTCATAATCAATCCCATTTATTATCATACATATCACCATATGAATCAATAAATAAATATTCATCTCATGAATTAAAACATTTCATATATATATGAGTATCATTTAATGGACAATTTTTATTTGCATGAAATCCACTTTCAAGATTAAAATAAACTCTTTATTTTAATTATAAAATTATTAAGAATATAATATATATATATATATATATATATATAATATAACTGTTATATTATAAATATATATGATAACCTAGAAAGTCTTCTGCAATCCAGATTTGAATACATTGTAGTCATCACTTATATATATATATATATATATATATATATATATATATATAATATCGCGATGCTTCCTTTATTTGGACTAAGGATCACGGATTTTTTTTTTAATGATTCGTAGGTCACCTCTTCTTTTTGAAAAAAAACTTAGTTACTTTATTCAACACGGAAGACAGCGACGCAGCTTCGCAGCGAACGAAAGGGGGAAAAAATCGTTCATTTTTTTCTTTCTTTCATAAAAATTAATTTTATACAATTAATTATGCCCAATAAATTATTCTAAATACATACCCATATAATATGGAATCAAAACAATTAATAATTGCATAAAATTTTGGCTCTGATGCCACTGTTGGGTTTGTATGAAATCAGGGCGCAATCAAATTGCACAAATTAGCGGAAGCACGGTAAAATCAGAGTTTAAAATTTTTTACAAAACCTTTATCCGGATCATCCTTTATGCATATTATTAATTTAAAATGATAAATAAGAAGTTATGGAATCATACCCTTGTAGAACGAAGCTTCCACGTGTATAAGTTCAAGTCCTTGTTCGTCGCGATCTCCTTGAATATCCAGGGTAGATTTCTTGCTTTGATCAAAGTTAGTCATCCAAGTGTTTGGCCTCTAGAGGTGATCTACCAAGGAAAAAGAATTATTCAAGAAGGAGGGTGGTTGACTAAACCCTAGTTTTCTATCCCTTATAAAAAAGGAGTACTCTCCAACAATTGGAATTGCATCAACTGATATCTATTATAAGACTCCTATTATATAGATATTGGTCAACCCTTCTAATCCTATTAGACATGAGGTTTCATTTAATTAATTAAACTCCTTTAATTAATTTAGGCTTCCCACCACATTAAAAATAATTAATTAAATTCATTTAATTAATTTGCCTCCTAATCTTTTTAGGAATAAATGAGAATACTAATATTAAATTAATTCCTAAACTCCTTTAGAAATTAAAATAATAATAATTGTAATAATATTAATAAGACTCATCCTATTAATTTATTTTTAATATTTTTAAAATATTAAATAATAAACATTAAGCTATTTTATTTATTCTATCACCATAGATTAAATTAATTACACTTAATGCATTATTACGATTATGCCATTACCTTCTTAAATAATTATTCTTTCTTTTATGGTGTGACCCTTTAGGTTCTCCATATTAAACCAGTTATGAATAAATTAATTTGAACAATCCTAATCTTATTTAAATAAATAAATTAAACTAATAATCTATTTAAATAAATAATATTTATTCTACAATAGAGATAAGCCTCCCTAGCGATCAATGACTTTTCAAATAATATAGATTTCAACATTAATCATAAAAGAATCTGTGAGTAAATAGTTACCGTACAATTCAATCCTTCCACCATACAATGTTCCAATTAAATATAAGACATGGAATTATTGTTAAGTCTTATTTTATTTAATTATATATATTTCGATTAGAAAATGCACAACTTTAAATAATGCAAATTAGAAACTCCTTTCTAATTTCATTCTGTCTTGGCCAAGGACTACTGGGTTGTCATTTAACGAATCACATAGGACATATCTCTTCTTTTACTAGAAGTGGTAGATTCTTTATTGACCATTCATTATCTCCATATATAACTTATTACACCCAAGCATACCCTTTGAAAGACACTAAGAGTTTTTAAGGAATAAGTCAAAGTATAATTAATTACATACAAGATACTATGATGATCTCAAGTTCAAGGATAACTTGTACTACTATCACATTAGGAATTTCTATTGACAGGCAAGTAAAACTCCATTAGGTATTTCATAGCGAGTCACGTTCAGTGAACTTATTCTTCAATAAGCACCTACATACTTGCTTTAGTGTCTCCACACAAATGATCATGAGATCAATCATTCTCATCCAATGAGCAAGCAACATATGTACCAATCTATCCGGATTTACTAATCCCCTTTTTAGTAATCCCAGGAAACTATTTTAGTTTTAAGCTTTCTAAGAATTTAAATCTCATTAGCATGATCATCATCATGATTCTAAAAGCATTGCTTAAAACTATGGGTTATTTACATATTATAAAAACAGCATTATGTAGATAATTAAATGTCTTTAATAAGTTAATACTTTTATTAATAAATAAATAAGATCGTCTCCAAAGTAGATGCTTTATTATCATACATGATTGGCTTGTATGCATACTACTTTCATGGATAAGCTCAATAACAGTTCTAGAATTTAGAACGTTCATCAACTATGGACTAGTCGAATCAATAAGGGTTTGCTAGCCTCACAAGGTTCAACAATAATTGATAATCAAATTAAAATATAAATCTCAAGGGTATACAATTGAGTAAGGATTGTATACTGAAGTAATATTTTACAATGCTTATGATATCTCATACGAAATTTTAACTTGAATAAACAAGAATAAGAACTTGATTGATATAAAATCATAAGTATATAACTTGCTTAATGAATAATTTGAATTTAGAAAGCTTGCTCAATGAAAGTAAAGTTTAGAAAACTTGTTCAAGAATAGTAAATTAGGGATAGAACACTTGCTTAATATAAAAATAAGGATTAGGAAACTTGCCTCGTGCACAAGTTACAAATATAATTACAATTCACTTCCTCAACGTCCTACACATTACATTACGTTTACAACATCGATTAGTTCCATTACCACTGCGTTTAACTATTGAATTTCTCACTTAAGTTCAACTTAACAACTTAGTTCACAAATCTTAACTTGTTAACTAACCACATAACGTGAATCTGAATCACAACATGCATACCATATAATATGAACTCTTAGACAATTGTAATCAAGTCTTACGACATCAATATCCAAGTTCACACATAACTTATTAACATGAAACTTCAATTATATTATACATGTCAACAACATGTTATAGATTGTATTACATGTTCATCTTGTTATCAGGTTCATTAGGTTAGGTTATCTCATCATGTTATGGCTTAAAAATACACAAAAGACCAAAAAATTATTTTTCTCTACAACCCCCCCCCCCCCCCGCTGGGGCAGGCATGGGTTCGATAATGGGCCTGCTGGGGCAACTCTATAGCCCGCTGGGGCGGGTGACCTCGGCTGGTTCAGTTACAGTTCACAAAAAATTGCAGAGAAGGCCAAATAAATTCAAATTAAACTAATAAGTGATTCCCATGAAGTATAAACTTCACAGGAACATCATATAATGATTATAACATGCTTTTAACACTTTAGATCACGTAATTACTCAAATTAAAACACTTAAATTCAATGTTTTTGGGATTTTGCAAAGTTTCAAGAGAAATCTTGAAATTCAACGTTACAGATTCGTTATAACTCCGAATCTATCCATTTAAATTTTGTTTTTTTTGTTTAATCATGCATAATCATAATCAACTATCAATTTAGCATTTAATGAACAATTCAAGCATGATATTGTGTACATAAGGGCCATATATGTGTTCTTCATACTTTTCATACTCTGTGAATCATAAAAATCCAATTAACGCATAATTATATGAAATTGATTGTTTTAAAACATACATAGATGATAGAAAACATATTATGATCAATTTGTAACACGTATATCGTCATATATTCAACAATCATCAAACTCTTCATTCACAGAGAACTTAAATATGCTTTTAATGGAAGAAAACATGAAAACATGAATTAAGGACTTAAGATGAGGGGTTACCCTTGCTACTTTGTTTAGATGATGATATAGAACTTCTCTTCTTTGATTTTTCAACCAATCTTCCTTAAATTCTCAATCTCTCTCAAACTTTCTCTAAACTTTTCTCTCTGATAATGTAGTTTATGAAAAAAAATACTAACTTAACTGATATATAATATAAGTATATGTATATAATATATAATGTATATAACTGACTTCGTAGTGGGTGTCAGTTAATCTCCTCAATGGATTTAACTGCTCCCCACTACTAAGGCCATGTTTGGTTCTTCTTCTTTATTCCTTCTTTCCCTTTATTCTAATTAAATGCTTATTATATGGTTTAATGTCACACTTCTAATTAATTAAATAATCTTATTTAAAATCAGTTAAATAAAATATAATAATCCACATTATATCACATCATCACATAATTAAAATTCTCGTTTACTAATTATGTCAAATTGTTAAATCTCAAATATATATTAAATTAATTAGAATAACATTATGCTTATTAAATAATTCATTTAATCGAATAAACTCAATTAAATACATACTTTGAACTATAAAAATTCTCCACATTAATTTAATCAATGTAACACATATAATTAATTTAATCTACCACAATTCCATTAAATAATTATTTAACTCAATAATTAAAACATCGATAACTCACTAAATAAATCATCAAAATATTTATTTAATTCAATAAATATTAAAATTAAATTATAAAATTCTCGTTCGTCACACTAAACACTTAGGTGGCTAACGTTGATCAAAAGAAGGAATCTAACCTGAAAATTCAAGGAGATCACGAAGAACAAGGAGTTGAACTCGTACTTGTGTGGAAGTTTTGTTCTACAAAGGTATGATTTCATAACTTCTTATTTATCGTTTTAAATTAATAATTTGCATAAAGAATGATCCAGATAATGGTTTTGTAAAAAATTTTAAACTCTGATATACCATGCTTCCGCTAATTTTTGCAATTTGATTCCATCACGATTTCGTACAAACCTAACAATGGCATAAGAGTCAAACTTTTATGCAATTATTAATTATTTTTATTCCATATTATATGGGTATGTATTTAGAATAATTTATTGGGCAAAATTAATTGTATAAAATTAATTTTTTTATGAAAGAAAAAAAACGAAATTGAATCATTTTTTTTTCTTTCTTTTCTGCGGGGGTAGCCTGCTAAAGTTTTTTTTTAAGAAAGAAAAAGTGATCCACGAAAGAATCATGCAACTTTGATTCAAAAGGCTTCCTGCATTATCATGCTATTATATTATATATAAATAAGGTGACCAAGTGGTGATCATGCTGCAGGAAGGATTTCATAATTAAAGAATATTATATATATATATATATATATATATATATATATATATATATATATATATAAACCTTATAGTAATCTGTTAAAGGGGTTACATGATTCATGTTGCGGACATTCAACACGAAAAGTTAATATTATATATATAATAGTTATATATATATATATATATATATATATATATATATAATATTATTAATAATTTTATAATTAAAATAAAGAGTTTATTTTAATCTTAAATTTGGATTTCATGCAATTTAAAATTATCCATTAAATGATACTCATATATATATGGAATGATTTTAATTCATGAGATGAATGTTTATTTATTGATGCATATGGAGATATGTATGACAATAAATGGGATTGATTATGAGACTATTGACCAATGTGATTGGATTTATTTTAGTTGAATGCTTGAATGAATGAGTTTTATTAAATGGGGTCTGCGTACCTCGTCTTTTTTAATTTTTTTCTTGATGTAAAATTTTATCCCCCTCTTATGTACTTCCCCTTGACTGCTGATCAAGGTTTCTATTTAAACTAAATAGTTTAATGTAATAGAAATAGTTAGAATTATCTTGAAGAAATTGGAGACCATGGAGCAAGGAGCGCGTGAAGACCCGTTTGTATAGAGCCAGGGTTTAAATGTAATAGTTACGTTTAAATTTAAATTCTTGCACTCCTAGGTTTGATCTTTTGGTTTACTTGGTGGCTCTAGTGAACCAAAGTAGAATAAAAGTCCATAATCAATCCTGGTAGAATATAGTATTCTATACGTGCATGCTAGTATTATATATATTATATTTTATGCAAACATGCTTCGCATATTTTAAAAAAATGACGCGTATTATATATATATATATATATATATATATATATATGTGTGTGTGTGTGTGTGTGTGTGTGTGTGTGAGTGTGTGTGTGTGTGTGTGTGTGTGTGTGTGTGTGTGTGTGTGCATGCGCGCTAAACAAGAGGAAACAAATAATAACAAACCCCTCAAAGAAATTATATTAAGTCTAAAGCGTTCAGAGATATTTGGAATATCGAACGTCGCCTTCTAGCATGATAAATTAATAGAGTATTAAATATTTAATACGAGTTTGTTGTGCTATCCACAAGGCAAGTATTGCGTATTTAAGATATTAATTTAATCACATTTGATGCTTATAAAAAAAATGAACAATATTATTTTGTTGTGCTATCCACAAGGACGATATTTTTCTTTTTTGAATATATGGAAGTGCTGGGTTAGACTTAACTTGAATCATTTTAGTTCGGATGTGCACACACTTGACCATTATGATCTAAGAGGCAAAATACAAAGAGTTACATGATGATGTAATTGACAAGAGTTGTCTACTTATTTATTTATGTATCGTTTGTTGTGCTATCCACAAGGCTATATACATTTTAAATGGGATCCTTATTCTCACTACCAAGTCTTTAATTAGATGTTTCCGAACTATATAAGTGAGGGTAATATAGTTTGAAGAAAATAGTGAGAGATACCAATCTAAAATAAGACCTAATTTATTTTGGTATATAAAATTAATCTCACATGCAGAAATTTAAAAATGTCAAAATCACTAATCTCACTGCGTAGCATACTTGATGCAAACAAACTAACGAGGCCGAATTACACAAACTGGTTAATTTGAGAATAGTTCTCACTGCTGAAAAAATTTCTTATGTCCTAAACTCACCTGTTCCTGAAACTGCTCTAGATTCAGCCTCTGAAGAAGAGATTGCCACCATAACAAAGTGGCAAGATGATGCATCTGTGGCTAAATGCATCTGTGGCTAAATGCATCATGCTCGCATCCATAAATAACAAGCTTCAGCGTCAGCATGAAAACATGGATGCTCCTACTATGTTGCTTCACCATAAGGAGTTATATGGTGAACAAGTAGGACCGCTAGATATAATATATCTAAGGAGCTTTTTCGATCTCGGATGACCGAGGGCACTGCCATTGAGACTCATGTCCTAAGGATGATCAATCTGATTGAATGCCTTGGACAGCTTGGGTTCGTCATGGATGGGGAGTTGAGTCAAGGCTTGGTCTTGCAGTCACTCCCTGAGACCTTCTCGCAGTTCATTATTAATTTCCACATGAATAAGTTAGATGTCAGCTTGCCTGAATTACTTAACATGTTGAAAACTGTAGAAGATCACTTCCCATGCAAGAAGAACCATGTCTTAATAGTGGATTCTTCCAATAAAAGGAAGAGGCCCAAGGTATATTCTGAAAAGAAGAAATCTAAGAAATCTACGGGCAAGATAAACAAAAAGTAACAAAAGAAATCTAATCCAGCTAGCAAAGGAATGTGCTTCCATTGCAACGAGTCGGGTCATTGGAAGAGGAACTGCAGGAAGTTTCTGGCAGAAAAGAAGGTTGGAGAAGCTTCGACTTTCAATAAAGGTTTGTTCATGATTGAAATTAATTTTTTAAAAAGTCAAAATTCTACTTGGGTATTGGATACCGGTTGTGGTTCTCACATATGTAATATTGTGCAGGGACTGGTCAAAAGTAGAAAGCTGAACAAGGATGCGGTTGTCCTACGAGTGAAAAATGGAGCAAAGGTTGCTGCATTTGCTGTAGGCACTTATTGTTTAGCGTGGCCAACGGGCAAGTCCATTTATTTAAATAACTATTATTTTGTTCCAAATATTATTAGAAAACATTATTTCTATTTTCATATTAGATATGGATGGATTTGTTATTATAATAAAGAATAACAATTGTTCTATTTATAAAAGCAATGTTTTATATGGTGTTGGTAATTTGCGAAATGGACTTTATATACTTGGCTTGCATGAAAATATATTTCAAATAGAACAAACTAATAAAAAGAAAAAAGATGATGTTAATTATACCTATATGTGGCACTGTAGACTCGGTCATATCAATGAAACAAGATTATCCAAGTTGCATAAGGATGGGCTCTTAGAGCTATTTGATTATGAATCATATCCAACTTGTGAATCTTGTCTTATGGGTAAAGTGACTAAATCTCCTTTTAGTGGAAAAGGAGAAAGGGTTATAGAGTTGTTAGCGCTGGTTCACACAGATGTTTGTGGACTTATGACAACGAATGCACGGGAAGGGTATTCTTATTTTATTACTTTCACTAATGATCACTCAAGATTTGGATATGTGTATTTAATGAAATACAAATCTGAATCATTTGAAAAGTCCAATAAGTTCAGAAGTGAAGTAGAGGAACAAACGGACAAGAGTATTAAGATTTTTTGATCTGATCGAGGTGGAGAATACTTAAGCGGTGAGTTTCTCAATTGTCTCAAAGATAACGGTATAATCTCACAAAAGACTCCGCCAGGTACACCACAGTTAAATGGAGTATCTGAAAGAAGAAATAAAAAATTATTGGACATGGTTCGTTCCATGATTAGTTTGACCGATCTTCCAATTTTATTATGGGGTCATGCCCTAGAAACGGCTACATATCTACTAAATAAGGTCCCCTCGAAATCTGTCCCCAAGACTCCATATGAGATGTGGACAGGGAGGAAACCTGGTCTTAAGCATGTTAAGATTTGGGGATGTCAAACTTATGTGAAAAGTTTTCAAAGTGATAAGCTTGGGATAAGATATGATAAGTGCACGTTTGTGGGATATCCTAAAGAAAGTTTGGGATACTATTTCTACAATCCTACTGAGTAAAAGGTGTTTGTTGCGAAACACGCTGCCCTCTTAGAAAAGAAGTTTATCCTTAAAGAGGCTAGTGAGAGAAAAAATAGATCTTGAAGAAATTTAAGAACCACAAAACACTACAGATCAATTGGATGAACCTGTCCAAGTAGAACACCTACTGTACAACACCCTATTCGTAAATCTGGAATAGTACCGAAGATACCTGAAAGGTATGGATTCGTCATAGAGGATGACGATGAGGTATACGTCATGAATGATGACGATCCATTGAATTACGAACAGGCAATTAGTAAGTAAGACTCAGTGAAATGGTAGATGACCATAAAATTTAAAATGGATCTTTGAAGTAATGCACAAGACCATTTAAATTTTACTTGCGATTGCATCTTGTTATTACTGGATCTGGCAAAATGGACGTCGAGACGCCCTTCCTTAAATATAAATTATTAGAGGAGAATGTATGTATGATACAACCAGATGGATTTGTTTCAATGGTTGAAGAAATTTGTGTATATGAGCTACAACAATCCTTTTATGAATTGAAGCAAACTTCTCGTAGATGGAACATCCGTTGTGATGAGACAATCAAAAAGTTTGATTTTATCAAAAAAATGAGGATGAACCATGTGTGTCCAAGAAGGTTAATGGGAGCGCTGTTTCATTCCTTGTATTATATGCTGATGATAAATTACTAATAGGGAATAACATTCCTATGCTACAATCGATCAAAATAAAGTTGTCTAAATATTCTTCCATGAATGATTTGGGTAGAACATCCTACATTGGGGATATAAATCTGTATAGATAGATTTATAAGGATGTTCGGCTTAACCCATGGAACGTATATTCATTAGATGCTAAAGGCGTTTAGCATGTCAAACTCCAAAAAGGTGTCTCAAGATGATGAGCCATAGAGTGTATCTCTCTAAAATTGTCCTCCATAAACGAGAGATCGCATGTGTTACTATCATGTATGCAATGAAATATACGAGACTTGATGTTGATCAGTCAGATTCTGAAGAAGATCACTATAGGACAGTGATAAACATCTTAAAGTACTTAACTGACACTAAGAATGTCATCATGACACATGATGAGTCTGAATTAAATTAGAGGACTAAACATACTCAAATTTTCAGACTGACCAAGACGACATTAAATCCACTTTAGGGTAAGTTGTTACCTTGATAGGTGGTGCAGTGAATTGGAAAGGTTCCAAACAGCAAAATATTGTTGGTTTAGTGACAAAGACAAAGTATATAACTATAAGTGAAGTTGCAAGTTGATGTTTCGAATGAAAAGTTCATTACAAAACTAGGAATAGTTCCTAAGTCTCATCTTGAATCCAAACATGTGTTGTAGCACTTTGATTAAATAAATCATTGAAAGAAGAGACGTCACCTTAGGGCGTGTAGACTCTCAAGACATTATTGCAGATCCATTTACTAAAGCTATAACATAACAGCAGTTTAATCGTCAGTTAGAGAAGATGGGTATGAGATACCATGACGATTGACTTTAGTGCAAGTGAGAGGTTGATAGTAGTGTGCATACAAGCTAATCATGTATGATGATAAAACACATACTTTGTAAATAATCTTATTTATTTATTAATAAAAGAATTCATTTATTAAAGATATTTAATTATCTACATGATGCTGTTTTTTATAATATTTAAATAACCCATAGTTTTAAGCAATGCTTTTAGAATCATGATGTTGATCATGCTAATGAGATCTAAATTCTTAGAAAGCTTAAAATTAAAATAATTCTCAATCGTTGGATTACTAAAAAGAGGATTAGTAAATCTGGATAGATTGGTACATATGTTGATTGCTCATTGGATGATGATGATTAATCTCATGATCATTTGTGTGGAGACACTAAAGCAAGTATGTAGGTGCTTATTGGAGAATAAGTTCACTGAACGTGACTCGCTATGGAATACCTAATGGAGTTTTACTTGTCTGTCAATATGAATTCCTAATGTGATAGTAGTACAATTGATCCTTGGACTTGAGATCATCATAGTATCTTGTATGTAATAAATTATACTTTGACTTATTTCTTAAGAGCCTTAGGGTATATCAAAGGGTATGCTTGGGTATAATGAGTTACATATGGAGATAATGAATGATCAATAAAAAATATACCACTTCTAGTAAAAGAAGAGACATGTCTTACGTGATTCTTTAAATGACAACCTAGTAGTCCTTGGCTAAGGTAGAATGAAATTAGAAAGAAGTTTCTAATTTGCATTGTTTGAAGTTGTGTATTTTCTGATCGAAATACATATAATTAAATAAAATAAGACTTGACAGTAATTCCATGTCTTATATTTAATTGGGACATTGTATGATGGAAGGATTGAATTGTACAGTAACTATTTACTCACAGGTTCTTTTATGATTAATGTTGAAATCTATATTATCTAAAATGTCTTTGATCGTTAGGGAAGCTTATCCCTATTATAGAATAAATATTATTTATTTAAATAAATTATTAGTTTAATTTATTTATTTAAATAAGATTAGAATTGTTCTAATTGATTTATTCACAACCGGTTTAATATGGAGAACCTAAAGGGTCACACCATAAAAGAAAGAATAATTATTTAAGAAGGTAATCACATAATCGTAATAATGCATTAAGTGTAATTAATTTAATTTATGATGATAGAATAAATTAAATAGCTTAATGTTTATTATTTAATATTTAGGAAATATTAAATATAAATTAATAAGAGGAGTCTTATTAATATTATTATAATTATAATTTTTTTAATTTCTAAAGGAGTTTAGGAATTAATTTAATATTAGTACTCTCATTTATTCCTAATAAGATTAGGAGACAAATTAATTAAAGGAGTTTAATTAATCCCAATATGTTGAGAAGCCTAATTAATTAAAGGAGTTTAATTAATTAAATGAAACCTTATGTCTAATAGGATTAGAAGGGTTGACCAATATCTATATAAGAGGAGTCTTATGTTTAGATATCAGTTGATGCAATTCCAGTTGTTGGAGAGTACTCCTTTTTTATAGAGGATAGAAAACTATTAGCCAACCACCCTTCTTCTTGATAATTCCTCTTCCTTGGTGGATTACCTCTAGAGGTCAAACACTTGGGTGGCTAACGTTGATCAAAGGAAGGAATCTAACATGAAAATTAAAGGAGATCACGAAGAACAAAGAGTTGAACTCGTACCTGTGGAAGCTTCGTTCTACAAGGGTATGATTCCATAACTTCTTATTTATCGTTTTAAATTAATAATTTGCATAAAGGATGATCCTGGTAATGGTTTTTTAGAAAATTTTAAACTCTAATATACTATGCTTTCGCTAATTTTTGCAATTTGATTGCTTCACGATTTCGTACAAACCCAGCATGGACTTGCCTTTAGGCGGCGCTAAACAATAAGTTCCTTCAGTTAATGGACCAATCTTTTTAATTCTTCTTGGTCCCTTCATAAATCTTTATTTATAAGATCCATATCCTGTATCCAATACCCAAGTAGAAACTTTACTTACTGAAAGATTAATTTCAATCATTGACAAACCTGTATTTATAACCGAAGCTTCACTAAGCTTCTTCTGGTTAGCATCTACAAGATATTTCTCGCAGTTTTAATTCCAGTGTCCAAGCTTATTGCAGTGGAAGCAAACTCCTTTGCTATCTGTATCAGTTTTGTTCTTATTATCCTTTGTATTTGCCTTTCTATTTACCTTCTTTGAATCGTTCTTCTTTTCAGAAGATTCTTTAGTCCCTGCCAGTAAGACTTGGTCTTTCTTGGTTGGAAAATGACTCTCAACAGTTTTTAACATGTTTAACCAAATCAGCGAGGTTGACATCTAGCTTGTATATCTAAAAATTCACAATAATTGTGAGACGGAGTCCGGGAGTGAGTGTAAGATCAAATCTTGACTCAATTTTCCATCCATGACAAAACCTAGTTGTCCTATTTGTTCAATCAGATTGATAATCTTAAGGACATGTGTCTTTACTGTAGTATCCTCTAACATTCTAGATTGGAAGAGCTCATTAGATATCTAATTTCGATTAGTCCTACTTTTCTCATCGTTCAACTCTTTGAAGTGTAGGAATATAGTAGGAGCATCCATAGTTTCATGCTAACACTGAAGCTCGTTACTTATGGATTCGAGCATAATGCATTGAGCCAACTATGCATCATCTTTCTACTTTCTAAAAGTAGCAATCTATTCCTCAAGGGCATTATCTGCAACCATTGCAGGAATATGCGTATTAAGGACATAAGATAGCTTTTCAGCCTTGAGAACTATTCTCAAATTCCTTAACCAATTCATTTATTTCGGTCCGGGTAATTAGCATCTAATATGTTACGCAGTGATAGTAATTTAGACATTATAAAATTCTATAAATAAATTTGTAATTAACAACATTATAACATAAATTCTTTTATTAATTACCAAAATCAATTAGGTCTTGTTTTAAATTAGTATCTCCCACTATTTTAATCAAACTATATTACCTTCAAAATATATAGTTCGACAAATCTAATTAAAGATTTGCTAGTGAGAATAAGGATTTCATTTCAAATGTATATAGCCTTGTGGTGACACAACAAACTATATATAAATAAATAAGTAGACAACACTTGTCAATTACATCATCATGTAACTCTTTTTGCCTCTTAGATTATTTTGATCAAGTGGTGGCACATCTGAATCAAAATTATCTAAGCTAAGTCCAACCTAGCACTTACATATATTCAAATAGAAAAATACCATCCTTGTGGTGACACAACAAAACAATATTGTTCAATTTCGTTATAAGCATCAAATGTGATAAATCAATATCTTAAATATTTAATACTTACCTTGTGGTGACATAACAAACTTATATTAAATATTTAATACTCTATTAATTTATCATGCTAGAAGGCGACATTCGATATCCCAAATATCTTTTGAACGCTTAGGACTTAATATAAACTCTTTGAGGGGTTTGTTATTAATTGTCTCATCTTGTTTGGCGCGCATGCATTTATATATATATATATATATATATATATATATATATATATATATAATACACGTCATATTAATTAACATGCGAAGCATGTTTTATAATATATATAATAAGCATGCACATATAGAATACTATATTCTACCCGGATTGATTATGAACTTTATTCTAGTTTGATTCACTAGAGCCACCAAGTGAACCAAAAGGTCAAACCTAGGGGTGCAAGAATTAAATTTAAATATAACTATTACAATTAAATCCCGGGCTCCATTACAAACGGGTCTTCATGCACTCCTTGCTCCTTTGGTCTCCAATTCTTCAAGTAATTCTAACTAATCCTACTATATAAACTATTTATAATAAATAGAAACCTTGATCAACAATCAAGGGGAAGTACATATGAGGGAGATAGAAATTATATAAATAAAAATTAGAGAAGACGAGGTACGCAAACCCCATTTATAAAACTCATACATTCATGCATCCAACTAAAATAAAATCCAATCATATTGGTCTATAGTCCTTAATCAACCCCATTTATTATCATACACATCAACATATGCATCAATAAATAAAACAATCATCTCATGAATAATAAACATTCAATATATACATTGATATCAATTTAATGGGTAATTTTAGTTAGCATAAAATTCAATTCTGAATTAAAATAAACTCTTTTATTTTAATCCAAATTTAAATCAAAATAAACCTTTTATTTTAATTTATCTATTTTTGAATAAAAAATAAACTCTTTTATTTTTAATCAAATTATTTAATCAAAATAAACTCGTTTATTTTAATTAATATATAATCCAATTCCAAGTCAAAATAAACTACTTTATTTTAACTTTTAAAACTGTTATGGAAAAAACAAAACATATGGAATCCAATTCCTTATCAAAATAAACTCCTTTATTTTGATTAATATAAAATTATATTTCATATCTAAATAAACTCCTTTATTTTAGAAAACAAGAAATTTAATATCATCTCCAATTAG
This sequence comes from Panax stipuleanatus, assembly GCA_020205555.1. Lineage (NCBI taxonomy): Eukaryota > Viridiplantae > Streptophyta > Magnoliopsida > Apiales > Araliaceae > Panax > Panax stipuleanatus. The sequence continues at coordinate 136,230,154 of CM035115.1, read as the reverse complement.
TTATCATGGAATCCAATTCCAACTCTAATTAGTTATCATGAAATTAAATTCTAATTAAAATAAACATTTTTATTTTAATCTAATTTCAAATAAAAATAAACTACTTTATTTAAATTTAGAATTACTAAAAAAACATGTAATTTAATTTTTAATTTAAATAAACCTTTTATTTTAATTAGAAATCAAATTATTAAATAAAATAAAATTTTATTCAATTCTGGGTACCGGCGCTGTGGCACCCTGAATGAATTGGATTCGGGCGCTGCGGCGTCGGGTTACTCATTTTTCAAAAACCCGTGACCAGCGTTGCGGCGCCCTATTAATATTGCAAACCGGCGCTGTGGCGCCAGGTCACCCATTATCCAGAAACTATTTTTTCAGTTCACGAATTATTCAGTTTTTCTCCAAAAATATGATTTTATGCCAATAATTATGCCCAAAAAAATTGTTATAAACACATATCAACATACATATCAAATCTGAACAATTAATAACTTGTATAAAAGTTTGGCTCTGACACCACTATTAGGTTTGTAAGATTCATAGACACAATCAAATTGCATAAAAATAGCGGAAGCATGGTAAATCAGAGTTTTAAAATTTTACAAACCATATACCCAAATCATCATTTATGCACAATTATTAATTAAAACGAAATAGATGGAGATTAAATTCATACCCTTGTAAAAACTAGCTTCCTCAGGTACAAGTTCAACTCCAATTTATTTTCGCGTTCAACTTGAATCCACCGGGTTGATTCATTCCTTTGATCAACGTTAGTCACCCAAGTGTTTGGCCTCTAGAGGTGATCCACTAAGAAAGAACACGAAATCAAGAAGAAGGGTGTTTAGCAAAACCCTAGTTTCCTTCTCTCTAGAAAAGAAGTGCTCTCCCAACTCTTGGAATGAAGTGTATAACCTTGTTCCATAATAAGACTTTCTTATTTATAGATGTAGGCAACCCTCCTAAACTATTTAGGATTACGGTTTCATATTAATTAATTAAACTCTTTTAATTAATTAGGCTTCCCAATCCTATTGAGAATAATTAAATTCTTTTAATTAATTAGCCTCCTAATCTTATTAGGAATATATATATGAGAGAGTATCTTATTAATTAATTCTCAAACTCCTTGAAGAATTAAATAATAATAATAATAATAATAATAATAATAATAATAATAAGACTCCTCTTATTAATTTATATTTAAAATTTTCAAAATATTAAATAATAAATATTAAGGTATTTAATTTATTCTATCACCATAGATTAAATTAAATATACTTAACTTATTATTACGATTATGTCATTTGCTTCTTTAATAAATATTCTTCCTTTTATGGTGTGACCCTTTAGGTTCTCCATATTAAACCGGTTGTGAATAAATCAATTAAAACAATTCTAATCTTATTTAAATAAATAAATTAAACTAATAATTTATTTAAATAAATAACATTTATTCTATAATAAAGATAAGCCTCCTTAGCGATCAACGACTATCCAAATAATATAGATTTTAACATTAATCATAAAAGAACATTTGAGTAAATAGTTATTGTACAATTCAATCCTTCCACCATATAATTTCCCAATTAAATATAAGACATAGAATTAATGTAAAGTCTTATTTTATTTAATTATATGTATTCCAATCCTTAAATGCACATCTCCAAATAATGCAAATTAGAAACTCCTTTCTAATTTCATTCTACCTTGGCCAAGGATTCCTAGGTTATCATTTATCAAATCACATAGGACATATCTTTTCTTTTATTAGAAGCGATAGATTCTTTATTGATCATTCATTACCTCCATATATAACTTATTAACCCAAGCATACCCTTTGATATACTTTAAGGGTCTTAAGGGACATGCCAAAGTATAACTCATCATACACAAGATACTATAATGATCTCAAGTCTAAGGATCACTTGTACTACTATCACTATAGGAATTCTTATTAATAGGCAAGTAAAACTCCATTAGGTATTCCTTAGCGAGCCACGTTCAGTGAACTTATTTTCCAATAAGCACCTATATACTTGCTTTAGTGTCTCCACATAAATGACTATCAGATCAATCATCCTCATCCAATGAGCAAGCAACGTATGTACCAATCTATCTGGATTAACTAATCCCCTTTTTTGTAATCAAACGATTGGAAATAATTTTAGTTTTAAGCTATCTAAGAATTTAGATCTCATTAGCATGATCATCACCATAATTCTAAAAGCATTGCTTAAAACTATGAGTTTATCACATATTATAATAACAACATCATGTAAATAATTAAATGCCTTTAATTAAATAATACTTTTATTAATAAATGAATAAAATTGTTACAAAGTATATGCTTGTCAGTTAACAAAATATAGATTTTAACCACAACACTTGGCGCAGCTGTAAGGATCGCCCTGGGATGAGCCGTAAACCCGGACATACTGGGATCGAACCCAGCTAGCAACAAGTGTGAGAATTTATATTCGCGTGGCCACGGACTACCAGCGCAAGCGGGTGCGCAAGCCAAAACGGTTGTGTCCGGCCCGGGTGACTGATGAGACCTGGGTTTCTTAGCCTATGCAACAGCTCTGGTGTTGTCACAGAATAAAGGTACTGCTCCTTTAATGTTAGGAACCACACCAAGTTCAGTTATGAATTTCTTCATCCAAACAGCTTCCTTTACAGCTTCACTTGCAGCTATGTACTCTGCCTCTGTCATTGAATTAACAACTGTTTGCTGCTTGGAACTCTTCCAACTCATTGCGCCACCGTTTAAGATAAATACATAACCTGAAACAGATTTACTGTCATCTTGGTCCATTTAAAAACTTGAGTCTGTGTAGCCCTCTAGTTTCAATTGAGACCCACTATGACACCCCCGAATCCGGGTCCTCTGACCCCGGTCCGGTCGCCACGAAACAATACTAACATTCACCTTTAAGTAACATACGATAACTAAAATACGAAATATAATAAACGTACGTTGTTCATTCAAAAGGTGTTACTAGTCCCAAGATTCGATAACCTTAATACATCAATACAAATATACCCTAGAATAAACATTAGGGTTCATATTACATTAACAGTAATTAAACAAATCACAAAGACAAAGTCTGCTCCTTGCAAACCATCCTAAATCTTTCCTTTACCCTTGTCCTTCTCTGAGGGCTCGGGCTTAACTGCAATATAAGTCATGATATAGCAAGAATGAGTAACAAGTTTGCTCAATAAGTTTAAATACAACAATAAAGGATATATCATGATGAATGGAAAAATATCTGACAATGAATTCAACAAAATAAATGTCTTAAAGATTTAACAATATGAATATTAGAACGATTCAATAATATGAATATCTGAACGATTCAACAATATGAATAATAGAATGATTCAATAATATGAATATTAGATAGATTCAACGATATGAACATCTGAACAATTCAACAATATGAATATTAAAAGCAAAGATAATAATTGCCTTTAGAATGACTGATAGTCAAGTAGACTCTGAACTATAACTTTCCAATGAGTTCAATAGCTAATTGACCCTTTTAGAATTACTGGCTTCTGGCTACAGAAACTAAGTATCTCGAGGAGATTAGCCTCGGGTACAACGTGAATATGCATAACACTTATATCTGCTTACTCGTATCATATATATTAGATACCTGGGCACACTCCTACATATGAGGCGTGTTCTGTTCCGTCTAAGAATCCTTACCATCAATTGGTTTGGATAGCTTCAAAGAAAACTTCATACACTAGTCTGATCGAGCAAAGGTTCAGACTCTTACTGACATAATTCAAGAAATTTAGAACCTTGAATAATGTATAAGTCCAAGACTGTACGAGCTCAAATGCACTAGGTGCGGACATTAATAATATTAATGTGGAATAATTGATAAGTAATTAAACCACTAAATAACATGCTTGGAAATAAAGTTCAAGCAATTAAGTAAACAACTTTCGATTCAACAATAACCTGCTCAATACAATATGAGAAAGATAGAGAACTTGCACAAAGTGAAGTTTAGAATTTGCACAATATATGAATTTGTGTAAGTTCGGGGAACTTGCACAATACTCAACGTGTGAAGTTCGGGGAACTTGCACAATACTCAACGTGTGAAGTTCGGGGAACTTGTACAATACTCAAAATATGAAGTTCGGGGAACTTGCACGATAATAGATTCCTTGCATAAAATAAATGCATAGGCTTAGACACTTACAACATCAAAGAGTGAAATTCGGGGAATTTCACCATAATAGATCCCTTGCATAAAGTAAATGCATAGGTTTGGACATTTGCTTACAACGTTTTTTGAGTAAAGTAAACACAAGGATAAGATACTTGCACAATATACGAGTTTGTATAAGTTTAGAGAACTTACATAATAAAAAAATAAAGTTCGGGAATTTGCAAAATAACCAAAGTGTGAAGTTCGGGGAACTTTCACAATACTCAAAATATGAAGTTCGGGAAACATTCATAATAACCAAAGTGTGAAGTTCGGGGAACTTTCACAATAACCAAAGTGTGAAGTTCGGGGAACTTTCACAATACTCAAAATGTGAAGTTCGGGGAACTTTCACAGTAACCAAAGTGTGAAGTTCGGGGAACTTTCACAATACTCAAAATGTGAAGTTCGGGGAACTTTCACAGTAACCAAAGTGTGAAGTTCGGGGAACTTTCATAATAAAATAATAACCTACTCAATACAATACGAGAAGGATAGGAAACTTTCACCAAAAACAAGGGAAGTTTAGAAACTCTCTTACACGGTTCATTGAATAAGGTAGTACAAGAATTTAGAATACTTGCACAATAGGGTCCGGATACTTGTATAATAAATAAGTATAAGTCAAGAAAAACTTGCTCAAATAAAAGAGTAGTTTAGGAAAACTTGTAATATAATAATACCCTGCTCGATATGAATTTGAGTAAAGTTAGGGAGACTTGCATATAATACAAGAATGGTTTCAAAGGAACTTGCACAATCAAAGAGTGAAGTTCGGGAAACTTGCTTACAATATCCGTTGAATAAAGTAATGCAAGGGTCTAGGAAACTTGCCTGTTTTCTCAGCTACAATTAATTCTAGCTTTAATAAAACGGCGTTGGAACGACCTAATATTAACAAGTCGGTCTCTCCAATTAGTATAAGTTCACACATACAAGAATCTAGTCATTATATAATTCTATCACATAAGATCAGATTCAATATCAAACATACTATTTATAGCATCATAATATATTAACTGTTAAAATCGGACTTAAGTAAATTGTTCGGGTCTAAAACTGTCCCGACATAACTCTAGCATGTAACTATTGCCATTAAACCAATACACATGGTTATCAAGTTATAATCTCCCATTCGAAACTAGCATGCTCCTCCTAATCCAATTTCAAAGTTATAAGTTTTCATACCGGTAATTCACATACCTTAAGCGAATCAATTCCATGTTACAAGGGTTAGCTACATAGTCATATTACCACATCACGAACTAACCATACTTAGTAAGCATGCTTATGCATATATTACTCATATATACTTAAATTACATAGGTTATGCCTTAGAAATTTATTTTCTATGAATATGCGTGCACATGCGAAACTCATGTATAAACGAATGGGGTCCATGTTAATATGTCTATAGGCATAATTAACTCTAATATATATGCTTGCATGATCAATACGTAATCCACATGGTGATCGATGATATAATCTTTCACGTTCTAAGCTTTTCGTTGAAAAATCACACTAAGTCAATAAAGGCATCATAGTACATGTTAAGTGTCTTGTGATCATAACTCACATGTCTTTGAACACATAACTAAGTCACATAAACATTCTCATACGGTCAGAAATCTCAAAATAAAATTCTTGGTCAAGTTCACTTTGAAAGTCTTAAATTTTTCTTTTGAAAACGTCTTAACTTACGATCAAGTATGCTAGTGCAAGATTAACACTTTAAACATACTCTTCGTGTCAATATAAACCATACTATTATGTTTAAAATATCAGAATATGCACATGCTACGTATGTGTCTAAGTTCACAATCGAAACTATAAGTTTCATTTTAAAACCATAAGTGTTGCGTCAATCATGTGTACTAACGTTGTTATACTTGTTCATACTACATTCATGTACTCAAATATACATATTAACCATATCCACATGCTTGCCAAAAGAGGTAACATATGTTAGTACATAACAGCAGCTTAACAGAAGCAAGAAACTTTGATCCAGGCCCGGCACAGCTGCGCCGCTGGCCAGTACAAAACTGGCGCAGCTGTGTAGGTGCCGACCAGAGACAGACACTGCACTGCTTTGACAGAAACTTAGCCCAACTCAGAAATTTTCATACGAAAATCAATCTAAACATATACATTGCAATGCTAAGCTAACATATCAACTTATATAATGCATAGCATGCATTCTCTACTCAAATGATCATCCAATTTAGCATAATCAAGAATTAGAAAATTTGCAAAAAATAAAGAACATGATTATACCTCTGCAATTATTTTGCTTGAATTAACAAATTCTCCCTCACTGATAATTCTCACAGAACTTACTCACTATAAATGCTATCAATTCTATACTTGTATGAAAGTCTCAGCAATTCAAATTGAGAAGAAGAGAAGCCAATTTATAGGCAAATGTTTACCCAAACATTTCCATTCCACTTCAAATTAAACCAAGGGAAGAAGCAATGGTATGATAAATAAGAGAGCGTGGTTGGGAGTGGGTGGATTCATCATGAATCCCACTCCCTTTACAATGATTATGGCTAGAAGTGTTGAATTTGAGAAGGAAAATAGAGTATAGCTAGCTTCTTGTTTTCACGTGAAGAGCAATTGAGGGGTAACTCTATGTGAGACAATGTAATATAGAACTCAGCAACTTGTATTTCATCAGACTAGTGTTATATATGTACATATATATAGTATATACTTAAATGATGCAATTAAATGGGTGTTACAATGTTATTTCAATTAACAATTAACAATATAATGTCTCAAATAGAGGTACATATATATACCAACATATAATCCATGTACATTTTCTATTAACACCAGATATAATTCAAGTAGGCGTTATTATTATTTACCATCATAACTGTTATTATAATTATTATAATAATAACTGTTATTATAATAATTATAATAACTTATTGAAATCATTTATCAATTAATAATGTTATTGATATAATATAAAGTAATAGGGTATACATATTAATGTCTATCCATGTATTGTTACATGCTCTTATGTACACATTCAATTCATCAACCTCACATAATATAATTAAGGTTACTATATAGTCTATATATAATATATGATTAGCTACTATATAAATAACACATGTTTGTATAAAATAATTAATTAATTAAATATAATATTATTATATTTATTTATCTCTTACTCATTAATTATTATTTATTCATAATAATAATTAATCAACACATAATCAATTAATTACTCCCAATTCATTAATTATTATTTATTCATAATAATTATAAATCAACAACAATAATAATTTCATACGTTATCAATTAATTACTTAAATATAAATAATTAATCACGATTAACTCTTTACACTATATTCAAGAAATTTGAATATATAATTTACTAACACTTTTATCAATATTCTGATATAAAAGTCTCAGGGTTAATCTACTAATTTAAATAACCATTAGTGATTCTCTTTAATAAAAATTCTAGCATTTATTCGCATAGGTTAAATTCACATAAGCACATAACCACATAAGGTTTAAATAAGTTTTAAAAAATTAACTTTTAAAAATTTTAAATCACATATAAAATTAATTAGGAGCTTAAAATTCCTGGTCGTTACATCCCTCCCCCCTTATAAAAATTCCGTCCTCGGAATTGTAAAAATAAGGTTACTCCAATAAAAATAGATAATTCGCTCTTATCACTTATATAATCTCTACCGTCTGCTGTACCATTTCTGGTCCCAACAGTCAACGTTCACCTACTTTATCCCAACACAACGGTGTTTGACACTATCTCCCATAAATACTTCTTGTAAACATCTCTTCTCTAAGTTCTGGTACTAACGGTACCCAAATTCGTCCTTCAAATCTTTTTAGTTCAGTGCTATCAATCTTAAATTTCAACTCATCACCTTCAGCTAATTGCTTCTTGATGTTATCATAATCTTCGTCCTTCTCTTGTGCCTCCTTAACCTTATCTAATAACGTCGGGCTTAGTGACACTGTAATTAATCTCTCTTTGGTCTCCATCGGATAATTAACCTCTAAGTCTAGTCTTTCGAAATCTTTCACTAATTCTTCTGAATGGTCAACCTCGATAACTTCCCTCTGCCTTTCCTATCCAAGGCATCTGTCACTACATTTGCCTTGTCGGGATGGTATAGAATCTCACAATCATATTCTTTGATCAATCCTAGCCATCGGCACTGCCTCATGTTTAATTCCTTCTGCGTGAAGATATATTTCAGACTCTGTATATATCTCCCATTTCTCATCCTATAAATAATGCTTCCAAAACTCCAAGGCAAAAACTATTGCTGCTAAATCTCGTTTGGGAAGACATCCACGAATTCCCTTCAAATCGGTATAACAATTCCTATAAATGTATTCTATGGGGATAATTTCCTTGTTTGCTACTCCTACGTTCATAGGGTGTTCTAATTTCTCACGGGTAAGTCTAACTGTTTAGTAAATTCTTCAAAAATAAAAGAGCAGGTGGCACCTGAATCGAATAACACATATGCATCTATATAATTGATCGGGATGATACCTGACACTACGTCCTTGTTGTTGCGGTTGCCGCTAGCTACAACGCCCTTTCTCTTCGGGCAGTCCTTGATTTGATGGTCTGTGGCTCTACACGCGAAACATTCTCCTTTTGGCTTATTCGGACATTGAGGAGCCATGTGCCCCGGTTGTCCACAATGATAACATGCGTTCTTCCCTTTCAAGCATTCCCCCGAGTGGTTCCTTCCACAGTTACTACACTTTAAACTTTTCTTAGCCTTTTTCCTGGATTTGCTACCTTCGGAGGATTGGCTCTCCATCCATTTACGCTTATTGGGGTTGCTGCCTCCACCGCTTCCCCCCTTCTGTCCTTCCTGATCGGTCTTCTTAACTTGCTTAAATTGCGCTATGGCTTCATTACCTCCTTCGGCAATGATAGCCCTTTCCTAAAGATTAGAAAAGGTCTTAATCTTCAATACATCTACTACCTTCTGCACCCATGGTTCCAATCCTAAATCAAATCTCTCTGTTTTCCTGGCCTCCGTATCCACCTGATGCGAGGTGAATCGAGCCCACTCTTTAACTCTTGCCGCGTTCTCTGCGACTGACATACCTCCTTGTCTCAGCTCCAGAAACTTAACTTCCATATCTTGCTGCGTATTCTGCGAAAAGAAATTCTTATTCTCCTGCTAGTCCTTTATTGGGTTCCCACCAATTATTAGCTTTGCCCTTCATCATGAATGTGGCAAAACTCGTCTTCTGTGCCTCGGCCACCCGTGCGACCTCAAACACCTTCTCAATTTCTTCTATCCATGTCTGGGCTTCAATTGGGTCCAAGGTTTCCCGAAATTTTGGTGGTCCTACCAATTTAAAGTTCTTAAAGCTAGCCAAGTAATGTCCCGGCTACTCAGCTGCTGGCAAAGTTATGTTCTGCATTGCTTCTATGAATATGTTAACAAAGCTCTGCATTGGGTTGACATTTCCCCCTCCACCATTGCTAACAGATCCTTCCTCCCTCTGGTTCCGCGAAAATCCCTTAGGCGGCATGATCTTGAGGACAGGAAGAAAACATTAGGCTTTATGTGATATGCTATTCATGTTAACATTAAGAAGTTAGGACGTTTATCAATCATAGCTGATTTAAATAAACAACTTCAGTATCACAATAAGACTTGATGGATATCCTCAATCCATCACCTACAAACTCTACTTGAGTTTCCTACTAAGGTTATAACTTAGGTTTTGCATTCCTAATGTTTATAACCTAAAGCTCTGATACCAACCTGTGACACCCCCGAATCCGGGTCCTCTGACCCCGGTTCGGTCGCCACGAAACAATACTAACATCCACCTTTAAGTAACATACGATAACTAAAATGCGGAATATAATAAACGTACGTCGTTCATTCAAAAGGTGTTACTAGTCCCAAGATTCGATAACCTTAATACATCAATACAAATATACCCTAGAATAAACATTAGGGTTCATATTACATTAACAGTAATTAAACAAATCACAAAGACAAAGTCTGCTCCTTGCAAACCATCCTAAATCTTTCCTTTACCCTTGTCCTTCCCTGAGGGCTCGGGCTTAACTGCAATATAAGTCATGATATAGCAAGAATGAGCAACAAGTTTGCTCAGTAAGTTTAAATACAACAATAAAGGATATATCATGATGAATGGAAAAATATCTGACAATGAATTCAATAAAATGAATATCTTAAAGATTCAACAATATGAGTATTAGAACGATTCAATAATATGAATATCTGAACGATTCAACAATATGAATAATAAAATGATTCAATAATATGAATATTAGATATATTCAACGATATGAACATCTGAACAATTCAACAATATGAATATTAAAAGCAAAGATAATAATTGCCTTTAGAATGACTGATAGTCGAGTAGACTCTGAACTATAACTTTCCAATGGGTTCAATAGCTAATTGACCCTTTTAGAATTATTGGCTTCTGGCTACAGAAACTAAGTATCTCGAGGAGATCAGCCTCGGGTACAACGTGAATATGCATAACACTTATATCTGCTTACTCGTATCATATATATTAGATACCTGGGCACACTCCTACATATGAGGCGTGTTCTGTTCCGTCTAAGAATCCTTACCATCAATTGGTTTGGATAGCTTCAAAGAAAACTTCATACATTAGTCTGACCGAGCAAAGGTTCAGACTCTTACTGACATAATTCAAGAAATTTAGAACCTTGAATAATGTACAAGTCCAAGACTGTACGAGCTCAAATGCACTAGGTGCGGACATCAATAATATCAATGTGGAATAATTGATAAGTAATTAAACCACTAAATAACATGCTTGGAAATAAAGTTCAAGCAATTAAGTAAACAACTTTCGATTCAACAATAACCTGCTCAATACAATATGAGAAGGATAGAGAACTTGCACAAAGTGAAGTTTAGAATTTGCACAATATATGAATTTGTGTAAGTTCGGGGAACTTGCACAATACTCAACGTGTGAAGTTTGGGGAACTTGCACAATACTCAACGTGTGAAGTTCGGAGAACTTGCACAATACTCAAAATGTGAAGTTGATGGAACTTGCACGATAATAGATTCCTTGCATAAAATAAATGCATAGGCTTAGACACTTACAACATCAAAGAGTGAAATTCAGGGAATTTCACTATAATAGATCCCTTGCATAAAGTAAATGCATAGGTTAGGACATTTGCTTACAATGTTCTTTGAGTAAAGTAAACACAAAGATAAGATACTTGCACAATATACGAGTTTGTATAAGTTTAGAGAACTTGCATAATAAAGAAATGAAGTTCGGGAATTTGGAAAATAACCAAAGTGTGAAGTTCGGGGAACTTTCACAATACTCAAAATATGAAGTTCGGGAAACTTTCACAATAAACAAAGTGTGAAGTTCGGGGAACTTTCACAATAACCAAAGTGTGAAGTTCGGGGAACTTTCACAATACTCAAAATGTGAAGTTCGGGGAACTTTCACAGTAACCAAAGTGTGAAGTTCGGGGAACTTTTACAATACTCAAAATGTGAAGTTCGGGGAACTTTCACAGTAACCAAAGTGTGAAGTTCGGGGAACTTTCACAATACAATAATAACCTACTCAATACAATATGAGAAGGATAGGAAACTTTCACCAAAAATAAGGGAAGTTTAGAAACTCGCTTACACGGTTCATTGAATAAGGTAGTACAAGAATTTAGAATACTTGCACAATAGGGTCCGGATACTTGTACAATAAATAAGTATAAGTCAAGAAAAACTTGCTCAAATAAAAGAGTAGTGTAGGAAAACTTGTAATATAATAATACCCTGCTCGATATGAATTTGAGTAAAGTTAGGGAGACTTGCATATAATACAAGAATGGTTTCAAAGGAACTTGCACAATCAAAGAGTGAAGTTCGGGAAACTTGCTTACAATATCCGTTGAATAAAGTAATGCAAGGGTCTAGGAAACTTGCCTGTTTTCTCAGCTACAATTAATTCTAGCTTTAATAAAACGGCGTTGGAACGACCTAATATTAACAAGTCGTCTCTCCAATTAGTATAAGTTCACACATACAAGAATCTAGTCATTATATAATTCTATCACATAAGATCACGTTCAATATCAAACATACCATTTATAGCATCATAATATGTTAACTGTTAAAATCCGACTTAAGCAAATTGTTCGGGTCTGAAAGTGTCCCGACGTAACTCTAGCATGCAACTATTGCCATTAAACCAATACACATGCTTATCAAGTTATAATCTCCCATTTGAAACTAGCATGCTCGTCCTAATCCAATTTTGAAGTCATAAGTTTTCATGCCGGTAATTCACATACCTTAAGCTAATCAATTCCATGTTACAAGGGTTAGCTACATAGTCATATTACCACATCACGAACTAACCATACTTTGTAAGCATGCTTGTGCGTATGTTACTCATATATACTTAAATTGCATAGGTTATGCCTTAGAAATTTATTTTCTATGAATATGTGTGCACATGCGAAACTCATGTATAAACGAATGGGGTCCATATTAATATGTCTAAAGGCATAATGAACTCTAATATATATGCTTGCATGATCAATACGCAATCCACATGGTGATCGATGATATACTCTTTCACGTTCTAAGCTTTTCATTGAAAAATCACACTAAGTCAATAAAGGCATCATAGTACATGTTAAGTGTCTTGTGATCATAACTCACATGTCTTTGAACACATAACTAAGTCACATAAACGTTCTCATACGGTCAGAAATCTCAAGACAAAATTCTTGGTCAAGTTCACTTTGAAAGTCTTAAGTTTTTCTTTTGAAAACGTCTTAACTTACGATCAAGTATGCTAGTGCATGATTAACACTTTAAACATACTCTTCATGTCAATATAAACCATACTATCATGTTTAAAATATCAGAATATGCACATGCTACGTATGTGTCTAAGTTCACAATCGAAACTATTAGTTTCATTTCAAAACCATAAGTGTTGCGTCAATCATGTGTACTAACGTTGTTATACTTGTTCATACTACATGCATATACTTAAATATACATATTAACCATATCCACATGCTTGCCAAAAGAGGTAACATATGTTAGTACATAACAACAGCTTAACAAAAGCAGGAAACTTTGATCCAGGCCCGGCGTAGCTGCGCCGCTGGCCAGTACAAAACTGGCTCAGCTGCGCAGGTGCCGGCCAGAGACAGACATTGCACTACTTCGGCAGAAACTTAGCCTAACTCAGAAATTTTCATACGAAAATCAATCTAAACATATACATTGCAATTCTAAGCTAACATATCAACTTATATAATGCATAGCATGCATTCTCTACTCAAATGATCATCCAATTTAGCATAATCAAGAATTAGAAAATTTGCAAAAAATAAAGAACATGATTATACCTCTGCAATTGTTTTGCTTGAATTAACAAATTCTCCCTCACTGATAATTCTCACAGAACTTACTCACTATAAATGCTATCAATTCTATACTTGTATGAAAGTCTCAGCAATTCAAATTGAGAAGAAGAGAAGCCAATTTATAGGCAAATGTTTACCCAGACATTTCCATTCCACTTCAAATTAAACCAAGGGAAGAAGCAATGGTATGATAGATAAGAGAGGGTGGTTGAGAGTGGGTGGATTCATCATGAATCCCACTCCCCTTACAATGATTATGGCTAGAAGTGTTGAATTTGAGAAGAAAAATAGAGTATAGCTAGCTTCTTGTTTTCACGTGAAGAGCAATTGAGGGGTAACTCTATGTGAGACAATGTAATATAGAACTCAGCAACTTGCATTTCATCAGACTAATGTTATATATGTTCATATATATAGTATATACTTAAATGATGCAATTAAATGGGTGTTACAATGTTATTTCAATTAACAATTAACAATATAATGTCTCAAATAGAGGTACATATATATACCAACATATAATCCATGTAAATTTTCTATTAACACCAAATATAATTCAAGTAGGCATTATTATTATTTACCATCATAACTGTTATTATAATTATTATAATAATAATTGTTATTATAATTATTATAATATTAACTGTTATTATAATAATTATAATAACTTATTGAAATCATTTATCAATTAATAATGTTATTGATATAATATAAAGTAATAGGGTATACATATTAATGTCTATCCACGTATTTTCACATGCTCTTATGTACACATTCAATTCATCAACCTCACATAATACAATTAAGGTTACTATATAGTCTATATATAATATATGGTTAACTACCATATAAATAACACATGTTTGTATAAAACAATTAATCAATTAAATATAATATTATTATATTTATTTATCTCTTACTCATTAATTATTATTTATTTATAATAATAATTAATCAACACATAATCAATTAATTACTCCAAATTCATTAATTATTATTTATTCATAATAATTATAAATCAATAACAATTATAATTTCATACGTTATCAATTAATTACTCAAATATAAATAATTAATCATGATTAACTCTCTACACTACATTCAAGAAATTTGAATATATAATTTACTAACACTTTTATCAATATTCTGATATAAAAGTCTCAGGGTTAATCTACTAATTTAAATAACCATTAGTGATTCCCTTTAATAAAAATCCTAGCATTTATTCGCATAGGTTAAATTCACATAAGCACATAACCACATAAGGTTTAAATAAGTTTAAAAAAATTAACTCTTAAAATTTTTAAATCACATAGAAAATTAATAAGGAGCTTAAAATTCCTGGTCGTTACACCCACTGTAGACAAGAAATACATCCTTAGTTCTTCTTAAGTACTTTAGGATATTTTCACTGCTTTCCAGTGTTCTTCTCCTAGATTCCACTGATATTTGCTTTTTACACTAAGTGCATGAGCGACATTTGGTCTAGTACATAACATATCGTGCATGATAGATCCTATTATTGAAGAATATGGAATCTTACTCATATGGTCTCTCTCTTCATGTGTCTTTGGGGCCTGTTTCTTGGAGAGATGTATTCCATGGCTCATCGGGATGAGACCTCTCTTGGAATCCATGCTAAACTTCTTTAGCATCAATTCAATGTATGTTCCTTGGGACAAGCCAAGCATCCTTTTAGATCTATCTTTATAGATCTTTATCCCCAAAATATAGGATGCTTCTCCCAACTCCTTCATGGAGAAGTGTTTAGATAACTAAATTTTGATTGACTGTAACATAGGAATATCATCCCCTATCAGTAATATATCGTCGATATATAATACTATGAATGAAACAGCAGTCCCACTAACATTCTTGTACACACATGGTTCATCCTTGTTTTTAAAAAAACCAAACTCTTTGACTGTCTCAACAAAATGGATGTTCCACCTACGAGAAGCTTGCTTCAATCCATAAATGGATCGTTAAAACTTACAGAATTGATTTGTTCCAACCGTTGAAACAAAACCCTCTGGTTGTGTCATATACACATCCTCCTCAAGTCTCCCATTGAGGAAGGTCGTTTTCACGTCCATCTGCCAGATTTCGTAGTCGTAATAAGCTGCAATTGCAAGCAAAATCCAAATGTACTTGAGCATAGCTACTAGCGAGAAGGTTTCATCATAGTCAACACCTTGTCTTTGTTTGAAACCTTTCGCAGCAATTCGGGCCTTATAGGTCTCTACCTTGCCGTCCACTCCAGTCTTTCTTTTAAAGACCCATTTGCTCCTAATAAGCTTAATGCCCTCAGGTGATGAAACCAAAGTCCATATTTTGTTCTCATGCATGGAGTCTATCTCTATTTCATGGCTTCTAGCCATTTCTTTGAGTCTTTACTATTTATAGCATGTTCGTAATTCAAAAGATCATCATCATCTATGATGCGTACCTCATCGTCATCCTCTATGACGAATCCATACATGTCAGGTATCTTCGGTACTCTCCCAGATTTACAAATAGGGTATGTTACGGTAGGTTCTTTTACTTGGTCAGGTACTTGATTTTGATCCATAGTAATTTGTGGTTCTTGAATTTCTTCAAGATATATCTTACTTCCACTGTCCCCTTCAAGGATAAACTCCTTTTCCAATAAGGCAACATGTTTTGCGTCAAACACCTTTTGATCATTTGGATGGTAGAAATAATACCCTAATGTTTTAGTAGGGGATCCCACAAATCAATACTTGTCGGATCTAGTCTGCAGCTTATCATTCTTAAACTTTTTGACATAAGCTGGGTAACCCCAAGTTTTAACATGCTTAAAATTTGGTTTCCTCCATGTCCATATCTCATATGGAGTCTTTGGGATGGATTTGGTAGGTACCTTATTAAGTAGGTATGTAGCCGATTCTAGAGCATAACCCTAGAAGGAAATTGAAAGATCTGTAAAACTCATTATGGAACGAACCATGTGCAATAATGCTCAATTTCTCCTTTTAGATACACCATTTAATTGTGGTGTTCCTTGCGGAGTCCATTGTGAGATTATACCAATTTTTTGAGACAATTCAGAAACTCACCGCTTAAGTATTCACTACCTCGATCTAATCAATGAATCTTAATACTCTTGCCAGTTTGCTTCTCTACTTCACTTCTGAATTCTTTAAACTTTCAAACGATTCAAAGTTGTATTTCATTAAATACACATATCCAAATCTTGAATGATCATCAATGAATGTAATAAAATAAGAATGCCCTCATTGTGCATTCGTTGTCATAGGTCCACATACGTTTGTGTGTACCAACGCTAACAACTCTGTAACTCTTTCTCCTTTTTCACTAAAAGGAGATTTAGTCATCTTACCCATGAGACAAGATTCACAAGTTGGATATGATTCATAATCAGATTGCTCTAAGAGCCCATCTTTATGCAACTAGGATAATCTTGTTTTATTAATATGACCGAGTCTACAGTGCCACATAAAAGTATAATTAACATCACCTCTTTTTCTTTTCTTAGTTTGTTCAATTTGAAGTATATTTTCATGCAAGTCAAGTACCTAAAGTCCATTCAGCAATTTACCAACACCATATAAAATATTTTTATTATAAATAGAACAATAATTGTTCTTTATTATAATATTAAAACCATCCATATCCAATACAGAAATTAAAATAATGTTTCTAATAAGTGATTAAACAACATAACAATTATTTATGCTAATGAATTTGCCCGTAGGCAGTGCTAAACAATAAGTTCCTACAGCTAATGCAGCAACATTTGCTCTATTTCCCACTCATAGGACGACTTCATCTTTGTTCAGCTTTCTACTTCTAATCAGTCCCTGCATAGTATTACATATGTGAGAACCACAGCAGGTATCCAATACCCAAGTAGAAGATTAACTTTCACAAAAATTAATTTCAATCATAAACAAACCTTGATTGGAAGACGAAGTTTCTACAAGCTTCTTCTCTGCCAGAAACTTCTCGCAGTTCCTCTTCTAGTGACCCGACTTGTTGCAATAGAAGCACATTCCTTTGCTAGCTGGATCAGGTTTCTTTTGATCCTTCACTTTCACCTTGCCCTTAGTTTTTTCTTTTTAGAAGACACCTTGGGCTTCTTCCTTTTCTTTGAAGAATCATCCACCAGTAAGACTTGGTTCTTCTTGGATGGGAAGTGACCTTTAGCAGTTTTCAACATGTTAAGTAATTCAGGCAAGCTGATATCCAACTTCTTCATGTGAAAATTCACAACAAATTATGAGAATGGGTCTGGGAGTGACTACAAGATCAAATCTTGACTGAACTCCCCATCCATAATGAACCCTAGCTATCCAAGATGTTCAATCAAATTGATTATCTTTTGGACATGAGTCTCAACAGTAGTGCCCTCGGTCATCTGACATCAGAAGAGCTCCTTAGATATCTCATATCTAGCTATCCTACTTTGCTCACCATACAACTCTTGGAGGTGCAATAATATAGCAGGAGCATCCATGGTTTCATGATGAGCTGAAGCTTGTTACTCATGGATGCAAGCATGATGTATTGAGCCACAGATGCATCATCTTGCCAATTCTTAAAACGACTGGCGAATTTAGGACATAAGAAAGCTTTTCAGTAGTGAGAACAATTCTCATATTTCTTAACCAATCTGTGTAATTCGGTCCGGTCAGTTTTTTAGCATCAAGTATGTTACGCAATGATAGTGTGTGACATTTTTCAAATTCTTCATGTGAAAGTAAAATAACATTTTAGCATACATTCATTTAATTAATTACCAAAATAAATTAGGTCTTATTTTAATTTGGTATCTTCCACTATTTTCTTTAAACTTTATTACACTCATATTATATAGTTTGACAAATCTATTTAAAGATTTGCTAGTGAGAATAAGGATTCCATTTCAAATGTATATAGTTTTGTGGTGATATAACAAACGATATATAAATAAATAGGTAGACAACTATTGTCAATTAAATCATCATGTAACTCTTTTTATGCCTCTTAGATTATTTTGATCAAGTGGTGACACATCCGAATCAAAATTATCCAAGTTAAGTCCATCCTAGCACTTTCATATATTCAAATAGAAAAATACCGTCCTTGTGGTGACACAACAAAACAGTAATGTTCAATTTCTTTATAAGCATCAAATGTGATAAATCAATATCTTAAATATTTAATACTTGTCTTGTGGTGACACAACAAACTCATCTTAAATATTTAATACTCTAATAATTTATCATGCTAGAAGGCGACGTTTGATATTTCAAATATATTTGAACGCTTAGGACTTAATATAAATTCTTTGAGGGATTTGTTATTATTTGTCTCATCTTATTTAGTGCGCATGCACACATATATATAAAATACGCATCATATTAATTAACATGCAAAGCATATGGCATAATATATAAGATAAATACAGTATAAGCATGCATATAGAATATTATATTCTACCCGGATTGATTATGAACTTTATTCTAGTTTAGTTCACTAGAGCCACCAAGTGAACCAAAAGGTCAAACCCTAGAGTGCAAGAATTAAATTTAAACATAAGTATTACATTTAAACCCGAGCTCCATTACAAACGGGTCTTCATGCGCTCCTAGCTCCTTGGTCTCTAATTCTTCAAGATAATTCTAACTAATCCTATTACATAAACTATTTAATTAAATAGAAACCTTGATCAGCAGTCAAGAGAAAGTACATAGGAGGGAGATAGAATTTACATCAAGAAAAATTAAAGAAGACGAGGTACGCAGACCCCATTTAATAAAACCCAATCATTCATGCATCCAACTAAAATAAAATCCAATCACATTGGTCAATAATCTATAATCAATCTCATTTATTATCATACATATCATCATATGCATCAATAAATACAATTCATCTCATGAATAATAAATCAATTCCATATATGAATCAGTATTATTTAATAGGCAAAAGTTTTGCTAATATTTAGTTTTGAAACAAAATAAACTTCTTCTATTTTAATTAAAAACCAAATTCAAATTAAACTCCTTTAATTTTTAGCAATCTGAAATCATATTTTAGATAAAATAAATTCTTTTATTTTAAACTTTTATCAATTAAATAAACTATTTATTTCAATTGAAGAAAATAAAACTTTTTTAGATTTTGTCCAGTGGCGGGTGCAGCTGCGCCCAGAATGAACTGGGGCACGGTGCAGCTATGCTGGTCAACCAAGAAACTGGATCTCGACTAGGGCGCAACTGCGCTCTAAAATGAACTAGAGGCGGCGCAGCTGCGCCACGTCTCAGAAATAGAAAACCTTTTTGTTGCCCAGAAAAACGGATCCAATCCTATATGATACATACATGGAATCACAAAGATTGATAATAAGCACAAGATTAGGCTCTGATACCACTATTAGGTTTACTAGAAACGCATACATGCAATCAAATAACATAAACAAGGCGGAAGCGTAGTAAAAGTAGATTTTAAAATTTTCTTACAAACCAAAAACCATAATCATATCTTGTGCTTGATTATCAATCTATAAAACGAGTGGGAGATCAGAATAATACCCTTGTAGAATCGAGCTTCCTCAGTTACAAGTTCAACTCCTAATCCTTTGTGTTCTTCTCGAATTAGCCCGGATAGATTCCTTTCTCTGATCAACGTTAGTCACCCAAGCGTTTGGCCTCTAGAGGTGATCCACCAAAGAAGAAGAGTTATTCAAGAAGATGGGTATGTGGCTAAACCTTAATTCTATCTCTATTTCATATGTGTACTCTCCAAACTCTTGGAATGTAGTGTGTGTAACCTTGTTCCATAATAAGAGTTTCTTATTTATTGATGTTGGCCTAAACCATTTAGGATTAGGGTTTCAAATTAATTAATTAAACCCTTTTAATTAATTAGGCTTCCCAATTCTATTGAGAATAATTAAACTTTTTTAATTATTTAGTCTCCTAATCGTATTAGGAATATATGAGAGACTACTTTTATTAATTAATTACCAAACTCCTTTAGGAATTAAATAATAATAATTATTATAATAATAATAATAATAATAATAATAATAATAATAATAATAAGACTTCTCTTATTAATTTATATTTAATATTTTCAAAATATTAAATAATAAATATTAAGCTATTTAATTTATTCTATCATCATAAATTAAATTAAATACACTCAACTTATTATTACGATTATGCATTTGCTTCTTAAATAAATATTTTTATTTTTATGGTGTGACCCTTTAGGTTCTCCATATTAAATCGGTTGTGAATAAATCAATTAAAAAAATTCTAATCTTATTTAAATAAATAAATATTTAAACTAATAATTCATTTAAATTAATAATATTTATTCTACAATAAGAGTAAGCCCCCTTAGCGATCAACGACTTTCCAGATAATATAGATTTTAACATTAATCATAAAAGAATATTTGAGTAAATAGTTACCGTACAATTCATTCCTTCCACCATACAATGTCCCAATTAAATATAAGACATAGAATTACCATCAAGTCTTATTTTATTTAATTATATGTATTTCGATCCTAAAATGCACAACAACAAATAATACAAATTAAAAACTCTTTTCTAATTTCATTTTGCTTTGGTCAAGGATTATTGGGTTGTCATTTATCGAATCACATAGAACATTCTTTTATTTTACTAGAAGCTGTGGATTATTTATTAATCATTCATTATCTCCATTTATAAATTATTATACCCCAACATACCCTTTGATATACTTGTCGATGCTGGGAAAATTTCTTTGAGCTGTTCTCTACCCTTTTATTTCTCTATGTTGATTTTATCTTTTTTAAAGGGTGAGATTTTAGAAAAGACCAACATACAATGTCGACGATAGATTTGAAAAGTTTGATTTTAATGAAAGGGCCGAATTAGACAGAGCCGCTAGTTGATATAAGTTTAAATGGATGTATCAACTCATCCGGAGTTTGAAAGTTTTTGTAATATGGCCTAATATGTGACTCCGTTTAATTGGTCTCGGAAATCAAGATTTATAGAGTTCGAGGGCTTGCTTAAGCGAGGGGAAGGTGTTAGGCATCCCTCGACTTCCGTGAAACACGGTTACCACGACTTTTCATTCCTTAGGCATTGATTGTGTTTGTGTGTGTGTGTGTGTGATGCAGATAAATGTTCTCAAAGTGGTTTATTTTAAAAGTAGTGATGTGCCTCGTTGGACCTATCTACAAAGGGTTTGATTTATTGAAAAGTTCATTTTAAACAAGCATATGACAGTGATGTTTTGAAAAGAGGTTTTCAAACCATTTCGCTCTCATAGGAATTGAAGCCCTTTGATACTTTCATTTTATTCTGTATTCGGCTTTATTTGATTATATTGAGATGCGAAGCATCTTTGGGAATAAATAAAACTATCTACAAGTGTCGGGCTTCTTATAGGCATGAAAGCCATCGAAGTATGCCCGAGCACCACAAACCACAGTTTTCACTATTTTGGGCCTTAAATTCGAATACCCGCTTTAAGGCCCTGGATTTACAAGTACAAGGGTTTGCAAGCTAGCTGTAAAACTTAAAAAGTCTATCATAGGAACCGGATCTAGATCCATTGATTGAATCGTAGATCGTGTGCCTCCTAGGCTCACATGATATCACATAAACAACTTGCAAAATGAATATATTGCAATAAAATACATATCTATTCTAGACATCGATGAACAATGGATTCATCAGTTAAATCCTTGTATGCGAGTAGCCCAAAACTTCTAGTTTCCTTTAGATACAGATTTAGGGTCACGTGATTGCTAAATATTTACAAAAACTAGAAAGAAAACTACATCTATACAGATCTTAATCATTTTAGTTTCCAGGCTCAAGTTTTACAACCTTTGAACCGGTTAAAAGCTAGATCTGACTAGATCTAGTCAATAAAGCACAAATATTGACTATTTCCATGAAATAAACGATTAAAAAGTTAGATCTGACCAATATTAACTTCTAACTATATATATATAGCACTTATATATATAGTAGAGCAAGCAACGAAAGCAGATCTGAAGAAATCTTACAGTATAGCACGAGAACTGCTAACGAACGGCTTTAGGCACCTCTAAACTCGATTTCCACCGGTTAAAACTTGATAAATTATAGTATATATGTATCGAAGTGTTTACAAAGATTGGAGTAAGATTTGAGCAATTTCTCTCTCAAACTGCATGACTTTCTATCTCTTAGACCTTTTCTCTCTCAAAATGCTGCTGGGCCTGGTGGGCCCCACCGCCTCGAAGTGTGTTCCCTCGATCGACATACAGTCTTCTTGAAACCTTCATATCTTGCAATTTGAGAATCCTATGGAGGTGTGCCATACCATTCCAAAAAGCTCTTTTCGATATCTACGCAATGACATGTGACTTAACCTTTTTTGAATTCGGGATGATGGGCCTATAACTAGATCTTCAAGTCTTCACAGTCAGTCCGTTCAGCTGTCTGGCCCAGTTTGTACTCGGGATTGCTGTGATGGCTCTGTATTAACTTATCCACAGTGGTTTGATTAGTATTATTTTTGAGTTGGCAAAATTACCCTTTTGCCCTTCGGGGGTTGTTTTTGGACTTAATACAGCTGCCGTTGTCTTCGGGGTTTGACTGCTATTAATTTTGTTTGTCCTCAGGGTTGTCTCTGAGGCTATTTTGATGTTCCACGAGACTGTCTCCAGGGTTAGATTGTGATTGTAGACTTCCAAGGTTGTCTCTGAAATGTAAAAGACTGTTTTTCCCTCCTGCAGGTTAGTAACATGAATGCAAAATTTTGATTGTCTACAGATAGCCCTCTTTATCATGTTTATGCAATGAAATGGGATGAATATGATAAAGATTACTAGACACTTAAAAAATTATGAATGAAAATGTAGTGATTTTATGACAAGATATAACATGATGTTATGAATGCTATATGCCTTCGTGGGGTTAGTTGCCACGGGTTGTATCAACGGTCAGTCCCTGTTCTCTGTTGGGGATGATTCTTATAGCTGATACCATCTGACCTTCTCGATACTTATGTCGAGGTTGATAACAATGCTTTCTTCTCCAGATAAATATTTTTGTTTTACCTCCTCTGAGGATATCTCCCTTTCTACAAGTGACTTCATTAAGGATTCCCGATGCCTATCTTGAAGATAGTTTGCACCAGTTTGCACCACCGGATCTTTCTCGATGCTACGCTGGGGTTTTCACCAACGGTTCCTAATATCAGATTCTACAATATCTTTGCTGAAGTAGTTTTCAACGGCTTACATCATCAGATATTCCCCGATTCTACATTGGGCTGCCACCAATGGTTTGGATTTCCATCAGGTTGATGCCGATGTTTTTACTGGGGATAGAGCTTCCAATGATTGATATCACCAAAACCTCCAATGTCTACTGGAACGGTAGTTTACAAAGGTTAACCATCATCGAACTATCTCGATGCCTGCACGAACGGTAGTTTACAAAGGTCTTCATCACCGGAATGTCTCGATGCCTACTCGAACGGTAGTTTACAAAGGTCTTCATCATCGGACTGTCTCAATGCCGACTTGAACGGTAGTTTATAGAGGCTTACAACACCGAATTATCTCGATGCCTACTCGAATGATAGTTTACAAAGGCTTGCATCAGCGGATCCTTCTCCGATGCTACACTGGATTGACGCCAATGGTTTACAATATCAAACATACCGATATCTTCGCTGAAGTAGTTTTCAACGGCTTGCATCACAAGACCCAACCCGATGCTACGCTGGGGCTGTCACCAATGGTTTATAATATCAGATTCTTCGATATCTCCACTAAAGTAGTTTTCAATGGATTACATCACCGGACCCTATCCGATGCTATGATGGGGCTGTCACCAACGGTTTATAATATTAGATTCTCTGATATCTTTGCTAAAGTAGTTTTTAACGACTTGCATCACCGAACCCTATACAATGCTACGCTGGGGCTATTACCAATGGTTTACAAGAGATTTACATGCTTCAGAGGTTTAGTACCATATTTTAGGGTTTTCAGGCCCTTTCTGCTCAATCGCATAAAACCTTTTTTGTTGATTTGACTTTTTGGCTTTAGGGTACCCTGACTTAACTTAAATTTGATCAAGTCAGAGGGGGTAGGACCCACCCTAGGCTACCGTAGGTCTACCTATGGCTGTCGCAGGTAGACTTGTGACAGACCATGGGTGGTTGTAATTATATGTCACTTTGAACTTGATATACTCTGAAAAATCCAAAATTTTGACCGTTAGAATGCTTGATTTCATGTATAATGAGTTTAAACGCAATGTATCAAATATTTATGCATAGATGACTTAATAAAAATGAATAGACTTAGTAAATGCTTGTATTTTACCATGCTAAACATTTTGATGTGAAAAAAAATTCATTTTTATGAGTCATTTTCATCCATTTTGACTAGTTTAGTCATCCTATTTGAGGACAGATGAGCATTAATTTTCATAAAAAATGCACATGGTGATTTGTCTACCAATGTGGGCTTAATTTTAATGTTTTATGAAATGTCCATGATTTAGGGTTGCTGTGCTACTGAAAGGCTACTTAATCATACCTAGGTGCATGCGGATAGTCCATTTTACAAAGGAGACTATAGGGAAATTTTTTCATTAGTCTGGGCATTTAATGTACATGCAAATTTAACTATACTGAGAATGTATGTTAAAATAATGCAAGCTTACACATGTAGAGAATGCATGATGCAATGACTTGAATTTTATTGGCTTAAAACTGAAATATACCTCACCCTTTGTGAGGTGATTTGGAGATTTTATTCAGGTTATGGATTCAGACAGATCGAGTAGCTCTAGCTCTCGTAGAGTTTCATCTAGTGTGAGGAGGGAAGCTTATGATGTCCCTTTACCTCGTCTGACCTGACAGCCTCGTCGATTGACTGAGTCAATGATTCGTCCTATTAGAGTGGATAGGACAGATGCTATAGATGAGGAGGAGGATGTTCCCGTTGTGGACCCCACTTCTTCTTCTACTACTCCACACCGAGACCTTCCTGGCATTAATGTGATGACTCTCGATCTTTTGGACAATTTGAGACGTCACCCATCGATCCATTTACACGCGAATGAGGTAATGGAAATTTTCATTTTTGAATTTCTTCTTTTTATATTTCGGGTGAATGGTTAAATCTTGATTTGAAACTAATGCAGCTTCCCGGATTTACTCAGCCCAGGGGAAACTAGTTCAGTATTCACTTTTATATCAGACTCTTTATCTAGAGTATCAGGCTATAGTTCATTCCTGGGGTTTCCAGGCTTTCTTTTTTATTGCTCCCCGTCGTTGCCCCTGGGGTTGTCTGAGGGCTTTATCTAACCGCTGGTTCCATCAGACTTACTCTCCCCACTTATTGGACTGCAAGGTGGTGATGACACCGATGGATTGGAAGTTTATCACAAGATTGGAGTTTACATGGGAGCCGGTGCCTTTAGTGGCTGACATTTCACCGACTGCAGTTTGATCCTTGCTTAGAGTTCCTGCTACAACCCTTAAGGGTTGGGCAGTTCGCTCTGGTCCTCTGAGCATTTACTCTTCGAGTGGAGCCTTGTCTGAGCCTCTGTCTGCTGATCAGAGGGATAGAGATCGTATTCTTTAGTGATTATTCTTGATTATCATTAGGGGTTATTTCATGGCGGACAACTACTCGACTGTTTTCATTACTTTAGTTAGCGCCACCCATGATGTGGATCGCATCAGAGACTTTGATTGAGGATCCTTCACCTTCGCCTATTTCCTTCGAGGGATGCGTCTACGCTCAGATGGCGTGACTGAGTTTTGGCTAGGTTTTTATCCATTTTTGTTGGTGAGTAATTTTCTATTATCTTTTAATTTCCCTCGTTCGGGTTGGTAATCTTCATAACTGATGACATTTAATCTTTAAATTTTCAGTTTTGGGCATATGAGAGGCTCCCTTGCCTACTTCTAGTTACTACCCTAGGCTTGGAAACATATCCGCGGGGACAACATTGGCATCACTCTACTTTGGCAGAGGTTCCTATGGCGGAGGGCTTTACCCATTGTCACTTATAGTTGGAGCTACTGATTGTAGATGTCATCACCTGGGTTCCTTATACCCTGGACCATCTGACATTAGGCTTTAAGGTTGGCTTCCCGACTGAGGCAGAATATGCATTATCAACTATTCAGATTCCCTTATTGATTGAGGGAGGCTGGGAGCTCTACTTGGGAGAGCGAACTATTAGGTGCATTATAGGGGAGATTCGCATTCCATATCTACCTCCTGCTACACACCATTGGTCTTTATCTCAGTCAGTCACAGAGATTCCCCCGATGGGCTTGGATGGCTTTACTTTATCAGAGGGTCATTAAACTCAAGATGCTTTTTATCGCTGGTGGACTCCCCGTACCATTAGGGCTCAGACTCATGCCACCCAATTCTTGGGAGACATGGTTCCTGGGTTTGTGATGATGACAGACTGGATTGCATGTGTCAGAGAGCCTACCCACCTAGAGAAGATTTCTAGCTTGACCTAACGGTTCGACCGGGAACATCTTTTCATTAGATATTTAGGCATAGATCCATTGGAGGCTGATTCTTTTTATCCTTCTAGCTCTGGCATTGGTCCTTCAGGTGGCCTATACCCTGATAGTTTCACTAGCGCAGATCCCTTTTTGTATCGACCCAATATTCCCTTCGGTGGAGATACGGTGAATTAGGAGGAGTTACAGCAGGTTGACCGGCTGGATGATGTAGATATAGTAGATTTCTTTTGATAGGCTCTTGTTATCTCTTTTGATAGGCTTTTGTTAGTTGTTGGGCGGATGTGCCCCATTTCCCTGTACTTTTTATTTTTAGTTGTAGAACAGAGATGATGTATTTTGATCTTTATCAAATGATGTGTTTAGATATGTATATACAATGCTTTTTATTTATTATACCATATTGTTATTTATTATGATGCATGCATTATATGTAATGGATATGCATTTATATTGAGTTGACCTTGAGGTCTTGGTATGATAGCTTTCATAATTCGGATCGCATGGCCGCAGGTCATATAATGAGATATTCTATGTCCTTCCTGGCTTTCCAGGTCCCTGTGGGCTTTGTACAGGGCATTATATCCTGTTGGATCCCCGAGAGATAGGTTTTCAGGTTTGGTATCCACGAGGTGACCCGACACTAGAGGAGTATGAGTGTATCATTGATTTACCCTTGGATAGGCCATGTGCTAGAGTAGTTGTCGGTCAGTTGCGACGGCAGTTTATGACCAAGACAGGTCTACGACGCACAATCATTTTAGATAAGATCACATTTGGGCACGTGGTGTCTATGGACTTCTTGATTGACAGCTTTGGGTCTACAGACAGCTATTTAGCTCATTCAGAGGATTTTATCATTTTTGAGGTTGCTTGGTGGGTTTCCCGAGTAGACACTTTCTTGATGTGTGTCATAGAATAATTATACATTCCTTTATATATGGATCATCTGGATATTGTCTTGGTCACCGTATTTAGTGCTCTGAGGGAGGATCAGACCATCATTCCTATGATTTTGGCAGAGGCTTTAATGTCGGCTTTATTTTTCCGTACCCGTCCTACCGAGTTTTTTAGAGGCAGCGCCGTATTGCTGTATGTTTGGTTTATGACGCATTAAAATCGATTGGTACTTTTAGACGCCATGGATATTGCTTTATACACGACATAGCTATGTCTTACTATTTCAACTTGCTAACTATATAGATGCAGCATCCTAGTTTGTCTTTCTGGCTATGATTGAGGAGCCGTTCTCCATCTTACTTTACTTAGGATTCAGTTTCCCCACGCCGTGGGTATGGACTTCTTGCTATTGGCCGGTTTGAGAGGGGTGACTACGGACCACCCACTAGATGTCATGGGATAGTTTGATCAATTTTAGGATGTTCATCTTTTTGATGGAGCTTCAGATCAGCGATTATCAGCCTTGTCTTTATCATAGGATGATCTAGCTACAGTATATGATTACTGGACTCATCAGGAGAGGGTTGATTTTTTAGATAGTCACCTGGGTTGTTCTTTAGAGTATTCTGCATAGCTGGAGGTAGACATTGCATCAACTATGGTTATTCATTCAGAGCCTAGCTCCGTTTTAGACGAGGAGGAGCCTATGGAGGATCCTGTTTCCTTTATAGAGGATGAGCTGTTTGCTGGTTTGACAGCAGCTCTAGTCAGTGCCACTCCTAGCTCTTCAACTACTGCTGCCCCACTTCCTGTAGAGTCTTTAGAACATATGCTACAGCTTCTTACCTTTGAGAGGGATCAGGCTAGGACATTGATGTTGACGACCCTATTTGGCAGGGATGCTGCTTATCTAGAGAGGGATGTGACCCGGGCTGCTAGGGATGCTGTCATTGTTTAGAGTGCTTCTCTCAGATCCTACACGGAGGACATCATCACACAGATTAGTGCGTTTATGGATGATCATGGTATTACTTTGCATATGGCCGTAGGTCTTTTGACTCGTATTGAGACCGCATGGCAGGAGTTTGGAGATGCACCTCCATCTTCTGAGAGGGATGCGATGCTAGATTTGCTGACCCGTTTGACTATGGGCTTATAAATTTCCTTTTATTTCTTGTATGGACTAGGTTAGCCATTTTTATCATATACATGACACTTTGTATATATTAAACAGTAACATATGGTAAGGAAATATATTTTAGTTCACTTCCCTTTTGGACATGTTTTGATATTTGTTTGATGATTGCCACTTTTCCTCGTGACTTGCTGTCTTGATGCATCATGAACACTTTCCTGATGGTCTGACATTGAGACGTCGAAGGGTCTCTCAGAATGGGTTGATGACCTTGGAGGCTTTATAGGATTTGGGTTTTATGTAGGGTTTGGTGTCTTGAGACTGGTATTTTATTGGATATTTAAGTTTATAAGTAGAGTGTTTGGCTGTTTTCTTTTGAAGGTTAGACCGCACCATAGATGGTTGCCTACGTAGTCTCGAAGATGGGGGAGATTAGGTCGTTCGTATTTCAGGCTTAGTTGTAAAGACCTTTTTTTAGGACCAGCCTGGTGGCTTGTAGGCAGGTCAGACATAATAACTTTTCACGGTGTCTAATTGATAAGTTGGGAAAATTCTTCCCCATCCATTTCTTGCAATTTGATGGCTCCTCCTGAAAACACTTCCATGACAATGAAAGGGCCTTCCTAATTTAGGGAAAATTTTCCTTTGGCTTCATCTTGATTGGAAAGGACTTTCTTCAGCACCAAGTTATTTTTTTTGAATTGCTAAAGCCGGACCTTTTTATTGTAGGACCGAGTAATCCTTTACTGATATAATTGACCATGAAAAATGGTTGCAACCCTTTTCTCATCTATCAGAGATAATTGGTCGTATCGCTCTTGCAACCATTGATCTTCTTCCATCTGAGCATCTATCAAGACTCTTAATGATTCCACTTTTACTTCTATGGGAAGTACTGCTTCCATGCCATAGACCAATGAATAGGGGGTAACCCCAGTAGAAGTGCGCATTGACATTCTGTATGCTAACAAAGTCAGAAGCAGTAGGTCGGGCAATCCTTTGTGATTGGCAGACCTCTTTTACATGATCTTTTTGATATTTTTGTTGGTTGCTTTGACAGAACCATTCATATTGGGACGATAGATGACAGAATTAAGATGTTTGATGTGGAATTTGTTGCACAATTCCTTCATCATCTGGTTGTTCAGATTCTTGGCATTGTCTTATATGATCACCTCTGGTTTCCCGTATCGGCAGATTACATTGTTTTTGATGAAACTGATTATTACCTCCTTAGTGACTTTAGGAAAGGAGGCAGCTTTTACCCATTTGGTGAAGTAGTCGATCATGGTGAAGATAAACCTATAACCATTGCTGGTTTTGGGCTTTATTGGCTCCATCACGTACATCCCCCACATGGAAAAGGGCTATGGCAAACTCATATAATGTAGTTCATTTGGATGAGCATGGACGACATTTCCATGGACTTGACATTGACAACATCTCTTGACGTGATCATCACAATCAGCTTTGAGAGAAATCCAGTAATGCCTTGTTCTTAATATCTTCTTGGCAAGTAAGGGACCGCTCATGTGTGGACCACATACTCCACCACGGACTTCATCTATAAGTCTTTGGGCTTGATCTTTGTCTAGGCACCTTAGGAGGCCTATTCCAGCATCCCTTTTGTAGAGAGCATCTCCACTTACGTAGAATTTCATAGCAATTTTATGGATCCGCTTTCTTTCAGCTTGACTTGCCCCAACGGGCGTAGATCCATCCTGAATATATTCTTT
This sequence comes from Panax stipuleanatus, assembly GCA_020205555.1. Classification (NCBI taxonomy): domain Eukaryota; kingdom Viridiplantae; phylum Streptophyta; class Magnoliopsida; order Apiales; family Araliaceae; genus Panax; species Panax stipuleanatus. The sequence continues at coordinate 136,199,153 of CM035115.1, read as the reverse complement.
TATATCCTGGTACCAAGGTTGTCTAATTGGAAGTAGTTCATCTAATACTTCTCCAATGTAGTTTCCATAGGCTGTGCCTTCTGACTTGCAAATTTGATATCAGGAATTCCTCTCCTAGCGGATATGTGGATAAAAGAAGCCAAGGTTGCCAATGCATCCGTGAAATCATTTCTATTTCGAGGGATGTGGATGAAGGATATTTCTTCAAATTCCATAGCCATTTTGATAACCTGCCGATGATAGGTCAAGAAATGCAATTCTTTGGTATGATATGCCCCGATGGTTTGTTTGATGACCAACTCAAAATCCCCAAAGACAGCTAACCGTTTGATATCCATTGATCGAGCCAGTTTTAATCCCATTATACAGCTTTCATATTCGGCTGCGTATTTGGTATTGACAAACTGTAGCTTGGTGGCCATGGGATACTGTTCTCCCGTAATAGATACAAGAACTGCCCCTGCTCCTACACCTTCCATATTTACCGCCCCATCGAAGTACAATTTTTAGAATTGACCTGTATCTTCTCGATGGATTTGCTAAATTTTCATTATCCCATCATTCGGGAAGTAAGTTTCCAAAGGTTCGAAGTCCCCTAATGGTGCTTCGGCCAATTGATCTGTAATTCCTTGACCAATGATGGACTTTTGAGTCACGTAGATGATATCAAATTGTCGGAGGATTAATTTCCATCTGGACAATCGATAATTTAACATGGGCTTGCTAAATATATACTTTATAGGATCCATGCGAGAGATGAGATAGGTTGTGTGCCCATAAAGGTAATGTTATAACCTCATGGCGGCCCATGCTATATCACAGCAGGTTTTTTTAATCAAGGTGTATTTCTGCTCACAGCTGTTGGACCTCTTACTGAGGTAATAGATAGCTCTTTCCTTGCCTCTATCATCTTTCTGCCCCAACATGCAGCTCATAGCGTTGGAATTGACTGATGTATATATGAGCAATGGAACTTTATCTTGGGGAGGAACCAAAACATGGGCTTCAATCAATTGTTTTTTGATGGCGAGGAAGGCTTTTTGACAGTCTTCATTCCACTTTCAGGAAGAATTTTTCCTCAACAACTTAAAGATGGGCTCACAAGTTGCAGTGAGTTGAGAGATGAAATTGCTTCTGAAGTTGATTCTCCCAAGAAATCCCAATATCTCCTTTTTGGTTTGAGGTACAGACATATCAATGATGGCTTTAATCTTGGCGGGATCCAGCTCAATGCCTCTGTTGCTTATCAGAAAACCCAATAATTTGTCAGATTTGACACCGAAAGCAAACTTGGATGAGTTTAGCTTCAAGTTATTTTTACAGAGCCGATTGAATAGCTTTCTGAGTTGGTCGGCGTGGTCATCTTCCCTTTGGGATTTAACTATGATATCGTCCATGTAAACCTCTGTGAGGACCCAGAATTTTAAACAATTAAAATTTTATGAATAATTTTTTTTTTTGGCATTAATTATCAATATTGTGCTGAGTATCTGTAATACGAGTTTAGTAAGATGGTCAAACTGGGTATTGACTAAGAAATATGAGTAGAGATATAGTTAACAGATATTGATAAACCTTAATTCAGTTGATGAAAACCCTAACCCTAATTTGTAAACCTTAATGGTGATTAGCAAACCCTAATATTATTTATCAAACCCTAAAGGTTAAATTTTAAGGGAAACATAGGAAATGACCGAACTATCCTTAAAAATTATGTGAAAATTATTAGAATACCCTTTTGAAGGTGAAATGACTGAACTACCCTTAAAATTGCGAGGAAAATTATTAGAATACCCTTTTAGAGGCGAAATGACCAAATTATCCTTAAAATTATATGTGAAATAACCAAAATACCCTCCAATCCAGGTGAACTTAAATCAACCAATCAGAGAAGAGATGATGTAAGCATGATGCAAGCATGACATCAGCATTAAAGAAACACAAAAGATGATGCCATCATAATGATGTCATGATGATGTCACCTGGTGGATATTTTGGAAAATGACTATTTTGTCATAACAAAAAATTAATAATGACTTTTATGTCTTAGGAAGAAAATTACTAGGAAGTTTCCTAATAATATGGAAATGACAATTTTGCCCCAAGAGAGATTTGATATTGACCATGGCATCCTTGAAGGAAATTTTTAGGAAATTTCCTAAACATAGTAAAATGACAATTTTGTCCCTAAAGAAATTTGATTATGACCAATATGTCCTGTGAGGAAATTTTCAGGAAATTTCCTTAAGATGACTTGAAGACCATTTTGCCCTTTCCTAGTGATGGTTAAAGACTACTTTGCCCTTGGTCTTAATTTTATACTAACTTAAACAAAATAAAAGAAAAAGAAAGAAGGAAAGAGAATTATCATTCTCTCTCACCACCACACCACCCAAATATGGAAGAGGAAAGGAGAGAGAGAGAGAGAGGGTAGCCATGGATGATGGGAGAAGAAGAAGAAGAAAAAGATGAAAAATCCAAGAGAAGTCCAGGTATAAATCCTTACTAAGTTTATATATATTATTTTGATTGTGTTGAACCAAATCATGAATTTGTGATATTGAATCCTAGAACCTTATATATACATGTTTTATGATGTTTCATGTTTAGATCTTACCATGTTAAGTGTTGAAAAGCTTGAAAATCAAAAGAAAACCAAAACAGTTTTCTTGCTCAAAAACCTTGAAAATCAGTCCACTTTGAGGCTTTACCATTTAAAATATATATATTATTTTTGTGGACCGTCAAGGAGGTTATTTAGATACATGAGTTATCTGTTGAACTCAAGTGGTAGAACTCAAAAATGTTAAACGAATCAACCGTGGTGTCATGTTTCGTAAAACACTCCCTGCCGACAAAAATCTGGAAAAATTAAATGAGTTTTCTGGCTATTTTTGGTGAAGGCTGTTTCGGACAGTTTTATTGGTCTGAAAATTCGGGCCTTTTGTGGTATAATACTATATCAAGTTAACTAGGTCCTGTCCAAAGATGGTAATTTTTCAATGTCTAGAAAGGGAGATATGGATTTTACAAGAAAGTGTAATTTTAAAAATAAACTATAAGAACTCAGTGAGTTCAACTCAAAACAATGTGAAATTTTTACATGAGGCTCTGTTGGATAATATGTAGCTACCATATAAATTTCAGAAGTTTTGGACAAAAGGATAATTTATGATAAATGTTGCTATTTTGGACTATTTTAACCTATTTAAAACTACCAAACGAATTTGGAAAATTGCAAGAAAATTATTTTACAACTAAAATATCATATATTGATATTACCCATAATATAAAAAAATAATAAGTTGATTTGATATTTTTCATGCCTATGAATGAGTTAAGAATAAAAGAGAAAATTAAGTTATAAAACTTGAAAATGTGATTTTAATAATTAAATAATCATTATATGATAAAATAAGACTTTATGGGAGTATTTTGATTATTTTTAATAAAAAAAAATATGAATAGCATATTATGTGTGTTAAATAAATTAAATAATAAGAGATAAACAATTAAATTAAATTATTTATAAATGAATAAAATATTATTAATAATATTACTAAGTGATTAAAATATTATTAAATGATTAATAATATTTATAAATAAATAAAATATTATTAAAGGATTAATAATATTTATAAATGATTAAGATATTATTAAATGATTAATAATATTACTAAGTAATTAAAATATTATTAAAGGATTAATAATAGTTATAAATGAATAAAATATTATTAAAGGATTAATAATATTTATAAATGATTAAGATATTATTAAATGATTAATAATATTACAAAGTAATTAAAATATTATTAAAGGATTAATAATATTAAGATGTTGTTAAACGATTAATAATATCTGTAATGGATTAATGATATTATTAAATGGTTAATAATATTAAGAAGTAAATAAAATATTATTAAATAATTAATAATATTAGACGAGAGTCTTAAGATAATAATTAAATAATTAAAATATTATCAAAGAATGATAATATTACTAATAAGTTAAGGAATTATCTAATGTTTGATTATGTGACTAAATGTTAGATAACTTATTTGAAGATTAGTTGAGATTACGATATGTTATGCTGATTGAAAGATCAATCTTATTAATGATAGGTCTTCTCTAAGAGATTAAATTAGATTGCTTAGCGGTAATCGTCGGAGCAGGCAAGTTTTTCTGCACTATGTGCAAACTTTCTATTTTTATGCAAGTTTTTCTAACTTCATTTAAATTTTATATTAAATGCAAGTCATATATTGATATACGAACTTGTTATAAACATTATTCGTGATATCTGTGATTTGAAGAGGGTTATGACTTATTGTTCAAGCATAACTAAACCATATGAGCTGTTATTTGCATAAAATGTGTTTGATTTGATATCAAAGCATAAACTGTGAAAAAACCAATATTGTTTGGTGTATATATATACTGATACCGTTTTGTCCCGAGATTATATTGGTAGTCATAGTACTGACCTTGGTTTACAGTTATGGGAAGTTATAACACTGACCCTGGGTTTTCAATTACAGGCAGTTAAAAAATTACTGACCTTATTAAATTGGTAGGATGATATGCATACTCCTAGGATATGGTTAGGCTGATCACCTATGAGATATCCGAACAGTAGCTCCTATAAGTCTTTGTGACTGTTAGGAGTGTGGTGTGGTTAATCGAATTAACCCGTGTTGCTAAGTCTATATGACTGACAGAAACTCATAATGTGAGATATCCAGTAGCTCCTATAAGTCTTTATGACTGTTAGGAGTGTGGTGTGGTTAACCGAATTAACCCGGGTTACTAAGTCTATATGACTGACAGTAACTCGTAATATGTATGGTTGAACAGATCAACCCGGGTTGCTAAGTCTATATGAATGACAGTAACTCGTAATATGTGTGGTTTGGCAGATCAAACCTCAGTATATATATATGGAAAAACTCTGAACTATATGTTCATTCAATTCAGATTCAGTGTGAGTATAATATATCACTTGCTTAAAACTTGCTGAGCTTTATGTAGCTCATCCTTGTAATTATTCTTTTCCTTTGCAGCTTTAGCTGAAATGTCAAAGGTTCTAGAGATCAATAATATGGATGGAAGAACTCAGTCAATGTAAATTTGTCTATATCCTCGGGAACTATACTCTGATGTAATAGTAAGTTGGGATTTATTTGTAAGCCAATTTAAGAATATATAATATTGTATTATCATCTTTAACAATTGCGTAGTTTTTACCTTTCTAGAACATAGGAAGAAATACAGTATCTATATGAACTATACATCTAAATTGGGAGTATTGAAAGATATTGTGGTTCTCTGATGCACTGAGGTCAGTCGCACCCCTCAGATTCCAAGAACGACCCTAACATTAATACTACGAATATCAGATAGATGGGAATTATTGATATGAAAAAAATATCCGTGAGATTATAAACCTATTCATCCAAGTGAGGGTATCCCAACACAGTAAATGTTCTGACGAGAACTACTGTTCATTGTGAAATACTGTGAATCTTGGATTGATAAGAATTATTATTTTATAGAATATTTACGTGAGCACCAAATCTGCTACAGGGATTGTAGAGAATTTGGGGTGTCACAACCTCTATATCTTTGTGCATCATGTCATCAAAAAGGGCAATCATAGCTTGCTAATATGTGGCCCCGGCATTGATAAGGCCAAAAGATAATCGCCGATAGCAAAAGGTTCCCCAGGGAGTGATAAAGGTTGTTTTCTCCCTATCTTCTTCAGTAACCATGATTTGATGATATCCAGCGAAGCAGTCAATAAATGAGTATACATGCCAAATTACGTCGTGTTGTCTATTAATATGTGGATGAAAGGTACTGGAAAATCGTCTTTAAGATTGGCCTTATTTAAATCCCGGTAATCCACACATACTTGTGCATTCCCTCCGGGCTTAGGCATGGGAACTATATTGGAAAGTCATTCAGGGTAGTTTGACACCATGATAATGCCTCCTTTGAATTACTTGACAATTTCTTCTTTGACCTTCATGCTCCACTCAGGCTTTAGTCTGCTGTGTTTTTGTTTGACTTGTTTAAATCCTTCTCTGATGGGCAGTCGATGAATGATAATATCAGTAGACAAACCGATAATGTCTTCATGTGACCATGCAAATACATCCTTGAACTAGGTTAGGAGGTTAATCAGGTCTTTTATTTGGTTTGGGGTAAGGTCATTGCCTATTTGGATTTCTTTAGGGTTTTTTGAGGTCCCGATATTGGCAGTGTTGGTTTGTTCGAGGTTTGGTTTAGGCTTGTCTTACACCCATTCTTTGATCTCCTCAGGCACCTCATAGTCATCTATCTCCTCTTGATCAATCCCCATCAAGTCAAAGTCCAGTTCCACATTAAAATCGTAGTCACTGTTTAGACTTGGCAATTCATCAGCAAGGCTAAACAAATCCAACTATGGACTCCTGAAAATAAAATGCGTTTACTTAATATATGAAACTGTTTAATCATACAAAGCATCAGTAGAAGCATGATAAAAGTAACTGCTAGCACTAAGCAATAAAAGCAAACAGTATAATAATATCTACACTTCAGGGCAGATGGACTCTCTTCCCTTTTACCCTTTTTGAGTGATACAAGGAGTGCTACTCCAATTTTCTAGGGTTAGGTCCCTGTTGACTGCAATGATGAAGGGGTTGCTGTTATCCACCTCCTCTTTGATGATATCCAGAACTGAATTCACATAGGGCAAGCATCCTTCCTTGGATATTAACCTTTGTCCTATTTATGCAACAGATCACGGGTTGGTCTTCTAGATGATCCTTATCTGGGATATCATTGTCTATATCCTAAGTATGTGCCAGGTAGAACATCTATGAAAATTGATTCTGAACTTCTTGTAGAAATCTCTCATTCCTATCCTTTATTTCCTTAGCAGGAATTTGGATTTCTTTCTCACTGACCGGTTTAACCTTATGAATCAGTATGTTGGTTGAATAAGTAGGGATTTTTCTCATAGGTTTCCCGAATCCTGCATCAGTGAGATCTGGTAACAGAATGGTGGATAGATGAACCGGCTGATGTTTATGTTGGTTTCTATGATTTAATCCATAGGAATAACCTAATCCATCCTTCCATGTCTGGCTAGGTATCTGAACTAGATTTTTGATCCCTTGTTGATTTTTCCCTAGCCCTTTGCCAGGCCAGAAACCCAAGGAAATCATTTCTTTACCGACAGACATTACTTCGGAAGAGATTCTTGGCTTTAAGGCTGGGGTCCCAATAGGTTGATAGTGAGTGTTGCTCACTTCGAAGGCTTGAAAACTGGCGGGCTCAACTCCTTTATTAAGGTTAATCAAAGGCATATCCCCTTGTACATGGACTGGATATTCTGGTTCGGTATTAACAGTTACCAAATTGCCATTAATGATGTATTTTACCTATTGATGAAGGGTGGAAGGGACTGCTCCTACTATATGGATTCACGGCCTTCCCAAAAGTAAATTATATCCCGTGGTGATGTTCAGCTTTTGGAAAGATATGTAGAAAGTTATTGGGTCAATCTCTACTGGAAGTTCTATTTCTCCTACAGTGTCCCGTCGAGACCCATCGAAGGCTCTGACTATGACGTGACTGCTCCAGATTCTATTTGGATTGATTTTAATTCTTTCCAAGGTGTCAAAGGGACAGATGTTCAAGGAATATCCTCCATCTATCAGCAAGTCTCTTATCACATATCTAAAGGATATCACATATCTAAAGGATATCACTGCTAAATGCAATGACCAGTCCATTCTGTCGATATGTCATCATCAGTAAAAGATATCACATTACTGTTGAAAATGTAATCTATCAAGTGATGGAATATTTCCGTGTCTACTGCTTTTGGCAGGTGTGCTTCTTCCAGTACTTGCATTAAAATCTTACGATGATCTTCCGAAGATAATATCAAATCCATGATGGATAACTGCGGGGGGGGGGGGGGGGGGGGGGGGCCTCTTATCTTTGCACCACTCTGGCTTCATTAAGCCCCATTTTACTGAGGAATTCTTCAATTTTCTCCTCGGGCACTTTTCGCGTGGTTTGAATGACTGGTTTTACCACACGCTGAGGTAGATAGAGCGGGTTGTCCTTTGATATGATAGCAATGTGATCTGATGTTGATCCCCCATTCTCCCCATAATTCCATGGGACTTTTTTCAGGCTGACTAAAGGATATTGTGGTCTAAATGGCAACATCAGTGGTTCTGGTGCAACAACTTTCACATGATTCTTTCCTCTTTTCTCCCCTTTTCCTTGAATTGTCAGGGGTACTGCAGCTGTGTCCTTCTCACAGGAAATAACTGCCATAACTTCTTTCAAACTCTATGTTATGGGAGGAAATATCGCTTCTTCATCAGGAAAGATATTATTCTGACTTACTCTTAATAATTCACCGCTTTCGATTAGGTTCTGAATTAAGTGACGAAGTCCCCAACATTCTTCCGTGTTATGATCAGGAGTGTTGGAATGATATTAACATATTTTAGAAGCATTTAACTTACTTGATCGAGGGTCCACTGGGGGTAACAGCTCTGTGACTTTTCCCTCGTTGATCAACATCTGTAGAGTTTCTTCCATAGGCTGATTTAATGGAGTGAACTTTCTTTTAAAGGAAAACTCCTTATAAGCTCGGAATCTTTCTTCCCTCGCAACTTTATCTGCCCAGGTTTCATGTTCATGGAGTCGATAATGATTCTTCTTTGCAATTGGGAGAATTTTAGGTGTAGGAAGATTTGTTCTTCTTTGGCTGAGTTTAGTTATCAACTGCCGAGTCACTTGGTGTTGATATACTATCAATTCTGCCAATTTATCAATCTGTTCCTTGAAGACTTTACTTCTTGTTCTATCAGAGACCGACCTTCTGAATATCCCCATTTATTAGAGCTATCCTTGTTTGTTTGGGAAGAACCTCCTATGTACTTGAGATACTTAGAACCTTCTTCATTCCCTATACTGATCATGTTGACTCCTTCCTGATTATGCTGAGGCAGAGGGTTGTCCTGGACATGTGGTTGTTCTGGTGTGGTCACCACGATTTCACCACTATCTATCATATCTTGGATCTTGTGCTTCAGAGATCAACATTCTTGGGTATCATGCTTTGAAGCTCCAGAATGGTAAGCACATTTTTTGCTTGGGTCAAAATTCTTCCCACATGGATTTGCTGGAGGAAGGAGCTGAGCAATTTTCTTTTGTGCTGTCAGAAGCTTCAATACATTCTCAAGGGAGTCCTCCAAGGGTGTAAATATTCTTCGACGTTTGACCACTCCTACTTTTTGAAATGAAGGATTTGGAGATTGTACAGATGTTTGGAAAAAGGAATAATTTTTTTTCCTTTGAATGAGCAGGTTTTGATTGCCTATCTGAGATTATCCTTGGAGTATCAAGGATAAATCTTCTTCCTGTTGGGTTGTACAAAATCATAGCACAATCAAATTGCAAAAATTAGGCGGAAGCATGGTATATCAGAGTTTAAAAAATTTCTACAAAACCATTACCCGGATCATCCTTTATGCAAATTATTAATTTAAAACGATAAATAAGAAGTTATGAAAACATATCTTTGTAGAACGAAGCTTCCACATGTACGAGTTCAACTCCTTGTTCTTCGTGATCTCCTTGAATTTTTGGGTTAGATTCCTTCCTTTGATCAATGTTAGCCACCCAAGTGATTGGCCTCTAGAGGTGATCCACCAAGGAAGAGGAATTATCAAGAAGGAGGGTGGTTCGCTAAACCATAGTTTTCTATCCTTTATAGAAAAGGAGTACTCTCCAACAATTGAAATTGCATCAATTGATATCTAACATAAGACTCCTCTTATATAGATATTGGTTAACTCTTCTAATCCTATTAGAAATAGGTTTTCATTTAATTAATTAAACTCCTTTAATTAAATAGGCTTCCCAATCATATTGGGATTAATTAATTAAACTCTTTTAATTAAATTTCCTCCTAATCTTATTAGGAATAAATGAGAGTACTAATATTAAATTAATTCTTAAACTCATTTAAAAATTAAAATAATAATAATTATAATAATATTAATAAGACTCCTCTTATTAATTTATATTTAATATTTCTAAAATATTAAATAATAAATATTAAGCTATTTAATTTATTCTATCACCATAGATTAAATTAATTACATTTAATGCATTATTATAATTATGTCATTACATTCTTAAATAATTATTCTTCCTTTTATGGTATGACCCTTTAGGTTCTCCAAATTAAACCGGTTGTGAATAAATCAATTAGAACAATTCTAATCTTATTTAAATAAATAAATTAAACTAATAATTTATTTTAAAAAATAACATTTATTCTACAATAGGGATAAACCTCCCTAGCGATCAACGACTTTCCAGATAATATAGATTTCAACATTAATCATAAAAAGAACCTGTGAGTAAATAGTTACCGTACAATTCAATCCTTCCACCATACAATGTCCCAATTAAATATAAGACATGGAATTACTGTCAAGTCTTATTTTATTTAATTATATGTATTTCGATTAGAAAATGCACAACTCCAAATAATGCAAATTAGAAACTCTTTTCTAATTTCATTCTGCCTTAGCCAAGGACTACTAGGTTGTTATTTAACGAATCGCATAAGACATATCTCTTCTTTTACTAGAAGTGGTAGATTCTTTATTGACCATTTATTATCTCCATATGTAAATTAATACACCCAAGCATACCCTTTGATATACCCTAAGGGTTTTAAGGAATAAGTCGAAGTATAGTTCATTACACACAAGATACTATGATGATCTCAAATCCAAGGATCACTTGTACTACTATCACATTAGGAATTCATATTAACAGGTAAGTAAAACTCCATTACGTATTCCATAGCGAGTCACGTTCAGTGAACTTATTCTCCAATAAGGACCTACATACTTGCTTTAGTGTCTCCACATAAATGATAATGAGATCAATCATCCTCATCCAATGAGCAAGCAACATATGTGCCAATCTATCCGAATTTACTAATCCCCTTTTTTAGTAATCCAACGATTGGGAACTATTTTAGTTTTAAGCTTTCTAAGAATTTAGATCTCCTTAGCATGATCTACATCATGATTCTAAAAGCATTGCTTAAAACTATGAGTTATTTACATATTATAAAAAACAGCATCATGTAGATAATTAAACGTCTTTAATAAGTGAATACTTTTAATAATAAATAAATAAGATCGTCTCCAAAGTATATGCTTTATCATCATATGATTTGGCTTGTATGCAAACTACTTTCAATCTCCCACTTGCACTAAAGTCAATCGCCATGGTATCTCATACCCATCTTTTTCAAGTGACGATCAAACTGCTGTTGTGTTAAAAATTTAGTAAATGGATCTGCAATGTTGTCTTGAGAGTCTACATGCTCTAAGGTGACGTCTCCTCTTTCAATGATTTCTTTAATCAAAGTGCCGCAACATATGTTTAGATTCAAGATGAGACATAGGAATTATTCCTAGTTCTGTAATGAACTTTTCATCCGAAACATCAACTTGCAGCTCCACTTAAAGTTATATACTTTGTCTTTGTCACTAGACCAACAACCTTTTGCTGTTTAAAACCTTTCCAATTCACTGCACCACCTTTTAAGGTAACGACTTACCCTATAGTGGATTTGTTGTCGTCTTGGTTAGTCTGAAAACTTGAGTCTGTTTAGTCCTCTAGTTTAATTTAGACCCATCATGTGTCATGATGACATCCTTAGTGTCAGTTAAGTACTTTAGGATGTTTATCACTGTCCTACAGTGATCTTCTCCAGAATCGGACTGATCCAAATCAGGTCTCGTATATTTCACTACATACATGATAGTAACTCATGTGATCTCTCTTTTATTGAGGACAATTTTAGAGAGATACACTCCATGGATCATCATCATGAGACACCTTTTTGGAGTTTGCCGTGCTAAACGCCTTTAGCATCTAATGAATATACGTTCCTTGGGTTAAGCCGAACATTCTTTTAAATCTATCTATAGAGATTTATATCCCCAATGTAGGATGTTTTACCCAAATCATTCATGGAGGAATGTTTAGACAACTTTATTTTGATCGATTGTAGCATAGAAATGTCATTTCCTATCAGTAATATATTATCAACATATAATACAAGGAATGAAACAGCGCTCCCACTAACCCTTTTTTGTAAACACAAGGTTCATTCTCGTTTTTGATAAAATCAAACTCTTTTGATTGTCTCATCAAAATGAATGTTCCATCTTTGAGAAGCTCGCTACAACCCATAATGGATTGTTGTAGCTCATATAAATGATTTGCTTCAACCATTGAAACAAATTCATCTAGTTATATCATACATACATTCTCCTCTAATAATGTATATTTGAGGAAGGGCATCTCCACGTCCATTTTGCCAGATCTAGTAATAATAAGCTGCAATCGTAAGTAAAATCCAAATGGTCTTGTGCATTGCTTCAAAGATCCATTTTAGATTTTATGGTCATCTACCATTTCTTTGAGTCTTAATTACTCATAGCCTGTTCGTAATTCAATGGATCATCATCATTTATGACGTGTACCACATCGTCATCCTCTATGACGAATTTATATATTTAAGGTATCTTCGGTACTCTTCTAGATTTATGAATAGGGTGTTGTACAGTAATTGTCTCTACTTGGACAGGTCCATCCAATTGATCTGTAGTGGTTTGTGGTTCTTGAATTTCTTCAAGATCTATTTTCCTCCCACTAGCCCTTTCAAGGGTAAACTCCTTTTCTAAGAAGGCAGCGTGTTTCACAACAAACACCTTTTGCTCAATATGATTGTAGAAATAGTATCCCAAACTTTCTTTAGGATATCCCACAAACGTGCACTTAACAGATCTTGTCCCAAGCTTATCATTTTGAAACATTTTCATATAAGCTGGACATCCCTAAATCTTAATATGATTAAGACCAGGTTTCCTCCCTGTCCACATCTCATATGGAGTCTTGGGGACGAATTTCGAGAAAACCTTATTTAGTAGATATGTAGTCGTTTCTAGGGTATGACCCCAGAATGAAATTGGATGATCGGTAAAACTCATCATTGAATGAACCATGTCTAACAATGTTAGATTTCTCCTTTCAGATACTCCATTTAACTGTGGTGTACCTGGTGGAGTTCATTGTGAGATTATACCATTATCTTTGAGACAATTGAGAAACTCACTGCTTAAGTATTCTCCACCCCGATCTGATCAAAGAATCTTAATACTCTTGCCCGTTTGTTTCTCTACTTCACTTCTGAACCCTTTGAACTTTTCAAATGACTCAGATTTATATTTCATTAAATACATATATCCAAATCTTGAGTGATCATCAGTGAAAGTAACAAAATTAGAATACCCTCCATGTGCATTCGTTGTCATAGGTCCACAAACGTCTGTGTGAACCAACGCTAACAACTCTGTAACTCTTTCTCCTTTTCCACTATAAGGATATTTAGTCATTTTACCCATGAGACAAGATTCACAAGTTGGATATGATTTATAATCGGATAGCTCTAAGCGCCCATCCTTATGCAACTTGGATAATCTTGTTTCATAGATATGACCGAGTTTACAGTGTCACATATAGGTATAATTAACATCATCTCTTATCCTTTTCTTAGTTTGTTCTATTTGAAGTATATTTTTATGCAAGTCAAGTATATAAAGTCCATTTCGCTGATTACCAACACCATGTAAAATATTGTCTTCATAAATAGAATAACTGTTGTTCTTTATTATAATTTCAAATCCATCCATATCTAATACGGAAATAGAAATAATGTTTCTAATGATATTCAGAATAAAATAAAAGTTATTTAAATAAATGGACTTGCCTGTGGGCAGTGCTAAACAATAAGTGCCTATAGCTAATGCAACAACATTTGCTCCATTCCCACTTGTAGGACAACCTCATCCTTGTTCAGCTTTATACTTCTGACCAGTCCCTGCACAGTATTACATATGTGAGAACCACAGCCGGTATCCAATACCCGAGTAGAATTTTGACTTTCAAAAAAATTATTTTCAATCATGAACAAACCTTGATTGGAAGTCGAAGCTTCTCCAAACTTCTTCTCTGCCATAAACTTCTTGCAGTTCCTCTTCCAATGACATGGCTCGTTGCAATGGAAACACATTTCTTTGCTAGCTGGATCAGGTTTCTTTTGATCCTTCACTTTTGCCTTACCCTTAGCCTTCTTAGATTTCTTCTTTTCAGAAGATACCTTGGGCCTCTTCCTTTTCTTAGAAGAATCATCCACCATTAAGACATGATTTTTCTTGGATGGGAAGTGACCTTCTGCAGTTTTCAACATGTTAAGTAATTTAGGCAAGCTGACATCTAACTTATTCATGTGAAAATTTACAACGAACTGCGAGAAGGTCTCTTGGAGTGACTATAAGACTAAGTCTTGACTCAACTCCACATCCTTGACTAACCCAAGTTGTCCAAGGCGTTCAATCAGATTAATCACCCTTAGGACATGAGTCTCAACGGTAGTGCCCTCGGTCATCTAAGATCGGACGAGCTCCTTTAGATATATCATATCAAGCAGTGCTACTTTGTTCACTATACAACTCCTTGAGGTGAAGCAATATAGTAGGAGCATCCATGTTTTCATTCTGACGCTGAAGCTCGTTATTCATGGATGCGAGCATGATGCAATAAGCCCAAGATGCATTATTTTGCCACTTTACAATGGTGGCAATCTCTTCCTCAAAGGCTATTTCTGGAACAGGTCCATAGACAGGTGAATTTAGGACATAAGAAATCGTGAGAACTATTCTCATATTCCTTAACCAGTCCGTGTAATTCGGTCCGGTCAGTTTGTTAGCATCAAGTATGCTATGCAGTGAAATTAGTGATTTTGACATATTTTAAATTTGTGTATGTGAAAAGACAACATTTTAGCAAACATTCATTTAATTAATTTTATATACCAAAATAAATTAGGTCTTATTTTAAATTGGTATCTCCCACTATTTTTTTCAGACTATGTTACACTCACTTATATAGTTTGGCAACATCTAATTAAAGATTTGCTAGTGAGAATAAGGATCCCATTTCAAATGTGTATAGCCTTACTTGTGCATAACAAACCATATTTAAATAAATAAGTAGACAACTCTTGTCAATTACATCAACATATAACTCCTTGTATTTTGCCTCTTAGATTATAATGGTTAAGTGTATGCACATCCGAACTAAAATGATTTAAGTTAAGTCCAACCAGCACTCTATAAATTTAAAAAAGAAAAATATTGTCCTTGTGTGTGCGCAACAAAATAATATTGTTCAATTTTCTTTATAAGCATCAAATGTAATTAAATTAATATCTTAAATACTTAATACTTGCCTTGTGTGTGCACAACAAACTCATATTAAATATTTAATACTCTATTAATTTATCATGCTAGAAGGCGACGTTCGATATTCCAAATATCATTGAACACCTTAGACTTAAAATGATTTCTTTGAGGGATTTATTATTATTTGTCTTATATTGTTTAGCGCGTTTGCACACACACACACACACACACACACACACACACACACACACACACACACACACACACACATATATATATATATATATATATATATAAAATACACGTCATTTTATTAAACATGCGAAGCATGTTTGCATAAAATATAATATATATAATACTTAGCATGCACATATAGAATATTATATTCTACCCGGATTGATTATGGACTTTTATTCTAGTTTGGTTTACTAGAGCCACCAAGTGAACCAAAAGGTCAAACCTAGGAGTGCAAGAATTTAAATTTAAATGTAATTATTACATTTAAACCTAGGCTCCATTACAAAACGGGTCTTCACGCGCTCCTTGCTCCTTGCTCCTTGGTCTCCAATTTCTTTAAGATAATTCTAACTAGTCCTATTACATAAACTATTTAATTTAAATAGAAACCTTGATCAGCAGTCAAGGAGAAATACATAGAAGGGAGATAGAATTTTACATCAAGAAAAATTAGAGAAGACGAGGTACGCAGACCCCATTTAATAAAGCCTATTCATTCATGCATTAAACTAAAATAAATCCAATCACATTAGTCAATAGTCCCATAATCAATCCTATTTATTATCATACATATCACCATATGCATCAATAAATAAACATTCATTTCATGAATTAAAACATTCCATATATATATATGAGTATCATTTAATAGGCAATTTTAAGTTGCATTACATATATTTATAAAACGTTAAATCTACTGTAACGTGATCCAGACCACTTAAATCTGAATACTTTTTGAACTAAGGATCATATCATGTTATATATATATAATTAGAACCTGCCACGAATTCTTTTTAAAAACAATCAACGCCTAGCGAGAAAAAAAGAAAAAACGTGACTAACAACCCCTTTGTAAAAAAAAATCGTTGAAATTCTTAAAGCATTGGGAATTTTTTTTTTCATAAAAAACAAAATTTTATACAACTATATATGCCCAATAAATTATTCTAAATACATACCTATATGTATAAGAAATCAAAACAATTAATAATTCGCATAAAGATTTGGCTCTAATGCCACTGTTGGGTTTGTAGGAAATCATGGCGTAATCAAATTACAAAAATTAGGCGGAAGCAATGTATATCACAGTTTAAAAATTTTCTACAAAATTATTACCCTGATCATTCTTTATGTAAATTATTAACTTAAAACGATAAATAAGAAGTTATGGAATCATACCCTTGTAGAACGAAGCTTCCACAAGTACGAGTTCAACTCCTTGTTCTTCGTGATCTCCTTGAATTTTCGAGTAAGATTCCTTCCTTTGATCAACGTTAGCCACCCAAGTGTTTGACCTCTAGAGGTGATTCACCAAGGAAGATGAATTATCAAGAAGGAGGGTGGTTGGCTAAACCCTAGTTTTCTATTCTCTATAAAAATTGAATACTCTCCAACAATTGGAATTGCATCAACTGATATCTAACATAAGAATCCTCTTATATAGATATTGGTTAACCATTCTAATCCTATTAGAAATAGGTTTTCATTTAATTAATTAAACTCCTTTAACTAAATAGGCTTCCCAATCATATTGGGATTAAATCATTAAACTCTTTTAATTAATTTACCTCATAATCTTATTAGGAATAAATGAGAGTACTAATATTAAATTAATTCATAAACTCGTTTAGAAATTAAAATAATAATAATTATAATAATATTAATATGACTCCTTTTATTAATTTATATTTAATATTTCTAAAATATTAAATAATAAATATTAAGCTATTTAATTTATTCTATCACCATAGATCAAATTAATCACAATTAATATATTATTACGATTATGCCATTACCTTTTTAAATAATTATTCTTTCTTTTATGGTGTGACCCTTTAGGTTCTCTATATTAAATCGGTTGTGAATAAATCAATTAGAACAATTATAATCTTATTTAAATAAATAAATTAAACTAATAATTCATATAAATAAATAATATTTATTCTACAATAGGGATAAGCCTCTCTAGCGATCAACGACTTTCCAGATAATATAAATTTTAACATTAATCATAAAAGAACCTGTGAGTAAATAGTTACCGTACAATTCAATCCTTCCACCATACAATGTCCCAATTAAATATAAGACATGGAATTACTGTCAAGTCTTATTTTATTTAATTATATGTATTTCGATTAGAAAATGCACAACTCCAAATAATGCAAATTAGAAACTCATTTCTAATTTTATTCTGCTTTGGCCAAGGACTACTGGGTTGTCATTTAACGAATCACATAGGACATATCTCTTCTTTTACTAGAAGTGGCAGATTCTTTATTGACCATTCATTATCTTCATATTTAACTTGTTACACCCAAGCTTACCCTTTGATATACCCTAAAGATCTTAAGGAATAAGTCAAAGTATGATTCATTACACACAAGATACTACGATGATCTCAAGTCCAAGGATCACTTGTACTACTATCACATTAGGAATTCTTATTGACATGGAAGTAAAACTCCATTAGGTATTCCATAGCGAGTCACGTTTAGTGAACTTATTCTCCAATAAGGACCTACATACTTGCTTTAGTGTCTCCACACAAATAATCATGAGATCAATCATCCTCATCCAATGAGCAAGCAACATATGTACCAATCTATCTGGATTTACTAATCCCCTTTTTATTAACCCAACGATTAGAAACTATTTTAGTTTTAAGCTTTCTAAGAATTTAGATCTCATTAGCATGATCAACATCATGATTCTAAAAACATTGCTTAAAACTATGGGTTATTTACATATTATAAAAAATAACAACATGTAGATAATTAAAGGCTTTAATAAGTGAATACTTTTATTAATAAATAAATAAGATCGTCTCCAAAGTATATGCTTTATCATCATACATGATTGTCTTGTATGCATACTACTTTCACTTCCTTCTTTTTATGAACTCTTTGAGGATTATTCTCATAATTTTTGGTCTGAATGTGCTCAACCACGGCTTCTAAAGTAGTAAGGTCTTTAATCTTTCCAGTCTTCAAACCCATTTCAGCCATTTCTCCATGTTTAATCATCTTTGAGAATGGTTTTTCTATGCCTGCTAGGACCTTCTCATAAAATGGAGCTTCTTGTGTATCAATGAATGTCATTACCATTTCAGTTTCTATCATTGGTGGAATGACTTATGCTGCTAGACGTCTCCACCTTTGGGCGTATTCCCGGAAAGATTCACTATTTTATTTTTTAACTTTGGTAATTTGATATCTATCCGGAGCCATTTGTGACTGAAAGCTATATTTATTCAAGAAGGCATGAGCTAGCTCTTCCCAGCTATGGATTTTGGAGTTGTCCAGTCGAGCGTACCAGGCTCTAGCATCTCCGATCAGGCTTTTCTAAAATAACTACATCCTCATCTTCTCATCCTCTGCATAGGATCCGAGCTCTCCAATGTACACTTTCAGATGAGTGTAAGGATCTCCCAACCCATCGTACTTTTCAAAATTTGGGACCTAGAACATGTCCGGATAACGAGCCCTTGGGAAAATACAGAGATCTGAGTAGTTAACACTCCCATATGCTCCAGTCCCTTTGATTGACCGGATGGCTTCTTCCATTTGTTGGACTTTCTTTCTAATGTCACCAGTTTCTCGATCCTCCTTAAGATTGGCGATTTCAGAGGTTTTTTTAGTTTTTTCATTGGATTGAGATTCGGGTATCTGCGCTTCCTTATTTTTATCAGTACCCTGACTGCCACCTTGTGCGGAGGACTTTGGTTGAGTGGGTATCTGTTGACCCTGAGTGCTTTTACTTTGCTCTTTCAGGAAGATAACTAATTCTGCTATTTAATTTCTAAGTCCCTCAAACTCTTCTCGAGACACAAAACCTGACCCCTATTGGGTACTTTCATCCATGTTAGTGGATAGGCTTTGTGCCTTCTTAGATTTGGATCTAGTAGTATGACCAATCTTGCCTACAATAAAAGTAGGTAATTTAGTCCTGACAACCATTAGCAGTATGCATGCTATGCAATATGTCAGTTTTTAGGTTTTTTTTAATGTTTTCCTGCAAAACAAAAGGTCAGTTGCTTTGATGACAGGATAATATGACATGATTTGATATTTGACAATGGAATTGAAAGGAATTTGGATACTTGACAATATTTAATAATTGACAGGATTTAGTATTCGCATATATTAAAAGATGGAATGCATGAAAAGACTTCCCTTCACATTTGGTTTATCAGAGGCGGACCTATCTTAGGTTTACACTCACGGGCTTTTCGGCATGAAGGTTCTCAGATCATCGCAATCTACTGGATGGGAAACTAATCTGATCTTTCACTTAGAGTGGATCTGAGTGGCGCATTTCCTGAGACTCGCGGGATTTGTCTCCTCTTTAGTCCAGTAATTGATGAGTGCATGATATTCATTTATTTTGATTCCTTTATGCGTAGTCTATTGCATATTTGGTTGTTAATAAGGGCTTAATAGGTTTGTTTATGGGTTTCAGGTCAAAATGAAGATGAAATGAGGAAAGCAGAAAGATTGTTGAGTTTTTAATGCTAAATTGGATTCATGGTCTGGGCTTAGGACTTGGATATTATTTTAGAGATATTCCTTAGCTTTTCGTAACATCTTGAATCGTCCAAATCGGAGTTCATATAAAAGAGTTATGACCTTTTTACCAAGCAAAAATTGAAACATTAAAGTTTGTAAATTGCAATTTACATAGCAGTCACTTGGAGCTGATTTCAACCTTGATCCAATCAGAATCTATCAATTATCAAAGAATGAATGTTGTAGATCTCGTCGACAGCTTCGATTTGACAGGTAGCAGGCCACGTAACTTCTCCCGAATCAAAAATTATGATAGTTTTACCAAAGGACGTCGTAGCAGAAAATAGACGAGCGTAGACCGCGCCCAAACAAGCGCTGACCTCGCGAGTACACCAACTTTCTTGAATGTTAAGTGCTGAGAGCGCTTTGTCAAGTGCTGACCACGCCCGACTGACGGAAAAAGCTGATTTATTTACTTTTTGGTGCATAAGTTAATTAGAAATAGGATTTGGACTTACCTAATTGTATTAGGGGTTTTGATAGACTATAAATATTAGTTATTTTACTTAGTTTTGATCATCTGAGATATTGGATCTAGGAATTCTTGGAGGCTATTCAAACCCCAGTTTTGGGGAATCAAAGCATGTGAAGCTAAACTATTCAATTCAATTCTGAAGGGATGCTGAACCTTATTCATAACTAATGGTTTGATCATTTTTACTTTATTTATTTTTTCGTATATGAGATTTATTCTGATTATCTACATTAACTTATTTTATGCTATACTATTTGATTAATTTGATATGGCCAGTTAGATTAATCTAATAAATATCATCTGCTAGATTAAGATATATATTAAGCAAACGATGTATGTATAATCATAAGTAGCAATTAATGATACTTGATTGTGGACAAGCTTTTGGGTATTGTTAAGGTTTTCAGAAGATAAGTTAAATAATTCCTGATTGTGCAATTGTTGCTTGGAACAATCTAATTCTCATTCTTACTGCTTCTATTGTATTAAATCTAGACAAATAGTTCTGTGTTATATGATAGTTAGGATCTTTTGTTGGCGATCGTCGCATTAGATTTACACATAAGGAGAATTTCGGATAATTAGCGATTGCGGTTATCTAGGGTTGTTAATCTCTTTGAAGGATAAATATTGTAAAACTTGATTAATCCATGACTGTGAAAAGGTGATACTGAACTAATGAATAGAAGATTTTTACTTATTGATATTTCTTCTAAATTTACTTTAGTTAATTTAGTTATTCAAAACAAAATCCCCAAGTTATTGGAAAATAATTGGATAAATATAAAATAATACAATCTCTGTGGGATCGATTCTTGCTTATTACTATACTCATTCTTGTGATAGTAGAGAAGAAGTAAGGAATTAATTTAGGAGTGCTAACGACAGCTCCCAAATTTTGGCGCCGTTGCCGGGGAGTGTTATTTATTTTTGTTTATTCTTTGTTTTTTGTTTTTTGTTTATCGTTTTTATTTTTATTTTTATTATTTTTGTTTTATGACTCAATCCTCTCACTCTATTGACTTAAATTTTGATCAACAGATAGAGAAAATTACAGATACAGCCAATGCTCTTGTTCAAACACTTGAAAAGGAAAAGATGGAGGTGCCAAAAAATAACAGAACTTTAAAAGAACTGGCTACTTCTGACCTTGATCAACCATCCTTGTGTATTGAATATCCTACTTTAGATGTTGCTTTTGAACTTAACTCTGGACTAATTCGTCTTTTGCCTATTTTTCGTGGTCTTATAGGTGAAAATCCATATAAGCATCTAAAGGAGTTCTATGTGGTGTGTACCACAATGAAATCACAAGGAGTGATAGAGGAGCAGATAAAGCTTAGACTTTTTCCGTTCTCATTAGCAGATTTGGCTAAGACTGGTTATACTATCTTCCTTCAGGATTAATACGATCATGGCCTGAGATGCAAAAGTTATTCTTGGAGAAGTACTTTCCTGCTTTGAGAGTTGCTAACATAAGGAAGGAGATATGTGGAATCAGGCAGTTTAACGAAGAGAATCTCTATGAATATTGGGAAAGGTTCAAGAAGTTGTGTTCCAGCTGTCCACCTCACGGAATTGATGACTATCACTTGATTCAGTACTTTTATGAGGGGTTGCTACCAATGGATATGTGATAAACCAATAGTTTTAAGCAATGCTTTTAGAATCATGATGCTGATCATGCTAATGAGATCTAAATTCTTAGATAGCTTAAAAACTAAAATTGTTCCCAATCGTTAGATTACTAAAATGGGGATTAGTGAATACAGATAGATTGGTACATACGTTGCTTGCTCATTGGATGAGGGTGATTGATCTCATGATCATTTGTGTTGAGACACTAAAGCAAGTATGTAGGTGCTTATTGGAGAATAAGTTCACTGAATGTGCCTCACTAAGAAATACCTAATAGAGTTTTACTTGTCTGTCAATAGGAATTTTCTAATGTGATAGTAGTGCAAATGATCCTCAGACTTGAGATCATCATAGTATCTTGTGTATATTGAATTATACTTTGACTTATTCCTTAAGAACCTTAGGGTATATCGTATGCTTGGGTGTAATAAGTTATATATGGAGATAATGAATGATCAATAAAGAATCTACCGCTTCTAGTAAAAGAAGAGATATGTCCTATCTGATTTGAAAAATGACAACCGAGGAATCCTTGGCTAAGGTGGAATGAAATTAGAAAGGAGTTTCTAATTTGCATTATTTGGAGTTGTGCATTTTGGAATGGAAATACATATAATTAAATAAAATAAGACTTGACAGTAATTCCATGTCTTATATTTAATTGGGACATTGTATGGTGGAAGGATTGAATTGTACGGTAACTATTAACTCACAAGTTCTTTTATGATTAATGTTGAAATCTATATTATCCGAAAAGTAGTTGATCGCTAAGGAGGCTTATCCTTATTATAGAATAAATGTTATTTATTTAAATAAATTATTAGTTTAATTTATTTATTTAAATAAGATTAGAATTGTTCTAATTGATTTATTCACAACTAGTTTAATATGGAGAACCTAAAGGGTCACACCATAAAAGTAAGAATATTTATTAAAGAAGCAAATGACATAATCGTAATAATAAGTTAAATATATTTAATTTAATCTATGGTGATAGAATAAATTAAATAGCTTAATATTTATTATTTAATATTTTAAAAATATTAAATATAAATCAATAAGACTAGTCTTATTATTATTATTATTATTATTATTACTACTCTTATTATTATTATTATTTAATTCCTAAAGGAGTTTGGGAATTAGTTAATAAGATACTCTCTCTCTCTCTCTCATATATATTCCTAATAAGATTAAGATGCTAATTAATTAAAAGAGTTTAATTATTCCCAATAGGATTAGAAAGCCTAATTAATTAAAGGAGTTTAATTAATTAATATAAAACACTAATCCTAAATTATTTAGGAGGGTTGTTTACATTTATAAATAAGAAAGTCTTATTATGGAACAAGGTTAGAAATTTTTAATTCCAAGAGTTGGGAGAGCACTCCTTTTCTAGAGAGAAGGAAACTAGGGATTAGCCAAACACCTTCTTCTTGAATTCTTATTATTTCTTGGTGGATCATCTTTAGAGGCCAAACACTTAGGTGGCTAACGTTTATCAAAGAAAGGAATCAACCCGGTGGATTCAAATAGAACGTGAAAAAGAATTAGAGTTGAACTTGTACTTGAGAAAGCTAGTTTCTACAAGGGTATTAATCTAATCTCTATCTATTTCGGTTTAAATAATAACTATGCATAAAGGATGATCTAGGTATATGGTTTGTAAAATTTTAAAATTCCTATTTTGCTTGCTTTCGCTGCGTCCATGAATTTACAAACCTAACAGTGGCATTAGAGCCAAACCTTTATGTAAGTTATTAATTGTTCAGATTTGATATGTGTTTAGAACAATTTTTTTGGGCATAATTATTGGCATAAAATTATGTTTTTAGAGAAAAACTACACAATTCGAGAACTGAAAAAATAGTTTTTAGAGACTGGCGCTGCAGCGCTTGATTGTAGTACAATTATGGTGCCGTAGCGCCAGCTCCGTGTTTTTGACACTGATGATGTGGCGCCGCAGCGCCTGATGCTAGTTCACTAGAGGCGCCGCAGCTTTTTTCTCCAAAAATAGAAAATTATTTTTTTTATTAATTTAATTTCTAATTAAAATAAAAGGTTTATTTAAATTAAAATTAAATCCATATGTTTCTAATAATTCTAAATTTAAATAAAGTAGTTTATTTTTATTTGAAATTGGATTAAAATAAAGATGCTTATTTTAATTAGAATTTAATTTAATGCTAAGTAATTAGAGTTGAAATTGGATTCCATGATAACTAATTGGAGATGAAATTGAATTCCTTGTTTCTTAAAATAAAGAAGTTTATTAGTGATTAGGAAAGAGATTCCATGTTTCCTTAAATAAAGGATTTTATTTAGATATGAAATAGGATTTTATTTTAATCAAAATAAAAGAGTTTATTTTGATAAGGAATTGGATTCCACATATTTTGTTCCTTCCAAAAACCTTTTTAAAAGTTAAAATAAAGGAGTTTATTTTGACTTAGAATTTGATTCCATATTAATTAAAATAAAAGAATATAATTTGATTAAAAATAAAAGAGTTTATTTTTATTCAAAAATGGATAAATTAAAATAAAAGGTTTATTTTGATTTAAATTTGGATTAAAATAAAAGAATTTATTTTAATTCAGAATTAAATTTTATGCTAACTAAAATTGCACATTAAATTGATATCAATGTATATATTGAATGTTTATTATTCATGAGATGAATGTTTTATTTATTGATGCATATGTTGATGTGTATTATAATAAATGGGGTTGATTATGGACTATTGACTAATGTGATTGGATTTTATTTTAGTTGGATGCTTGAATGTATGGATTTTATAAATGGAGTATGCGTACCTCGTCTTCGTTAATTTGTCTTGATGTAAAATTCTATCTCTCTCCTATATACTTTTCCTTAACTGCTGATCAAGGTTTCTATTTATAGTAAATAGTTTTTGTAATAGGAATAGTTAAAATTAAATTTTGAAGAATTAGAGACCAAGGAGCAAGAAGCGCGTGAAGACCCGTTTGTAATGGAGCCCGGGTTTAAATATAATTGTTATATTTAAATTTTATTCTTTCACCCATAGGTTTGACCTTTTGGTTCACTTGGTGGCTTGTGTGAACCAAACTAGAATAAAAGTCCATAATTAATTCGGGTAGAATATAGTATTCTATATGTGCATGCTTACTATATATATTTTATATATTATATAACATGTTTCGCATGTTAATTTAATATGACGCGTATTATATATATATATATATGTGCGTGCGCGCTAAACAAGATGAGACAAATAATAACAAACTCCTCAAAAATTTTATATTAAGTCTTAAACGTTCAAAGATATTTATAATATCGAACGTAGCATTCTAGCATGATAAAAACGATAGAGTATCAATTAATCATTAAACTTTGTTGTGCACACACAAGGCTTATTTTAATTTTTTAAGACGTTGTTTTATCACATTTGATGCTTATTAAAAGAACTGAACAATGTTGTTTTGTTGTGCACACACAAGGACAATATTTTTTTTTTTTAGAATATGGAGTGCTAGGTTGGACTTAACTTAGATTATTTTAATTCGGATGTGCACACACTTGACCATTATGATCTAAGAGGCAAACTACAAGGAGTTACATGTTGATGTAATTGACAAAGAGTTGTCTACCTATTTATTTATATATAGTTTGTTGTGCACATACAAGGCAATATACATTTAAAATGGGATCCTTATCCTCACTAGCAAGTCTTTAATTAGATTTGTCGAACTCTATATTATGAGGGTAATATAGTTTGAAAAAAATAGTGGGAGATACTAATTTAAAAAAAGTCCTAATTTATCTTGGTAATTAAGAAAAGAATGTATGCTAAAAAGTTATTTAATTACAAATTCATTTCCAGAATTTTACAATGTGTAAATCACTATCACTGCGTAGCATATTAGATGCTAATTAACCGAACCGAATTAAATGGATCGGTTAAGGAATTTGAGAATAGTTCTCAAGGCTGAAAAGCTATCTTATGTCTTTAATACACCTATCCGTGCAATTGTTGCAGACAATGCCTTTAAGGAAGAGATTGCTACTTTTAGAAAGTAACAAGATGATGCATAGTTGACTCAATGCATCATGCTCGCATCCATGAGTAACGAGCTTCAGCGTCAGCATGAAACTATGGATGCTCATACTATATTCCTACACTTCAAAGAGTTGAATGGTCAGGAAAGTAGGATTAATAGATATCAGATATCTAAGGAGCTCTTCCAATCTAGAATGACCGATGGTACTACAGTAAAGACACATGTCTTTAAGATGATCAATTTGATTGAACAAATAGGACAACTAGGTTTTGTCATGGATGGAAAATTGAGCCAAGATTTGATTTTATACTCACTCCCGGACTCCTTCTCACAATTGTTGTGAATTTTCGATGTACAAGCTAGATGTCAGCCTCGCTAATTTGCTTAAATATATTGAAAATTGTTAAGAGTCACTTTTCGACCAAGAAAGACCAAGTCTTATTGATAGGGACCAAAGGATCTTCTAAAAAGAAGAACGATTCAATGAAGGTAAATAGAAAGGAAAATACAAAGGATAATAAGAACAAAACTGAAACGGATAGCAAATGAGTTTACTTCCACTACAATAAGCCTGGATACTAAAATAGAAACTGCAAGAAATATCTTGCAGAAGCTTACCAGAAGAAGCTTAGTGAAGCTTTAGTTACAAATATAGTTTTGTTCATAATTGAAATAAATCTTCCAGCAAGTAAAATTTCTATTTGGGTATTGGATACCGGCTATGGTTCTCATAAATACATATTTATGAAGGGACCAAGTAGAAGTAGAAAGCTAAATAAGGGAAAGTCTTCATGCGTGTAGGAATGGAGCAAAGGTTGGTCCATTAGATACATGAACTTATTGTTTAGCGCGGCCTACGGTTAAGTCCATTAATTTAAATAATTAACAATTTACGGAATGGACTTTACATACTTGACTTACATGAAAATAATTTTAATTTGAACAAACTAGTAAAAGAAAAGGAGATGATCATTCAAAGAGTTGAATATTTGTATTTAGTGAAATACAAGTCTGAATCATTTAAAAGGTTCAAAGAATTTAGAAGTAAAACTAATTGGTAATGTATTATGATTCTTCAATTAGATCGAGGAATAAATACTTTTGCAATAAGTTCTAAGATAATCTTAAATGCTTTTCTTGATACACAATAATTAATTGGTATATCTAAAAGGAAAAATCATACCTTGTTGAACATGGTGCAGTCCATAATGATTTTACCGACATTCCAGTATCCTTCTAGGGTAATGCCCTGGAAACGACTGCATATCTACAAAATAAGGCAACCTTAAAATCCGTCCCTAAGACTTCATAAAAGTTATGGACATGGAGGATTCCTAATCTTATGTTAAGATAAAGGGTTGTCCAGCTTGTGTGAAAAGGTTTCAAAAGGATAAGCTTAGGACAAGATTTGACAAGTACAGATTTGTGGGACATCCTAAAGTAAGTTTAGGATATATGTTCTATAATCCTACTTAGTAAAAGGTGTTTATTGCGAAACACGTTGCCTTCTAGGATAAAATGTTTATCATTGAAGGGCTAGTGGGAGAATAATAGATCTTGAAGGAGTTCAAGAACCACAAATCACTATTAGTCAAAAGGAGGAACCTGTAGATAGACCTATTGTACCACAACCGAATCGTAAATCTGGAATAGAACCAAAGATACCTGGGAGGTATGGATTCATC
Organism: Panax stipuleanatus; assembly: GCA_020205555.1. Lineage (NCBI taxonomy): Eukaryota > Viridiplantae > Streptophyta > Magnoliopsida > Apiales > Araliaceae > Panax > Panax stipuleanatus. The sequence goes on along the minus strand of CM035115.1, from coordinate 136,171,160 downwards.
ATAGATGATGATGATGAGGTACGCATTATAGAGGATGATTATCCAGTTATATACGATAAGGGTAAAAGTTGTAGACACTCAGAGAAATGGTAAATGACCATAAAATTCAAAATGGATCTTTGAAGCAATGCTCAAAACCATTCAAATTTTTTTTGCGATTGTAGATTATTATTACTAAATTTGGCAAATGGACGTGGAGACGCCCTTCCTCAAATATAAGTTATTAGAGGAAAATGTATGTATAATACAGCCAGATGGATTTATTTGCACGGTTAAAATAAATCATGTATATGAGCTATAACAATCCATTTATGGATTGAAGCAAGCTTCTAAAAGATGAAACAAAAGAGTTAGATTTTATCAAAAATGAGAATGAACCTAGTGTGTACAAAAGGGTCAGTGGGAGCGCTGTGACATTACTAAGTATTATATGTTGATATACTACTGATAAGGAATGACATACCAGTGCTATAATTAGTAAAGATAAAGTTGTATAAATATTCCTCAATGAATAATTTGGGTAGAATATCCTAAATTGGGGATATAAATCTATATAAATAGATTTAAAAGGATGCTCGGCTTAACCCAAGGAACGTATATTCATTTGATGTTAAAGGCGTTTAGCATGGTAAACTCCAAAAGATGTCTCGTGATAATGAGCCATGGAGTGTATCTCTCTAAAGTTGACCTCAATAATAGAGAGATCACATGAGTAACTGTCATGTATGCAATGAAATGTACGAGACTTGATGTTCATCAATCATATTCTGGAGAAGATCACTGTAAGACAGTGATAAACATCTTAAAGTACTTAACCGACACTAAGGATGTTGTAATGACCTTGAAATTTTAAACTTCATTATTAATTTAATATGTGATTTAAATTTTAATGAGTTAGTTTCGTGAACTTATTTAAACCTTATGTGGTTATGTGAATTTGTGAAATGATTAAAGGGAGTCACTAATAGTTTATTTAAATTAGTGGACTAACCCTAAGACTTTAATATCAAAGAATTGATAGAATAATTATAAATTAAATATTCAACTTAATTGAATATAGTGAAGGGATTTAAATGTGTTGGCTAATTACTATTGTGAATCTATGAGCAAAGTATTAATAAATATAATGAGATTATATTTACTTGGTTAATCGTTTTATACGAGCATGTGATGAGTAAACCTTTAATATATGGTAGTTACCTATATATTATATATAGTGCAATGTGACCATTGATATGGCTATATATTATATATGTAGACTATATAGTAAACATAATTACATTATGTGAGTTACATATTATTGCTTATGTAACATGATAGACATAAATATATAACCCTATTACCTTATATTAATATCAATAAACAATTGTTAACTGATAATGTTTTCAAATAAATTATTATGACTATAATAATAACTGTTATGATAATGAACAGTGATAATACTCAATTAAATTATAGTTGGTATTAAGAAAAATATACATGGATTATATGTTAATATATGTGTATCCTTATTTAATACATTGTATTATTGGTTACTTAATTGAAATGACATTGTGACCAATTAAATGTATAAACTAAGAATATCCTAAGTGTATATACTATGTGTATATATATTATATAACCTAGTGTATTTATTATATAACTAAGTGTTGGACATATATGATATAAACTTGCTTGTTGCTATATTGTTGAGAATTATTTGTCCCAATACGAATGCCCATCCTCAAATTCCTCTTCACGTGAGAAGCTAGCCTACTCTATCTCCTTCTCAATTTCATCAAAGTATAGCCAATGATTTCAAGGGGAGTGGGAAAAATAGTGTTCCTCAACCACTCTACCAACTAATTTCATTAACCACCAAGTTCTTGCTTCTTCCATTAGTTTGAATTGGTGAACAATTACATGGACCGTATATTGAATTGTCTATAAATATAGCCTCTCATCTTTTCATTTCCTTTTGCTGAGTTATTATGAAGTAAAGCTTGTATTCTGAAATCTCAATTAAGTTGAGGGAGAGAGATATAGCAGCAAGCTCATAGTTCAGAGGTATAACATTTACCTCCATGTTCTTCATTTTCTGATAAATCGCTAATTCCTTAATTCTTGAATTAAGCATAGTTTGATTGATAACTTGATTGGAGTATGCTTATTAGTTGCTATGATAGTTTACTACCATATTAGAACTGTATTACATTGTGGCTGGAATGAATTTCGTAAGTAAATTTCTAAGTTGGGTTGTCAAAACTGCCAAAGCAGTTTAGCTTCTGGTCTGGCCGACAGCCTGCGCAGCTGCGCTAGTTATGTACTGGCCAGCGGCGCAGCTGCGCCAGGACCAGTTTCTGGTTTTTGCTTTCCTGCTAGAAACTGTTATATGCTATCATATGGTACCTTGTTAGAGCAAGCATGTAAACTGATTTAGCACACACATATAAGTATATTCATAAAGTATGAGCATGTATAACGATGTTAGTACGCACGATTGATGAAAAACTTATGGTTTTGAAATAAAACTTATAGTTTTGAATATAAAATTGGACATGTACATAATATATGTATATTCTGATTTTGAAAGCATGATCGTATGGTTTATATTAACATGAAATGCATGTTTAAAGTGTTAATCATGCACTAGCATACTTGATTGAAAGATTCAAGAGGTTTTTCAAGAAAAACTTAAGAACTTGAAAGCAAACTTGACCAAGACTTATGTCTTTTAGATTCTGACCATATGAGAGCGTTTATATGGCTTAGTAATGTGTTTTAATACATGAGAGTCATGGTTACAAAACACTTTGTTTATGCTAAACGACCTATGTGGACTTAGTATACTTTTCAATGAAAACTTAGAATATGAAAGGTAATAACATCAAACACTGTGTGAGTTATCTTATGATCATGCAAGCATGAGTATTAAGATTTCATTATGCCTATAGATATATTGACATGAGCATCATACATGAATTTCACATATGCACCTTTATTCATAGAAAATGAATTTCTAAGGCATGAGCTATGTGGATTAAAGTATACATGTGTAGTATACGCACGAGCATGCATATTAAGTCTCGTTATGTGGCAATATGATTTTAGTAGCTAACCCTTGTAACATGGAATTAATTAGCTTAAGGTATGTGAATTACCGGCATAAAACTATATAACTTTGAAGTGGCTATAGAATGAACATGTTAGGTCTCGAACTTAAGTTAATAACCTGATAAGCTTTGCATGCTAGAGAGTTGGCACGGATTGGTGCAGCCTGCTAGTTTCCTGACTATGCTAGTTGACTTATATGATGTTTAAACTGCAAACTAGAATCTGACCTTACTAATATGTGTTTACTTGAGATAACTACGTACTATGACAATGTGGCATGATAATTAGATGCTTGTTAAGTATAAACTCTTACCGATTTACACAATACTAATTGAAGACCGACTTGTTAATGTTAGGTCATTTCAACGCTATTTAATTAAAGCTAGAACTTATTTGTAGCTGAGCAAACAGGCAAGTTTCCGAACTTCACTCTTTGGTTGTGCAAGTTCTCTGACTTACACTCTTTATTTGTACAAGTCTTCTGAAACTCATTCTTTATTGTGCAAGTTTCCTATCTTTCTCATATTATATTGAGCAGGTTATTATTGTATTGCAAGTTATTTTATTTAAGCTTGAATCTTATTTCCAAGCATGCTATTAGGTGGTTTAATTACTTTGCAATTATTCCACATCGATCTTATTGATATTCGCACTTGGTGCACTTGAGTTCGTACAGTCTTTAACTTGTGCCTTATTTAAAGTTCTATAATTCTTGAATTGCTTCAGATAGAGTCTGAACCCTTGTTCGGTCAGATAATTGTATGAAGTTTTATAAAAGCTATCCAGACCAATTGATGGTATGGATTCTTAGACTGAAAAAGAACACCCCTTATATATAGGGGAGTACCCCAGGTATCTAGTATAAAGATACAAACAACAGAATTGAATGTTATGCATATACATGGCGTATGCGAGGCTGATCCCCTCAAGTACTTATTCTATAGCCAGTAACCAAAGGGTCAATCAGCTATTGATTCCATTGGAGTTTTATAGTTTAAAGTCTACTTGACTATCAGTTATTCTAAAAGCAATTATTATTCTTACTTTTGATATTCATATTGTTGAATTCATTGTCAGATATATTCCATTCATCATGATATACCCTTTATTGTTATATTTAAACTTGCTGAGCAAACTTGTTGCTCATTCTTGCTATATCATATCTTTTATTGCAGTTAAGCCCGAGACTTCAGGGAAGGAGAAGGGTAAAGGAAAGATGTAGGGATAGTTTACAAGGAGCAGACTTTGTCTTATTATTAGTTTAATTACTGTTATGTAATATGAACCCTAATGATTATTCTAGGGTATGTTCGTATGATTGTATTAAGGTTATCAAATCTTGGGACTAGTAACACCTTTTGAATGAACGATATATGTTTATTATGTTCCACATTTAGTTATGGTATGTTGTTTAGAGGTGAATATTTGTATTGTATCGTGACGACCGAATCGGGGTTAGAGAACCCGGATTTGGGGATGTCATAGATGTAATCAAGATTCATGATGGGTCTGAATTAAACTAGAGGATTAAACAGACTTAAGTTTTCAGACTGACCAAGACGACAACAAATCCACTTTAGGGTAAGTCGTTACCTTGAAAGGTGGTGTAGTGAATTAGAAAGGTTCTAAACAGCAAAGAGTTGTTGATTTAGTGATAAAGACAAAGTATATAGCTATAAATGAAGTTGCAAGTTGATGTTTTGGATAAAAAGTTCATTACAGAAGTAGGAATAGTTCTTAAGTCTCATCTTGGAACCAAACATGTGTTGCGACACTTTCATTTGATTAAAGAAATCATTGAAAGAGGAGAAGTCACTATAAAGATAGTGAACTCTCAAAAATGACATTACATATCCATTTACTGAAGCTATCCAACAACAAGATGATGGTCACTTAGAGAAGAGAGGTATGAGATACTATGACGATTGACTTTAGTGCAAGTGGGAGATTGAAAGTAGTATGCATACAAGCCAATCATGTTAGATGATAAAGCATATACTTTGTAACAATCTTATTCATTTATTAATTAAATTATTATTTAATTAAAAACATTTATTTATCTACATGGTGCTGTTTTTATAATATGTGATAAATCCATAGTTTTAAGCAATGCTTTTAGAATCATGATGATGATCATGCTAATGAGATCTAAATTCTTAGATAGCTTAAAAACTAAAATTGTTCCCAATCGTTGGATTACTAAAAAAGGGATTAGTGAATACGGATAGATTAGTACATACGTTGCTTGCTCATTGGATGAGGATGATTGATCTCATGATCATTTGTGTGGAAACACTAAAGCAAGTATGTAGGTGCTTATTGGAGAATAAGTTCCTTGAACGTGACTCGATAAGGAATACCTAATGGAGTTTTACTCGACTGTCAATAGGAATTCTTAATGATATAGTAGTGCAAGTGATCCTCAAACTTGAGATCATCATAGTATCTTGTGTATATTGAATTATACTTTGACTTATTCTTTAAGACCCTTAGGGTATATCAAAGGGCATGTTTGGGTGTAATAAGTTATATATGGAGATAATGAATGATCAATAAAGAATCTACCGCTTCTAGTAAAAGAAGAGATATGTCTTATGTGATTCGATAAATGACAACCCAGAAATCCTTGGCCAAGGTGGAATGAAATTAGAAATGATTTTCTAATTTGCATTATTTGGAGTTGTGCATTTTGGAATCGAAATACATATAATTAAATAAAATAAGACTTGACAGTAATTTCATGTCTTATATTTAATTGGGACATTGTATGGTGGAAGGATTGAATTATAAGGTAACTATTAACTCACAGGTTCTTTTATGATTAACGTTGAAATCTATATTATCTGAAAAGTCGTTGATCGCTAAGGAGGCTTATCCTTATTGTAGAATAAATGTTATTTATTTAAATAAATTATTAGTTTAATTTATTTATTTAAATAAGATTAGAATTGTTCTAATTGATTTATTCACAACAGGTTTAATATGGAGAACCTAAATGGTCACACCATAAAATGAAGAATATTTATTAAAGAAGCAAATGACATGATCGTAATAATAAGTTAAGTATATTTAATTTAATCTATGGTGATAGAATAAATTAAATAGCTTAATATTTATTATTTAATATTTTATAAATATTAAATATAAATTAATAAGAGGAGTCTTATTATTATTATTATTATTATTATTATTATTATTATTATTATTATTATTATTATTATTATTATTATTATTATTATTATTATTATTATTATTATTATTACTCTTATTATTATTATTTAGTTTTCTAAAGGAGTTTAAAAATTAATTAATAAGATACTCTTTCTCTCTCTTTCATATATATTCCTAATAAGATTAGGAGGCTAATTAATTAAAAGAGTTTAATTATTCTCAATAGGATTGGGAAGTCTAATTAATTAAAAGAGTTTAATTATTTAATATGAAACCCTAATCTTAAATTGTTTAGGAGGGTTATCTATATCTATAAATAAGAAAGTCTTATTATGGAACAAAGTTAGACATTTTTAATTCCAAGAGTTGGGAGAGCACCCCTTTTCTAGAGAGAAGGAAACTAGGGTTTAGCCAAACACCCTTCCTTTTGAATTCTTATTTTTTATTGGCGGATCACCTCTAGAGGCCAAACACTTGGGTGACTAACGTTGATCAAAGAAAGGAATAAACCTAGTGGATTCAAGTAGAACGAGAAAAAGAATTAGAGTTAAACTTGTACCTGAGGAAGATAGTTTCTACAAGGGTATGAATCTAATCTCCATCAATTTCGGTTTAATTAATAACTGTGCATTAAGGATGATCCGGGTATATGGTTTGTCAAATTTTAAAATTCCTATTTTACTTGCTTCCGCTATGTCCATGAATTTACAAACATAACAAAGACAACATTCACACACATGCAGATAAAAAGGGAATTAAAAAGATTGAAATGCGACTTAAACCCTCTACTGTCCCCAGCAGAGTCGCCACCTGTCGACGCTGGGAAAATTTTCTTGAGCTGTTATCTACCCTTTTATTTCTCTATGTTGATTTTATCTTTCTTAAAGGGTGAGATTTTAGAAAAGACCGACATACAATGTCGACGATTTGAAAAGTTTTATTTTAATTATTGGGCCGAATTAGATAGAGCAACCAGTTGATATAAGTTGAAATGGATGTATCAACTCATTCAGAGTTTGAAAGTTTTCGCAATATGACCCAATATGTGACTCTGTTTAATTGGTCTTGAAAATCGAGATTCATAGAGTTCGAGGGCTTGCTTAAGCGAGGGGAAGGTGTTAGGCACCCCCCGACTTCCGTGAAACACGGTTATCGTGACTTTTCATTCCCTAGGCATTGATTGTGTGTGTGTGTGATACAGATAAATGTGCTCAAAGTGATTTATTTTGAAAGTAGTGTTGTGCCTCGTTGTACCTATATACGAAGGGTTTAATTTATTAAAAAGTTCATTTTAAACAAGCATATGAAAGTGATGTTTTGAAAAGAGGTTTTTAAATCCTTTCGCTCGCATAGGTATTGAAGCCCTTTGATACTTTCACTTTATTCTGTATTTAATTTTATTTGATTTTATTGAGATGCGAAGCATCTTTAGCAATAAATAAAACTTTCTTTAAGTGTCGGGCTCCTTATGGGCATGAAATCCATCGAAGTATGCCCGAGCACACAAACCAATGTTTCCACTTTTTTGGGCCTTAAATCCCGATACCCGTTTTAAGGCCCTGGATTTACAAGTACAAGGGTTTGCAAGCTAGCTGTAAAACTTAAAAAGCCCATCATGGGAATCAGATCTAGATCCATTGATTGAATCGTAGATCTTGTGGCTCCTAGGCTCACATGATATTACATAAACAGCCTGCACAATGAATATATTGTAATAAAATACATATCTATTTTAGACATTGCTGAACGAATGATTCATCAGTTAAATCCTTATATGCGAGTAGCCCAAAGCTTTCAGTTTCCTCAAGTAATAGATCAACGGTCACGTGGTTTCTAAATATTTATAAAAACTAGAAAGAAAGCTAGATGTATACATATCTTAACTATTCTAGCTTCCAGGCTCAAGTTTTATAACTTTTGAACCGGTTAAAAGCTAGATCTGGCTAGATCTAGTACATATCTAGTCAATATAAATATTGACTATTTACATGAAATGAACTGTTAAAAAGTTATATCTGACCAATATTAACTACTAACTATATATATATAGCACTTATATATAGTAAAGCAAGCAACGAAAGCAGATCTAAAGAAATCTTACAGTATAGCATGAGAACTGCTAACGAACAGCTTTAGGCGCCTCTAAACTCGATTTCCACAGGTTAAAACTTGATATTTTGTAGTATATATGTATAGAAGTGTTTACAAAGAAGATTTACAAAGATTGGAGTAAGATTTGAGCGATTTCTCTCTCAAACTGCATGATTTTCTCTCTCTTGGACCCTCTCTCTCTCTTCTATTCTCTTTTCTTCCTTCTCTTCTCTTAGAAGTTAAAGGGGGGCTGATACATATAGGCCCGACCAGCCACAGGTGTACCTGCGGTTAAGCCTAGTGGGCCCCGACTCCTCGAAGTGCATTCCCTCAATCGACGTGCAGTCTGCTTGAAACCTTCATATCTTACAATTCGGGAATCTTATTGAGGCGTGCCATACCATTCCAGAAATATCTTTCCGAGATCTGTGAAATGACATGGGGCTTGACCTTTTTCGAATCTGGAAAGATGGGACCATCACCAGATCTTCAAGTCTTCGCAGTCAGTCCGTTGTGCTGTCTGGCACAGTTTGCACTCGGGATTGCTGTGATGGCTCTGTATGAACTTATCCATAGTGGTTTGATTAGTATTGATGTTGAGTTGGCAAAATTACCCTTTTTCCCTTCCGGGGTTGTTTCTGGGCTTGATACAGCTGCTGCTACCTCATCTCAGGGTTGTCTTCGGGGTTTTACTGCTGTTAATTCTGTCTGTCCTCAAGGTTGTCTCTGAGGTTGTTTTGATGTTCCCCCACTAGTAGAAAAAAGTAAATAGATAACGTTTAAAAGATGTTGTAATAGGCCCTCCAAAAATGATGTGGTTAGCAGTGTCATCTATTATACATAAATAGACAACAATTTAAAAACGTTGTCTTTTGACACATTAGATAACGTTTTTTTTTCTAAAAAACGTTGTTTATTTGACACATTACACAACGTTTTTTCTAACAAGTGTTGTCTATTTGACACATTATACAACATTTTTTCTAAAAAGCGTTGTCTATTTGACACATTACACAACGTTTTTTTTAAAAAACGTTGTGTATTTGACACATTACACAATGCTTTTTTCTAAAAAGCGTTGTCTATTTGACACATTACACAACGTTTTTTTTAAAAAACGTTGTGTATTTGACACATTACACAATGCTTTTTTCTAAAAAGCATTGTCTATTTGACACATTACACAACGCTTTTTTCTAAAAAACGTTGTGTATTTGACACATTACACAACGTGTTTTAGAAAAAAAACGTTATCTATTTGACACAAACCACAACATTTTTCTCTTCTAAAAAACGTTGTGTATTTTACACATTACACATCATTTTTTTTCTAAAAAGCGTTGTCTATTTGACACATTACACATCATTTTTTCCCAAAACAACATTGTCTATTTGACAAAATCCACAAAGATTTTTTCTAAAAAATGTTGTCTATTTATTTTGCATAAGATATAATACATGCATATATATAATTACTACACATTACCTACAATGTTGTGTCAGTACCAAACGAGGACAACTAATGTCATGATATATAGCTAAAAAAGTTCTAAATTCTCATTTAAAACCAAAATGTAAGCATTCTATGTTTCAAAATACCATACATCCCAATAATACCATACGTTTACAGTTTCAAGTTCACTTTTCAATATAATTACTACTACGTACATTGAATTGAAAATTTGACTACATCCACAAAATATATCAAACTATCTATAAAATTAAGATGTGGTGTACTACCTAATGATGTGCAAAACAGCCTTCTCCCAAAATACAACTGTAACCTTGCACATCTACCGTTAACTCGAGGCTCTACATGTACCTGCTCACATAAGTTTTCCACTCACCACGTACTTCATCAATTTGTTCTTGTGTGTACGTTAATCCATTTTCCTTATCCCACAGAAATAAAATAAGAAAAAGTTTAGTCTCCCACTGTAGACTAATTGGTCAAGTTTATTATAGTTAAGATTTGAAAATAAATTATGCAAAAAATAAAGCTTAAAAAAATAACTAACCTTTGCTACAAAGTCCAAACTACCATCCTCAACTATCTCCTTCACGAAGCGCATCACAAAATAGCCGCACTCCGTATATGTTGGTTGTACAGGAGTTCCCTAAACACATTTAGTAATTATGTCATGATAAATCAACAAAAATAACAAATGTATATGATTAAACATCTTATGCTAATTAAATATATATACATATAAGCTAACATACCACCAAGATTATCCATTGTGGTGATTTTCGTATTTGCTTACTGCTTTACCCATTGTAAGCTTTAATGACACTTCATGAGCAAAAGGGTGACACATATAACATAATGCACATAAAACCAGATACGTATGTTAATATATAGAAGAAATTTTATTGTAAAACTTTCCAATTGAACTATATTAAAAACAAAATAATTTGGAATAATATACGTGTTCACAACTTGTTTCCACTCCTCATCGATCATGCCTTGCTTGAGGGAATCCATGAAGTACACATTTTTATTGTCCAGATTGACAATAGTCAACACCCAATGACCTCTATACACAAATCAGCCCCCAAAAAAAATATACATCCACTAGTTATAAATGAGTAAATAGTTATAAATTCTTCTAACAAAATATCTGATTTAATGAGTACTCCTCTAGTTTTACTCTAAGAACATATACATCCACTACTAACCCGGAGTTGTAAGGTATCAAAAAAATTGTGCCAGGATGTGCTCTTGAAAACTGATATGACATGTAACGTGTTTTTTGAGAAAAACTTCCACAACCTTTAGCACCAACTCGAGCAGGGTCCACAAAAGTAATCATCCTTAACATTTGTGTCTTCTTCAACACGTCATATACGTACCTAATAATTGAGCATTATTAAATTATTTTTCTTTCACAGTATAAAATAAGATTTATTTAATTATACCTCATGTACATCACCATGCAAGTGCCTGATATTTCTGACATGGCACCAAATTGTAGAATATCTTAATACAAAATATGGGTTGGACGAGGCAACCCAAAAACTTCCTCCTCCATCACAAAGGTTATGGTCTCCCCCTTCAACTGGAGAGTATTTTTTCATATCCACACAACACCTTTAATGAACATGGCATGGGGTGCAGGTTATACAATTCATTACTTGTCTTCTCGAACTTTAAGCATTTTCCATGTTTCTAGATACAAACACAAGAATATATTAATGAAATCAAGACTATGTAAAACTCCAATCACAATTGCATGCATGACATATACCTTTAATGGTGGCATCTTTTTGTGTTCATTGTCTTTGTTCTCACCATTGTAAACATCCTCCTTCTTATCATCTGGTTTATCGTCAATTTTTACAACGGAACAACTAGCTTTTTCAGAAACATGTGCACCGTTAAGGCTGGGGGGAGTCAAGTGAACTGTGGGAATTACTTCACTTGGGGCCTTACACTTTCCATCAATTTTTGCCTCTATTTTCATAATCTTGTGCACCAAAAAATGTCGCTCTTCCTCTACATGTTTTGTTGCCAAAGCTTGCCCTTTATGGCGTTCTTCTTCAAGATTTTTTTTTTACAGTTTCTTGAATGCTCTCGCTCACATACTCTCTCTAGCGTCTTGGTTGGTTAAAGTAGGAACTTGGAGTCACATATCCGCCCACACCTCTAACTCATCCATGACGCTATGAAGTCCCCAATACCATTGTGAGAATATCATTACTGCCGATTACAGTCAACGAACCTTCATCTAATTTTTTCTTCACTGCATCGTAATGCATTAACAAAGAATCATCAGTAACAATTAAAAAAATGATACTTACAAAGAATCATCAGTACCGTTAGAAATACATATAATTAAATGCACCATATCAAAAAAAGAGTGCAGATAGCAGTATTTATGTTTACAGACAAATAAAAAGAGTTTTTAATTAAACCAAGCTGCCTATGAGAAACTTTGACTAAATCGCTAATAAAACACATCCCTGAAACGACCAAGCTTCTTATAATATCATTTAATTCACAAAATTTACCAATTAACAAATGAGATAGCAGTTATGAAACAATCTAATAGAGGGATTATGTTGTGTTACATTGCATTGCATGTTCCCAACAAAGAATCATTAGATGTATGTTCCACAATAAAGTTCACCATAAAAGCCAATATCTAGATTAAAGGTAATAATATGCAACAATCTAATCCACAATCATATTATTAATAATATGCTTCTGCCTTATGGCAAGGAGCAACTTCAATCAAAGCCTCAACTACACTGCAATGTAATGCACACATACTTGGTGGTATCTCTTTTAAGGGACTAAGAGAGGAAAATTCTTCTGCAACTAATGATGTCATCAGTGAATCTGGATTATTCCAGATTTACAAAGAGAGAGAGAGAGAAATTCTTTTTTAAGTAATGATGTCATCAATAAATCTGGATTCCAAAGCCTATAAGTTTTAATTACAAGAAACTAGTTATTTTCAAATAAATATAAACCTGAAACTAATCTGATAGACAAATAAAGATGAGAATAAATATTCCTCGCAAAACTCCGAAGCTTCTTCACCAATATAACATTCAGCCATGCAACCTTCAGGCCGATTACGATTACGTATATACCCTTTTAACACTTTCATGAATCTTTCAAATGGATACATCCATCTAAAGTAAACTGGCCCACATAATCGAACTTCTCTAACAAGATGCACCACGACATGAATCATGATATCAAAGAATGATGGTGGAAAATACTTCTCAAGAAAACACAAGGTTACCACTAAATCAGCTTGCATTTTATCTAGTTTTGAATGTCGATGACTTTGTCGCATATCTCATTAAAGAAAAAACACAATCTGATTATTGCATACCTCACCGATTTTTCCATTACTGAATGTAGGGCAACAGCGAGCAATTGTTGCATTAAGGTATGACAGTCATGAGACTTAAGCCCATAGAGTTTTAGGTCTTGCAATGATACAAGACTTTTGACATTGGAAGAGCAACCTTCTGGGACTTTCATGCCATACAAATAATTACATACAACTCGTTTCTCTGTCCTCGATAGATTCCAAGTACTTGGAGGCAAACATGTCCTTTTTCCCCAAAATCTGGTCTCAAATAAGTCTTAACCCCCATTTCTAAGCGGTCTAACTGAGCTACAACCCCATCTTTATTTTTCCCCGAAATCTCCAATAATGTACCAATAATGCGTTCGTATACATTTTTCTCAATATGCATAACATCAAGACAATGTCTAATATGAAGAAACTTCCAATACTCTAGTTCAAAGAAGATTGACTTCTTCTTCCAACAAGGTTTGTTATCCTTGTCATCAACACAATGAGTCAAATGCTCAACCTTTCTAAATACTTCCTCTACCGTTAATGGCACAGGAGGTGGTCTAAATTCTTGTTCTCCATTAAATGTTACTCGCTGCTTCCGAAATGAATGATCTTGAGGCAAGAATCTTCGGTGGCCAATGTAATAAACTTTGTTACCATGTGCTAACCTATGGCTAGGTGTATCCTCACCACATATAGGACATGCTTTATAACCTTTTACAACACATCCAAATAAGTTCCCATAGGCAGGAATGTTATTGATAGTCCACATTAATTGTGCTTTGAGCATGAAGTATTCTCCTCTAAATGCATCATACACCCCTGGAACCCCCTCCCATAAACACTTCAAATCATCAATCAATGGTTCCAATAAGACATCTATATCATTACTAGCTTGTTTAGGACTCGAGATCAACAAAGTCAACATCATGAACTTTCTTTTCATACATAACCAAGGAGGAAGATTATAAATAATAATTATAACAGGCCAACAACTGTATCTAGAACTAAGAGAACCATGAGGATTGATCCCATCAGCTGAAAGAGCAAATCTAAGGCTTTTAGGGTCTTTACCAAACTCTGGCCACTTATCATCCACTAGCTTCCAAGATGGTAAATTTGATGGATGACGCATATGACCATCGCTCATTTTATTATTTGCATGCCAAGTTAAACTCTCAATGTCCTACTAGATTTAAACATACATTTAAACCTCATGATAGGAGGAAACTACCACAACATCTTTGCAGGCACCCCTTCTCTTACATGCTCATTCTTATCTATCTTCCACCTTGAGAGACGACATTTTGGGCAATTAGATTGCTGGTCAAATTCATTTCTATACAAGATGCAGTGATTAGGGCAAGCATGTATTTTCTCATAATCCATTCCTAAGGCATGTAAAGTCTTCTTTGCCTCGTACAAGGAGAAGTTAATTTTTTACCTTCTAGAAGAAGTTCAATTAGAAAAATCAAGTGATCTGTGAAACCAACATCACTCTACCCATGCTTCGCTTTCAAATTATAGAGTTTAACAAGTGCAGCTAACTTACTAAATTTACAACTAGGGTACAAGGGCTCATCTCCATCCCCAATAGCATTAAGAAACTCACACGGATCATTTGAGAAATCCCCAAAAGCATTATCTTTCATATATATTGTTTCATAGACATAGCCTTGTTCAGTAGTGCCTACAAAAGGTTCATTTTCATCTACATCTGATATATTAGGTTTTCCATGCCTTACCCAAGTTTGATAACTAGTATCAACACCATTAAAATACAAGTGATCCCTTATAATTCCAACACTGAATTGTAAAATGTTTCCACATTTTACGCAAGGGCAATGAATAAGATTCACATTTCTCGCGTTGTCTACCGCAAACCTTAAGAATTCATCAACGCCTAGTTCATACTCTCGTGACCTTCTATCAGCACACATCCATGACTTATCCATCTTTATAAAACAAAACATGTCATGTAAAGTCCAACACTAAATATAAGATAATATACATCAAAGACTATGTAAAGCATATAATAACAGTCAATACAAAACAGGTTGCAATTTTATGTATGATTATGTCAAAAATCTGATTAATAGTATAGCAACACTACTAAGTTAAATTACCGAGCTTTAATAAAAGTATATTAAAAAATTTAAGAGTATAGTACTCAATCAACCAAATTACTCTATACTTTCCCTATTTAAACTTAACAACCACACTATAGTGTAAATATTCAAATATAAACTGCATTTGAACTTTGAAACAAAGATTTGAAATGGATTAACGTGTAAATTTTGTTATTGCAGTATGAACTGTGAACTATAATTGTATTCAACAACCTTGACCTGGATTTCAATTAAATGAACAAGTCACTGACACTATTCACTAAAATAATAGCATTGACACTATTCACTTTGTCAAAATGGCTCCCTACATTCTACTTGTCTGTTGCCAAAAGAACAACAATGGGTTGTATAATTCTGTTGTTATTTACAATTTTGATAAGTAATGAAAACTTATATTAGTATGTGCCAATAAAGGGAAGGGAAAGGAAGGGAAGGGAAGGGAAGGGAAGGGAAGGGAAGGGGGGAAGGGAAGTGAAGGGAATGGAATGGAATGGAAGGGAAGAGGAGGGGAGGGGAGGGGAGGGGAGGGGGGGGAGCCTGAGATCTTAGGCTGAGAAAGCACAACAATTTATCTTTTGACCCTACATGAAACCATAGTAATAATTTGGAATAAAGTATTTCATTTTGGCAAATAAAAGAAAACATTTCAGTTTGACAAATCGTAACTAGCATGTGAAGATTGCAAGAATCTAAATGAGCTCATCTCAGCTTTGCATTTCAATGGTTCATGTCTCAACCACCACTATTCCACTAAAAATATAATACTTGGGTAAGACCTTTCTACTCGAAAACATATTAATGTCACAAAAATCACGTGAATCTTATAACTATACTATCTCAATTCTCAACAGGACAACAAGAAATGTGTCTCTATTCAAAGCCTTGCAGCCAGAATGACGGCAATAAGCAAAGTCTCCATGGCAAACCCGGTCTGAGCATAGAGAGTTTATTTAACAAAATTCTGATGGAATACTACTGTAACCTTTAATGCTAGATCTAAAAGCTCGTTGCAATGACACAAAACTTTGCAAGAGCAAAGCCCAACATAGTGCACTGTAGTTAAATTCAGCAAATAAATACTCCCTTCGTCCCACAAAAGACTCATTTAGAAAGATAATAAGTTGCAAGTTTAGTAGCATGGTAGGATAATGAAATTATGATGGCAAACTTGAGGATATATTGTAATAATTAAAAATTTAAATTCTTTTTTGACACCAAAATTGCAAATGGGACACAAACAGAGGGAGTATTAATGTAGGCTTAAATTAAAACAAAAACATCATACAATGTGGAAACAAGAAAAGGCAGGAGTGCTAAAGGGCTACCATCCCACATTAATGAGTACCAACTTGGTCCCAATCCAAAATTAGAGATACAATTTGATTTGATATTTTGAAGTCCTATGCAACTCCCTCATAGAACAAGATGTACCCATGTCTTATACTGATTATTTTTTTTAGAAGAAAATTTCAAATTTAGTAGTTACACTAATATAGACATTAAAGGAGAATATGATTTTCTTAGTCACAAAATTGAAGGAAATTACTCTTCTTTTTAGAAAGAAGTATTTGTAAAATAGCCAAACTCATAGCAAGCGACTGGCTACATGATTTCACTAAGACCATGAAATCGTGATTAAATTTTATGTTGCTCTTGTGAGTAATCCAAAACATTGTAACCTAACTCAATGACCAACCCAGCAGTGAGGTATGCAATAAGCCAAGTTCATTTCAACAATAAAGGGAATAGGTGAACCCTAGAAAATTCCAACATAAAACACTACATCTAATTATTCAAGTTTAAATTTCTACTATAGAATGCTAAATATGTTTCATCACTTCAAACATTTTTCAAATATAAAACTGAAAAAAGGATAAATTTTAAGATTGAAATCACAACTTAAAGTAAAAATTAACCACACCCAACATAGAACTTACCTTTAAGGAAATAAATCAGAGAACTAGAGTGACTCCGCCACTAAGATAACTAGAGAAATCGAATCCCAAAGCGACTAAGCCACTCAGATAACCAAAGAGCAACTCAGCGACTCAGCGACTCAGAGAGACTCCGCGAACTAGAGAAATTGAATCCAGAGAGTAATTTATCTGAAGAGAACCAACGACCGAGAAACCAAAGAGAGCGCGACCGCAAACCAGAGAGAGCGAGAGCGATAGGCTATTGAAGAAGACTGAGAAACCTCTAGGATAGGCTATTGAAGACGACTGAGAAACGAGCGATATGTTATTGAAGAAGACTGAGAAACCAGCGAGAGGCTATTGAAGAAGCGCGATTAATCCCTCAGTGTTTTTTCAATAGAAAACATTTTTTAAAGAAAATGTTATAATTTTAAAACAAAAAATTGGCCCTTTTAAATCCACAACGCTTTTGTATATCTAACCACAACATTTTCTCAAAAAAACATTGTGAAAAAAACCACAACATTTTTTATAATAACGTTGTCTATTAAGTGTCATCTATTTACTATTTTGTAGTAGTTCCCGATGCTATCTATGGGGTTAGATTGTGATTGTGGACTTCCAAGGTTGTTTTCAGAATATAAAAGATGGTTTTGCCCTCCTGTAGGGTTAGTTACAGAAATGTAAAATTTTGAGTGTCTAAAATACCCTTAGGGTCTTAATGGACATGTCAAAGTATAACTTAGCATACACAAGATACTATGATAATCTCAAGTCTAAGGATTATTTGTACTACTATCACTAAAGGAATTCCCATTGATAGGCAAATAAAACTCTATTAGGCATTCTTTAGCGAGCCACGTTCAGTGTACTTATTCTCCAATAAGCACCTACATACTTGCTTTAGTGTCTCCAGACAAATGATTATAAGATCGATCATCCTCATCCAATGAGCAAGCAACGTATGTTCCAATCTATCCGGATTCACTAATCCCCTTTTTAGTAATCCAATGATTGGGAACTATTTTAATTTTAAGCTATCTCAGAATTTAGATCTCATTAACATGATCGTCATCATGATTCTAAAAGTATTGCTTAAAACTATGGGTTTATCACATATTATAAAAACAACACCATATAGATAAATAAATGCCTTTAATTAAATAACACTTTTATTAATAAATGAATAAGATTGTTACAAAGTATCTACTTTGTCATCAAACAAAATTGTCTTGTGTGCATACTACTTTCACCTACGATATACTCTAGAGTATTAAGGAATATGTCAAAATATAATTCAGTATATACAAAATACTATAATGATCTCAAGTCCAATGATCACTTGTACTATAATCACATTAGGAACACCTATTGACATGTAAGTAAAACTCCATTAGGGTTCCTTTATTAGTCACGTTTAGTGAAATTATTCTCCAATAAGCACCTACATACTTGCTTTAGTGTCTCCATACAAATGATCATGAGATCAATCATCCTCTTGAATAGAGCAAACATGGTATGTACTAATCTATTCGGAATCAGTAATCCCATATTAGTGATCCATACGATTAGGAATATTTTAGTTTTTTAGCTATCAAGAATTTAGATCTCATTAGCATGATCCACATCATGATTCTAAAATCATTACTCAGCAACTATGGGTTTATCTCATTTAGTAATTCCACTAATTAACACAGATAAAGATGCATTTTATAAAATGAATTCTATTATTAATAAATAAATAAGATTACAAAGTAAATGCTTATTACATCAAATGTAATTGGCTTGAGGGCATACTACTTTCATCATAACCTTTCATTAACTAACCACCAACAACTAATTCAAACAAAATAAAAATAAAGGATGAAGAGATGGTGGTCCAAGGGTTACCTCTTATGGCTTCTTCTTTTTCTTCCTTGAGCTTACACTTAATTCAAGATAGCTCTTGATCTCCCTTGCTACCTCTTAGGTCCGTTACTTCTCTCTCTCTCAAGCTTTCTAGCTTTTTCTTGCTCTCTTGCTTTATCTCTCTCTCCCTTTCTCTTTTTCTCTCTTCCTTGAAATATGGAAAGAGTGAAATTGGCTAAGTGTTGGATAAATTAATTTAATTCTCCTACCACTTAACTCATCCATGGTTAAAGAAACTCATGTGGGGTTAGACAATGAAAGCTTGGAATTTAGTTTGGATGTTGCTAAGGATAAGCTAGCATTAAATTTGTTTTGCCACATTAGCTCAATGAATCACCACTTTCCTCCCCCCTTTCTCCTTGCTTGCTAGACCATAAGTGGCCCTTATACCTCTCATGGCCCTCCTTGTGCCACCCATACTCTTCCATATGCTAGCCTTATGTTCTCAAGTAATAGCTATGTGCAAATCACATGGAATAAACATTTTCTTACATAAACTTTGGCTGCAAGTCTTAGGTGTTCTCCTAAGGCTTGAGCCATGGCTTCTAACCTTAAGCCAAGCCACAAAATCCTTGGTTTGATCTTGCTTTTCTATTGGCTCACACTTTGTCAAGCCACTTTAACCTTTGACTTGGCTTTCGTCTTATCCCTTTTGGCCCAGAACTAGCCAAGCTTACTAATTCTTAAATCAAGCAATTTAAATTATTAGGCTTAATTATTCAAACTAAATCATAGTTAGGCATTCCTCATTTTGTTAGGTTTTCTAACTTTTGAGTTTTGAAATTCTATTTTTCCACCGATCCCCCTTTTCCAAATAAATATTATGCCGTAATTCGAAAATTCTAAAAAAATGAGTTTGTGTTTTTAGCGTGAATAGTGTTTTTACGGCTTTTTCTCAAAAAATCTTTTATTAGAGATTTCATCTCTCCTTCTCAATTAAACGTTATAACAAAATTCAAAATTCTCGAAAAATAATGGTTATTAGCGTTTTCTGCGTGTTATGAATAGTGTTTTTATATTCGCCTTTTAGTAGAAAATTTTATTTTTCACTTTTACCCTCTAAACACTATTATACACACATATAACTCGTAGCACGGTCATATAACGACCATAGGTCACATAAAACTTAAATTATCCATAAAATCGCATTAAATAATTTCTTATAAATCACATTTACAAGGATATTCGATATTTTGCGATCCTTACACTATGCACGAAGGATTGGATTTGAAAGAAAAGTTTCGTTTTAGTTTTTCTTGACGAGAAATTTAAGGCGTCGTTTAGGGAAAAATATCTTTTTGCAAACCCTTCGTTGAATAGGAATCAAGGCTCTTCATTACTTTTAATTTTAGCCTAGAATTAATTTAATAACCTAGTTTGATTCAATTTTAAAAGGTATTTGCTGTGACAACCCGGATTTTCAGAAATTGTAAAAATAAGAATTTAATGAATGAAATTCTTATTATGACGTGTTTTGCGTGTAAGTAAATATATACATATATATATATATATATATATATATATATTCATATATTGGGATGATGAGGTTTAATAGTTATTTTAACTATTGAAGAAATTAAATGAAGTTATTACGGAAAGAAAATTAACTGAATAAGATTAGTTAATCTAATTAAGTTGATATTATATTATGGAATAATATAATTTGATTATTATGCCCTGTTGGCACTATAATTGTTATGAATTAAATTTCATAAATGATGTGAGTAATTCACTTAATGAAATAATGAAGTAGTGTGAATATATTTGTTTTAATAAAATGAGAGAGGAAGGTATGTTACCTATAAACGTAATATGTTAGTGTAATACGATTGTGAATCTCGTAAATAATTAAACTATTTATCAAATAAAATAAATATATATTTATGGAGTAAAATAAATATTCAATGGAAATTATTATGGAATAATTTATTTAAGTATGATGGTATTAAATAAATTGATTAATATTTAAGTAGTGATTAGATGTATGGATTAAATAAATTGTATTGAGACAATTTATGCGAGAAAAGGAATTAAATAATTATATATTATAATTATATAATTCATGTGAGTTAATTAAAATAAAGGTAATAAATATTAATTATTTTAATGAAAAGGGTTATTTTAAGTTGAGGGTTATGTATATAATTTTGTAATGTATGGAGTAATAGTTATACATATTATAATTGTATAATTATTCAATGTAGTTAGCTAAATAATTTAGCAACATAGTTAAAGTGTGACATTTAGAGAAAAGAAGATGTACCATATGATAAGGAGAATTATTAAAATAAATTAAAAGGATGTTTGAAGGGGCTAGCCAAACATGGCTTTGTGGCTTTTGGATTTTTATAACCCCTAATTTAATTGTATATTAAGTAATATAATAAGTATTAGTAATATACGTATTATATTATCAGTTATATGAGTTACGAGTTTTGTTTCTAAGCCTAAACTGAAAGAAGAAAAGAGAAAGGGAGAAACAGAGGAGAGAATGAGAGAGAATAGAAGTTCTTTGTGAAATTGGAGAAGAAGAGATGCTAGAAAAATCAAAAGAAACAAGATTTTTCAATTCATCTAGACAAGGTTTAGAAGAATCAAAAGGTATTAATCTATTTTTTCATTCTCTTGAGTTTTCGTTGAGAAATTGGATTTCTATGTTTAATTTGTTAAGAAATTAGTTATATATGTTAGTGGTTATGTTTAATCCATTCTATATCATCTAAAAGTTGTTGGATAGTGATCAAGTTCGTAAGAATGTGTTGAAAGATGAAGTTGAGAGTTTTAGTTAAAAAAATATATGTTTTTGTGTACTTAGAGACTAAAATTGATGATAAATTCTTGATGAAAATCTGAAATTGATGATGTATTATGATAGTACTC
Organism: Panax stipuleanatus; assembly: GCA_020205555.1. Lineage (NCBI taxonomy): Eukaryota > Viridiplantae > Streptophyta > Magnoliopsida > Apiales > Araliaceae > Panax > Panax stipuleanatus. Next base: position 136,149,152 of record CM035115.1, on the reverse strand, counting down.
AAAAAAATGAAAACAACCCAAGTTGAACGAGTCAAAACGGATGTAAAACGAATTCGTAGTGATTGAATTCGCTAAATATGTGTAAAACATGAAAAATTAGCATGAACACTGAATTGTAGCCTTTAAAAGGAATTGTTAATGTTTTTGAAGTTTTATAATTATCATATAGATGAGTAGTTCAGTGTTTCACGAATCCATAAAGTCGAAAACGGACTCAATCGGATGTGTATAGCTTGATTTATGATGATTGGAAGGAGGAAAGGGTTAGAAAATTCGCCAGAATCACAAACTGGAAAACAAATTCATGTAGCACGCTGTTAGAGGTGCAGCTGCGCTGTCCCCAAGGCAATTTGGGGCGCAGCTGCGCCGGGAGGAAAAGTCAGTCCGGGACTATTTTGACCTCCTGTGGTAAAACGGCCATAACGTTTTCATACGGACTCGGATTGAGGTGATTCAAGATGATCCGGAACGAGCACGAGTAGACCTACAACTTTAGTTCTTTAAGTGTTTCAATTTGAGATCGTTATCTAGGGTCACAATGGTCATTTTTGGGACTGATATGTTTTTGGAGGCAATCGGGGGGCGTCGGGCATGCACGTATGCACATGTAATGCTCCCGACCATGTAAAATGATGTTCTAACTTTCATAAAATGACTATTATGTATTATAATGATACTTAACATTAATCCTTGAGTATTAGACAATTCGTAGGGGCGTGCTAAGCGTGCGCAAATGGGTGTCGTTTGGGCGTTCGAATATGCAAGTTTGGCATACGGACGTGCAAGCATCTCTATGCCATAACGAGTGTGTATGACCTTATTTAATATTATGTTTTTAATAAGAATAAAACATTATAGAGTAATGTAACCCAATATAGGAGCATGCAAAACACTTGCAAAAGAGGCGAGTTAGGCGTGTGACGTATAAATGTCGAAACGCCGTGTAATGTGGTAATACACTTAAATAGTGTTTCGATTCTAATGAAACGAATATTATAATATATGAAATGTGGTTAATATAAAACCAATAGGTAGTCCTATCAGGACTTAAACACTTGAATGAATTTCAAATATTACGAAAAAGAATTTTAGTGAAATATAAGTCGATAGTTAACACAATCAAATTGAACATTGTGTATTGATAATAGGAAGGGTTATGAGATGTAAAGTAAAGTTTACGTTATAACTAATATGCATTGCTATGTGACTGATAATTGATGTGCATGATTATATAATTGTGTAGGGCACGTGAAGTGCAGATATCTTTAAGCTGTTAAACTGTTATTGGTAAACAACGATCAAGGCAAGTCTTTCAGTTCCTATTTTCTACGTGAACTTGATGATGAACTGTTTTAAATTGTTTTGCAAAGAGCATGATATGTTGTATATATGTTGTAAGCATAAAATATTAAAGTCAATTTATGACTACATTGATTGATTAAAGAATGTTGATTGAGTAAGGAACTCGATCTTTATATTTGTTATGTGAAGTAAAGTATGTATGCCATGTTACTTTAATTATAATGAGATGTATGTTGAGCATCTATTTATGTGCTATGTGATGCATGAAAGCTGTTAGATCTTGCTGAGCTGTCGAGTTCATTCTTGCAAATAATCACTTTTGCAGGTTAAGGATTCAAGGTAACGCTATATGCTACTTGAAAGAAATGAATCAGATGTAATGCATGAAGATTTATATACTTTGGCTAAATTGTTATTGTTTTGGACCCTATTTAAGGTTTCAGATAATGTATTTGATAATGTATGATGGTTAACAGATGTTGAGTTGTAAAGTTTAAATTTTACCCGATGTATAAAGGTTATTGAACGTGGTTGTAAGTTTTAGTTTATAATAACTCTGACGAAGCGATTCATGAAATAAAGTCTAATCAAAGTTATGTAATGATAAAGGTTGAGATTCAGGGATAATAAAGAAGGAATAATATAAATTTTTTAAATATTCTGTATTTTTAGCGATTGTATTATTGATTAATGATGTAAAGTCTGAATAAGGATGTATTGTTAACGACCGATGTCGAGAGTTGTATTGTATGAATTTTGGGTTCATTATAGTTGGTATCAGAGCTGATAGGTTATACACCTTAGGTAAGAGTACCGTAGGCTATGACCTTAGAGAATGAGAAGTTAAGTTGCGTATAACGAAAAGGTGATTCCTTTCACATACGTAGAAGTATAGGATGAGTTAAATTCTAAAAATGTTATAAGAAGAAGGTGAGAATAACGAGGAATAAACCTCGAATAAAATGTTGAACTTTATGAACGAAGTTAGAAATTCTTAAAAGAAGAGTTAATAAATAAACAAACAGATTCAAAGAAGAATCTTGAAGAGATATGAAGATGAGAATCAGGAGTTACCTAACTCCAATAATAAAGATGACGAATAACGATGAATAGACGAAGTCTATAAGATTAAATCATAATGAGGTTATGATATAACATGATGAAAGGAAAAAATAAGAAGTTTTAAAACAAAACGATAATGAGATAAGAAAGAATCATAAGGGAGATGATTATAGAATAAGGTCACGACGTGATCTTTTAAAGTTGAAAGACAGATGGTCAGTAATGATTGAATAGTTATAGTTTGATGCTATAACGAGAATGTACTATAATATAGTACGAGGTTAACTCACGAGGAGTTATAAATGATGAGATGCAGAAAATTCGTATCGAGTAAAGAGCAAGTTATGAGCAGGATAGAGTTAGGTGGGATTTCAATTGAAGAATCATGTGATGGTTGAGTTGTACAAACCTTTGTATGGGCGAGGGTTTTGTGCTTGCACTTAGTTTATCACATTGATAATCATTAGAATGTTGGTGTCGCGCTATCAATGTATATGTGGTGAAAAGGTGATTCTTTTCTCATGTGTATATTTGATAGTTAGAGACTATTAAGATTAGTAAGATGTTATTAGGATTAAGTGCGAGTTCTTAAAACTCATGCTTATGGTAAGTTCATGACTCATAATCATATGGTATGTTTGGAACTCCTCAGCGAATGGACACCTATGGTCTGACTAGGAAGTTCTTAAACTCATATTATTGTGGAAAGTTTCTGACTTTCAAAATGTGGAAAGTTTGATGAACTATATTGGGAATAGAAAGGTTATGGTGTAGGAAGCATTGATGTTGTTTAAGGTTGATAGAATGATTAAGTAATGATGGAGTAAAGATTTAATTGATGGAGAAAGTTTTATATTCTAAATCTCTTAGCTTTGCTAGATTTTTAAAATTTATTGACTTCGTGCTGATGTTGCACTTCTGTTTTCTTGAAAAATATTGGATCAAATGATGGAACCAATGAATTTTTTTAAAATAGTGCTATTATTCACATGTCTGTGCTAAATGCTTCAGCTAGACAAAAATAATTTTAAAATTTTAAAATGTATTTTATGTGTTCTATGCATCATTTGATATGGTGTAGAGACAATAATCAAGGAAGTTATCAATGCAGTTAAACCTAGTGTTGGATGTGATTGTATGATCATCAGCCCACTATGGTATGATGTAGTATGACGACGTCATGTAATGACGAAATCCTCAACGTACCATTATTACGGTACGGTATCAGGATATTATGAAAAGATTCATTTATTTTTAGTTTCCTTAAACTATAAAAAAAAGAAGAGGGGGATTTATTTACTTTTAGTTTCTTTAAATGAAAAAAAAATTTGAGTTGGTTAAAGATATATATATATATATATATATCTCGATTGATGTCCGAGTTATTGTTAGAAGTCTATGCTACTTGATTCAGCTAGACAAATATTGGAAGATGTTCATGAAATTCAAGCGTTCTCTGTCAAACTATACCAAACCAAATTATTTTGGTGTGGATTCAAATGTTAAGAAGCTGAGGTGAACAACCCTGTAAAAGGGGACATGTTATCGGAGACAATGGTTTCGAAAGGAACGCATATAGTCGTTACGATGTTAAGATGTAATACGTTGTGCACAACGTAGGGGTACGATAGGCTGATCACCTAGAGTACTTGCAGAGAGTGTTTTCAGTCTGTGCGATTGCTAAACATTCTGTTAAAGATGGTTTACAGTGGTGATGCACTATTAAACCTGGAGAAGAGTTCAAGATCTTATGACCCCTTAGCGTTAATTAAAATCTTTTAAATTCCTGTTATTTATATTGCTTCTCAATTATTGAGCAATTGTGGAAGATTTTTATTATTCTGAAGGTGAAGGTGGCAAGAATGATATTCCTTAGAAAGAAGTAGTTGTAGAACGCTTTAATCCAGTGAATAAAGATTAACGTAGAATCTATTTTGATAGATTGAACGAATGAAGATTAATGAAAATTTCGAGGACGAAATTCTTAGAAGAATGGGTGAATGTGATAACCCGAACACTTATAAGATAGTGAATTCTGAAGTATATGAATTCGATGAGTAAGGTATATGGTAATAATCCTTGGAAAGAAAATGAACGGATTAAAGAATATATAATACTCAAAATATAATTGAGTTCAAGTGAAAGGTATGAAATAAAACCTAGAATTTGTTGAAGAAATGAATGTAGTAGGAAATATAAAACCTATTCTAAGGTAATGTGTTGAAGTTATTCAACGATAAATATTTTTAAAGAGATTTGATGGAAACCTGAGTAAGGTAGGGTTTCGGTGATTCCGAGGACGGAATCCTTATAAGAAGGGAAGGATGTGACAACCCGGATTTTTAGAAATTGTTAAAATAAGAATTTAATGAATGAAATTCTTATTATGATGTGTTTTGCGTGTAAGTAAATATATACATATATATATATATATATATATATTCATATATTGGGATGATGAGGTTTAATAGTTATTTTAACTATTGAAGAAATTAAATGAAGTTATTACGGAAAGAAAATTAACTGAATAAGATTAGTTAATCTAATTAAGTTGATATTATATTAAGAAATAATATAATTTGATTATTATGCCCTGTTGGCACTATAATTGTTATGAATTAAATTTCATAAATGATGTGAGTAATTCACTTAATGAAATAATGAAGTAATGTGAATATATTTGTTTTAATAAAATGAGAGAGGAAGGTATGTTACCTATAAACGTAATATGTTAGTGTAATACGATTGTGAATCTCGTAAATAATTAAAATATTTATCAAATAAAATAAATATATATTTATGGAGTAAAATAAATATTCAATGGAAATTATTATGGAATAATTTATTTAAGTATGATGGTATTAAATAAATTGATTAATATTTAAGTAGTGATTAGATGTATGTATTAAATAAATTGTATTGAGACAATTTATGCGAGAAAAGGAATTAAATAATTATATATTATAATTATATAATTCATGTGAGTTAATTAAAATAAAGGTAATAAATATTAATTATTTTAATGAAAAGGGTTATTTTAAGTTGAGGGTTATGTATATAATTTTGTAATGTATGGAGTAATAGTTATACATATTATAATTGTATAATTATTCAATGTAGTTAGCTAAATAATTTAGCAACATAGTTAAAGTGTGACATTTAGAGAAAAGAAGATGTACCATATGATAAGGAGAATTATTAAAATAAATTAAAAGGATGTTTGAAGGGGCTAGCCAAACATGGCTTTGTGGTTTTTGGATTTCTATAACCCCTAATTTAATTGTATATTAAGTAATATAATTGTATATTAAGTAATATAATAAGTATTAGTAATATACGTATTATATAACCCCTAATTTAATTGTCTTGTGTGCATACTACTTTCACCTACGATATACTCTAGAGTATTAAGGAATATGTCAAAATATAATTCAGTATATACAAAATACTATAATGATCTCAAGTCCAATGATCACTTGTACTATAATCACATTAGGAACACCTATTGACATGTAAGTAAAACTCCATTAGGGTTCCTTTATTAGTCACGTTTAGTGAAATTATTCTCCAATAAGCACCTACATACTTGCTTTAGTGTCTCCATACAAATGATCATGAGATCAATCATCCTCTTGAATAGAGCAAACATGGTATGTACTAATCTATTCGGAATCAGTAATCCCATATTAGTGATCCATACGATTAGGAATATTTTAGTTTTTTAGCTATCAAGAATTTAGATCTCATTAGCATGATCCACATCATGATTCTAAAATCATTACTCAGCAACTATGGGTTTATCTCATTTAGTAATTCCACTAATTAACACAGATAAAGATGCATTTTATAAAATGAATTCTATTATTAATAAATAAATAAGATTACAAAGTAAATGCTTATTACATCAAATGTAATTGGCTTGAGGGCATACTACTTTCATCATAACCTTTCATTAACTAACCACCAACAACTAATTCAAACAAAATAAAAATAAAGGATGAAGAGATGGTGGTCCAAAGGTTACCTCTTATGGCTTCTTCTTTTTCTTCCTTGAGCTTACACTTAATTCAAGATAGCTCTTGATCTCCCTTGCTACCTCTTAGGTCCGTTACTTCTCTCTCTCTCAAGCTTTCTAGCTTTTTCTTGCTCTCTTGCTTTATCTCTCTCTCCCTTTCTCTTTTTCTCTCTTCCTTGAAATATGGAAAGAGTGAAATTGGCTAAGTGTTGGATAAATTAATTTAATTCTCCTACCACTTAACTCATCCATGGTTAAAGAAACTCATGTGGGGTTAGACAATGAAAGCTTGGAATTTAGTTTGGATGTTGCTAAGGATAAGCTAGCATTAAATTTGTTTTGCCACATTAGCTCAATGAATCACCACTTTCCTCCCCCCTTTCTCCTTGCTTGCTAGACCATAAGTGGCCCTTATACCTCTCATGGCCCTCCTTGTGCCACCCATACTCTTCCATATGCTAGCCTTATGTTCTCAAGTAATAGCTATGTGCAAATCACATGGAATAAACATTTTCTTACATAAACTTTGGCTGCAAGTCTTAGGTGTTCTCCTAAGGCTTGAGCCATGGCTTCTAACCTTAAGCCAAGCCACAAAATCCTTGGTTTGATCTTGCTTTTCTATTGGCTCACACTTTGTCAAGCCACTTTAACCTTTGACTTGGCTTTCGTCTTATCCCTTTTGGCCCAGAACTAGCCAAGCTTACTAATTCTTAAATCAAGCAATTTAAATTATTAGGCTTAATTATTCAAACTAAATCATAGTTAGGCATTCCTCATTTTGTTAGGTTTTCTAACTTTTGAGTTTTGAAATTCTATTTTTCCACCGATCCCCCTTTTCCAAATAAATATTATGCCGTAATTCGAAAATTCTAAAAAAATGAGTTTGTGTTTTTAGCGTGAATAGTGTTTTTACGGCTTTTTCTCAAAAAATCTTTTATTAGATATTTCATCTCTCCTTCTCAATTAAACGTTATAACAAAATTCAAAATTCTCGAAAAATAATGGTTATTAGCGTTTTCTGCGTGTTATGATTAGTGTTTTTATATTCGCCTTTTAGTAGAAAATTTTATTTTTCACTTTTACCCTCTAAACACTATTATACACACATATAACTCGTAGCACGGTCATATAACGACCATAGGTCACATAAAACTTAAATTATCCATAAAATCGCATTAAATAATTTCTTATAAATCACATTTACAAGGATATTCGATATTTTGCGATCCTTACACTATGCACGAAGGATTGGATTTGAAAGAAAAGTTTCGTTTTAGTTTTTCTTGACGAGAAATTTAAGGCGTCGTTTAGGGAAAAATATCTTTTTGCAAACCCTTCGTTGAATAGGAATCAAGGCTCTTCATTACTTTTAATTTTAGCCTAGAATTAATTTAATAACCTAGTTTGATTCAATTTTAAAAGGTATTTGCTGTGACAACCCGGATTTTCAGAAATTGTAAAAATAAGAAATTAATGAATGAAATTCTTATTATGACGTGTTTTGCGTGTAAGTAAATATATACATATATATATATATATATATTCATATATTGGGATGATGAGGTTTAATAGTTATTTTAACTATTGAAGAAATTAAATGAAGTTATTACGGAAAGAAAATTAACTGAATAAGATTAGTTAATCTAATTAAGTTGATATTATATTATGGAATAATATAATTTGATTATTATGCCCTGTTGGCACTATAATTGTTATGAATTAAATTTCATAAATGATGTGAGTAATTCACTTAATGAAATAATGAAGTAGTGTGAATATATTTGTTTTAATAAAATGAGAGAGGAAGGTATGTTACCTATAAACGTAATATGTTAGTGTAATACGATTGTGAATCTCGTAAATAATTAAACTATTTATCAAATAAAATAAATATTTTAGTTAAAATATTTATGGAGTAAAATAAATATTCAATGGAAATTATTATGGAATAATTTATTTAAGTATGATGGTATTAAATAAATTGATTAATATTTAAGTAGTGATTAGATGTATGGATTAAATAAATTGTATTGAGACAATTTATGCGAGAAATGGAATTAAATAATTATATATTATAATTATATAATTCATGTGAGTTAATTAAAATAAAGGTAATAAATATTAATTATTTTAATGGAAAGGATTATTTTAAGTTGAGGGTTATGTATATAATTTTGTAATGTATGGAGTAATAGTTATACATATTATAATTGTATAATTATTCAATGTAGTTAGCTAAATAATTTAGCAACATAGTTAAAGTGTGACATTTAGAGAAAAGAAGATATATCATATGATAAGGAGAATTATTAAAATAAATTAAAAGGGTGTTTGAAGGGGCTAGCCAAACATGGCTTTGTGGCTTTTGGATTTCTATAACCCCTAATTTAATTGTATAGTAAGTAATATAATAAGTATTAGTAATATACGTATTATATTATCAGTTATATGAGTTATTAGTTTTGTTTCTAAGCCTAAACTGAAAGAAGAAGAAAGGGAGAAACAGAGGAGAGAATGAGAGAGAATAGAAGTTCTCTGTGAAATTGGAGAAGAAGAGATGCTAGAAAAATCAAAAGAAACAAGGTTTTTCAATTCATTTAGACAAGGTTTAGAATAATCAAAAGGTATTAATCTATTTTTTCATTCTCTTGAGTTTTCGTTGAGAAATTGGATTTCTATGTTTAATTTGTTAAGAAATTAGTTATATATGTTAATGGTTATGTTTAATCCTTTTTATATCATCTAAAAGTTGTTGGATAGATCAAGTTCATAAGAATGTGTTGAAAGATGAAGTTGAGAGTTTTAGTTAAAAAAATATATGTTTTTGTCTACTTAGAGACCAAAATTGATGATAAATTCTTGATTGAAATCTGAAATTGATGATGTATTATGATAGTACTCGAAAAAACGAAAACAACCCAAGTGGAACGAGTCAAAACGGATGTAAAACGAATTCGTAGTGATTGAATTCGCTAAATATGTGTAAAACTTAAAAAATTAGCATGAACACTGAATTGTAGCCTTTAAAAGGAATTTTTAATGTTTTTGAAGTTTTATAATTATCATATAGATGAGTAGTTCAGTGTTTCACGAATTCATAGAGTCAAAAACGGACTCAATCGGATGTGTATAGCTTGATTTATGATGATTGGAAGGAGAAAAGGGTTAGAAAATTCGCCAGAACCACAAACTGGAAAAAAAATTTGCGTAGCACGCTACCAGGGGCGCAGCTGCGCTGTCTCCATGGCTATTTGGGGCGCAGCTGCGCCGGTAGGAAAAGTCAGTCCGTGACTGTTTTGACCTCCTGTGGTAAAACGGCCATCACATTTTCATACAAACTCGGATTGAGGTGATTCAAAATGATCCGGAACGAGCACGAGTAGACTTACAACTTTTGTTCTTTAAGTGTTTCAATTTGAGATCGTTAGCTAGGGTAAAAATGGTCATTTATGGGACTGATGTGTTTTTGGAGGCAATCGGGGGGCGTCGGGCATGCACGTATGCACATGTAATGCTCCCGACCATGTAAAATGATGTTCTAACTTCCATAACATGACTATTATGTCCTATAATGATACTTAACATTAATCCTTGAGTATTAGACAATTCGTAGGGGCGTGTTAAGCGTGCACAAATGCGTGTCGTTTGGGCGTTCGAATAGGCAAGTTTGGCATACGGACGTGCAAACGTCTTAATGCCGTAACGAGTGTGTATGACCTTGTTTAATATTATGTTTTTAATAAGAATAAAACATTATAGAGTAATGTAACCCAATATAGGAGCATGCAAAGCACATGCAAAAGAGGCGAGTTAGGCGTGTGACATATAAACGTCGAAACGCCGTGTAATGTGGTAATACACTTAAATAGTGTTTTGATTCTAATGAAACGAATATTATAATATATGAAATGTGGTTAATATAAAACCAATAAGTAGTCCTAGCAGGACTTAAACACTTGAATGAATTTCGAATATTACAAAAAAGAATTATAGTGAAATATAAGTCGATAGTTAACACAATCAAATTGAACATTGCGTATTGATAATAGGAAGGGTTATGAGATGTAGAGTAAAGTTTACATTATAAGTAATATGCATTGCTATGTGACTGATAATTGATGTGCATGATTATATAATTGTGTAGGGCACGTGAAGTGCAGATATCTGTAAGCTGTTAAACTGTTATTGGTAAACAACGATCAAGACAAGTCTTTCAGTTTCTATTTTCTACATAAACTTGATGATGAACTATTTTAAATTGTTTTGCAAAGAGCATGATATGTTGTATATATGTTATAAGCATGAAATGTTAAAGTCAATTTATGACTACATTGATTGATTAAAGAATGTTGATTGAGTAAGGAACTCGATCTTTATATTTGTTATGTGAAGTAAAGTATGTATGCCATGTTACTTTAATTATAATGAGATGTATGTTGAGCATCTATTTATGTGCTATGTGATGCATGAAAGCTGTTAGATCTTGCTGAGCTGTCGAGCTCATTCTTGTAAATAATCACTTTTGCAGGTTAAGGATTCAAGGTAACGCTATGTGCTACTTGAAAGAAATGAATCAGATGTATTGCATGAAGATTTATATACTTTGGCTAAATTGTTACTGTTTTGGACCCTGTTTAAGGTTTCAAATAATGTATTTGATAATATATGATGGTAAACAGATGTTGAGTTGTAAAGTTTAAATTTTACCAGATGTATAAAGGTTATTGAACGTGGTTGTAAGTTTTAGTTTATAATAACTCTGACGAAGCGATTCATGAAATAAAGTTGAATCAAAGTTATGTAATGATAAAGGTTGAGATTCAGGGATAATAAAGAAGGAATAATATAAAATTTTTAAATATTCTGTATTTTTAGTGATTATATCATTGATTAATGATGTAAAGTCTGAATAAGGATGTATTGTTAACGACCGATGTCGAGAGTTGTATTGTATGAATTTTGGGGTCATTACATTTGCAATTTCGTTTAAAAGTTGTTATCGTATGTAAATAGATAAAATCAATCATTGAAAATAAGGTTGAAGTCACTCGTGGCCATGTAAGCCATCTAAATAACTCCAAGCACCTCGAAATAACAAAATCCATTATCAAGGGGTAGTAAACCCAAACTTCGTGGTATGGAAACCCTCGATATCGTTTTAAGGCCCGAATTATATTTACAATGATTGAATCGCACAATTAAAACCATTAAATATGTCCATCTTGGGAATATCCTTTAATTCTTGTTAAACACAAGGTTTAAGGGCCTTAAATTTATTCCTAGGCTTTCGTAATCATACCCAACAATGTATTATGATCTATAAATCGAGTTTAGAGTTTAGGAAAATACTTCCATAAACCCTAAATCTATAGACCTCACAACAAATTAGCAACATCACAATTATATAGTAGGAATCAAATATCACCAACTTTTATTAAAATCACAAAGATCTATCATGTATCGACAAGATCTGTTAAAGAACTTAGAATCTAGGGAATGAAACTCATAGATCTAAGATTCCATAGATCTAGAAAACGACACATTGAGATCTAATTAGAAATATAACCTAGATTGGCTATAAGGAGATTCTATTTATGAGAATTCCTCGCTGGCCAAAAGGTATGATCCCCTCACAACTATATATTAATCTAGGATATTTGGGTGGCCTAGATGTCAATAGAAAATAACTCCCAAGAAAAAATAATTGGTAAAAAGAGTTGAATCAAAGTCAAATTTGATAAACTACTAACGAATATACTCGGTTAGTTAGGAGGAGATTTAGTCTGTGATAAATTCTTTTTAACCATCCATAATCCCAAAAATAGGATCCAAAACCCTCTAGATAAGATCTAGGATGCTAGAAGAGTCTTAAATGAAGAAAAAACCATAAACAAACAAAGCCCAAGCCTAATAATCGAGAAAATGAGCTAGATCTATATCGAATCACCGTTTAAATGACTTTATAAGTTAGTTAGGAGGAATTTCAATAGTGAGAAGCTCTCTTTAACTATCTATAACTCAAAATAAAATCCAAACACCTCTAGATATGATCAAGGATGCTAGGAGAGCCTTAAATGAAAAAATAACCATAAATAAACGAAGCTCAAGCACAATAATTAACAAAATAAGTTAGATTTAATGTAAAAATGAGAGATAGACCTTGGGAGTAGGAGTTTCTTCCTCCTTAAGTTTTGTCTGGATGGATTGATTATAGATTGGTGGGAGATTTGATGGGAAAAACTAGATCTAGATTGGATTTATAGAACTTTTTCTCATACTCTCTCTATTTCTCTCCCTAGATAACACCTTTTTTCTTTCTCAAATGCCTTTCTTTTCTAAAAAATGAGCCAGAGTAGCCTTATATAGGCACCATATGCCTGCCACAGGTCTACTTGCGATAGCCTTAGGGTGGGACCCACCTGCATCATTTTTTGTGTCGCGTAGTCGGTTTTTCATGTTAGGCATTGAAACGTCCATAACTTTTAAATTGCGAAAAGTTAGAAAACATGTCATATGAATTCGAAAAGCTCTTTTTGAGAGCTACACAATGACATTAAGATTGATTAATTTTGGATTCAAAAATATGGAGAAGAAAAGGAAATAATCATCTTTTTTTATAAATATTGACTAATCATTCGTACTCTTTTCTGTAGCTTGTCTCTTAGAGGTCACCGTACGAAATCCAAATAATAGTCCTGTGATCTTTGCTTTGACATCATTGTCTTGAGATGAAATGACGTTATTGCCCTCTTGTCATTGTTAGGAAAAACATGTGCAAATTTTAAGTGTCTACATAAATATTGTGTAAAAGATATAAATAGATTTTTTGTGGAGAAAAGAGAAACCTGGAAAAAATAAGATATATATATATATATATATATATATATATATATATAGTATAAGGATCAGGTCCGGACTCCCGGACCTGATCAAATATGGACCCTATATTTTTTTTTTTTTTTTTTTTTTAAAACAACTAATAAAAAATGTATAGTAATTTATGGAACTGAAAATATTTCATAATATAGTGTTTTGGGTGTGATTTGGATACATATAACAAAACAGGTCTGTACAACCTGTTTTGTTATATGTATCCAAATCACACCCAAAACACTATATTATGAAATATTTGCAGTTCCATAAATTACTATACATTTTTTATTAGTTGTTTAAAAAAAAAGTCCGCATTTTAAGAAGGTCCGGGAGTCCGAACCTGATCCGGACTATATATATATGTATATATATGTATGTATATATATATATGTATGTATGTATATATATATATATATATATATATGTATGTGTGTGAGGGGGGGGGGGAGGCTAATTTATAGCTAATATTGTAAAAAAGTGTCTATCCTTATAACAAATTATGATCGTCCATCCGGATATATAACGACCTATATTGCTCCCGTTCGCATTTTAATTTCAAGTATTTCACAGTTTAATACTGTGAACGGGACAAATGACCAATATACCCCTCCTTGAAAAATTCTCTCATCCGCAGTATTAAACTGCGGACGTTAACTTCTTTTTGAAAATTGCAACGTTGTCATTTTGTTTAAACTACCATCCGCAGTATTAAACTGCAGATTCTAGGACCCCTAAAATGACTTCTCGATTTAACTAAACGACGACAAAAAACTCAAAAGTCCCGTTTGCAGTTTAATACTATGGACACTAGGTCAAATTAAAAGACGCACTGGGAATGTGAAAAAGTCAGAATCTGAGAAGTCTTGTCCGTAATTTAATACTGCGGACGCAAGGTCTCTATTATAAATACTGCAAACTCGATAGTTCAAATCATGACTTAGATCGAATTAAGGCTCCATAATTTTCTATTTCTTCTTTCATATTGGTATCATTGCATGGAATCATGTGATGTGACGAGTATAGTTTGATTTAATGCAATTAAGTTTTCAATATGTTCACGAGTATTCTTATCATCATCATAGATAAGATGATGAATATGCAACAATAATACTTATGCAAAATGGAAGACTAATTGTATTAAACGAACTATTCACGTTTGAAGTGTGCTAAAAATTCATATTGTTGGGCTAACAACATGAAAGAGAAATAGAGGATTTTTAGCTTTAAAATCTAACAAGAAATCCATACAGAGAAGTTTCACTTAAATCTATATAGAGAAGTTTTAAAAAGCTACCATAGGGTTTAACATTTATTAAACAATGTGCTGCTAGGATGGGTCAATTATTTATCTCTTTTATGCAAACCCTGGAATGCTATCACAATATGTTGAGGTTATTCCTGAATAACCTTAACATGTTGTGATGACACTTATAGGGTTTACATAAAAAAGCAAAATAATTGACCCATCCTAGCAGTTTGTTTGACCTATTATCTGCAGTTTAATTCTGCGGGCGAGAATTTTTTTAAAAATGAGATCGTTTCCCTTTCTTTTACCATCTAGATTCTGCAGTTTAATACTGCAGACGGGACCTACTAATTAAAACGGTGTTGATTCATTCTTTTAGCATCCACAGTTTTATACTGCGGATGGGAGGCCTACAAATTCACAATAATCCATATAGAGAAGTTTCACAATTCAAAATGTTTTTATTAACATGTAGTTACATGCATGTAAATATAGAGATAGAACAAAAGCAAACAATAACATTGCCCAAGTAACTATTTGTCAAAATCTATATAGATAAATGAAATTATAAAGCTTCAGGCCTTTGCAATCCTAAAGCTTTATAATGGTTTCGCTTATCATGGTTTGTAAATATTCCACATATCGCACATTTTCAAATTGCCTTCTGTCCTGCGAATTGTTCAACACCACTTTTCAACCGTGTTGCTTTTTTACAACCTTTTGTCTACGAACATATTGGATCAAACATAGGATCATCGAAAGCAGTAACATCATCAACATTATCATCATGAAATTTTATAACGTCCTCGACCTTGATAATGAATGATCAATAAAAAATCTATCGCTTTTAGTAAAAGAAGAGATATGTCCTATGTGATTCGATAAATGACAACCCAGAAATCCATGGCCAAGGTGGAATGAAATTAGAAACGAGTTTCTAATTTGCATTATTTAGAGTTGTGCATTTTAGAATCAAAATACATATAATTAAATAAAATAAGACTTGACAGTAATTTCATATCTTATATTTAATTGGGACATTGTATGGTGGAAGGATTGAATTGTACGGTAACTATTCACTCACATGTTCTTTTATGATTAATGTTAAAATTTATATTATCTGGAAATTCGTTGATCGCTAAGGAGGATTATCGTTATTATAGAATAAATGTTATTTATTTAAATGAATTATTAGTTTAATTTATTTATTTAAATAAGATTAGAATTGTTCTAATTGATTTATTCACAAACGGTTTGATATGTAGAACCTAAAGAGTCACACCATAAAAGGAAGAATATTTATTAAAGAAGCAAATGATATAATCGTAATAATAAGTTAAGTATATTTAATTTAATCTATGGTGATAGAATAAATTAAATTGCCTAATATTTATTATTTAAAATTTTGGAAATATGAAATATAAATTAATAAGAGGAGTCTAATTATTATTATTATTATTACTATTACTAATATTATTTAATTTCTAAAGGAGTTTGAGAATTAATTAATAAGATACTCTCTCTCTCTGTCTCATATATATATATATATATATATATATATATATATATATATATATTCCTAATAAGATTAGGAGACTAATTAATTAAAAGAGTTTAATTATTCCCAATAGGATTGGGAAGCCTAGTTAATTAAAGGAGTTTAATTAATTAATATAAAATCCTAATCTTAAATTGTTTAGGGGGGTTGCCTATATCTATAAATAAGAAAGTTTTATTATGAAATAAGGTTAGACATTTTTAATTCCAAAAGTTGGGCGAACACTCTTTTTCTAGAGAGAATGAAACTAAGGTTTAACCAAGCACCCTTCTTCTTGAGTTCTTATTCTTTCTTGGTGGATTACCTCTAGAGACCAAACACTTGGGTGGCTAACATTGATCAAAGGAATGAATCAACCCGGTGGATTCAAGTTGAACGCGAAAAGGAATTGGAGTTGAACTCGTACCTGAGGAAGCTAATTTCTACGAGGGTATGAATCTAATCTCCATCTATTTCATTTTAATTAATAAATGTTCATAAATGATGATCTGGGTATATGATTTGTAAAATTTTAAAACTTTGATTTACCATGCTCTCGCTTGTTTTATGAAATTTGATTGTATCCATGAATCTTACAAACCTAACAGTGGCATCAGAGCCAAACCTTTATGCAAGTTATTAATTGTTCAAATTTGATATGTATATTAATATGTGTTTGGAATAATTTATTAGACATAATTTGTTGTATAGAATCATAATTTTTGGAAGAAAGGATCAAAAAATTGCGATTCGTAAGAAAAAAAATCAAGAAAAACGACGCGGGTAAGGGAGGCGTAGGGCGCTCTAGTGGCGACGCGAGGCGCACTGGTTTAACAGAATTTTTGATTTTATTTTTTGAGCAGTTTTTCAAAATTAAAATAAAGGAGTTTATTTTATTTTAATTTGGATTAAAATAAAGATGTTTATTTTAATTAGAATTTAATTTCATACTAACTAATTAGAGTTGGAATTGGATTCCATGATAATTAATTGGAGTTGAAATTGAATTCCATGTTTTCTAAAATAAAAGAGTTTATTTGTGATTTGGAAAGGGAATTCCATGTTTCCTTAAATAAAGGAGTTTATTTAGATATGAAATAAGATTTTATATTAATCAAAATAAAGGAGTTTATTTAGATAAGGAATTGGATTCCACATATTTTGTTCCTCCCAAAAATGTTTTTTAAAAGTTAAATTAAAGGATTTTATTTTGACTTGGAATTAGATTCCATATTAATTAAACTAAAGGAGTTTATTTTGATTAAACAATTTGATTAAAAATAAAGGAGTTTATTTTTATTCAAAAATGGATAAATAAAAATAAAAGGTTTATTGTGATTAAAATTTGGATTAAAATAAAAGAGTTTATTTTAATTCAAAATTGAATTTTATGCTTACTAAAATTGCACATTTAATCGATATCAATGTATATATTAAATGTTTATTATTCATGAGATGAATGTTTTATTTATTGATGCATATATTGATGTGTATGATAATAAATGAGGTTGATTATGGACTATTGACTAATGTGATTGATTTTTATTTTAGTTGGATGCTTGAATGTATGAGTTTTGTAAATGGGATTTGCGTAACTCGTCTTCTCTAATTTTTCTTAATGTAAATTCTATCTCCCTCCTATGTACTTTCCCTTGACTGCTGATCAAGGTTTCTATTTATAGTAAATAGTTTTTGTAATAGGAATAGGTAGAATTAAATTTTGAAGAATTAAAGACCAATGAGCAAGGAGTGCGTGAAGACTCATTTTGTAATGGAGCCCGGGATTTAAATGTAGTAGTTATATTTAAATTTAATTCTTGCACCCCTAGGTTTGGCCTTTTGGTTCACTTGGTGGCTCTAGTGAACCAAATTAGAATAAAAGTCCATAATCAATCAGGGTAGAATATAGTATTCTATATGTGCATGCTTATTATATATATATATATATATATATATATATATATATATATATTATAAAACATGCTTTGCAAGTTAATTAATATGACGCATATTTTATATATATATGTGCATGCGCGCTAAACAAGATGAAACTAATAATAACAAACCCCTCAAAGAAATTATTTTAAGTCTAAAGCGTTCAAAGATATTTGGAATATCGAACGTCACCTTCTAGCATGATAAAATTATTAGAGCATTAAATATTTAATATGAGTTTGTTGTGCTATCCACAAGGCAAGTATTAAGTATTTAAGATGTTAATGTATCACATTTGATGCTTATAAAGAAAAATTGAACAATATTATTTTGTTGTGCCAACCACAAGAACATTATTTTTCTTTTTTGAATATATGGAAGTGTTACGTTGGACTTAACTCAGATAATTTTGATTTGGATGTGCTACCACTTGATCAAAATAATCTGATAGGCAAAATAAAAGGAATTACATGTTGATGTAATTGACAAAGAGTTGTCTACCTATTTATTTATATATAGTTTGTTGTGCCATTCACAAGGCTATATACATTTGAAATAGAATTCTTATTCTCACTAGCAAATCTTTAATTAGATTTTGCCAAACTATATAAGTGAGGGTAATATAGTTTGAAGAAAATAGTGGGAGATACCAATTTCAAATAAGACCTAATTTATCTTGGTAATTAATAAAAAAATATATGCTATAATGTTGTTAATTATAAATTTATTATAGAGTTTTACAATGTCTAAATTACTATTACTGCGTAGCATATTAGATGCTATTTAACCGGACCGAATTAAACGGATTGGTTAAAGAATTTGAGAATAGTTCTCAAGTCTAAAAAGCTATCTTATGTCCTTAATACGCCTAATCTTACAATGGTTGCAGATAATGCCTCTGAGGAAGAGATTGCTACTTTTAGAAAGTAGCAAGATGATGCATAGTTGGCTCAATGCATCATGCTCGCATCTACGAGTATCGAGCTTTAGCGTCAGCATGAAACTATGGATGCCCCTACTATACTCCTACACTTCAAAGAGTTGAATGGTGAGGAAAGTAGGACTACTAGATATTAGATATTTAAGGAGCTCTTCAGATCTAGAATAACCGATGGCACTACAGTATAGCCACATGTCCTAAAAATGATCAATTTGATTGAACAATTAGGACAACATGGTTTTGTCATGGATGGAGAGTTGAGCCAAGATTTGATCTTGTACTCACTTCAGGACTCCTTTTCACAATTGTTGTGAATTTTCATATGTACAAGCTAGATGTCAGCCTCGCTGATTTGCTTAAACATGTTAAAAATTGTTGAGAGTCACTTTCTGACTAAGAAAGACCAAGTCTTACTGATAGGGGCCAAATATTCTTCTAAAAATAAGAACGATTCAAAAAAGGTAAATAAAAAGGCAAATACAAAGGATAATAAGAACAAAATTGATACGGATAGCAAAGGAGTTTGCTTCCACTATAATAAGCCTGGACACTGGAATAGAAACTGCGAGAAGTATCTTACAGAGGCTAACCAGAAAAAGCTTAGTGAAGCTTCGGTTACAAATACAGGTTTGTTCATAATTGAAATAAATCTTTTAGTAAGTAAAATTTCTACTTGGGTATTGGATATCGGCTATGGTTCTCATAAATATAGATTTATAAAGGGACCAAGCAGAAGTAGAAAGCTAAACAAAGGAAGTCTTTCTACGTGTGAGAATGGAGCAAAGGTTGGTCCATTAAATGTTAGAACTTATTGTTTAGCGCTGCCTACGGGCAAGTCCATTAGTTTAAATAATTAACAATTTACTAAGTGGATTTTACATATTTAACTTGCATGGAAAATAATTTTAAATTGAACAAACTAGTAAAAGAAAAGGAGATGATCATTCAAAGAGTTGAATGTTTGTATTTGGTGAAATACAAGTCTGAATCATTTGAAAGGTTCAAAGAATTCAGAAGTAAAACTAATTGGCAAGGTATATTGATTCTTCGATTGGATCGAGGAATAAATACTTGTGCAATAAGTTTTAAGATCATCTTAAATGGTTTTCTTAAAATGGACGCTTCCTGATACACAATAATTGATTGGTGTATCTAAAAGGAAAAATAGTACCTTGTTGGATATAGTGCGGTCCATAATGATTTTACCGATATTCTAGTATCCTTCTAGGGTAATGCCCTGGAAACGGCTGCATATCTACAAAATAATGTAACCTCAAAATCCGTCCCCAAGACTTCATAAGAGTTATGGACAGGGAGGATTCCTAATCTTAAGTATGTTAAGATAAAGGGTTGTCCAGCTTATGTGAAAATATTTCAAAAGGATAAGTTTAGGACAAGATTTGACAAATACAGATTTGTGGGACATCCTAAAGTAAGTTTAGGGTAAATGTTCTATAATCTTACTTAGCAAAAGGTGTTTGTTGTGAAACACACTGCCTTCTAAGATAAAGATGTTTATCATTAAAGGGATAGTGGGAGGATAATAGATCTTTAAGGAGTTCAAGAATCACAAATCACTATTATTCAAAAAGAGGAACCTGTAGATAGATCTATTGTATCACAATCGAATTATAAATCTGGAATAGTACCGAAGATACCTGGGAGGTATGGATTCATCATAGATGATGATGATGATGAGGTACGTATCATAAAGGATGATGATCCAGTTATATACGATAAGGCTAAGAGTAGTAGACACTTAGAGAAATGGTAGATGACCATAAAATCCAAAATGGATCTTTGAAGTAATGCTCAAGACTATTCTGATTGTACTTGCGATTGTAGCTGATTACTAAATTTGGCAAATGGACGTGGAGATTCCCTTCCTCAAATATAAATTATTACAGGAGAATGTATGTATGATATACAGCCAGATGAATTTGTTTCAATGGTTAAAACAAATCATGTTAATGAGCTACAACAATCCATTTATGGATTGAAGCAAGCTTGTCAAAGATGGAACATTCATTTTGATAAGACAATCAAAAGAGTTTGATTTTATCAAAAATGAGAATGATTCTAGTGTGTACAAAAGGGTAGTGGGAGCGCTGTGACATTCCTAGTATTATATGTTGATATACTACTGATAAGGAATGACATACTAGTGTTATAATCAGTAAAGATAAAGTTGTCTAAACATTCCTCCATGAATGATTTGGGTAGAACATCCTAAATTGGGGATATAAATCTATATAGATAGATTTAAAAGGATTCTCGGTTTAACCCAATGAACGTATATTCATTTGATGCTAAAGGTGTTTAGCATGGCAAACTCCAAGAGATGTCTCATGATGATGAGCCATAGAGTGTATCTCTCTAAATTTGTCCTCAATAAAAGAGAGATCGCATGAGTTAAAATCATGTATGCAATGAAATATACGAGACTTGATGTTGATCAGTTATATTCTGGAGAAGTTCACTACGAGACAGTGAAAAATATCTTAAAGTACTTAACCAGCACTAAAGATGTGATCATAATTCATGGTGTGTCTGAATAAAAATAGAGGACTAAAAGACTCAAGTTTTTCGAACTGACCAAGAAGAAAACAAATCCACTTTAGGGTGAAGAGTTACTGGGAGCTGTTGTTGACACTCCAAAATTAACCTCATTTTCACTTCACGAATTCAAACAATTAGTACAGTAGTAAGCACGGATCGATCCCACAGAGAGTAAGTTTGTTTCAGATTTATTTTACTATTTTAACAGAAAATAACGATCAGAGATTTTTGATTTTGTTTTAAACTAAGAAAAAAAGAATTTAAATAAAGAGATTAACCAAATATGTAAAAACTTCAGTTCTGCAGTTCAGTTTCACCAAGCACAGCAATCAATTAATCAAGTTATTATTCTTTACCCTTCAATGAAACTATTAACCCTAGATAACAATAAGCTCTGCTATCCAAAATTCTCCGTAGATGTTCACTGCATGAAACAAGCTCTTCACCAGATTCAACTAGCATATAACCGAGAACAAGCTCTCTAGATTTAATTTGATAGAAGCATTAAGAAATAGAGAATTAGGCTAATCCAAGCAACAAACACATAAGCTTGATTTGTTTAACTTATTTTCTGATAATCTTAGCAATACACAAAAGCTTGTCCACAATTAGTATCACTAATTTGCTACTTGTGATGAAGACAGATATCAATTGCACATAATACCAATCTTAATCTAGCATATAATAATGATTAAATTAACTCAATTGGCCATATCAAATTAATTAGATCAATTAGCATATAATCAATGAAAATAGATTATTAGAAGAAATTTCATGCAAGAAGGAATAATTAATAATACTCAATTAATTAATTACTTGTAACAAAGTTCCACCTCCCTTAGAACTGAATTGAAAGAATTAGCCTGACATGCTTCAAATCTTCAAGCAATAAAAGATGAATAATAATAATAATGTTCTCTCAATACAAGGGAATTGATCCCCTATTTATAACTATTAAGATAGCAGCAGCCCTAGCCTTAACCTTTTTTGCTTTCGAGTCCAAGCTGCTGAAGGAATTGGTTATTTCTCTGCCTCCCCGCTGGGGCGGGTGGTCACTTGCTTAAATCCCCGCCGGGGCGGAAGACTTAACTGTCCAGCCGGCTATATTTTGCTTCCTTATTTCTTGGCTTGCTTCCCATTTGCTTTCGGAATTGTAACTTTCCTTTTATTGCTTTGCATGTGCCAACGTGGCCCCCTTTGCTGCTAATTAAACTTGTGTCATGCTAGTCTCCTTTTACAAGCCACATGTGATGTTAGCTGCTAAAATCCAACGTAGGCCCATTATGAATTAAAACCGTGAGCTGCTTGCAATTTCCTTGTTTCCATCCTTTACGCCTTAATTCACCTGAAACAATAAACATACTAATTAAGCCCATACCCACATTAAACATGTAATAAAACTAAATATAAAGGAATAATAATCATTGAATATTATGTACTTATCAGTTACCTTGAACGGTGGTGCAGTGAATTGGAAAGGTTCCAAACAGCAAAGAGTTGCTCGTTTAGTGACAAAGACAAAGTAAATAGCTGTAAATGAAGCTGCAAGTTGATGTTTCGGATGAAAAGTTCATTACAGAACTAGGAATAGTTCTTAAGTCTCATCTTGGATCCAAACATGTGTTGTGACACTTTCATTTGATTAAAGAAATCATTGAAAGAGGAGAAGTCACTATAGATATAGTGAACTCTCAAAAATTACATTGCATATCCATTTACTGAAACTATCCAACAGCAGGATGATCGTCACTTAGAGAAGAAAGGTATGAGATACCATAGCGATTAGCTTTAGTGCAAGTGAGAGATGAAAGTAGTATGCATACAAGCCAATCATGTTTGATGATAAAGCATATACTTTGTAACAATCTTATTCATTTATTAATAAAAGTATTATTTAATTAAAGACATTTATTTATCTACATGGTGGTGTTTTTAAAATATGTGATAAACCCATAGTTTTAAGCAATACCTTTAGAATCATGATGATGATCATGCTAATGAGATCTAAATTCTTAGATAGCTTAAAAACTAAAATTGTTCTCAATCAATGGATTACTAAAAAGGGAATTAGTAAATTTGGATAGATTAGTACATATGTTGCTTGCTCATTGGATGAGAATGATTGATCTTATAATCATTTGTGTGGAGACACTAAAGCAAGTATGTAGGTGCTTATTGGAGAAAAAGTACACTGAACGTGACTCGCTAAGGAATACCTAATGGAGTTTTACTCGCATGTCAATTGGAATTCCTAATGTGATAGTAGTATAAGTGATCCTCAGACTTGAGATCATCAGAGTATCTTATGTATAATGAATTATACTTTGACTTATTCCTTAAGACCCTTAGGGTATATCAAAGGGTATGCTTGGATGTAATAAGTTATATATGTAGATAATGAATGATCGATAAAAAATCTATCGCTTCTAGTAAAAGAAGAGATATGTCCTATGTGATTCGATAAATGACAACCCAGGAATCCTTGGCCAAGGTGGAATGAAATTAGAAATAAGTTTCTAATTTGCATTATTTAGAGTTGTGCATTTTAGAATCGAAATACATATAATTAAATAAAATAAGACTTGACAGTAATTCCATGTATTATATTTAATTGGGACATTGTACGGTGGAAGGATTGAATTGTACGGTAACTATTCATTCACATGTTCTTTTATGATTAATGTTGAAATCTATATTATCTGAAAAGTCGTTGATCGCTAAAGAGGCTTATCCTTATTGTAGAATAAATGTTATTTAATTAAATAAATTATTAGTTTAATTAATTATTTAAATAAGATTAGAATTGTTCTTATTGATTTATTCACAACCGATTTAATATGGAGAACCTAAAGGGTCACACCATAAAAAAAAGAATATTTATTAAAGAAGCAAATGACATAATCGTAATAATAAGTTAAGTATATTTAATTTAATCTATGGTGATATAATAAATTAAATAGCTTTATATTTATTATTTAATATTTTAGAAATATTAAATATAAATTAATAAGAGGAGTCTTATTATTATTATTATTATTATTATTATTATTATTATTATTATTATTATTATTTAATTCCTAAAGGAGTTTGGGAATTAATTAATAAGATACTCTCTCTTTCTCATATATATTCCTAATAAGATTATGAGGCTAATTAATTAAAAGAGTTTAATTATTTTCAATAGGATTGGGAAGCCTAAATAATTAAAGGAGTTTAATAAATTAATATAAAACCCTAATCCTAAATTGTTTAGGATGGTTGCCTACATCTATAAATAAAAAAGTCTTATTATGGAACAAGGTTAGACATTTTTAATTTCAAAAGTTGGGAGAACACTCCTTTTCTAGAGAGAAGGAAACTAGGATTTAGTCAAACACCATTCTTCTTGAGTTCTTATTCTTTTTTGGTAGATCACCTCTAGATGCCAAACACTTGGGTGGCTAACGTTGATCAAAGGAAGGAATCAACCCGGTGGATTTAAGTTGAACACGAAAAGGAATTGGAGTCTGAGGAAGCCAATTTCTACGAGGGTATGAATCTAATCTTCATCTATTTTGTTTTAATTAATAACCAAGGATTTAAGATGATCCGGGTATATGGTTTGTAAAATTTTAAAACTTTGATTTAGCATGCTGCTGCTTATTTTATACAATTTGATTGTATCCATGAGTCTTACAAAGCTAACATGAACATTGCTGTCCGGTCTTATTTTGACACCTTCAGCATGGATTTTGGCCACACTTTTTTCCTCACGATCCTGCATTTCATCAACATATCTTGTGGCTTCCAAAGAAGATGAAGCATCCAACAAAAAAACTAGAAATCGTTTGACTAAGTGATTAACTCGACCAGTTTGTGTCTCGACATAATCTGTGACCGAGGTGGGAACGTACGGGCCGACACTATGACGCCCCCAAATCCGAGTATCTTTAAACTCTGGATCTAGTGCTCCACGGTACTAATATTAACATACATCTAACCATGCATTCATACTAAGAAAAAGTATTTACTAATTATTACAAGCCTATTATTACCTACCCAGGTTCTATGACCTTTAAATCTCTTTCACACGATAATTAAACAGTAGTTATTTACAATAAACATTCCTATTACAAGTAGGTTCCATAATCCTTTTATCCGTTCATCTTTTGTTTACCTTTGTCCTTTCCTGAACCTTCAACACACGCTCAGTTTTGGTAGAAAATATTTAATTTTAAGCAAGAATGAGCATTTAAATGCCCAACAAGTATTACAGTTGCAAATAAAATAACAAAAATAAGATTCATGTGTTCATTTTTCTAAACCTTCAATAACTGAACAATAGATGTGAAGAGATCTCAAATGATAGTGTCGACGTCGGGAAAAAATTCGCAAGTCGGGTCACAACCCGGATCTTTCTCTCTTTTTAAGTTTTGTCTACCCTTACTCTTTTTATTTGTGAAAAAGGTTTTGAAGGGTTTTTTAGAAAAAGGCCAACATGTATCATGTCGACGATTGAATGTTTTATAGAGTCGCCAGTTGGTAGATTTGAAATGGTTGTACCAACTCAACTGAGTTTTATTTGAAAAAGAGGCCTAATTGCTGGACACTGTTGAAACTTGATCTTTGAAACCGAAGTTTTGAGTTCGGGGGCTTGGTTAAGTGTGGGGAAGGTGTTAGTCACCCCACAATTCCTGTGTAAACACGGTACCGTATCTTTTCAATATTTTCCTTTTAAATCTGCAATGTGTGTGTGTGAATGCTGGAAGAATTTGGGCCTATGCTTTGATTGAAAGTATGTTTATGCATCGTTGAACCTATATACGAAGGGTTTGATTTGATTTGCAAAAAGTTTTTGATTTGATTTGCAAAAATATTTGATTTGATTTACAAAAGCTTCTTTTTTCGATAAGATTATTGAAATGATATTTTGAAAGAAAGTTTTCAAACCCTTTACGCTAACATAGGAATTGAAGCATATCGATACTTCAGTTTTATCTTTACAACCTTAAGGCTCAATTTGAATGGTGATTGTCGAGCTGCGAAGCATCCTCGACCACAAAATATATTCAAGTATCGGTCTTCTCATGGGCATGACAACCATCGGAGTGACTCTGACACGACAAACCATATTTCCACTATATTGAGACCTTAACTCCGGATAACCGTTTTAAGGTCTTTTGTATGTATATTTTTACATAAAAACTGGCAGGGTACATTTGTAAAGTGGAGTTTGCCCATCTTGGGAATCAGATTCTGATCAGTTTGATCATGAATCTCACGATTCCTAGGCTCACATAGGGAGGCTAATAAACCTGCACAGCTCAAATTTGTACAGAAATATATCTAAATATCGCCAGAACCAAGGATTCATCAGTAAATCCTGGCTCGCACATGGCCGAAGCATGTCTTTCCCACTAGATAGCGATCTAAGGGACGCGAGGTAGCTTTTATAACTGAAACTAGAAAAATACTAGATTTAAATAAATCTCAGCCATTCTAGCTTCCCGGTTCTGTCTGGATCTATTTTGAACCGTTTGATAGCTAGAGTTGGCGAGATTTAAAGAAATCTAGTTCGCCCGCAGAAATGCCAGTGTCGATTCATATCAAATGAATATTTAAAGCAACAATTTAATAAAATGAGTAAATTAATATATATATTTATATATACGAAAGCTGTAAAGGGCGATGGATTTTCACTCGCAAGCCCGTACTGGAATTGAAATATATATATATATATATAAGATGTAAATAACCACGGAATGATCCAGTCTTTAACATAATTGAATTATATATATATATATATATATATATATATATATATATATATATATATATATATATATGAAAGCGTAAAAAGGGCGATGGGTTTTCACGCCTGTGCCCGGACTAAAAAGTATATATATATATATATATATATATATATATATATATATATATATATATATATATATATTTATAAAGAGCTGTAAAAGTCACGGAATGATCCAGGCTGGACATAATTGAAATATATATAAAAAAATAGTAAAAGGCGGTGGATTTTCACTCCAAGGATCAGACAAAAATATTAATATATAGACAGAAAAATAGTCAAACCAGGACTTGAAAGATAACTTAGTATAGTAAATGGTGCCAAAAATAGTAAAAAGTCTACATAATGATCCAGGCCAAACTAGAATGTAAATATATATATATATATATATATATATATATATACATATATATATAGTTAAATATAGAAAGAACAGTAGTCAAATTAGGACTGAAAAGATAATCCAGTATGGTGAATGTTGCATATATATGCACATATATATATAAATAAGCAATAAACTACTGCGGATTTGACATCCAAGCTTGACAGAATTGAAAAGTTAGTATATATATAGTTAAATATATACAAAAAAAAAAAGCCAAACCTGGACTGGGAAGATAACCCAGTCTGGGAAAATTTCTCAACACGAAGATACAATTATATAAAAGCTGCTAGAAGCGACGGATCGTCAATCCGAGTTGTAGAACTACCAAAAAATGCGTTTAGGTACTAAAATGTACCAAAAGTTAACAAAAACGGCCACGGAACTGAGTTCCTGACATATTTAGAAAAATAAACTTGATATGCAAATGTATAAAAGTGCGAAGAAGTAATAATAACTTTCGGATCGTAAAAATACTCATAATGGACTGCTACACGGGCTTTTTGCCAAATCGTAGAGTTTAAACGTCTAAATCTACTGGTTATTTTCTAATATGTGGTAGTATATGGGTATATCTACGTGTTAGAGTGAAATTTTTTGGGTTTGGAAGACAAGAAAATAGCTGGAAAACCAAACGGGCAGGGGTTCAGGGCGTTTTTGAATTCTTTAAATGAGCTGGGGGGTGAGCTCATATATATAGACCCATGAGCCTCCACTCAACCTGCTGCTGCCACAGGAAGACGTGCGGCTCCATGTGGCAGGGCGTATGTGGCAGGTCCCATTGCATCGAAGTACATGCACTCTGAGCAATGCGATGTCAAGTTCAAAACTTTCTAACTTTTGATCATTGCGTCCGTTTAAGGCGTGTTGTACCTTTTTGAAAAGCCCTCGCCGAGAATGTCATAATGACATGGGATAAAACATTTTTTGGGTCCAAGAAGACGAGTTCATAACCAGGTCTTCGATTCCCCCGTAGTTTGTTCGTTGAGCTGTCTTGCACTGTTTGCACTCGGGATCATTGTTATGGTTCGTTCTAGTCTTAGTGGCATCAATTCGGCTTGAGTTTGACTAAATCGGCTTTAATTTGGTAAAATGATCATTTTTCCCCACCCGGGGTTGCCTTTAATGTTGGCACGACCTTTGGCTGACTTCCTGGGGTTGTTTCCAAGGTTTGGATCCCATTCGAGTCTGTTCGTCCTCAGTGTTGTCTCTGAGGCTGACTTGGTCATTTCAGATTGTCCTCTGGAGATGTTGTGATGCTTCAGGATTATTTCTAAAGTTGACCTGACCACCTGGATTGGGACCGGGGCTGTCCTGTATCTCCCTGGTTGAGACCAGGACTGACCTGTACCTCCCGGCTTGAGACCGGGGCTGAGCTGTACTTCCCGAGTTGAGACCGGAGCTGAGCTGTACTTCCCAGGTTAAGATTGGGGCTGACCTAAACCTCCCGGGTTGAGACCGGGGCTGGCCTGTACCTCTTGAGTTGAAACCGGGGATGACCTGTACCTCCCGGGTTGAGACTGGGGCTGACCTGCATCTCCCGGGTTGAGACCGGGGCAGACCTTTACCTTCTGGGTTTAGACCGGGGTTGACCTGTACCTCTCGGGTTGAGACTGAGGCTGACCTATACCTCCCGTGTTGTGATCGGGGCTGACCTGTACCTCCTATGTTGAGACCGGGGCTGACCTGTACTTCCCGGGTTGAGACCGAGGCTGTCCTGTACCTCCTAGTTTGAGATCGGGCCTGACCTGTACCTCCTGGGGTTAGACTGAGGCTGATCTGTACCTCTCAGGTTGAGACTGGGGTTAGGTTGTCGGGCCGATATTGAGATCGGGGTTGAGTTGATGACCTGGTATTGAGATCTGGGTTTATTTGACGGTCCAGTATTGAGACCGAGGTTGAGTGGATGACCCGGTATTGAGATCAAAATTGAGTTGATGGCCCGGTATTGAGACCGGGGTTGATTTGACGGCCCGATATTAAGACCAGGGTTGAGTTGATGACCTGGTATTGAGACCGGGGTTGAGTTGACGACCCAGTATTGAGATCGGGGTTGATTTGACGGTCTGGTATTGTGACTGAGGTTGATTTGACGGCCTGGTATTGAGACTGGGTTTGACGGCTCGGTATTGAGACCGGGGTCGAGTTGACTATTTCTCCGCTAGGGATACATCTCGGTTACCGAGTTACCTCAGTGTGTGATTCTAATGCCTATCTTGATGATAATTTACACCGGTAGTTGGCAACAGGGGGTTGAATAAACAATCCTTCTTGGTACTCTCTATGAGGATGTGTATAACAGATTCCATCATCAGGGATGGATTATTATATTGCTTTCGTCACCGGATCACTTTCGATGCTTCGCGGGGGTTACGCCAAAGGCTGAGACGTCGCTATGATATTTCATTGGGGTTGAGCCAACGGCTGAACTGTCATTGGTCTGTACCCGATGCTTCGTTGGGGTTGTGCCAACGGCTGAACTGTCATCGCTTAGTACCCGACGCTTCGCTGGGGTTGTGCCAATGGCTGAACTGTCCTTGGTCTGTACCCGACGCTTCGCTGGGGTTAAGCCAACGACTGAACTATCATCGGTCAGTACCCGACGCTTCACTGGGGTAGAGCCAATGGTTGAGCTATCACCGGTCTATACCCGACGCTTCGCAGGGGTTGTACCAATGGCTAAACTGTCATTAGTCAGTACCGGACGCTTCGCTGGGGTTGAGCCAACAGCTGAACTATCATCGGTCTGTACCCGATGCTTCGGTAGGTTTGTGCCTATGGCTGAACTGTCATCGGTTAGTACCTGACGCTTCACTGGGGTTGAGCCAACGGCTGAACTATCCTCGGTCTGTACCCGTCGCTTCACTGGGGTTGTGCCAATGGCTGAACTATCATCGGTCAAAACTCGATGCTTCGCTGGGGTTGTGCCAACGGCTAAACTATCTTCGGTCAGTACACAACGCTTCAAAAATGGCAGTTTTTATAGTTTTGTGCAGTGTTTGGCAGTTCTGCACAGTTTTTCTGCAGTTTTGCACAGTTTTTCGGCAGATTTTTAGCATTCTTCATCATTGGTCCCTGGACATTGCTTCGAAATGAATACTAATGGCCTTTAGGAAGTTCCCCTTTTTGTCAGGATTCCACTGCTTAAACGTAGGATTTCAGGACAAACCGCTCAATCGCGTAGCGATTTTTTCTCAGATTTGACTTTTTAGCTTATATAAGCTCTGTTTCAACTCTAATTGAACCGAGCTGGATGGGGCAGGATCCACCTTAGGGAGCCGTATGTAGAGGTACGGCTGCCGCAGGTGGGCCCGCTTCTACTTGGGTTTTTATATTTGGCAGCGGGAGGCATTTGAATTCATTTTCATTTCGAGTTTCAAACGGAATCTAATTTTCTTTCTCAGATCTACGGAGTTCGGGCAGCTTTTTTTAGATTTCTTCACTGGCCAAGCATTCTGCACATCTCAAGTAACGTTTTACATCCATTTTTTGCAAGTTTTGACCTTTAAAAGCATGTAAACCACGTAGGGTGCTTTTAGACGCAATGTATGAAAATGTATGCCTATATGACTTGTTAAAAATTTTCAGACTTCATAAGTATGCATGTTTTACTATAATGCATGTTTTGATGTAAGAAAAATTAGATTCTGAGATAGTCATATTTTGCTCTTTTTGATCAGTTTACTTATCCTTTTTGGGTCTTAGTGAGCCTGAATTTTTAACTAAAAATATCCATGGTAAGTAGGTTACTATGTGAAGTTTACTTTTGATTTTATTTTATAAATATGAACTCTTCCTGTTTTTTGAAAGGTGTGCTACTGAATGGCCACCTAGTCATGCCTGCGTGCATGCGGACAGTCCATTTTATAAAGGAGACTCTGTCAAAAAAATTTCAAAAGCCCGAGCAATCAATAAACATGCAATTTTGACTCTATTGTGGATTTTTGACTGACCCATGCATGTTTTAGGACTTAGAAATTTGAAAAACATGCAGTTTTGGCTTTACTGGGAATTTTTGACTGACCCAAGCATGAATTAGAAATGCATAAAATACTGATTTAAATTAATAAGCCACAAGTTTTAGGCTTACCGCACCCTTTCTGAGGTGATTTGGAGACTTTGTCCAAGTGATGGACCGAGACAGACCCCGCAGTGCTAGCAGGGTAGTTTCAGGAGTTAGACGGAGGTGAGCTTCTGATGTTCCTCAGCCACGTCCAGCTCGGTCGCTTCACAGATTAGCAGAGTCGATGATTCGCCCAGCCCAAGACGAGCCGCCGATTGATATAAATGATGAGAAGGCTCCTTTTGCTGCTCTTTTCCCAGGTCAGGCCCCACGTGCGGAGCTTTCAGGCATTGTTGTGCCAACCCATGAGTTGTTGGGAGACTTGGGTCGTCATCCATATCGATTTCTTTATGCGAATGAGGTGACTTGAAGTTATCCTCTCCTTGGATTCTCTTTCTTTCTTTTGCCATTCTCGGGGCACAGGGTTGACATAGGTTAGTTTTTTTTACAGGTTCTCGGCTTTACGCAGCCTCGAGGGAACTGGTTCAACGTGCACTCCTTCTACCACACTTTGCACCAGGAGTACATGGATATAGTTGACGGCTGGGGGTTTCAGGCCTTCTTCTCTATTCTTCCCCGCCGTTGCTCCTGGGGTTATATGAGGGCTTTGTCTAAGCGCTGGTTCCACCAGACTCAGTCTCTTCATTTCTTGGACTGTGAAGTGATGATGACCCCTATGGACTAGAGGTTCATCACCGGCATAGAGTTTGAGGGTGAGCCCGTGCCTGTCGTGGCTGACATTACACCCATTGTCGTTAGATCCCTGTTGGGAGTTCCTTTATCTGGGCTCAAGGGTCGGACGGTCCAATCTGGTCCTTTGAGCATAGATGCCCAGAATAGGGCTTAACTTGAGCCTCTGCCTGATGATCAGAGGGTTAGGGATTGCATCCTGAGGCGATTATTTCTGGTGATCATCAGGGGTTATTTTCTGGCGGATAACTCATCGACTGTGTCCTTTGCCCTGGTCAGCGCCACCCAATATGTAGAGCGCCTCAGTGACTTTGATTGGGGTTCCTACACCTTTGTCTATTTTCTCCGAGGTATGCACATGCTCTCAGAAGGTTTGACAGAGGCTTGGTTAAGATTCTACCCATTTTTGCTGGTGATTACATCTTTCTTGTACCTTTTTGATTTCTGCATTTACATTTGTCAGTCTTGGTCACTAAGGACTTTTGATATTTATATAGCCAGTTCTGGGCGTATGAGAGGCTTCCTTGCCTACGGCCTGCCACTACTTTAGGTCTGGAGACCTATCCCTGGGGACGGCATTTGCATCACTCTACTCTGATCGAGGTCCCTGTTGCTGAGGATTTTACTCATTCCCGACTATAGCTAGAGCTTTTGACCGCTGGAGCGATCTCTTGGATCCCATATACCTCTGAGTTTTTGACTGTTGGATTTGAGGGAGGCTTCCCCACTGGTCGAGAGTTTGCATTGTCGACCCGCAGAGTCCCGTTTTTGACAGAGGGAGGCTGGGAGCTCTATCTAGAAGAGAGTGCTATCCGTAGTATCACGGGTCAGATCTGCATTTCGTTTATTCCTCCGGCTTGGCATCATTGGCCATTGATCCAGCCATTGACAGATATCCCTATGGAGGGCATAGACGGCTTTACCCTGTCAGAGAACCCTTACATCCAGGAGGCATTCAGCGGCTGGTGGAACCCTCGCACAATTTGAGCTTAGACTCGTGCCACCCAGTTCATGGTAGACATGGTTCCTGGGTTTGTAATGATGACAGACTGGATAGCTTTCCTCATGGAGCCTACTCACTTGGACCAGATCACAGGGCTAACCCAAGAGTTGGAGAGAGCTCATTTGTTCATCAGGCATCTTGGCCGAGATCTGTCAGAGGCATCTACTTCCAGCTCAAGAGTAGGTCCCTCATCAGGTCCATTTTCCAGCAGTTTTGTAGGGGCTGATCCTTCTTTGTTCCGCCCAGACATATACCTGATGGCCGCGACTTTGTGTCCACGGAGGAGATGGAGCAGGTTAACCACCTGAGTGTAGATATTTTGGATAGCTATTGTAGCTATATCTTTTGGTTAGCCACTGTTTTGGCTTTTGGGCTGCTGTGCCCCATTTTGATAGACCACTGTTAGTTGTTGGGGAGTTGTGCCCCATATTCCTGTATTTTTTTTATTTTGCATTGTATTTTGCAGACAGGGATGATGCTTATAGTAGATAGTTTATTGTAGATATGCATGATATTTCCTATCTATTGCATCATATTTATCATTGTCATTATGCATGTATTATGTCTTGTGTTTGCATTTAGACAGATGAGTTCAGATTTGACCCCTGAATGGTCTTGTGATACGGTGACACAGATGTCGTCGTCCACCGTCAGTCGTATTGAGCATTTACCACCATCTGTGGTGGCATCATCCTTGAGATCGTGGTATGAGAGTCTGCCCTTCCCAGCCAGAGGGGCAGTCGATCAGATGTTAGGGCATTCATTGGCCCTCATAGATTTTCAGGTTCCATACGGGTTCGTAGATTATTTTTTACCCTTTTGGATACCTGAGAGATAGGTTTTCCTTTTTAGGCGGCACGAGCTGACTCCGACTTTAGAGGAGTATGAGCGGTTCACTGGTTTGGCATTAGACTTACCCTGCGCTCGTACTGTGATCAGCGACATGAGGAGACCGTTTCTTTGGATGTCTGGTTTATGTCATAGTGTAGGGATGAGATCGTTTATGGACATGTGATCTCTATAGACTTCTTGATCGATCGTTTTGGCCGGTTGGACAGCTACGATTGTCATTCTGCAGATTGTATTGTTTTGGCAGAAGAATGGCATTTGGCTAAGATAGATGTTTTGTTGATGTGCATAGTAGCCTATGTCTATATGCCCCTTCACTTGGACCACTTGGATGTCAGATTGATAGTCGTGGTTCGGGCCCTTAGACATGGTAGCACCACTCTTCTGATAATATTAGTCGAGACGCTGAGAACAGCCACCCACTGCAGTACCTACCCGGAGGGATTTTTTAGAGGCAATTCAGTTTTGCTGTACGTCTGGCTCATGTCCCATTTACGACCAATTGGATTTTTCAGACACCAGGGGTACTGTTTCACCCATGAGATAGCCATGTCTTACTCATTTCAGCCGACGGAGTGTACCGACGTAGAGATATAGTCAGCATTTCTGTCTGATATTGCGCATCCATTCTCGATTCTACCATGCTCAGGGCTAGTCTCCACCTATAGCTTCATCACCCACGCATCTGGCATGGACTATTTTCCCCTAGCGGGATTAAGGGGAGTGACTACTTATCATCCTCTGGCTGTTATGGGCTAGTTTGATCAGTTTCAGAGCCTGCATCAGTTTGAGGGGGATATTGATAAGAGGATGTCAGCTTTGTCTATGTCGTCTGTCGATTTGGTCAGAGTGTATGAGTGTTGGACTCATAGGGAGAGGGCTGATTCTCGAGTAGCCATACTCGTTCTCCAGAGTACTCAGCGTGGTTGGAGGCAGATATAGCATCAGCTGCATTCATCGAGTCAACTTCGATAGTTGATTCAGACGAGGAGGAGCCTATGGAGGATCCTGATTCTCCCACTGAGGATGAGTTGTTCATGGGTCTGACAGCAGCACTAGTTAGTGATCCGTCGATCATTCCTGTAGGGATAGGTCTAGCTTTGGCAGACTCACTAGCTAGGTAACCTCTGAGAGAGATCAGGCTAGAGCACGGATGTTGACTGCCCTGTCTGGTAGAGATATAGCTTTTGCGGAGAGAGATGAGGCTCGAGCCACTCGAGATATGGCATTGGTTGAGAGAGACAAGGCTTAATCTTCTCAAGGAGCTGCTTTCGTAGATATTGATGAGACTTTGATTGCCATGGATGCTGCTTTTGTGGATAGGGATGAGGCCATAGCTTCCCCGGATTTCCACATTGCAGACAGTACTGCTCTCCGATCCTATACTCATGGTCTATTTACAGAGATGACTGTTTACATTGACGATCATAACGAGACTATACAGATAACTTTGGATGTTTTGGCCCGTATGGAGGCCGAGGGTATTGCTCTTGCTGTAACGACCAGGAATTTTTAAGCTTCTTATTAATTTTATCTGTGATTTAAAAATTTTGAGAGTTAATTTTTTAAACTTATTTAAACCTTATGTGGTTATGTGCTTATGTGATTTAACCTATGCTAATAAATGCTAGGATTTTTATTAAAGGGAATCACTAATAGTTATTTAAATTAGTAGATTAATCCTGAGACTTTTATATCAGAATATTGATAAAAGTGTTAGTAATTATATATTCAAATTTCTTGAATATAGTGTAGAGAGTTAATCGTGATTAATTATTTATATTTGAGTAATTAATTGATAACATATGAAATTATTATTGTTGTTGATTAATAATTATTATGGATAAATAATAATTAATGAATTGGGAGTAATTAATTGATTATGTGTTGATTAATTATTATTATTATGAGTAAATAATAATTAATGAGTAAGAGATTAATAAATATAATAATATTATATTTACTTGATTAATTGTTTTATAAGAACATATGTTATATAAATGATAGTTAACTATATATTATATATAGTACAAAGTGACATTTGAGAAGGCTATTATATATAGACTATATAATAACCTTAATTAGATTATGTGAGATTGATAATTTAATGTGTACATATGAGCATGTGACAATGTATGGATAGACATTAATATGTATACCCTATTACTTTATATTATATCAATAATATTATTAATTGATAAATGATTTCAATAAGTCATTATAATAATAATAGTTATTATTATAATAATACCCACTTGCTTTATATTTGGTGTTAGTAAAATGTACATGGATTATATGTATATAACTTACTTGATGCATTTTATCATTATTTGTTCATTAGAAATAACATTGTAGCTCCCATTTAGATGCATATGGAATGGATACATGTAGCTTAAGTATATATACTACATAAATATATATTACATTAGTATAGTATATTGCTCATCCAAGTTGCTTCCATTTACTGAGATTCATTTGGTTGTCCCAAATTGAGAGCCCATTCTCTTCATTCTTCACACGTGAACCCACATGGCTACTACACTACACTATATCTTCTCAATTTCCTCACAAGCTAGCTCATGATTGTAAGAGATGTGGGATTCATGATTGAATCTACCAACTATCACCAACTTCTTCTTATCCATTATGTAATCTTGCTATCCTTTGTTTTGAATTGGTGAACAAAAGCATTAACTGTGTATTGAATTTCCTATATAAGAGTTCTTCTCTTATTCACAAATTCATTGCTGAGATTTTGCCTTAGTTAATTTGAGAACATATATGCATTATAGATATCAGTGAGGGTGAATTAGTATAGCAGCAAAGCAAATACAGAGGTATAATTCCTATTGCTTCCATGTTCTTAAATTTTATGTCTGAGATTGCTAAGTGATTGATTTTCGAGTTAAGCATGAATTAATGATAATTGAATTGTGTTTGTTAAGTGGTATATGGAGTTATAATGGTATCATTTCATGCTTAAAGTGTTTTCGTTGGAAAAATTTTGGGTTAGGCTGATGAACTGCCGAAGCAGTTCAGTCTTGGCTGGATCAGGAATCGGCGCAGCTGCGCCGGGTATATGCCTGGTAGCAGCGCAGCTGCGAAGTCCCTTCAATCTTGTTTTTGTTTTCTACTTCTGTTAAGCTGCTGTGATAACAGTTGGTATTAATTTGGACATGCATGCTAGTTAGTTTAACTCATATATGTATATATATATATATATTTGTTCCTTGATGTCTACATACAAAATTTTGACCATGTAGTACATGTTATGGAAAGAAAGCTTTATAGTTTTATAAATGAACCTAGACTAGTTAAAGTGGACTTTGTCGTAAACTTAGCATATGTACATTCTGACTTTGCAAGCATGATAGCATGACTTAGAATTGTATGGGAGGCATGTTGATTTTGGTATACGGGTTTCATAATAGAATATGAGCATGTGAACCCCATTATTGAACATTTCTAGCGAAACATATAAGTTTCAAAGGTGAACTTTAACATGTAGATATTGTGTATGCATTCTAATTTAACGAGCATGTTAGTATGACCTAGATAGGCATGAAGAACATGATAATTGGTATATACATGTTTAAAAATGTGCACGGTCATGTTAGACCTCATTAGGGAAAACTTACTAACGAAACGTGAGCATTGAACATGGACTTGGCATGTTACATTGAGATATAAATTCTGATTTTATGAACCTGACCGTATGGTCTATATATGTACGTTTAAAGTGTTGAACACACTAGCATGCACGATTGCAAGATTTCAACTATTTCAAAAGAGAACTTAAGATTTGAAAGTTAAATACCATGTGAGTCATGTTGTGTGCATGGAAGGATGTTTATTAGGATGTCATTATGCCTATAGACATATTAACATGAACCACACTTGGTTAAACACAGATTTTAACTATGCACGCATACTCATAGAAAGTGGATTCTTAAGGCATGAGTTATGAAGATTAAAGTGTACACTTGTAGTATACGCACAAGCATAACTACTTAAGTATTGTTTGACCTTGTTATGTAATAACATGACTTTAGTAACCAATCTTGAAGCATGAACTTATATTGTTTAAAGTATGTGAATATCCGACATACAAACATGTGGTCTTGAAGTGGACATAGAATGAATATATTAGCTTTCGAACTTGAGTTAGATAAACTTGATAAACATATGTGTTGATTTATATCAGTAACTGGAAGTGCTATGTGTTTAAGCCTATGTTGATGCTTATGAACTAGACAATCTAAAATTATTAAATCTAAGACAAGATTAGATTGACTTACGTGAACTACGTGATAGAGTTATATAATGACTAGAGTCTTGTATGTGTGAACTTATATTAGTTTATATATACTAATTGGAGAGGCCGACTTGTTAATGCTAGGTCGTTCCAACGCAGTTTTATTAAAGTTAGAATTAATTGTAGCTGAGCAAACAGGCAAGTTTTCTAACTTCATTTAATTGTGATATTGAATGCAAATACCCTAGACCCTTGTATTACTTTATTCAACGGATATTGTAAGCTAGTATCCGAACCCTACTTTTATTGTGCAAATATTTTAAATCCTTGCACTACTTTATTCAATTACTCGAGTAAGCGAGATTCTAAACTTCACCTTATTTGTGCAAGTTCCTATCCTTCTCATATTGTTTTGAGCAGGTTATTATTGTATTGTGAAAGTTCCCCGAACTTCACATTTTGAGTATTGTGAAAGTTCTCCGAACTTCACATTTTGAGTATTGTGAAAGTTCCCCGAACTTCACACTTTGGTTATTGTGAAAGTTCCCCGAACTTCACACTTTGGTTATTTTGCAAATTCTCGAACTTCATTTCTTTAATTATGAAAGTTCTCTAAACTTATACAAACTCGTATATTGTGCAAGTATCTTATCTTTGTGTTTACTTTACTCAAAGAGCGTTGTCAGCAAATGTCCTAACCTATGCATTTACTTTATGCAAGGGATCTATTATGGTGAAATTCCCCGAATTTCACTCTTTGATGTTGTAAGTGTCTAAGCCTATGCATTTATTTTATGCAAGGAATTTATTATCGTGCAATTGAACCCACATCGATATTATTGATATCCGCACTTAGTGCGTTTGAGCTCGTACAGTCTTGGACTTGTACATTATTCAAGGTTCTAAATTTTTAAACCGTGTCAGTAAGAGTCTGAACCTTTGCTCGGTCAGACTAGTGTATGAAATTTTCTTTGAAGCTATCCAAACCAATTGATGGTAAGGATTCTTAGACGGAACAGAACACCCCTCATATGTAGGAGTGTGCCCAGGTATCTAATATATATGATACGAGTAAGTAGATTTAAGTGTTATGCATATTCACGTTGTGCCCGAGGCTGATCTCCTCGAGGTACTAAGTTTCTGTAGCCAGAAGCCAGTAATTCTAAAAAGGGTCAATTAGCTATTGAACCCATTGGAAAGTTATAGTTCAGAGTCTACTCGACTATCAGTCATTCTAAAGGCAATTATTATCTTTGCTTTTAATATTCATATTATTAAATTGTTCAGATGTTCATAGTGTTGAATCATGCAGGTTGTTGAACCTTACAAATATTCATATTATTGAATCATTCTATTATTCATACTGATTCGTTCAGATATTCATATTGTTGAATCGTTCAGATAATCATATTATTGAATCGTTCTAATATTCATATTGTTGAATCTTTAAGATATTCATTTTGTTGAAATCATTGTCAGATATTTTTTTTCCATTCATCATGATATATCCTTTATTGTTGTATTTAAACTTGCTGAGCAAACTTGTTGCTCATTCTTGCTATATCATGACTTATATTGCAGTTACGCCCGAGCCCTCAGGGAAGGACAAGGGTAAAGGAAAGATTTAGGATGGTTTGCAAGGAGCAGACTTTATCTTTGTGATTTGTTTAATTACTGTTAATGTAATATAAACCCTAATGTTTATTATAGGGTATGTTTGTATTGATGTATTAAGGTTATCGAATCTTGGGACTAGTAACACCTTTTGAATGAACGACGAACGTTTATTATATTCCGCATTGTTAGTTATCGTATGTTGTTAGAGGTGGATGTTAGTATTGTATCGTGGCGACCGGACCAGGGTCAGAGGACCCGGATTCGGGGGTGTCACAGGTTGGTATCAGAGCTTTAGGTTATAAACGTTAAGAATGCGAAACCTAAGTTATAACCTTAGTAGAAAACTCAAGTAGAGTTTGTAGGTGATGGATTGAGGATATCCATCGAGTCTTACTGTGATACTGAAGTTGTTTATTTAAATCAGCTATGATTGATAGACGTCCTAAACTTCTTAATGCTAACTTGAATAGCATATCACGTAAAGACTAAGGTTTTCTTCCTTTCCTCAGGATCATGCCGCCTAGGGGATTTTTGCAGAACCAGAGGGAGGAAGGATCTGTTAGCAATGTTGAAGGGGGAGATGTCGACCCAATGCAGAACTTTGTTAACCTATTAACAGAAGCAATGCAGAACATAACCCCGCCAGCAGCTGAGCGGCCAGGACATTACTTGGCTAGCTTTAAGGACTTTAAATTGGTAGGATCACCGGAGTCTCGGGAAACCTTAGACCTAATCGAAGCCCAGACATGGATAGAAGAAATTGAGAAGGTGTTTGAGGTCGCACGGGTGGCCGAGGCACAGAAGACGAGTTTTGCCACATTCATGATGAAGGGCGAAGCTAATAATTGGTGGGAACCCAATAAAGGACTGGCAGGCGAAGGAGTTATTATGTGGGATAGATTTAAGAATTTCTTTACGGAGAATACGCAACAAGATATGGAAGTTAAGTTTCTGGAGCTGAGACAAGGAGGTATGTCAGTCGCGGAGAACGCGGCAAGAGTTAACGAGTTGGCTCGATTCACCTCGCATCAGGTGGATACGGAGGCCAGGAAAACAGAGAGATTTGAATTAGGATTGAAACCATGGGTGCAGAAGGCAATAGATGTATTGAAGATTAAGACTTTTTCTGATCTTTTGGAAGAGGCTATCATTGCCGAAGGAGGCATTGAAGCCATAGAGCGATTTAAACAAGATAAGAAGACCGGCCAAGAAGGATCGAAAGGGGGAAACAGCGGAGGCAGCAACCCCAACAAACGAAAATGGATGGAGAGCCAATCATCCAGAGGTGGAAAATCCGGGGGAGAGGCTAAGAAAAGTTTAAAGTGCAGTAACTGTGGAAGGAACCACTCGGGGGAATGCATGATGGGGAAGAACGCATGTTATCGTTGTGGACAACCAGGGCACATGGCTCCTCAGTGTTGGAATAAACCGAAAGGAGGATGTTTCTCGTGTAGAGCCACAGACCATCAAATCAAGGACTGCCCGAAGAGAAAGGGCGTTGCAGCTAGCGACAACCGCAACAACAAGGACGTAGTGTTAGGTATCATCCCGATCAATTATATAGATGCATATGTGTTATTCAATTCGGGTGCCACCTGTTCTTTTGTTTCTGAAGAATTTACTAAACAGTTAGACTCACCCCGTGAGGAATTAGAACACCCTATGAGTGTAGAAGTAGCAAACAAGGAAGTTATCCCCGTAGAATACATTCATAGGAACTGTTATACTAATTTGAAGAGAATTCATGGATGTCTTCCCAAATGAGATTTAGCAGCAATAGTTTTTGCCTTGGAGTTTTGGAAGCATTATTTGTATGGCGAGAAGTGTGAGATATACACAGTCTGAAGTATATTTTCACGCAGAAGGAATTAAATATAAGGCAACGCCGATGGCTAGAATTGATTAAAGATTTTGATTGTGAGATTTTGTACCATCCAGGCAAAGCAAATGTAGTGGCAGATGCCTTAGATAGGAAAGGCAGAGGAAATTTATCGAGGTTGACCATTCAGAAGAATTAGTGAAAGATTTTTTTAAAGACTAGACTTAGAGGTTAAATATCCGATGGAGACCAAAGAGATATTATTTACAGTATAAGTAAGCCCGAGGTTATTAGATAAGGTTAAGGAGGCACAAGAGAAGGACGAAGTTTGTGATAACATCAAGAAGCGATTAGCTAAAGGTGATGAGTTGAAATTTAAGGTTGACAGCACTAAACTGCTAAGATTTGAAGGACGAATTTGGGTACCGTTAGTACTAGAACTAAGAGAAGAGATTTTGCTAGAAGCATTTTATGGAAGAGTGTCGAGCACCGTTGTGTTAGGACGAGATAGGTGAACATCAACTGTTGGGACCAGGAGTGGTACAGCAGACGGTAGAGATTATCTAAGTGATAAATTGTTTTTTTATTGGAGTAACCTTATTTTTACAATTCCGAGGACGGAATTTTTATAAGGGGGGAGGGATGTAACGACCAGGAATTTTTAAGCTTCTTATTAATTTTATCTGTGATTTAAAAATTTTGAGAGTTAATTTTTTAAACTTATTTAAACCTTATGTGGTTATGTGCTTATGTGATTTAACCTATGCTAATAAATGCTAGGATTTTTATTAAAGGGAATCACTAATAGTTATTTAAATTAGTAGATTAATCCTGAGACTTTTATATCAGAATATTGATAAAAGTGTTAGTAATTATATATTCAAATTTCTTGAATATAGTGTAGAGAGTTAATCGTGATTAATTATTTATATTTGAGTAATTAATTGATAACATATGAAATTATTATTGTTGTTGATTAATAATTATTATGGATAAATAATAATTAATGAATTGGGAGTAATTAATTGATTATGTGTTGATTAATTATTATTATTATGAGTAAATAATAATTAATGAGTAAGAGATTAATAAATATAATAATATTATGTTTACTTGATTAATTGTTTTATAAGAACATATGTTATATAAATGATAGTTAACTATATATTATATATAGTACAAAGTGACATTTGAGAAGGCTATTATATATAGACTATATAATAACCTTAATTAGATTATGTGAGATTGATAATTTAATGTGTGCATATGAGCATGTGACAATGTATGGATAGACATTAATATGTATACCCTATTACTTTATATTATATCAATAATATTATTAATTGATAAATGATTTCAATAAGTTATTATAATAATAATAGTTATTATTATAATAATACCCACTTGCTTTATATTTGGTGTTAGTAAAATGTACATGGATTATATGTATATAACTTACTTGATGCATTTTATCATTATTTGTTCATTAGAAATAACATTGTAGCTCCCATTTAGATGCATATGGAATGGATACATGTAGCTTAAGTATATATACTACATAAATATATATTACATTAGTATAGTATATTGCTCATCCAAGTTGCTTCCATTTACTGAGATTCATTTGGTTGTCCCAAATTGAGAGCCCATTCTCTTCATTCTTCACACGTGAACCCACATGGCTACTACACTACACTATATCTTCTCAATTTCCTCACAAGCTAGCTCATGATTGTAAGAGATGTGGGATTCATGATTGAATCTACCAACTATCACCAACTTCTTCTTATCCATTATGTAATCTTGCTATCCTTTGTTTTGAATTGGTGAACAAAAGCATTAACTGTGTATTGAATTTCCTATATAAGAGTTCTTCTCTTATTCACAAATTCATTGCTGAGATTTTGCCTTAGTTAATTTGAGAACATATATGCATTATAGATATCAGTGAGGGTGAATTAGTATAGCAGCAAAGCAAATACAGAGGTATAATTCCTATTGCTTCCATGTTCTTAAATTTTATGTCTGAGATTGCTAAGTGATTGATTTTCGAGTTAAGCATGAATTAATGATAATTGAATTGTGTTTGTTAAGTGGTATATGGAGTTATAATGGTATCATTTCATGCTTAAAGTGTTTTCGTTGGAAAAATTTTGGGTTAGGCTGATGAACTGCCGAAGCAGTTCAGTCTTGGCTGGATCAGGAATCGGCGCAGCTGCGCCGGGTATATGCCTGGTAGCAGCGCAGCTGCGAAGTCCCTTCAATCTTGTTTTTGTTTTCTGCTTCTGTTAAGCTGCTGTGATAACAGTTGGTATTAATTTGGACATGCATGCTAGTTAGTTTAACTCATATATATATATATATATATATATTTGTTCCTTGATGTCTACATACAAAATTTTGACCATGTAGTACATGTTATGGAAAGAAAGCTTTATAGTTTTATAAATGAACCTAGACTAGTTAAAGTGGACTTTGTCGTAAACTTAGCATATGTACATTCTGACTTTGCAAGCATGATAGCATGACTTAGAATTGTATGGGAGGCATGTTGATTTTGGTATACGGGTTTCATAAT
The DNA here is from genome assembly GCA_020205555.1 of Panax stipuleanatus. Classification (NCBI taxonomy): domain Eukaryota; kingdom Viridiplantae; phylum Streptophyta; class Magnoliopsida; order Apiales; family Araliaceae; genus Panax; species Panax stipuleanatus. The sequence goes on along the minus strand of CM035115.1, from coordinate 136,104,636 downwards.
AGAATATGAGCATGTGAACCCCACTATTGAACATTTCTAGCGAAACATATAAGTTTCAAAGGTGAACTTTAACATGTAGATATTGTGTATGCATTCTAATTTAACGAGCATGTTAGTATGACCTAGATAGGCATGAAGAACATGATAATTGGTATATACATGTTTAAAAATGTGCACGGTCATGTTAGACCTCATTAGGGAAAACTTACTAACGAAACGTGAGCATTGAACATGGACTTGGCATGTTACATTGAGATATAAATTCTGATTTTATGAACCTGACCGTATGGTCTATATATGTACGTTTAAAGTGTTGAACACACTAGCATGCACGATTGCAAGATTTCAACTATTTCAAAAGAGAACTTAAGATTTGAAAGTTAAATACCATGTGAGTCATGTTGTGTGCATGGAAGGATGTTTATTAGGATGTCATTATGCCTATAGACATATTAACATGAACCACACTTGGTTAAACACAGATTTTAACTATGCACGCATACTCATAGAAAGTGGATTCTTAAGGCATGAGTTATGAAGATTAAAGTGTACACTTGTAGTATACGCACAAGCATAACTACTTAAGTATTGTTTGACCTTGTTATGTAATAACATGACTTTAGTAACCAATCTTGAAGCATGAACTTATATTGTTTAAAGTATGTGAATATCCGACATACAAACATGTGGTCTTGAAGTGGACATAGAATGAATATATTAGCTTTCGAACTTGAGTTAGATAAACTTGATAAACATATGTGTTGATTTATATCAGTAACTGGAAGTGCTATGTGTTTAAGCCTATGTTGATGCTTATGAACTAGACAATCTAAAATTATTAAATCTAAGACAAGATTAGATTGACTTACGTGAACTACGTGATAGAGTTATATAATGACTAGAGTCTTGTATGTGTGAACTTATATTAGTTTATATATACTAATTGGAGAGGCCGACTTGTTAATGCTAGGTCGTTCCAACGCAGTTTTATTAAAGTTAGAATTAATTGTAGCTGAGCAAACAGGCAAGTTTTCTAACTTCATTTAATTGTGATATTGAATGCAAATACCCTAGACCCTTGTATTACTTTATTCAACGGATATTGTAAGCTAGTATCCGAACCCTACTTTTATTGTGCAAATATTTTAAATCCTTGCACTACTTTATTCAATTACTCGAGTAAGCGAGATTCTAAACTTCACCTTATTTGTGCAAGTTCCTATCCTTCTCATATTGTTTTGAGCAGGTTATTATTGTATTGTGAAAGTTCTCCGAACTTCACATTTTGAGTATTGTGAAAGTTCTCCGAACTTCACATTTTGAGTATTGTGAAAGTTCCCCGAACTTCATACTTTGGTTATTGTGAAAGTTCCCCGAACTTCACACTTTGGTTATTTTGCAAATTCTCAAACTTCATTTATTTAATTATGAAAGTTCTCTAAACTTATACAAACTCGTATATTGTGCAAGTATCTTATCTTTGTGTTTACTTTACTCAAAGAGCGTTGTCAGCAAATGTCCTAACCTATACATTTACTTTATGCAAGGGATCTATTATGGTGAAATTCCCCGAATTTCACTCTTTGATGTTGTAAGTGTCTAAGCCTATGCATTTATTTTATGCAAGGAATTTATTATCGTGCAATTGAACCCATTGGAAAGTTATAGTTTAGAGTCTACTCGACTATCAGTCATTCTAAAGGCAATTATTATCTTTGCTTTTAATATTCATATTGTTAAATTGTTCAGATGTTCATAGTGTTGAATCATGCAGGTTGTTGAACCTTACAAATATTCATGTTATTGAATCATTCTAGTATTCGTACTGATTCGTTCAGATATTCATATTGTTGAATCGTTCAGATATTCATATTATTGAATCGTTCTAATATTCATATTGTTGAATCTTTAAGATATTCATTTTGTTGAAATCGTTGTCATATATTTTTTTTCCATTCATCATGATATATCCTTTATTGTTGTATTTAAACTTGCTGAGAAAACTTGTTGCTCATTCTTGTTATATCATGACTTATATTGCAGTTACGCCCGAGCCCTCAGGGAAGGACAAGGGTAAAGGAAAGATTTAGGATGGTTTGCAAGGAGCAGACTTTATCTTTGTGATTTGTTTAATTACTGTTAATGTAATATGAACCCTAATGTTTATTATAGGGTATGTTTGTATTGATGTATTAAGGTTATCGAATCTTGGGACTAGTAACACCTTTTGAATGAATGACATACGTTTATTATATTCCGCATTGTTAGTTATCGTATGTTGTTAGAGGTGGATGTTAGTATTGTATCGTGGCGACCGGACCAGGGTCAGAGGACCCGGATTTGAGGGTGTCACACTTGCAGCGGCTCCTCCATCTTCTGAGTGAGATGCCATGTTGGCACTGCTGTCCCGTTTATCCATGGGTCCATAGACTAGCTTTATTTTTCCTGCACATACTATATCAGCCATTTTTGGCATGTACAGGACACTATATATATATCAAATAATATTTTATATCAAAGAAATATATTTTGATTCACTTCCCTGTTTGGATATGTATTGTCATTACTGAGTGATTACCACTTCTTTCATGACTTGCTGTTGTTGATGTATCTTGAGCTTCTCCTTGATGGACTAACAATGAGATGTCAGAGAGTATCTCAGATAGGTCTGCTGACCAAGGACGATTGATAGTTTTTAGGTTTCATATAGTTTCAGTGTCTTAGAACTAGTTTTTATTGGTTTTTTTTTCTTGAAGGTCAAACCGCACCATGAATGGTTGTCTACTTACTCTCGGGTGTAAGGAGATCAGGTCATTCGTAGTTCTGTTGGTTTGAGAGAGGCTTGAGAAGTATTTCTTTTGAGTTAGGTTTGATAAGTTTTTGAGTTTTTATTTTGTTTGACCGCACTAGGAATGGCTGCCTACGTACTCTCGGGTTGAGGGAGATCAGGTCATTTGTAGTTCCGACTTTTAGTGAAAACCAAACCTGATTTGATTTGCAGGACTAGGATGCGGGTATGCATGTGCTTTAGACATAATACCTTTTTATGGTGTCTGAGTTGATGAGTTGGGGAAATTTGGTTCTGTCCATTTCTTGTAATCTGATAGCTCCTCCCATTAACACCTTCTTGATAATGAAAGGGACTTCCCAATTAGGGGCCAACTTTCCTTTGGCTTCGTCTTGATTGGCCAAAACTTTCTTCAGCACCAAGTCATTTTCTTTGAATTGCCGTATTCAGACTTTCTTGTTGTAGGATCGAGCAATCCTTTGCTAATATAACTGCCCGTGGAAAATGGTTGTAGCCCTCTTTTCATCTATCAGGGACAGTTGGTGGTACCGATCTTGTAACCACTGATCTTCGTCCATTTAAGCATCGATTAATACTCGCAAGGACTCCATCTCTACTTCTATGGGAAGGACTGCTTCCATGCCATAGACCAATGAACAGGGTTAGAGGCAGCAGGTCAGGCCATTGCTTGTGATTGGCGGACATTTTTTGCATGATCTTTTTGATGTTCTTGTTGGCCGATTTGACAGAACCATTCATCTTGGGCTGATAGATGACGGAATTGAGATGCTTAATGTGGAACTTGCTACATAGCTCTTTCATCATTTCATTGTTCATATTTTTGGCGTTGTCTGATACGATCACCTCCGGTTGTCCATACCGACAGACAACATTGTTTCTGATGAAACCAATGATGACCTCTTTGGTGACTTTGGGAAAGGAGGCAGCTTCAATCCAATTGGTGAAGTAATCGATCATGGTGAAGATGAATCGATGACCATTGTTGGCTTTAGGTTCTACTGGGCCTACCACATCCATTCCCTATATGGAGAAAGGCCAGGGTGAACTCATATTGTATAGCTCATTTGGAGGAGCATGTATGGCATTTCCATGTACTTGGTGTTGGTAGCACCTCTTGACATGATCATCACAGTCAGCTCTGAGAGAACCAATAATGCCCTATTTTTAATATTCTCTTGGCCAGCAGGTGACCACTCATGTGTGGACCACAGACTCCACCGTGGACATCATTAAGAGGCCTATTCTAGTATCCCTTTTGTATAGTGCCTCTCGGCTCAGATAGAACTTCAGGGCTATTTTGTGAATCCGCTTTCGTTCGGAGTGGCTTGCCCCAGCGGGTGTAGATCTATCTCAGAGATATTCTTTGATGTCTTGATACCAAAGCTGTTTGATAGGAGGTATTTTATCTGATATGTCTCCAATGTAATTCCCGTATATCGGGGCCTTCTGACTTGTGAATTTGATGCAGGGAATCCCACTCCTATCGGATATGTGGATCAAGGAAGCTAACGTCGCCAATGCATCAACGAAGTTATTCCTACCCTGAGGAATATGGATGAAGGTTATGTCTTTAAACTCCAGAGATATGTTAACGACTTAACGGTGATAGGGCAGCAAATGCAGTTCTTTGGTGTGATATGCCGCAATGGTTTGTCTGATAACCAATTTAGAGTCTCCAAAGACCAGTAAATGTTTGATACCCATGGATTGGGCTAACTTCAACTCCATTATACAGCCTTCATACTCGGCTGTGTTGTTGGTGTTGCCAAATTATAGTTTGGTAGCTACAGGATATTGTTCTCTTGTACCAGAGATAAGGACTGCCCCAGCTCCGGCACCCACCATGTTTATCGCTCCATTGAAATATATTTTCCATGGTTGGACTATATTTTCTTATTGGAGTTATTGAATTGTCATGATCCCATCATCCGGGAAATAAGTCTCCAGGGGATTGAACCCTCCTGATGGTGCTTCGGCTAATCGATCTACAATGCCTTGACCTTTGATGGACTTCTGAGTTACACAGATAATGTCAAACTGTTGTAAGATTAATTGCCATTTGGACAGTAGGCAATTCAACATCGGCTTGTTTAATACGTACTTCAATGGATCCATGCGGGATATTAGGTAGGTCGTGTGCCCATGGAGGTAATGTCGTAACCTCATTGCGGCCCATGCTAACTCACAACACGTTTTTTCGATTAGGGTGTACCTTTGTTCACCATTGCTAAATCTTTTGTTGATGTAGTAGATGGATCTCTCCTTGCTACTATCATCTTTTTGTCCCAACATACAGCCCATTGCATTGGCATTGACTGATAGGTATATGAACAGGGGAACTCTTTCCCTTGGTGGTACCAGTACTGGTGCTTGGATTAGCTGCTTCTTGATGGCAAGGAAGGCTTTCTGACAATCCTTATTCCATTTGGTGGAGGAATTATTCCTTAATAGCTTGAAGATGGGTTCACAGGTTGCCGTGAGCTGGGAAATGAACTTGCTTATGAAGTTGATCCTTCCCAGGAACCCGCGTATCTCAGTGATGGCTTTGATCTTGGCAGGGTCCAGCTCAATGCCTCGATTACTCACCAGGAATCCCAACAATTTGCATGATTTGACGCCAAAAGCACACTTGGCGGGATTTAGCGTGAGGTTATACTTACGCAACCTGTTGAACAGCTTCCTGAGATGGTCAAGGTGATCATCCTCCCTCCGGGATTTGATGATGATGTCATCAACATAGACCTCTATCTCCTTATACATCATGTCATGAAACAGGGCCATCATGGCTCGCTGATATGTGGCTCCGGCATTAATGAGGCCGAAGGATAGTCGTCTGTAGCAGAAGGTTCCCCAGGGAGTAATGAAAGCTATTTTTTCTCGGCCCCCTTCAGCAACCATGATCTGGTGGTAACCAGCAAAGCAGTCCACAAAAGAATACATGCCGTACTGCGCCGTGTTGTCTATTAGGATGTGGATAAAAGGTACTGATAAATTATCCTTGAGGCAGACTTTGTTCAAATCCTGGTAATCCACACATACTCATACCTTCCCTCCAAGTTTAGGTATGGGAACTATTTTTGACAGCCATTTCGGGTATGTTGATACCATGATTATACCGGCTTTGAATTATTTAACAATCTCTTCTTTGACTTTCAGACTCCATTCAGGTTTCAATTGCCTGAGCTTCTACTTGACTGGCTTGAAGTCATCTTTGATAGGCATTCGATTAATGACAACATCAGTAGATAGGCCAATCATGTCTCAATATAACCATGCAAACACATCCTAGAACTGTGTTAGGAGTTCGATCAGGTCGGTTTTTTGATCTTGTGTGAGGTCTATGCCTATCTAGATTTCTCTGATGTTTTCGGAGGTTTGTTGTGTAATATTCCAAACTTTAAATAGGAATATTAATTTAAACACAAAATATAAATATGTTTTATATTTTGTTTGATGTGTATTTAACCTTATTATTAGTATATATAATTATATATCAACACATAAGATATAACTATGTGCAGATATATGGAAGGTTTTATAGGTAAACCCTAATTGAATTTTTTTATTTAAATAAAGGAATCCTAACCCTAATCGTTATAATAAATAAGAATTATAACAAAATATATTGATAATGTTATATGGGATTATGAATATTTCAATATGTTAATTTAATATATGAGGAATTAAGGAATTAATTGCAAAGGAATTTTAAGGAAACCCTAATTAGGGATTAGAAAATCCTAACCCTAATTATAAACCCTAATTTATATTATAAACCCTAATTATAAACCAACAAAACCTAATTGTTCATTATTTCTTTTAAATTTTCTAAGGATAATATGAAATGACTAAATTACCTTTGGATTTAAGTGGAAAATTACCAAAATACCCTTAGTATATGCGAAATGACCAAAATACCCTTATTTTGTTCTCTTATTAAAACAAGATAAGAACAAATCTTTTTTTTGCAAGCAAAAGATTTGTCACATGGCCTAACACTCTCTTGGCATGACAACACAATGTAGTTCATAGATGAAGTAGACTTAGTTGTTAAAAATGTAGAGAAACTTAAGTTTTAACCCTACTTGAGCTTTGGATATAAGGAAACGTCATAAGGACTAAGGGCCACGAATTTTCAACTCATTATAGACAACAACCTGACTCCTAAACAACACTTAGCAGTCCAGAAAAAGAATCAGAAAGAGAAAGAACAAAAATTGCTCAAAAGGGTAAAAACCTAACCCTAACTTAATTTTTTATTTCTGAATATTTAATTATTGTTATTATTGGTTAAATATGTTCATTACTAAGGTATTTAGTGATCTAGGTTGCTAAAACATGGATCCATAACATTTAAAAGCATCAAAATAGAGTTTTAAGCAAAACTATCAAAGCTGAAAAATCGGGTCTGACAACGAATGTAAGCCCTTGTATCTCGCTAACTGTCTATTGTTTAGGTGTGTTTAAAGTTGGTAGTTGTAGTATGTAATGTTGTTAATGGATTGTAAGTGGTAGATTAGACATCAGAACACCGGATCGGGAGTTATAAGAAGTCAAAACCCGTTGACCGAGCATGACCAAGCCTTTTTTGGGTAACCCAAAAAATTTAAGAACAAGCCTGACAAGCCATTTGACCAGCCTTGATCTCGCTACTGACAAGTTGTTAGGAGGTTAAGTTGTGTTTATGTTATACACTGACATGAGTACTACACAACCATAGCACTTTCAAGCCCTAGATAATCACTGGCCGGAAGATATAAACGGTCAAACCTCGTTGACCGTTCAGCTTGAGTGTTCTGGGTAACCCAGAAACTCATAAGCAGTGTCTGACAAGATTTTTGAAGGCTTAGATCTTGCTTCTTGTTTATATATGAACTCTGTGACTGCTCAAACAATGTACCTTGGTAGTTAGTCTATAGATCCCGACGACTAGAACACCCAAACATTAACCGGCCGGTAAGATATAAGACCATAGAGGTCGTTGACCGGCGTTGACCATTCAATTCTGGGCAGCCCAGGATTGAAGAACAGCGTTGGTGTGCTAGTTTGACCGGCTGTGGGAACTTGTAGCAAGGTTTCTAGGCACTGAAAGAAGCATAAACATGTACTCCTACACTAGCACTACAATTTCATTGAATTAGATTGCTTAGAAACCAAATTGATTACCGGAAAAATCGAGTCAAACGGGGCCGTTGGACATCGTGTTCTTGAGGTGATGAAGAACACCTATAGCCACACTTCTGTCGCTAAAGGTCTTTAGCGACAAGCGATTTGTGAAAATTAATTTTATTAATTAAAATAAATTAAAATAATTACTAAATAATTAATAAAAAATTATGAAAAATTATTTTTAGTTATAATAAATAATTTTTAATATTTGACATAAAATTTTATTAATATTTAATTTATTTAAATATTAATAATAATTAAAGTAATTAATAATAAATTACTTAAAAATAATATCAAGGATTTCAAAATTATTTCAAATAAAAATAAATTATTTAAAAATGATAATAAAGATTTAAAAATCATTATTAAATAAAATAAATTATTTAAAAATACGATTGATGATTTAAAAATCATTTTAAATGGTTATAAAATATTTAAAAATAATATTATTAACTTAAAAATCATTTTAAATGATATTAAATCATTTAATAATTATTCTGAGTATTTAAAATTTTTTTATAAATAATAACTAAAATATCTAAATAGGATATTAAAACTTTTAAATAAAGTTTATCGAAAAACTAATTCGATAGCTATTCAATAAGCTATAAAATACCGGACGAACTCCAAAATTAACCCAGACACTAATAGTTTAATTAGAAATTAATTGTTATCATTTCTAATGACTGTTATAACATATATAGGTTGCAAGTATACTTTCAAATAACTTAAGTAGCCGATTGTGATAAAAGGCAAGTTTTTCTAACTTCATTTAATTTCAATATTAAATGTAAGTCCTGTAAATTGATATACGAAATTGTTACAACCATTATTCGTGATATCTGTAATTTGAAAAAAGTTATGACTTATTGTTCAAGCATAACCAAGACATATGAACTGTTACTTGCGTAAATTATTTTGATTTGATATCAAAGCATAGACTGTGGTGAAACCAATATTGTTTGGTACAAATATATATTGATACTATCAATGATCGACATTTTTACATTGATCGGGTGGTTATTAATGACCGACAGTTTGACACTGATCGGGTGGTTGTATAGGATGATATGCATACTCCAAGCTGGTGTGGTTGGCCAAATCAACCCAGGTTGCTAAGTCTATATGACTGACAGAAACTCGTAATATGTGGAGTTTGGCAGATCAAACCTCAGTATATATATGTGAAAAATACTCTGAACTTTATGTTCCTTCAATTTAGATACTGTGTGAGTATAAACTGTAATTCTTTAAAACTTGCTGAGCATTTTAAAGCTCATCCTTGCAAATATTCTTTTCCTTTGCAGCTGCATCGAATACCCCCGAAGGTTCAAGAAATCATACATGTGGGTAGAAGTAAATTTATGGAAACAAATGTTTATTGTATTAAGACTAAGAATGTAATTTGGTATTTCTATGATGTAGTAGTTGAGCAGTAGGTAACCAGATATTATTATGTTGTTAAGTTATTAGTTGAATGGTTTTACATTATTAATAGTGAATAGAATCAAGTACAGTATCTATATGAACTATACATTTGAATGAGGGTATTGAATGATCTTGGAAGTTCTGTAAGCACTGAGGTCGCTCCTCAGTTCCAAGAACAATCTTATCATTTGTACTGTGAATGATGGATGGATAGGAATTGTTGATATGCAAGAAATAGCTGTAAAATCATAAATCTATACATCCAAGTGAGGGTATCTAGATATGGTAATTGTTCTGACGAAAACTCTTAATTGATTAGGATACTGTAAATTTTGGATTTATAGAAGTTATTATCTTATAGAATATTTACGTGAGCACCGAATTCGCTACAGAAAATGTAGAGAATTTGGGGGCGTCACAATTTGGTATCAAAGCCTTAGGTTAGAAACCTTAGGAAGAAACCCTTAGGCTATAACCTCGGAAGTATTTTGATGATAAAGGAGATAAGCTCAAATAGAGTTATTACGAGAGAGGGGAAGTGGTTAGAAAATTAACAGATAAGAATACTAATAAATTATTAAGTTATAATTTGTTTAGATACTGATCGATTTTATAAATCTGATTGTAGGATGTCAGAAGTCCGTCAATTGATCGTGGCAGAGCCAGTCATTGATGCGGTACCATTGCAGATGGTACTCCCTAGCAATACTTGGATAAAGTGGAAAAGGCTTTCAGGACCTACCGTCACCCAAGAAGTTGAGTACATAGAGAAAAGGTTGTTGAAGTTGGAGAAGATGGTGGAAAAGCTGAAGAAGAAGATAACAACAAAGAAGAAAGAACTTTAGACTAAGGAAATTTCATATTATAGCTAGCGATAGGGATAAATCGCTAGTCGGATAGGCTATGTAGTTTATTTTCTGTCGTGTGTAGAACTAGTGATCTAAAATGAGTCACTAGATATGTATATATAGACTTGCAATATGAAATACAAATTTCTATTTATCAAATTGAGATGTTTAATTATTGAACTTGTATTTATACTTAGTTATTTGTTATATTTAGATAAATGGCACACAAAAGAAGAACTCGTGGAGAACTTGAGCAAGAACAGGCAGAGAAAAATCCAACCCAAACCCTGGTAAATATTTTGGTGGGAGCTTTGCAAAGAAGGCAAGCTAACGCGATACCAGCTGCACCCAATAATCCAACCACAACCCAGTTTAAGGATTTTAAACTAGTGGGACCACCAGAATTCAGAGGAATTGATGAACCCATAAAAGCTCAAACATGGGTTACCGAGATGGAAAAGGTGTTTAAAGTAATAAAGGTGAATGACGACCAAAAGGCAGATTTTGCCACTTTCTTTTTGAAGGATGAAGCTAACCACTGGTGGGAAGCAAACAAGGGGAGAGCTGGAGAAGGTGCTACTAACTGGGACAAAATTAAGGAGTTTTTCTTTGCCAATTACTTTCCAACTTCGATGTAGGATCGTATGGAGGTTCAATTCTTGGAATTGAAACAAGGGGAGATGACAGTAACGTAATATGCAGCCAAATTCAACGAGTTGGCTAAGTTCGCATCACATCAAGTAGATACTGAGGCAAGAAAGATAAGGAGGTTTGAAGGGGGACTGAAACCCCAAATTAGGAGCAGAGTATCGGCATTTCGGGTAAAGACTTTTACGAAGATCTTGGAAAAGGCCATTATAACAGAGAAGGAAGGAGAGGCTCTATTGAAGTTCAATAAGGAGAAGTGGGTTATTACCGGAAAAGGAAACACGAGTGGGAGCAACAACAACAACAATAACAGAAACAACAACAAGAGAAAGTGGGAGGTAGCTTTTCCAAACAACCCTGGAAAAGGAGGGTATAACCCTAACAACAATGCCAACAAAGGAGGTAACAACAACAACAACTAAAAGATTGAGCGCTGTGAGACATGTGGAAAGAATCATAAAGGGGCATGTTATTTTAGAGGGATGACTTGTTATACCTGCGGAGAATATGGTCATTTTTCCAATTGGTGTCCCAAAAAGAAGGACAAGGGCAAGAATATCAAATGTTTCAACTATGGGGAAGAGGGTCATGTGTCAAGATTCTGTCCAAAACTCAAAAAGGTGAATATGGGAGGAGGTCAGAATTTCAACAATAAGCCAGGAGCAGTGGTTGCAAGGGTTGCTCAGAATCGTCCGAATGCAAGAACTTTTAACATGACAGTGAGGGATGCGGTAGCGGCACAAGATGTGGTGACAGGTATTATACCAATTAATGCTGTAAATGCTTATGTGTTATTAGATTCTGGTGCTTCTTGTTCGTTTGCATTTGTTGATTTTGTTGAGAGATTGAAAATGCCATGTGAAGATCTAGATGTACCTTTCAACGTAGAAATTGCTAACAAAGAAATGATCCCTGTTCATATAGTACATAAGAATTGTAGTGAAGAAATTCAGGGGCATACGTTACTGGTAAACCTTATACCTATACAACTAGGGGAGTTTAATGTAATATTGGGGATGGATTGGTTGGGTAGGCATAAGGCAGTAATTGATTGCAAACGAAAATAAGTAAGTTTAAGGACATCTTTGAAAATAAAGGTAGTATTTATGGGAAGTAGTTCACCAAAGCAAGTCAGATGTTTAACTGTTATGCAAGCTAAGAGATTTCTTTGAAAAGGCGGTACAGGGTATTTAGCCTATGTGGTGGATACAAGGAAAGAAGGGGGAAAGTTAGATCAAATACCTATAGTAAATGAGTTTCCGAACGTGTTTCCAAGTGATCTACCTGGTCTTACACCTGACAGAGAGATTGAGTTTGTGATTGACCTTGCACCGGGTACAGAACCAGTTTCAAAGGCACCTTACAGAATGGCACCAGTAGAGTTAAAGGAGTTGCATGTTCAGTTGCAAGAACTCTTAGATAAGAAGTACATACAACCTAGTGTTTCACCATGGGGAGCACCTGTGTTGTTTGTAAAGAAGAAGGATGAGACGTTAAGATTGTGTATAGATTATCGAGAGTTAAATAAGTTGACCATCAAGAATAAGTACCCTTTACCAAGGATTGGTGATTTGTTTGATCAGTTAAAAGGAGCTGAGCATTTTTTAAAATTTTGACTTACGATCGGGTTATCATCAACTGAAGGTAAGAAAAGAAGATGTACCAAAGACTACCTTTAGGACCCGATACGAACATTATGAGTTTCTTGTGATGTCCTTTAGGTTAACAAACGCACCCGCAACTTTTATTTATTTAATGAATCGAGTGTTTACGTAATGCTTGGATAAATTCGTGGTGGTGTTTATTGATGATATATTAATATACTCTAAGACACGGGAGGAACATGCGGAACACTTGAGAGTCGTATTAAAGATATTTAGAAAGGAAAAACTCTAAGCAAAATTTTCCAAGTGTGAGTTCTAGTTAGAAGAAGTCCAGTTCCTAGGTCACGTAATTAATAAAAATGGTGTGGCAGTGGATCCAGAGAAGATAGAAACAATCATGAATTGGGATCAACCAACGACACCAACAGAAGTTCGTAGTTTCCTTGGTTTGGCAGGGTACTATCGTCGTTTTATAAAAGATTTTTCCAAAATAGCGATCCCACTAACCAATTTAACTCGAAAGACTGTGAAGTATAATTGGACGGACAAGTGTGAATAGAGTTTTCAAGAATTGAAGAAATTGTTGAGTAGGGCACCAGTATTATCATTACCAGTTGAAACTGGGGGTCTATTGGTTTATAGTGATGCTTCACACAGGGGTTTAGGATGTGTTTTAATGCAACATGGGAAGGTGATCGCCTATGCTTCGCGATAACTTAAAGATTATGAGAAAAGGTATCCTACTCACGATCTGGAGTTAGCTGCAGTAGTTTTTGCTTTGAAGATATGGCGACATTATTTGTATGGGGGAAAGTGTGAGATATACACAGATCACAAAAGTCTGAAGTATATTTTTACACAGAAGAAACTGAACATGAGACAGAGAAGGTGGTTAGAATTAATCAAGGACTATGATTGTGAGATTCTATATCATACTGGTAAAGCCAATGTAATTGCAGATGCATTGAGCCGGAAGAATCAGGAGAAGTTGAATACCATCACAAACAACGAGGTACTGATAAAAGAGTTTGAAAAACTCGAGATTAAAGTAAGAGCTCCAACTAACTCTTACCAGAAGCTATTTGTGATAGAGACAGTCTTAACCTTAATGGATAAAATCAAAGAGATGCAGGAGAAAGATGAAGCATGTCAGAAGTGTAAGGCTGAGATAAATCAGAAGAAGAACATTAAGTTCCGACTGGATAAAGAAGGAGTACTGAGGTATGAAGATAGAGTGTGGGTTCAAGTAGTACAGGTATTGAAAGATGAAATCTTAGCCGAAGCTTATAGTTCCAAGTTTTCTGTGCACCCGGGAAGTACTAAGATGTATAAAGACTTGAGTCAACATTTTTGGTGGTCGAACATGAAGAGAGAGATATCAGAATGGGTAAGCAAATGTCTCACATGCCAAAGAGTTAAAGCTGAGAATCAAAGATCGAGTGGATTACTATAACCTCTACCGATTCCTGAATGGAAGTGGGAGCATATTACCATGGACTTTGTGGTAGGACTTCCTGTCACTCAGAAAGGCCACAATGCTATTTGGACAATAGTTGATCGTCTCACCAAGTCTGCCCATTTTTTACCTATCAAGGTTACTTATAATCTCGATCAGTTGGCAAAGTTATATATAAAAGAGATTATTTCTAGACATGGAGTTCCTGTATCCATAGTGTCAGACAGAGATCCACGATTTGCTTTGAATTTTTGGAGGAGTCTTCAGGCGGACTTGGGAACCCAGCTAAAATTGAGTACAACATATCACCCGCAAACCGATGGACAAAGTGAGAGAACCATTCAAACGCTGGAAGATATGTTGAGAACCTGCATTATGGATTTTACAGGGAGTTGGGAGGATCAATTACCTTTGGTAGAGTTCGCGTACAATAATAGTTATCATGCCAGTATTGGAATGCCACCGTAGGAAGCCCTGTATGGAATGAAGTGTAGAACACCTTTATGCTGGGATGAAGTTGGAGAAAGGCAAATGCTTGGACCTGAGTTAGTACAACAAACCACTGAGAAGATTCGAGTTATACGACAACGGTTGCAAGCGTCTCAAGATCGACAGAAGAAATATGCAGATCAACACAGACAGCTAAGAGAATTTAGCGTTGGAAGTCATGTATTTATGAAAGTATCTCCTTGGAAAGGCAAAATTCATTTTGGTAAAAAGGAAAAGCTAAGCCCGAGATTCATTGGGCCATTTCAGGTAGTAAGGAGAATAGGTGAAGTAGACTACGAGGTAGCCCTACCCCCAGAATTAGGACACATCCATAATGTGTTTCATGTGTCTGTGCTACGTTTGTATAAACCTGATTATAAGCACGTGATAAACTATGAACCTGTTCAGATAGAGAAAGATTTATCGTATGAAGAAGTTCCGGTACAGATAGTTGATCGAAAAGAACAGGTGTTGAGAAATAAAGGTTATATCATTGGTTAAAGTAATCTGGAAGAATCATGATATTGAAGAAGCTACATGGAAGCTGGAAGGCAAGATGCGAGAAGATTTTCTGCATTTGTTTTCATTGGCTGTGATTTCAATTTCGGGACGAAATTCTTATAAGAGGGGGTGATTGTAATATTCCAAACTTTAAATACGAATATTAATTTAAATAGAAAATATAAATATATTTTATATTTTGTTTGATGTGTATGTAACCTTACTATTAGTATATATAATTATATATCAACACATAAGATATAACTATGTGCAGATATATAGAAGGTTTTATAGGTAAACCCTAATTGAAAATTTTTATTTAAATAAAGGAATCCTAACCTACATCGTTATAATAAATAAGAATTATAACAAAATATATTGATAATGTTATATGGGATTATGAATATTTTAATATATTAATTTAATATATGAGGAATTAAGGAATTAATTGCAAAGGAATTTTAAGGAAACCGTAATCAGGGATTAAGAAACACTAACCCTAATTATAAACCCTAATTTATATTATAAAACCTAATTCTAAACCAACAAAACCTAATTATTCATTATTGTTTTTAAATTTTCTAAGGATAATATGAAATGACTAAATTACCCTTGGATTTAAGTGGGAAATTACCAAAATACACTTAGTATATGCGAAATAACCAAAATACCCTTATTTTGTTCTCTTATTAAAATAAGATAGGAACAAATCTTTTGATTGCAAGCAAAAGATTTGTCACATGGCCCAACACTCTCTTGGCATGAGAGCACAACCTAGTTCATAGATGAAGTAGACTTAGTTGTTAAAAATGTAGAGAAACTTAAGTTTTAACCCTACTTGAGCTTTGGATATAAGGAAAGGTCATAAGAACTAAGGGCCAAAAATTTTCTACTCATTATAGACAACCAACTGACTCACAAACAACACTTAGCAGTCCAAAAAAGGAATCAGAAAGAGAAAGAACAAAAATTGCTCAAAAAGGGTAAAAACCTAACCCTAACTTAATTTTTGATTTCTGAATATTTAATTGTTGTTGTTATCGGTTAAATATGTTCATTACTAAGTTATTTAGTGATCTAGGTTGCTAAAACATATATCCATAACATTTAAAAGCATCAAAATAGAGTTTTAAGCAAAACTGTCAAAGCTGAAAAATCGGGTTTGGCAACGAATGTAAGCCCTTGTATCTCGCTAACTGTCTATTGTTTAGGTGTATTTAAAGTTGGTAGTTGTAGTATGTAACGTTGTTAATCAAAACACCGGATCGGGAGTTATAAGAAGTCAAAACCCGTTGACCGAGCATGACCAAGCCTTTTATGGGTAACCCAGAAAATTTAAGAACAAGCCTGACAGGCCGTTTGACCGGCCTTGATATAGCTACTAACAAGTTGTTAGGAGGTTAAGTTGTATTTATGTTATACACTGACATGAGTACTACACAACGATAGCACTTTCAAGCCCTAGATAATCATTGGCCGGAACATATAAACAGTCAAACCTCGTTGGCCGTTCAGCTTGAGTGTTCTGGGTAACCCAGAAACTCATAAGCAGTGTCTGAGAAGATTTTTGAAGGCTTAGATCTTGCTTCTTGTTGATATATGGACTCTGTGACTGCTCAAACAATGTACCCTGATAGTTAGTCTATAGATCCCGACGACTAGAACACCCAAACATTAACCGGCCGGCAAGATATAAAACCATAAAAGTCGTAGACCGGCGTTGACCATTCAATTCTGGGCAGCCCAGAATTGAAGAACTGCGTTGGTGTGCTAGTTTGACCGGCTGTGGGAACTTGTAGCAAGGTTTCTAGGCACTGAAAGAAGCATAAACATGTACTCCTACACTAGCACTACAACTTCATTGAATTAGATTGCTCAGAAACCAAATTGATTGCTAGAAAAATCGAGTCAAACGGGACCTCTGGCTGTTGACCATCGTGTTCTTGAGGTGATGAAGAACACCTATAGCGACACTTCTGTCGCTAAAGGTCTTTAGCAACAGGCGATTTTTGAAAATTAATTTTATTAATTAAAATAATTAGAATAAATAGAAATAAATTAAAATAATTACTAAATAATTAATAAAAAATTCTAAAAAATTATTTTTAGTTATAATAAATAATTTTTAATATTTTGACATAAAATTTTAATAATATTTAATTTATTTAAATATTAATAATAATTAAAGTAATTAATAATAAATTACTTAAAAATAATATTAAGGATTTAAAAATTATTTCAAATAAAAATAAATTATTTAAAAATGATAATAATGATTTAAAAATCATTATTAAATAAAATAAATTATTTAAAAATACGATTGATGATTTAAAAATCATTTTAAATGGTTATAAAATATTTAAAAATAATATTATTAACTTAAAAATCATTTTAAATGATATTAAATCATTTAATAATTATTCTGAGTATTTAAAATTTTTTATAAATAATAACTAAAATATCTAAATAGGATATTAAAACTTTTAAATAAAGTTTATCGAAAAACTAATTCGATAGCTATTCAATAAGCTATAAAATACCGGACGAACTCCAAAATTAACCCAGACACTAATAGTTTAATTAGAAATTAATTGTTATCATTTCTAATGACTGTTATAACATATATAGGTTGCAAGTATACTTTCAAATAACTTAAGTAGCCGATTGTGATAAAAGGCAAGTTTTTCTAACTTCATTTAATTTCAATATTAAATGTAAGTCCTGTAAATTGATATACAAAATTGTTATAACCATTATTCGTGATATCTGTAATTTGAAAAAGGTTATGACTTATTGTTCAAGCATAACCAAGACATATGAACTGTTACTTGAGTAAATTATTTTGATTTGATATCAAAGCATAGACTGTGGTGAAACCAATATTGTTTGGTACAAATATATATTGATACTATCAATGATCGACATTTTTACATTGATCGGGTGGTCATTAATGACCGACAATTTGACACTGACCGGGTGGTTATATAGGATGATATGCATACTCCTAGCTGGTGTGGTTGGCCAAATCAACCCAGGTTGCTAAGCCTATATGACTGACAGAAACTCATAATATGTGGAGTTTGGCAGATCAAACCTCAGTATATATATGTGAAAAATACTCTGAACTTTATGTTCCTTCAATTTAGATACTGTGTGAGTATAAACTATAATTCTTTAAAACTTGCTGAGCATGTTAAAGCTCATCCTTGCAAATATTCTTTTCCTTTGCAGCTGCATCGAATATCCCCGAAGATCAGGAAATCATACATGTGGGTAGAAGTAAATTTATGGAAACAAATGTTTATTGTATTAAGACTAAGAATGTAATTTGGTATTTCTATGATGTAGTAGTTGAGCAGTAGGTAACCAGATATTATTATATTATTAAGTTATTAGTTGAATGGTTTTACATTATTAATAGTGAATAGAATCAAGTACAGTATCTATATGAACTATACATCTGAATTAGGGTATTGAATGAACTTGGGAGTTCTGTAAGCACTGAGGTCGCTCCTCAGTTCCAAGAACAATCTTATCATTTATACTGTGAATGTCAGATGGATAGGAACTGTTGATATGCAAGAAATAGCTGTAAGATCATAAATCTATACATCCAAGTGAGGGTATCTAGATATGGTAATTGTTCTAACGAGAACTCTTAACTGATTGGGATACTATGAATTTTGGATTTATAGAAGTTATTATCTTATAGAATATTTACATGAGCACCGAATCTGCTACAAGAAATGTAGAGAATTTGGGGGCGTCACATGTTGAGTATTTTCTATACGCGCTACACGCAAGTGTACGTGATCAGCGAGTAATATAATGATAAGTTCAAATATCGTACCCACAGTAACAATAACTCCTATTTAATCATACAAGTACCAGTTTTATACCATTTCAGCTTTATCAAACTAATGATTAAAAAATGATTTTTCTAATTAAACTACTACTTAAACCAATGTTAACACTAACTCAAGATTTTACCAGGTTTTAGAGAATTAAGCCTACGACTTCACGTATTATTTCACTTCAGATAATATCCTTTTCTCCAATTTATATCAATTACTTCAGATTATTAATCAAGAACATTAAAGTAGATATAACCATCTCCCGATGCACTATACCCATACTCACTCGCATCCACAAATGATAGAATTAAGCAAAACACCCTAAATAACTAATTCACTATATCTTTATGTGAATTATAATTAAATAAGGTTTAAAATTAAGTTCTTATTAGATTACATATGATGCATATATATCTCTATCATATACATGAATTATAAATTCCAACTACGCAAAAATCACAAACATATGTCACTATAGCTAGTTCTAATCACATATGTCCCCTCTCGATTTTATATGGGATAACAGATAATTGCTAATCAGATAATTATATAAATTAAGCACAACACATAGCAAATAATCCAAAAGTAGCATTCATAAACTGAATTAAAAGCTATTTAATCATCCATTACATAAAATGATCCGTCATAGGCTTAAATAGAAAATTAATTCATCATAGATGAGTCAACATCCATAATCCACTTAATAAAAACTATTCTGCATACAAGATGTAAAGAAAGAGAGAGAATAAACTATGATGTATATCACTGTTCTCCGCTCCACGATCTTGCATTTTTCGTGTTCTTAGCAAGCTTCAATCCTCGTCCAAATTAATATCCAAAGCTAGGGCTTCTCGGTGGCTAAGTATATTTCCCATGTGTTCATGTAAGTCCTTATATACTGTCATATTAGCAGCCCTTATCTTCACCTTAGCTTGCACCAAAATCTCAATCAAGCAAGGAAAACTGGCTGTTGATCCCGCCTCCCCACCCCAGCGAGGGTTTCCTTCAGTATAGCCCCACCCCAGTGGGGCAACACACTGTCCGGCTCAACTGACTTTGCATAGAGCTGCCCCGGCGGTTAATTTCTCCTTTAAGCCTTCGCCTTAGCGGGTTGACTTTTTATAAATGCTAAAAATTCTATCTTTTCTTACTACTTTCACATCCCTTTCATCTCTTGCACATAATAACATAAAACCCAGTAAAATGATGGGTAACTTACTCAAAAATAACAAGAACCAAGCTATAACGAATACTGATTCGCAGGTACAAAACCCACTCATCAAATACCCCCAAACTTGAGACTTTGCTTGTCCTCAAGCAAAACCATGCACATGCAAAAAGGTAGAATGCTTATGAATGCAACTGTCAGTGTATACAAAGCTAACGTATCTTGCCTCAGAGAAATCACATAAATATAATAATAAATCCAACCAAAAATATGTCCGCAGTTCTAACCCTTTTATGAAGCATCACCTATTAACACCACTGTGTGTGTGTGTGCCTGATAACAATATGTTCAACTAAAGTCCAAAAATATCACATAATATACATCTTAGACAGATATACAGCTTTTTAACTTAAGGAATCTCGTAAATAAGTAACGCACACAAATGACTCAACATCAACCAAGTCAGAAGTTAATATGGGAGATTTGGTATCTTTATTCTTTTACGGGTGCATTTTGCTCGTTTTCCCATAATTTTACTTTACTCATGACTATGCAATATTTAGTTCCCTTAGGCTCTTCAGTGATACCCATGTAGCGAGCTTTCGACCAATGACTCCCAAATCATATGGCTTTAGGGCGCTGGGTGTAAAGACATCCCCTAGGGCGTACTTACTCGAGTATCAAAGGCCACGAAACTAAACAAGTCGCGGTGTTTATTCTAACTTTCTTTTTCTTGCTTTTTTTTATATTTTTCACTTTTTTTTTCTTTTAGATAGCTCCCATATTTTTCCCCAAACTTAGGTTTGTGCCTAATCTAGTCATTACTACCAGTTTACAAAATTTCTGTCATTTAAAACCCAATTTCTGTTAAGATGTCAATTATGTGACTATTCGGCCAAAGTTAAACCACATTGCCAACCTAACGTGCTAACTGGAACACTAGTGTCAAACAGGTAACAATTCATGCAAAGGTCAAAATTTACATTTATGTTCTGGTTATCATCACTGGTTAAATTCTATGTAAATCAAATCTCATCACTGGCTAAAGTTACTTTACACAAACTGACATACTTGACTCATGCAATCCTAACTACGACTTTTTGTTATTTTTTGAATTTTTCCATTTTTTTATATGCATAAAAACTTAACTAAAGCTAATAAAAAAATAATCTACTCTACTATGCAAATTATAAATGCTACACTACATGCAACATGCTAACAAGAATATGATTAACAATATAAACCACCCCCAAACTTAAACTAAATAATGTCCTCATTGTAATAATAAAGAAATGAAGCATCGAGGACTTCCCTATTAAGTCAAGCATCCGGTCCACTACCCTCCTCCATGTCAGAATCAGACGGTGGATATGGTGGGAGTGGTTGCGGAGCAGGGAAAAGCAATGGATCAGCTGTGGTGGTGATTTGAGCGAAGGCCTCAGCCACAATGGTATTGAAATGGTTCTGTGTAGTGAACATGTGACTCTGTCTTGCCGCCAGTCGGTCATCCCTCTTTCGTTGCTGATTCAATTGCCGCTGAATATTTATGAGCATGGACTTCGTCGAGCTAGAAGGTTCGTCTGCTTCTAATTCATCCTTGGGCATCACATAATCCTCATCCCTGGCCTCATCCTCCCCCTCATCCGAGTTTGGCAAAATAAAGCCCAGGTCACGTGGATGTGAAGGTGCCCCCTTCCATGGTTCAAATCAGTTCATTAGCTTTGAGTCTAGAACCATGAATGGTGGCTGAACCGGCTCATTCGCTGGCTATATGACCCCTGCTTCCAGGCATAGCCCAGTGATTAGCGATGAGTGTGGTAAACCTCCCATTAGTCCACCTCTAAAACACCGGCGAATGGAGAAGCTTATGATCGTCCCAATATTGATGTGAAGATCTTTGACGATCGCATACAATAATGAGATCTTTTCCTTAGTGATTTCGCTCGTGTGTTTTGAAGGTAATAGTTTGTCACAGAGGAAAGAATACCACACTTTCCCATATTTGTTCAAGCTGGAGCTCTGGATGATTGTACCTCTTCGACTGTCTTTCACCCATACTGTATCGGGCTTGCACATTTTTTTGAGGATCTGATCATAATCAATCCCTCCATCTCTCAATTTTGTGTACTGACAGACCTCAGGTGGTGTGATATTGTAGAAGTTATTTATGGCTGCTGCACTGAAGTCTACCAACTTGCCCAGTACGAATGCCTTAAAAGGAGGTGCGTCCTCTGTATTGGCTTAGAATTCCTTGACCACGGCTACCACCGCCGCTTCAGGTTGTTGTGTGAAATATGCCCAATGTCGTTCATGAATTTGCTTGCTCATTTCACCATCCAAAACAACGGGTCTAAGTCCACGTTCTTGTATGAGTGCCTTTCCTGCCACATATTCAAATCGTTCGGCGGTGGCCGTGCTTTGGAATTTCTTTCGGTCAAACGCTGAAGCGGCCGCAGAGGACCCTTCACCCTTTTGCCTCTTTTGTGGTCGTGGTGGCATGTTGTTTCGTTGCTCAAAACTAAGAATTCCCTAAGCAAAGTGGTTGTGGACTTTTGTCGAACACTTGGTGGGCATTGTCAAGGTGGCTTGATGTTGAGTTTAGTTAATTACTCTTCTTTCCCCAATTTTTCTCACACAACCAATTAATCAATAGCACGATATCACAATTATCCAACTAGTCATAGCAATTTGCAGAACAAACAATAACAACCCCAATTTTTCATCACAAATTTTGACCCAATTGAAAACAAATACCTTGATTTATGCTTGCTGTTCCAAAGACGTAGAGTGAAGGATGTGAGTGATTTTCGTGGTAAGATTTTTAGGAGTTGAGTTGAAATAAAGTTTTAATTGAAGGACTTGCTCAAATATGGAGATGCTTGGTTGATGTTTCACATTCGTGTGGGGTGGGTAGTCGCTTGGTGTGGAGATGGAGGTGTTGGATGGAGATTTCGGTAGTGTTGGAGATGGAGGTCAGGGTTTATAAGTGATTTGGGGAAGGAGAATTTGGTATGTGCTAGGTGGGTTATTGCGTGAAGATGGGATGATACGATAATAGGGGAAGTTGTATTCTGATAGGAATGTAAGAGGCACACGACTTTCTGGATTTTAAAATAACCGAAGCTATAGATTTCTGCTCACCCGCCCCAGCGCGGCTGTTAGCCTATAATTCCCTGCCCCGGCGGGGAAACATACTGTCCAGGAGTCCTTGTACCCGCCCCGGCAGGGCTTTGATGCCTTATACACCCGCCCCAGCGGGTGATCATGTCTTGTGCACGCCGATAATTTGATTAAATTAAATTCCTTTCCTTTTCCTTCACCATAGCTTAAGCGTACTCCCCTCCTTGATCACATGATTAGCTTCCTGATGCTTGGTTGGCATGATCTTGCAAGTATCCTATACACGTAACACGCATACAACTTGTTAGAACATACATGATTAAGAAAAATTACTATGTATTAAACATTATTACAACTAAATGATATTAATGGAACTAAAAAAATGAACGTAAAGGATAGGTTGCCTCCCATCAAGCACTTGAATTTTAAGTCATTCAGCCTGACTACTTCTTGTTTTAGAGTGGATCGGCAAGATCGACTGCGGTTGCTTGGCGATCGATGTCACCGCCCCAATAGTGCTTGAGGCGTTGATTGTTAACTTTGAATGTTTCGGTCGAATCCCTGCTATAAATTTTAACAGCGCCATGTGGAAACACTGTTTTGACAATAAAAGGGCCTGACCACCTGGATTTTAGTTTTTCAGGATATAATTTCAACCGAGAGTTGAATAGCAATATTGACTGACCTGGTTCAAACTTCCTGTTCATTATCTTTTGATCATGCCATTTCTTGACTTTTTCTTTGTATAGCTTCGAATTCTCGTATGCTTGCAGGCAAAATTTGTCTAACTCGTTGATTTGCAATAGTCTTTTCTTCCCTGCTGCTGATAAATCAAAGTTAAGTTTCGTGATGGCCCAATAGACCTTATGCTCAAGTTCCACCGGAAGGTGACACGCCTTCCCATAAACCAACTGATATGGGGACATACCTATTGGAGTTTTGTAGGCGGTCCGATATGCCCAAAAAGCATTTTCTAGCTTCAACGACCAATCCTTCATGTTTAGGTTGACGACCTTTTCTAGAATTCTTTTCACCTCTCGGTTCGATACTTTGGCTTGGCCACTCGTCTGAGGGTGATAAGCTGTGGCAATTCGGTGTTTGACCTCATACTTCGTCAAGAGAGTGGTGAAATATTTATTGCAGAAATGGTTTCTTTCATCACTAATTATTGCCCTTGGGGTGCCGAAACGGGTGAATATATTATTCTGCAAGAATTTTAAAACTACCTTTGCATCATTTGTCGATAATGCAACTGCCTCCACCCATTTTGATACGTAGTCCATGGCTAACAGGATGTATATATTACTAAACAAGGATGGAAAGGGTCCCATGAAGTCGATTCCCCATACATCAAAAATCTCAACTTCCAGGATCATGTATAGGGGCATCTCGTTCTATTTTGAAATATTTCCCACTCTTTGACATCTGTCACAGTTTTTCACGCACTGATGTGCGTCTTTAAACAAAGTGGGCCAGAAGAAACCTGCCTGGAGGACTTTTGCTACTGTTTGCTCACTCTCATAGTGTCCCCGTATACTGAAGCGTGACATGCCTATAGGATGCTCTCAACTTCACTTTTCGGTATACATTGCCGGATCATTTTGGTAGCATACTGGCGGAATAAATATGGTTTGCCCCACATATACCATTTTACATCATGTAAAAATTTCCTCTTCTGGTGGCAAGTCAAGTCTGGTGGGAGGATGTTGCTGACTAAATAATTAGCGAAATTTGCGTACCACAGAAACTCACCGTGGATCAAAAATAATTGTTCATCTGGAAATGACTCATTGATCACTACTGTATCTGACTCATCCTGATTCGGGTTTTCTAGTCGTGAAAGATGGTCAACCACCTGATTTTCTGCCCCTTTTCTATCCTTAATCTCTAAGTTAAATTCTTACAGGAGAAGAACCCAGCGAATAAGCCCTTCGCTTTGCGTCCTTCATCTCCACTAGATACTGGATGCTGAGTAATCTGTGTAAACCACTACCTTTGTTCCTACCAAGTACGATCAAAATTTGTCAAATGCGTACACAACTGCAAGTAATTTTGTTTCAGTGGTTTTGTAGTTCAATTGAAATCTATCAGTGTCTTGCTCGTATAATATATGGCGTGAAAGATCTTTTCCTGGTGTTGTCCAAGCACTGCTCCTACTGCATAGTCACTGGCGTTACACGTGAGTTTGAACAATTTGGTCAAATCCGGTGCTATGATTACTAGGGTAGTGGTTAAATTCTTCTTTAATTACTCAAACGTCACTCGACAATCTTCATCAAACTTGAATGGAACATCCTTTTCTAATAGACTGTAGAGTGGTTTTGTGATTTTTGAGAAGTCCTAGATAAATCTTCTGTAGAATCCAGTGTGCCCGAGAAAACTTCGAATCCCCTTTACTGAAGTCGACGGTGGTGGATTTTCAATTGTTTCTAACTTTGTTCGGACGACTTCCAACCCTTTTTCATAAACTTTATGGCCAAGAATTATGCCCTCTTGGACCATAAAGTGGCATTTCTCCCAGTTGAGCACCAGGTTCGTCTCCATACACCTTTTCAATACCAATACTAAGTTCTCAAGGCACCTATCAAACGATTCCCCAAATACTGAGAAATCATCTATGAATACCTCGACGCTACGCTCCACCATGTCCGAGAAGATTACCATCATACATCGCTGAAAAGTTATCGGTGCGTTACACAGTATGAATGACATCCTTCTGAATGCAAAGGTGCCATAGGAGCATGTGAACGTTGTCTTGTCTTGATCCTCCGATGCAATGACGATCTGGTTGTACCTAGAAAATCCATCTAACAGGTAGTAGTACTCATGTCCAGCTAGTCTGTCCAACATCTAGTCAATGAAAGGAAAGGGGAAATGATCCTTTCTAGTTTCCTTATTCAGCTTCCTGTAGTCCATAAAGGTCGGTTACTGTTCTTGTCGGTATCAGTTCATTGTTCTCGTTCTGCACTACTGTCATCCCACCTTTCTTCGGGACACATTGGATCGGACTCACCCATGCACTGTCTGAAATTGAATAGATAATTCCAGCATCCAGCCATTTCAGTATCTCCTTCTTTACTACCTCTTTCATTATTGGGTTGAGCCTCCTCTGTTGTTCCACCGTTGGCTTGCTCTCCTCCTCCATCAGAATCTTATGCATACAGAATGACGGGCTGATTCCTTTGATGTCGGCAATTGTCCAGCCAATAGCAGATTTGTATTCTCTCAGAACTCGTAACAGCTTACTTTCCTGCAGTTCATTAAGTGCAGATGCAATAATAACCGGTAAAGTAGCTGAATTACCCAAATAAGCATACCTGAGGTGATTAGGTATGGGTTTGAGTTCTAGCTTGGGTGGTTCCTCCAGAGATGGCTTCATCTTGGCTGATGAAGTTCTGGCTGCTTCCAATGGCTCAAATGGTAGCTTGAACCTGTTTACTCTTGGGTGTGCTTCTAACAGTTGCAGATACTCTTTTATTTCTGAATCCTCTTCGTCACAGCCTCCCATCAATGCAGATTCTAGTGAGTCAGTATTAAGTATTCGAAGTTGCTCATCACCCACTACTGTGTCAATAATATCCACCTGGTAACACTCCTCATTCTCTTTGGGGAAATTCATGGCCTTAAACACGTTGAAGGTGACCTCTTGATCATGCACCCTCATGGTCAACTCTCCTTTTTGAACATCAATGAGAGTTCTGTCCGTAGCCAAAAATGGTCTGCCAAGGATTATTGGAATATCCTTATCTTCTTCATAGTCGAGAATGATGAAGTCCGCTGGGAAGATGAATCTGTCCACTTTTATCAAAACGTCCTTAAAAATTCCTTGTGGATAAGTTACGGATCTGTTTGCTAGCTGTAGAGAGATGTTGGTCGGTTTAGGTGCTGATAACCCTAACTGAGTATATAAACTGACAATGGCATGAGGTTTATACTGGCACCTAAATCACATAAGCATTTGTTAAAAGCCAAACTCCCTATCGTGCATGGAATGGTGAAACTAACCGGGTCCTTCAACTTTGGTGGAAGTTTCTTTTGCAGAATTACACAACATTCCTCTATTAGTGCCACAGTTTCGAAGTCTTCTAATTCTTTTTTCTTTGACAAAATATCCTTCATAAACTTGGCATAACTGGGCATTTGCTCAAATGCCTCCGCAAAAAGAATGTTTATGTGTAGTTTCTTGAACACTTCTAGAAATTTAGTGAATTGTTGCTCTAATTTCTGCTTTCAGATCCGTTGTTGAAATGGCAGTGGAGGGTAAACTACTGGTGTAACCACTTGTTCCTTTTCTGTAGATTTTTCACCTGCTTTGACTTCCACTGTCTGTTCCACACTGGTCTCAACTTTCTCTTTGATTGTCGGCTTCTCCGAATTCTGCTCCACTAACTGTTTCCCACTTCGAAGTGTGACAGCTTAGCATTGCTCATGTCCCCCCCTCGAATTCTTTTTTGTGTCACTTGGCAAGGCTCCTAGGGGTCGATTATTCAGTGCACTCGTAATATGTCCAATCTAATTTTCTAGATTCTTAATCGCCATCGCTTGAGATTTCATCGCTACGTCATTTCCTGTTATGTATTTTGCCAATATCTCCTCCAAATCTAACTTTTTCTCTTGATGTAGAGCTGCCTGTTGATTCGCATTCTGAAAACTAGGAGGGTATATTTGTCGTGGAGCCTGCTGCTGGTTCTGATTCTTGTTGTTGTTCTATTAAAAGTTTGGATGGTTCCTATTCCCCTTATTATATGCATTCTAGTATGTGTTGGCTGGCCTGTTGTAGTTAGCCACATATTGAACCGAAGCTGGGTTGATTGCATACTGTTCTGTCGGATGTTCACCTGCACAAAGTTCACATATGATTGCCACCTGCTGCACGTTTCCCATCGATATGGTGTCCATCTTTCTCGATAATGCTACTATTTGTGCCGATATGGCTGTCATAGAATCCACTTGCAGAACACCTGCTGCTGTGGGTTGAGTCAATCTCTCAATCGACCACTGATAACCATTTGATGCCATTGTGTCTATCAATGCCCATGCCTCCTCAAATTTCTTTGTTATAAAAGCTCCACCTGAGGCTGCATCCATGCTAGTCCGTATATAACTCGATACCCCATTGTAAAGTTTACTAAGCTGCATCCATTATCGGAATCCGTGATGTGGGCACTTTCTCAACTACTCCTTGTATCTTTCCCATGCTTTATAAAGTGGTTCCCCTTGCATCTGTGCAAATGAAGATATTTTCGTTCTCATCTTATATGTCTTCGATGGCGGGAAGAACTTAGCCAAAAATTTCTACGCTAGGTCATTCCATGTAGTGATTGACCCCGGTGGTAGAGAATGGAGCCAACATTTCACCTTGTCTCTGAGTGTGAACAGAAATAATCTCAACCTAATTGCATCATCTGACACCCCGTTGCACTTGAAGGTGTCGCAGATCTCTAAAAAATTGAAGATGTGTTCGTTCGGGTAATCATTTGGAAAACCCCCAAACTGGCAATTATTCTGCACCATCTGTATTGTCCCAGGCTTGATCTCAAAATTATTTGCATTGATTGTCGGCCTGGATATACTCGAGTGGATTTTTGAAATCTTTGGTGTAGCATAATCCCTCAATGGTTTGTCTTCCTGTTCAGTTATGTTTGTTCTGGGTGTTTCAAATTCTACTCGATTCTTTGCAATCCACTTAGTTAATTTCTGAAATCGTTTGTCGATGTCGTCCTCGAAAGGCAACAACTCCGACTTCTTTGATCTATTTTTCATGCACTACTCGAATATACCTGAAATGACCAAACAAACAAAATTAAGAATAAAAATTATGTATATATATGTTTAACTAAAACTGATCTAATTAAACTGATATTGTACGTAATAAACGCAATTACTGTCCCCGGCAACGGCGCCAAAAACGTGTTGAGTATTTTCTATACGCGCTACACGCAAGTGTACGTGATCAACAAGTAATATAATGATAAGTTACGATATCGTACCCATAGAGACAATAACTCCTATTTAATTAAACAAGTACCAGTTTTATACCATTTTAGCTTTATCAAACTAATGATTTTTCTAATTAAATTACTACTTAAACCAATGTTAACACTAACTCAAGATTTTACTAGGTTTTAGATAATTAAGCCTACAACTTCACTTATTATTTCACTTCAGATAATATTCTTTTCTCCAGTTTATATCAATTACTTCAGATTATTAATCAAGAACACTAAAGTAGATATAACCATCTCCCGATGCACTATACCCATACTCACTCGCATCCACAGATGATAAAATTAAGTTAAACACCCTAAATAACTAATTCACTATATCTCTATGCGAATTACAATTAAATAAGGTTTAAAATCAAGTTCTTATTAGATTACATATAATGCATAGATATCTCTATCCTGTACATGAATTATAAATTCCAACTATGCAGAAATCACAAACATATGTCACTATGGCTAGTTCCAATCCCATATATCCTCTCTCGATTTCATATGGGATAACGAATAATTGTTGATTAGGCAATTATATAAATTAAGCACAACATATAGCAAATAATCTGGAAATAACATTCATAAACTAAATTAAAAGCTATTTAATCATCCATTACATAAAAAGATCCGTCATAAGCTTAAATAGAAATTAATTCATCATAGATGAATCAACATCCATAATCCACTTAATAAAAACCATTCTGCATACAAGATGTAAAGAAAGAGAGAGAATAAACTATGATGTATATCACCGCTCTCCGTTCCACGATCTCGCATTTTTCGTGTTCTTAGCAAGCTTCAATCCTCGTCTAAATTAATATCCAAAGCTAGGGCTTCTCGGTGGCTAAGTATATCTCCCATGTGTTCCTGTAAGTCCTTATAAACTATTATATTAGCAGCCCTTATCTTAACCTCAACTTGCACCAAAATCCCAATCAAGCAAGGAAAGCTGGATGTTGATCGCTCCTCCTCGCCCCAGCGGGGGTTTCCTTCAGTACAGCCCGGCCCCAGCGGGGCAACACACTGTCCGGCTCAACTGACTTTGCATGGAGTCGCCCCGGCGGTTAATTTCTCCTTTAAGTCCCCGCCTCAGCGGGTTGACTTGTTATGAATGCTCAAAATTCTATCTTTTCTTGCTACTTTCACATCCCTTTTATCTCCTGCACATAATAACATAAAACCAGTAAAATGATGGGCAACTTACTAGAAAATAACAAGAACCAAGCTATAACGAATACCGATTTGCAGGTACGAAACCCACTCATCAAGGTTCCTATGTTGATAGTGGTGGTTATGTCGAGGTTTGGCTTGAGTTTGTCTTCAACCCATTCTTTGATCTCCTTGGGCACCGCACAGTCATCATCCTCCTCTTGATTAATATCCATCAAGTCGAAGTTCAGTTCTACATCAAAGTTGTAGTCACTGTGACAGGCTGGCATCTCATCAGCAATGACAAACAAATCCAACTCCGGAGTTCTGAAACAAAAATGGTTTCACTTTAATATATGCAACTGCTTAAATATACAAAGCTTTTTACAAAGCATGATAAAAGTTACTGCTATAGATGTGCAATCAAAATTAAGCAGTAAATAAAAGCATGTTACAGGGCAGATGAACTCTCTGCCTCTTTACCCTTTTAGACTTAGGCAAGGGATGCTGCTCTAGTTATCCAAGGTTAGATCTTCATGAACAGGGAGGATAAAGGAATTGTGCTCGTCTGCTTCGTCTCGAATAATGACTGAGACATCCTTTTCAATAGGGCCGGGGTTTTTCTTTGAACTGCCCCCTTTTTCCTTCTTGATGCGAGGAATTTGAATCTGATCCTCGTCGTCACTGTCTGGGATCTCATCATTCATACCCTCGTAGTTTATGATAACCCGCATGTTAGCAAATGGGTCTCGTCCTTCGTACAGGATCTTTTCTTTTCCCTTTTTGCTATCACCCTCAGGCTTTGGGGATTTCCTTTCCTCGACCGGTATGATGGGAGGAAACATCATGGCTGATATCACAGTAGGAATCTTCGTCATTGGCTTTATAAAGCTAGCACCAGTGAGGTTTGGCAGCAGTATGGTGGAAGCAAGAGACTTAGGGTGCTTTTGTGGATTTCAGCGGCTTGGCTCGGATGAATAACCCAATCCGGCTTTCCCCGATCGGCTCGAGACTTGTACTGGACTTGCAATACCTTGTTAGTTCTTTCATAACCCTTCTCCAGGTTGGAAACCCAAAGATACTATCTTCTATCCCACTGTCATCACTTCGAAAGAGACTTTAGGCTTCAAGGCTGGTGCCCCAACTAGTAGGTATTGAGTATCGCTCACCTCCAAGGCTTGAAAACTAGAAGGTTCAATTCTTGCATCCAGGCTGATCACCGACATGTCTCCTTGTATGCAGATAGGATATTTTAATTCGGCATTCACCGTGATTAGGTTGCCATTGATAATATATTTGAGTTATTGATGGAGGGTGGATGGCACCGCTACTACCATGTGGATCCATGGCCTCCCCAACAACAAGTTATATCCAGTGGCGATGTTGAGCACCTGAAAGGACACATAGAAAGTGTGCCGACCAATCTCCAGAGGAAGCTCTATTTCTCCCATATCTTGTCAACGAGATCCATCGAAAGCTCTAATGACCATATGACTGGTTTTGATCCGGTTTGGGTTAATCTTCATTCTCTCCAAGGTGTCGTAGGGACAGATGTTGAAGGATGATCCTCCATCTATGAGCACACCTCCGATCACATACCCGTAAGATATCATTGCTATATGTAATAACTTGCGATGACCCGTCCCCTCTGCAGGTATATCATCGTAAATAAAAGATATCACATTGCTGTTGAAAATGTGTTCTACCGCGTGACGGAATTTCTCGACATCCACGATATGTGGCAGATGGGCTTCGTCCAGTACTTTCACCAGAATATTGCGATGATCCACCGATGATAAGACCAAGTCTAGGATGGACATTTGCTTGGGTGTGTCTTTCAGGATTTGCACCACCTTGATTTCATTGTGTCCTATTTTACTGAGGAACTCTTCTATTTTCTCTTCAGACTCCTTTTCTTTGGCCTTGATGACTAGTTTGATCACCCGCTGAGGCAGGTACAATGGATTATCCTTTGGCACAATGGCAATGTTGTTTGAGGTGGGCCCTTCGTCATTCCTGTAGTTCCATGGGACCCTCTTCAAACTGATAACTGGATACTAAGGTCTGAAGGGCAAGATTAAAGGCTCGGGTGAGGCCACTTTCACAGGATATTATATTTCTTGAACCCCTTTCCCTGGCAGTACTAAGGGTGTGAGAGATGACTCCTTCTCACAAGAAATAACAGCCACGGTATCCTAATTCCATGTAGTGGGAGTAAAGAGAGTTTCTTCATCTAGGAGGCCATAATCCCGATTCCCTCTTATCTCTTATCAATTCACCGCTTTCAATCATATTTTGAATCAGGTTACGAAGTGCTCAGCAATCCTCAGTATCATGGCCGGGTGTATTGGAGTGGTACTGACAAGTTTGGTCAGGCTTGAATTTCCCAAATCGCTGGTTTAATGAAGGTAATAAATCTGCAACCATTTCCTTATTTATTAACATCTGGAGGACTTCCTTCATCGGCTGGTTTAGGTTAGTGAAATTCCTTTGAA
The DNA here is from genome assembly GCA_020205555.1 of Panax stipuleanatus. Lineage (NCBI taxonomy): Eukaryota > Viridiplantae > Streptophyta > Magnoliopsida > Apiales > Araliaceae > Panax > Panax stipuleanatus. The sequence goes on along the minus strand of CM035115.1, from coordinate 136,071,902 downwards.
AGGTGAATTTTCTACAAGCTTGGGAATTCTCTTCTTTGGCCATCTTATCAGCCCAGGGTTCATGCTCATGAGCACGGTAGTAACCCCTCATGGGAATGGGACTGATCTCCGGTGTGGGAGGACTTGCATCAGATTGGTTAGTTTGGTTCATCATCTGTCTGGTGATCTGATGTTGGTATACAACCAGTTCTGCTAACTGTTTAATTTGTTCCTTGATAGACCTAATCTTCTGCCCTATCAGGAATCGCTTTTCCGAGACTTCCCAACTGTCTGGGCTGTTGTTGCTAGATGGAGTCGACTCTCCTATATACCGGAGGTACTTGGATCCTTCTCCATTTCCTGTGTTGATAATGTTGACATTTTCTTTTTTGTGCTGAGGGAGGGGATTATCCTACACGTGCGGTTGATCGGGTTTTGTTACCACAATCTTTCCGTTGTCAATCAAGTCTTGAATTTTGTTCTTGAGAGACCAATAGTCTTGTGTGTCATGGCCCGAAGATCCAGAATGGTAGGCACATTTTTTGCTTGGGTTAAAATTCTGTCCACCGGTGTTGGTTAGTGGAAGAAGTTGCACAATCTTTTTTTGTGCAGTTAATAATTTCAGCACATTCTCGAGTGAATCCCCTAATGGGGTGAATGTTCTCCGACGTTTGGCCTCCATAGCCTTCTGAAATGGAGGGTTTGAAGGCTGTGCAGGAGCTTGAAAAGGGGTATAATTCCTCCTTTGAATGGGCATGTTGTTTGATTCTCTCCTTTGATTCTGTCCTTATAGTACTAAGGACACTTCCTCGTCTTTCTTCTTATGTACTCTCCGAGGATTACTCCCATAATTTTTGGACTGGATATGTTCGGCTACGGCTTCCAAGGCAGTTAGGTCCTTTATCTTCCCAGACTTCAGCTCCATTTCAGCCATCTCTCCGTGCTTGATCATTTCAAAGAATGGTTTTCCTGTGCCTACTAGGACCCTCTCATAATATGGAGTGTCTTGAATATCAATGAAGGTCATGACTATCTCAGATTTAGTCATGGGTGGGGTGGCTTGTGCTGTAACCTGTCTCCATCGTTGAGCATATTCTCTACATGACTCAGAACTTTATTTCTTGATTTTGGTTATCTGGTATCTGCCTGGAGCCAGTTGAGACTTGAAACTGTATTGACTGAGGAAAGTATGGGCCAACTCTTCCCAACTGTGAATTTTGGAGTTGTCTAAACGGGCATACCAGGCTCTAGCCTCTCCGGTCAGACTCTTCTGAAATAAATGCATTCAGAGTTTCTCGTCCTCTACATAGGATCTGGGCTCTCCAATGAATACTTTCAAGTGAGAGTATGGAATCCATCATATTTCTCAAAATCAGGAATTCTAAATTTTTTGGGATAACGAGCCCCAAGGAATATTTAGAGGTCTGAATATTTGACACTACCAAATGCCCTAGTCCCTTTGATAGAATAGATGGTTTCTTCCATCTATTGGACCTACTTTAGAATGTCACTAGCTTCCTGTTATTTGTGAAGGATGGTGATTTTAGGGGTTTTATTGGTTGTGTCCTGGTTTTGTGTCTCAGGACCTTGAGTATCCTTCTTTTCGGTCTCTTGACTACCACCACTACCACCAGGTGTTCCTGGTTCTATATGAGCTTGAGCTTGTATCCCTTTAAGAGCCTTACTTTGTTCTCTTAGGAAATTGGCCAATTTGGCTATTTGATTCTTCAGTCCTTCAAACTCTTCCCTAGAGACAGAGGTGGATTCTGGCTGAGCACTGGAAGCTATGTCCGTGGATGGACTTAGTGCTTTCTTAGACTTAGATCTAGTAACAGGACCAATTTTTTTACCTACAACAAAACGTAGGTGTGTTAATTTCCTAAGGTAGGTATGGATAGGATGCATGCCATGATGTGTTTTTGTGATTTTTTAATCTTATCCTACAAAATAGAGGTTAGTTATTTTGATAACAGGATGACAAGATGTATATAACAAGGACTGTAAAATTTTATTATGATATTTACATTGTGCTCCTTTACATTGGAATTGAAAACTTGACATTGAATTAAAAGAGGAAGGCATGAAGAAGCTTCCCATCAGATTTGGTTAATCAGAGGCTGACCTATCTTAGGTTACTTTCGCGACTTTTTCGGCATGAAGGTCCCCAGATCATCGCAATCTACTAGAGGGGAAATTAATCCGATCTTTCAACTGGAGCGAATTTGGGTGGTGCATTTTCATGAGCCCCGAAGACTTATTCGCCCTTGAAGACATTACTTATCACCGAATAGTTTGCCTCTTGGTGGAGGAATCACAACATACATTTACATACATCGCTTCTCAACGTTATGCATATGATGACATTGGTGCGAAGCACTAAAAAATAGGAAAGCATTCATTCACATTCATTCAATGTAAAGACGCAGCATTCACATGTACGCAGATATGAAAGTGAAATGTTTAAAAAGATTTAAACGGGCCTAAGCCCTCTACTGTCCCCAGCAAAGTCGCCACCTGTCGAGGTCGGGAAAAAATTCGCGGGTCGGGTCACAACTCGAATCTTTCTCTTTTCCTAAGTTTTGTCTACCCTTACTCTTTTTATTTGTGAAAAAGGTTTTGAAGGGTTTTTAGGAAAAGGCCAACAAGTATCATGTCGACAATTGAATGTTTTACAGAGCCGCTAGTTGGTAGATTTGAAATGGTTGTACCAACTCAATCGAGTTTTGTTTGAAAAAGAGGCCCAATTCCTGGACACTGTCGAAACTTGATCTTTGAAACCGAAGTTTTGAGTTTGGGGGCTTGGTTAAGTGTGGGGAAGGTGTTAGGCACCCCACAACTCCCGTGTAAACACGGTACCGCATCTTTTTAATATTTCCCTTTTAAATCTGCAATGTGTATGTGAATGTTGGAAGAAATTGGGCCTATGCTTTGATTGGAAGTATGTTTATGCATCGTTGAACCTATATACGAAGGGTTTGATTTTATTTGCAAAATGTCTTTGATTTGATTTACAAAAATGTTTGATTTGATTTGCAAAAACATCTTTTTTCGATAAGATTATCGAAATGATATTTTGAAAGAAAGTTTTCAAACCCTTTACGCTAACATAGGAATAAAAGCATATTGATACTTCAGTTTTATCTTTTCAGCCTTAAGGCTCAATTTGAATGGTGATTGTCGGGCTGCGAAGCATCCTTGACCGCAAAATACATACAAGTGTCGGTCTTCTCATGGGCATGACAGCCATCGGAGTGATTATAACACGACAAACCATATTTCCACTATGTTGAGACCTTAAATCCGGATAACCGTTTTAAGGTCTTTTGTATGTACAGTTTTACAGAAAACCTGGCAGGGTACATTTGTAAAGTGGAGTTTGTCCATCATGGGAATCAGATTCTGATCAGTTTGATCATGAATCCCATGATTCCTAGGCTCACATAGGTATTGGGTTTGTACGAAATCGTGACGCAATCAAATTGCAAAAATTAGCGGAAGCATGGTATATCAGAGTTTAAAAAAATTTCTACAAAACCATTACCCGGATCATCCTTTATGCAAATTATTAATTTAAAACGATAAATAAGAAGTTATGGAATCATACCCTTGTAGAACGAAGCTTCCACAGGTACTAGTTCAACTCCTTGTTCTTCGTGATCTCCTTGAATTTCCGGATTAGATTCCTTCCTTTGATCAACGTTAGCCACCCAAGTGTTTGGCCTCTAGAGGTGATCCACCAAGGAAGATGAATTATCAAGAAGGAGGTTGGTTGACTTAGTTTTCTATCCTCTATAGAAAAGGAGTACTCTCCAACAATTGGAATTGCATCAAGTAATATCTATTATAAGATTCCTCTTATATAGATATTGGTCAACCCTTCTAATCCTATTAGACATGGGATTTCTTTTAATTAATTAAACTCCTTTAATTAATTTAGGCTTCCCACCACATGGGAAATAATTAATTAAATTCATTTAATTAATTTGTCTCCTAATCTTATTAGGAATAAATGAGAGTACTAATATTAAATTAATTACTAAACTCCTTTAGAAATTAAAATAATAATAATTATAATAATATTAATAAGACTCCTCTTATTAATTTATATTTAATATTTCCAAAATATTAAATAATAAATATTAAGCTATTTAATTTATTCTATCACCATAGATTAAATTAATTTCACTTAATGCATTATTACGATTATGCCATTACCTTCTTAAATAATTATTCTTCCTTTTATGGTGTGACCCTTTAGGTTCTCCATATTAAACCGGTTGTGAATAAATCAATTAGAACAATTCTAATCTTATTTAAATAAATAAATTAAACTAATAATCTATTTAAATAAATAATATTTATTCTACAATAGGGATAAGCCTCCCTAGCGATCAACGACTTTCCAGATAATATAGATTTCAACATTAATCATAAAAGAACCTGTGAGTAAATAGTTACCATACAATTCAATCCTTCCACCATACAATGTCCCAATTAAATATAAGACATGAATTTACTGTCAAGTCTTATTTTATTTAATTATATGTATTTCGATTAGAAAATGCACAACTCCAAATAATGTAAATTAGAAACTCCTTTCTAATTTCATTTTACCTTGGCCAAGGATTCCTGGGTTGTCATTTAACGAATCACATAGGACATATCTCCTCCTTTACTAGAGGTGGTAGATTCTTTATTGATCATTCATTGTCTCCATATGTAACTCATTATACCCAAGCATACCCTTTTTATATACCCTAAAGGGCTTTAAGGAATAAGTCAAAGTATAATTCATTACATACAAGATACTATGATGATCTCAAGTCCAAGGATCACTTGTACTACTATCACATTAGGAATTCCTATTGACAGGCGAGTAAAACTCCATTAGGTATTCCATAGCGAGTCACGTTCAGTGAACTTATTCTCCAATAAGCACCTACATACTTGCTTTAGTGTCTCCACACAAATGATTATGAGATCAATCATCCTCATCTAATGAGCAAGCAACATATGTACTAATCTATCCGGATTTACTAATCCCCTTTTTAGTAATCCCATGATTAGGAACTATTTTAGTTTTAGAGCTTTCTAAGAATTTAGATCTCATTGGCATTATCATCATCGTGATTCTAAAAGCATTGCTTAAAACTATGGGTTATTTACATATTATAAAAACAGCACCATGTAGATAATTAAATGCCTTTAATAAATGAATATTTTTATTAATAAATAAATAAGATTGCCTCCAAAGTATATGCTTTATCATCATACATGATTGACTTGTATGCATACTACTTTCAATCTCCCACTTGCACTAAAGCCAATCGCCATGGTATCTCATACCCAACTTCTCTAAGTGACGATCAAACTGCTGTAGTGTTAAAGTTTTAGTTAATGGATCTGCAATGTTGTCTTGAGAGTCTACACTCTCCTCTTTCAATGATTTCTTTAATCAAAGTGCCGCAACACATGTTTAGATTCAAGATGAGACTTAGGACCTATTCCTAGTTCTGTAATGAACTTTTCATCTAAAACATCAACTTGCAGCTTCACTTATAGTTATATACTTTGTCTTTGTCACTAAACCAACAACCTTTTGTTGTTTGGAACCTTTTCAATTCACTGCACCATCTTTCAAGGTAAACATATACCCTGAAACAGATTTACTGTCATCTTGGTCTGTTTGAAAACTTGAGTCTATGAATCCCTTGAGTTTTAATTCAGACCCACCGTAGACAAGAAAAATATCTTTAGTCCTTCTCAAGTACTTTAGGATATTCTTCACTGCCTTCCAGTGCTCTTCTCCAGGGTTTGACTGGTATCTGCTCATTACACTAAGTGCATGAGCAACATCCGATCTAGTACATATCATACCGTACATGATAGATCCTATTGCAGAAGCATAAGGGATCTTACTCATACGGTCTCTCTCCTCAGGTGTCTTTGGGGCCTGTTTCTTGGAGAGATGTATTCCATGGCTCATCGGCATGAGACCTCTTTTGGAATCTTCCATGCTAAACCTCTTTAGCATTGCATCAATGTACGTTCCTTGGGATAAACCAAGCATCCTTTTAGATCTATCTCTATAGATCTTTATCCCCAAAATATAGGATGCTTCTCCCAAGTCCTTCATGGAGAAGTGTTTAGATAACCAGATTTTAATCGATTGTAGCATAGGAATGTCATTCCCTATCAGTAATATATCATCAACATATAATACAAGGAATGAAACTGCGCTCCCACTAACCTTCTTGTTCACACATGGTTCATCGTCGTTTTTGACAAAATCAAACTCTTTGATTGTCTCAACAAAACGAATGTTCCATCTACGAGAAGCTTGCTTCAATCCATAAATGGATCGTTGCAGCTTACAAACTTGATTTGTTCCAACCTTTGAAACAAATCCCTCTGGCTGTGTCATATACACATCCTCCTCAAGTTTCCCATTGAGGAAGGCCGTTTTCACGTCCATCTGCTAGATCTCATAGTCGTTATAAGCTGCAATCGCAAGCAAAATCCGAATGGACTTGAGCATAGCTACTGGTGAGAAGGTTTCATCATAGTCAACTCCTTGTCTTTGTTTGAAACCTTTTGCAACCAGTCGGGCCTTATAGGTCTCTACCTTGCCGTCCGCTCCAGTCTTTCTTTTAAAGACCCATTTACACCCAATAGGCTTAATGCCTTCAGGTGGTGAAATCAAAGTCCATACTTTGTTTTCATACATGGAGTCCATTTCGAATTTCATAGCTTCAAGCCATTTCCCTGAGTCTTTATTACTCATAGCCTGTTCGTAATTCAATGGATCATCGTCATTCATGATGTGTACCTCATCGTCATCCTCTATAACGAATCTATATCTCTCAGGTATCTTCGGTACTCTTCCAGATTTACGAACAGGGTGTGGTATAGTAGGTTCTTCTACTTTGTCAGGTACCTGACTTTGATCCGTGGTAATTTGTGGGTCTTGAACTTCTTCAAGATATATCTTACTCCCACTGACCCCTTCATGGATAAAATCCTTTTCCAAGAAGGCAGTATGTTTCGCAACAAACACTTTTTGATCAGTTGGATGATAGAAATAATACCCTAAAGTTTCTTTAGGGTATCCCACAAATCTACACTTATCGGATTTAGTCTGTAGCTTATCGTTTTCAAACTTTTTGACATAAGCTGGACAACCCCAAGTCTTAACATGCTTAAGATTTGGTTTCCTCCCCTTCCATATCTCATATGGAGTCTTTGGGGCGGATTTGGTAGGTACCTTGTTAAGTAGGTATGCAGCCGTTTCTAGGGCATATCCCCATAAGGAAATTGGAAGGTCGGTAAAACTCATCATAGATCGAACCATGTCCAACAGTGTTCGATTTCTCCTTTCAGATACTCCATTTAACTGTGGTGTACCTAGAGGAGTCCATTGTGAGATTATACCATTTTCTTTGAGATAATTGAGAAACTCACCGCTTAAGTATTCTCCACCTCAATCTGATCGAAGTATCTTTATACTCTTGCCCGTTTGTTTCTCTACTTCACTTCTTAACTCTTTGAACTTTTCAAATGATTCTGACTTGTATTTCATTAAATACACATATCCAAATCTTGAGTGATCATCAGTGAAAGTAATAAAATAAGAATACCCACCCCGTGCACTTGTTGTATAGGTCCACAAACGTCTGTGTGAATCAATGCCAACAAATCTGTAACTCTTTCTCCTTTTCCACTAAAAGGAGATTTAGTCATTTTACCCATGAGACAAGATTCACAAGTTGGATATGATTCATAATCAGATAACTCAAAGTGCCCATCTTTATGCAACTTGGATAATCTTGTTTCATTGATATGACCGAGTCTATAGTGCCACATGTAGGTATAATTAATATCATCTCTTTTCCTTTTCTTAGTTTGTTCAATTTGAAAAATATTTTCTTGTAAGTCAAGTGTATAAAGTCCATTTCGCAAATTTCCAACACCATATAAAATATCGTCTTTATAAATAGAACAACTATTGTTCTTTATAACAACGTTAAATCCTTCCATATCCAATACAGAAATTGAAATAATATTTTTAATAATATTCGGAACATAATAACAATTATTAAGATAAATGGACTTGCCCGAAGGCATTGCTAAATAATAAGTTCATACAGCTAATGCAGCAACCTTTGCCCCATTCCCCACTCGTAGGATCACCTCATCATTGTTCAGCTATCTACTTCTGACCAGTCCCTTCACATTATTACATATGTGAGAACCACAGACGGTATCCAATACCCAAGTAGAATTTTGACTTTCTGAAAAATTAATTTCAATCATGAACAAACCTTGATTGGAAGTCGAAGCTTCTCCAAGCTTCTTCTTTGCCAGAAACTTCTTGCAGTTCCTCTTCCAATGACCCGGCTCGTTGCAATGGAAGCACATTCCTTTGCTAGCTGGATCAGATTTCTTTTGTTCCTTTATGTTCACTTTGCCCTTGGTCATCCGAGATCGGAAGAGCTCCTTAGATATCTCATATCTAGCAGTCCTACTTTGTTCACCATACAACTCCTTGAGGTGAATCAACATAGTAGGAGCATCCATGTTTTCGTGCTGACGCTGAAGCTCGTTATTCATGGATGCGAGCATGATGCATTGAGCCACAGATGCATCATCTTGCCACTTTACAATGGTGGCAATCTCTTCCTCAGAGGCTGTTTCTGGAACAGTTCCAGGGACAGGTGAGTTTAGGACATAAGAAATCTTTTCAGCAGTGAGAACTATTCTCAGATTTCTTAGCCAGTCCGTATAATTCGGCCCGGTAAGCTTATTAGCATCAAGTATGCTTCGCAGTGAAATTAGTGATTTTGACATTTTTAAAATTTTGCATGTGAAAAACAACATTTTAGCAAACATTCATTTTATTAATTTTGCATACCAAAATAAATTTAGGTCTTTATTTTGAATTGGTATCTCCCACTATTTTTATCAAACTATATTACCCTCACTTATATAGTTCGGCAACATCTAATTAAAGATTTGCTAGTGAGAATAAGGATCCCATTTCAAATGTATATAACCTTGTGGATATCACAACAAGCGATATACAAATAAATAGGTAGACAACTCTTGTCAATTACATCACTATATAACTCCTTTTATTTTGCCTCTTAAATCATAATGGTCAAGTGTGTGCACATCCGAACTAAAACGATTTAAGTTAAGTCCAGCCTAGCACTTCTATAAATTCAAAAAAGAAAAATGTTCGTCCTTGTGGATAACACAACAAGACTAGATCGTTCAATTTTCTTGATAAGCATCAAATGTGATTAATTAACATCTGAAATATGCAATACTCGCCTTGTGGATAGCACAACAAGCTCATATTAAATATTTAATACTCTATTAATTTATCATGCTAGAAGGCGACGTTCGATATTTCAAATATCATTTGAACGCTTCGGACTTAATATTATTTTTTTGAGGGATTTGTTATTATTTGTCTCATCTTGTTTAGCGTGCATGCACATATATATATATAAAATACGCGTCATTTTATTAAACATGCGAAGCATGTTGGCATAAAATATAATATATATAATATTTAGCATGCAATATAGAATACTATATTCTACCCAGATTGATTATGGACTTTTATTCTAGTTTGGTTCACTAGAGCCACCAAGTGAACCAAAAGGTCAAACCTAGGAGTGCAAGAATTTAAATTTAAATATAACTATTACATTTAAACCCGGGCTCCATACAAACGGGTCTTCACGCGCTCCTTGCTCCTTGGTCTCCAATTTTTTCAAGATAATTCTAACTATTTCTATTACATTAAACTATTTAATTTAAATAGAAACCTTGATCAGCAGTCAAGGGGAAGTACATAGGAGGGAGATAGAATTTTACATCACGAAATTTTTTTTTAGAGAAGACGAGGTACACAGACCTCATTTAATAAAACTCATTCATTCAAGCATTCAACTAAAATAAAATCCAATCACATTGATCAAATAGTCCATAATCAATCCCCATTTATTATCATAGATATCACCATATATATCAATAAATAAATATTCATCTCATGAATTAAAACATTCCATATATATATGAGTATCATTTAATGGGCAATTTTAAATTGCATGAAATCCAATTTCAAGATTAAAATAAACTCTTTATTTTAATTATAAAATTATTTAGAATATAATATATAAATATATCATATTTATTTTTTTAAAAAGAAGTCACATTCTTTTATTAAAAGAGTCCTGCAGGTTTATTAAAAGAGTCCTTTCCTGATGGGTCACATTCTTTTTGGAGTAAGAAAGAGACAACACATTTTCTTTGCAGAATTCAAGATTAGCACCCAAAAAAAAAAAATTGTGATTCGTCCCAAAAAAAAAAACGTCATTTTTTTTTTCTTAAAAAAAAATAATTTTATACAATAAAATTATGCCCAATAAATTATTTTAAATATATACCCATATGTATATGAAATCAAAAATAAATTAATAATTGCATAAAAGTTTGGCTCTGATGCCACTATTGGGTTTGTACGAAATCGTGACGCAATCAAATTGTAAAAATTAGCGGAAGCATGGTATATCAGAGTTTAAAAAAATTTCTACAAAACCATTACCCGGATCATCCTTTATGTAAATTATTAATTTAAAACGATAAATAAGAAGTGATGGAATCATACCCTTGTAGAACGAAGCTTCCACAGGTACTAGTTCAACTCCTTGTTCTTCGTGATCTCCTTGAATTTCCGGATTAGATTCCTTCCTTTGATCAACGTTAGCCACCCAAGTGTTTGGCCTCTAGAGGTGATCCACCAAGGAAGATGAATTATCAAGAAGGAGGGTGGTTGGCTTAGTTTTCTATCCTCTATAGAAAAGGAGTACTCTCCAACAATTGGAATTGCATCAAGTAATATCTATTATAAGAATCCTCTTATATAGATATTGGTCAACCCTTCTAATCCTATTAGACATGGGATTTCTTTTAATTAATTAAACTCCTTTAATTAATTTAGGCTTCCCACCACATGGGAATTAATTAATTAAATTCATTTAATTAATTTGTCTCCTAATCTTATTAGGAATAAATGAGAGTACTAATATTAAATTAATTACTAAACTCCTTTAGAAATTAAAATAATAATAATTATAATAATATTAATAAGACTCCTCTTATTAATTTATATTTAATATTTCCAAAATATTAAATAATAAATATTAAGCTATTTAATTTATTCTATCAACATAGATTAAATTAATTTCACTTAATGCATTATTACGATTATGCCATTACCTTCTTAAATAATTATTCTTCCTTTTATGGTGTGACCCTTTAGGTTCTCCATATTAAACCGGTTGTGAATAAATCAATTAGAACAATTCTAATCTTATTTAAATAAATAAATTAAACTAATAATCTATTTAAATAAATAATATTTATTCTACAATAGGGATAAGCCTCCCTAGCGATCAACGACTTTCCAGATAATATAGATTTCAACATTAATCATAAAAGAACATGTGAGTAAATAGTTACCATACAATTCAATCCTTCCACCATACAATGTCCCAATTAAATATAAGACATGAATTTACTGTCAAGTCTTATTTTATTTAATTATATGTATTTCGATTAGAAAATGCACAACTCCAAATAATGTAAATTAGAAACTCCTTTCTAATTTCATTTTACCTTGGCCAAGGATTCCTGGGTTGTCATTTAACGAATCACATAGGACATATCTCCTCCTTTACTAGAGGTGGTAGATTCTTTATTGATCATTCATTGTCTCCATATGTAACTCAATATACCCAAGCATACCCTTTTTATATACCCTAAAGGGCTTTAAGGAATAAGTCAAAGTATAATTCATTACATACAAGATACTATGATGATCTCAAGTCCAAGGATCACTTGTACTACTATCACATTAGGAATTCCTATTGACAGGCGAGTAAAACTCCATTAGGTATTCCATAGCGAGTCACGTTCAGTGAACTTATTCTCCAATAAGCACCTACATACTTGCTTTAGTGTCTCCACACAAATGATTATGAGATCAATCATCCTCATCTAATGAGCAAGCAACATATGTACTAATCTATCCGGATTTACTAATCCCCTTTTTAGTAATCCCATAATTAGGAACTATTTTAGTTTTAGAGCTTTCTAAGAATTTAGATCTCATTGGCATGATCATCATCATGATTCTAAAAGCATTGTTTAAAACTATGGGTTATTTACATATTATAAAAACATCACCATGTAGATAATTAAATGCCTTTAATAAATGAATATTTTTATTAATAAATAAATAAGATTGCCTCCAAAGTATATGCTTTATCATCATACATGATTGGCTTGTATGCATACTACTTTCAATAGGGAGGCCAATAAACTTGCACAACTCAAATTTGTACAGAAATATATCCAAATATCGCCAGAACCAAGGATTCATCAGTAAATCCTGGCTCGCACATGGCCGAAGCATCTCGTTCCCACTAGATAGTGATCTAAGGGCCACGAGGTAGCTTTTACAACTGAAACTAGAAAATTACTAGATTTAAATAAATCTCAGCCATTCTAGCTTCCCGGTTCTGTCTAGACCTATTTTGAACCGTTTAAAAGCTAGAGTTGGCGAGATAAAAAGAAATCGAGTTCACCCGCATAAATGTTAGTGCCGATTCATATAAATGAATATTTAAAGAAACAATTTAATAAAATGAGTAAAGCAATATATATATTTATATATATACGAAAGCTGTAAAGGGCTATAGGTTTTCACTCGCAAGCCTGTACTTGAATTGAAATATATATATATATATATATATATATATATGTATATATATTTATAAAAGCTGTAAATAGCCACAGAATGATCCAGGCTTTGACAGAATTGAAATATATATATATATATATATATATATATGAAAGCGCAAAAAGGGCGATGGGTTTTCACGCCTGTGCCCGGACTGAAAAGTAAATATATATATATATTTATAAAGAGCTGTAAAAGCCACGGAATGATCTAGGCTGGACAGAATTGAAATATATATTAAAAAAATAGTAAAAGAGCGATGGATTTTCACTCCAACGGATTTGACATTCGTTGCTTGACAAAATTGAAAAGTTAGTATATATATAATTAAATATATACAAAAAAAAAAAAGCCAAACCCGGACTGGGAAGATAACCCAGTACGGCGAAGTTGCTCAACACGAAGATGCAAGTATATAAAAGCTGCTGGAAGCGACGGATCGTCAATCCGAGCTGTAGAACTGGCAGAAAATACGTTTAGGTACTAAAATGTACCAAAAGTTAACAAAAATGGCCAGGGAACTGAGTTCCGGGCATATTAAGAAAACAAAACTTGATATGAAAGTGTATAAAAGTGCGAAGAAGTAATAATAACTTTCTGATAGTAAAAATACTCACAATGGACTGTTACACGGGCTTTTTGCCAAATCGTAGGCTTTAAACGTCCAAATCTACCGGTTATTTTCTGATATGTGGTAATATGTGGGTATATCTACATGTTAGAGTGAAAAAATTTAGGTTTGGAAGACAAGAAAATAGCTGAAAAACCAAACAGGCAGGGGTTCAGAGCGTTTCTGAATTCTTCAAATGAGCTGGGGGTGAGCTCATATATATAGACCCAGGAGCCTCCACTCTACCTGCTGCTGCCATAGATAGAGGTACGGCTCCATGTGGCAGGGCCCATGTGGCGGGTCCCGTTGCATCAAAGTACGTGCACTCTGAATAATGCGATGTCAGGTTCGAAACTTTCTAACTTTTGATCGGAGCGTCCGTTTGAGGCGTGCTATACCTTTCCGGAAAGTTCTCGCTGAGAGTGTCACAATGATATGGGATAAAAAAATTTCCGAGTCCAAGAAGACGGGTTCATAACCAGGTCTTTGATTCCCCGCAGTTTGTCCATTTAGCTGTCATGCGCTGTTTGCACTCGGAATCATTGTTATGGTTCGTTCTGGTCTTAGTGGCATCAATTCGGCTTGAGTTTGACCGAATCGGCTTTAAGTTGGTAAAATAACCATTTTTCCCCTCCCGGGGTTGCCTTTAATGTTGGCACGAACTTTGGCTAACTTCCTAGGGTTGTTTCCAAGGTTTGTGTGACCCCCCCAAATTCAAACCACTCGCGTCTCGAATTTGGTTCATCACTTTCTAAATATCTAATAATATAATAACATCTCACGCAACAGAATGATAGAATAATTTACATTTATTTAATATAAATATTCATGTCCCAAGGTCTCGTAACTTAAACATAGCTTCAACATCTTAATCATAGCTTAAACATAGCTAATACATAAATATGAATTAAGTCTTGTTACATCATTATAATAATTCTAACTAAGTACAAAGATACTCTGTAGCCTTGCCCTTGGCCTTATCTGTGCCCGAGGGTCCACCATGCTCTGCCTTAACTAAAATATTTTAGGGAAAACAAGAATGAGCAACAAGTTTGCTCAACAAGTAATATAGCAATAAGGGTTAATAATATAGATTTCAAATCCCAAGGGTACAACAGTAAATGATAGTTCAATAATAACAAGAAGTATCAATAGTTCTCAATAATAGTCGCTATGGACAGAAGATATCAACAAGATTCAAAGTGTTAACCTTTTCAAGGTTCAAGAATAATGAACACTGAGCAGTCACTAAGGACTATGAACTCTTTCTAGAATTAACAGTAATATGCTGATAATCCAATAAAATAAGTACAACAGGTGATCAGCCTAAAGTACCCTATGTCATGCATAACATTTAATCGTACTCATGTGCGCACGTCGGTTTCTTGACAATTGTATAAAATTTCCCCTTCTATGAGGGTTGTTCATCTCAGTAGAATTTATAAGAGTCCGCACCAAGCCAATTGGTTTGGATAACTTTCTAATATACGATATTAGTCTAGCCGAATTAAATGGCTTAGACAACTTTTATAATGCATTTAGGAACGATAAGTTCAATGCTTGTAACAACATCAAGATATAAAGTCGATGTTCGAATAATATCAAATATTTGTTTGACATGGCAACAATTCGAATTTATAAAATATGTAAAGTGAAAAGAGTTAGGGAACTTGCTCAATAAGGAGTAAGGTTCAAATATTTGCCTTATGCGTAGTTTATCAACCTTTAGCTTATCAATACTTTGTAATCCTATTGTAACATAGGCACATATATATGTATTTTATTACTTACATAAGTCGAATATATATACTTGATATGAACGTTAAGCACATACATAAGTTCCTAACTTAGTCGTACGATCCTACACGTATGTCGTCACATATCTTACGTACACATAGCACATAATTAGTTTGTATGTTATTATATAACCAAATGACATAGCTCGTAATCATCGTTATCTTAGTGTTTGAAAGTTTATAAACGCTTATCACTATATGGTTCCATCGTAACATACTCATTAACACTAGCATACTTCACTAAACATGTATTGCAGATTAGGATAACAATACAAGCATGCATCAAATTTTAGATTTACAATTAACATGATCTGTCCATTCTGCAGGGTGGTGCGGCTGCGCTTGGTTTGAACTAGGGAGTGGCGCGGTCGCGCTGCTCCTAGTTCAAACTATAACTGAAAAATAGTTTGCATGGCCTAGCTCGCTCACCCACATACATTGATGATGACACATGCAGAATATACATGTTATGAGGTTTATAACTAGGTTCGATCTTGTATCTTGCCTTTAACGTAGTTCGTTATTAATTCTCATTCAATAAGGCTTTAGTGAGTCCAATTCAAAAGTTTCTCATGTTTAGCCCTTACATATACGCAATGAGGTTAAGATACCTTAATCATACATATTCGAGTGTATTCTAGTCATATAATTCAAGGTAGCATAGTTCTACTTCATTTAGACTCATTTGAATTCATGTTCGCTTAGTTCACATACTCATAGCTAAATAGGTGTATATGTTCATCATGTCTAGAGGCATATCATGTCCTATCTTGGTAGTCCTAATTTCAGAATACATGCAAGGTGGTTATCAACCAAATTAGTTTTCGAAACTCTTAAGTTTTCTTTGAAACCTCATGTCAAACCAACCAATCATGCAACATAACTTCACATACCATATATCATGCTCATGTACACACATAACTAGACCACATAAGCATGCTCACAAGTTCATATCTTATAGTGTACTTAGTTCATCAAGTTTGTATTTGAAAACTTTAAGTTTCCTTTAGAAACCAAGCTAAGGTAAGTGATTACATGCAAGGCCACCTACACTAGCATGTCAGGGACTTATATAGGCTTAATTATGTTAAAATAGCATGCTCAACATTTTAGAAACCACAAATGTGGGATTTCTCTTATGCAGACCGGCGCGGCCGCGCCGTGTTTGTACTATTCCAGACAGAATAGCTTCTGCTATTACAGAGCTTCAAAACCAACTCTTACATACTTCATGAAACATGCTAGAAATCAACTACATTGTATTTATAACATGTATATAGACTCTACTAACATACTAACATCATCTCACATAACCAATTTTCAACTAAATCATGCAAATTCTATGAATCATAAATGCTAACTTCAAAACATAGCTAAGCATTATACCTCTTGAAGCTTTGAATTGGACAAGGCTTACTCTCAATTTCAAATTATTCACTCAATACTCTCTCTATATCAACTTAGCAACAATTTAGCAACTAGATTATGGGAGGAGGAGAGCTCTATTTATAGAGAATTCAATGACCATGCCAAATCTTTGTCCAAATATTGAAACCAATGGAGGAAGGAAGAAGATGATGGGCAATTGATAGTTGGTGGAATAGTGGCTAACAACCCCATCAACCCACTCCCCTCTCATCATTTGCTACAAGCTATCATGAAATTGAGTTTGGTACATAGGAGTAGTATAGTCCATTAGCCATTCACGTGTAGAAGAATAATGGGACACTCATTTTGGGACAAGCCTTAGAACTCAGCATTTGCAGATTGGGAATGAAATAATGTTAACATACCTTAGGTTTAATACACATACACACACACACACACACACACACACACACACACACACATATATATATATATATATATATCCCTACATAAATGTATGTATATGTATACCTAGGTTCTAATCCTCTTTTAATTTATAATGTAGTTTTAGTGAGTTAATAACATTGTAACAAGTTGGGGGTATATATTTATACACATTATATAATCCATGTACATTTGATAATACCGAATATAATTTAATTGAGTATTATATTTCCACATTATCATAAACCTTATTATCTCAATTATACTCAATTATTGAAATAATAATTAAATAACAAATATTTATTTAGTTTAATTTAATATTTCACAAGGTACACATTTAATGTATCCACACATAATATATTGTCAAATAAGCTCATTTATGTAACTTATGTGATTTATTTAACTTTACCATATAGTTTTATATATTATATAGTCACCTTGAAGTGTCACACTTCATTTCACATTATATAGATGTAGCTACTATATAACATATAATTACATATCATTGTACATAGCAATTAATTGAACAAACATTAATCTTATTATATTAATTAATTATTTACTCATTAATATGCTATTACTCATAATAACAATTAATTAACATTATTATATTAATTAATCCTTCACTTATAAATTCCTTCATTCTTTAATTTAATTAAACAATCGTAAATTCTATCCTCGTGCCACACAAGGCATTTCACGAGCTTATCATAATTCTCCACACTTTCTCAATTATTATAAATTTAATTTAATTTAATTTAGTTACTCACCTCATGCTATATAAACATTTATATAAAATAAATATGCACGTTCTTATTAATATCAATATTAATATTTATTCATGAAATTTACGGTTATTACATCCTCCCCCCTTTATAAAAATTCCGTCCTCAAAATTGGTTCAAGGTTACACAAAAAGATGGGGATAGTCATTTCTCATTTTTTTTCTTCTAATTTCCATGTGGCCTCCTCGGCATCGTGGTTACGCCAAAGCACTTTTACAGAAGATATAACTTTATTTCTTATTATTTGCTCTTTCCTATCTAATATTTGGACGAGAATTTCTCCGTACGCCAGGTTCTTCTCTACTTGAATGGGCTCATAGGAAATCACACGCTTATAATCTAACTTGTACGGACGCAACACGGAAATGTGAGACACGTTGTGGATGTGTTCCAGTTCGGGTGGTAATGCAACTTTGTATGCCACTTCGCCCACTCGCTTCAATATCTCGAATGGTCCTATGAACCTCGGAGTCAATTTTCCCTTTTTATCGAATCGTATCTTTCCTTTCTAGGGAGATACCTTCAAAACTACGAAACTACTGACTTTAAAGTCTCGGTCTTGTCGATGAAAATTTGTGTACTTTTTATGGAAATCTTGAGCTGCTACCAATCTGGCTCTTATTACTGTCATCACATCTGTGGTTTGTTGCACTAATTCTGGTCCCAACATTCGTCGTTCTCTGACTTCATCCCAACGTAACAGTGTTCTGCATTTTCTCCCGTAAAGAGCTTCGTATGGTGGCATGCCGATACTCGCATAATAACTATTATTATATGCAAATTCTACTAGGGGTAGGTGATCGTCCCAATTTCCCTCGAAATCCATCACGCAAGTTCCAAGCATGTCCTCTAGCGTTTGTATTATTCACTCACTCTGTCCGTCTGTCTGAGGATGATACGCAGTACTCAATCTCAACTGTGTTCCCATCCTCTCTTGTAAGCTTTTCCAGAAGTTTGACGTGAAGCGCGGATCTCGATTAGAGATAATTGACACCAGCACTCCATGTCATAAAACAGTTTCCTTTACGTATAGACTCGCTAACTGATTCAAATTATATAGGATCTTGATCGGTAGAAAATGAGTCGTCTTCATTACTCAATCCACGATAACCCAAATGACATTATAACCTTTTTGTGTGACTGGAAGTCCTATCACGAAGTTCATCGTAATGTGCTCCCATTTCCATTTTGGTATCTCCAACGGTTGAAGTATACCACTCGGCCTTTTGTGCTCTGCTTTGACTTGTTGACAAGTGAGACATCTGCTGACGCACTCTGCGACTTCTCATTTCAGATTGGGCCACCAAAAATGTTGCCTCAGATCTGGGTACATCTTCATGCCTCCCGGATGAACAGAATATGTCGTATTATGTGCCTCGTGCAAAATTTCCTCTCTCAATTCGGTTACCGCTGGTACACATACTCTTCCTTTGAGTCTCAAGATACCGTCTTTATCCATTCTGAATCCTTCTTCTCAATTTTCTACTATCCTGCTAATTTTCTCGCATTCCTCATCATTCTTTTGTGATTCCTTCACTCTATCCAACAATGTTGGACGAGCTTCCATTGCAAATATTCTCTCTTCAGATTCTAATTTCTCCATCTCTCTTATTAACTCCTCCTGAGTCGTCAACTGGAATAATTTCTCCCTTTCTTTTCTGCTTAGTGCGTCGGCTACGACGTTCGCCTTTCCCGGGTGATAAAGAATCTCGCAGTCATAATCTTTGATCAATTCTAACCACCTCCTTTGTCGTATGTTCAACTCCTTCTATGTGAAGATATATTTCAGACTCTTGCGGTCCGTGTATATCTCACATTTCTCTCCGTACAGATAATGTCTCCAAATCTTTAACGCAAAAACTACTGCCGCTAACTCTAAGTCGTGAGTAGGGTATCATTTTTCGTAATCATTCAATTATCGTGATGCATACGCAATGACCTTGCCATATTGCATGAGCACACAGCCAAGTCCCTTGGGCGATGCATCACTATACACCATGAAACCTCCCACATCGTCTGGTAATGATAATACAGGCGCTTCGCTTAATCTCTTCTTCAGCTCCTGGAAACTTTCTTTGCATTTCTCCGTCCATACGAATTTCACCGTCTTTGTCGTTAGGTTGGTTAACAGGGTTGATATCTTAGAAAAATCTTGGATGAATCTTCGATAGTACCCAGCTAACCCTAAGAAATTTCTTATCTCCGTTAGTGTCTTCGGCTGCTCCCAATTACTCACTGCCTCTACCTTTGCAGGGTCTACTGAAATTCCATCCTTATCTACCACGTGTCCTAAGAATTGAACCTTCTCCATCCAAAATAAACATTTAGAAAATTTCGCATACATCTTCTCTTTCCTTAACGCTTCCAAAATTATCTTCAGATGTTCGGCGTGCTCTTCCTCCGTCTTCGAGTAGATCAAGATGTCATCGATGAAAACTACCACAAACTTATCCAAATATGGCTTGAAACTCAGTTCATCAAGTCCATGAATGCTTCTGGAGCATTAGTTAATCCGAATGACATTACCAAAAACTCGTAGTGCCCATAACGGGTTCGAAATGTCGTCTTTGGTATGTACTCCTCCCGTACCTTCAACCGGTGATAACCTGTTCACAGATCTATCTTTGAGAAACACTTCGCTCCCTTCAATTGGTCAAAAAGGTCGTCTATCCTCGGTAACGGATATCTATTCTTGATCGTTACTCTGTTCAATTCTTGATAATCGATACAGAGCCTCATCGATCCGTCCTTCTTCTTAACAAACAACACTGGTGCTCCCCAAGGAGACACGCTTGGTCGTACGTAACCCTTATCTAGTAACTCTTGCAATTGTATCATCAATTCCTTCATTTCTAATGGCGTCATACGATATGGAGCTTTTGAAATCGGTGCAGTTCCCGGTGCTAAGTGTATTACGAATTCAATTTCCCTGTCTGACAGAAGACCAGGCAGATCGTCCGAAAATACATCTTGGAATTCTCTAACTACGGTTATATCCTGAATTTCTACTCCCTTTTTCTGAGTATCAACAATTTAAGCTAAGTAACCTACACATCCTTTTCTTAACAATTTCTTGGCCTGCGTCATCTTAAGACAACACGATTGCTTAAGCGATGAGCTACCATAAAACACTACCTTAGAACGATTCAGAGTCTGAAGGTTCACACTTTTGTTCTGACAATCAATTATCGTAGCATGGTTATATAACCAATCCATTCCCAGTATTACGTCAAATTCTCCCAATCTAATCGGAATTAAGTCTACGCTCAGTTCATGATCTCTAATATTTTTGCGACAATTTTGGTATATGAATTTTATTGGGATTACTTCCTTATTTGCAACTTTTACGTTCAAAGGATTTCCTAAGTTTAACCGACTAGCTAATTCTTAAGACACAAATGAACAGGTGGCACCCGAATCAAATAATACATATGCATTTATATTATTGATTGGTATAATACCTGACACCACGTCCTTTGCAGCAACTGCATCTTGGACCATTTTGTTAAAGGTTCTGGCGGCTGGGCGGTTGGATTGCGTTGGTTCGTCGATCATTAGCTTGCTGCCTCCCCCTTGTTGGCCACTTCCTCCGCCATTCCCTTTCTTCGGGCAGTCCTTGATCAGATGCTCAGCTGAGCTGCAAGCGAAACATCCCTTGATCTTCTTTGGCTTCGGGCAGTTGGGTGAAATGTTCCCCTCTTGGCCACAGTTGTAGTAGGTACTGCGCCCCTTCCAGCACTCACCCTGGTGGTTCGTCCCACACTTTGGGAATCCCTTAGCCCTCTTCTTAAACCCACCATGAAAACTTCCTGTTTGATTGCTATTCTTGTTGTTGTTGTTATCCCACTTTCTCTTTCTTAGATTACTTCCCCCGTTGTTGCTTCCTCCACGGCTTTCTCCCCCAGTGTTCTTACCCTTCTTCTCTTTGTTATACTGACTTAGGGCTTCACTACCTCCCTCTGCAATAATAGCCTTTTCCAACAGCGTGGCAAAAGAATTAATTTGGAGAACCGACACCTTGTTGAACAACCAAGGTTTCAGTCCTTGCTCAAAATGTCTGGCCTTCCTTTCCTCATCCCCTACCTGGTGTTGTGCAAACCGGGCTAGCTCGTTGAACTTAGCCGCGTATTGCGCCACCGTCATATCTCCTTTCTTAATCTCTAGGAATTTTACCTTCATCCTATTTTTCATGCTCTTCGAGAAATAATTCTAGAAGAACAGAGTCTTAAACCTCTCCCATGCTATTATCCCTTCTCCTGCTCTTTGTTGATTTGCCTCCCACCAGTAGTTCATTTCGCCCCTCATCATGTAGGTAGCAAACACCGTCTTCTGATCTTCGCCTACGCGAGCAATGGTGAAAGCCTTCTCAATCTCCTTGATCTATGTTTGCGCCATGATAGGATAGGTAGTACCCTCAAACTTTAGGGGTCCTACGCTCCTAAAGTCCTTAAAGTTTGTAACTTGAACTGCTTGGGGATTGGGGCGAACGGGTTCATTGTTCCTTCCCCTAAGAGCTTCCCCTAACAAATCAAGTAATTTCTTAATGGGATCTACTTGCTCTCTCTCGTTGTTAACATACTCCTCTGGAGCAGCTAGTCTACGTCTGGGTGACATTATCTGCATCACAAAATTTCATTTTTATTATCTAATTATATTACTTAAACATTTCTCAAATGCAAAAGGAATAGTTTTTTTTATAACACGTTTCTGAAACTACATATAGCGAGTTCTTAAAACTCATACTTATTGTAAGTTTGTGACTCATAATTGTATGGTATATTTTTAAACCCCTAAGCGTATGGACAGTTCCTGATTGGTTCTTGAACTACGTATTGCTAGGATAAGTTTCTAAACTCATATTATTGTGGTAAGTTCCTAAACTCATAACGTGTGGTAAGTTTGATGAACTATACCGGGGTATAGGAAAGTTGTGGATGGAGAATTGAGAATTTTTAATAGATAGAATTATTAAGCAATTGATCATTAGAGAAATTGAAGTTTATGGTGGAAGCATAGGTATTCCAAATCTTCTAGCTGTGCTAGACTTCAAAATTTTGATATCAAGCTAAATTCGCATTGATGTGCCTTTCAAAATAAAATGAATTTTTATTATCAGCAACATATGGTTACTCTGACGCCCCAAATCCACGTTCCTTTGAAACCTCGGATTCGGTGCAATCACGATACTACTATCGTGGAACGATTACCTCTTTTATTCATTACTAAAAGAATACAATTTTGCTTATTATAATTTAGAATATAAATTCTATTCATATCTAGGATCTTGTATGATGACTCCAAACTTTTACAAGTTTTAAAACCCAGTCATATACCATCCCTGTCTAAACATCACATTCGATGTTGCCAAAATGCGGAATAACTTAAACTTTTTAATATCATTTGAATAAAATTTTTTATTGATTTCATAACTTGAATCAATTACAAATCCCTGAATCAACTTTATATTATGATTCATTCTATTTGAGTTATCGTATAACGTTTACAACTCGACTTGATATCCTCTATGTATCCACTAATACATCTTTACAGTACGATAAGTTTTAAACAACGTATACAATTATCAAGTACAACCCTAAACAGGGTTCAAACGATAATCTAAATAGTATTCTTCGTTGCGATACTATCTATCTTTATCAATCAAGAAGCACGAAATCTTTACTGTGAATCCTTAACCTACAAAAGTGGTTATTTGCAAGAGTGAGCTCGACAGCTCAGCAATTCTAACAGTTTTCATGCATCACATAGCATATCACATCATAGTCAGTTCATGCATTTATAAACAATTTATATTTACTACGCATGTTACTTTTCACATAACAAGTATATCATCAAAGATCAACTTTCAATCTCATATATATCTCATATACAGTTCATATATAAGTTTACATCATCACATCATAATATAATTCAACTAACAGTTATTGAATTCATATATCAAATAGGAACTGAAAGACTTGCCTGATTTGTAGTTTAATAACTACGACTTAACTGCTTAAGAATATCTACACTTCGTGTAATCCTACACAGTTATATTAATCATAGAGATCACACTTATCAGTTATACACTTCCATACACTCTCAATATAATAATTAGTAGTACATTATTTTCTAACTTGGTTCTTAGAACCTTCGTCTTACTTATCGTATTCTTAGAATAACTATGTACGTATAAGTATACTATAACCATACGTATTTACTACCATTCTTCATATACACATGCTCACCTACCACTAATCTATTTACATATAGCTAGTGTAGTCCATCCTTTGAGTTAATCATATATCATTACTAACACATAAGACCATAACAATTAGCAAACATACTCTATTAACCGTCAAAATCGGATTCAAGTATTAACATATGATCTTACATAGCATGTATACATATTAAAGGATACTTTCATGCTCGTTCAACCTTTTCACGTTCAATTTACATGATATAGGTTCTAAGTTAATACCCTTAATAACGTAAGTCCCTTCAAGGTTATAAAATCACAAAGTCTAACATGCTCGCCTTTAAACACATCAGGTAATCATATAACCCATATTAGGCATGCTCATGAATATTCATATTTCATACATGTAGCTATCATAATTATTAGTTTGAAAACATGCTTCGTTTACGCTAAACTTGGTTTCACGACATATAGTCATGGTATATATACATGTATGATTCATGAAAGAATCCAAGCGTGCTATCACATATGTCCATAAACATCAAAATCCTAAATCTTAAGTTAACATGTTAACGTCCACGTTCAAAGCTCGTATTTTCATTAGTGAAGCTCACTAACAAAACCTAATATGTTCATGCTATCTATATATAGGTTGACATGTCCGATATGCATTTCTAAGTCATCTAAACATGCTCACAAAAATCAGAATGTGTATATGGTATTTACATGTCAAGATCCACCTTCAAAACTTACATTCTCGTTGGAAATGTTTACTAACGAGGTCCGGCATGCTCATGTTATACTATGAAACATATATTCGTAAGTTAATACGCTTCTCATGCATTCCTAAATAATATAATCATACTTGAAAAAATCAGAATGTCGACATAGTTAGTATAAGTCATTTTCGTTTACAAAACTTTACGTTTACTTTTGGAAATTATAATCGTCCGTTAATCATGCATAAAATTATAGTAGAACATGCCCATATTATTTCTACATATCCATATATACAATTTATTCATGCTAGTATGCTTGTTCTAGTAATATACCACATGTCAGTTCATAGCAGATTTGCAACAAAATAGAAAACAGGCTCCAGGACCCTGCGCAGTTGCGCTACGCCCAGGTATTAACCCGGCGCAGCTGCGCCGGTGTCCGGCCAGTTCAGAGATAGCTTGCTGTTCGGCAGACTGGGAACCCATCTCAGAAAATTCACATGAATTCTATTCTATCCAAGGTATAATATAGCTTTGATATGATTTCTAACATACATGTGATCTTATATACTACTAAACAAATCATATTTCAAGTCAATTAACATCCCATTTCCACAAAATCAAGAACTTTAGAAAGTTACAGAGAATAAGATTTGAAGAGCATTATACCTCTGCAAGTCTGTTACATCAACTTCCTTAATTCACAGGCCCCTTGCTAATACCATGTACTACCTCTATATCTTATACTTATTAGAATTTCTCAGCAATTGAAATGAAGGAGGAGGAAGCCTTATTTATAGAATTTCAAATATCCGGACAATCCAATTTTCACATGAATCAAACCGATGGATTTCAAGTTTGTATGAAGGTTAAGGAATGGTGGTTGAGAGTGGGTGGATTCAATCAGGAATCCCACACCCCTTACCATTATTAGATAGAAGTGTGAGGAAATTGAGAAGAATCAATTAGCATAGCTCCTAGCCATTCACGTGAGGATAAATGAGGAGGGACTCACATTTAGGGACAAGAGGAAATCTCAGCATTTGCAACTAGCAAGTGTAATACACTATACACTTGTACACCTTATATATACACTTAGGGTACATGATATACAAATTTCATTTTATAAACACATAGGTTATAAATTATATATATATACACATTCATACATAAAGCTTAGGTTATGAATGTAACCTCCAGTTATAATGTATCAAGTATGGTACTTATATACATATCAACACATACTCCATGTATATTAACACTAAATATAATTCTATCGGGTATCATCACCTTTACTATCCCAACTCTATTATTCCAATTAAATTATGGAAATCCTTATCATGTTACATACACGATAATATTTTGTAACTCGCGTAATGAATTTAATCATACGATATAGTCTATATGTATATAATATATATAGCCACATTAATGTTGCACCATACTTTGTATAACATATGCGTAACTACTACATGTTATACCCTTAATAATCACATCCTTTGCACATATTAATTAATTGAGCAACTATATTAATAATCTACTCGTTTATATATTATTATACTCAATGACAATTAATTAATTAATAAAGTATTAATTAATTCATCCCCTTTAATCAATGTAATTATTAATCTCCATAACAATTAATCAACATTTATATGGTTAATTATTACATTAAATAAATATAAATCTAATTATATTTATAAACAAGTTGCTTATTATTATTCTAATAATTGCAATAATAATAAGCAATACATCATCAATTAATCCTCACTAATATTCTATTTCTCATAATAGCAATAACAATTAAAATTTTATTAATCGTTCACGTAGAAATTCCTTCGGTAATACCCTTATCAATTATTATAAGGCGAGAAATAACCACATTCTTCAATAATTTAATAAGTACATTATGTATATAACCAATACACTTATTATCATGCTATCACTTCGCAATAATAGTAATTCAACATACAATTAACCATTAATTGTTAAATTAATAATTCTTCCATCCTTAAATTAATTAATTCATCCTCGAATCTATTATCGTGTCACACAAGGCATATTTTTCACAAGCTTACATCGAGCTATTCTCATTCTCAACACTTATTTATTTCCACCACATTAATATTCTCTTAATATAACGTTCGTGTGACTCACGCATTTAAATGCTAAATTACCTCAATTAATTATACTTATAACAAGTATAACCTTTACGCTTATAATAATTAATATATATTCTATTAATCATTATAAATAATAATATACGCGATAAAATAATATCTTAAGTTATTTAATAACTTAGTTTTCTTTCATTAATCAATCTCCATTGAAAATACATTAGAAATTTTGTATTTTGCCATAAGATATTATGTTTCCTCCCGATAAGGACATTCATTATTAGAAAATAATGTACTTATTGTCTCAAGACAATATTCTTAATATATTATCAAATAACTATATGTACGACACATGTACATATCACTACAAAAAAAGTCATTGCCGACGGCGTCATTGCCGACGGCTATGAACCCGTCGGTATTGACCTCATTGGCGACGGTAATGCTGTCGCCAATGACACCCGTCGCCAATGACCAAATCCCAACATTCCTAGTTTGGTGGCCGACGGATGGCCGTCGATAATGGCTTTAGTGCCGTCGGGAATGGATTTGTTTTGCCGCCAGGTTTTCGCGGTGGAGGGAAAACTCACTGGCGATGGGAAATATTATCATAGCCGACGGGCTCGCCGTCGGTATTGAGGTAATAGCGACGGGCGTAATGACGACGGCCACGCCGTCGAGAATGAGTCTGATATTAAAACCCTCATTTCGACGGCAACGACTCTTATGTTTTCCCCTCTCTTCTCTGCTATTTGATTTTCCCTCTCAATTCTTCATTCCCAGTCAGCCATTTGCTCAATTAGCTTACAAATTTACCTAATAAATCATCACAGTTCACCCCATCACCATACTAGTTCGACCCATTATCATCTCAGTTAGAAGGTTTGCTCTTACTGCGCCTGGAACCGACGCCTGCTGCTCCGGCGAACCCAACCTCCGGCCAACCGAACCTTCGACCGCCACCACTTCCCCTCTACTGACTTCTTCTTCTTTACTCTTGGTTTACCCCAAATTACAAGGTATGATATCCATGCCCTCTTTCTTTATCCATGAAAATTTATCCTCTGTTTGTATTTAATTTACTTTTCTTGATTTGTATGGAACAAAGTGGTTCAAATGTGAGTTCATATGAGGTTGTCTAGATATGAATATTATATTTTTTTATGCTCAAATTGGTGTTTAGGCATTCCCTTATAATTTTCTATGGAAGTTATAAAAATAAGTAACTTTGCAGTGTCTTACCGTACATGTTCTTCAATAAACACTCTGTTCTTCAATATACTTCGAATGGCAACATGTTTGCTTTAGTAAGGGTTAATACTATTTATTTGCATAAACATTCATGCTATCTTTGGTACTCTCATAAACATGTAAGATATTCAGTTTGTATCCCTCTCTATAATTGATTAATTTTATCATTTAGGAAATCAAGAAGCTAATTATAGGATTTGTTATGGACTGTTATGGCTGCTTACTCAAACCATCCGGGCATATGTTATGCATGTTAAATACCATGTAAAAAGATAGTACAAGCTTATATGTTGCACATTCATGCTATCTTTGTTGACATGTTGGTAAACCTTGTTTCTTATAAAATTTAAAGCCTATAGAGGGTCATTTTGGATAAGAAGCATGAAGCCTTGCATCCTTGAGTTTTAAACCTTAAATATTATGTCTGTAGCAAAAACATATGATATGCTAATGCTAATAATTTAAGGCTTGGAGACTGTTAGATAAGTTAGAACTAAAATATGCCTAAAATGTCAAAAGTGGACTATTTTTGGTATTGGAAAAATAACTAACTGATGCAAATATATTAATGGATATAAGGCTATGTTATTATCATGTTTTAAAAGATGTCTGAGTACCTAAAGGTTTCTTGAAACCTAATAAAGGACTATTTGTGGTTGTTAACCTAAACTATGCTTAAATAAGGATAATTATAGCCAATCTTGCCAACTAAAGTTTTAAGACAGTATAAAGTCCCTATATTGTCTATATACACTATTTAAAAGTTGTTCCTTAAGTTAACCAAGGTCTAGGAGGTGTGTTGTACCAATTCATGTCTAAAAATCAATGAAAGTAAGCTTTATAATAGCAATGAACACCAAAATGAAGAACCACCACACCTGAACCATATAGGCAAGTTTCAATAGTTATAATATGGCATAAGTAAGCTACACAAACTAAAGAAACCAAGCCTAAACTGTTTTGAGAATTAGACTTGTGAAAAATTCCATTTTATGCCCAAAAGTGAACTGTTTTGTGTAATTTTTAATACCTGGACTTAAAAGACTATAATGAGCTCATATAAAGTTCCTAATACATGCTTGTAATGGTTCCTAATAATTTCCATGACCAAAGCTAGTAAGAAAACCAAGTTCAAATCTACTTTTCAAGACTAAAGTGAGCTTTGATAGGTCAAAATTAGCTAGATGACCAAGTAAAGTGAGTTGATGATAAAAGTAACCTAAGTTCTTGAGACTATTATTACCTAGAAATTCCACCAGCTATCCAAGTCATACCTTACCAAGCCTTCAAAAGCCGTGGATTACTTTTAATCCAAAGGCTTATATTCAAATATATTTCCAAATAGGTTGAACTTGAAGAAACTAGACAGCCGAGAAAAAAACAAAGAAAAAATAAAAACAAAATTAGAACTCTTGTTTGGATATTAATTCGCTGGAACACGTCGGAACATTTATAGCAGTCAAATCAAGTCCTCCAAATTTTTTAATTTTCAAAATTGTCGTACGCCTCTTTAACTTCTTAACCCTTGTAGTAATAATGTCTTTCCAAAACTCTCTTGAATAGAAACTAGTAACCTACTACTATTACTATTACTTAATAATGGACGAAAAAGGAGACGAAAAAGGGAAAGGAGGAACTGCAATCGGTATAGATCTCAGCACCACGTACTCGTGGGTCAGAGTTTGGCAACACGGCGGCGTTAAAATCATTGCGAATGAGCAGGGTAACAGGACGACGCCTTCTTGTGTGGCTTTCACTCATACAGAGCGTTTCATCGGTGACGGAGCCTACAACCAGGCCGCCACGAACCCTGTTAACACCGTCTTTGGTAATAACTATATGTTTCATAAAGTTGTTAAAGTACTCTTAATCATTATGAAATTTTTATTTTTAATTTTTTGCATAATTTATATCAAATATCACAAATATTGCATCCGCCTAAAGTTACTATTCTGATAAAGATATTGTGGAACTTTGTGGATTTTTTTTAAAAAAGCAAATATTATAAATAGTTGTATCCGCATGTTATCCTCGTTGTTACTGTTAAAACTATTGTGATTACGAATGTCTAATAATATTTTGTTAATGATTTGACAGTATATATACAGATATGGCGCGTACACTACACGGCGATCGTGGTGGGAATGCTGGTAGTTCAAGTCGTGGGGGCCGTGGAGGTAGTGGCGGTGATGATCAGGCCGGATCATCGGGTATAATTACATGTTTTGTTGTTATACATCTTATTATTTTTAATTTTGTATATTATTGACTTTATATTCATTTATATAAATATTATTGTATTTATACTGCGAGATCTCGACGTCGCCCACCGACCGGAGGTAGTGGTGCGAATGGATAGGGAGCCGGCCCTTCATTATCTGACAACTTCTTCAGGTGGATTATTGAGGGGTGCATGGTGAGCAGTGTCGTGCAGTCAGGCGCACCATCAGCTCTATAGATCCTATAGCTGCCGCTGACGGACTTATGGGTGTAGTCCACAGCTCTATAGATCCTACAGCTGCCGCTGACGGACTTATGGGTGTAGTCCGGGAGGAGGCCATCCGTGTATGTGCGGTTGTCTTGGCCAACATCTTCCCTCCACATATTCGACAGGTAAAAATAGATTTCATTAATGTATTTCCTTATTTGTAATTATACTGTTTATATAAACTGTCAAACAAATAGTTAACACATACATAACTTACACAAACATAGACCAATAGTCGAAAAAAAGGCCAAAAATTGCCTCGATCGTCAAAACAATACATAAACATAGACATAGCACCGCATAGGCAATAGGCACGCGTTATAACTGACGGGACTCGATTCCAATTTGCGGAGCCCGAGTTCGAGTCCCGTCTGCCTAACTTACGCAAACTTAGACCAATAGTTAAAAAAGAGGCCAAAACCCACCTCGATCATTGAGACAACACGCAAACACAGACATAGCATTGCATAGGCAATAGGTGCGCATTACAACTGACGGAACTCAATTCCGATATACGGAGCCCGAGTTCGAGTCCCGTCTTCCTAACTTACTCAAACTTAGACCAATAGTTAAAAAAGAGGCCAAAACCCACCTCGGTCATCGAAACAACACGAAAACATAGACATAGCACCGCATAGGCAATAGGCACGCATTACAACTGACGGAACTCGATTTCGATATACGGAGACCGAGTTATCAGCCCATTTCCCAAACTTGCCATCACTTAGGCAAAAAGCCGAAAAAGAGATCGAAACCCGCCTCGGTGTTCAAAATGACACGCAAACATAGACATAGCACCACATAGGTATTAGGCACCCGTTACAACTTACGGGACTCGATTTCGATATACGGAGGCCGAGTTATTAGCCCGTTTTCCAAACTTGCCATCACTTAGGCAAAAAGCCGAAAAAAAGATTGAAACCCTCCTCGGTCGTCAAAATGACACGCAAACACAGACATAGCACCGCATAGGTATTAGTCACGTGTTACAACTTACGGGACTCGATTCCGATATACGGAGGCCGAGTTATCAGCCCGTTTTCCAAACTTGTCATCACTTAGGCAAAATGCCAAAAAAGAGACCGACGACACGTCTCGGTCATCGAAATGACACGCAAATATAGACATAGCACCGTATAGGTATTAGGCACGCATTACAACTTACGGGACTCGATTTCGATATACGAAGGCCGAATTATCAGCCTGTTTTCCAAACTTGCCAACACTTGTAGAACATAAACTAAAATAATTTAAATATGCTCTATTTTTGACTCGTTATTAATATTTTACTTTTGTAGGGTCTTGTTGATGAGACTCGTGGGGACAGCTGCGGCACAGGTGATGCCCGTAGAGGAGATGGTGATGACCGCCGGGCTGATACTGATGAGACTATGGAGGGTGGGATCGGCGATGGGACCGGCGGTCGTACGATAGATAGCGTTGATGATGGCACTGACATTCGTGATCTTGGGTTATAGTTAGTTTATGTTATATTTTGACTTTCATGTATGTATTTATATAGCTTTTGAGTTGTACAGACATCGAGTTTTGTATCTAACTATATTGATTGTTGATAGAAAAAGATATGATTGTTATTGATATGCGTGCATTATCAATATTTGTTTTTCTTTAATTTATAACAGGTACAATTATATATATGTAAATGAACAAGGGAATTTTATAATTTTTATATTTCTTTAAAGAGGTCATTGGTGACGGGGGCATTGGCGACGGGGTGCCATCGGCTATAACCTATTGGTCATTGGCGACGGGGAATGCACTCATTGGCGACGGCAGTGCCGTCGGGAATGACTGTATAGCTAAAATTTAAAACGAATATCGCTGATGTCATGTCCGTTGCTAGTGCTGTCGACAATAACTCATGGCCGACAGTGTGCCGTCGGTAATGACCCCGTCGGTAATGACTTAATTCCCGACGGCGAGCAATGGAAGCCAGGGGCGACGACCTTTGGGGCGATGGGGACTGCCGTCGCGAATGACCTCATTGCCGACGGCTGGGTCATTGGCGACAGCCATGGCCCGTCGGCAATGACCTTTTTTTTGTAGTGTATATTATATATAGAAAATAGATAATAAGTTTATTTTCTATAAATTGTTTCTATCAATTTATTCACATATAGCAAATATATTTTAATATATTTACCATTATAATTAATCACACCTATTACCACATATAAAACATATAAAGTAATATTTTTTTTCAAAAATAGTATTTCCTCCTTTTATTTAAATAATTCAACATTAGAAATTATTTTAATATCCTTTATTAGAAATATATAATAACTATTTCTCTTTCTTTTCTATAGATTGTCTTTAAAATAATTTCTTCAAATATTAAATATTTATTTAAAGATATAATAATTTCCATCCTCTTTTAATAACGTATATATATTTATTAACGTTATTTGCACATTATACTTTCTCATATATTACCATTCTAAGTAATATATATAAAAGTATCAACTATAATTACATAATTGACACATATATCAGTTCACTCCTTTACTTAAGTAAATTAAACCCTGTACTATATTACCATAGTTAATTAAAGTTTGACACTCACATTATATTATTCTGTAATAAAATTCTCAACTATCAATTAACCAATATTTATTCTTATTAGTTAATTTTTTCAACTAACTCATGCTTCACTATCCAAATCCATTCATGGATAGCTTAAGTACTATTAATAACCTATCTTATAAACATACTAGTTATTAGTATACATACACAAGAAAATGGTGATTATACATTAAAGATATTTAATGTCACCAACTTACTATGATAAAATAATTCTATAAATTATTTAATATCTATAGATAATTCTATCCAATCCCTTTATCTCAACTGAATCGTCTCTAACAATATATATATATATATATATATATATATGTATATATATATATATTAATAATATATTTATTAATCACAACACTCACATATTACGTAGTTCATATTACCCTATATAACACAATATTACATAACTTGTATCACATAAATGTTTTTATTCGAACCCATTTCACACTTAAGAATTTTATTTATTAAATCCTTATTTAATAATTTCTGAAAATTCGGATTCTTACATCATCTCCCCTTTATAAGGACTCCGTCCTCGGAATCACCGAAACCTCCTCTACTCGGTGCCTTTCCGATTATTACATATTCTCTTGAATACTTTTATTCATTCTCTTTTCAGAAGTTTTATTATTATAATCTTCTCAATCGCATTCTATCATTTACTCCTTTCTAACGAACATTCCACTACTACATTCATCCTTCAGAAGAATAAGAATCTTCCACGATTTTTCAATAATCGGGAAGTAGTATGAATAACTCAGATTTCAGATTTTGCTGAGGGGTCACACAAGACCATGAACTTTTCCACAGGTTAACTAATGCTTCAACACAATTCTTCACACTGCAACCCAGAGTGTTTATCAATTACAAAGACTGAAAACGCCCTTCACACGTACACTAGGTGGCTAGCCTATTGTACTACTACGTTGGGCCGCAACATAGCGTGTTGAAATGACTATATGAGTCATGTTCGGACTACGCTTTCTGAAAATATATTCCCATTATAGGGTTGTTCAACTTAGCTTCTCAACTTTTAAATCCGCACTAGAGCAATCTGGTTTGGCACAATTACACAAGAATGCTTGAATTCTACAATCACTTTTCAACAGTCGTCTAGCCGAATCAAATAGCTTAGACTCTTATCAACAATTTGGACATCAATCAAAATAATTTAATCAACTTTTCATAATTCGAAAGAAAACCAAAAATCATTTTATGACGTCAAAATGTCGCACCCACTTAATAGTACGTTGAAGATTTCGTCATTTGTGACTTTGCCATAATACACCCTACCATAATGGGCTGACGATCTTACGATCACTTCCGACACTAGGTTTGATTGCATTGATGACTACATCGTTTACCATCATACACCATATCAAATGATGCACGTGGTCAAAATACATTTTGAAAGATTTTCAAGTTATTTTTGTCTTAGCCGAAACAAGTAGCTTAGACATACGAATAACGTTGTTTTTTTTAAACTCATTAGTTCAGTTACCTGACCCAATGTTTTCTCAAGAAAACAGAAGTGCAAAAACTAGAACGAAGCTAATAAATTTTGAAAATCTTGCATAGCTAGAAGATTTAGAAAAATCCAAATTTCTCCATCACTTCAATCTCTTATTACCATCAATGCTCACTATTCCAAAACTCTTAATTCTTGATATATAATATATCTATTCTCAGTACAGTTCACCAACTTACCACACCATGGAAGTTCAGTAACTTACCACAATCATATGGGTTGAGGAACTTATCCTAGTCTGACTAAAGTCGTCCATTCGCTGAGGGGTTCCATCATACGATTATGAGTCACGAACTTGTTGTAATACCCGAGAATTTTCTAATATTATTAAATAAATATATCAATGGAAATGAGAATTTATTTGAATATAAATGATTTTGTGTTATGAGAATAATTAATTCAATTATATATTAAATTGAATAATTATAATAATTGAGAATATGTGGAGTTTGCGATAAACTCGTGAAAGCCTTGTGTGGCACAGTGACGTAATAGTAATGATTATATTAATTTAAGCGAACAATTAATCTATATTAATTATCGTAGAATATTAATTAATGGTTATGGAATATTAATGGTGATTAATTCATAATATGTGATTATTATTATTGCACGAAAAATGATAATAATAATGAGCAACGTGTCCATAATATAATAAAATTTATATTCATTTAATGTGATAATTAATCATATAAGTGTTAATCGATTATTATGGAAAATAATAATCAATGAGGAATAGATTAATTAATATTATTGTTAATTAATCAATGAGATAAATAATTTATTTATTTGACATTATGAATAATAAAACAAATAAGCAAGTTATTAAAATAATAAGATTATATTAATTGATATGTGCAAATGTGCAATACTTGAATATATAAAGTATATGGAATACAACTATATTATATAGTGTAGTGAGACACGTAAGTGTGACCATGCATGTATATATAAACTATAGTGCAATGTGATTATACTATACATAGAAACCATATATTATATGAAGCATAATGTGATTATGTTATGTACATAAACTATATAGTAAAGTTATTAAATTATGAGAGTTACATGAAATGCCTATATAACAATGTGAATATACATTAAAGTGAGACATCATGAGTATGTGGTAGATAATTTAATAATACATGAGATAATGTGATGTGATTATATCCGAATAAATTATATAGGTAAGATAAAAATGTACGTGGATCAGATGTGTGTGGATTATACTTACTACATTATGTGAATAACATGATTATTGGGATTACATTGTAATTCTAATTGTAATATAAATATATAGTATGTATATATATATATATATATATATATATATATATGATAACATAAGTATATGGTGTGTGAATATAAGTGTAGTATTTGCAAATGCTGAGTTCTTGTCCCATTTTGAGTGTCCATTCCTTCCATATTTCTCATTCACGTGAAAGGCCAAAGGCCTAAGCTACTCCCTCATATCAACTTCCTAGCTAGCTAATGATGCTCATGATGAAGAAGGATGTGGGTGATGGGGGTGGTTGGCAACTATTTCACCTAATGCTTGTTGCCCATCATCTCTTCTCCTTCTCCAATGGTTTGATTTCATGGACAATGGCTTGGCATGGTTATTCACTTCCCTATAAATTGAGCACTCCCCTTCTCAATTCATTTTGCTAGACTAATTACTAAGTGTTCTAGAGAGAGTAAGGATATTGCTTAGGGAGAATTCTGAGATTAGGAAGCAAGTCTTGTGCAATTTGAAGCTTAAGAGGTATAATATCTAAACCCATTTAAAATTCAATTCATAAAAATCAGCAAGTTTAGTTAGAATTGGTTATATGAAATGATTATTAGCATGCTAGGACAGTATATAGATGTGTTATATGTGCAATGTAATAGTTAGCAAGCATGTTTCATGAGGAAATGTGAAGATTGGTTGGAACTCTGCAAATGCAGAGAAGTTTCTGGTCTGGAACGAGAGCCGCGCGGCCGTGCGTCTCCCTAGTACAATTTGGGCGCGGCCGCGCGCCACTGCAGAAATTGTTGATGATTTCTTTTATATCTTCTGATGTATTAAACATGTTGTACTAGTAGGGTATGCTTATAACTCACATTAACATATGGAATAAGGTTACTAGGTTATAGCAATCCATGCTCGTTGTTTAGTTGAATATTTCAAAGAAAACTTAAAGTTATGAAAAGGGGAACTTGGATATATAAATACCACAATAGTATTCTGACTTTTGAGACATGTTAGTATGACTTAGAAACACATGGAATGCATGCTAACTTATGTATATGGGTTCCGTGATACATTATGAACATGTGAACCTAACTAGTGCACATTTCTAACAAAAGCGTAGAGTTTGAAAACAAACTTTGATAAATTATATCCATGTTGATATTTTGACCGTACACGCATGCTGATATGGTTAAGAATGCACTAAAGGCATGTTGACTTGTTTAGATATGTTTCATAGCGTGACATGAGCATGTGGACTTCGTTTGCGAACTTTACTAAGTGAAAGTATAAGTTTGAAACGTAAATCTTAACATGTTATTGTAAGTTTCATATTCAAATATTTATGGACACATGTGATAGTATTTTTAGACTCACTCACGTATCATGCATGTATATATACCATGATTAGTTGCCGTGATTCAAGTTTAGCATAAACGAAGCATGTTTTCAACTAATAACTATGATAGTCACATGTATGGAATGCGAATACTCATAAGTATGCTTAATATAAATACCTTAAGTGCTTACAAGGAGAGCATGCTAGATGTTGTAACATCATAACCTTGAATTGCTTTAAATTATTGAAAGTGTTGACTTAGAATCTATTGCATGTATGTTTGGAATGAGGAAAGGTTGTATACAAACATAAAAGTATCCTTTAAACATGTATACATGCTACGTGATATTATATGATGTCACTTGAACCCGATTTTGACGGTTAACTTATGAGAATGCCATAACTTGCTAAAATAAAATATATTTAGTATTGATTGTAGTCTTATGTGATATTAATAATATGCGAATATGTTTGCTAATTGTGGTTGTCTCACATGATAGTAACGATGTATGAATATGATTAACTTGAGAAAAGAGAAAGTTAAGAATAGAAATTAGATACTAAATAATTGTGCAGCTAGGGTAAAACTTAGCTTGTGTGTTGATCGTATATTCGAAGATATAATGTGAAGTTAAATTATATGACTAATGAATATCATATATATACGTAATTATATTACGATAGGAATCCAAAAGTGTTGGCTAGCTTTACGTGAGTAAACTACGCATAAGGCAAGTATCCTAAACCCTTGCATTATTTTATTCAACGGATATCGTAAGCGAGTATATAAACCTTATCTCTTTGGATACAAGTATTCTATCTTTGTATATTGCGAACTAGTTTCCTACTTAATCTTTTGAATTGAATTAGCATACTTGAACTCTTATTTCATTAAAGCTATTATTCATGTTGAACTTAGTATTGTTCTTGAATATTGTGAAAGTGTCTATGCCATTTGATTCGGCTAGACTTATATTATTGAAAAGCGACCCAAACTAATTGATTGGTGCGGGATCTTGTATTTGACTGAGAAGAACAACCTTCTTTGAAGGGAATATATAATTGTCGGAGAACCGACGTGCACACTTGAGTATGATTGATTGTTATGCATAACGATGGTGCTTTAGGCTGATCACCTGTTGTACCTGTTTTTGTTGGATTTTCAGTTTATTACTGTTAATTCTAGTAGAAGTTCATAGTCCTTAGCGACTGCTCAGTATTCAGTTATCTTGAAATGTTGAATTGATTTGTTGTTGAATCACATTGATATTATTCTATCCTTAGCGACTATTATTGAAAACTGTTGATATTCTTGTTATCCTTGAACTATCAAACTTTGTTATACCCTTTCGAAAATTAAGGATTATATCACTTACCCTTATTGTATATTACTTGCTGGGAAATTTGTGCTCATTCTTGCTTTCCCTAAAATATTTCAGTTAAAACAGAGCAGGGCGAACCTTCAGGCGTTGATAAGGGCAAGGGCAAGGCTACCAACTAGCTTGTCTCTTTTATGTTTTTAAATATTTTATTGTTGTATTAAAATGATGTAGTAAGACTGGTTTTGATTATGTTTAAGCTTAAGTTAGGTTATGTAATAAGTCGTTAATTGATATTATTATGTAATCTATTAAGTACTGTAGGTTGCGAGACTTGGGGGAATAATTATAATAAATCATTGTAAATTATTCTAGAATAGATTTTTCGCTGTGATGTGTGTTATTTAGTTATTATTATTGTGATGTATTACCATGTGCACGTGATGAACCGAATTCGAGAGACCAAGTGGCGGTCCTAGAATTTGGGGGCGTCACAGGTTGGTATCAAAACTGTAGTTATAAACCTTAGGATCGAGTGTCCTTAGACTATAACTTAGGCGAACTTAGAAGTTAGGAAGGAGATAAAACTCATGTAGAGTTTTCCTTGAGAGGCTTAGTCTGTTATGAAATGTAACTTCATTTTATACAATGAACTTATATTTTATTTAACATTCTAATGGAGTTGCTGTTTGTTTGCCTTGTGTTTGTGAATGTAGGATGACAGACACACGTGTACCTAGTAGAGTGGCAGAGGAGGAGCCCAGGGATATACATATAGTATACGAGGCACCTCTAGAGGCTACACCAGTACAGGCTGTTGCACCGTTCGAGTTTGATGACGAGGACGAGATTGAGATAGAGTCTGATCCAGAGGAGGAGCCGATGGAGGATGAGCCAGTAGAGGACTCTGATGAGGCTACTGTAGAGGAGCAGATGCTAGGAGAGTATGAGGAGCGGATCTTAGACTTAGACTGCAGGGTTCAGGAGCTGGAGGCAAAGGCCCAAGAGAGAGAGTCTGAGTTCTAGAAACTGAGGGACGAGGGCCACCAGAGGAAGTTGGCCATGCAGGAGTTAGAGGTGGAGATTGCCTACCGTAGGGAGGCAGGGATCCAGATGGGGACTCTGTTTCACAGGTCAGTGGCTCAGAACGTGGATCTGGCAGGAAAGCTGGAAGAAGTAGAACAGAGGGAATTGAGTGAGAAGACTGAGAAAGAAGCCCTCCGTACTCAGCTAGAGTTGGAGGTGATGGATAGGATACACTTCGAGGAAAAGTGGGAAGCGGCCAATGAGAGAGCTGACGACCTAGAGGACGAGGTCAGGTGCAAGAAGAGAAAGATGAACAAGATGGGGTATGTGTTCCGTTTAGCTTTTGAGAGGGTGATTGATGGTGTGTACCACTACCCGGCAGAACAGGGACAGACTCTACATACCTTGAGCCGAGAGCTGGTTGTGTATATAGCACAGTTGGAGTACAAAAGCGCAGTGGAGCGCGGGATGATGGGATGAGATTCTCTTAATTAGTCTAGTAGTAGTTAGTAGCATTTATCTTTATGTGTTCTACATTCTATGTTGTAATCCCGATCTTTTGTGTAAGATATAGGATAATGATGTGAACCCCGTGTTAGCTTTTGTTAGAGGGGTGGTATGGTAGTTGGTTGGTATATTCCCCGTGTTTTGTGATATTAGGGGATATATGTGATAACATTTATAGCAGTATGCTAGGGAAATCATGTAATGAAACGATTTGGCATATGAATATAAATGGAGTTTATTTCTGGAATGTGTTATAAATTTA
Source organism: Panax stipuleanatus (assembly GCA_020205555.1). Classification (NCBI taxonomy): domain Eukaryota; kingdom Viridiplantae; phylum Streptophyta; class Magnoliopsida; order Apiales; family Araliaceae; genus Panax; species Panax stipuleanatus. Next base: position 136,031,522 of record CM035115.1, on the reverse strand, counting down.
TTCTTTTAGTATTAAAAGAAATACTTAAGTAATATACTTGAATAATAATAAAATGAAAAAAATTATGATGCAGATAATGCCGCCCAGACGTAGATAGACTGCACCCGAAGAATCTGTTAACAATGAGAGGGAACAAGTTGACCCGATCCAGAAACTGGTAAACTTGTTAGGAGAGGCCTTAAGGGGAAGGAACAATGAACCCGTTCGCCCAAACCCTCAAACTGTGCCAGTAACAACCTTTAAAGATTTTAAGAGTGTAGGACCCCCGGAGTTTGAGGGAACTACCGACCCAATCGTCGCACAAACCTGGATCAAAGAGATCGAAAAAGCTTTCACTATAGCTAGCGTAGGCGAAGATCAGAAGACGGTGTTTGCCACGTACATGATGAGGGGAGAAGCGAACTACTGGTGGGAGGCTAATCAACAAAGAGCTGGAGAAGGGATAATAGCTTGGGATAAGTTTAAGACGCTATTTTTCGAAAATTACTTCCCAAAAAGCATGAAGAATAGGATGGAGGTGAAATTCCTAGAGTTAAAACAAGGTGAGATGACTGTGGCGCAATACCCGGCTAGGTTTAACGAACTAGCGCGATTTGCGGAGCACCAAGTTGGTGATGAAGAGAGAAAGGTTAGACGCTTCGAACAAGGGTTGAAGCCGTGGCTGTTCAATAAGGTATCAGTTCTTCAAATTGATTCCTTTGCAACATTACTGGAAAAGGCAATCATTGCGAAAGGTGGCAATGAGGCCTTAAGTCTGTATAACAAAGAGAAGAAAGGAAAGAATGCTGGAGGAGAGAACCGTACTGGAGGAAGCAGTAGCGGAGGAAGCAATTAGGGAAAGAGAAAGTGGGAGAACAACAACAACAACAAGAACAACAATAATCAATCAGGGAATTTTCATGGAGGTTTCAAGAAGAGGGCTGAAGGATGCCCAAAGTGTGGGAAGAATCACCAGGGCAAGTGCTGGAAGGGACGTGGCACTTGCTACAACTGCGGACAGGAAGGGCACATCTCGTCCAAATGTCCGAAACCAAAGAAGATACAAGGATGCTTTGCGTGTGGCTCGACAGAGCACCGGATTAAGGACTGCCCAAAGAAGGGAAGTGGCGGGAGTAGCAATCAGCAAGGAGGCAACAAGCTGATGATCGGCGGACCGACACAATCCAACCGCCCAACCACCAGAACCTTTGACATGACCGTCCAGGACGCCATGGCTGCGAAGGACGTGGTGTCAGGTATAATCCCAATCAATGATATAAATGCTTATGTACTATTTGATTCGGGTGCCACCTGTTCTTTTATATCTGAAGAATTTGCTAGTAAACTTAGTACACCCCGAGAACGATTAGAAAATCCTTTGAACATAGAAGTTGCGAATAAGGAAATAATCCTTGTAGAATACGTTTATCAAGATTGTCGCGCAAACATTAGAGAACATGAACTGAGCGTAGATTTGATTCCTATTAGATTGGGAGAATTTGACGTAATACTGGGAATGGATTGGTTGTATAACCATGCCGCGATAATTGACTGTCAGAATAAATGTGTGAACCTTCAGACTCTGAGTAAGTCTAAGGTAGTATTTTATGGTAGCTCATCGCTTAAGCAATCGTTTTGCGTTACGATGATGCAGGCCAGGAAATTGTTAAGGAAAGGATGTGTAGGTTATTTAGCTTACATTGTTGATACTCGGAAGAAGGGAGTAGAAATTAAGGATATATCCATAGTTAATGAATTTCAAGATGTGTTTCCGGACAATTTGCCTGGTCTTTCGCCAGATAGAGAAATCGAATTTGTAATAGACTTAGCACCGGGAACGGCACCGATTTCGAAAGCTCCATATCGTATGGCGCCAGTAGAAATAAAAGAATTGATGATACAATTACAAGAGTTGTTGGATAAGGGTTACATTCGACCGAGTGTTTCTCCTTGTGGAGCACCAGTGTTATTCGTTAAGAAGAAGGACGGATCGATGAGACTCTGTATCGATTATCAAGAATTGAACAGAGTAACGATCAAGAACCGATATCCGCTACCGAGGATATACGACTTGTTTGATCAACTGAAGGGAGCAAAGTGTTTCTCGAAGATCGACCTACGAACATGATATCATCAACTGAAGGTACGGGATGAGGACATACCAAAGACTGCGTTTCGAACCCGTTTTGGACACTACGAGTTTTTGGTAATGCCATTTGGATTGACTAATGCTTCGGCAACATTTATGGACTTGATGAACCGAGTTTTCAAGCCATACTTGGATAAATTTGTAGTGGTTTTTATCGACGACATTTTGATCTACTCGAAGACAGAGGAAGAACACGCCGATCATCTGAATATTATTTTGGAGGCACTAAGGAAGGAAAAGATGTATGCAAAATTTTCAAAGTGCGAATTTTGGATGGAGAAGGTTCAATTCTTAGGCCACGTGGTGGATAAGAATGGAATCTCTGTAGACCCTGCGAAGGTTGAAGCAGTAAGTAATTGGGAACAACCGAGAACACCGACAGAGGTGAGAAGCTTTTTAGGGTTAGCTGGATACTATCGAAGATTCATCCAAGATTTTTCTAAGATAGCAACCCTGCTGACCAATTTGACTAGAAAGATGGTGAAATTTGTATGGACCGACAAATGTGAGGAAAGTTTTCAAGAACTAAAAAGGAGACTGAGCAAAGCACCTGTGTTATCATTACCAGATGATGCGGGAAATTTTGTGGTGTATATTGATGTATCGCACAAGGGACTTGGTTGTGTGCTCATGCAAAACGGCAAGGTCATTGCGTATGCGTCATGACAACTTAAGGATTACGAAAAATGATACCCTACTCACGACTTAGAGTTAGCGGCAGTAGTTTTTGCGTTAAAGATATGGAGGCATTATTTGTACGGAGAAAAATGCAAGATATACACGGACCACAAGAGTCTGAAATATATCTTCACACAGAAGGAGTTGAATATGCCTCAGAGGAGGTGGTTAGAATTGATCAAGGATTATGACTGCGATATTCTTTATCACCCGGGAAAGGAAAACGTGGTTGCCGACGCTCTGAGCAGAAAAGGAAGGGAAAAGTTGTTTAATTTGACGACTCAGGACAAATTGATAAGAGAGATGGAGAAATTGGAAATAGAAGTGAAAGAACCAAAGAAGCCTGGAGAGAAGTTGTTTGTAGTGGGAGCTCATCCGACATTGTTGGATAGAGTAAAGGAAGCCTAGGAAAAGGATGAAAAGTGTGAGAAAATTCGAAAGAGGATCACGGAAAATGAGGAAGAAAAATTTTGAATGGATAAAGATAGTATTTTGAGATTTGAAGGAAGAGTGTGGGTACCAGCGGTAACCGAGTTGAGGGAAGAGATTTTGCACGAGGCACACAATACGACGTATTCCGTTCATCCGGGAGGCACTAAGATGTACCGAGATTTGAAGCAACATTTTTGGTGGCCCAATTTGAAACGGGAAGTCGCAGAGTGCGTCAATAGATGTTTGACTTGCCAACGCGTTAAAGCAGAGCATCAACGGCCAAGTGGTTTACTACAACCGTTAGAAATACTAGAGTGGAAATGGGAGCATATTATGATGGACTTCGTGGTAGGACTTCCAGTTACGCAGAAAGGTTATGATGCTATTTGGGTTATCGTGGATCAACTAACCAAGACCGCACATTTTCTACCAATCAAGATCCGCTACAGTTTGAATCAGTTAGCGAGCTTATACGTAAAAGAAATTATCTCACGACATGGAGTGCCGGTGTTAATTGTCTCTGATCGAGATCCGCACTTCACGTCTAATTTTTGGAAGAGTTTGCAAGAAAGAATGGGAACGCAGTTGAGGTTGAGTACTGCTTACCATCCTCAGACAGACGGACAGAGTGAGCGAACAATACAAACGCTGGAGGACATGCGTAGGACTTGCGTGATGGATTTTAAGGGAAATTGGGATGACCACCTACCCTTAGTAGAATTCGCATATAATAATAGTTACCATGCAAGTATCGGCATGCCACCGTACGAAGGTCTTTATAGAAGAAAGTGCAGAACACCATTATGTTGGGACAAAGTCGGGGAGCGACGAATACTCGGACCAGAGTTAGTACAACAAACCGCAGACGTGGTGACAGTGATAAGAGCCAGATTAGTAGCAGCTCAAGATCGCCAGAAGAAATACGCAGATTTACATCGGCAGGACCGAGACTTTAAAGTCGGCAGTTTCGTATTCTTGAAGGTATCTCCATGGAAGGGAAAAATCCATTTTGGCAAGAAAGGAAAATTGAGTCCAAGATTCATAGGACCGTTCGAGATACTGAAGCGAGTGGGCGAAGTGGCATACAAAGTTGAGTTACCACCCGAGTTGGAGCACATCCACAACGTGTTCCACATTTTCGTGTTGCGATCGTACAAGGCCGACTACAAGCACGTGATTTCTTACGAGCCCATTCAAGTGAAGAAGAACTTGGCGTATGAAGAAATTCCTGTCCAAATACTAGATAAGAAAGAGCAAACTTTGAGAAATAAAATTATATCTTCTGTAAAAGTACTTTGGCGTAACCACGATATCGAGGAGGCAACGTGGGAGTTAGAAGATAGGATAATGAGGGATTATCCCCATTTATTTGTGTAACCTTGTAGCAATTCCGGGACGGAATTTTTATAAGGGGGGGGGGGATGTAATACCCGAGAATTTCCTAATATTATTAAATAAATATATCAATGAAAATGAGAATTTATTTGAATATAAATGATTTTGTGTTATGAGAATAATTAATTCAATTATATATTAAATTGAATAATTATAATAATTGAGAATATGTGGAGTTTGCGATAAACTCGTGAAAGCCTTGTGTGGCACAGTGACGTAATATTAATGATTATATTAATTTAAGCGAACAATTAATCTATATTAATTATCGTAGAATATTAATTAATGGTTATGGAATATTAATGGTGATTAATTCATAATATGCGATTATTATTATTGCACGAAAAATGATAATAATAATGAGCAACGTGTCCATAATATAATAAAATTTATATTCCTTTAATGTGATAATTAATCATATAAGTGTTAATCGATTATTATGGAAAATAATAATCAATGAGGAATAGATTAATTAATATTATTGTTAATTAATCAATGAGATAAATAATTTATTTATTTGACATTATGAATAATAAAATAAATAAGTAAGTTATTAATATAATAAGATTATATTAATTGATATATGCAAATGTGCAATACTTGAATATATAAAGTATATGGAATACAACTATATTACATAGTGTAGTGAGACACGTAAGTGTGACCATGCATGTATATATAAACTATAGTGCAATGTGATTATACTATACATAGAAACCATATATTATATGAAGCATAATGTGATTATGTTATGTACATAAACTATATAGTAAAGTTATTAAATTATATGAGTTACATGAAATGCCTATATAACAATGTGAATATACATTAAAGTGAGACATCATGAGTATGTGGTAGATAATTTAATAATACATGAGATAATGTGACGTGATTATATCCGAATAAATTATATAGGTAGGATAAAAATGTACATGGATCAGATGTGTGTGGATTATACTTACTACATTATGTGAATAACATGATTATTGGGATTACATTGTAATTCTAATTGTAATATAAATATATAGTATGTATATATATATATATATATATATGATAACATAAGTATATGGTGTGTGAATATAAGTGTAGTATTTGCAAATGCTGAGTTCTTGTCCCATTTTGAGTGTCCATTCCTTCCATATTTCTCATTCACGTGAAAGGCCAAAGGCTTAAGCTACTCCCTCATATCAACTTCCTAGCTAGCCAATGATGTTCATGATGAAGAAGGATGTGGGTGATGGGGGTGGTTGGCAACTATTTCACCTAATGCTTGTTGCCCATCATCTCTTCTCCTTCTCCAATGGTTTGATTTCATGGACAATGGCTTGGCATGGTTATTCACTTCCCTATAAATTGAGCACTCCCCTTCTCAATTCATTTTGCTAGACTAATTACTAAGTGTTCTAGAGAGAGTAAGGATATTGCTTAGGGAGAATTCTGAGATTAGGAAGCAAGTCTTGTGCAATTTGAAGCTTAAGAGGTATAATATCTAAACCCATTTAAAATTCAATTCATAAAAATCAGCAAGTTTAGTTAGAATTGGTTATATGAAATGATTATTAACATGCTAGGACAGTATATAGATGTGTTATATGTGCAATGTAATAGTTAGCAAGCATGTTTCATGAGGAAATGTGAAGATTGGTTGGAACTCTGCAAATGCAGAGAAGTTTCTGGTCTGGAACGAGAGCCGCGCGGCCGCGCGTCTCCCTAGTACAATTTGGGCGCGGCCGCGCGCCACTGCAGAAATTGTTGATGATTTCTTTTATATCTTCTGATGTATTAAACATGTTGTACTAGTAGGGTATGCTTATAACTCACATTAACATATGGAATAAGGTTACTAGGTTATAGCAATCCATGCTCGTTGTTTAGTTGAATATTTCAAAGAAAACTTAAAGTTATGAAAAGGGGAACTTGGATATATAAATACCATAATAGTATTCTGACTTTTGAGACATGTTAGTATGACTTAGAAACACATGGAATGCATGCTAACTTATGTATATGGGTTCCGTGATACATTATGAACATGTGAACCTAACTAGTGCACATTTCTAACAAAAGCGTAGAGTTTGAAAACAAACTTTGATAAATTATATCTATGTTGATATTTTGACCGTACACGCATGCTGATATGGTTAAGAATGCACTAAAGGCATGTTGACTTGTTTAGATATGTTTCATAGCGTGACATGAGCATGTGGACTTCGTTTGCGAACTTTACTAAGTGAAAGTATAAGTTTGAAACGTAAATCTTAACATGTTATTGTAAGTTTCATATTCAAATATTTATGGACACATGTGATAGTATTCTTAGACTCACTCACGTATCATGCATGTATATATACCATGATTAGTTGCCGTGATTCAAGTTTAGCATAAACGAAGCATGTTTTCAACTAATAACTATGATAGTCACATGTATGGAATGCGAATACTCATAAGTATGCTTAATATAAATACCTTAAGTGCTTACAAGGAGAGCATGCTAGATGTTGTAACATCATAACCTTGAATTGCTTTAAATTATTGAAAGTGTTGACTTAGAATCTATTGCATGTATGTTTGGAATGAGGAAAGGTTGTATACAAACATAAAAGTATCCTTTAAACATGTATACATGCTACGTGATATTATATGATGTCACTTGAACCCGATTTTGACGGTTAACTTATGAGAATGCCATAACTTGCTAAAATAAAATATATTTAGTATTGATTGTAGTCTTATGTGATATTAATAATATGCGAATATGTTTGCTAATTGTGGTTGTCTCACATGATAGTAACGATGTATGAATATGATTAACTTGAGAAAAGAGAAAGTTAAGAATAGAAATTAGATACTAAATAATTGTGCAGCTAGGGTAAAACTTAGCTTGTGTGTTGATCGTATATTCGAAGATATAATGTGAAGTTAAATTATATGACTAATGAATATCATATATATACGTAATTATATTACGATAGGAATCCGAAAGTGTTGGCTAGCTTTACGTGAGTAAACTACGCATAAGGCAAGTATCCTAAACCCTTGCATTATTTTATTCAACGGATATCGTAAGCGAGTATATAAACCTTATCTCTTTGGATACAAGTATTCTATCTTTGTATATTGCGAACTAGTTTCCTACTTAATCGTTTGAATACCGACTTATGAAGTTGATCATTCTTAGGAATCCTTAAATCTCCTTCTCTATACAAGGCACGGGCATTTTAAAAATGGCATTGATCTTGGCAGGGTCTAACTCAATGCCCCGGTTGCTCACCAGGAATCCTAGCAGTTTGCCTGCCTTGAAGCCAAAAGTGCATTTAGCGGGATTTAGCTTGAGGTTGTACTTGCGCAACCTGTTGAACATCTTCCTGAGATGGTCTATGTCATCATCCTCCCTCCGGGATTTGATGATGATGTCGTCAACATAGACTTCTATTTCTTTGTGCATCATATCATGAAAGAGGGCCATCATGGCTCGCTGATACGTTGCTCTGGCATTGATGAGGCCGAAGGATAGTCATCGGTAGCAAAACGTTCCCCAGGGAGTGATAAAAGCTATTTTCTCTCACACTTCTTCAGCAACCATGATTTGATGGTAACCAGTAAAGCAGTCTACGAAGGAATACATGTTGTACTGCGCAGTATTGTCAATCAGGATGTGGATAAAAGGTACCGAGAAATTGTCCTTGAGGCAGGCTTTATTTAGATCTTGGTAATCCATGTAGACTCGTACCTTACCTCCTGGTTTAGGCACAGGGACTATGTTTGATAGCCATTCGCGATATGTTGATACCATGATGATCCCGGCTTTGAATTTCTTAACAATTTCTTCTTTGACTTTGAGACTCCACTCAGGTTTCAATCATCTGAGCATTTTTTTGACTAGTTTAAACCCTTATTTGATGGGCATCCGATGGATAATAATGTCTGTGGATAGACCGATCATGTCTTCATGCGACCATGCAAATACATCCTAGTACTGTGTTAGTAGTTCGATCAGGTCGTCTTTTTTGATATGAGGTGAGGTCTAAACCAATTTGGATTTCTTTGTTGGTTTCAGAGGTTCCAATGTTGATGGTGGAGGTTTGTTCGAGGTTTAGTTTGGGTTTGTCTTCGACCCATTCCTTGATCTCCTCTGGTACCTTATAGTCATCTTCCTCCTCTTGATCCAGATCCGTCAAGTCGAAGCTCAATCTTGCATTATAGTTGGAGTTATGTTGACAGGTTGGCATCTCATCAGCAGAGACACACATATCCAAAGCTTGGGTCCTGAAAACAAAAATACTTTCATTAATATATACCACTGCTTAAATACACATAACATTTGTAAAGCATGACAAAAGTTATTGCTCTAGCTATGCAATCAAAAGTAAGTAGTAAATTAAGGCATGATTCAGGGCAGATTGACTGTCTGCCCCTTTACCCTTTTCGACTGAGGCAAGGGACACTGCTCCAATTATCCAGTGTTAGATCTTTATGGATAGGTACGATGCTGGAAGTGGTGTGCTCGTCTGTCTCGTCTTGAATGACAACTGAGACATCCTTTAGGATATGGCAGAGGCTTTTCTGGGAATTATTCCTCTGTTTACTGCGAGGAAAGTGAGCATGCTCTTCGTCGTCACTATCTGGGAGTTCATCATTCATCCCATCGTAGTTTATAATGACTTTCATATTAGCGAATGGGTCTCATCCTTCGTACAGGATCTTTTTTTTCCCTTTTCGCTATCTGCCTCAGGCTTAAGGGCTTTCCTTTCATAGACAGGTATGACCAGAGGAAACAGCATGGCTGATACTGCAGTCATGATTTTTCTCATAAGTTTCATCCATCCGACACTCGTGAGGTCAGGGAGCAGAATTGTGGAGGCATGAGCCTTGGGATGTTTGTGTGGGTTCCGGTGATTGGATCCAGATAAGTATCCCAATCCTACTCTTCCCATCTGACTTGGGATTTCAATTGGCATCTTAATGTCGTGCTTATTCTTTCCTAACCCTTCTCCAGGCTAGAAACCTACAACTACCATTTCTTGACCCACTATTATTACTTTAGTGGAAATTTTAGGCCTCAGGGCTGGTGCCTCAATCGGTAGATATTGAATATCGCTCACCTCGAGAGCTTGAAAATTTGCAGGCTCAACCCCGGCGTCCAGGCTAATCACTAGCATGTCCCCATGTATGTGGGTAGGGTATTCCAGTTTGGCATTCACTGTGATGAGACTGCCATTGATAACGTACTTGAGTTGCTGATGGAGGGTGGATGGAACAGCTCCGGCCATATGGATCCATGGCCTGTCCAACAACAAGTTGTATCCGGTGGCTATGTTGAGCACCTGGAAAGATACATAGAAGGTTTGTGGACCAATTTCTAGAAGAAGCTCGATTTCCCCCATAGCTTAGTAGCGAGATCCATCGAAAGCCCGGATAACCATGTGACTGGTTTTGATCCAGTTTGGATTGATCTTCATTCTTTCCAACGTGTCGTATGGACAAATATTGAGGGAAGATCCTCCATCAATAAGCACTCCTCCGATCACGTATCCGGAGGACATAACGGGTGTATGCATGGACTTGTGGTGGCCCCTTCCCTTAGCTGGGATATCATCGTCTGCGATGGAAATCACATTGTTGTTGAAAATTTGTTCTATCACGTGACGAAATTTCTCTGTGTCTACCGTGTGTGGCAGATGGGCTTCTTCTAGTACCTTCACTAGGATGTTACGGTGATCCTCTGATGATAAGACCAAGTTCAGGATGGATATTTGCTTGGGTGCGTCTTTCAAGCTTTGCACTATCTTTATTTCATTGTGTCCCATCTTTTTGAGGAACTCTTTTATCTTTTCTTCAGCCACCCTTTCTTTTGCTTTGGTAACTAGTTCAATCACCCGCTGAGGCAGGTACAATGGATTATCCTTTGACATGATGGAAATGTTATTTGAAGTAGAGCTTTCAATGTCCCCGTAGTTCCATGGGACCTTCTTCAGACTGAGGATTGGATATTGAGGCCTGAAGGGCAAAATTAGAGGCTGAGGTGCAGCCACCTTCACAGGATTTTGTTTGTCTTGGACCCCTTTACCTGTCAGTACCAAGGGTGTGATGATTGATTCTTTATCACAGGATATGACAACCACTGTTTCCTGATACCATGCATCGGGGATCCAGAGGCTATCTCTATCTGTCATATCGAGCATTTGATCTCCTCTGATTAGGTCACCTTTCTCAATCAGGTCTTGAATTAGGTTACAAAGTGGCTAGCATTCTTCTGTATCTTGAATTAGGTACTAATATATTTGGTCAGGTTTGAATTTTTTGGATTGAGGGTTCAGCGGAGGTAGCAAGTTTTCAATCATTCACTCGTTGATCATCATTTGCAGGATTTCTTCCATTAACTGGTTCAAATTGGTGAAATTCCTTTGAAATGGGAACTTCCTACCTGCTTGGACACTTGCTTCTTCGATCCCCTTGTCAGTCCAGGGTGTAAGCTCACAAGTCCGGCTATGATCTTGATTGGAATTGACATTTGCTGGAGGAGAGCGACTGCCAATAGATTGATGGATTTGCTTCAACATCTTTCTGGTGAGTTGATGTTGGTAGACGACCAGTTCAGCCAACTACTCGATTTGTTCCTTGATAGACTTTATTTCTTGCTCTATCAGGAATTATTTTTCAAAAACTTCCCAACTCATTGGGCTAATGTTGTTCGATTGAGTGGATTCTTCAACATAGCGGAGGTATTTGGATCCTTCTCCACTTGAAGTGTTGATCATATTGACACTCTCCTTCTTGTGCTGTGGGAGAGGGTTATCTTGGACATGTGGTTGTTCTGGCTTTATGACCACAATTTCCCCGCTATCAATCAAATCTTGGATTTTGTGCTTGAGGGACCAACAGTCTTGGGTGTCATGGCCCGATGATCTGGAATGATAAACACATTTCTTACTAGGGTCGAAGTTCCTTGCATTAGTGTTAGTTGGCAGAAGGAGTTGGCCAATCTTCTTCTGAGCTATCAGAAGTTTGAAGACGTTCTCGAGTGAATCCCTTAGCGGGGTGAAAGTCTTTCTGCACCTGACCTCCATATTTTTCTGGAATAAAGGATTTGAAGGCTGTGTTGTAGCCTGAAAAGGAGTATAGTTTCTCCTTTGAATGGGCGTATTGTTCGAATTACTGCTTGAATTTTGTCCTTGTAACACAAAGAAAACTTCTTCATCTTTCTTTTTATGGACCCTCCGGGGATTACTTCCGTAATTTTCGGATTGGATATGCTCAGCAACAGCTTTGACTGCTGTTAGGTCTTTTATTTTTTCAAACTTGAATCCCATTTCGGCCATTTCGCCTTGTTTGATCATTTCAGAGAAAGGTTTTTCTATGCTTACCAGGACCCTTTCATAATAAGGAGCTTCTTGAATATCGATGAAAGACATGACTGCGGGGGTGACTTGTCCGTCTCCATCGCTGGGCATATTCTCTAAATGATTCAGTGTTATTCTTTTTGATTTTAGTAATTTGATATCGATCTGGAGCCAGCTGAGATTGAAAATCGTACTGGCTGAGGAAGGCATGGGCCAATTCTTCCCAACTATGGATTTTGGAGTTGTCCAGACGAGCATACCAGGCTCTGGCTTCTCCAATTAAACTCTTCTAAAATAGTTGCATTCAAAGTTTCTCGTCCTCAGCATAGGATCCGAGTTCTCGCAGGAAACCGGCTAGCTCTGCTATCTAATTTTTCAATCCTTCGAATTCTTCCCTAGACATAGGGGTGGATTCTGGTGAAGCACTTGAAGCCATGTCCGTAGATGGACCGTGTGCTTTTCTGGCCTTTGATCTGGTGATGGGACCAATTTTTCCCTACCTACACAAAAACGTATGCGTGTCAGTTCCCTGTGGTAGGTAATGACTAGATGCATTTATGATGTGTGTTTTTTAAGTTTATCCTGCAAAATCGAGGTTAGTTGTTTTGATGGCAGGATGACAAGATATTTGACAGGAAAGTAAATCTTTCATTATTGTCATTTACATTGTGTTCCTCAGTAATTGAAGACTTGACATGGAATTGAAAGAGGAAGGCATGAAGAAGCATCCCGTCGGATTCGGTTGATCAGAAGCTGACCTGTCCTAGGTTACTCTGGCGGCTTTTGTTTTGGCGTGAAGGTTCCCAAATCATCGCAATCTTCTAGAAGGGAAGTTAATCCGATCGTTCAACTAGAGCGAATCTGGGTGGTGCATTTTTAGAAGGCAGCCCAGGAGACTTAGTCATCCCCAGAGTCCTTATTTATCACCGGCCGGGTTAGCCTCCTGGTGTAGGGGCACACAACATACATTCACATACATCGGCCTTACCGCTTATGCATGCAATGACAATTCGTGCGAAGCACTAATATGGGTGTGAAGCACTAAAGCATTCATTTTAATTCTTTTAATGTAAAGGCATAGCATTCATACATTCAATGAAAGACGCAGCATTCACTCATCCATTGACTGTGGAGACGCAGGATTTGACGCATTCAATAGTTTTGAAAGGGAAATGTTTGAAAAGGTTTGAAAGCGGCCTAAGACCTCTACTGTCCCTAGAAGAGTCGCCACCTATCGACGTTGGAAAATTTAAGAAATACCAGGGGTCGGTTTATAACCCGATTTTCCTCAAATCGATCTTCCTAAGTTATCTATATCCTTGTTCTTTTTATTGCAAAAAAGATTTTGAAGGGTTTTTTAGGAAAGACGCCAACATGTGTATATGTCGACGATTTGATTTAAACAGAGTCGCCAGTTGGTAGTTCTGAAAATGGTTGTACCAACTCAACCGAATTTGATTTAAAAAGAGGCCCAATTACTGGACATTGTCGAGACTTGATCTTTGAAATTGGAGTTTTGAGTTTAGGGGCTTGGTTAAGTGTGGGGAAGGTGTTAGCCACCCCACGACTCCCGTGTAAACACGGTACCACAATCTTTTCAATATTTCCCTTAAAACTGGAACGCGTGAGTGAATGCTGTTTCAAAATTGGGCCTTTGGATTGATTGAAAGCTTTGACAGGCTTATTTGAGCCTATATACGAAGGGTTTGATTTGTATTGAAAAATCAATCTTTGATTTGATTTGCAAAAGCATTTGATTTAATTTTCTTGAAAAGCTTTTCTTTTGATTGAATTGAAAATGTTATTTTGAAAGCTGGTTTTATCAAACCCTTTCGCTGACATAGGAATTGAAGCATATCTCTACTCTCAATTTTATCTTTATAGCCTTATGGCTGCATGCAAATGGTGATTTATCGGGCTGTGAAGTATTCTCGACCACAGCAATATAAAGTGTCGGTCTTCTCATGGGTATGAAAACCATTGAAGGGACGCTGACACGACAATCCATATTTTCACTATGTTGAGACCTTAAATCTGGATAACCGTTTTAAGGTCTGTGCATATACATTTTACAGAAAAGATTGGCAGGGTACATCTGTAAATCGGAGTTTGTCCATCGTGGAAATCAGATTCTGATCAGTTTGATCATGAATCCTACGATTCCTAGGCTCACATATGAGTAACTAAAAAACCTGCACAGTTCGAATTTGTACAGAAACAGATAAATTTCCCAAGATAGCCAGAACCAAGGATTCATTCAGTAAATCTCGGTCTGCACGGCTGAAGCGTCTCATTCCCACTAGATAGCGATCTAAGGGACGCGAGGTTGCTTTTGAAGCTGAAACTATAAAAATAACTAGATTTAAAGAAATCTCCGCTATTATAGCTTCCAGGTTTTGTCGGGACCTGTTTGAACCGTTGAAAGCTAGAAGTGGCGAGATTTGGATAAGTCTAGTTCACCCGCAGATATGTCAATGCAGATTCGTATACAAATGAATATTAAATGCAACAGTTGAATAAATTGAGCAAAGCAATATACATAATTATATATATACATAAGCTGTAAAAGGGCGATGGGTTTTCACTCGCAAGCCTGGATTGGAATCAATATATATATATATATATATATTTAAAACTGTAAATAGGCACAAAATAATCCAGCTGTGACAGAAATAAAATATATATATAAACAGTAATAAGGGCAATGGGTTTTCACGCCTATGCCCGTGCTAGAGTTGAAATTGACAGAAAGTAGTCACCCAGTATGGGGAAGTGTGCAACAGCAGTAATATGGCCACGAAATAATCCAGGCCGACTGAAAATATGTAAATATATATATTAACAGAAATGTAGTCAACCAGCACTGATATGAGTACCAGTGATGGTGAATGTCGCTTATATATGCGTAAATATATATTAAAGCAATAAACTACCTCGAATTTGACATCCGGGCTTGACAGAATTGAAATGTTAGTACATTTGCAATTAAATATATACAAAAGAGGGCCAAACCCTGACTGGGAAGATAACCCAGTCCGACGAAGTTGCCAGAATGTGCGTGGTAGTGCATTGAAGCTACTTGAGCTGACGGATCGTCAATCCGAGTTGTAAAAATGTTGAAAACAGAGTTTATGTACAAAAATATATCAATTTTTGACGAAAACGGCCACGATACTAAGTTCCAGGCATATTTAGAAGATGAAAATTTGTGTGCAAGTGTAAAGCAGTGCAAAGTAGTAGTATTGACTTTCTGATCATAAAAATACTTACAATAGACCGCAATACAGGCTTTTTGCCAAATCGTAGGCTTTAAACGTCCAAATCTACAGGTGGTTTTTTGATATGTGGTAGTATATGTGTATATTTACGTGTAAGAGTGAAAATATTTGGGTTTGGAAGAGGTGTAAAAGTCGAAAAATCAAACAGGCAAAGCTTCGCTGCGATTTTGAATTTTTTGAAATGAACGGGGGGACATATTTATTTATAGGCCAGAGAGCGTCCACTCTACCTGCGGCAGCCGCAGGTAGAGCTATGGCTCCACTAGGTGGGGCCCACATTCCTGACTTGGTCGTCTCAAAGTACGTACACTCCGAGCAATGAGATGTCCAGTCAGAAACTTTCTAACTTTTGATCGGAGCGTCCGTTTGAGGCGTGCGATACCTTTTCGGAAAGCTCTCATCGAGAGTATCACAATGAAATGGGAAAAAAAAAATTTGGGTGCAGGAAAATGGGTTCATAACCAGGTGTTCGATTTCTCGCAGTTTGTCCATTGAGCTGTCTTGCGTAGTTGCCACTCGGGATCGTCATTATGGTTCATTCTGACTTTGGAGGCATCGATTTGGCTCTATTTTTACCAAGTCAGTTGAGAGTTGATGAAATGATCATTGTACCCCTCCCGGGGCTGCCTGTAGTGTCGGCATGGTCGCTGTTTGACTTCCGGGAGCTGATTCCAAGACTTGGATCCCAGTCGAGTCTTTTGACCTCAGGGTTGTCTCTAAGGCTGACGTGGTCGTTCCAGGTTTTAGTCTGGATTTGTTGTGATGCTTCAGGTTGATGTCTGAAGTTGACCTGATGTCCCGGGTTGAGATCGAGGTTTCCTTGATTTCCCGGATTGAGACTGGGGTTGACTTTATGGCCCGATATTTAGGTTGGGGTTGATTGGTACCTCCCAAGTTGCTGCCGTGGTTGAATTGACTTCCTGGGTTAAGATCGAGGTTGATTTTAACTTCCCAGATTGATGGTCCAATTGACTGTCGGAACTTGATTGATGGTCCGACTGACTGTCGAAACTTGATTGATGGTCCGATTGACTGTCGGAACTTGATTGATGGTTCGATTGATTGTCGAAACTTAATTAATGGTCGGATTAACTGTCGAAACTTGATTGATGGTCCGATTGACTGTCGAAACTTGATTGATGGTTCGATTGACTGTCAAAACTTGATTGATGGTCCGATTGACTGTCAAAACTTTATTGATGGTCCAATTGATAGTCAAAACTTGATTGATGGTCCGATTGACAGTCAAAACTTGATTGACGGTCCGACTGACTGTCGAAACTTGATTGATGGTCTGATTGACTGTTGAAACTTGATTAATGGTCTGATTGACTGTCGAAACTTGATTTATGGATCCCGCTCTAGCAACTGCTACGCGTAGGGAGCTTCCAGCCATCATTGTGCCGACTCCGTAGCTTTTGGATGATTTGAGGCGCCATCCTTTGATCTATCTTTGTGCCAATGAGGTGATCAAAGTTTTTATTCTGGACTTTTTTTCCTTTTGCTATTTCAAGAAAAAGGTTTAATCTGGAATTTTAATTTGATGCAGGTTCCCGGCTTTACTCAGCCCAGG